>CM047001.1:64017374-66517374 GCA_025698465.1 Gossypium longicalyx | reverse complement strand
AGTAAAGATAATTTTACTATAATGGAAAAAGAACAAAGAGTACAAAAGATGGAAATAAAAACTAAACCCCGAAAAACCGAAAATAAAGAACCCACAAAACGTAAACACAAAATTCTCTAAATGTGTAATGAGTTCTAATCTCTCATGGGTGTGTTTTTCTAAGGTTGTAAAAGAGCCTATTTATAGGCTAAATTCATAGGTCAAATAATAATAAAATAATCTAAATTAATCAGTATTTTATTAAAACAAATAAACAGAGTTTAACTGAAAGATTATTTTTCAAATTTGACTCAAAATATGAGTCATATTTAACAAATCTCCACCTTAACTCATATTTCCACAACGCCATCTTTGCCAAAGCCCGCCACGAGCCTATCTTGAACTATGCAGGGAATTAACTAAGTCGAATTTGTGCTTAGAAACTGAAAGACTTCTAGCCTTCGACTTGTACACTGTCAAATCAAAACTAACCCGGGTCTGATTTTCACGAACATAGTGCCCTAACTTTTCAAAACCTGCATCTTAAAGAGAACCTCTCTTCAATGAAATGGTCATACCTTTTTCCCTCCTATAACCAAGTTGCCTCCGCTCCAAACGAGTTGACTTCAACTCCGTAACGAATGAGGGATGTTCGATTTCACCGGTTACTGTAGAACCTTCCAGAATATAAAAACTATCGGTTCTTTGACCTTTTAATAAAACGAGAGCTCCGCGAGATACTTTAATGCCGCTCGACTTGATGTTGATTCTGTATCCTTTCAAGTCTAAAATACTCAAAGAGATGAGATTCTTTCGTAAATTAGGTACATACCTGACATCTGAGAGTGTTCTAATCGTCCCATCGTGCATCTTAATTTTAACAGTACCAATACCAATTACCTTACTAGATGAATCGTTTCCCATGCGCACAACTCCACCTTCAACCAAACTGTATGTGGAGAACTATTCTCTATTGGGACACATGTGGAAAGAACATCCTGAATCTAGGACCCACTCGGACGTGAACTTGGAGTTATCGCTCATTGGCACTAATAAGAAATCATCATCGTTTTCATCGGCCAAATTAGCACCAGCTACATCTTCCTCGTTACTCTCAGCAGTTCTTTTATTTCGCAGTTTATAACAATTTGCTTTGACTTGACCTAACTTTTTACAATAGCGACACCTTTTGTCTCGTTTCTTTGATGCTACCAAAACGGAAGGTTACCTATCTGCCTTGCTATCCAAATGAAACTCATTGTCAAGTTTATCTCTACTCAACATATGACCCTTCACATCTTTGAATGAGAGTTTGTCTCTGCCATAAATTAGGGTCTCCCTAAAAGACTTGTATGAAGGGGGTAAAGAGCACAATAATAACATAGCCTGATCTTCATCATCAATATGAACCTCAACATTCTTTAAATCATTTAAAAGAGTAATGAATTGACTGATGTGATCTCTAAGAACTTCACCTTCATTCATGCGAAACGTAAATAGACGTTGTTTCAACACTAAACGGTTAGTCAGAGACTTAGTCGCATAAACATAAAGAGTTTCTAACCTTTTCCTTAAGGCGGATGAAGTCTTCTCCATCAATACCTCCTGCAATACCGTATTCGCGAGGCACAGTTGGATTGCAGACAAAGTCTTTTCATCAAGCTCTTCCCATTCTATTTTATTTAGATTCTCAGGCTTTTTCCTGGTAACAACCTTTTTCAAACCAAATTGAACTAGAATTGCCATCATCCGAACTTGCCACAGATTGAAATTTGTCTCACCATCGAACTTCTCAATTTCAAACCTTGTTGTTGCCATCTCTGAATGAGCTGATTTATGAAAATTGAACTAGCTCTGATACCACTTATTAGGATTGACCCGATTAAGCAACGAACAAGAAAAAATAGCGGAATAAATTGAGAAATTGAACACACAAATTTAACGTGGAAAAACCCCTTCAAAGAGGATAAAAAACCACGGGCAATGATAATTTTATTATAATGGCAAAAGAACAAAGAGTACAAAAGATGGAGATAAAAACTAAACTCTAAAAACCCGAAAATAAAGAACCCACAAAACGTAAACACAAAATTCTCTAAATGTGTTATGAGTTCTAATCTCTAATGGGTGTGTTTTTCTAAGGTTGTAAAAGAGTCTATTTATAGGCTAAATTCATAGGTCAAATAATAATAAAATAATCTAAACTAATCAGTGTTTTATTGAAACAAATAAACAGAGTTTAACTGAAAGATTATTTTTCAAATTTGACTCAAAATAGGAGTCATATTTAACAGTTCATAAAGTAGTTTTAGAGTATAAGAATGCTTTAGGGCAAAAGGTAGACTGCGATAAATCCCTTATTTATTTTGGTGCTAATGTTGGGTCTGTTGAGTGGGATATTGTGGTAGCATTCTGGGAATTCGAGTTTCAACAAACCCAGAGGAGTATTTGAGATTGCCTATGATGGTGAGTAGGTGTAAGAAGTAAGCCTTTATGCGCTATTTGGATCGGTTTAGTAAGAATTAAAGGTTGGAGTATGAGATTTTTGTCAATAGTGGGAAGAAGATTTTTATTAAGGTCATATTACAAGTAATACTTGTTTACGTAATGCAATGCAATGCTTTCTTTTACCAAATGTGTTATGTAGCAAGTTAGAAAGTGTTACTAACATATTTTGGTGGAAGAATAATAAGTCTCGTTGAGGTATACATTGGACTACAGGATATTCGCTTTGTTTATCAAAAACAGATGGAGGTTAGGATTTCGCAATTGTCCAAATTTAATATTGCCTTTTTAGCCAAACAATGTTGGCATTGTAACACCTTGAAAATTTCTATAGTAAGATATTATCCTTAATATAGTAAAATAAGGAAATAAAGTGACAAGAAGAGGAAAAAAATTGAGTTATGTCACTGGGAAGTATATTATGACATTTCAAGAAAGGACTAAATTGTAAAAGTGAGAAAAAGTTTTGTGGCCCAAGAGTAAATACTCAAAATTTGAGGGACTAAAGTGTAAATATGAAAAAAGTTGAAGGAATAATAGTGAAGATATTTTAAGGGTGGAATAATCTAGAAACCAAAGAAAATTGATGAATTAGGACCAAATTGAATAGGTGAAGAATTATGAGGGACTAAATTACAATTTTACTAAATTTAAATGATGGCTCAAGGATGGAATTTTAAAATATCATAAAGGGAAAAATGGTCAATTGGAAAGAGAGAGAATTCTAGAAGGCAATAATGATGCTAGAGATATTTTAATATTTTATAATTATTTAATTAGATAAATATTATTTTATTAATATTTTAATAAGATATTTTATTATTATTTTATTAGTATATAAAGAAAGAAAGATGAGGAACTCTCATACATCTTTCCCATGCAAAACCAACATGAGAAGAAGAAGAAGAAGAAAAGAAGTTTTCATTTCTTTACAATTTGGTCCTTCTACCAAAAATTCACTATTTTCACCAAAAAAAAAAATCAAAAGAATTTTTATAGCTACCAAGAGAGAAAAATGTTAAGGAGACTATTGGAAGTTAGAATATCAAGTTGGATTTAAGAAATGTAAGCGGAAGGAGAGAGAAAATCAAGATGAAGATTGAAATCAATAGAACAAGGTAAGAACATCATGATTTCAATATATTTTTAAGTTTGATATTATTGAAAAAGCATGGGATTGATGTTAATGTAGAGTTTCCTTATATATGGTTCTATGTTCTTGATATATTAGTGAAGAGAAATAAGAGAAGGTAGTGAGAAATATTGTAGAGAAAGGAAATAAGGGTGTTATAAACTTAATATATAATTAACATTTTGCACTAAAATAGTTTTGGGCAACAGTAGTAGTCTAAATTTTAAAAATCACCAAAAATTGTAGAAATCGAATTATAGAATAAATAAAATATTAAATTAAATCTTATTAAGTCTAGTTTCTTATAGAAAAAACCATGTAAGCAATGGAATTGTCAATCATGAGATATAACAAATTTTGTGAGATAAGGTCAGAATGATTTCAGGTTCCCCTGTTCTGATTTTGGAAAATCATAAAAAATTGGAGAAAAATAATTAGGTTCTTAAAGTTATATTTTTATAATCCTGAATGAGTCTATTTTCAATAGAAACAAATGAGAACATCATCTGAATCTTGTACAATGAGATAATTAATTTTTAATAAAGAAGGGTCAGAACTGTCAGATAGCAGAATAAGGGTGACTTTAAAGAATAAAATGTACTTATTGGCTAAACCAAAATTTATGAAAATTTTATGGTAAGAAGATACGTAAGTCTAGTTTCATGAAAAATTAACGGATCTTAATTTCGAGTTCTGTAGCTCAATATATAAATAATTTAGTGACTATGATGCAAATGGACAGTTTTGAATATACATATAAGTAAGTAGTGAAATTATTGATAATGTTACTTGTAGCATGTTATATAAATTAAGGATGTGGAACGAAGAGGAGGAGGAGGAAAATAAATATATGAATTTTTTAGCTAGCAAGGGTTTTGTTGGGTTTTTTAGACAGGAAGAAAAACAGAACCAATTTATCCGGATGAAATATGAAGCTCTTGTTGAAGCTAGAGCAACAAAGTAATAATTCTGGATAAAGTATGAAGTAAGTTTGAGATTCAAGGACTTGAGAGTTGCAACCAAACAAACAGAAGCAAAAGGGATGAAAAATTGAGAGAAGTATTTCATCTGGGTAACATACATACTGTTGTTTGTTGCCACCTTTAATAGGTTTACATTTAAAATGGATAATTTGTATGTTTTAGACTCTGGGACTAAATTGAATAAAAGAAGAACTGTAGGGGTAATTTTGTAAAAATGTCAAAAATGACCAAAATGAAGGAAATGAATTGTTTTATTGATTAAATTAGTAAATTTAATGAAATTATTAATTTGGATCAAGATTGGGTGAAAATCGGGGAAAATTGGGGAAATTTACTAAAATGCCCCTAAATCTTGATATTTCTGCAATTTCGCTAAATAAGTTCATGTAACTTGAATTATATTCTCAAATGCTTGAAATGTATGAGTATGTTATTGATGTGAATAATTTGAATGTTCATTGTACGAAAATTGATGAAACATTGATATATTTGATAAAAAGGGGAAGAAATCTCGGTTGAATGAAAGGAAAATTCGATGGATCTCTGAAAAGGAATTGATGGTAAAAAGGATCTCGCCCTGACGGGTGATCCTATCCTGATATAGCCCTTCCGAAGAATATTTGAAAAATGGATTTAGCCCGGACAGGTAATCCGAATTAGGGTATGAATTTAGCCCAGACTGGTAATTCAGATCCAAGCTCATTAGAGTAATTATCGTTGCAGGGGATTTAGCCTAGACTGGTAATCCCGACAATACTCTATGAATGTATATTACAGGGGATTTAGCCTGGACTAGTAATCCCGCTGTAAGGATGAGGTTCGTGGGAGTGTGTTTTCTGAAATGAAATGTGTAAGACCATGGTTGAAAGATACCATGGCAACATGATATGAAATGTGTAAGACCATGGTTGAAAGATACCATGGCAACGTGATATGAAATGTGTAAGACCATGGTTGAAAGATACCATGGCAACGTGACATGAAATAAATAAGACCATGGTTGAAAGATACCATGGCAACATGACGTGAAATGAATAAGACCATGGTTGAAAGATATCATGGCAACATGACAGAAAATGAGTAAGACCATAGTTGAAAGACATTATGACATCATGTCGAAGATAAATAAAATCGTGGATGGGAGATGCTATGATTATCTTTGATATGTTGATACAAGGAAATTATATAAGTTGAGACTATTATTAAACTCAAGTGTGATATGTCGAGAAAATAGGTATATTAATGTTGAAATTATATGAAATATGTACAAGTATACTAACAATGTTGTTGTTTGATACTTAGACAAATGCCAAGCTATTGATTGAACGGTAATATGTTTATTTATATGATGCATTGAATCGGTAAGTATTTAATTGAAATTTTTCTTAAATGATATGTAAATCCTAATAATTCCCCGAAACCCTCTTCCAACAACGGATACGGGTTAGAGGTGTTATAGACATATTATAACTATCCAAATTGTAACGACCCGATAGTCAGGGGTGTCGGAAAGTGCATTCTCGGGACTCTATTCCCGTAAATTGGACTCGTAAATATTTTTAAATTTATTAAGCTAGTTGTATAGTTAATTAAGTTTCGGTTAAGTGAATTTACTTGAATTAAAAGTAATTAGGTATAAGGACTAAACTGTGTATAGGGTGAAAATTGAATTATGATTTAAAAATAATTAAAGGGACTAAAGAAGTAATTTTACTATTGTTTCTTTAAGTGGGACGGTTAGTGAATTATATATATAAATTATATGTAAATTTAATTTTTATATTATAATAAAAAATGTTATCTTAATAATTAGTAGGCATTTATTATATAATAATAAAACAAAAAGTATTAAAAGAATGAATAAAAAAAGAAGAAGAAAGAAAGTCATATAAATTAAGAAAGAAAAAGAAAGAAAAAGAGAAAGAAGAAAAGAAGAAGTCATGCAAGGCTAGGGCTCCAAATTTTCAAAGTTTAATTAGTTAGTCAATTTAGTCCATTTTATTGTAATTTTTATGTTTTTGGAATTTCGGTACCTAGAGTTACCTGACACATGTTGAAATTTTAGCAATTATTAAGTTTTTAAGTGTTTTCAATGTTGAATAATTTTAGTATTAGGGATTAAATTGATAGATTTTTAAGTTAGAAATAGAAAAGGATTAAATTGTAGAACAAATTGTGAAATTTGAGTATTAGAGACTAAATTGTGAAAAAATTTAAAGGGTTTAAGTGAAAATAGGGAGTTAAATTTAGTTTAAAGTGGAATTTGTGTGAAAATATAAAATTAAATGTGAAAAATAAAAATTAGTCTCGGTTTAGGGACTAAATTAAAATTTAGGAAAATATTGATTAAAAATTTAAATATTCAATATGAAATTGAATTGTGTTGTATTGATGAATTTTAATTGTTTTAATTCTGTAGCTAACGTCGTACCAGAATCCTCGACTAAAAAGGGGAAAGATAAAATCGATGTCGAATATCTTGGAATTCCTAGTTTGTATTTCTATAATCCGAACTTAGTTGTTAATTGTTATAATTCAATTTAACGCATATGATATATGTTGAGGTGAGTAATTGATATTTTGATAATTGATTGAAATGGATTGAATTGGTAGATACATATTGAATATATTGATTATTGAATTGAAATGAATATATATATTAATGTGAAAGTTGGATATTGATTATTATAGATTGAATTTAATTCATGTGTATATATGTGATTATATGAAAAATTAGTATTGGATATTGGTTATCTGATATGTGAAATTAAACTCTATTAACTGTATTGAGCTGAGTCAGATATAGATGGCATGCCATAGGATAGGAAGAGTTCAGGGATTTTTTCGACTTCAAGTCGATGAGGCACTGGGTGCCAATTTACTTCGATATAACTGATGAGACACTGGGTGTCAAATTTATATAGCGCCGGGCGCAGTTACTACTTCGGATTTATCCAGTGAGGCATTGGGTCCAAACTGGTGTGTTGGTTAGATCCGTGTATCCGTCCGAGTCCAAGTCGTGTTAAGGTACTATGATTGATATTGGATGATATTGTATGTGAATTGAAAATGGGATACTGATTTGAAACATGAAAATGAGATATATAAGTTATGTATTCATGAATTGGATATGGAATAGATAATGTTATTGTTAAATGATACGTGGATCAAATTGTGAAAAGCTATTATATAGCAAGTGATGAAAATTGAGTATGATATGAAATGATTTATTCATGAGTTGAGTATTGAATGGCTAATGCCATTGTACAAATAAATGTGGTTTGATATGTGAATAACTATTTATATAGCAATTGTGTGAATTGGGACATTGTTTAACAAATGAAATATGATAGCATATGATAGTCATGAAACTGGACATTAATATGTGCTTAACATTCAATTGTGCATATTATATTATCTTGTCGTTAAATATTTGAATTATAAAAATACCACTGAGTTTTACTTAGCGTACGGTTTTATTTTTCCGTGTGCATATTAGATATTTCACTTTTGATCACCGATTCAACATCCAACAACGATCCCGAACTCAAATAGAAGTATCTGGAGAAGTATCTTGAGCTCCAGAGGATTAATAGAAAAATGAGTTGGTTGGTGAATTAGTATTGGGGATAAGGTCAATGTATGGAATGACTCGTGGATTCCTGGCTTTGAAATGGAACAATACAGTGTCAGCATATAGACATTAAATTTACTAATGTTGAGCAGTTGATCAATTCAGACTCCTGTATCTGGATTGAAGGACGAGTTTGGTCCATTCTTGAGACTGACCAGGCTGATAAAGTTCTCACTATTCCAATTGCTCAAACGAGGTCTGTAGATACACTGGTGTGGGGCTAGTGAATATTCTAAGAGTGGGTACAAATTGCTACTAGAAGAAGAGTTACATAGCAGGAGCTTATATCCTACGACTACGTCTAGATTACTTATAGCGTTTTATAAAAACTTGTGGGTTTTACAACTTCCAGCAAAAGTTAATAATTTTCTGCCTACTTTCGGGAATTTGAAGAGGCGCAAGCTTCATGTTGACAATCTATGCCCCTTTGTGCAAGGAAGCTGAAGAAACGGTTGACCATTAATTTGTTGCGGCATTATTTTGTCTCCAAGCAAACGTTGGACTCTTTATAAGTTGGGGTGTTACCTGCCTCACAGTGCTCAGATTACAGATGTTGGTTAGCAGAGGTCTTCAGGCAAGCAGATATTAGATCTAGGAAGCTAATGGTGATTACTTACTGGGCAGTCTGGAACACGTGAAACAGGCTAGTTCAGGAGGGAGTCCGACGAACTACACGAGTTGATTGTGTTTATTAAGAGATATCTGCTAGAAATCGAGGCCCTAGATGAGTGAAGACCAACAGTTAGTGCCACCAGATACAGACAAAAAAAAGCTAAATTTCGATGCTTCTTTTGACTCTAATTCAAATATTTCTATCTCAGTTAGTTTGGCTAGAAATGAATCAGGGCAAATTATGGCTGCGTGTACTCACCCACATTAAGGCATTGCTGATGCTTTTGCAGTTGAAGCAAGGGCACGTGAACAGGCAGTTACATTTGCGCAGGATTATTTTTGAGTATTAGTGCTGATGCTTTTTGTTATAATTGCTCAAATACCTTAATACATGTCCCAATTTGAATATCTAAAATAAATAATACATCACGGATAAAAATAATAAACTCATAATATCTTATAGTTTTAAGAGTTTTTTTATTTTATTTTATTTTTTATTAATAAAAAATAATAATAAAATAATCATATTTTAAATTGGTCCAATCAATTATTTATTAAGTATGAACTATATGGAGTGGGAAATATTATGTAGAGGTAGATTATTTTATTTTAGTAAATATTATTTTTAATTCTAATTTTATCTAAAATTCAATTAGTAATGCGTAAATTAAATCTATTTAATAATTTCGTAAAGACCAAATAAATACACAATAAAACAAAAAAAGTACGTGTTGACCAAAAAATGAAATTAAAATATTAAAATAATTGATTAAATAAAATTCTATTTTCCATTTAATTATAGATATATTTGATATGGAATAAAATTTCTTGTACCAATTTAATATTACTACTATTATTTTATAAAATTTGAATTTAAGGTTAGAAATTTTAAAAGATATCATGCTGAAAATGAGGCTGATAGATTATATATATCGGACAAAAAAAAATTTAAAAAAAAAAAAAGAAGAAGATAATTTATTGTATTTTTTGAAAATTTATTAAATTAAAACGCAATATCTACAACTACAACAACAAGCTATGATAACATTTAATCCCAAAAAATAGTGTTTTTATCTATGTCTGTCATAACCAAAAAATCTGCCCAATTATTAGTTTCCTGCATGACATTAAGAATCAATGATCAATAACTTGGAAACTTTCATCATATTTCTAAAGTTGAGGAAGTGATTCAAATCACCATGAAACAAAAACAATGGAGTCTTGACTCAATAATTAGACTTAGTCTTGATAAATTATCTCTAAACTAAATTTAATGTCATTAAGCTTAGCTAAATCAACATCATGGCAACAAAAAGATTTGGAGCGATTGATCTCTAAGAACACCACTACAATCAGCTTGACACGAAGATTCTCTCAAAATACCGTTAAAGGCTTAAGTTATTGTGTCTCCAATTTTACTATGTGCACTCTAAAAATAGTATTTATATGGCTATGAATAATTTAATTAGATAAAATTGTGTCTATATGAATAATAATATATATATATATATATATATATATATATATATATTGGAGTTGAAACCTTTGCATTTGGCATCAACTGATGTGGCATAACACTAAATCTACTTTCAAATAAATGTAGTTAGAATTTGAATTTGTGTGTGAATAGCTTGGATGGATTAACAAAACAAAAGCAATTTCTGTAGTTAAGAATAAGATATGATTGGATGAGTAACAAAATAATCAAATTGGAAAAAAGAAAAATCTCACCACTCTTCAGTGACTGAATTCATGTATGGTACCTGATAGAGGGAAGACAATTAATTAACAGTTAACTATTCATTCACACAACTTCAATCTAAATTAATTAATAATTTATATAGTTTTAGAAGTCACTTACGAGCTGAAAATATTATATATATATATATATATATATATCTGATAGTGTATACTTTCTTTTTATTTCACAAATATCTTTTTTTTTCTTTACTATTTTACTATATACTTATCAACCTGTATCAAATATTTACCCTATAAATTATAGATATAATTTTTTTTACAAAAAAATCGATTAAATTAAAACAATATGCTTGATGGGAACCAAACAAAGAATTAAGGTTTTAAAATTAGGGTAAAAAGGCTGTGTTGGCATCCAAGAGGGAACAAAATTCCTGAGTTTGTCCCAAAGAACTTTCATCTCTCGTTCTTATTCTTTCTCATTCTAGGTTTTGAGAATCTTTACCCAATCCATCACCACTTCTTAGCTCCCCACCTACCATACCCAAAAACATTATAAATAAAAAATACTCAAGGAATAAGAATGTATATGTAAAGCACATGATTACAAGAAAACAAAATATTTATTTGGACTAACAAAGCCGATACAATGGTGTGCCTAGTTCCTTGCATCTCAACAATATCTGCCAGATTAAACAAGCTCCTACAGTAAACTAGAAACCAAAATGCCTACCCTGGATTAAGCAGAATTGGACCCTAAATCACATTTTAGTATCTTTCACCAAACCGGAAGAAGACTGCACCCGTTCCGGTGTTATGGTCAACAGCATACTCAGCTCTCACTAGACCTAGCTTCACACCAACCCCATATGATGAACCGTGACCCATTCGCCTGTACACCTCTGTTGGGTTCCCCTTCACATCTTTCGAACTTCCTAGATCATTTCCGTGCTCTGCAAATGCATAAACATGTGTATTTCTCACTGGTACCCTAATCTCGGCTCCGAGCTGCAGGTAACATCAGAAAATGGATTTGAGATCAATTTTAGTCACTTCATCTGATGTAAACACAGGTTCAATTTATTGTTAACTAACTCTACAGTTTTTATCATCTTTTCACCAGAAATACAACATAAACTATTACATCAAAAGATAAGAAAGAAAACAGGTATTTCCTATCATTCTTACCTCAAGAATGTTTCTTGCTGCACCTAACTCACCCATATTATAACCTCTCACAGAATAGGGGCCTCCAAGGGTAAAAGCATCATAACTTGGAAGGTCACCAACACAACCTCCGTAATGTCCATGAAGGACTAGAACAGGTGGCGGAGGCTTACCAGCACCTTCTTCCACTTGTCTAAGTTGGAGAAATCGTGTGAGAGTTAGTTGATGGCGGTTAAAGAATGGAAACTTGCTGCCAATCCCAAGTCCTTGGTCCACCTGCATTAGATAAATAAATGCAAGCAATTAGCTCGGAAGCAAATTTTCAAGCATAGATTTATTAATAAACCACCATGTAACTAAAAGCAGGAAATAGTTTACAGTAAAAGGAGCCCTCATTAGGGAGCTTAAGCTTATGTATTTGAACTATTTCAACAACACAGGAAACAAGATGTTTCAATATCCAACAGCAAGAAAATAATGAGGCTACTACTCTGAATCTGATACATCTAATCATGTTTATTTCATAAGGCTAAAATGTTAGAAGGATAATTAGAATGTCTTTGGTATCTGTAGGAATAAATCTGATATGTTAAGGCCCATTACAATCATGTTCCAAGCATATTATACAACCAATGCTTTCACCTCATTTCTGATATTGAACAGTATTAGCGAACACAAACTATCCTGGTTCAGTCAAAAGATTCGCAATGCAAATTTATGGGCTAACCTGGAACACATTCCTCTCACCAACTATAGCACCATTTACAAACTTGGTATTATCACGGGTGATATTGGCCTGTAGAAATGCCATGCGATCAACGCCAGTACCACTGAGAGTGGTTGGAGGTCCATCTGCACTGATGCCTCCACTTGGTAGCACTCTTTGACCATTTGCAGAGATATGACTGCTTTCATCACGTGTTGTTATCTCTTCCATCACGAGTCCATAAGTGAATTTACTTTGACGGGTAAAATTCTGCTAGAGACATTGATCACAATTGATTCTACGGTACTAAAGTCCAAAAGTCATTTGAGGAACTTTTCTAAATATAGCAGATTACCTCTGTAATGTTAGCTTTAACACCAGCTCGGTCAACCCATATTGGTGGGACTTCATCAACTCCTGGTCCACCAGTGAAAACTGGGCTCAATTTCCGGCTGTTGAAGCAGCTTGCACGAAAAGTTCGGTTGCGTGGATTATAAACACCATCTAAATATGGATGTACATATTCTAGCTTGAAGGCAAGATCATCCTAGATAAAAGAATATCATGAATACCATAGGATGAAAATTTTACACTAATCACTAGAGGAAAAGCCACTGAAAGAACTATGAGAGAGAGAGAGAGAGAGAGAGAGAGAGAGAGAGAGAGAGAGGGATGCATATTTAGGAAAAATTACCTGAGGATTCAAATAGTTACTGGTGGTCAGTGAACCAAGAATAGATCTGTTAAGCCCTTTGAGATTTCGATGCTCAAAAGAGACAGTTCCACCAGGTTGAAATGAAGCCTGAACAGAAAACATAGCACAATATGCAACCATATAAATCACAATTTTTACATTTACTGTACAAACTCTCATAATCTACAAGCAAAATTGCAAGGTAGAATACATATAACTAATTTACATACCAATGTGGGACGTCCCCCGCGTCCAGGTACAATACTCCACTCCGTACTAACTTCAGCTGATTTTTGATCCAGCTCTTTGAGCTTTATCTCAACAACTATGCCTCCCTCGTTCTTTTCATCAGGCCGTGGATTCACTTCAATATTTGAAAATAAAGCCAGTGAATTTATGTTCCTCAGGGCTTGTTTCCCAGCTTCAATATTAAAAACATTGCCTTGTCGAAGCTGTAAGTCAAAAGCATACATAATTCAACTATTAATCATCATCAATACTGAAACATGTTACATAAATCAGCAACCAAAAAATATAAATATGAGGAGAAGCAGACTAGATAGGCATAATTAGCAACTTTACAGTTAAAGGTATAAACTAACAATCAGTAGGTCATTGGAGAAGGAAACCAAATATAAAATTCAACAAACAATAATTGTTACTTGTTGAATTTAAGACATAAAATATGTTTTATCAGCGAACCCCTATCTCATGAGAGTTTATACAAAAGCAGCAAAGTCAGTTCTTTGCTTGAACTTCAGACAAAAGTTCCCTCTTCTACACTAGATCTGATTTTTCATGCTCAGCTTACTATCAAGTAACCTTGTCTCATTGTTACAGCTATTTCTGAATATAGAAAACAATAGAAAATACGCTTCAAGAATTTCACAATTGAACCAAAGATCAAATCCTAAGCTAACTAGCATTTAAGAAACCATAACATCAAATATCAAAATCCACAATGTGGTTCTCTGTCTATCAAGTTAACTTAATTGAGTGAACAAAGCCCCTGGTGTGATAGCAGAAATGAAGTCCTGGTTAAATATCAGGTCCTGGATTTGATCAGTGGACACCTCCTAACCCTACCCCTCTCCCTCCCCTTATCAAAAAGAAGTTCCCAGCCATTTCAGAATGTAGAAAACAATCAAATATATGCTTCAAGAATTTTACAATTGAACCAAATATCAAATCCTCCCCTAACAAGCATTAAAGGTAAAAGAGTAATATATATATATATCAGAATCCTCAAAAAAGTACCAGTAAGCATACTACGCAGAAAAAAATAGAACTTCAAAGAAAAAGGAAGAAACAGCCTTCAATAGTCTACCTGTCTAGGCAACTCTCTCCTGACAACAGGAAGCTGAGTATTCCCTTCAACAACATTCCCAAGTTTATCCTGGAACTGAATCACAAGCTGTGTAATATCCCCTTCCACTACCTCACAGACCACTTCCTTAGTATTCAAGTTACCAAAATTGACAACCTGAGCACAAGCATACCCTTCATCATGGTACCATTTCTGAACCCTATCCCTTATCTTTTGCAACAACCTAGCACTCACTTTCCCTTGCTCCCTCAACATCTGAAGCACTTCCCTATGCACTTGCATTGGCAACAAACAAGGCCTAGCTCTTTCAATCCTCCTCTTATAATCCTTCTCTTGGTTCTTGTAGTACTCCAATTTCTCCTTATCTGTCATATCAGGATCCATTTCAATAGGCTTGGATTGCGCCATTAGCCCCACATTTATACACCTAAACCTATCAGCTGATTGCCAAGTACTTTCTGTGAAGGAAATGGTTAATCCCAAAGTTCCATCTGGGTTAGTTTTGCCTTCCATATCAACTTTCTCAAACATTCCAC
Source organism: Gossypium longicalyx (assembly GCA_025698465.1). Lineage (NCBI taxonomy): Eukaryota > Viridiplantae > Streptophyta > Magnoliopsida > Malvales > Malvaceae > Gossypium > Gossypium longicalyx. The sequence goes on along the minus strand of CM047001.1, from coordinate 66,502,401 downwards.
ATGTGGCTAAAGTTTCAAGCTCTTTCTGCAACTGGGTTTTGGTGTAGATCCCTCCTGGTCTCAACGAAACCATTTCGAAGAATGAGTCTTCGGTTCCTACGGTGGTCCATCGCCGTCTGTCGAAGAATAAAATATCCGAAAGCTTGTACTTTTTGAACCCACTCAGCTTGTTCAGTTGAACTACTATGTTGGCTGGTAATCCGTGAGAATCCCATTCTTGATCTTGGTTGCTGTCGTCTGCAATTGCTGGCGAAGGTGAAAAGAGCTTCTCCCAGAAGTTGCCATCACCGCCGTTGGAACCACCACCACCACCTCCATTTCCTCCGCCACCGGAGAAGCCCCCGCCGTTGCCTCCAGGGAGGAGGATGGAAATGGGGGTGAAGGAGATGAGGAGAGTGGCGGCAGAAGCGGAGGCAAGAACGAGGGGCTTGGAGAGGGAAGGGAGGAAGGGAATGGGGTTTTGGGGTTTAGGGTTTGGGGAAGGGAGGTGGCATTTGATGGTGGTGGAGCGTGGGGAAGGGGGCAAATGCCGGCGGGTAGAGGAGGGGAGTAGGTGGGACGGGGCAGCCAAAGACTGCATATTGTGTTCTTCACAGGTTGGTTGCCTTAATGATGGCTTTTGGGGAGGGGATAAGGGAACACTGTAATTCTGATTTTTATTTGCGAAATTGGGCTTTTATGAGCCATGCTTTGACTTCAGCCCTTCTTATTAGGGATCATTTACAAACATATACTTGGAATTACATTCTTTAAAACATCTCTCTTTCCATAAATTATAAATCCAACATGATATATCTTTTAATTGTCTTCCCACATTGCAAAGTTGTTAGTCTGTCTAATCAAACAACCCTTGTTTGTCCAAAGACATATACACAAATGTGCACTAAAGCGGCTAAAGAGGACGCACAAACTTCATTCTTGCTATTTTTATTTTGGTTTAATTTATTGGCATGTGTAAAAGTTGTGGCCATTGGCAGAGGAATGCATCTCAGTTCATGAAATTATGTGGCAAATGTCGGAGGTGGATGAAAAACATTGGAATCGTCTCTTTTATTTGGTTGAATTCTAAAATGCAAAATTAATTTCGAAATTTCTGAAATATAGATCTTGATGAACCCAAGCAATATTGAAGATCCTGATCGGTGCTCACCCACTCCCACAATCATCTCATGCATCGTAATGCTCATAAATCTTCAGGTGCTACTCTCATTCCTACTCTTGATCAACTTCATCCAGGTATTCTTTTATTTTTAAGCTCATGCACATAACATCAATAACCTAATATGCCATAAGTCACGGATCAAGTCAGAACATGCGCATATTTTTTTAGTTTAACATGGTTTTGTCTGCTCATTTCGTGAATTCTCTAGAACTATCAAAAGAGAAAAACAATACTGAAATTATTTTTGGTATAGTAAAGTTTTGATTGGATAATAGTTATTGGTGTGAAAAAGGTTGATTTGTTATACAGTGAAGGATGGTCAGACATGGTCACCACCTTCTTGTGGGAGGAGTCAAGAGGTGCAGCACCATTCCAGAAAGTCAACAGTTCTTTCAAAAGTCAAGGAGAAGGCTCGAAGATGGCGAAATAATTTCCGAAAAAAGAGGGATAACCATGGAGATGCCAACTCCACTTCCTGTGCTGTTAGATTGGAAGAGGACGATGATAACTACCAAGATGAACATCCTGAATATCTTGGTGCCCCAGGTACGTTTACATATCATAATGTGTATTTTTTTTCTCATATTTTATTTCTTTAATTACAAAAATCTAGTCTTTAATAATTGAATTGGATAACACTGTTAAAAGAATTTCACTAAATTTAATTACATCAACAGTTTAAAAAAAATTTATTCTCATCGCCAAATAAATAAATAAATATATTTAATATGAGGTTCTAAGTTTTCCAATTCTGAATTTCGCAAAAGCAGATTAAAAGTGGAATTTTTATTTATTTATTTTGCTTGCATGGCTTCCATATGGCCTTAAATTGGTCACTGAGTAATTTATTTATATTAAAAAATGTAACATAATCCAATTCAACAAAATTCTTCTGATGCTTTATTGAATCAATAGAGTAGAAGAATATGTTGAAAGAGTAGAGGGAGTGAGAGGTTGCAGTTGTTAATCCCATCAGTGTTGATTTGCAGTGTATGAATCGGAGCTAGCACCTGAGGCATACAAAGAGCATGCCAGACAGAATCCGAGGGCGGTTCTAGTAATCTCAGAGAAACATGTTTTGACAAGCAGTGTGAAAGCTGTTTCTGAAGCCGATCATGTAACAGAGAAACATGCATCGAGAAGTGATGATGGGGCATTAAATCCCGGAGAGAACAAATGGGATAAAGGGGTGTCAGTGAAAGAGTATATAATGCACAAATTAGAGCCAGGGGAAGATGAGAAGGCACTTTCTCAGGTAATATCTGATGCAATGCACCCTGCTGCTGATGCTGGTGTAATGAACAAAATGAAAGTGGCTGTTAACTCTTTGTTGGGAAGAGAAGACCACCCACCCCAATCTACAACCATTTCTCAAACTGGTAATTTCCCTTGAATCCTAGCTATTCATTATGTTTGCAATTGCGATTAAATTAATTTGCAACTTGTTTTTATTTTTTGCAGTTATGGAGGAAGAGAATAAAGGAAGAATACTCCAAACCAATTGAATATGAAGCATCAACATGTAATCCAACCAGTTCAAAGCTTGTATGTAAGAGTCTTCACCTGCAGCAAGTGGTTTGAGTGTGATTTTTGTTTGGAAATTATGTAGTGTAATTGAAAGGGGAAGAAGATTTCCCCCTTTATTTATTTATTTATTTTTTTTGAGTATAGGAGAGGTTCCAAGGTAGCAATAGTTACTGATGAGGATGTACATGCAGAAGGATCATCCATTATTTACATATTAAAGTAATTGTAAGGTTTCATTAATTGTATATGCAAATTATGGTTGTGCATTAGAAATTCAATCAACAAAATATATACAATTTATAAGAATTTCGAATTTAAAATAAATACTAGATATGAATATACATAATATTATATATATATATATATATATATATATAAAGATTAATCAATGTGAATTAAATATCAGATATGATTTTTATACATAAATTCTTTTTTAAAAAAATGAAAAATTCAAGTGTGAGGAATTTATAGGAATGATTTTATTTGTATCAAAGTTTTTAAAAAATCTAAAATTAAATATATTTGTTTGGGAAAATACATCGAGGCTTGTGGCCTGTGGGATTGACGTGAGTGAGTAGGGATGACTATATTTTTGGGAGCGAACTCCAGGTGAATATGAAGCGCATGAATACAAGTTATGCCTTGAAATAAATGACAATTCCGAACTGGCTTTGTCTACGAACAAGAAAGCTATAAGTAATGCAACTATGAATCTCATGGAGAGTTCAATCTTCGCTCAGGATGAATGCTGGTGGTATGCTTAACACATGCAAGTTGAACGGGAAGTGATGTTTCCAGTGGGAGAATGAATCAATATACGGTAAAAGCTTATACTTTAAAAAATCAATTTTCTTTAATTCCAATATATATATATTTTAAAACTTATTTTATTAAAAACAGTTATATTTTTTTACAAATATAATGAAATATTTTTATATTATTTATTTTTAATATATAAATTTCCAATAAACTAAATTTTCTGTTGGAAGCAACATTTAGTGTCAATGGGAGGGAAAGAAGTGTGAATTAAGGCGGTTGTGAAGAGATTAATTCTGCCATTGCGAAATTCTGGTGCGGGTAGAGTGAAGAGGATAAGAAAATTCATTGCATGAGTTGGGTTGGATTAACAAGAAGGAAAGAGATGGGATTCAAGGATCTCTTGGTGTTTAATAAGGCCTTGTTGGAGGATTTTGAATAATAAAGATGGTTTTTGGGTTAGAAATTTGAAGGGAATTTGTTTTCCAAAATGTTGTTTTATGGAAGATGAAAAAGGAAAGGGGGAGCATCTTGGGCTTGGGTGGGAGAGATTTTTTGAAAGAAAATGTGCAATGGTGAAGGGGATAGAGTTCTAATTTGGGAAGACAGGTGGGTACAGAGTGCTAAATTGGAAAATGAGTAGAAGGCAGTGAAAGTGTGTGAGAAGAATGGAAGTTGAATAGCATTAAAGATGAGGGTGAGGGTGATTGGAGAATTTGGGCGATAGAGTGGAATATGGATGGATCAAAAGATGAGGTGCAGATGGTGTAAGGAGTATGGATTTATTTCCCCCCTCCTCCTTGGTAATGCCTTCACTATTACCTTTTGTTATTGGAGTCTTGTTTTGTTGAATATTGTCATTTACTAAGAATAGCTTTGCGTTTGACTTTGGCAAATTTCAACAACAATTTCTCCAACAATAACTACCTCTTTTGAGTCAGTTATGGCTGTCTCAGATTCCCCAACTTCATCAAATCTTTGATCCAATGAATCTGTCCTTTTTTGTTTTTTAACCTTATTTTTCTTACTAAAGTGGAAGAAATATGATGTGTTGGTGTTGTGAAGAAAATATTAGCCTCACATTAAGGAACCAAAAAAATCCAAAATCCCTCAGTCATTTGCAGTAAGTGACCGTTAGCCCATAACTTCTTAACGGACGGTCGTTGAAAAATGTATTTCCCCCGTAACTACTTATTAACTGACTGATGACCTCCAATTTTCCCGCTTTCCAAAACAAGGCCTCCATTCCCCCTTTTTCTCTTTCCCCCCCTTTTTTTTCTTTTATATGTCTGCCATTGCCATGCTTTTGTTTAACCATTGCTAGTTTTTGTGAGTATTGAGATTTGAGAGTGTTAGAGAAGAGAAAAAAGGGAGATTATTTCTTTGTTTTCAACAATGGAGGACTGTGGCAACATATTTGAGAAACAAGCAATTGGGGTAAGCAAAACCAAAGTAGGGAAGCCACCCACCAGGCTACAAAAGCACGCCCCAGAATCTCTTAAGCTTGATCAAATGAAAGCTGCCGAAGCTCCAATTCCCATTCCGCTACTCACACCCCTCGCTTCATCGCCTATTTCGTTCCCCGTGATGGATGATTTCATGTTTCCGATGCCAAACAACATGAATGCTCCAACACCAGCAGCATTTGGGTGGAAACCACCAGTTAGAGCAGGGTTTAATGTGGAGGCTCCCACTTTGTTAGCTCTGTTTCACAACAAATGTGTTCTTGTCAACGATGCAAAATGATTACAACAACCAGTTCTGTTCATTAAATGGGGGATTTTTTCTCCATTGTCGATACCAGTGCCCTCCCCATCTTTTATAATTCGTTTACCGTGCTTCTAGGTTACTTGATGTTTGCCATTACCTTATCAATTATGTTGATTCTTTATATTCTTTTCTTACTCAGTTTTTGCCTTACAATAATAGCAATACAGCTTGTTTGATTTTAAGATTTGGCTGTTGGTAATATGCTAATAATATCTCAAGGCGAGAGGTGTATTTCAGCAACAAGCAAGTAATGTAGACGCAAAGCGTTGGTTTAGATTTTGAAACCAAGCGGACAACTACATACATGTAAAGAAAACAAAGGGACCCGTAATTAAATTTAACCAAAATGTCTAAGTATATGGTATAAATGAAATTACATATTCCATTGCAGAAGTTTTTAGAACTGCAAGAAGCTGTCTCAAGTAGTCATCCATTCTAAGGCCGAAAATGCTCTCTTCCTTTATGTACACTACGACAACCATCGAACCCAAGTCTTAAGGAAGACATTAAAATAAAGCATATCCCATGCCCCTCAATCAACCCTTCACTCTAATAATAATTAAAAGACAAATTACGAAACACAGAATAACACCCCTTGACTTGCTCTTTTAAGGCAACTGCTGCAATACGATGGCGACTACATTTTTCTCTTAACAAAATCAGAAATCAAATTCGCCTGTTGCCTGCAAATAGATAACATCACAAAAACTACGGTTAGGAACAAAACAGACAATACTGAAAAGGCGAAAGCACCAAAGAGAAAAAAAAAATGCCATATCAGTGACATGCAAACCTTATTAAAGAGAATGTCTTTATTGTTTATATGCATGATGCCATCCTTAAGTGTGCACTTCCATCGGCTCTTTGTACGAGTCACCTACAAAGAAAAACATATTATGTCATCATTTCTTGCCAGCATGAACATTATAACTTGTATAAATACAAATTATGAATAGGTCATAGGCAGCAATGATGCATGCTGCACAACAAGCAAAATCACCTTGTCAAATTGAGCCAAAACTAGATGTTGTGTGTTCAGCTCCTCTCCCTGGTCCACATCATCCAAATCATCTTCATCATCATCATCTTCATTCAATGGTTCATCATCGTCATCATCTACTATATCATTTTGGGGAGCAGGGGCAGGTGTTGAAGCCTGAAGGTCTGGCCAGGAAACAAGAAAAGCAGGTCAACCAAAAAACCAAATAGAAGATGCAATCCTCAATTCATCCATTGATTAAAGTTACCATTTGGAGCTGGTGTGTTCACCACATTGTAGTCCTCATTAACAACTCCTTGATAATTGTATATCTTCAAGGTGAGAGAAGAAAATCAGAAGGCAACAACATTAAGTTAGCCAACTCTCCAATGATATTCCATACCACATGCACAAAGTGACACTAAGTCGCAGAATTACACAACAAGATTAGGAATTCATCTAAGAAAGCCTATGATACTTACATTGGGAGTAGAAAGCATGTCCTCGTACGGATCAGGAATTGGACCATCCAGTTGAGGAATCTTTGATGATGACCTAGATAACTCTGCTAAGATCTTGCTTTTTGCAGTGGTTGTTGAGTGACGTCTATCCAGGAAATTACCACCCCTACTTCCCTGAGATTAGAAATATATGATTAAAAAGGGTGTATAATGCATTAATAATAAATTCAAACATTACAACATTGACTCTGGTACAGAAGTACCCTTCTGGTTTAATTAAAATAAAAAAATTTCCTCATCAATATTCATCAAATTATACATAGCTCAGAGCTTAAACTATATTTGCTTTTGCCTTTTTATTACCATAAAAGGTAAGCGAAAAATGAAAATAATGCAGGGGCAAGAGAACACGGTTTGTCTGAAGCAGATCCAAGTATCTAACAATAATGGATAAAATGATTTAGGCTAACAGATAAAAGGAATTCATATAAGTGAAGCTAAACAAATTCCTCTTATCACTCTGATCTTAAAGACTTGTCACGTACCATCTCTGAAGAGTTTTAACCTTTGAGAACATTCTGTGTCAGATCAAAATCTACTCAACAACACATCATTTAACCTTTGAGAATGTTCTTTTCTGATTCATAGATAATAACTACAAACCTAAAACCAGTACCTATAAACATAAGACCACCATAACTCCGATGAGATTGATATGTGTCAAGTACTATTAATAAACTTATCCCTACTCTATTCCCTATTTAAATAGAAGAAACTAGCTATATTCCTACCAATCACCAAAGAACCAATATTTGATCAAAATAACATGAAGCCATCCCAAAGGAGAACAATAAGCAGTGCAAGTTAATCAGATTAATCTTATAATTCTCATTTCAATATTAGCATTTTAGCCAGATATAATTAACAGATAGCTTTCTATCTGCCAACAGCTTATCAAGTGATGTTAGATTAAGTTGGAAAGCTCTCACCTGCATAAGTAAGACCCTCTGCAGCGATAACAGCCAATGGGTAGAAAGCATGTAATTACAGTATTTCCAAGTTTGCAATATCAAATCAATGGTTTAAATTACCATGATATTTTAATCAGGCTGTAACGTTATAGATTCAAGAATCCTTTTTCTTGCCCCGAAGAAAATTAAAAGAACAAAGGATTCTATGACTTTCTGGGGAAGGAAGGCAAATCCATGGTCCACAAACAATGCTGAACATGATATACAGGTACTAAACAAGAGAACAACTAACCTCTGCCTTTGCAACTTCAGATGTAGCATCTCCAGCTCCATCTTGTTGGGGTATATATCCACCATTTTGATATTGTGCAAAATCCTCACGTTTTCTCTTTCCAGATGACATCATAAAGAAGTCCTGGAATTTTCTCCGTTATTAAAATTAATCACCAGCTTAAGTAATACCAGTTCATTTAGATGGGAACAAGGATTATTGAAGGAAACATATCCCAAACAATTCAAACCACTGGGATTTGAAATCCTTTTTATGCGACCCAGAAGTTCACCCAAACCAAGAAAAAAAAGACAATCTCTATGCATTGTGATGCCACTCAAAACAGTAATCACCTGTGTCAGGGGTTGATTAGAGGTTCCCCTGTCCACCTCCTCCCGCCCTTCCACATAAGCTACAAGAAAATGGAAGTGAATATTAACAAACCATAGTGGGTTAAAACTAATTGCTCTTTTAATGTTGTCATACTAACCAACATTAACATCAACACTTAGTGGGGTCCTTTGATTTGACCAAGGAGAAGGAGATTGCTGCATAAGGGGGGAAAAAAGAACACATCAGCAATAAATCTACAGCAATCTCAAAAAGCTACGTTTCCTTTATGTGGCTAGTAGGTAATTGCAACAGCCATAACACAATGTCGCATAAATGAAAGTGACACTAACAGAACATTTCTTACCATATACGGGCTTGGCCTTCCACCTTTTATGTCAGCATTACTGCCATTATCATTCACGGGAGTAGGATAATCACTACCTCCAGTAGGGATGTTATACATAGAACCATCCGCACTACCCGGCAGTGGTGTAGGAACTGGTGTTTGCAATGGAGTCTAGACAAGCAAAAATCTCACATAAAAAATATCACAAAACAAGAACATCCACCATGATTTATAAATTCATAAAAGCACTGGAAACAGAACTAAATTACCGGAGGGAAAAGCATATCAGCTGTAGGAGTTTCGTATTCCTCCGTCCCTTCATAAGGAACATTAAGATCGTGCACAGGAGTAATTGCGCTACCGGGAGTAGGCTGTTTCTGCGAAGACCTCTCTATCGGACCCAATATTACTCCCGCTTGCATCATCTTCGCTTCCCAAATCTAAAACCCAACATCCAAGGCAATCAATTCAACTATACCAGCTCCATTGAAATAAGATCAATAAAAAACCCTAGTACTTCAATCAGATCAAATCCAGACCCGAAAGGAGTACTAAAAATATGTATTTCCCCCAAAAAATAATGAAATCAAATACAAAAATTTTAAAAAATCATATAAAAAAGAAAATAAGAGAAGGATTGTGTACTCCTTGGAGTTCGTTGAGGACAGCTTCGCCAGGTCCACCGTTGTTGATGAACTCTTCACGAACCTTGTTGATGACGTCTTCGATGACGTTGATGTAAACCGAACTCGTTGTGGTCGAGGCCATTTTTTCACAAATCTTCTATCTACAGCTCCTCCTCCTCCTTTCTCCTCCTCGATTCTTATTTGACTTCTTCCAAACAAAGAAATGTCTCGGATTCTTCAGTTTTCTCGGGGAAAAAAATATTAGGAGAAAAGGGAAAGGAGCATGGGATTGGGATTGGGATTGTGAAGCTTAAAGAACTGATCGATCAGATGAAATTAGAGAAGGGGGGTCTTAGGGTTTGAAGAATCGGAGCTGAGAGAAGAGAGAGAAAGTGAGAGAAACAGAGGAGCGGACGAGAAAAGGAGAATAAAGACTACAATATAAATAGGTTTGCATCCGATTATAAGGAGTGAGGCCACGTGGCGTAATCTCAAGGCCTCGTTCTAGCCTCTGTAGTCAGTACAATTTTTTTGGTCCAAATTGATCCTCAGTCCATGTACTTTGACAAAAGTTAGGATTTAGTCCATGCACTTAAAAAGTTAAAACCTAAATTAATGTTGTTAATTATTTTTATTTGAAAATCTCAATTCAATCATTAACAATAACATAGTTAGTATTGTTCATCAAAATTTACCAACTCGGTTATTAAGTGGCATAATATTGACAAAAAAAATAATATTTTAAATTAAACAAATTTTGACAAAAAATAGTAACAATATTAATGATAGGATTAAGATTTTAGTGTGAAAAGTAGAAATCAAATTCTGTAAGAACACAGGGACTAACAGCATATTTTGACCTTGTTGTTATCCAATCGGAGTATTTCGTTTTGGGGGTTTGTTTATTAGATGTAGTAAAATAATGGAAAGGAAAGAGGAGTTTGATCACCGTCCACGTCCATTGGATACTTACTTTTGTCCATATATGGGGGAGACACATTTTTATCTCTCTTTTTAATTTTAATACAAAAGATTGATTTGGTTACAGTTGAGCGTTAAGTTAAATAGAGAAGAACATGGCATGGTTGAGCACATTTCTTACCCCTGTTTGTGCTTGGTTCCTGTGGAGTGTGGACCATGGCTATGGGAGTTTGTGTTTGGTGAATGGATGAAGCTTGAAACAAATATAAAGTGTTGACGGTCGGATCTGTCATTTTCTGGTGGTTCAACATATAAAATCTAATGTGTTTCCCCAACGACTGGTGTTCGAGTCTCCTTTAGTAGATAAAACTCTGACTACGTGGCTCAACTCCATTTGCTGCCTTTCTATCACCTTTCTCATCTGGATAAAACGCAATTCGATTGCCATTAGCCACAGAGATTGACTACTATTAACAACTAAATGGACCTTAGATAAGCATAGAATTGGATTGAAGGAGAGAGTCGTCCCTTTGCTTTGAGTTGGAACAAATCCATGGCTCCATCTCTCACCTCCAATTCCTTTCTCTTAACCACCAGGCCCCGCTCAAGGGTAAACCTCAAGTACCAAAGGCTCGCAGTGTTTGCCAAAGGGTCCGGTCCCTTCTCTCCATTTCAGTTCGGGAAAGCTAAAGACAACCCTGAAGATGGTCAAGCTGAAGATACAGGCAATTCTAGTCCTTTCCGCTTCGATTTTGGTAAGTTACCTGATGTTAAGACTTTGGTCCCCGTCGTCAGTAACCCTTCCTCGGGTTTATCGTTTGGGAACGTTAGAAGAAAAGACCCAAGCACTGTATTTGTGGCTGGCGCAACTGGCCAGGCCGGCATTCGCATTGCACAGACGTTATTGCGCCAGGGTTTCACAGTTCGTGCTGGTGTGCCTGAGCTTGCTGCTGCCCAGGAGCTGGCCCGTCTTGCTGCCCAATACAAGGTTAGCCACAATAAGCTCAATTTGCTAGTATGATTAGAGATTTCAAATGGTGTCAAGGATGCTTTAAATTATATATCAAATGTCACTTTATGGAGATGATATATATAATTCATAGATTTACGGATCATGTAAAGACCTAAATTTGATCTATCAACACTAACCTTCTGTCAGCACAGATCATATCCAATGAAGAATCAAAGCGTCTCAATGCTGTAGAATCCACCTTCCAGGATGCAGAATCAATAGCCAAAGCAATTGGCAATGCCAGCAAACTAGTCGTCACGATCGGCCCTGGTGAGAACGGTCCCACTTCTGCGGTCTCTGCATCAGACGCTGTGCAAGTGATCCAAGCAGCTCAACTAGCCGGCGTAGGCCATGTTGCAATAGTGTATGATGGTAACCCGGGGAATGGTTCTACTTACAATGTGCTCGATGGCATCACGTCCTTCTTTAGCAACCTCTTCTCTCAATCTCAACCATTGAGTCTGTCCGAGTTCTTGCAAAAAATAATCGAAACTGACGTTAGCTACACGTTCTTAAAGACAACCCTGACAGATGATTATTCGGAAGAGAGCTCTTACAATGTTGTGGTGTCAGCTGAAGGAAGCATTGGTACAAACGACTACAAAGTAATGTAACATAATGTAATGTAATGTATGCAGTTTTGTCTGTTCCATTGTAAAAAAAAATTCATTCTCGATCAGAATCTCTGTTTGTCTCAATATTTTTGAAAACTTTGTTCAGGTTGCAAAATCCCAGATAGCATCTTTAGTGGCAGATGTTTTCTCCAACACAGCAGTGGCAGAAAACAAGGTACATTCATTGAATCTGTTCTTCCTTCTCATGTTGATTTTTTATTACATATATATTTATGTCCTAATGGTAGCTAAATGAAGCAGGTTGTGGAAGTTTTTACTAGCCCATCAGCACCATCGAAGAGTGTAGACGAGCTTTTCAGGTAAATTGCTTGGGGACTTGAATTGAATTTTGTTACTTCAAATAGATGTTATAAAAAGATGTTATATCGGTGGGCAAAAACTATGTTGTAATTGATGTTTCTGTTACTTGCTTTTAAGTGCTATTCCTGAGGATGGAAGAAGAAAGGCGTATGCAGAAGCCACCGCAAGGGCTAAAGCTGAAGAAGAGGCAGTATTAGCAGCTGAGAAAGCTCGTGAGGCGGCCGAAGCAGTGAAGAAGCTAGAAGTGGAAGTGAAGAAGCTTTCAGAGCAAGAAGCGAGGGCAGCTAACCTAGCTGAAGAAGCCCAAGAGAAAGCACAGGTAGCAGGGGCACCAATGGAAGACCTGCTGAGTAAAGCAAAAGACTTCAGATCAGGACTATCTTGGGAAAAATTCAGTTCCCAAATAGCCACTGCAGTTCAAAAGGCTCCAAATGAGGAGAAGCCTAAAGTCCAGATAGCCACAGTGAGGGGACAAACCAAGGCTAGAAATCTACCGTCACAGAAAGCCAATGTGAAGCAAGCTCCATTATCGTTTTCCCCATTGCCAAAGCCAAAGGAAGCATCGAAGCCAAAACCAAAACCAAAGGCAAAAGAGGCAGAGAAAACAGAAGTGAGGAAGGTGTTTGGTGGGCTGTTTCAGCAAGAAACCATATATGTCGATGATGACTGAGAGACAATCCTTTCAAACCAATAACTTTGTGTCGACTCTTTCGGATGTTTTCTTTTTCTTCTTTTGGTGCAAATATTGTCCTATTATTTGTGTAATAATTGTTGGGAAGGCTAATGTTACTTGTTCTTGTCTCCTAATCTGAAAAATAATTTTTCTCAGGCATTGCTTTACTCGAAACCAAAGTGAGTAGATGCTGACAACAATTCTAAACACAAACTATTGGCAAGTATTAGTCAAATTTTTTATGGTAATTAAATGAAACCTGTTATAATTGTTCTACTGTATAGGTATTATCAGAACATCCATATTCACCATTCCTTGCCTTTGTCGGATATAAACCCCAAGGCTGAAGTTTTGTTAATATATATTTAAAATTATAACAAATTTGTTACTATTAAATGATTTTCAAGGGTCTTATGAGCTAGATCCGTTTTGGACAAATTCTTTTTGCTATACAAATCTCTTTCAAGTTTAATTATTTTATAAGAGGTGTTTATAGTGGTGTCGGGCTGGATTTGGAGTCTGTCATACTCCTCTAACCCTGTTCGAATTATGCCCAAGTAAAGTTTGAGTTTAAATTGACGATGGTTTGTATAAATTCGTTCATATTTATAAATAACTAATTTTATCTGTTTTAAGTTCATTATTTAAAAAATAATAATTTATACTATTTTAAATTAATATTTAATATGTATTTTATTAAGATTACAAACATATACACCTTAAGGCATTCTTTATTGTTTATATTACAATATTATAGATTTAATTTTTACACGATACAAATGTATAATATGTAAAAATAAAATAAAATAAAATAAAATGTTATAATATTGAAAACGAGTCGGATTCAAGCTGATCTCGGGCTTTGAATATTAAAGCCTAAGTTTAACCCATATTTTAAATGGGTCTTATTCTCTTGTGTTCATTTTTTTGAGTCTAATATTTTTGTCCAAAACTTCAAATATTAGGAAGCACTTTAAACTTGAGTGACCAACTCTTGAACAAGTTTATATGATATTAATAGTGCAAACAATATATCAAGTTCTCCTTATCAAATAAAAAATAAATAACTTTTAAATATCATAGATAATTTTTTATATGAATTAAAGTTTTATAAAAAGAATATAGTACTACCAATAAGGCCTTGACACTATTGGCAAAAGCTCAGGTCTTAGTTTTATCAGGTTCTTGTTGGATTGCCATGGCCTTTGTCAATTTCTTCATTCACTATACATTATATTGGTTAAATTTTGTATTGTAATCAATCAGACGTATTATAACAGCCCAGCTCGACGGAGTTTTTGTAATTGGTTACTATTTGGCTTGTAGTTGGTAAAATAAGGATAGCAGAGTAAGTAAAGTGTTTATTTTAGCCAAGTATAGTATTTCGTGTATGCGCCATTTGGCGAACTCTTAGGTTGGCGAGTTATGTGGTTTGACGGGCTCTTTTATTAAGTGTCCTCCCAACTCAGATGCTTTGGGCAAACTCGTTAAGTTCGCAGTTGTTTAGATTTGTTTATTATTTCAAAATTATGGTTTGGATAATTAAGTTAAGATTTAGTTAGAACAGAATTAAACTACTGTAGATGATAAGACTTAAATTATGTTAAGTGCACTTAATCACAAGAATCAAGAGTGTTAGTGGAATTATTTGACTTTTTCACTAATCATTGTCTCCGTGTTTAAGTAAATAAAGATAGCGATGGTCTTTCTGAACACCTTTACATTTTTTTCTTCTTTGATTTTCTCTGAAACTTTTTGAAAACCTAAATTCAGAAAACTTCTTCAAAGTGAAGGTTCGCAATATTTAGCTAACTTATACGTTAGTACCAGCTCATTGGTAATTACTGATGAACCTTAAGTTACTCTCTAACCAGCTCATTGGTAATTACTGATGAACCTTAAGTTACTCTCTAAGTCATTTATGTGTTTCTCATTCTGCATGCATAGATCTTAGTATAGTGTGAGAAGAAGGAAACTTCCTGATTCTGGACTAAGTATTGTTGGTTCTTGCATGCATGATCAGATTGATAGATTGATGATATGATATGTTTAATTATCTTCATTTTAGCTCAAGAAGCTAACGAAGGTCCAAGCGGTAGAGGCAAGGGACATGCTTTGTAGATTGTGCTAGAGTTTCTAATGAGTTCCTTATTACCTCTATGTGCTGTAATTTTCTTTATTTAATAATTTGTGTAAGGTAAGTAATCCTCCTTTGTAATGGATGAAAGATGTTATGCGGGTAATGGTTATCCAAAGTCTTCAATATGAGTACAACCTATCTGTAAGATAAAGTAAGCGCTATTCTTCATACTTAAGCCACTACTATTTGCTTCTGATATGATATGATATGATATGATATGATATGATATGATATGATATGATATGATATAATATGATATGATATGTGGTGATGCAGATGAGGAGATATGTTTGTGTAGCCTCCGGTAAGACAACTATATTGCAAACTGGATTGGAAGATCACGATAAAACATGCTATTTTGAATGAAAATGATATGAGGAGTTAATGGGGAAAATGTATGTGAATATGACTGAATGATATGCTTCTGATTTTGAATTTTGGGTGCATGTCTGGCATGAAGATAGATTTGTCTAAGTTATATTAAGTTGGTGTACAATATCTTCCTGAGTGAGAAGCAAGTTAGCGTACTGAGTCTGTATGTGTCATGTATACGCCATTGGGCGTACTATGTGTATGTGTGTGAATCTTTCAGAAAGGTTCAGATGTAATATCAATAATGTTATGTATGATTTCTCTTTGAAACTCACTAAGTTCATTTGGACTTACTCTATTACCCTTTTTCCTTTTCAGGCTTGCTAACTGAAGGAAGGCTTTATAAGAAGGACTATGCCAAAGTGTTACTTTTATCGTGAGCCAGCTGCTTTGCGTTTGTATTATGCATGACTCGTGGGGGTGGCACATAAGAACATTTTGGAAATGATTTGTATAAAGAACTTTTGTTTTGATAAGACTCTGTTTTATAATACTTCTATTAAGTATTAATACGTGATTTTAAATTAATACATTTTGTTTAATGAAATTATTATATTTACACTTATACGCCAAAATGACTTGAATGTTATTTAAATTATTAATGATTCCATTTAAACTGAGTAAAGCAACAACTATCAAATGATTTATATTTTTAACTTTATAAAATTTTAAAAGTTTCCGCCAAAAATATTTTGAAGTTAGTTTGATTTCAAGTAATAACACACCATACTTGGACCCTATCATAGGGTCGAGTTTGGTGTGTTACAACTTTGGTATCAGAGTTAAGGTTGAGCCGATTATTGGAAAACCAAAGGTTGAGTCACGCCCCATCATACATAATACGCCTTTGACTTAGTCCATGTGTGTATTAAACTTGTAATAACCCGTTTCTGCCGGGGCTTTAAAACCCAAAAATAAAAAATAAATAAATAAATATTTATTTATTACAGTCCATATACAGAGCCCAAATACCAATAAGCTCGTAGGCCCATACCTGTGTGATCCAAATACACCTGAAGCCCAACACATACACCAAACTCAATAAACCTATCACTCCTTAAAACCCCTGACCCAATTACAAAATTTAAGTGGCCCAATTGGCCCAAATTATTACACCAAGGCAGGAAACCCTAGGGTTTCTGCCTTCTTTCACCTCGAGCCGCCACTGTTTCTGGAAAGTTCGGGGAGCGTCTGTCCAGCTCCCGAATCGAGGCCACCATTCAATGCACTGTCTCAGGGTCTTTCAATGCCCCATCAGTGCCTCACCGTTTCAACGACTCCTTAGCCACCGATCGTGCCCCATCAACGTCTCTCCAGCGCCTTTCAGCGTATCATCCTAGTCGCGTCATTTCAGTTGTCCACTATCGACGCTGTGATTCTAGGCCTCAAATCAGGCCGTAGTTAAAGCCAAATCAGCGCCGGTTCTGTCAAAAGAGCCCGTCTATCAAGATCTCCTCGCGAATACCTGCAAGACAGAACAACAGAAATCCACAAACACGTAGCAGAAAAGGAAACTAAACAGTAGCAGGTAAACTAAAACCAATAAGGAAAGAAATCAAAGATTTCTTTCCTAAACATGTATAATCTAAAGGCTATAAAGCCTTTCTTCCGATTTGTAAAAAAGGGGGTTTTTTTGATACAGGATATATAAAAAAAAGAGCTCAAAAGCTTACTGAAAAACGGAGGTGATACATTTAATTTTCTTTTTTATTTTTTTATATAGCATATAGTAGAACTACATTATAAAGATAGTAAAAGAGGTTACCATTTCGATTCGCTACGAAAAAACAGATTTTTAAAAACCCTAACCACTGGGCACGGTGGCTCAAGCGGTGGCCCGTGGGCGCGTGGGTGCATGTGCCCGATGTAACACCCCTAACCCGTATCCGTTGCCAGAACAGGGTTTCAGAGCATTACTACCATTTGCAGATCACTTAAAAAAAATTTAAATGCTTACCGATTCAATGCATCATATAAATAAATATATTACCATTCAATCAACAGTTTAGTACTTGTATAAGCATCAAACAGTAACATTGTTAGTGTACTTGCACATATCTCATATAAATTCAATATTGATATAACTATTTTCTCGACAGATCGTACTTGAGTTCAATAATAGTCTCAACTTACATAATTTTCTTGTATCAACATATCAAAGATAATCATATATGTACATGTCATGAAACATATCATGCTCTTACCGTTTCTTCATAAGCATAAATGATTCATTTCATTATATTAATATTTCATGCTCCATCATTTCCATATATTTTATGTATATTTATTCCGATAATAGCTTATATCAAACTTAACATAAATTATATTCCATGTACTCATACTTATTTCGTTTATCTATCTTCATAATTATTTCATACAACTATTTTGTACATATATTTCTATATGACCAGTTCTTGTAAACATTACACACAACCATTTCATATAACCATTCGTCATCTGATACATATTACCTGAATATCAATTGTTCAACAGATGTCATAGCATCTCCCATCCACGGTCTTATTTATCTTTGACATGATGCCATAGTATCTTTCAACTATGGTCTTACTCATTTTCTGTCATGTTGCCATGATATCTTTCAACCATGGTCTTGTTCATTTCATATCACGTTGCCATGGTATCTTTCAACCATGGTCTTACACATTTCATATCAAAGTTGCCATGGTATCTTTCAACCATGGTCTTATACATTTCATATCAGGTTGCCATGGTATCTTTCAACCATGGTCTTATACGTCTCATATCGAGAGCACACTCCGCGAACCTCATCCTTTAAAGTGGGATTACGGTCCAAAGCTAAATCCTGTAATATAAACTCATAGAGTATTGTCGGGATTACAGTCCAAAGCTAAATCCACGCAACGACAATTACTCTAATGAGCTTGGATCTCAATTACATCCAAAGCTAAATTCAGACACGATTCGGATTACCCGTCCGGGCTAAATCCATTTTACACATATTCTTCGGGAGGGCTATATCAGGATAGGATCATCCGTCCGGGCTAGATCCTTTTTACCGTCAATTCCTTTTCAGAGATCCATCGAATTTTCCTCTTCATTCAACAGGGATTTATTTTCAATTTATTTCGAGTATTGTCAATATTTCATCAAATATCATGAATTGAACATTCAAATCATATTTTCATCACATAACCACATATTTCAAGTATTTAAAATACAGTTCAAGTTACACAAACTTACCTCAATGCTTGTTTGTGTTTATAATTTCATTAATCCGATATCTTTTCTTTTTCACGATCGAGTTTCATATTTGAGTCGTTCGGATCCTTATAAATAAATTTGATCATCATTTTCATTCATTTCATATTCTAATGCATTTAATTAATGCTTTAGGCAAAATTTACCATTTTGCCCCTAAACTTTTAATTAATGACGATTTCATCCTTAGGGTATGGAAAATAAAATTCTTGCAATTTAATCCTTATTTCCAGCTATTATTCTCATATATATTGATAACAGTCCATGAATTCTATAAAATATCAGAATTTTCCATAATTTCAACACATTTCAATTTAATCCCTAAAACATGTTTTCCCCTATCTTGAACTAAATTAATAATTTCATTCAATTTTGTAATTTAAATAATAAAATTAATCCATTTCATGCAATTTGGTCATTTCTGACTTTTACAAAATTTCCCATAAAGTTTTACTTTTATTCAATTTAGTCCCCTGAGCCTAAAATATGCAAATTAGCCATGCTAGATGAATATTCATACATGTTTTTCCTCCTCCTCCTCTCCATTCCACATCCTTAATGTAGATAATACACTTGTAAGTAATATTATCCATAATTTTTATTATTTACTTTTATGAATATTCAAGCTGTCTATCTGCATCATGGTCACTAAATTATTTATATCTAGAGCTATAGAACTCCAAATTAAGATCCGATAATTTTCCCTGAAACTAGACTCATATATATTATTACCATAAAATTTTTAGAATTTTTGGTTTAGCTAATAAGTACAGTTTATTCTTTAAAGTTACCCCTGTTCTGCCATCTGACAGTTCTGGCCCTTCTTCACTAAAAATTAATTACCTCCTCATACAGAATTCGAATGATGTTCCCGTTTGTTTCTATTGAAAATAGACTCATTCAAGATTCTAAAAATATAAATTTAAGTCTCTAATTATTTCTATCCAATTTTTGATTATTTTCCAAAGTCAGAACAGGGGAACCCGAAATCATTCTGACCTTGTCTCACAAAATTCATCATATCTCATGATTTAGAATTCCATTGCTTACATAATTTCTTCTATAAGAAACTAGACTTAATAAGATTTAATTTCATATTTTATTCATCCTATAATTAGATTTCTAAAATTTTTGATGATTTTTCAAAGTTAGACTACTGCTGCTGTCCAAAACTGTTTTAGTACAACATATTAATTACCATGTTATAACACCCTTATTCTCTTTTTCTACACCATTTCTCATCACTTTCTCTTATTTTCTCTTCACTAACATATCATGAACATAGAACCTTATGTAAGAAAACTCTACTATAACATTATTTCCATGCTTTGTCAATAATAACAAACTTAAAAACATATTGAAATCTTGATATACTTACCTTGTTCTATTGATACTAATCTTTAACTTGATTTTCTCTCTCCTCCAGCTTCTATTTCTTGAATCCAACTTGATATTCTAACTCCCCATGGTCTCCTTAACATTTTTCTCTCTTGGTAGCTATGGAAATTCATTTGATTTTTGGGTGAAAATGGTGAATTTTTGGTAAAAGGACTAAATTGTAAAGAAAGCAAAACTTTCTTTCTTCCTCTCTTTCTCTCACGTTAGTGCATGGAAATATGGATGAGAATTTCTCATCTTTCTTTCTTTATATACTAATAAAATAATAATAAAATATCTTATTAAAATATTAATAAAATAATATTTATCTAATTAAATAATTATAAAATATCAAAATATCTCTAGCATCATTATTACTTTCTAGATTTTCTCTCTTCCAATTGACCATTTTGCCCTTCATTATCTTTTAAAATTCCATCCTTAAGTCATCATTTAATTTGGTAAAATTACAATTTAGTCCCTCATAGTTTCTTCATCTATTCAATTTGGTCCTAATTCATCCATTTTCCTTAGTTTCTAGATTATTCCACTCTTAAAATATTTACACTATTGGTCCTTCAAATTTTTCATATTTACACTTTAACCCCTCAAAATTTGAGTATTTACTCTTGTGCAACAAAACTTTTCTCACTTTTACAATTTAGTCCTTTCTTGAATTAGTATATCATAATATACTTCTCAATATTGACATATCTCAAAATTTCCTCTCTTTTTTTTTTCACTTTATTTCCTTATTTTACTATATCAAGGATAATATATTACTGTAAATATTTTCAGGGTATTACATTTCTCTCCCCCTTAAAATAAATTTCATCCTCGAAATTTCCTTGTTTTCTTTTGATCATGAATTTCATTATTTCTATAGTTTTATAGTTTCTTTTTGTACATATTCACCCAGTTTATCATTTATATCTATTCTCTATCCTTTCATTTCACAATTTATTTTCAATACACTATTTCACATTTGCCTTTCAGAGCTTCTACCAACAGAAATGGAAAATAATATCGTATGAATCTTATTATCAAGTGTTCTATCACATATATTAGCTTGGAAAACCAAAGAAAAAAAGAGTAGTAGCACTTGTAAATCAATCAGACTTGCGATAATTTCTGTCTATTAGCATATTTATCCAACCTTTCCATATATTGATTATAGTATCCAAACATGAACAGTTCCATATTCCTCTGAAAATATCAGTATATATAAGATACCCATATAAAACCCCAAAAATTTAATATAATATACCTTATAATGGCTATATTCAAATATTTTTGTAATTTTTTTTCACCAATCTATTGACTAGTATAGATTGCATATAACTGTATTAGTAAAGGGGTATAGATCGTAAAACCTCATAATTTAATTTTCATGTATTTACTCATATAACATTTATCATTCTCAAGTACTATAAAATATTTATCCGTACTTTTACGAGTTCTGCTTTATTATAACTAACATTTTTACTCAGAGATAATCATTTTCCTCGTGAACTTGAAAATTGTTTACTTTTTACTTAGTAGAGGCCCAAAGAGACTAGATAGAACACTTTGGATATACGGGACTTATACAGAGGTGCATTATTATGCACTATTAAACAGAGAACACTTGAAGTGCTATACAGAGAGAGTACGAATGTCTTGAATGTGCTAATAATCGAGAGCACTAACTTGCTAGTAATCAGAGAGCATCTTTGAGGTCCCTTAATATCTTAGTAGTTCTAATCTTGTCTACTTGGGCAAATTATTTCATGCACGCATATCACTTTTACACCTTTCGCGTAATGCTTTTACATGCTTTACAATTTAATCCTTGTACCAATAATCCGTTTATTTATGTCTTCTCTACCTTTAATACATGTAATATTTTTCAAAATTCACTATTCATCCACAATTTACTAATAATACTTATCATGTATTTCATATACCAATTTTATATATTTTGTAATTTAGTCATCAGCACAATATTTCATGTAGCAATATAATTTACTTTTAATAATACACATAGCATTCATCATCGACATGTATTTATTCATACCTTTATGAATTTTGATTGATTCTAATCAACTTTTTACTCATATACCTGAGTATCATTTTTAGCATTATTAGAATTATCTTGGGTCAGAAAGCATCTCATTTTAATAGTAAAACAAATCTCATCAGAGTCGGGAGATATCATACTATCACATATTATAATGACATGTGTTTTTAGACTTCACATATACTACGTTTGGTCCGAGAACCGACTAAACCATAGCTCTGATACCACTAAATGTAACACCCCTAACCCGTATCCGTTGCCAGAACAGGGTTTCGGAGCATTACTACCATTTGCAGATCACTTAAAAAAATTTAAATGCTTACCGATTCAATGCATCATATAAATAAATATATTACCATTCAATCAACAGTTTAGTACTTGTATAAGCATCAAACAAGAACATTGTTAGTGTGTACTTGCACATATCTCATATAAATTCAACATTGATAGAACTATTTTCTCGACATATCGTACTTGAGTTCAATAATAGTCTCAACTTACATAATTTTCTTGTATCAACATATCAAAGATAATCATATATGTACAGGTCATGAAACATATCATGCTCTTACCGTTTCTTCATAAGCATAAATGATTCATTTCATTATATTAATATTTCATGCTCCATCATTTCCATATATTTTATGTATATTTATTCCGATAATAGCTTATATCAAACTTAACATAAATTATATTCCATGTACTCATACTTATTTCGTTTATCTATCTTCATAATTATTTCATACAACTATTTTGTACATATATTTCTATATGACCAGTTCTTGTAAACATTACACACAACCATTTCATATAACCATTCATCATCCGATACATATTTACCGAATATCAATTGTTCAATGAGATGTCATAGCATCTCCCATCCACGGTCTTATTTATCTTTGACATGATGCCATAGTATCTTTCAACTATGGTCTTACTCATTTTTCTGTCATGTTGCCATGATATCTTTCAACCATGGTCTTGTTCATTTCATATCACGTTGCCATGGTATCTTTCAACCATGGTCTTACACATTTCATATCAAAGTTGCCATGGTATCTTTCAACCATGGTCTTATACATTTCATATCAGGTTGCCATGGTATCTTTCAACCATGGTCTTATACGTCTCATATCGAGAGCACACTCCCGCGAACCTCATCCTTACGGTGGGATTACCAGTCAAAGCTAAATCTCAGTAATATAAACTCATAGAGTATTGTCGGGATTACAGTCCAAGCTAAATCCTCGCAACGACAATTACTCTAATGAGCTTGGATCCGAATTACGAGTCAAAGCTAAATTGACACGATTCGGATTACCCGTCCGGGCTAAATCCATTTTACACATATTCTTCGGGAGGGCTATATCGGATAGGATCATCCGTCGGGCTAGATCCTTTTTACCGTCAATTCCTTTCGAGAGATCCATCGAATTTTCCTCTTCATTCAACAGGATTTATTTTCAATTTATTTCGAGTATTGTCAATATTTCATCAAATATCATGAATTGAACATTCAAATCATATTTTCATCACATAACCACATATTTCAAGTATTTAAAATACAGTTCAAGTTACACAAACTTACCTCAATGCTTGTTTGTGTTTATAATTTCATTAATCCGATATCTTTTCTTTTTCACGATCGAGTTTCATATTTGAGTCGTTCGGATCCTTATAAATAAATTTGATCATCATTTTCATTCATTTCATATTCTAATGCATTTAATTAATGCTTTAGGCAAAATTTACCATTTTGCCCCTAAACTTTTAATTAATGACGATTTCATCCTTAGGGTATGGAAAATAAAATTCTTGCAATTTAATCCTTATTTCCAGCTATTATTCTCATATATATTGATAACAGTCCATGAATTCTATAAAATATCAGAATTTTCCATAATTTCAACACATTTCAATTTAATCCCTAAAACATGTTTTCCCCTATCTTGAACTAAATTAATAATTTCATTCAATTTTGTAATTTAAATAATAAAATTAATCCATTTCATGCAATTTGGTCATTTCTGACTTTTTACAAAATTTCCCATAAAGTTTTACTTTTATTCAATTTAGTCCCTGAGCCTAAAATATGCAAATTAGCCATGCTAGATGAATATTCATACATGTTTTTCCTCCTCCTCCTCTCCATTCCACATCCTTAATGTAGATAATACACTTGTAAGTAATATTATCCATAATTTTTATTATTTACTTTTATGAATATTCAAGCTGTCTATCTGCATCATGGTCACTAAATTATTTATATCTAGAGCTATAGAACTCCAAATTAAGATCCGATAATTTTCCCTGAAACTAGACTCATATATATTATTACCATAAAATTTTTAGAATTTTTGGTTTAGCTAATAAGTACAGTTTATTCTTTAAAGTTACCCCTGTTCTGCCATCTGACAGTTCTGGCCCTTCTTCACTAAAAATTAATTACCTCCTCATACAGAATTCGAATGATGTTCCCGTTTGTTTCTATTGAAAATAGACTCATTCAAGATTCTAAAAATATAAATTTAAGTCTCTAATTATTTCTATCCAATTTTTGATTATTTTCCAAAGTCAGAACAGGGGAACCCGAAATCATTCTGACCTTGTCTCACAAAATTCATCATATCTCATGATTTAGAATTCCATTGCTTACATAATTTCTTCTATAAGAAACTAGACTTAATAAGATTTAATTTCATATTTTATTCATCCTATAATTAGATTTCTAAAATTTTTGATGATTTTTCAAAGTTAGACTACTGCTGCTGTCCAAAACTGTTTTAGTACAACATATTAATTACCATGTTATAACACCCTTATTCTCTTTTTCTACACCATTTCTCATCACTTTCTCTTATTTTCTCTTCACTAACATATCATGAACATAGAACCTTATGTAAGAAAACTCTACTATAACATTATTTCCATGCTTTGTCAATAATAACAAACTTAAAAACATATTGAAATCTTGATATACTTACCTTGTTCTATTGATACTAATCTTTAACTTGATTTTCTCTCTCCTCCAGCTTCTATTTCTTGAATCCAACTTGATATTCTAACTCCCCATGGTCTCCTTAACATTTTTCTCTCTTGGTAGCTATGGAAATTCATTTGATTTTTGGGTGAAAATGGTGAATTTTTGGTAAAAGGACTAAATTGTAAAGAAAGCAAAACTTTCTTTCTTCCTCTCTTTCTCTCACGTTAGTGCATGGAAATATGGATGAGAATTTCTCATCTTTCTTTCTTTATATACTAATAAAATAATAATAAAATATCTTATTAAAATATTAATAAAATAATATTTATCTAATTAAATAATTATAAAATATCAAAATATCTCTAGCATCATTATTACTTTCTAGATTTCTCTCTCTTCCAATTGACCATTTTGCCCTTCATTATCTTTTAAAATTCCATCCTTAAGTCATCATTTAATTTGGTAAAATTACAATTTAGTCCCTCATAGTTTCTTCATCTATTCAATTTGGTCCTAATTCATCCATTTTCCTTAGTTTCTAGATTATTCCACTCTTAAAATATTTACACTATTGGTCCTTCAAATTTTTCATATTTACACTTTAACCCCTCAAAATTTGAGTATTTACTCTTGTGCAACAAAACTTTTCTCACTTTTACAATTTAGTCCTTTCTTGAATTAGTATATCATAATATACTTCTCAATATTGACATATCTCAAAATTTCCTCTCTTTTTTTTTTCACTTTATTTCCTTATTTTACTATATCAAAGATAATATATTACTGTAAATATTTTCAAGGTATTACACCCGATGACCGGAGCTTGGGCTGACGGAGGCCAGAGCCCGGAGGGCCTTTACTCTCCCCTCTCTCAGAGAATTTCTTAGTTTTTTTTTTTTAAAAAAAAAACTGGTTTCAAATTTTTTTTTAGGCCAAAGTTTGGCTTATATAGCCTAAGAGAAACGGTGCCGTTTTGGCTTAAGTCAATAAGCTTAAAAACGACCACGTTTTAAGACTTGAGGATCCGCGTGTGGACCCGATTACCCGGGGAGGATCCGCGTGTTTTTGTAAAATGGGTTAATTGCCCAATTGGTCCTCTAGCAATTTTAGTATTTATAATTCCATTTTATTTATTTTTAATTTAGCTATAATGTTTTAACTATGTTTCAGTTTAGCCCTCTTAGTAATTTTAAAACGGTATTCAGTAAAACGAAGTCGTTTTGGGATTAGGGTTTAATTACCCAATGAGTCCCTAGATTTTTGGTCCGTGTTTTAATTAGGTCTAAAATTTATATTATATTACAAATTAACCCCAGATTTTTTTAATTAAATTCAATTTAATCCTTTTATTATAAATACCTATATACTACTGTTTTTAAATATTAATTATAAAATAGTATATTTTATTTTTATCATCCAATATATTGAAAACTCATTTATATATATTATTTATTTTGTATCTTATCATGTTTTATATATTTATTTACTATATTTTATATTATTGTTATACATTCTAAATATTATACTGTATGTATTATTCATATTATGTGTTTTATTATATATATTATTTTTCATATACTACTAATTATATTATGTTATTATATGTTTTACTTATAAATACTATGTATTTTTCTATATATATTAACCATTTTACTATGTTTAAATATGAAAACATCTATTAAATTATTATTATATTTTTTACATTATATCAAATATTTTATTAAGTATATTATTTTTGCTATATGATATATTATATATTTTTATTTGTAAATTATGTTATACAATATTTTATCATATTTCCTTATATTACCTTACAAAATATAGATTATCATTTATTAATACATTTTTATCTTTTCAAAAAATATATAGTAATATCTAGTACGTTATTTTTCTTGTATACTAAGTTATTATGTTTTAAAATATAATCTATATATATGCATTCTTCATTTTTTTTAAAAAGGGGTTCTCTTTTATTAGTTTTATATTACTTTCAAATAGTTTTTATTTTTATTTTTATATATTTTATACAATGGATAGCTTATGTTTAAATTCTCTTTTATTTGATATTGTTTGATATACTAAATTTTATATATCATTTTGTTTTTTAATTCATATAATTTTAGTTAATTATGATAAATTACATAGGTTTGCATGAAATGTTATTATGTATGTGTTATACAATTTATGCTATCGAATTCACTATATTCCATGTTGTACTTTGTTTGTAATAATGTTATTTATGACCATGCATAAAATAATAGTATATTAGATAATTTAGATCCTTGTTCGTTACCTTTACTATATTTACATGAAGTAATAAAACATATATATATTGAAATTAGGTTATTTTAAAACATATCATTTTCTTATTTAATTAAAAGAAACTTTTTTAAAAAAAAAAGTAAGGCAATGTTTTGAGTACTTAGAAATTCAAGAAATAGTGTCCTAACATCTTTGGGTTGCAATTTCTCGTTTGACTAAATATTTAGAATATCCTTTTAAACAAGTTTTATAAATCATGAGATGATTTTAGTTACGAAAGATTAAAGATATCATGTCCAATCATTTGGATGTGATATTTGTACTCTTTTAAAACAAAGGAATCTTGATTCTTCTCTCAAAACATCACGGTTTAAAGGAAATATTATTTTTTCAAAATTCTTTCAAATTTTCGACACTAAGACAAGAATTACTCAATTTGGTACCAATTATGGGCGTTCATGAGGGTGCTAATCCTTCCTCATATACGAACCGACTCCCGAATCTATTTTCTCATGATTTCGTAGGCCAAAACGTTTTATATAGTGATCCAATCACACTTTAAAAGATTGGTGGCGACTCCCGTTTTCGTTTTTCAAAAACCGATCCCCGTTTTTTGAACACTCCTTTAAAAAATGGTTTCGACAGCTTGGCGACTCCACTGGGGAACTTAAGAGAGTCAAGCCAAGAAATTGAGTATTTTTGTCTTAATGTCAGAAGTTTGGAACACTTAAATCTTTTTACATCTGTTTGCTGCATATATTTGTTACTTTTTTTCTTTACATTGCATTTGCACGACCGTTGTGGTCATACCTTTAAGTGGGAGTGAGAAGCTAAGCTTTCGTAAGGTTTTCACTTTCGTATGAGCTAGTGGATTGCTTCCGGGATACTCTACCTATGTTTTCGTGAGATTTTCATCTCCATATGGCCATAGGGAAAAGTGTCTCCCTGAACTAAACTCGGTCTATATGAGCCTATAGTGGGTGAAGACCGAGGAATCTGCTGGTTCAGGTACCTTGGCTTTAGAACTAAAACTCATATAGTGAACTTTTAAGTGCTTATCCTAGGGATAATAGTGATAACCTTTAGAAAATTACCCTTATAAGGATTTATTTATCGCTTTCCTATATATACATGATACTGACTTACTGTTTTATTTTGTTGTCATTGCATGTCATTCCGCATTTAAAGGTGTCGATTCAAGGCTCGATTTCTAGATTAGAAAGTTTTGTAATGAGGAACGAATACCTTAATAAAGTAGAGGAAAATGCTTCTATTTGTACCTGGTCAGAGAAAACCCAATTAGAGAAATGAGATAGTGTCACCGAGGGGTATACGTCAGAGTTACGAGACTTCACTCGTGTTAATTCGACGCAGAATGAGTTGCAGAAGTTGAGAAATATTTGGGCCCAGTGGGATGATAATACTAAGCAGCTTTTCTATCAGAGTTATGGAGACCTCCCCTATTTGCTGGATGTCAAGGTAGATAAACACTTGTTTCGAGCTATGGTACAGTTCTGGAACCCTGCTTATAGTTGCTTTACGTTTGGTGATGTTGATCTTGTACCTACTTTAGAGGAGTATACGACTTTACTGCGTTGTTCAAGGATTCATGGTTACAAGGCTTATTTTAGGCCTGCTAGCCTTCCAACTTTTGCGAAGAAATTGGTAACGATTACTGGGATGAGTGAGCAATGGGCTATGACTCGTGTACAATAAAAAGGTGATAGTAAATGCATCCCGTGGGCCATTTTGAAGGATTTGATATTGACGTATCCAGATGTGAAGAAGAGGGTCGACGTCCTGGCTTTGAGTATTTATGGCATGGTGATTTTTCCGAAGGCGTTGGGGCACATAGATGAGTCGGTCGCAGATTTATTTGATCGACTTGGTAAACAAAACACGCCTGTGCCTGTGATCCTAGCTGAAACAATAAGGTCCTTGAGTGCATGTCGAAGAGCTGGTGAAGGAAGATTCATTGGATGTGCACAGTTGCTGTTAGTTTGGTTTCATAGTCACTTTTGGAAGCTAGATAAGGTTCCTTGCAGAGTTTTTTTTTTAGGGTTATTCTCCCTTACAAGAAGCAGTGGACATGCCTAGAAGAGATGACATTTCGGAGGAAAGATGGTTAGATATTCTTCAGAATCTTCGAGAGGAAGATGTTATGTGGAAGGCTCCTTGGTTGGTTCCTAGTGAAGTCCTTTACCGATGCGGCAGTTTTGATTGGGTCCCTTTGCCAGGAATTTGGGGAGTTGTTGGATATACACCGTTGCTTGTTTTAAGGCAATATCGAGCAAGACAGTTCATACCGGCTACACAGGGTTTAGCTCAGAGTGATCTCTCTTACAAAGGAGATCACTATAAGAAGAGGATGCGAGAGATTTCTGAGGCTTGGAAGAAACCCTTTTGTATGAAGATCTTGACTGAAGGTTTGACGTCAACCCTCGAGTATAAGGGCTGGTTTAGTAAGAGATTCAACGATAATATCCCTAGGCCAATTTTGGGAGAGGCTCGATCATTGGAGGAGAACTTGCGAGTGATCCCATCGGAGTTGGAGGTTATGAAGCAAGAGTTCGAGAGGAAGAATTCAGAGCTAGAAAAGAGGATTGAGAAGCTTGAAGAAAAGAAAATGTGCTTAAGTCTCGATGTTGACATTCAAAAGATGAAAGTCGAAAAGATGAAAAAGGAAAAGAGAAAGGTTGAGGAAGATCGAGATGACCTAAAGACACATTATAAGAAAGCTCAGATGACATTAAAAAGGGTCGGACTAGGGAGATCTTCAGAACAATGGCAACAAGAGATTCAAGAAGAAAGAGCCAAGGCCGAGTATTGGGAGAAAAAGTTCCAAGAAATGCAGTCTCGTAATCAGGCCCTAGATAAAGAAAATCAAGGGTTAAAAGTTAAGGTGTCGGAGCTTGGACGATCCCTTCATCATTACCGAAGTCGTAACTCTGCAATCGAGTTAAAGGCAAGCTTGGACAAGATTGAGAATATGAAGCATAACATTGGAGAGTTAGAGGCAGCACTACAGGGCTGTAAGTCACGGATTGAGCAGCTCGAGGCGAGAGAGGAACAGTGGAAGAGAGAACTTCACCATCTTCAGAATCAAGTGGGAGATAGAGATCATATCATGGGAGAGGCCTTAGTTCAGATTCGAGAGGTCGTTGAACACTTGTAGGAGTTGGCAACACAAGCTGGAACGCTGAGTATGATGTATGAGTCATCGTCAGACAAAGGACGAGAGTTAGCATTATTATTAGATAGGGTTAAAACTTTAGGCCTAAGGGCAAAAGTGTATTTGTAATCTGTTTTATGAAAAGTTTTTTGTTCCTTAAATAACGTTTTCTAAAATGAAACTGAGTCAGAATCGACATTTTTTTTGGCATTCATGCATTTTCATTTCATTACATCATATGCATTCAAGTTTATAGAAAGACTCTAATTAAGTTAAAATTATAGAGGAAGAAAGAGAGTAAGGAAAAGAAATCTGGAAGTAACACATCCCTACGGTACGCGCGCTAAATCGAAGAATATGGACCAAAGATTTGAGCAGCTACAGAAGGACATGCAGGACCAATTGCAAGAACAATTGGCCAAGATGCAGACTGACATGAGAGAGCATATGCTAGAGGCTCAGAGGAATATGATGGCCTAAATGGCTCAGCTACTGAGGGCCACTAATAAGGGAAAGGCTCCCATGGCAATTGCTGGAGAAGAGAATGAGGGTCCTCCTCCTAGTTTCACTCCACCTCACATACAAACTCAACCTGAGGCATATCCTCGTGGGTCGTCTGTCACAATAAGGCCTCAACAGGGTCAAGTTGATGCTGGGATTCCTATAAATTTCCCAACTGGCTCGGGATTCAATTTAGGCGATAACCCTACCAATCCTCTTATTCCCGATTTGGATATAGCTGAAAAGAAAGATTT
This sequence comes from Gossypium longicalyx, assembly GCA_025698465.1. Classification (NCBI taxonomy): domain Eukaryota; kingdom Viridiplantae; phylum Streptophyta; class Magnoliopsida; order Malvales; family Malvaceae; genus Gossypium; species Gossypium longicalyx. The sequence goes on along the minus strand of CM047001.1, from coordinate 66,471,298 downwards.
GAGAGCCGAAACTACAAAACAGTTAGAAGAGCGTTGCCGATGGCTGGAGGAGAAATTTAAGGTCTTAGAAAGTACTGAAGGGCATCAGGGAGTCGATGCCAAAGATCTAAGTTTGGTCCCAGACTTGGTGCTTCCTCACAAATTCAAGATGCAAGAGTTTGAAAAATACAACGGGACTACTTGCCCAGTGGCTCACATTACAATGTTCTGTAGAAGAATGACCGGGTACGTAAATAATGATCAGCTGTTGATCCATTGTTTCCAGGACAGTTTAGTAGGAGCAGCAGCCATGTGGTACAATCAGTTGAGCCGGGCTAGAATAAGTTCATTGAGGGACCTCGCACAAGCCTTCATGCAGCAGTACAATCATGTGGCTGACATGACCCCTGATAGGATCACTCTGCAAAACATGGAAAAGAAGCCTAATGAAAATTTTAGGCAATACGCACAGAGATGGAGAGAGGTGGCAATGCAAGTTCAATCACCACTGTTGGAGAAAGAAACCACCATGTTGTTCATTAACACTTTGAAGGCTCCATTCATTACTCACATAATTGGAAGCACTACCAAAAGTTTTGTAAACATAGTTATGGCAAGAGAAATGATTGAGAATGCCATAAGGGGTGGCAAAATTGAGGGGGAAACAGCCAAAAGATCGGCCCCAAAAAGAAAAGATAATGAAGTGAACAACACAAGTAGCTTCAATTCAAAGGCAATTACAGTTAGTCAGCCCAAAGTGGCTACGAGTAGCCAGCAAAGTACTCAAAGACAGGAACCGGGATCAAGACAAAATTCGGAAAGGATGCAAATTACGCCTATCCCTGTGACGTATCGTGAGCTTTATCAAAGCTTATATGATGTACACGCTATTGCTCTATTTCACTTGAAACCGTTACAGCCACCGTACCCTAAGTGGTATGATGCAAATGCTAAATGCGAATATCATGCGGAAATACCAGGACATTCAATTGAGAATTGCACTGGATTCAAGAAGGCCGTGGAGAGGCTTATCAAGATGGAGGTAGTGAGATTCGACAATACCCCTAACGCTAAAAATCCGCTACCAGATCATGGCAATCAAGGAGTGAATGCCATTGATGAAATTAGGGAGGGAATAATTAAGGAAAATGTTGCTGAGGTGAGGATGCCTTTGAGGGAAATTTGGAAAGAGATGGTGAAGAGAGGGATGATAATCTCTGAGAAAGAATGAGAAGAAATAAGAAACTACTGTGAGTTCCATGGAAAAGAGGGTCATGAGACCCAAAATTGTGAAGAATTCAAAGCCTTGGTGCAATGCTTCATTGATAATAAAGAGCTGCAAGTTTTTGAAGGTAGCTCTTATATAAAAGAAATAAATGCGTCGGAAGATAAACAACAAGAAATTAGCCGGCCAAGAATTATTATTTCCTTGCCGGGGAATAATGAAGTAGGTACGCAAACTAGGCCCAAGGTTGTAATCCATAAACCTGTATCCTTTTCTTATAAGGATAACAAAAGGGTACCATGAAGTAATAACTGCCATGTGTCGTTACCGGAGAAAGATGTAACCGGTGCATCTAAGGATGTACAAATTGAGGGTTCCCATACGCGGAGTGGGAAGCGGTATGATATTGTAGGCATCAGAGATGAGTCCACAAAAATAAAGAATGCTAGTGTGGAGAAGAAAAAAGAGGTTGAAGTGCCTGTCAAAGAGCCGGTAATGGAGGAAGAGGCTAAGGAATTTTTGAAGTTCCTCAAGCATAGTGAGTATAGTGTGGTCGAGCAGTTGCACAAACAGCCGGCTCGCATATCAGTATTGGCTCTACTTCTGAGTTCTGAGGCGCATAGGGAAGCATTGATGAAGGTGCTTAACGAGACATATGTCACCCATGACATATCCGTAAATAAGCTGGACCGGTTGGTGAATAATATTAGCGCAGACAATTTCATCTACTTCAATGATGATGAAATCCCACCTGGGGGCATAGGATCAACCAAGGCCTTGCACATCACTACTCGGTGCAAGGGATACACGCTTCCAAGTGGACTCATTGATAACGGGCCGGCCTTAAACATCCTTCTATTATCTATATTGAATAGATTACCCATTGATAGTTCGCATATGAAAACATGTTGCAATGTGGTAAGAGTCTTCGATGGGACCGAAAGAAGAGTGATGGGACGAATTGATATCCCTTTGGAAATCGGGCCAAATACCTATGAAGTTGATTTCTTGGTGATGGATATCAAGCCTTCCTATAATTGTCTATTGGGGAGACCATGGATACACTCGGCAGGAGCGGTGCTTTCCTCATTGCACCAAAAATTAAAGTTGGTGACAGATCGACGGTTAATAACCATTAATGCGGAAGAGGATATTATAGCAGCAGTCACTAGCAAGGCCCCCTATGTTGAGGCAAATGAAGAATCTATTTAGTGTTCATTTCGCTCTTTAGAGTTTGTAAATGCCACCTTCATTTCAGAAGGAAGTGAGTTATCGGTGCCAAGGATGGCAAGAGCTACAAAGATGGCCCTACAAATGATGGCAGGAAGAGGAGCCTTACCAGGAAGAGGTTTAGGAAAGTATTTGCAAGGGGGGATTCAGATCCCAAAGATGATTGAGAAAAAAGACCGCTTTGGTTTGGGCTTCAAACCAGACTATAAGCAAAGAAGGAAGGACATTGAGAAACGCCAAGAAAGGAGAATAACGCGTTTAGATGGAAGAGAAGTGGGGTGGGAATCGATGACATTCCCTCCTATATCTAAAACCTTCATATTAGGAGGATTACTTGAAAAGGAGAGCCATCAAATTAATGCTGTGCATGAAGAAGGGCCGGAGCAAAGAAACCTTGAGAGCATTCGCCCTTATGAATCGAGAAGCTCTTTGAACAATTGGACTGCGGAAGAACTTCCTGTAGTCTTTAGAAATTTTTCAGAGTGATTCTCGAATATTTTTGTTACTCTAAAGCCTAAGAGTAATAAGATTACATTTGTGGAATAGGCTTATGATCATTTATCATTTTTTAATAAGACATAACTTTTATTAATTCAAACGAGTATTGCTTCATTTTTATCAATCAATATTCCATCAAATTTTTGACAATTCTTATTCTTTCATTCATAGTACATAAATAATTATTCTTAAACTCATTCATTCTTTGTATATTCTTTATACTTCTCAGATCCCTAAATATCAATGATATGAGCATTGATACGGCAATTCCTGATTTCTCTTACGAGCAAGACATGTGTTTAGAAGAACCTCAAGATTTTGAAGGTGTTCAAGATTGTGATGTATCTCTTGATTTGTTAAGAATGGTAAAGCAGGAGGAGAAACAAATCATGCCTCATGAGAAAGAGGCAATAGAGAATATAGCCTTGGAGGAGGAAAATGAGTTAAAAATTGGAATACTGATTATAGAGGACACAATGCATGGTCTGGTTGAGTTGCTTCGAGAATTCAAGGATATCTTAGCCTAGTCATATCAGGATATGCCCGGATTGAGTACTGATATTGTAGTGCATCATCTTCCGATAAGACAAGATTGTAAGCCAGTCCAACAGAAGTTGCGCAGAATGAGGCCAGATATTGTTCTGAAAATAAAGGATGAAGTCAAGAAGCGATTCGATGATGCAGATTCTTGCAAGAAGTGAAATACTCCGAATGGGTAGCTAACATTGTACCAGTTCCTAAGAAAGACGGGAAGGTACGAATATGTGTTGATTACAGAGACTTGAACAAAGGAAGCCCAAATGATAACTTTCCTTTACCCCACATTGACACTTTAGTAGATAACACAGCGGGATATTCGTTGTTCTCCTTTATGGATGGTTTCTCAGGATACAACCAGATAAAGATACATCCAGAGGACATGGATAAAACCACCTTTGTAACCTTATGGGGCACATTTTGTTACAAAGTAATGCCATTTGGGCTAAAAAACGCAGGGGCAACGTACCAAAGGGCCATGGTGAACTTGTTCCACGACATGATGTATAAGGATATTGAGGTATACGTCGATGATATGATTGCCAAGTCGCGTACGGAAAAGGAGCATATCGAGGTCTTGAGAAGATTATTTGTAAGGTTGAGAAAATTTCAGTTGAAGCTCAATCCATCAAAGTGTACCTTTGGAGCCAGATCGGGAAAGTTATTAGGCTTTGTAGTTAGTGAAAAGGGGATTGAAGTCGACTCAGACAAATTCAGAGCCATACGAGAGTTACCTCCACCACGTACTCAGAAGGAAGTTCGAGGATTCCTAGGAAGGTTGAATTACATCGCTCGGTTCATTTCACAACTAACCGAGAAATGTGATCCCATCTTTCGCCTCCTCAGGAAGCACAATCAAGGTACTTGGGATGAAGAATGCCAGAATACTTTTGAAAAGGTCAAGCAATATTTGTTAAATGCTCCAGTATTATCCCCACCTAGCCCAAATAAACCATTAATACTGTACTTGTCAGTGTTCAGTAATTCTATAGGATGTGTGCTTGGTCAGCATAACGAGTCAGGGAAAAAGGAGAAGGAAATTTATTATCTCAGTAAGAAATTCACTGACTGTGAGATGAGATATTCACCAATTGAAAAGTTGTGTTGTGCGCTGATTTGGACCACTCGGAGATTAAGACAGTACATGCTATACCATACCACTTGGCTCATCTCAAAGCTTGATCCGTTGAAATACATGATGGAGTCAACGGCTCTAAATGGGAGAATGACGAGATGGAAAATTTTGCTTTCAGAATTTGATATAGTTTACATAATTCAAAAGGCAATAAAAGAAAGTGCGGTAGCAGATTTTTTGGCCAGTAGGGCTATAGAGGATTATGAGCCATTGAACTTTGATTTTCCAAATGAGGATTTGATGTGTATAGCAACAACTGAAGATTCTTCTTAGAAGCTTAATTTTGATGGGGTTTCCAATGCAGTTGGAAATGGAATTGGGGCAATTTTGGTATCCCCGAATGGCGATCATTACCCTTTTACGTGCAAGTTGAACTTTGATTGCACAAATAATATGGCTTAGTATGAAGCATGCATTATGGGACTTCAAGCAGCTATGGAGCGAGGTATAAAAACCTTAAAAGTATATGGAGATTCTGCGTTGGTAATTTATCAGCTTAGAGGTGAATGGGAGACAAGAGACCCTAAATTGATCAATTATCGAAAGGTAGTTTTGGGGTTACTTGAGGAGTTTGATGACATCACTTTCAATTATCTCCCACGAGACGAAAATCAGATGGCAGATGCTTTAGCAACCTTGGCTTCAATGATTAAGGCGAATAAAGAAGAAGAGATGAGACCAATTCAAATGAATGTCTACGAGGCTCCCGCTCATTGTTGCAACATTGAGAAGGAAGAAAAAGATGATAACCCTTAGTATCAGGATATATTACGATATGTGAGGGATCGTAAGTACCCTGAACAGGCCAATGAAAACGATAAACGAACCTTGAGAAGGTTAGCTTGCGATTATGTCTTGGACGGGGATATCCTATACAAGAGAAGGAAAGACCAAATACTCTTGAGATGTGTCGATGCTGGAGAGGCTAAGCTAATTTTAGAAGAAGTTCATGAAGGTGTATGTGGGACGCATGCCAATGAGTTCACAATGGCAAGGCAAATAATGAGGTTTGGTTATTATTGGGCCACCATGGAAGGGGACTGTATTAATTATACCAAGAAATGTCATAAGTGTCATATTTATGGAGACAGAATTCATGTACCACCTTCACCTTTGCATGTTATGACTTCTCCATGGCCCTTCTCCATGTGGGGCATGGATGTTATCGGACCAATATCACCGAAAGCTTCGAATGGGCATCGGTTTATCTTTGTAGTAATTGACTACTTTACAAAATGGGTAGAGGCCGCTTCTTATGCGAATGTTACTAAGTCAGCTGTGAGTCGATTCTTGAAGAAGGAGATCATTTGTCGGTATGAAATGCCTGAGAAGATCATATCCGACAATGCATTGAACTTGAACAACAAAACGATAGCAGAGGTTTGCGACCAGTTCAAGATTAAACGTCACAATTCTTCTCCCTATCGTCCAAAAATGAAAGGGGCAGTGGAGGCTGAAACTTATAGAGATTGGCATGAGAAGTTACCGTTTGCACTACTGGCCTATCGAACATCTGTTAGAACCTCTACTGGGGCAACCCCATTCTCGTTAGTTTATGGGATAGAAGCAGTGTTACCTATTGAAGTAGAAATACCTTCTTTTCGAGTTTTGACAGAGATAAGGTTGGATGAAGCTGAATGGGTTCAATCCCGATATGACTAGTTGAACTTGATTGAGGAAAAGAGGCTAAGAGCCATTCGACATGGCCATATGTATCAGAAGTGAATGATGCGAGCTTACGACAAGAAAGTTTGACCCAGAGAGTTCCACGAGGGAGACCTTGTACTAAAAAAGATTCTTCCCATTCAAAAGAACTTTAGGGGGAAATAGATGCCGAATTGGGAGGGGCCATATGTCGTGAAGAAAGCTTTCTCTAGTGGTGCATTGATCTTAACGGAAATGGATGGGAAAAGTTTACCCAACCCAGTGAACTCAGACTCAGTGAAAAAATACTTTGTCTGAAAGAGAAGGGAAGCCAAGGAGAAAACCCGCAAAGGGCACCTTAGTATTTCAAAAAAAAAAAAAAAAGAAAAAAAATGGAGAGGCCAAGGTGAAAACCCGCAAAGGGCGCCTTGAGACCAAATGGGTTTTGAGTTGAAAACCCGAAAGGGCAGCTCAAATTTGGAAAGTAATGCAGTGACCTTGCTATACCGGATTCAACGAGAAGTGAAGTACGTTACATATCGAGGCATCAACAAACTACTTTGGATCTTTTAAACACATGTTGAACTCAAGAAAGTCTTCATGGAGCTGGCGTATAAACACTTAAGCGGTGATATCTAGGGCATCTAACTTTTGTCCTGTTTGCTATCTTTAGATTCTCTTTCTTCTCAAAGATAGACTTTTAGATTAATTTCCTTTGTATTTTTTTTGACAAATTCGTTCCAATCTAATTATTCTCAAGGTTAAATTCATCTTCCATTATTCTTAAAGTATGTTACATTAAAATAATGATGGATGAACTAAATAATTTTCACAAATGAAGTTTTGCTCATTACTCTAGAAATTTCTAGACAATACAAGAAACTAAAACAGAACAATTTTTCGAAGAATTCACGTAAGTGAGGTTCGAAAGAACTCGAGGAAATTCTTTCTTTAGTCCAAAATGATGATTGGACAAATCAAACGATTCGATCCTAAGAGAGGATCATCTTACAGACATTTTTGGTGGGTCATAGCATTTGAAGAATGGTACAAACCCACAGGCTGAGTAAGAATAATTTTTCGAGAGAAATAAGGATAAACTTCGACGAAAGAATGAATGGTGACGTTTGGAATAGGGGTCATGTTCATAAACATTTTGCATTATAACAGGTTTAATTAGGAGCATTTGATTCACTTCGATCATAGCATCCTAATCATTAGGCATGAACTCATACACATTATACAGGTTATGTCCTTCAAGGGACAATGAAGATTGATGCACCTTAACCCCCTAAGCAGTAGGGTAACAGGCTAAGACATAGCTGATTTGGTTTTCACGTGCTTACGATGAAGCAAGTCTAAGATGATTTGGCATCTCTGTATTGTCAGAGAACAAATCGAAGTTTGGCATCTCCATATTCGACGAAGAGCAGACACATAGCAGATCTAACCTTCAGATGTTTATACTGAAGCAAGATCCAAGATGGTTTGGCATCCTTGTGCTTACAAGGAACAAATCGAAGACACAACATATTTGGCTTTCACGTGTTTACGCTGAAGCAAATCTAAGATGATTTGGCGTCTCTGTATTGTCAAAGAACAAATCGAAGTTTGGCGTCTCCATATTCGACGGAGGGCAGACACATAGCATTTCTGGCCTTCAGATGTTTATACTGAAGCAAGATCTAAGATGGTTTGGCATCTTTGTGCTTACAAGGAACAAATCGAAGACACAGTAGATTTGGCTTTCACGTGTTTACGCTGAAGCAAATCTAAGATGATTTGGCATCTCTGTATTGTCAGAGAACAAATCGAAGTTTGGTGTCTCCATATTCGACGGAGAGCAGACACATAGCAGATCTGACCTTCATTGAAGCAGATCCAAGATGATTTGGCATCTCTGTATTAGACGGGGAGCAGATCGAAGACAGCAGATCTGACCTTCATTGAAACAGATCCAAGATGATTTGGCATCTCTGTATTAGACGGAGCAGATCGAAGACAGCAGATCTGACCTTCATTGAAACAGATCCAAGATGATTTGGCATCTCTGTATTAGACAGGGAGCAGATTGAAAACAAAGCAGATCTGACCTTCATTGAAGCAGATCCAAGATGATTTGGCATCTCTGTATTAGATGGGGAGTAGATTGAAGACGTAGCAGATCTAACCTTCAGATGTTTACACTGAAGCAAGATCCAAGATGGTTTGGCATCCTTGTGCTTACAAGGAACAAATCAAAGACATAGCAGATTTGGCTTTCACGTGTTTACGCTGAAGTCGATCTAAGATGATTTGGCATCTCTGTATTGTCAGAAAACAAATTAAAGTTTGGCGTCTTCATATTCGATGGAGAGCAGACACATAGCAGATCTAACCTTCAGATGTTTACACTGAAGCAAGATCCAAGATGGTTTGGTATTCTTGTGCTTACAAGGAACAAATCGAAGGCATAGCGGATTTGGCTTTCACGTACTTACGATGAAGCAAATCTAAGATGATTTGGCATCTCTGTATTAACAATGAGTAGATCGAAGATAGCAGATTTGGCGTCTCTGTATTGTCAGAGAGCAGATCAAAGATAGCAGACTTGGCGTCTCTGTATGAACAGAGAACGGGTCGAGGATATCAACATGGTGTTCCTGAGTCTGCAGGGAACAGGTTAAAGATAGTAGATATTGCTTTCCTGAAGTTATAAGTGAAGCAAATTGAAGCTATCATATTTATGGTCCAATACTTCCGAAGTTATAGATAGGTTGAAGACCATTTGAAGGAAGGATCTCAAAGACTGGAATAGACCGGGCAAAACGGGTCCTTTTATAATCTTTGCTCTATTATCATTACGTGACAATGAGCAAAGAGGGGCAGCTGTAATGACCTGTTTCTGCCCGGGCTTTAAAACCCAAAAATGAAAAATAAATAAATAAATAAATATTTATTTATTACAGTCCATAAACAGAGCCCAAATACCAATAAGCTCGTAGGCCCAAAATCCAATACCTGTGTGATCCAAATACACCCGAAGCCCAACACATACACCAAACTCAATAAACCTATCAGTCCTTAAAACCCCTGACCCAATTACAAAATTTAAGTGGCCCAATTGACCCAAATTATTACACCAAGGCAGAAGGTTTCTGCCTTCTTTCACCTCAAGCCGCCACTGTTTCTGGAAAGTTCGGGGAGCGTTTGTCCAGCTCCCGAATCAAGGCCACCATTCAATGCACTGTCTCAGGGTCTTTCAATGCCCCATCAGTGCCTCACCGTTTCAACGACTCCTCAGCCACCGATCGTGCCCCATCAACGTCTCTCCAGCGGCCTTTCAGCGTATCATCCTAGTTGCGTCATTTCAGTTGGCCACTATCGACGCTGTGATTCTAGGCCTCAAATCAGGCCGTAGTTAAAGCCAAATCAACGCCGGTTCTGTCGAAAGAGCCCGTCCATCAAGATCTCCTTGCGAATACCTGCAAGACAGAACAACAGAAATCCACAAACACGTAGCAGAAAAGGAAACTAAACAGTAGCAGATAAACTAAAACCAATAAGGAAAGAAATCAAAGGTTTCTTTCCTAAACATGTATAATCTAAAGGCTATAAAGCCTTTCTTCCGATTTGTAAAAAGGGGGTTTTTTTTATACAGAATATATAAAAAAAAGAGCTCAAAAGCTTACTGAAAAACGGAGGTGATACATTTAATTTTCTTTTTTATTTTTTATATAGCATATAGTAGAACTACATTATAAAGATAGTAAAAGAGGTTACCCTTTCGATTCGCTGCGAAAAAATAGATTTTTGAAAACCCTAACCACCGGGCACGATGGCTTAGGCGGTGGCCCGTGGGCGCGTGGGTGCATATGCCCGATGACCGGAGCTTGGGCTGACGGAGGTCAGAGCCCGGAGGGCTTTTACTCTCCCCTCTCTCAAAGAATTTCTTAGTTTTTTTTTTTTTTTTAAAACTGGTTTCAAATTTTTTTTTAGGCCAAAGTTTGGCTTATATAGCCTAAGAGAAATGATGCCGTTTTGGCTTAAGTCAATAAGCTTAAAAACGACCACGTTTTAAGACTTGAGGATCCGCGTGTGGACCCGATTACCCGGGGAGGATCCGCGTGTTTTTGTAAAATGGGTTAATTGCCCAATTGGTCCTCTAGCAATTTTAGTATTTATAATTCCATTTTATTTATTTTTAATTTAGCTATAATGTTTTAACTATGTTTCAGTTTAGCCCTCTTAGTAATTTTAAAACGGTATTCAGTAAAACGAAGTCGTTTTGGGATTAGGGTTTAATTACCCAATGAGTCCCTAGATTTTTGGTCCGTGTTTTAATTAGGTCTAAAATTTATATTATATTACAAATTAACCCCTGATTTTTTAATTAAATTCAATTTAATCCTTTTATTATAAATACCTATATACTCTTTGTTTTTAAATATTAATTATAAAATAGTATATTTTATTTTATCATCCAATATATTGAAAACTCATTTATATATATTATTTATTTTGTATCTTATCATGTTTTATATATTTATTTACTATATTTTATATTATTGTTATACATTCTAAATATTATATGTATGTATTATTCATATTATGTGTTTTATTATATATATTATTTTTCATATACTACTAATTATATTATGTTATTATATGTTTTACTTATAAATACTATGTATTTTTCTATATATATTAACCATTTTACTATGTTTAAATATGAAAACATCTATTAAATTATTATTATATTTTTTACATTATATCAAATATTTTATTAAGTATATTATTTTTGCTATATGATATATTATATATTTTTATTTGTAAATTATGTTATACAATATTTTATCATATTTCCTTATATTACCTTACAAAATATAGATTATCATTTATTAATACATTTTTATCTTTTCAAAAAATATATAGTAATATCTAGTACGTTATTTTTCTTGTATACTAAGTTATTATGTTTTAAAATATAATCTATATATATGCATTCTTCATTTTTTTTTTAAAAGGGGTTCTCTTTTATTAGTTTTATATTACTTTCAAATAGTTTTTATTTTTATTTTTATATATTTTATACAATGGATAGCTTATGTTTAAATTCTCTTTTATTTGATATTGTTTGATATACTAAATTTTATATATCATTTTGTTTTTTTAATTCATATAATTTTAGTTAATTATGATAAATTACATAGGTTTGCATGAAATGTTATTATGTATGTGTTATACAATTTATGCTATCGAATTCACTATATTCCATGTTGTACTTTGTTTGTAATAATGTTATTTATGACCATGCATAAAATAATAGTATATTAGATAATTTAGATCCTTGTTCGTTACCTTTACTATATTTACATGAAGTAATAAAACATATATATATTGAAATTAGGTTATTTTAAAACATATCATTTTCTTATTTAATTAAAAAGAAACTTTTTTTTAAAAAAAAAGTAAGGCAATGTTTTGAGTACTTAGAAATTCAAGAAATAGTGTCCTAACATGCTGGGTTGCAATTTCTCGTTTGACTAAATATTTAGAATATCCTTTTAAACAAGTTTTATAAATCATGAGATGATTTTAGTTACGAAAGATTAAAGATATCATGTCCAATCATGCTGGATGTGATATTTGTACTCTTTTAAAACAAAGGAATCTTGATTCTTCTCTCAAAACATCACGGTTTAAAGGAAATATTATTTTTTCAAAATTCTTTCAAATTTCTGACACTAAGACAAGAATTACTCAATTTGGTACCAATTATGGGCGTTACGAGGGTGCTAATCCTTCCTCATACGTAACCGACTCCCGAATCTATTTTCTCATGATTTCGTAGGCCAAAACGTTTTATATAGTGATCCAATCACACTTTAAAAGATTGGTGGCGACTCCCGTTTTCGTTTTTCAAAAGTCGATCCCCGTTTTTTGAACACTCCTTTAAAAAATGGTTTCGACAAAACTAATCTAAAATCTTTTGTAGTATTGAAAAAAGATGTCTGAAGGATCTAAAGATGTGACTGGAGAAGAAATTGAGGATCATGTGCCCCCGGTTCCTGAACAAGCACATGTAGTTAGTCTGGGAGCTATTGGAAATGCTTTTAGGAATGCTTTATTCACGATGATGACACAAATGTTCGACCAGTTTATGGGAAATACTTAAGCCCCTAACCTCATCAACATCAGCAACCACAACCAAAAGTGGTTTGCCCAGGGCAACCTGCACCACCAGTTCCGGTTGCAACTGCACCTAAAGTAGACCCTGTGAAAGAAATTCGAAAGAGGGGTGCTAAAGAATTTATGGGTGATTAAAAATTTCCATTGTTGGTTGTTACTATGCTAACATGGATGTTAACTATCATTAAGTCAATCGTCATGATGTTGACAAGGTGATCTATGTCAGCAAAAATAAAAAAGTATTTAAAAAATTAAGTCTAGAATGAATTTAGACTTCAAATTGTGTAAGTTCATTTGAATTTGGACACCTTTTTTACCAGATTCATTCTAGTTGTAGTTTTCTTTTAAAATTAAAAAAAATTAAAAAATGTTTTACAAATTTTGTAAAATCTTAATAAAATTATAAAAAAATTAAAAATTAAAAACAAAAACAAAAAGTAAATATTATTTAAAAATCAAGACTGGAATGAACCTTAACAAATGAACATCCAACTTCATTCTACAAGTAGTTTTTAAATTATAAAAATTATAAAAAATTATATAATTTAAAAAAAATATAGAAAATTATAGAGAAATAAAAATTAAAAGGAAAGTATATGTCTATGCTAAACAAATATATATATATATATATATATATATATATATATGTCTAACTGTATTTTTTGATATTATAGTTTTATATCGTACATTGAAATTAATAGTTGGTAGAAAAAATGGTCCTGAATGTATTAAAAACCAATACCACAATTAACAAATTAGATAATAAAAAAAATCCAATACTAAAAATTTTAATTCGATACTATTAATTTGTTTGAAAAACTATTAATTTATTAGAATTTCAAAAACATACTAAAAAAAAAAAAGGAGAGAGAGAGAGAGACTTACAAGAAAAGCAAGAACCACCATTTCTTGTTTTATTTATTTATTTATTTATGTTTTATAATGTTTTACAAAACTTTATTACTTTTTAAAATTTCGTATAATTTTATATATTTAAAATGAATTTAGATAAATAGAAGTGCAAATTCAAATTAACCTTAATGTCCATTCACCTGTATTGTATTTATTTTAGGCTTGAATTTTTTACTTTTTATAATTTTTATAAAGGTTTACAAAGTTTTAATAATTTTTAAAAAAATTTATAATTAAAAATTATGTTTAGAATAAATCTAGATAAATTGGTATCCAGATTTAATGGAACTTAGACATCAATTTATCCAAATTCATTTTGGACATGAATTTTTAAATATTTTTTTTTGAATTTTTTTTACTAGTTTATATCATCACATTTGGTATCATGATGGCTGACTCAGCGACAGTTAATGACCATATCAGCATAATAATGATCAATGACGAAATTTGTTGATCGAAAGGCTTAATTGATGAATTTTTAATGTTTGAGGTTTAATTGAGTGTGTTCTTCACGGAAGAACTTAATTGATTTTTTAAAAATATACATGAGTTTTTTTTACTACTTAAATCTATAATAAGAAATATAAGTTTTTTTATAAAAAAAAAATATAATTATAATTGCAATCAATATAGTTTGAATAGCTACAATCATAATTTATGATGAAAAATCAAACTAAACATCAAAATATATCTAAAGAGAGCTCACACGATATGAGATTCAAATAAAAAACTCCAAAATTCACATGTCTCTTTTACTACTAAACAAAGACTTTATTAATAATAAATAAAAATATAAGGTCTTATACTTAAAAAAAAAAAAAGTAAAATTCAAAATTTATAAAGTAAATTATACAATTGGTCACTCATTTTTCATAAATTTTCATTTTGGGCATTGAAAATAAAAGAAAGTGCACATTGGGCACTGTCGTTAACAATCATTTTTATTTTAGTCACTCAATTTTAATAAATTTTCATTTTGTGCACTCATTTTATGTTTTCTGTTTTAAAATTAGAATTAATTTGGTTTTTTTCCTAGTAAAAGGGAAAAGGTTATAAGGAATTACTTGGGGTTTTATAAGAAAAAACTTATATTTTTAGGAAGAAAAATTATTTTATCATTTTAATTTATCTTTTTTTCTCATTTTTTTGAATTAATTTAATTTTTTGAGTAAAAGGGAAAACATGGTATTTAAATTAAATTATTTGGTTTTTATAGAAAAAATAATTTATTTTTTTCCTTTTTAAGAATTAAATTTCGTTTTCTCCCAACAAAAGGGAAAAACCTCAAGTTTTACTTCGGTTTTTATAAGGAAAATTCATTTTATCTTTTTAATTTAATTTAATTTTCTTCTTTTTATAATTAATTTTTAGTTTTTATTCAATAAAAAGGGTTGTGTTTCTTTAGGGAAAAAAACTGGATTTTAAGAAAGAAAAAAATGATTTTTTACTAAGAATTGAGTTACACAAAATAACTTGGGTTTTATCTATTAATTCAATTTTTTTTTAAAATTCAAGTTTTTTTAAAAAGATAAATTTTATTTTTAAAAAATAAATAAGTTATTAAAATTTGGTGAATAAAATAAAAATAATTGTTCACATCAATCTCAATTTACATTTTTTTTTATGTTCTTTGCCCAATATTAAATTTAGTTTTATTTTCTTAAACATTTAATAAAGATTACAATACCATAACTAATGTAATTTTAGTCATATAATTAATTGAAAAAAGGTAATATGTATTTTAAATTAATAAAATTATAAATTTAAACTACAAAATATGATCACTAAATTATAAAGTCAAATAGTGATGAAACGATGGGTGAGTTTTGGTTCAGTTTAGTTGGAGTTTTTGGATTTTTCAATTTATCCTTCATAATTTGGTTTGGTTACATATTAATTTTGGATTCAATTTTGAATATTATTTGATAAAATTTATTCTTTTTTTATAAATAATTTTAAAATATTTAATTTTCAAATAAATAAAAAAGCAATTATTATTATATGATTTGTAATAATTATTTTTAAGTTATATTCACTTTTTAAAATATAAAATATTTATTTTTATGTAAAAATTTTAATTATAATTTATAAATTAAATTAAATAATGTTTTTAACCCTCTAAAATTAAAAATTGTAGTTTAATATACTAGATTTTCTATTTATTTTCAGATTCTTTTATGATAACAAATGAAGTTACAAATCGAGGAGGAGATTTACATCTTCAGAATTTGAACTCCAAGTGTTAAAGGTGTCAAAAAAGAGCCTTAACCACTATTCCCTTATGTAATTGGTATTTTTAGATCAAATTTGAATAACAAAAGAATTAACTTATTCAAAATTTAATTTAACCTGAAACACTTCTTAAAAATTTATTTTTAGATTTTCTTAATGTATTTCTAGAATACCAATAAATAAAATATACTATAAGTTTTCTTAACAATTTATTTACTTTAAATAAATAAATAAATTATAAATATATATGAATATATCCTTTCTACCCCTCTCTTTCCTTCCATCCTTTAGTGTGCATTTGCCCCCTTAAGAAATGAGAATGTACGTTAGAATTTCTAGAAGCACACTTCAAGATAGTAAAAACTTGTCTAAAGATAACAATTTCAAATTATGCTCTCCCAACATGGTACAAAGGACCGTGCATGACTAAAAAAAATGTATTTTATGTCATGACTTGACTCAGCTTATTGGATGACTTGTGTGAAGACATAAATTAAAATTTTCTTTAGACATTCATTGGTCTCACGAGATTTTGTCATCCTCAAGTACACGTGCACATATTTGAATCTACATTCTCAAATACAAAAGAGCTCCATCTTCTAGAGTGTGCTCTATAGAACAAATGGTATTTATTCTATATAATGCACTCATTTGTGTTTGAAGATATGAGTGCAAATAGGTGGAAGCACTCTTTAAGGGTGACAAAATCTTGAATGACCTATGGATGTTTAAAGAAAACAATTCCATACTATGCCCTCACAACATGGTCCAACATACTGGGATTAAATTATGACATAAGATGAATTGCAGAGTAAATTTCTATACATTTGAAGATTTAAATTTAAATATCTTGAGCTAGAATTCTTCAAATATGTTGAGCACTTGAATTTTACAAAACTTTCAAGAATGTATATCCAAATTATGGCACTAAGAAACCATTATTTCTCAACTGTACTCAATGCAATATATTAGATGTATATATACATATGGATTCTGAGTCACTTCAGTTCAATAATATATATTAGCTAAAATCTATACAAAGCATAGAATTTAAAAAAAAAAAATCCAGATATTTCGGATTATGCTCTCCCAACATGGCACAAAGGCTTGTGCCTGGTTTAAATATATAAAGTTGCATTTTATGTTATAACTTGACTCAACTTATTAGATGACTTGTGAAGGTATAATCTGAAAATTTTCTTTGGATATTTATAGGTCACTCAAGATTTTGTCACTTACAAGTACACTTGTATATATTCAATCTACATCCTCAAATACAAAAGATCTCCATCTTCTCAAGTGCACTTTATAAATCAAATCTTATTTGTTTTATAGAGTGCATTCCTTTGTGTTTGAGAATGTAAGTTCAAATATTAAGAAACATTCTTTTTCAAAATCTTGAATGATTTATGGGTGTTTAAAGAAAACAATTCCATATCATGCTCTCACAACATGGTCCAACATACTGGAATTAGATTGAAACATAAAATGAATTGAAAATTACATTCATATATATTTAAAGATGTAGATTCAAATATCTTGAAGAGCAGTTGAAATCCTCAAATATCCTGGACGGCACTTGAATTTGACAAAACTTTCAAGAATATACGAGTATTCAAATTTATGGCACTAAGAAACCGTTATTTCTAAACTATACTCAATGCAATATTTTAGATGTATATATACATATGGATTCTGAATCACTTCAGTTCAGTAATATATATTAGCTAAAATCTATACTTAGAGTAGAATTTAAAAAAAAAAATCCAAATATTCTTCAATAGAATTTCTTTTATATATTCAGTGATTATACTTTTATTTCATATTGGAATATATGTTGTGCATGAATATATTTAAGGAAAATGTCAAACTGGAGAATTCAATATCATATATCAAGGCATGCAAGATTTATTAATTAGTTTCTTAATAAGGATTCGTGCAAAAGAAGTGCATATATATATATATATATATATATATGTATATATGTATATTTGCAGAAGATTCCAGTGCAAATGATTAGTACAGTATCTGAATAGCCCCTGTCTAGTACTTTCATACATAAGCTAGTAAAAAATGTCACGAACTTCATTTGAAGAAATCGAAATTCTTTTGATATGAAACATATGCATTGACATGCATGCATTGCATGCTGCACTTGGAGTACACGTTTGTTGATTAATATATCTAATGATATCAAACTAATTTAGGCTTTAAAAAACCCTGCCCTTAAATCCATAATCAGTTGGTTCAAAGTTTTCGAGTCTAGTTTATGTTATGTAGTAAGGTCTCTGAAAAATCAACCAGAGACGAGTTTAATGAAAACCTGTCGTTAATCGCTGTCAGCTTTTGACAAGAATCACTTGTTTATAATCTTCTGTTTGGACTAATGTGTAAAACATTAGCTAAAAAAAAATTCTCTTCTTTTAGTAATCATTAATGTTGCATATTTTCATTGTTTTCGATTTGAACCAAAGCCAAACCCTAGAAAAAAACGAAAACAAGAAATATTTCTAATGTTAATTAGCATAAAATTTGAGAAATAGAAGATTATTTTATGTACCAAAACAAGAAAAAGAAGAATTGATACTTAAATCCGAACAAACTAAATGTTAATTAAATACATGAAAGAAATTGGAAAAATAAATAAATACAATCATAATTATTTTGAGGTTTGAGGCATAATAGCATTTATCATCCGACACATTTTTTTTTTTTAAAAATTACAATAATAAAAATAACAGGAAAGAAGAAAACGTACCATGGTATATAATATGGATTGTTGTTGTTCATGTGGAGGTTAAAAGAACTTTTTGGTGGTCTTTGGTGGCGATGAATCGTGAGGCTCAGGTCCCAATCTAAGTTCAAGATCCAATTCAGACCCTAATGGAGGTTGGGTGGATGAAAACCCTTTCTCAAGGCCCTCTTGAACTTGGTTTCTGGGATTTTGATCTGATTTGGAAGGTTTTTCATCAAACAAAGGCAGTTGTCGGATTTGTGATCCGGCAATATGGTCACTGGTTTTGTCTGTTCTGGCATCAGCACCATCATCCTGAAGAACCCAGCGCCACTTTCCATAGCTGCTCGGTGTGTGAGAATAGGAGGGGATGATCTTGGAGATGTCGAAATTAGATTGTTGGGTAGTAGTAGTAGTTTCATGAGTCGGAGAAGGTTGTTTGAGCTTGGCTTTGTCTCTACGGTGAATATTCATGTGGCCACCAAGGGCTTGTGCATTGGAGAAACCTCTCTTACAAAAAGTGCAGTCATAGGATCTTGCAGGGCTTGCACCTTGTTCATCCGAGGATGCCTTGTCTGGGTTTTCTGGTGCAGGCTGATCAGTCTCCATTCCACCACTTGGGAGAATCAAAAGAAAAAGGAAAACGAGACGTGGTCAACTTGAGGATAGTGAAGGTGTTTTTGTTTATATTTATAGAGGCCTGCAAATATTGTTCTAGAATACTGAAATAAAATGATCTGTAATTTCCTGGATTTGGACTCCACCAAGGAACCAACTAGTGTAAATTTTTATATATTTAATTTGGGTTATTTCATTAATTTAAGAGTTCTAAAGACTTGGTATCAAACTTAACTGTAACTTTAAATAAAAAATAAAAAAAAATAACTAGGTTAAATTGTAAAGAAATTAATGATGTATGAAGGGAAAAAGGAGTTGCATGTGTGAATTTAAATTAATCATGTAAAAGATCCCATAAGAAGAGAATCTATGCTATGACTTAAAAACCAATGCAATGTGCGTAATTGTTTTGTTTTAATATAATCATATTCTTGAGCAATTCAAACATTTTTCTTCCCTACATTTGGCCCTCTTCGTTGCCAATGCAAAGCCAGTCTTACATTATCAGATCCAACAATATATGAGATTGAATAACCAAAATTTTAATTTTTATTCATATATTAATCATATAAATAATTATATAAAATTACATTATGTAAGTAGATCCCTTTTCTTTAAGAATTTATTTGGTGTTAGGATTTGCACAATTTATATATATATATATAGTATATTACGATAATAATATAAAATCTCTAATTAAATTAGTGTCACGGATTAACCGGATAGAAAAAATTAATATATCATTTCTTTTGTAAAATTGTAAAACACTTTGCATTCAAGTCAATTAATCCATCAATTATAATTTTTTGTATTTATTTACAAGAGTTATGTTTGTCATTTTAATATCAAAATTATGGATTTTACTTTCTATTCAAATTATATAAATAATTTATATTAATTACTTAAAAATATTTAAAATTAATATTTTATATATTATAATATTACTAAATTGATTTTTTTTTTTTTTTACATTACAACCAATGTTAAATGAATATTCTAACTTTTTATATGATTTTTTGACAGCAATATAAAACTTTAAATCTTAAGTCACACTTTTCAAAATAATTTTTTATACAATAAATTTTTTTTTTCAAAAATAATGCTAAACAAATTGAGAAATAGAATGGAGAAAAATAAGAAATTAAGTAAATTTATAAGAAGGCAGAAAACTAAATTTCGTTGTATCTAAATATTTTCAAGGGCTTAAAACATCATCTACTCCTTAAAGTATATAGTTCACTGCTCCATTAGTGATTGAAAATCTTGAACCAATCCTAAATTTTGGTATAT
Source organism: Gossypium longicalyx (assembly GCA_025698465.1). NCBI lineage: Eukaryota > Viridiplantae > Streptophyta > Magnoliopsida > Malvales > Malvaceae > Gossypium > Gossypium longicalyx. The sequence goes on along the minus strand of CM047001.1, from coordinate 66,451,093 downwards.
GCAGGGTTTATTATTATTTTTCTGTTGTTTGCAGAGAGATAAAAGTTTATAAATCTTCTTGGAACTATATTGCTATATTTTGAGCTTGAACTTGTGATTGTGAATGGAGGAACCAAATATTTTATGTCCAAACCCTAGATTACGTAAGGGATGATAGAAGAGTAATATTGGCATTTCAAATGTATTATACTTTATCAATAAAATTACAAAGGTTTAAAAAAAAAATCTATTCACACTTTACATACATGTGATTGTCATGTAAGTAAGAGTTTATGGGGTGTATTTTATTTAAGTGTTGATAAATTATAAGCTAAATTTTTAATTCGATTTTTAACGGAAATAGAAAGAATCGGGTAACAAAATATAACTTTTAAGTATGAATTTGATGTTAGGTATTAAATTGAAAAAATTCCTATTTTATAATAACTCTATATCTAATTCTTAGAATCGCAACAAATTAAATTATAATTTCATTTTTCTATTATTTTAAGGAACCCAATCTCTTTAAAGGATTGTAATTGACAATTAAGAGTAAAATATTTTATTACATTAACTTATTTTATATGTATATATTATGATCAAATCTTCCTTAGTTTTTAATTTTATGATTGGAGTTAAAAAGTGAAATTAATTTAATTAATGAAAATATAAAAATATAAAAATAATATTAAATTCAAAAATAATTATTTTATTTAAATTTTTTTGTGATAAATTCTAGTACATGTATAAGTTGTTCATTATATACATTTATGTTACTTGAAATTAGTATGAGTGTCGAACGAAAGCATTCTTAGTAACTAGTAATTCATGTCGCTCTCACTCAAAGTGCATGTTTGTATAGGTATCAATATATCACTCATGCCTTTGTTTGTTACAACCGGTCGATTGGAATCTAAAATCTAAATAGATATAGTTTGAATGAAATCATAAAACTATCTATGTTTTACATTTTTCTTTATTTCCTTGGAATTGTAGATCAATTGGTTAAAGTATCACCCTGTCCAGATGGAAGCTGTGAGTTCAAGACTCATCAGTTCCGACGAATACAATTAAAAGAATACATTAATTGATCCCTCCATTTTCTGTCAAAGGGGATACAATTTACAAAATTTCATTCCCAACTATATCTCCTTCTTTTTTTCCTTTCTCTTTTTTGTTGGAGTTTATTTCTAAACAAATGAAAATGGAAAAGCAATCAAATCAGGGGCAAAACCAAGGGGTTAGCAGGGGCTGCCTCCTTAAAATTTAGTCCATTTAAAATTTTTAAATAAAGGTAAAATTATAACTTTGCCCCCTAAAATGATAAAAATTTGATTTAATTCTTTAAAAATTATAAAGATAAAGGCTATTAAAATGGTGAAATTGCATTTTTATTATCATAAAAATTATAATTTAATTTTGGCCCCCCAAAAAAATTCTAACTTCTCCCCTGAATCAGATAATACATCATTAGATGATTGTATAAGGAAGATAGTAGATTATCGAAAAGAAAGGGTGGAAATGAATTCTTTTGATTGGACCAAGCATCACTTTATGTATTTGGCATGGATAAAAGATCTTCCTGTGTTTTACATAAATATGTTTAATATTTTAGATTTTTTTATATATTTTACGAATTATTTTAATAATTTATATTTGAATAGTTATAACATATGATATGATATGATATTTCTATAAAATAAAAACTCAAATAAATACAACTCAGAAACAATTCTTGTCTTCCATTGTGTTGAAGTCATCATAAATATTATACAGATGTAAACAACCAATTAAACATTAATAAATATACTAATTCTATACCGAATATCAATATGGAAATTTAAAATCTTTCTTTTTCGCGAAAATTTCATGTCTTTACAATTGTAAGCATTAGAAAAGACATCAAGTAAAGTCCAAAATTGCTCCACCTCCTTTGAATGATCAAGAGGTTATTTTAAGGACAAGGTAGCTATCAAGTTGACTTACTGTAAATTTTGTCCAAAAAAACTCCCAAAGACATAATTTTATAAGAAGAGACAAGTTCCTTTTTGCTGGTATCCCTGTTATATGCATATGTTTATATGATGAACGGGTTAGAAGAAAACAAGATTTTGTATATGCGATTTCCATGTAAAGAAAGTGAAGTTTATACATGATGGGAAATCTTCATTTGTTGTTTTTATGCAGAGAGACAGTATGTTGATGTTTAACAACTTCTCCAATGACGAGTTTTTAGTTGTTATAAATATTTGTTTGAGAAAGCTGAAATCCAACATCAGCTTGGAGTCGGAAAGAATGAAGTACTTGATGTGCAAGCTCCACTCTATTTTTGAAATCTCAAGCAAAGAGTTGGATGATAATAATATGGGGAAAATTATTAAACAATGAAAACTAGAAACATTCTGGATTTCGGAGAACAAAAAGGGTCTTTTCTTGAAACACATTGAAGGCTTTTCTATGAAATTACAATATGAACAAAGATAAGAACCAAATTTCAATTAATTCTTGGTTTAAAAAGATTAAACAATTAACAAAAATTAGATAAATTTGTGGAAAGATGAAACCCAATTTAATGAAGTAGGGTTTGATGTATAGATTTAACACCAACAAAGGATTTCAAATAACTTCTAATCAAGCTAATTAAGCAATTTGAAGTTACGAAGAATTCTACCAACAATCCTTGAAAATTTGAGTTGAAATTTCTATCAATAAACAAATCTCGAAAGAAAACTCCCTTGAAGAGAAAATCAAAGATACATTATTGTCTATTACAAAAACATATATATATATATATATACCTAAGCTACTTGGAAAACAAAGAAACAACTCTTTCTTTGCCTCTAAGTAATTGATTTAGTTATAACCTTATTCTTTAAGCTAAAGTAAACCTAATTATTATACATTAAATTGTTTTTGTGCATGATAAATATAATGCATAATCAAACTCATAAAATACCATAAATCATGTTGAGGCAAAGTTTTTGATGTGGGTGGCTAATGAAAGTGGTCACTTCTATCATCACTACGACAGTTTGGTTACTCGTCATATTTGAAGTTAGTAATTTATTGAAACAAAATCTTTGGGCTTTGAAAATTGTTGATATTATAGATGTATGCAAGCTTGACTTTGAAAACCAATCCATTTGAAGCAACTTATCTTAAGGATTGGATTATATCATATCAAAGAATTGGATTTTATTAGTATTGAAGATAGCATTAAAGAACAAATCTCTAACAATCCACATTATTTTGTTTTTTATTAATATATTGTATTTTGTTATTTTATAGCTACTATTGATAGGGATTGGATTGTAATTGATCTCTATTATGATACCAAGTCTCTAAAACTCTTATATATTGAGAGACCTATATAAACTTTATACAGATAATTGAGAGTACTTAGTTGTTCTTAGGGGAAGAACTTAGAGGTGAGTGATTTACATCTTTAAATATAAAAGTGACGTTGCTATATTGGAGAGTGATAGAACTTAAATCACTTACTGCATTGGTATTAGAGATAGTGGATTTACTCACTGAGCTAGGCTTCGCAAATGTAGGATGTCATTGTTTTATTTTGTATTTTTGTTTTGTTCATAGTAGTGGCAACTGAAGTGGCTACTGCAATTAAGCATTTTCCATTAAACATTTTATTCTTTAAGTAATTAGTAATTATTCGATTCAACAATTGATATTAGAGCTTCCTACTTAACATAGATAGTGGTGTTTCCTAGTGTTGCTAATTGTTAGATATGAAAGGATATTTAACTACTCGCCCCTTTATGTTGGATAATGACAACTATGCCTACTGAAAGACAAGAATGAAAGCCTACATCAAGTCTACTGATGAAAATATATGGAGATCCGTACTCACTAGATGGAGACAACCTATGATTCAAATAAAAGCTAGAAGAACCCCGAAGTCTAAGTTGGAATAGACCACTGATGAGAAGAGACTCACTAATGCCAACTCTAAAAATACTTTATGCTATCTTCTGTGGCATTGCTCAGCAGGAGTTTAAGAGGATTTCTGTAACAACCCATTTTCAGTGAAATTCGGAATAGTGATTTCGGGACCACAAATTCAAGTCGAAAATAAAATTTATTTTAATTTTATTGCATGGTCCGTATTATGATAGAGATGTCATGTGAAAATTCTGATAAGAAAATTTTACCAATTATGTGCTTAATTACGGGAAGGACCAAATTGCATAAAATGCAAAAGTTAAATTCTAGTAGTTAAAAATATCAAATAGCTATGAAATTCAAAACTTGAGGTCCTTATATGGTAATTATACCATTAATAAAAATTTAATAGATATTTTTGATGATTCATATATCATCTTCTTTCTCAAATATTCCATGGAAACACTAGGAAAGAGAAAACAATCTTTCTTGGCTTCATTGGGTAAGTTTTCTTGTCACGTTTTTAGTAATTTTGATATTTTTGAAACTGGGATAGTTTAATATATCTATTTAGGGGATTAATTTGAAAATTTATCAAAGTATAGAAATTATGTCAAAGATGAATATGCTAAAAATTAGAAATTTATGGTAGAAAATGAAAGGTTGTTAATAGATAAACAACTTTTACAAAGTGGTTTTTTATGAGAATATGATTTAGGGACTAATTTGTAAAGTTGTGAAAATAGAAGAAAAATTCTGAATTTTATAGAAAATATTTGCTGTAAATTTTATATTGAAATTTTGTTTAGGCTTGGAAAAAGGAGTAAATTGCATGGATTTCATTTTCCGAGCCGAAGGACAAAATTAAAATTTATGAAAAGTTTAGGGCAAAATGGTAATTTTGCCTAGGATGTAAATTGAGTTCAATTGAATGTGAAATGTGATAATTGATGATTAAATTCATTTATATAGATCCAGATAACTCAAATTCAAAGTTAGATCGAGGAAAGGAGAAAGTTTCGAATTAGTAAATCTATATACGCAAACAAGTGTCGAGGTAAGTTCGTGTAACTTAATTGAGCATGTAAATATGTTGAATTGGATGTTGTATCTGTATGTGAATTGTTTGGATGTTACAATATAGGAAATAAATACATGCTTGAAATTGTATGAAAAAGGTTAAGTTCCGTTCGAATATTGAATTTCGTTGGATAAATGTGATTTCCCTTATTGAATGAGGTCCTGCATTTGTTGCTGACAAGATTTAGCTCAGACGAGTAATCCTATTGACCTCATTACAGAAAGGATTTAGCCTGGATTGGTAATCCTGATATAAGCTCTCTTGAGCATATGATATAAATAGGATTTAGCCCGGATGGGTAATCCTGATTAAGCTATTATGAGCATATGTTGGACACAGGATTTAGCTTGGACAAGTAATCCTGTTATATGATATGTGGCTTGAGAGTGTGCTTTCGGATAAAGTGCCTTAATAGGTACTCCTGAATATGAACTGACGGGTTATTCAATTGTACACCTTGAGTGTACTATCTGAGCATCCATCGGAAATTCAATGATACTTGACATGTTCTGAAAATTATTAGACAAAATGAATAATGTCTTGAAAGAATATAGCATGATGAGCTCATCTATGTTTACTTGATGTATATGAGAATTAGATTACTAACTTGTTTGATTGAATGCATGTGTTTACGCAATTTTTGCCAAGTTGATGGAAACATGTTATTATATGCTTAATTTTAATAAATGAGATTGGTAAGTTTAATTCTAGTTATACAAACTTACTAAGCATATAATGCTTACTAGGTTTTATTTTCTCTGTTTTATATTGCTCGGAAGCTCGCAAAGGTTGAGAATCAGTTGGAATATCATCACACTGTCCACAAGCTTACTTTGGTATAAATAGTAAACTTATTTTGGTATAATGGCATGTATAGGTTAACTTAACCATGGATGGCCTGAATATGTTATTTGTAATTTAGCCATTGGAATGGCTAGTAATGCTTTGTTTTGGTACTTATAAAGCATTATGTCATGACAAATACATGTATGTTAAGTATGGATGAACAAGCTATGTTTAATGTTTAGGTTAAACTAAGGCAAGATTATAAACATAATTATATATGCAATGATATATCATATTAGATGTTAGAATTTGCTTAAAATCATTGCTTGAATTGGTTGGTATTTGGATGTAAGTTTTGGTGCAGGATATTGGTAAAATTTTGGGTGAGAAATGAAGCTAGAAATAACTTTATTTTATCCACATGGGTAGACACACGGGCGTGTGTCTAGACCGTGTGTGACACGCGACTTGGTACATGGGCATGTGGTTAGGCCATGTGTCCCCTGCATTTTAAATTCGAGAAACAAAATACTCAGAATTGAGCACACGAGCAAAGACACAGGCGTGTGTCTCAGCCATGTGTGCTACAAGGCCTAGAACACGGGCATGTGTCTTGGCCGTGTGAACCCTACATCTAATTTTTTAAATTTAAATTGATCATACGGCCTACTCACATGGGCGTGTGGCTAGCCGTGTGATACAAGTCAGAGAGTTACACGGAGTTGAACACAGTCTGCAGCACGGGCGTGTCTTAGGGTCACACTGGCGTGTCCCTAGACCACACGGGCGTGTGAGCCCTGCACCTAGGAAAAATTTTAGAAATTTTGTGAAAAATTCTTGGAATTCTTGATTAAGTCCCGACTTGATTCTAATACTCGTTTTGGGCCTCGAGGGTTCATTTAAGGGATGTTATGAATAATTTCGGTAAATGAACAGTAATTAACGTGAATTATTTGTAAATATTTTGAAAGTTTCGGTAATGTTCCGTAACCCTGTTCCGGCAATGGATATGGGTTAGAGGTGTTACAATTTCAAAGTGCGCTATTGCTAAAGAGGCATGAGGCATCCTTGAAATTGCCCATGAAGGGGCTAGCACAATTAAACATGTTGGAAAAAATTCAGTTTAAAAAACAATTTTGTTGCACAGCAGAATTTTTTTTTCTGAAGCTGAGTGATTGTGACACTTATAGCAATATACCCTTACCAAATTCGCACATTTGTTTTGGAATAGGCAATAAAGAATGTTTCTGGCTTTTGACCAACACGATCTTCTCTGCTATTCTCGAAACTTGACTTACTTAGAGTGTAAGTTCTAATCACGAACTGATAAACACTTATTAACTCCAAAAACAATCTAATGATGAGTTAGATTTTTTTCTATTCTCTACTATAGTTTAATCCACAAATCTAAAATAGATATACACTATAGCAATATGATGTTATTAAAAAAGAGAGAAACAACTGCCATATGACATAGTTAAACTATCATTTGTTACAATAATAATCTGTCACTTGTAACTGTTGACTATATTTAAAAAAAATTAATTCAAGATAAATTCCTTACAAAAATATAACGACAAATTTGGGATAAAAATTCCTCATATTTTTTTAATATCTCAAAAAATTTAGAATAAAAAATTAATTCAAGGCAAATTCTATCTAAAAATATATTTCCATTAATTCAATACATTGCTTACTTAAGGAAAACAAAAAAAAAACAATACATGTTGTTATAATTAATGAATTAATTAATTTTAAAAACATTTATATTTATTGTTCACAATATCGCTGCATTTAGACTTGTTTTATTATATATTATATTTTTATTGAATAAAATTAACAAATTTTATATGAATACAAGATTATGCATATATAAATACACTTTTATTTTTACATCAATATTTTTGTGTGATATTCAACTTAAATAATACACGCTCTAAATGTGAAGGGATATATTAAATATACATTAAAAATATAAAATTAAAATTAATTATAATTCTATCTATAATTAAGTTAAATAAATTATAGGAAATAAAAACTATAAAGCAACTTCACTCAAATATATAGTAAATTTTTAAATTCAAAAAAGTATTTTTAAATATTAACTTTTTTTTAATAAAATATAAGATAACTAAATTTAATTAAATGATCAAAAGCACTGGTAGTCTTTGACTTGCCCAAGAAAGTCAATCAACTCCCTAGGTACACTTGTTATTATCTGCATACCATCTTTTCCAACAGAAGACATTTTAGCTAAATGATCAACGACTTAATTTCTCTCCCTAGGGACATGCCTAAGCACCCAATGTTCCTTGCACTGTAACATTTGTTGACTTCGTCGAAGCAAAGCCGAATTCAATGTTCCCAAAAAGCCATCTTGAATAACTTTGATTGCCTCCAAGCTATCTATTTGAATTAAAACCTTAACATATCCCTTTTCTTGTAACAAGAGTAAACCATCCCAAATACTCCAAAGTTTAGCATCAAAGACAGAACAATTACCTAAAATATGATTAAACTCGACGATCCAGTCTCCAAACTAATCTCGCACCACACCACACCACCAGCAGAGGTGGACCTTGTGTTCACATTTACTGTCACATCGATATGTGAATAGACAAAATTGCTTGACAAAGATTGAACTGGAACTCCAATGTCCCTACTAAGTGTCCTATTCATATGAACAATAAAAAATTATCGAGCTCAACATAACGACACTTTAATTATCTCTGGAGCGTTTCAAGACAACGGAAAATGAATAAAATTTTGTTCTTCCAAAGGCGCCACGCGACTAAACCAAATAGGTAAGACCAAACAACATCTGCTGGAAGTGCCCTAAAATGTGAAGATAAGTTAGAAACTAACCAGTCAACAAAGTTGGAAGAGAAGAAAATGGTACTCTAATTTAAAAGCATGAAGAAGGTCTTCATATGCATGGTTGCAAACTAGGCAAGAAGGATCCTTTCCAATTTCTCACCTAACACGTTCCACATTCGTGAACAATCGTTGCTTTAAAGCGAGCCACATAAAGATATGAACTTGTAATGTATACAATATTAAAACTAACTTACATCAATTTATTAAAACTTAAAATATATCTTTAAATAAAGGCACATTTTATAACATTGATTAAAGTAAATTTACAATTTTTCAAATATCATTAATTAATTAAAACATAAACAAAATTATAGAAATATTATAATATGAATACAAAAAAAAAAAAGAAAGAAAGAAAGAATCCAAAGTAGTTATACCTATTTGAGAATTGCATGCGAACAACAATTCAGAATCTAAACCTTTGACATCATTGTGTTCCAATTTGATACACTTCGCATTGTTAATTTAGGGAAAACTTATATATGAAATCACTTCAAATATAAATTTTTTTAAAAATTCATTAGAAATAAATAAACATCATCAAACCAAACATATATACCATTTGTTTTCTTTCTCAATACTTGTGAAGATAATAAATCTCTGAATCAACTGTTTAAATAGATTTTTTTTTTTTTTTTTTTTTGGAAGGATTCAAGACATTTTAACATTGTGTCTTCCTCCTTCATAAGTATTCTTCTTATTTTAGATGAGCTCTCAAACTTCTTTTGAATGATGATAGAGAAAAGTTACAAAGACATAAATTGGATTATATATATTTATAGAAAATTTTCAACCACAAACTCATTATTTTTTACATTAATTATATATATATTTCACATTATGGGTATGTCATAATCTAGTGTATATAAGAAGTTAAAGGTTAAATTCTACTATTAGTCTCTATAGTATGCGTAAGTTTGTGGATTTAGTCATTGTAATTTAATTTGATCAATTTTAGTCCATATACTTTTTGAATTGGTCAATTTTAGTCCCTATACTTTTTTGAATTTTAAAATTCAATCTTAACTTAAATTGTAACAGTTAAATTTGTTTGATTAAATTATGCTTTTAGTCTTGTACTGTGTTTTAATTTATATTAAATAAAGAACTTAATAAAAAAATTAAAATTCCTAAAAAACTGAAAATAACTCAGCAACTGACAAAATCCCTAATCGCGTACCTTCCCTTTGTTTAAGAAGAGGTTTGTTTTTTTAGAAGACATTTTCTGTCTATTTACTTCTTCTTTTTTCTGTTTCCTTAGCTTCATTCTTTGACTGGAAATGAGTGTTTGAGTGTGTTTTTAATTAGACTGATTTTTTATTTGGTTTTCGAGAAAGTAAAGGAAGAGTGTCGAGGATTTTGGTTGATAGACTTTAATATAGCTGGGCATTTTACTTCAAAGTGGAGATAAATTTCGAGAAATGTAGAGAATTTTAAATGGTTTTCTTCTCAAAATTTGATAAAGTAACAATCATAAGTTTGATTTGCTGGAATGAAATAGGATATTAATATATATTATACAATTTGAATTTATAATATTTTAATATGATATTAATAAATAAGTAAAGAATAAGTATAAGATAACATTATTATCCTCAAACTAAATAAATAGTATTTTGATTATTGTTGTATTAAATATTTATATAAGAATAAATTAATAAAAGCATTTTAATGAAAGTTAATAACAATTAAATTTCACAAGAAAAATTACGGGATTGACAAATGTCCTATAATGTTATAGTAAATTATTAACAAATACGTCTAAAAGAAAGTAATATGTCAACTTTTTAAGATTATTTGTGGAATAAAAAAAAATAAACTACGAGTATATTAAATACTCACTCACTCACTCAAGTTAATATAGGTGGAAAGTATAGATAGATATAAATTTAAAATTATTTTAATCTCATTTGATGTTTTTCTTTTCTCTTCTAATGAAGGAATCATCTTCTATTTTCTAGTCTTCAGCATGTCACCGTCACCACCACTATCAACCTTGTCAAAAGTGAGTCTCTCTCCATCCTTTGCAAAAATAATGTAGGTTGAAATTGAGAAAATGAAAGAAATGGTTGGAATTGGTATAGTTAAGAATAGGGAGCATGTGTAATACGGGCTTAAAGCCTATTTAGCCGAGCATTCAATGGCTGAATAGCCATTCCCCTCGGAATTGACCCGAAATTGGCCCCAACCAACCATAGTGTATGATTTTTTTTTTTTTTTAAAGTAATGAATGAACTTTTACCATTTAGTAACCGGACTTCCGGTTTTACACATTCAAATGGATTGAAACGACGTCATTTGACCCCTTCTTAAGAACATGGTTTGCTTCGTCACTTGCTGCAAAGTGCTAGGCATCGATTAAAGGTTTCATTTGGTGACATTAAATTAAACCGAATTGGCACAATTTTTGTTCAAAATAAGCCGGGGAAAAAAAGAGACCAAAATTTTAGCTGTTATAGAATGTTGATGGCAATAGATTTCACGTCTGATAAAAGAAGGGAAAATAAAAAATCAAAGGGGCCATATGTCAATCATGTCTTGTCTTTTGATTTAATATGGTTATAAATAGTTTTAAACAGATAACCTGTACCCTTAACATGAGGGAGTAAATGGTCAGATCTTCATGGAGCTCCAACACCAACACGACCTAATCTTTCAAGTGGTTTCTTCTTAAATCACAAGTGGGACTGCAAGAAATATGTCAATATCAGCATACACAAAAGGGTATAAATTAGGTTCACAAATTACAAAGACAATGAAAAGTTTATAAGGAATGAACTATGTTCAGACTCATGATGTGAGTATTCAACATGAGCATATTTAATTTTCTCCCGAGTTTTTTTTCATTCATTTAGAGGGATCATATCTTAGAAATACGTAGGTCTTGGGAGTATTATAGCCGGTGATCACAAAAGTCATTACATATGGGACAAATGAATAGTTTCAACTAAATATTCCATACTTGTTAAAGATATACTATATGCTGACAAACAACCTATGTATATAGTATTCCACGAGAATTCCCATAAAAACACAAATATGTACAAACACAAGAAATGATAGCTGATGACAAAATCAAAATATGCCACTTGTAAGCATATTTATCTGTCACCTAGGTGATCCATGTCACTGCTAACAAGTTCTTCTTGAGTAGAATTACATAATAATGTTAAGAAATTACCCAAAGGAACATGGAGAATTTCAGGTATGTAACTATTTACTTGCTAAAACAATAAGATGAGCAGATATAATTAGTTATAAGGATTCCCAGTATGCCGATACTATATAAACTGTTTCTGAACCAAGGTACTCCTGAAAATCGTTGCATGACTGCAACAGATTGGTCCTTACAAAATAGGGGCAAAGAGATGAACATTAAGTAAAACAGAAACGAGTTATGCTACAAACAATGAAATTTTCTGTACTAGGGTGAACTAAAGCTTTTCTTTACTGAGATAGAGACTCTTATGCTTTGTCACTGAATTATCTCACTTACTTCAATGTTGACTGTCGAGTTTCTTCTCATAACAGTAACTAAAGTTTTAAAGAGGAAGAAAGTGATAGATTCAACTTACATCAGCAATTCTTCGTAGGAACAGAGACAGCAATCGTCGTGTCCCTCAAATGAACCTGGACCTTTTATCCGCAGGCTTAAGAATTTGGAATGAACACATTAGGCTTTCATCGACACTCATCATTGCACCAGCATTGTCAAATTCACCACAATAGTTGGGAGCAGAAAATATAGTAACAAGCTGTCTGTCAGCGAAAAATTCATATCCATCTTCAACAACCTGAGCAAAGCATTAGGGTCAGCTACTTAGCTTACACTCAGACGCATAAAGGAAGAAAAAGTAAATATCCCTAACCTGATGGGCACGGCAAACAAGGTCCATGTCATTTTTCATTAAGAAGTCAGAGACTCTATCTGGGCCATAGGTGAATGAGACTCCTCGATCATTCATGCCCCAGCCTTTGATATCCCTACCAGGATCTGACCAAAGTAAATCACAAAGCAAACCAGAATCGGGAACATCAGTTGGTCGGGTTATACTCCTAATTTGATCCAAATTTGTTAGATCAGGAGAAAGGCCACCATGCATGCACAATATTTTGTCATCTATTAGAGCAGCCACTGGAAGACAGTTAAAACAATCAGTAAAGGTTTTCCAAAGTCTCACATTGAACCTTCGTTTGCATTCATCATAAAATCCATAAATCCGATTAATAGAAGCACATTCATGATTCCCTCTCAAAAGAAAGAAGTTCTCAGGATATTTAATCTTATAGGCTAGCAAAAGGCATATTGTTTCTAGACTCTGCTTGCCACGATCAACATAGTCCCCAAGGAATAAATAATTAGCTTTAGGAGGAAAACCCCCATATTCAAAAAGCCGCAGAAGATCAGCATACTGCCCATGAATGTCCCCTGAAAAAAAAAACTGATTGTTAGAAAGCTAAAACCAATTGTCAGAATTAGGAAGAAATATTTCCAGAATTGATGTTCAAAGTAGCAGAATATCAAACTTGTATTCTATGTTTCTTCACTTTACCATTTTGAAATGGGTGCCACCTTGACATAAATTGAAAGTGAAGTTAGTTCAACTACAACTCTAAACAGTTACAATATGAGGAACTAATAGACAGCATATTTCCAATATTTCTTTAGGCTACTTAGCCTTATCTCTTCATGATTGGAACCACCAAGTAATACAAAACAAGTATTATTTCATCAGTTCGTAGTAGTATCCTTCTAAAGTTAGGATTGAAATAAAAAAGATTAGCAGTCATTTAGTCCTACATGTACTTATACCAGAATCCGTCACAACAGTATAAAGGATTCCTCACCATTGATTTTTTTAAAAACCTTATTTAGCTTTCAATATATAAGAACTTTGAGGGTAGTTAATCGGGCACCCGAAATCAATTTTTCTATAGAAGACATCATAAAAGCCCCATGCGTATAACATAGAGAAATGAAATGCAACAGACCGAAGCTTGCAAGGTGGATATTCCCATTATTGCATAGACTTGACAATCTTCAAAACATAAAAATTGTAAAAAGAAAAGGTATCAAATAAGATGTTTACTTGCAAGTACTTATTTTAACTCATGTAAAGGGCATATATTAATTTATTCTGTCCTAAAAAGGACATTCAGCTCATCAATTTAATCATCTAATCAAATTGATAAAATCCACAAAATATCATGTTTGTCGAATAAATCTTTGTAACAATCTCCTCAAACCCTCCCAAGAAAAGTGATTATCAATATATATATACCGTCCATCATCAGCAATAGCTGACTTTTCTCCACCTAGGAGACTTTCCAGCCAACAGCCACGGCATCATCAAGTAAGATAAATAGAAGCAACTACCCAGTTTAAAGCATCCTTCTATCCAGACTGTAGCCCCAGCCCTAACCCCACAAGCATTAAAAAGCTATGAAAATCTAAAAGAAGCAATTAATCAAGACGGTTAGAATTTCAAATAGACCATCAATGTCAACTAATTGAGATGATATGCGTAGCAGAGTTAATCCATAGCTAATAAAGCACATATTCAACCTCTTTTGCAATCCATTATAAACCACAATTTCAAACAAAAAAATCTGGACACGAAACCAACCATACCAAGAACGAAGACATAAACATAAATTTTAAATTAATGCAATTTAGGCAAAATCCTCAATGCAGCTCCTATGGCTATGGAAATACATCATTCAAAAACAATCAATCCAAAAAAAAATTCAACTTTTCCATTATCCAATCAAATTCCTAAAAAGAAAGAAAAAAAAAAAGGAAAAACAATCCTTCTAAGTTCTCAAACTTTCCCTCGAACAATCAAAATTTAAACACCCAAAGCCAAAAACTAAAAATCCAAAGACCCAAGAAATGAATTTCCATCATTTTTCAAATTCAAACGAACCAGGAAAAGAAAAAGTGACAAAGTCGTACCACAGATCTTGATGGGAGCTTCAAGTTCAAGAAGATTAGGCTGTTGAAGAAAGATTTCTCTTGCAACGGTGCAAAGCTGACGGATCTCACCTTCCATTAGCTGCACTTGCTTCCCGGGCCTCGCTTGCTTAAACTCCAATAAACGACATATTATATCATCCAAAAGAACAGGGTCAATCGAAGCAGATCCCATAATTCGAGCAAATGATAGAAATCTCTCCCCCCAAAAAAAAGGCCTAATTCTTTGCTTTTCTCTTCTGGGTTTTTTGAACTGAGTTTTCCCTTCGGGGATTCTTTGAAAAGAAAGAGGCGGAGAACAATGTGGCCTGACTTTTCTTTTCTTTTCCTTCCTTTTTAATTAATTAATATTTTTTTTGGTGTGGGGGATAAAAGTAACATTACTATATATAAAAATAAAAAATGATTAAAAATATTAAAATATTATTTTTAAAATAAAGACGGTGGCGAGTGGTGACTGCAACTCCGATGTGGCGGAGAAACCTATATTTTTATATCTACGAATCAAATTTTCGCCGGAGTCGATAAATCCGCTCTTTTCCATTATCTTTATATTAAGCCTTTGAAAAAAGCATTTGTTTTGTGATAAAATTTCGAAAACGCCCTTTCTTTCTTTTTCTTGAGGGTAAACTATACAAGCAGTCACTAAACTATAAATAAATTTTCTTTTTAATCACTCAATTAATAAAATTACAATTTGATCATTAAATTATTTAAATATTTTCATTCAAGTTATTGGATTATTAAAACGATGTTATCGGGATTTCTCTATTCGTATTGCCTACACCACTCGAAAGCTCTCTTTCTCATTCTCTTCTATAGTTTAGATTCTTTTTTATGAAATAACTTTGGACGTCACAAATCAGCAAATCAAAATTTAAACAACTTTTTTCTTTGACTTCTGACTTGACTGTCAGATCAACTTGGACCTAAGGTATATTCTTCTACTCGTTGATGGGTATTAATCCATCGTACCAATTGTTGAATTGTCGATTGGAGTTCGCTAGCGGAACTTTAAAAAAACATTGACATCCTAGTAACTCAAATAAAAAACTTTTAAATAGTTTAATGGTTTCAATGAAAACTTTCGAATAGTTTAATAATTAAATTATAACCCTTTTTTTTTTTAAGTTAAGTAACTAAAACAAAAATTTATTCATAGTTTAATGAGTAATGGATGTAGTGTTTTTTTTTTTTTTTCTTACTAATAGATTTTTTTTTGTTATTTTCTTAACTTATATAATTGTTAGATAAATTTATTTTTTTAATAAATTGATAAATATTCAAAAAGTTACTGAATTATATAATCAAATAATTCAATTACTAGTAAAACTAACAAAATTTTTAAATTTATTAGTTTAAATGGCTTTGATTAGACTAATTGAATCAAATAATTCAATTAAATAAGATACGTATTTTTATTATGTTTGTTTATTTATTTAATGAAAAAACAACATCACTTCATTAGTTAATGACTCATAGAGAGAATAAAAAGGAGAGGAGGCAAACCAAGCAAACGCATTCATACATACATACATAAAGGTTGCAATTGTTGAATTACAAGAACCAGGGTTGGGATGGGAGGAGTGTGTGAAAAACTGAAAAAGGAAAATAAATTTTAAGTGTGTTTGGTTGGGAAAAAAGTAAGAGAAAAGAAAATAAGAGAGATATCATTTTTCAAATTGAAAAAGTGAGAAATGTGTATTTTAGTTTAAAATTATGAATTTTTCAAATGTTTTATTTTATTTTTTTTATTTTTCAACCCTACCAAACAATGAATAGAAAGAAAATTTAATTTTTCTTTTTATTTTTTCATCTTTAAAGAAATATTATATTTTCTATCTTTTTATATTTCCACGTCTTTCCAATTTTCTTTCCATTTTATGAGGTAAAACTTCTGGAAGATGTACTATTTCCTCTCGTTGGATATAGTGAAAATAACAAGACATCAGCAAGCAGTACAAACGCAAAACAACCGACGAAAGATAATGTCCCCATCCTTAATTGGCTCAGTAAGGCTTCCCCTCTTACTTGCTAAATGAACTTGCACTACACCATTTTCATCTTTCCTCGTTTTAAAGATACTCTTTTTTATCACTTTGTTCTTATTTAATATCTCCCTTTGTAACATATCATTCACTACTTTGAAACCAGATACTTGTTTGAGTTGTAGAAAGATATTGAAATGCTTCCTTTTTCCTCAATGATTTGTAATTTCACCAAAAATTATCGAATTTTAAAACATCATACATAATTACGTACATACTCTTCATCATAAAAATTTAATTTCTTGAGAAGTTCCAAACTCGTAAGATGTGTTTGCTTCATGGAAAATGATTTATAAAATATATTTTTTGTATTTTCCAATATTTGTTTCATGGAAAATAATTTAGTCAACGAAAAATTTAAGTTATTTTTTCTTGAAAATGACTTACCCTTTACAAAGAAAAACTCAATTAAATGATTTTATTTTTATATAAAAATTAACTTTAATCAAATCTAGTATTATTATATTAATAGTAAGTTTTTAATTTTAATTTTAAAAATATGTAAAATATTAATATCCAAAAGAACTCATTTATAACTAAATTTATTTTTTATATAAAAATCTAGTTTAATAATATTATATTAATTATAAAATATTTAAAATATGAATATCAAATATTATAAATTTTAATGCCTTTTGAAAAGTGTAAAGCCTTTTTTGAACTTCTAAACTTGTTAAGTTGTATTGAATAAGTTGAAAGTGATCTCTTTTTATAATGCAAATCAATTAAGGAGAGTAAAAGTATTATAAAATGTAACTTCTTTTATTTGAGTTATTTACAATGATTAAACTCTTTTATTTATTTATTAAAAATATTTTATATATTATTCATCTAATATTAATTTAAAGGTTTAAGGGTTGGAAAATCCTTATAATTTTCTCCAAATATTCAATCAAACTCCATGAAAAAAAGCATCCAAGTAAGCCTTTGGATGTTAAAAACACATCAATTAAACCCTCTCATTAATGCTTTCCACTATTGTGTTGATGAGGCTGTAAAGGCCCCTAACTTAGTCGTTGTGATTGTAATATCTCGAATTAAGGCCTAATCGGAATAGTGGTTTCATGACCACAAATCCGAGATAGAAATAATTATTTTATAATTATTTTGAGGATTATGATATGATTGCATAATTGTGTGAAGATTTCGTGAAGAAATTTTTGGCATAACGAGTTTAATTTAAAGTTAGGGATTAAATCGAATAAGTTGCAAAACTTGCATTCTAGAAGTTTTTAGTATGAAATTGCTTAGAAATATTAATTAGGAGGTCTTAAATGGCACTTTGACCAATTTTAAGTTCATGGACAAAATTAGGACATGGAACGAATTTTTGAAAGTTTAGTAAGGAGGGGCATTTTGGTCATTTGGATATTAAATGAAATAAAAAGGGAAAAACAACATAAAATTGGTTATCATCTTCCTTAGTTGCTGCCGAATGCTCCCTCTCTCCATAGCTAGGGTTTCTTCAACTTTCAAGCTTCATAGTAAGTGATTCCAAGCCCCGTTTTTAATGATTTTTACGTTTTTGAAATCCCGGTAACTCGGTATAGCTTATGATAGTAATATTTTGAGTTAGAGTTCATATTTGGAAAAATACCCATAGGTGAAATTTGTGAATTTTTTATGTTTTATGATAGAATATGAGGTTTTAAATTAAGTTAGACAACTTGTGCTACTTGGTTTTGAGTGAAAACGAGAAAAATGGCTTAATCGGCAAAAATACCTAATAGTCATAAGTACATGTTAGAGTGAGAATTTGATATTGCCATAGAAGGGAAAAGTGATCAGCATGTTATATAACATAAGAATAAGGAATTTAGTTTAATCCCGAGATTAGGGGCAAAAGTGTAAACATGCAAAAGTTTAGGGGTAAAATTGTAATTTTGCTAAAATTTGAATTAAAAACTAATTTGATAATGTGAGTATTAAATAAGCTAAATGTGTTATTTTAGATCAAGAAAGACATGGAATCGACCCCAATCGAGGAAAAGAAAAGATTGTGGACTAAATTGCAAAATCTTTATATTTTGGTACCAAGGTAAGTTCATGTGTAAATAATGTAGCATAATTGTTATTTTTAAGTTATTGATGTTAATTATATGATATGCTTATTTTTATTATGAAATTTATGCTTTGTGGTTATTTTCGAATAAAATGCAAATTATGTGTATTATTTGTTAAATATAAAGTGCTACCGAGTATTGGTTTCAGTATTTTACGGAATATGGCAAAGATATGTGTTCGAGGAAAATCCCGTTTGAACCTTAGGAATAGATTAGGATACAAGTGACATGTCACTAGGATGGTTGAGCATCCGAACTCGTTGAGTTGAGTCCGAGTTCACTTATGGATGCGAATGTCCGAACTCGTTGAGTTGAGTCTGAGTTCGTGAGATGTAACTAGGCATCCGAACTCGTTGAGTTGAGTCCGAGTTCACTTATGGATGCGAACACCCGAGCTCGTTGAGTTGAGCCCGAGTTCACTTAGGGGCGGGTTACATGATTGCTTGATTACATATGTGGCACTTATGTGCAAATTATCCATGTATCTGAGTTATATTCCGATGTGTTCAACGGGTAAAATTTCTAGTGAAATGGAAGAACACTTAAAATGCAAGTGACGTTTTGGTAAGTGTTGTGAAATGGACACTTTGGACTGGTATGTACTTAACCGTCGGGTTGAAAATAGATACAACAACGATAAGGTGGTAAGATGATGAATGATGTTTAGAAATGTGATATATGTTTTGGTGATACTATGCTAAGGTTGTTTGGTATAATTGTATTGTTATGTTACTTGTTATTTGCATATGAACCGTTTATTTATCTTGAAAATAGACTCATTCAAGATTCTAAACATATAAATTTAAGTCCATAATTATTTTTATCCAATTTTTGATGATTTTTAAAAGTCAGAACAGGGGAACCCGAAATCATTCTGATCTTGTCTCACAAAATTGATTATATCTCATGATTTACAATTCCATTGCTTACATAATTTCTTCTATAAGAAACTAGACTCAATAAGCTTTAATTTCATACTTTATTCATCCTATAATTCGATTTCTAAAATTTTTAATGATTTTTCAAAGTTAGACTACTGCTGCTGTCCAAAACTGTTTTGGTATAAGATATTAATTACTATGTTATAACACCCTTATTTTCTTTTTCTACACCATTTCTCGTCACTTTCTCTTATTTTCTCTTCACTAACATATCAAGAACATAGGACCTTATGTAAGAAAACTCTACTATAACATTATTTCCATGCTTTGTCAATAATAACAAACTTAAAAACATATTGAAATCTTGATGTACTTACCTTTTCTTATTGACTTCAATCTTTAACTTGATTTTTCTCTCTCCTCCAGCTTCTATTTCTTGAATCCAACTGATATTCTTACTCCCCATCATCTCCTTGCTATCTTTCTCTCTTGATGGCTATGGAAATTCTTTCAATTTTTAGGTGAAAATAATGAATTTTTGGTAGAAGGACTAAATTGTAAAGAAAGAAAACTTCTTTTCTTCTTCTTCTTATACGTGGGTTTGCATGGGAAAGGAAAGGTGATGATAATTATTTATCTTTCCTTCCTTTCATACCACTAAATGTAACGCGCCCAAGCCCGAGATCGTCGCCGGAGTCGAGCTTGAGGTGTTGCCGAACATAATTTATCAGATTAAGAACTTCGAATCATTTGTTTCTACATTCACAGCTTTCTAGCTACCTGCGTCATAGTTACAAGAAAAATCATATCTCGAGTTACGAAACTTGAAATCAAGATCCATAAATTTTTCCTAA
Source organism: Gossypium longicalyx (assembly GCA_025698465.1). Classification (NCBI taxonomy): domain Eukaryota; kingdom Viridiplantae; phylum Streptophyta; class Magnoliopsida; order Malvales; family Malvaceae; genus Gossypium; species Gossypium longicalyx. Next base: position 66,430,647 of record CM047001.1, on the reverse strand, counting down.
ATCTAGACTCATATATCTATTTACTAATTTTTTTCTAAAATTTTTGGTTAGGCCAATTAGTACAGTTTATTAGTTAAAGTTACCCCTATTTCAGGACTTGACTAGACTGACCTCTGTTTACTACGAACCATATTTCTCTCTATGCAAAATTTATATGACTATGCCGTTTGTTTATCCTGAAACTAGACTCAATAAGGATTCCAATAATATAAAATACACCACCTAATTATTTTTGTACAACTTATGGTGAATTTCTAAATTTGGAACAGGGGATCCAGAAATCGCTCTGGCCCTGTTTCACTAAAATTCAAATATCTTCTAACATATAATTCCTTTACCTGTTTCGTTTGTTTTATGTGAAACTAGACATATTAGGCTTAAATTTCATATTTAATCCATCACCAAATTCGATTTCTATGATTTTTAGTAAATTTTCAAACTCACATCAGTGTTGCTGCAATGTTCTATTTAAGGCAAATTTCATCTTTTCATGAGTTTTTATGGACTAGATAACCTATTAACCTTCCATGATATCAAACATGATCTAAATTAGCCATTTCCATGACTTATCTTTATCAAGCATTTTCTCAACCAAATCACTGCCATATCACAAAATTATTTACACAAAGTAGGTATATTGCTATACATGCCATACTTAAGTTTTACAAGCCATTTACCAAAATAAAAGTCCTTCGGATAGTGTGATCGAACTTTCGACCTGTCCCGATTCCCGAGCCGGCTTGTTCAAAACTACAGTGAATAAAAATGAGGGAGTAAACATAAATGCTTAGTAAGTTCATATGCAAATAATAAGTAACATAACAATACAATTATACCAAACAACCTTAGCATAGTATCACCAAAACATATATCACATTTCTAAACATCATTCATCATCTTACCACCTTATCGTTGTTGTATCTATTTTCAACCCGAGGGTTAAGTACATACCTGTCCAAAGTGTCCATTTCACAACACTTACCAAAACGTCACTTGCATTTTAAGTGTTCTTCCATTTCACTAGAAATTTTACCCGTTGAACACATCGGAATATAACTCGGATACATGGATAATTTGCACATAAGTGCCACATATGTAATCAAGCAATCATGTAACCCGCCCCTAAGTGAACTCGGGCTCAACTCAACAAGCTCGAGCGTTCGCATCCATAAGTGAACTCGGACTCAACTCAACGAGTTCGGATGCCTAGTTACATCTCACGAACTCAGACTCAACTCAACAAGTTCGGACATTCGCATCCATAAGTGAACTCGGACTCAACTCAACGAGTTCGGATGCTCAACCATCCTAGTGACATGTCACTTGTATCCTAATCTATTCCTAAGGTTCAAACGGGATTTTCCTCGAACACATATCCTTGCCATCTTCCGTAAAATACTGAAACCAATACTCGGTAGCACTTTATATTTAACAAATAATACACATAATTTGCATTTTATTCGAAAATAACCACAAAGCATATATTTCATGATAAAAATCAGCATATCATATAATTAACATCAATAACTTAAAAATAACAATTATGCTACATTATTTACACATGAACTTACCTTGGTACCAAAATATAAAGATTTTGCAATTTAGTCCACAATCTTTTCTTTTCCTCGATTGGGGTCGATTCCATGTCTTTCTTGATCTAAAATAACACATTTAGCTTATTTAATACTCACATTATCAAATTAGTTTTTAATTCAAATTTTAGCAAAATTGCAATTTTACCCCTAAACTTTTGCATATTTACACTTTTGCCCCTAATCTCGGGATTAAACTAAATTCCTTATTCTTATGTTATATAACATGCTGATCACTTTTCTCTTCTTTGGAAACATCAAATTCTCACTCTAACATGTACTTATGACTATTAGGTATTTTTGCCGATTAAGCCCTTTTTCTCGTTTTCACTCAAAACCAAGTAGCACAAGTTGTCTAACTTAATTTAAAACCTCATATTCTATCATAAAAAATCAAAATTCACAAATTTCACCTATGGGTATTTTTCCAAATATGAACTCTAGCTCAAAATATTACTATCACAAGGTATACCGAGTTACCGGGATTTCAAAAAACGTAAAAATCATTAAAAACGGGGCTTAAAATCACTTACTATGAAGCTTGAAAGTTGAAGAAACCCTAGCTATGGAGAGAGGGAGCATTCGACAGCAACTAAGGAAGATGATAACCAATTTTATGTTGTTTTTCCCTTTTTATTTCATTTAATATCCAAATGACCAAAATACCCCTCCTTACTAAACTTTCAAAAATTCCTTCCATGTCCTAATTTTGTCCATGAACTTAAAATTGGTCAAAGTACCATTTAAGACCTCCTAACTAATATTTCTAAGCAATTTCATACTAAAAACTTCTAGAATGCAAGTTTTGCAACTTATTCGATTTAATCCCTAACTTTAAATTAAACTCGTTATGCCAAAAATTTCTTCACGAAATCTTCATACAATTATGCAATCATATCATAATCCTCAAAATAATTATAAAATAATTATTTTTATCTCGGATTTGTGGTCACGAAACCACTATTCCGATTAGGCCTTAATTCGGGATATTACAACTCTCCCTCCCTTTAAAGATTTTCGTCCTCGAAAATCTTACCGGTAAACAGATGTGGGTATTGATTCTTCATAGTTTTTTCGGGTTTCTATGTAGCTTCTTCTACTCCATGCTTTTGCCACAACACTTTCACAAGTGCAAAACTTTTGTTCCTTAGTTGTTTGACCTCTCGAGCTAAAATCTTAATCGGTTCTTCTTCATAGGTCATGTCTGGTTGTAGTTCAATTTCTGCCGGTGGATGTGAAAGATTCGAACGATACCGACGTAACATAGACACATGGAATACATTATGAATCTTCTTCAATTGAGATGGCAATTGTAACACCCCTTACCCGTATTCATAGTCGAAATAGGGTACGTGGCATTACCAGAGTTTACCAGATTAATTTTTCGTTAATACAAGTTAAATACTATTCATTTACTAAAACATGTCATGACGTCCTTTAGATGGGCCTCCAAAGCCCTAAACCTACTTCGAGACCAAACCAGAATTAAATCGAAACCATAGAAAATTTTTCGCAAAATCCCAAAGTTTTTTTTTTGTTCAATATAACCCTTTTATAAATATCTAACCTTCCCTGCAAATTTTAAAACCGAGACTAATCCAACCAACCAATTCATTTCAATCAATTTGATACCAAATTATACTTCTACTATAATCATACTATTTAACATATTTATCATTTTTTTTCTTTAATGTATATTCATTAAACAAGTCTTAGCATTTATATAATCATCAAACCTTATACATGCCATATAAATCAAAAAGAAAATTTACAAAAGCTACCGGAGATAATCTGGATAGTGTGATTCTTTGTGTTGATCCGATCCTCCGTATACTTCCACGTCAATCTACAAGAGACGTTGAATACACTCAAGTAAGCTTATAGAAACTTAGTAAGTTCATAGGAGTAAAACATAAATCTTACCAAATATTTATACACTTATACAATATACACAATTATTAAGTTCACTCACAACCACAGTCATTGGTGAGTTCCTTGTATAAACTTACTACCACTTATTCATTTCCTTTAATTCTTTTGGGCCCATTTGTCATATATCATTCTTTAACCAAATTAGGAACGGTTCTGAGAAAATTGAGTACTTCACTTTCACTTTGCCATAGTATAACTATGGTCTTGCGTATGATCACTTATCACTTTTTGAAGTCATAGTCCCGCCACGGTCTTACATCGATCACATTTATCACTTGTCATCGATCGAGATAAGTGTAGCTAAAACTATCACTTATCACTTATCACTTGTCACCGATCGGATAAGTGTAGCTAAAGCTACCACTTATCACTTGTCACTTATCATCGATCGAAGTACTCAAATCCGACGTTCCGCTCAATTTGATCATTTATTCGATTTTCGGGTTGTTATTTTATTCTCTATTCATCAATAAATATATTTCATCATACATTATATAATTCATAAAATTAACATATAATCATTAAACTTCAACCATATGAACTTACTGGTCGATTTGCAAAATTTGTGAAAGTTCAGAGGACTAATCAGCTACTTTTTCTTTTCCTCGACTTGTTTGGGTTCTCGATCTATCATTGTAAAATCATTCACTTACCAGTATTGACTTCATCTTCAACCCGCTTATAAGTAATATTATCTATAATTTCATTATTTACTTATGTATATTCCAATGCTGTCCATCCGTGTCATAGTCACTAAATTATTTTTATCTTTAGCTACAGAACTCCAAATTAAGATCCGCTAATTTCCCCTGAAACTACACTCACATATCTTCTTACCATAAAAATTTTATAATTTTTGGTTGGGCCAATTAATACAGTTTATTCATTGAAATCTCCCCTGTTCTGCTATTTGACAGTTCCGACCCTTCTTCACTAAAACTTAATTATCTTCTTGTACAGGATTCAAATGATTTTTCCGTTTGTTTCTATTGAAAATAGACTCATTCAGGATTATAAACATATAAATTTAAGCCCCTAATTATTTTTATTCAATTTTTTATGATTTTTCAAAGTCAGAACAGGGGAACCCGAATTCATTCTGACATTGTCTTACAAAATCTATTATATCTCATGATTTACAATTCCATTGCTTACACCGTTTCTTCTATAAGAAACTAGACTCAATAAGATTTAATTTCATATTTTATTCATTCCATAATTCGATTTCTAAAATTTTTGGTGATTTTTCAAAGTTAGACTACTGCTGCTGTCCAAAACTGTTTTAGTGCAAATGTTGATTTCGATTTTTGCCCCAAATTTCACAGTTCATACAATTCAGTCCTTACTCAATTAACCCCTCAATGAAGATAATTTTTCCAAATTAATGCTTTATCTAGAAATTATAAGTTATCTCACAATTATTTAAATTCAGAATTTTCACATAAAACCCTAACTTCAAACTCTTTCACCATTAGGTCCCAAACATTCACTTTCTATTCAATTCTTTCAATAAAATCAGCATATAAACAATTTAAAGCTCTAATTCCATGCTAAATCATCATTTACTTTCATCACATATTCATAGCAACTTCCAATTTCTTTCATAAAATCAAAAACTAATGAATTCAACAAGTGGACCTAGTTGTAAAAGTCATAAAAACACAAAAATTTCAAGAAATAATCAAGAATTGAACTTACTTGCAGTAAAAATATGAAAAACCAGCTTAAGGAAACCCTTCTATGGTGTTTTTGCTGATGAGAATGCAGAAAAATAAAGAGAAATCTAGATAATTCCACTTTAGTCCTAGCTTTATTAAGTAAATTTTGCAATATTCCAATTTTACCCTTAATTCATCAATTTTCCTGCTGATTTCATGCCCCTTGCCGTCCAGCCCAAATCATTTTGGGTCTATTTTCCTTTTAAACCCTCTTTCTTTTATCATTTAAGCCATTTAATCATTTCCCATAATTTTACATTTGTTATAATTTAGTCCTTTTTTATTCAATTAACTATCGGAACTTTAAAATTTCTTGACGAAACTTTAATACTAACTTATTAACACTCCATAAATATTTATAAAAATATTTATGGCTCGATTTAAAATTTTTAAAGTCTCGATACCTCGTTTCTGATTCTAATCATTTTAATATTTATTTCTAGTACACTATTCGCTATTTCAAAAAATTTCTAACTTCACATTTAACTTATATTCACTAAATTAATAATATTTTCTACTCATTTGTCGGATTTAATGATCTCGAATCACTATTCCGACACCACTGAAAATTTAGGCTATTACAGCAATGCTAACCGATAGGCTACCGGTCCAACTTTTTCAATTATTTCATACGGCCCGATGAAACGCGGACTTAATTTGCCCTTCCGTCCAATTCTGAGAACTTTCTTCCACGGAGACACTTTTAAAAATACTTTATCACCAACTTGAAATTCAATGTCTTTTCGTTTTAAATCTGCATAAGATTTCTGTCTATCTGAAGCAACTTTCAAACAATCTCGAATTACCTTCACTTTTTCTTCGGTTTCTTTTATTAGATCAATTCCATAGATCAAATTTTCCTTGAGTTCAGTCCAATACAAAGGCGTTCGACACTTACGACCATACAATGCTTCATAAGGTGCCATTTCTTTTAGTTCAAGGATCCCAACAAATACCTTGATGTCTTCGTTGAGCCCGTCTTCAAATCGTCGGCACATCTTGGCCTCTGTAGGAACATATTCTCTGGCATACTTACTCAATCGAACAAACTCTATTTCATATTCTGTGACTATCATATTACCTTACTTCAGCTCAAGAAACTCTTTACATTTCTGATCAATAAATCTTTCACTAATATATTTCTTCCGAAACTCTTTTTGAAAGAATTCCCAGGTTACCCTCTCTTTCGGTACCACCGAAATCAAAGTCTTCCACCAATTATAGGCTGAATCCCTCAACAAAGATATAGCACATTTCAAACATTCTTCAGGTGTACAAGATTCATATGATAGAACACTTGATAATAAGATTCATATGATATTATTTCTATTTCTGTTGGTAGAAGCTCTGAAAGGCAAATGTGAAATATTTTATTGAAAATAAATTGTGAAATGAAAGGATAGAGAATTGATATAAATGATAAACTGGGTAAATATTTGCAAAAAGAAACTATAAAATTATAGAAATAATGAAATTCATTATCAAAAGAAAACAAGGAAATTTCGAGGACGAAATTTATTTTAAGGCGGAGAGAAATGTAATACCCCGAAAATTTTTACAAGAAAATATTATCCGTAATATAGTAAAATAAGAAAATAAAGTGACAAAAAGGGTAATTTTGAGTTATGTCAATATTGAGAAGTATATTATGATATATTAATTCAAGAAAGGACTAAATTGTAAAAGTGAGAAAAGTTTTGTTGCACAAGAATAAATACTTAAAATTTGAGGGGCTAAAGTGTAAATATGAAAAATTTAAAGGACCAATAGTGTAAATATTTTAAGAGTGGAATGATCTAGAAACTAAGAAAAATGGATGGATTAGGACCAAATTAAATAGGTGAAGAACTACGAGGGACTAAATTACAATTTTACCAAATTAAATGATGACTCAAGGATGGAGTTTTAAAAGATAATAAAGGGCAAAATGGTCAATTGGAAGAGAGAGAAATCTAGAAAGTAATGATGATGTTGATGATATTTTATGATTATTTAATTAGATATATATTATTTTAATAAGATATTTTATTATTTTATTATTATTTCATTATTATTTTATTATTATTTATTTAGTATAAAAGGAAGGAAAGATAAAGAATTATCATCACCTTTCCTTTCCCATGCAAACCCACGTATAAGAAGAAGAAGAAAAGAAGTTTTCTTTCTTTACAATTTAGTCCTTCTACCAAAAATTCATTATTTTCACCTAAAAATTGAAAGAATTTCCATAGCCATCAAGAGAGAAAGATAGCAAGGAGATGATGGGGAGCAAGAATATCAAGTTGGATTCAAGAAATAAAAGCTGGAGGAGAGAGAAAAATCAAGTTAAAGATTGAAGTCAATAAAAAAAGGTAAGTACATCAAGATTTCAATATGTTTTTAAGTTTGTTATTATTGACAAAGCATGGAAATAATGTTATAGTAGAGTTTTCTTACATAAGGTCCTATGTTCTTGATATGTTAGTGAAGAGAAAATAAGAGAAAGTGATGAGAAATGGTGTAGAAAAAGAAAATAAGGGCGTTATAACATAGTAATTAATATCTTATACCAAAACAGTTTTGGATAACAGCAGTAGTCTAACTTTGAAAAATCATCAAAAATTTTAGAAATCGAATTATAGGATGAATAAAGTATGAAATTAAAGCTTATTAAGTCTAGTTTCTTAAAGAAGAAATTATGTAAGCAATGGAATTGTAAATCATGAGATATAATCAATTTTGTGAGACAAGGTCAGAATGATTTTCGGGTTCCCCTGTTCTGACTTTTGAAAATCATAAAAAATTGGATAAAAATAATTATGAACTTAAATTTATATGTTTAGAATCTTTAATGAGTATATTTTTAATAGAAATAAACGGGAACATTATTCGAATTCTGTACGAGGAGATAATTAATTTTTAGTGAAGAAGGGTCAGGACTGTCAGACAGCAGAACAGGGGTAAATTTAATGAATAAACTGTACTTATTGGCTAAACCAAAAATTATAAAAATTTTATGGTAAGAAGATATATGAGTCTAGTTTCAGGAAAAATTAGCGGATCTTAATTTGGAGTTCTATAGATCCAGATATAAATAATTTAGTGACCATGACACAGATGGACAGCTTGAATATTCATAAAAGTAAATAATGAAAATTATAGATAATATTACTTACAAGTGTGTTATATACATTAAGGATGTGGAATGGGGAGGAGAAGGAGGAAAATATGTATGAATATTCATCTAACATGGCTAATTTGCATGTTTTAGGCTCAGGGACTAAATTGAATAAAAGTAAAACTTTATGGGTAATTTTGTAAAAATGTCAGAAATGACCAAATTGCATGAAATGAACTATTTTATTATTTAAATTACAAAATTGAATGAAATTATTAATTTAGTTCAAGATTGGGGAAAAACATGTTTTAGGGATTAAATTGAAAAGTGTTGAAATTATGGAAAATTCTGATATTTTATAGAATTCATGGGCTATTATCAATATGTATGAGAATAATAGCTAGAAATAAGGATTAAATTGCAAGAATTTTATTTTCCTAACCCTAAAGATGAAATCGTCATTAAATAAAAGTTTAGGGGCAAAATGGTAATTTTGCATAGAGCATCAATTAAATACATTAGAATATGAAATGAATGAAAATGATGATCAAATTTATTTATAAAGATCCGGACGACTCAAATAAGAGATTTGATCGTGGAAAAGAAAAGATATCGGACTAATAAAATTATAAACACAAACAAGTAATGAGGTAAGTTAATGTAACTTGAATTATATTCTTAAATGCTTGAAATGCATGTTTTTGATATGAATATGATTTGAATGTTCATTGTATGAAAATTGATAAAACATTGATATTTTTGATAAAAATGGGAAGAAATCCCGGTTGAATGAAAGGAAAATTCGATGGATCTCTGAAATGGAATTGACGATAAAAAGGATCTAGCCCGGACGGGTGATCCTATCCTGATATAGTCCTCCTGAAGAATATATGGAAAATGGATTTAGCCCAGACGGGTAATCCGAATCAGGGTCTGAATTTAGCCTAGACTGGTATTCAGATCCAAGCTCATTAGAGTAATTGTCGTTGCAGGGGATTTAGCCTAGACTGGTAATCCCGACAATACTCTATGAGTTTATATTATAGGGGATTTAGCCTGAACTGGTAATCCCACTGTAAGGATGAGGTTCGCGGGAGTGTGCTCTCTGATATGAAATGTGTAAGACATGGTTGAAAGATACCATGGTAACTTGATATGAAATGTGTAAGACCATGGTTGAAAGATACCATGGCAACGTGATATGAAATGAATAAGACCATGGTTGAAAGATACCATGGCAGCGTGACATGAAATGAATAAGACCATGGTTGAAAGATACCATGGCAACATGACAGAAAATGAGTAAGACCATAGTTGAAAGACACTATGGCATCATGTCAAAGATAAATAAGACCGTGGATGGGAGACGCGATGACATCTATTGAACAATTGATATTCAGGTAATATGTATCAGATGACGAATGGTTATTGAAATGGTTGTGTGAAATGTTTACAAGAACTGGTCATATGGAAATATATGTACAAAATAGTTGTATGAAATAATTATGAAGATAGATAAATGAAATAAGAATAAGTACATGGAATATAATTTATGTTAAGTTTGATATAAACTATTACCGGAATAAATATACATAAAATATATGGAAATGATGGAGCATGAAATATTGATATAATGAAACGATTGATATATACTTATGAAGAAACGGTAAGAGAATTATATGTTTCATGACATGTACATATATGATTATCTTTGATATGTTGATACAAGGAAATTATGTAAGTAAAGACAATTATTAAACTCAAGTGTGACATGTCGAGAAAATAAGTATATCAATATTGAATTTATATGAAATATGTGCAAGTATACTAACAATGATGTTGTTTGACGCTTAGACAAGTGTCAAGCTATTGATTGAATGGTAACATGTTTAATCATAAGAAGCATTGAAATGGTAAGTACTTAGATGAAAATAAAATTTAAGATTTTGCGAAATTTTTTATGATTTTGATTTAATTCCAGTTGGTATTTAATGTATGTTTGGGGCTTCGAGGTCCCAATAGAGAGACGTTATGATTATGTTTAAAATATGAATAATAAATGACTCAGAATTATCTGAAAATGTTCAGTAAACTTCGGTAATGCCTTGTACCTATTCCGGTAATGAATACGGGTAAGGGGTGTTACATTTAGTAGTATTAGAGGTGTTACCGAACATTATTATTTATTTATGCTTACTCCTTCCTTTTTATTCACTGTAGTTTTGAACAAGCCGGCTCGGGAATCGGGACAGGTCGAAGGTTCGATCACACTATCCGAAGGACTTTTATTTTGGTAAATGGCTTGTAAAACTTAAGTATGGCATGTATAGCAATATACCTACTTTGTGTAAATAATTTTGTGATATGGCGGTGATTTGGTTGAGAAAATGCTTGATAAAGATAAGTCATGGAAATGGCTAATTTAGATCATGTTTGATATCATGGAAGGTTAATAGGTTATCTAGTCCATAAAAACTCATGAAAAGATGAAATTTACCTTAAATAGAACATTGCAGCAACATTGATGTGAGTTTGAAAATTTACTAAAAATCATAGAAATCGAATTTGGTGATGGATTAAATATGAAATTGAAGCCTAATATGTTTAGTTTCACATAAAACAAATGAAACAGGTAAAGGAATTATATGTTAGAAGATATTTGAATTTTAGTGAAATAGAGGCAGAGCGATTTCTAGATCCCCTGTTCCAAATTTAGAAATTCACCATAAGTTGTACAAAAATAATTAGGTGGTGCATTTTATATTCTTGGAATCCTTATTGAGTCTAGTTTCAGGATAAACAAACGGCATAGTCATATAAATTTTGCACAGAGAGAAATATGATTCGTAGTAAATAGAGGTCAGTCCAGTTAAGTCCTAAAATAGGGGTAACTTTAACTAATAAACTGTACTAATTGGCCCAACCAAAAATTCTAGAAAAAAAATTAGTAAATAAATATATGAGTCTAGATTTAGGGAAAATTTACGGATCTTGATTTCGAGTTTTGTAACTCGAGATATGATTTTTCTTGTAACTGTGACGCAGGTAGCTAGAAAGCTGTGAATGTAGAAACAAATGATTCGAAGTTCTTAATCTGATAAATTATGTTCGGTAACACCTCAACTTTACTCCGGCGATGGTCTCGGGCGTGGGGGCGTTACAGTGATTTTGACATGATTGTAAGTAACTATTAGGTGAGCTTAGATGGGCGGTGCGTTTACCTGCGGTTAGTGTAAAAATAGCGGCAGCGGTGAAATTAGATATTATAACGATATTGTAGCGTGAGACAAAAAGTAAGCTAAATGCACCGCCGTCCCAAACTCACCCATTGACTCAGTCATTGAGATGCTAATAACGCGTCCACTTTGACAATATAAAAAATAAAAAATTTATTAAAAAATAATAAGAAAACTTATAAATAGAAGGTAATAAACGAATCAAAGAGAATATACAAGAAATTTTATCTTTTCTCTTAATTTGCTTTTTGATTTGCATTTTGCTCGAGTTGATTGCACTATACTGAACAATAATGACATGGAGTCTTTGTTTCAAATATGAGATACATATATAGATAGATATCATGACAAGCAGTGTGGGGGGTATAGTATGTTAACCTCTCCATAGATATGAAAAATGCAGAGTAATAGTTGCATTTCATGGTTTTTGTGAAATTGATGAGTCAAAATCACTCGTTACTCACTTAAGTGTAAATTTCCAATATTTCTAGATTAAATCCAAGAAGGTACTACTCCCTTTTGAAAAGAAATTGAGAGTTTCTTACACGAAAAGCATAATCCCTTTGAAGTAGTGGCAGTGGGAAATAAGAAATCCTGGTTGAGTATGCCTTGTGCAAAGAGAAGTAAATGATTCTTTAAAGCCCTCCATTATTTGCAACTTAATTTATTCTCTATACAAAATAATTCATCTTATGAGCCCAAAGCTTTTGTTTTTCTTATCTAGAAATCTAGGGGTAACCAATTTGTATCTTTCTATATATTATCTGCAAGTTTTGTTCCGTATCTTGAATTATTTTCAATAGAGTTTTTAGACTCTGTGAGTAAGGTTAACGGGTTAATAAGTGTGTTATGATATTAAAATAATATATATTTAAAAAAAAACACACATCAATTTTTTAAAACTACTTGTGAAATAAAATATATATACACCTAATAACAGTATTACTAGAGGAAGGAGGTAATACGATTCGAACCTGTGCTAAAAGGATGTGTAACAAAAATTTTAACCACCGCTCCATTTAATTTAAGACAAAATTGCAATAATATTAGTATAACCAATGTTAAGTTTTTACAATTTATTTTTAAATTAGTGTAACCAATATTTTAATTTTCTTCATTATAAATGTATTTTTAGAACACGTTTTAAAACTTTCTTTTAAAAAATGTTTTTAAGAAAATTTTATTATGTCTTCAAAAAGTTGTTTAAAATTTTCAAAATTTACAAAAATATGTTTTGAAAATTGCTTTTAAAATATGTTTTAAAATATAAATATATTTTATTTATTTATAAATATATGAGATGTATTTAACAAAAATAAATAATAACTACTACTAATACATAATAAATAAAATATAATTTAATATACTAAAATGCAAAAACGTGAATCAAATTTTAAAATTTATATGATACCTTGATAATAAGTAGAATAAATAACATATACAATAAAGTTACTTTTAAATAACAAAAAATTACATTATGAATTATATTAATTTGATTTATACACTAAATTGCAAGAAAAGAAAAAGAGAGAAGGGATTTATGAGGTATATAATCTAGTATTTAGAATAGAAACAATAATTAAATATTTAATTATTTAGGTAGAATATTATCCAAAGCATACTCTTTCCATACCGTTTGAAACTTCCCCTAAAGTTCCAATAACATCTTAAAATTGTAAGCTGATTTATAAGAAGATGCTGAAGAAAATTAAAATTTGAGAATGTATACTATATATATTGTTTTTGGAGAGAGAAAAGAAAACGCGTTATATAGAGCACATTTTTAGGCTAACGGTAACTATTCCCCCAACGGTCACAATCCCCACGACTATAATACCCAACAGCCATATTTTTTCCTATATAAATCCCTCCAAATTTCATTCTTTTCAACTCAATTTTCAATTCTCAATTCTTTTTCTTAATCCTTCTTTGAATCATTCGATTCTATGTGTAACATCCCACTTGACGTAATTCTAGTGTTCAAATACTATTTATCAAAGTATGGTGTTTTGAATAAGTTCTGAGTGGATAAGGTATTAATTGTGACTAAGTATGTAAGTCTGAGTACGTCTTTGGGCAAAGTCTGTATTGACCGAGCTTGGCGGTTTGATGGACTCCCCTATAGAGTATATACCGCCCCAACTATTTGATGAGTGTGTTAAGTCTTTAGTTCGAAAGAACCGATTACGTTATTATTCTGATTGAACAGTTTAGTTAGACAAATGAAAATTGGGTAGAATAGAACTAAGTTACCGTAACCAATAAGACTTGCATTTATAATGAGAGAGAAAGTTTTTAGTCACAAGAATTGAGGAGGTTAGTAGGGTAATCAGATATATCCACTAAATCTAGTTTTCGTGTCTATCCCTATAAAGTTGGTATTAGCTTCTTGAGCAAGTTTTTATGTCTTCCCTTGCACTCACACTTTCTTCTCAAACTTTCTCTGCACTTTTCTCTCGAAAAAGCCTAAGATCAAAGACCTACTTGAAGATTTGGGTTTACTATACTCAACCAACTCTTTCATTATTTTATCATAAGGTAAATATCAATGAACCTTAGGTTATTTTCATGGTTATTTACGTGAACTTTGAGCTGCACGCTTTAATGTCAATTCTGAGTGTAAAGAAGGAAACTTCTTAAATCTGGGTTTTGTGATGATGTTACTTGCAAGTTTGTTTAGTTTTCTGGTAAAAAGTTTGATAAGTGTAACTATTTATATTACAGCTCAAGACACTCTTGAAGGTTCTCGTGATAAGAGCAAGAATCTTGCTGTTTGAACTTGTTGCATTTTCTAGTGAGTTCTTTTTTACTCTATGTGTGTGTAATTCGAGTTAATTGAGTTGACGAATCTTATTTTACCATCCTAACTCGAGTGAAATAAAATTCGAGTCAAGTTAAATCGAGTCGAGTTAAAATAAAAAAATTAAACATGTCAAATTAAAATATTATTACAGTATAACTAATTCGTACATAAATTTCAAACCATATATATTTGAAAACTTTTTCAAAACAAAATAATAATGATAATCTTGAATAATTAATTAACTTATTTAGGTCCTAAAATTATTATTTTAAAATTATTTTTAAAATTTTAGCTTTCTTTATATATTCTTTAAAATTTTTAAAAAAATTATAATTTTTAAAAAATATAAATTTTGGAATTTTTATAAATATTTTAAAATTTTAAAATTATTTTAAATTTTTTTTATAATTTTGATCAATTTGCTCATTTTCAAAATTAACATGGACTAAAGAGGTATTTATACCAGTCTGTTATTTGAACTATTCAAATTATTTGAATCATTTGAATTATAAAATTTAACTCAACTCGATAATTCGAGTTAACTTGAATAATTTAAATAACTCAATTCGATTAACTTAAAATTCGATTTTTTTATTTTTTCGAATAAAATTTTGCTTAACCTAATTTACCTAAATCTTCCTTAAGTTAGGTGTACATATTATTCGATTTTAATTTGTCATTTTAATGTGGCAACAGTTTGGTCAGCAAAATACTTTTCAATCGCCATTTCGCGCTTGAGACGTTAAGCATTGTCGCCAAACGCAGACGTTCCAATTGTCTGGAACTGGAGACTCTTGAAATTTGGAAATTTATGTATTGTCATGAAACCCGTCAATAAAAAGAAGAAAAAAAGGGAAACTACTAAATCATAATAATTACTCTCTAAAAGTTTACCTGATCATAGCTGAGATTCTTATATTACCTTTTTATTTTCCCTTTTATAATCTTTGACCTAAACCCAATTCATAAAAAGCAAGAAGAGTCTCCATTGCAATTCAAAGTTCTTATTTGTCTATTTTTCAGCTCTGGGTTATCAGGTAAACTCTTCATCTTCACTGTTGCTTTTTTTTTTTTTTTTTTTTGCTTTGGGTGTATGTATGTGTCTGGGGTTCATGTATTGGATTTGTATGCTTATCTAAGTAGGAACATTTCAGTGTTGATTTTTTGTGGGCAAAGGTTTTGTGTTTGTTAATTTGGTTTAGTAGACTCCTAATTCTATGGCTTTGTTCCAAACCGATGTTTTAATTCTTGGCTTAGTGTTGTCCGGGTAGATGGAAGATGGCGAAGTTTCCATTCAAAGATTAAAGGAAATTGAGATGCCAATGGTATCTGATGGAAATACTGTGATTTCAATGACCCCAGAGTTGAAATGCTGCTCTGGTTGTGTCTTTTCCGGGCAACCAAACACTGCTTTGGAATCAAAGGAACGACACAAGTCAGTAACCAAACTTTGTGGCCTCATACTTTTCTATCTTATAATTATATTAGTAGAGATTATTGGTGGAGTGAAAGCCAACAGCCTTGCAGTTATGTCAGATGCAGCTCACTTGCTCACTGATGTGGCTGGATTCTCTATATCTCTACTTACAGTCTGGGCTTCCACATGGAAGGCGACATCCTACCAATCTTTTGGGTTCAATCGTCTCGAAGTCCTTGGTGCTCTTTTGTCTATGCAACTCATATGGCTTATATCTGCTCTCTTAATATACGAAACACTTGACAGGATTCTCCATGAAAATGATGAGGTAAACGGGGCACTCATGTTTGCAGTTGCTGCTTTCGGATTTGTGATCAACTTGGTTATGGTCCTTTGGCTGGGTCATGACCACACTCACCATGCTTGCAGGAGAACAGTTCATCATGGACACCACGACGACCGTCATAGTGATGTAGCCACAGAAGAGGAGACTAGTTTGGTGCCGAGTAGTCCAAAGACAAACAAGATAATGAACATAAATCTCCAAGGAGCTTACTTGCATGTCGTGGCTGACCTAATTCAAACCGTTGGGGTGATGATCACTGGAGCTGTTATTTGGATAAAACCAAAGTGGTTGCTTGTTGATCTTCTCTGCACACTCATCTTCTCTACCGTTGCTCTCAGTACCACTCTACCTATGCTGAGAGAGATTTTTAGCATATTGATGGAAAGGACACCAGGAGACATTAATATCGACATGCTGGAAAGTGGTATCAAGGGCATCGATGGAGTCCAAAACATTCACGACCTCCACGTATGGGCTATAACCGTTGGGAAACTTGTATTGTCCTGCCATGTCAAAGCTGACCCAGGAGCTAGCTCTAATGAAATACTCAGTGAGATCAGTGATTACTGTGTAAAAACATACAATATTCATCACATAACTATACAAATTGAGTAATCTATTGGTAGTTTCTTCGGCTTAAATGATATACCATTGAGTTAATGACTTGGAAACGCTGAGCTTGTCCAGGGCAATGGACAGTGCGTTCAATACCAAATCATATGGCTCATTTTTTGTATTGGTCAAACAGCCGCCAACTTCGGGGAATAATATCACACACATATATGTGGTATAATAGAGGCTGCTGAATTCACACAGAGATCTATTATTTGGGCCATTCATTTCTTACAGCCGAAAACGTTAAATAAGCCATACATTGTCGGGGAGATCTTGTCATATCGAAAAATATAGGCAGAGCAAGTATAAAAGGAGACACACTTTTTATTACAAGTGACTTGTCAAAAAAATAAAATCAATTTCGTAAAAATAAGTAATCTAAAAGACTCTCTCAAAGCTAAACATTTGAAAAGAAAAATGAAAGAAAGAATAAAAAACAAGGGGTTTAGAAAGAAGAATAATAAAGAAATGACAAGGCCTGCTTGCTAGCAAATATAACCTATCACCTTTTTTATTTATTTATGTAGAGCAGCATCCTTTCTTGGTGTTTCCTGATGCATCAGCAACATTAATGGTAGTTCCTTGCCCGGGAAGCTTGGTGGTAGCCGCTGCTTCCTGGGCTGCCAATGCCTTTTTACACATGATATGATAGATCTCAGTCAATATAGTTTGGAATGCCTTCTCAATGTTGGTTGCTTCCAGCGCAGACGTCTCGAGAAATGAAAGACCTTCCTTCTCGGCCAAACCATGACCATCCACCTCAGAAACAGCTCGAAGATGATTCAGGTCAGATTTATTTCCAGCCATCATGACGACAATGTTAGAATCGGCGTGTTCCCTCAATTCACGCAGCCACCTTTGAACATTATCAAAGGTTTGGCTCTTTGTTATGTCGTAGACAAGAAGTGCACCAACAGCTCCTCTGTAGTAAGCGCTAGTTATTGCTCGATATCTCTCCTGACCTGCCGTGTCCCAAATCTGTGCCTTCACAGTCTTTCCCTCCACCTATATTATCAAATAGAAAATAAATTAATCGCAAAATACAAACCAGACCAGAAGCCTACCAACCTGCATCTAATTATTTAGATTCGAATGAATGTTATATACGGTATGCTTAATTTATTTTTAAAATTTCCAAGGATCATACTAACAATTAACCAAATTCAATTACTTTAAGAAAAACCAAGAATCTAGGTGGCAGAAACAATTAACAGAGAATCAAAAGAGGTTTAATAAATCTATATGACAGGCTGACAAACACAAGAAGTTGTTCTTTTATCAAATGTGTAGAATAGATATTGGATTCAATTACTTTAGGAAAAACCAAGAATCTAGGTGGCATAAACAATTAACAGAGAATCGAATGCGGTTTAATAAATTTAATATGACAGGCTGACAAACACAATAAATTGTCCTTTTTATTTTCTTCAAAATCAAATACACAGCTATGTCATGGGCCTACAAACAACAACAATGTACTCTCTCTCTCTCCCTCTTTTTTGAAAGCAACAATGTACTCTCTAATATTGAAAATAGGATATAACAGCATAAAAACAGCTTGGATTAAGTACATAATTTTCCATTTTCAAAAGGATTTGTTTTTCAATTTAATAAAATAATATGCCAACATAGAGAGAAAATTGTTTTCTCACTATCATAGAAATCTTCTACTCCTTCCAACTACTAGTAATAATAATAACAGAAATAATAATAATAATAACCTTCCTAATTAAAACAACTCTCCATTCTCTCTCAATTTTGATATTGAATAAATTGGCCTCCCTCAAAAAAATCAAACCAATTTAATGCCTATCGATTTCGAAAGCGAGCAACTAAGAACAATTAATCACAACTTAAATGTTTTTCGTCAATTTAACACAAATATGACTAGTATAATAATAATTTTAGCTCTTATAATTTACACATTTTATCAATTTAGTCATGATTTAACAAATTTAGCCTGCAATATTTTTGTAAATGTGTAAATGTTGGGGCTAAATTTGTTATCATACCAATCAAAATTATGCACGATTGACAAAAGACATTAGCACCGTGATTAATTACCCTTAATTTATTGACAAAAGACATTAGCACTGTGATTAATTACCCTTAGTTGCTCACTTTCAAAATTGACGGGATTAAATTGATCCAATTTTTTTTGAAAGGGACTAATTTACTCAATTTTGAAATTGGGAGGGATTGGAAATGTCTTTTTAACACCTTTCTACTTACATACTCTCGAACATTTACCTCTAGAATTTTTGTTTCTAAATATAGAATGGAAAAATCAACAGAAATCACCTATAAGCTTTCAACTTTCAATGTAAAATCAAATAACGCGAAAACGCCTCGATGAGCATTTTGTTTTCCTTGCATTACTTCCAAGCTAAAATCAGAGTGCAAGAGAACGGGATCGGAATCGTCAAGTAATAATAGTGATTTTTTTTTCTTTTCATATGCTAATAATTATCCAGATAATTAACAAAAGATCTCGCAGTCAACTTAATCATGCAAAAAATTCCAAATATAAATCAGATCAGACGTATTTAAACACACGTTAAACTATCAAAGGTAAAGAGAATTATATAAGGTAAAAATTTAGAAACTTTATTAACTATTTATTTTTCGACATGAAAAATAAACATATATGAAGATGAATCAAAGAGAACCTGGAGAGTTCTGGTAGCGAACTCGACGCCGATAGTGGATTTAGATTCCAAACAAAACTCGTTTCTGGTGAATCTAGAGAGAATATTTGATTTTCCAACTCCAGAATCGCCGATCAGCACAATCTTGAAAAGGTAATCGTACTCGTGATCTACTCTATGCGCCATTCCAAATTTCTCACTTTCTGTTTCTCTCTATCTTGTCTCTCCTTTCCCAAACCTGAAAGATCCCAAAAAAACAATCAGCCAAAAGAGATGGAGCAAAAACTAAGAGAGAGATCTGGAAGCGTTTGAACTTACTCGAAATGGATAGATCGAGAAGAGAAATTTCTCAAAGTAAAAAAATTGATAATTTTAGAGAAACTATACTGAAAATTTTCAGCGAAAAAAGATTAAACGAATGAGAGAAAAGGTAAAAAAAACTACGACCACTAGAGAAGGTGGGAAAGGGGGAGCTTTTATTTTGATTTCTGAAACGGGCAAAGATTAAATATTGGGCTAAATTGTTTGAAGGTCCCTCTATTACGTTATTTTATGAATTTAATCTCTATATATCGAAATATGTATTTTCAATTATTGAATTTTTTTTTAATTCAAACAAATAATTTAACATAGTTTACTTTTGCAACACATGCTTACAGTCACATCCCCTTTGCAATGATTGTCTAAGCCGAATGCGATGTTAAGAGTATATTGTCTAAGCCGAATGCGATGTTAAGAGTGTAATTGAGTCGAGCTCAACTTGATATTTGACTTGAATTTAATTAAAAATTTATTTTTAAATTTGAACTCGAATTCAATTCAATTCGTTTATTAATTTTTATATTTAAGTTGAAACTCGAATTTGAGCTCGAGCTTGTATTTAACATGAGGTCTTGTCATTCTTTATACCGTTGAATAAATATTAGACCATTTTGCAACACAGTATAGTTTAACATAGTTTAACATAGTTTACTTTTGCAACACATGCTTACAGTCACATCCCCTTTGCAATGATTGCCTAAGTCGAATGCGATGTTAAGGGTGTAATTGAGTCGAGCTCAACTTGATATTTAACTTGAATTTGATTAAAAATTTATTTTTAAATTTGAACTCGAATTCAATTCAATTCGTTTATTAATTTTTATATTTAAGTTGAAACTCGAATTTGAGCTCGAGCTCGTATTTAACATGAGGTCTTGTTATTTTTTGTACCGTTGAATAAATATTAGACCATTTTCTTTTTTTTCATCATTTTTAAAAATATAAAAAGAATGTCTAAATGTAAAGAAATGTAAAGATGTATATATATATATATATAATATGTAACATTATCACGAAAAAAAAACTTAATCTTAGAACTGAATATATACATATCAACAAAAGAAAAATAAAATATATTAAATAATAACAAAGGAAGTAAATTCACAAATAATACTTAATATACGGAAATTTCATAAAATTCAAACTTAAATATTATGAGTTTATATTTTAGGATAAATATTTTTTTATCACTTAACTATAAATTTTTTAATTTGATTATCTAATTAATCGAAATTATCCTTAAATCTCTTATGGGAAAGTGACATGGTAATTAAAGAATCAATATAATAATAAATTTATCACTCAACTTTTATATATTATATTGATTTAGTTGTAAATTTTAAAAATTATAAATGATGTTAATTTAATTCTCAAAATTTACCTTTATCCTCCGCTTCCACACCCCCATTACTACCGTTGTCTCCACCTCTACCTTCACCTTTCTCCAAAAGGAAGTGCTTACAACTGGTTGCTCCGTTGTACGATTAGCAACTTTGGTTTGCTGTTTGCTGCCATTTCAACATATCTCAAGCTTTTCTTGTAATGTACAGCCAATGAGGAGGAAAGCTGAGAATTTTGCAGGGATACTTTATTCTAGCTTGGTGAAAGGTAAAATTAACTCATCTAAGAGATGCAACATTGCTCAGTATGTAATTTTAAAATTTAAGAATTGAATTGAGTTTCAATAAAATAAAATAAAATAAAACCGACATCCATTAAATTGTCCATTGTGGTTATATTTACATTTTTTCACCAGATGCCCCTGAAAAATCTATTTGTTAAGCTCTGATTATATGTTCTTGTAGAGTACAAACGTATGTAAATTTTAAGAATTAAATTGATATTATTTCTAAATTTTGAAGATTAATTTTTTTAAAATTATGATTAAATTAATATAATATATAATATATAAAAATTAAATTTATTATTATATTAATTTTTTTAATTGCCCTATCATCTTCCGGTTAGAAATTTAACGTCACTAAAATATTAATTGAGTGATGAAATTAAAAAAAATAATTGGATAACTAAATTAAAACCATAGTTAAGTCAACTTTGGTGTACTTTACCCTTCATTTTATTACAATTTTGTACATTTGTGAGGGACTGAATTTTTAAAGTTCAAACGGTGTCGTATCATGTGGCAATTTTGTGAAAAAGTCAAAATTGAAAGGTCAAAAATGTGTAAGAGCAGGCTGGCAGAGTGATTTGATTTGAGTGACAGAGGGATATACGATCCCTGCATTTGTTCTTTTCTGGAGCTTCAATCTGGTGCGGCTTGCACTAAAATCCTCAATGTTTTTGAAAATAATTTCATAGTCCAAGTATCGTCGATTAAATCACGATTGAATTGATATCTCTTCATGGTATATATCTGCTTTATCAATGAACAAAAAAAAAAAAAAAAATGTCGCTATCATGTCTTCATTGTTTATTTAATTCATGTGATGAACGGCATCAAGATTCCTTTGTTATATGATTGGGAAATAATGAGTTTAGTTAAGTAGTATTTTGTTATTTAACCAAAAAAAGGGTAGTATTTTGTTAGCAAAGATGATGTTAAGAAAAATATTTTATTGAAATAAAGATTTATGTTATAAATTTAAAAACTTTTATTATTAATAATTCTATATTTGTTTCCATTTAATCTTATTATTAGCTTTTTTAAATAAAAATAATTAATTATTTTAACAACGATGATTCGAACTCAAGTTATTTTTATAAATGATGAATATCAGTAAATAGACTATAACATGAGATTCAAATAATTAAATATTTTGATTCATAATTATTTATTATTTTAATTTCGTTAATAATTTCCAAATTAAACATTTTTATGAATTAATATTATTAATCTTTCAACACATTTGAAGTACATGTTACACCTTTCGTACGTTTAATTTGATGGAAAGTTCTTACTTTTCTAGGAATTTAATTAGTTGGTGTTGCAAATGCATTAGAAAAATAAATAGTAATATAAAATATTGATTTAAATCATAAGATCAAACCAGAACAATATAGATATATATATATATATATATATATATAATCTGAAAAATAGAAATTGGAAATAAAACTAGATCGAAATTGTGTACTCATAGGTAGGCAAAAATCTGACTGGTAGTTGAGGCCTATTTTCACAGTTTCCTTAAGATAGATTCGGCCGTTCCTTTGATGCTGGAGAGACGTTGGTCGATTGTCTCCTAGAATACAACAACGAGATGAGCATAGCAGTAGCACGGCTACAGTGATCAACGAATTGTAGCCTAGCTTTCTTCTATCATCGAAGATAAATTCGAACTATGCAGGGAAACGATCTCGATTTTTTTTCTTTGTAGGAAAAATAGAGAAAAATGTAATGTCCGTGAATTTTGACTAATGGAGCTATTAACGTCCGTGAATTAATTAGCCATTAAAAACCCAAATTAACGTATGAATTGAAAGAGCCATTAAACTTAATTTAATATTTGTCCTTTTAATTCCAAACAGAATTTGAACAGATAAGCTCTGCTGAGGAAAAATAAAATTCCATATTGGGATAAAATAACTGTAGGCCTAGAATGGCCCAACTGGTCTGGACATTTCGCATCGCCCACAACTATGTGAGTGCACCTCCAACCCCAGCGAATTTGGATTTGCCCCCTGCGCGCGAGGAAGAACATTAGCTTAGTCATTCAATAACTATTAAGTTGGTTCATATATATAAACATATTTCACACTTGATATCTAACCAATGTGGAACTAAGCTTTCCATTTTCCTCAACATAATTCACAAGTTGCTTACTTTGAGCATCAATTTCTCATTCATCACTCAACCATTTTGAGCATATGATATACTGTTGTAAAGGTCTCATGGGGTAGAATATAAAACCATAATTTTATGATTCAAATATCCACCTATACTAATCGAGAATATGTCTCAAGGCTTCCAAAAATCTATTTTTTCCAACAGTTAGAAAGTAATTTCAACGTTTGATACGAAAAAAAATAATTTACTTCCTTGGGAATGTAAATTCCATTAGAAATTACTTTCTCACAAATAATGGAAAGTTCTTGAGCTTTCATTCCTATCTATTGTTCCAGTTCTCAATTGTAACAGCCTAATTTTCAGTGATGTCGGAACAGTGATTCGAGATCACTAAATCCGACAAATGAGTAGGAAATATTATTAATTTAGTGAGTATAAATTAAATGTGAAGTTAGGAAAAATTTTGAAATAGTGAATAGTGTACTAAAAATAAATATTAAAATAATTAGAATCGAAAACGAGGTATCGAGGCCTCGGGAATTTTAAATCGAGCCATAAATATTTTTATAAATATTTATGGAGTGTTAATATGTTAGTATTAAAGTTTTGTCAAGAAATTTTAAAGTTCTGATAATTAATTGAACAAAAAGGACTAAATTGTATCAAATGCAAAATTGTAGGAAATGATTAAATAGCTTAATTGATAAAAGAAAGAGGGTTTAAAAGGAAAATAGACCCAAGGTCTATTTGGGCTGGACGGTAAGGGCATGAAATCAGCAAGAAAACAAGGAGAATTAAGGGCAAAATTGGAAAATTGTAAAATTTACTTAATAAAGTTAGGACTAAAGTGGAATTATCTAGATTTCTCTTTATTTTTCTGCATTCTCATCAGCAAAAACACCAGGAAAGAGTTCCTCAAGCTGGTTTTTCATATTTTTACTGCAAGTAAGTTCAATTCTTGATTATTTCTTGAAATTTTTGTGTTTTTGTGACTTTTACAACTAGGTCCACTTGTTGAATTCATTAGTTTTTGATTCCATGAAAGAAATTGAAAGTTGCTATGAATATGTGCTGGAAGTATATGATGATTTGACATGGATTTAGAGCTTTAAATTGTTTATATGTTGATTTTATTGAAAGAATTGAATAGAAAGTGAATGTTTGGGACCTAAGTGTAAAAGAGTTTGAAGTTAGAGTGTTATGTGGAAATTCTGAATTTTAATAGTTATGAAATAACTTATAATGTTTAGTAAAAGTATTAATTGAGAAAATTATCTTAATTTAGGGGTTAATTGAGCAAGGACTGAATTGTATGAATTGTATGAATTGTGAAATTTGGGGCAAAATGGAAATCAACATTTTGCACTAAAACTGTTTTGGACAGCAGCAGTAGTCTAACTTTGAAAAATCACCAAAAATTGTAGAAATGGAATTAGAGGATGAATAAAATATGAAATTAAAGCTTATTGAGTCTAGTTTCTTATAAAAGAAATAATGTAAGCAATGGAATTGTAAATCATGAGATATGATAAATTTTGTGAGACAAGGTCAGAATGAATTCGAGATCCCCTGTCCTGACTTTAGAAATTCACCATAAATTGTAAAAAATTTATTAAAAGTCATACTTTACATTCATGGATTCCTTATTGAGTCTATTTTTAAGGGAAACAAACAGCATGGTCGTTGGAATTCTTTACAGGGAGAAATTTGGTTCGTAGTGCACAGAGGTCAGAGTAGTCATACTCTGAAACAGGGGAGACTTCAATGAATAAACTGTATTAATTGGCCTAACAAAAAATTATGAAAATTTTATCGTAAGAAGATATATGAGTCTAGTTTCAGGAAAAATTAGCGGAACTTAATTTGGAGTTCTATAGCTCCAGATATAAATAATTTAGTGACTATGACACAGATGGACAGCTTGAATATTCACATAAGTAGATAGGGAAAATTATGGATAATGTTACCTACAAGTGTGTTGTTTATACTAAGGATGTGGATGGAGAGGAGGAGGAGGAAAATATACAAAAATATATGAATGACTCGTGTATAAATTAATCACATGCCTGATTATAATCGATAAGTGTTGAATTAGAAACGATATAATGTTTTATTTGGAATATTTATTATGAAATTATGATTATCGCTATAATATAAAAATCGAACTTGTGAGTTTATATAACTACATTTAGTGACCATTTGTTAATATTATTAAATTTCAATATTATTTTATGAATGGTGATTAATATTTATGTATGTTAATTGTTGAAAATAAGTAAATTATGTACAAAAGTTATGAAATTGAATTGAGAATTTTGGAGGAACGGAACGCAGGAAATAAGTACAATCTTTTAGTGAAAAAGATGAATTGACGGTAAATTACCCAAGTAAACCGAGATTCAGCATTTGTTGCGAATTCTCGTGTTTGCTTTTCCGCTTAGCTCTTACGAGCTTTCGTTAACTCATATGAGTTTGATTAACCCTTTTGGGGTTTGATTCACCGTGAGCTTGATTTAGCCTTTCGGGCTTCCGCTTAGCACTTATGTGTTTGATTAGCCCGGGCTTCCGTTTAGCACTTATGTGCTTCAGCTTAGCCTCGGGATTCCGTTTAGCACTTATGTGCTTCAGTTAGCCTTTGGGCTTCCGTCTAGCACTTATGTGCTTGCTTAGCCTTCTAAGCCTCCGTCTAGCACTTATGTGCTTCAGCTAGACTTCGGGCTTTGATTATGATGTACTCAAACCGTAAGTGTTCCTTGAATGGACAAGTTGGTAAGTCGTAAATGTAGCATGTGGAAAAAGAAATGTAAGTAATGTTATCATTATTATTATTGAGCTCAATTATGTGATTTTGTCATTCAGAGATTGTGTTTGACAGGATATGTTAGTAAATTATGAGTATGTGAATCAAAATGACATAATTTAAATACCAAATGAGATTGAGCTCATTCACACGAATTTGTCATTTGAAATTGTGATTGACAAGAAGAAACAGTGAGTTGCATGTTTATCAATGGTTATACATAATTATCTGAAAAACAAGAAAAATGACGGTTATTGATATATGAAAATGTGAGACATTGATATATGAATGTGGAATATGTTTGATAAATGTGTTCATTCTTAATTATGGAATTATGTACCTCATGTGTGCTATTTGCATAAAGATGATATTTCAAATACTTTGGTGAGTAAAGCTTAAATATGAAATAGTATGAAATCAAGACAAGTTGTTATGAAAATATATTTAAATTATCTGTAAGTGTTTTTGTAGTCCTCGTTAATGCCTCGTACTCTATTTCGGCGACAGATACGGGTAGGGGGTGTTACATCAATGCATTTGTTCTATCTACTTTCCTACTCTAAAGCTTAAGACCTTGTTATCGTAGATAGAGAATTGAGTTAATTTCTGTAAGTTTGTGGACCTTTAAAAGGTATGCAACTCATTGAGATGGTGTTGTAGAAGTCTTGGAAGGTAATTGTATCAAAATCGCGTACACTAAGTGGCATGCAAGTTCACCTTAAGGCAAATGGTTCAATCATTGATAACAACATTAAGTTCTCGCTTCTTCAAATCTATTCTCAACAAACAAGTCTGTTATTTGCAGTAAGTTTATTATTATTGTTATTATTTTATTTCGGCTTCAACAAAGTTTACAAATATTGGAGTTTGATTTCTTTCTTTCTAGGTTGAGAGCTTTTCACTTTAGTATGAAATTCATAATCTCTTCTTAGTTGTAGCTTTATCACTTGTTCTTTCATCACAACATGATTTTTTTAGGGAAAATGGCATGTTATCCTCGATTATTTGAGGAAAAGCTATAGCATGTTTTTTTTCTAATTTTGAAAAAGAACAATATCATGTTATTCCCTAATTTTTTGAGAAAAGCATAGGATGCTCTTCTAATTTATTCTTTTAGGGAAAATTAATGGCATTTTATTTTTAAACTTTTTATAGAAAAGTAACATATGCTCTTTCCAACTTTTAGAGAAAAGTAATAATATGTTATTCCCGAAATTTTAAAAAGAAACAATGTCATGTTATTATCAACTTTTTTCCTGATATCTCGATAAATATATAAGAAAAGCAACATGTTTTGACAAAAACTTTGTAACACCCCTTGCCCAGTCTGGTCGTCAAACTTAAGCTATAGGAGGTTACCACACAAAACTTGAATATTTTAAACATAAATGGCGGACCATGCTGCGAACTAATAGATGTCGGATCGCTTTAACAAATTGATCAGCTACGCCCAGTATTTCGATGGTTAAATTGTGGATTATTCCGTGAACACAACTTCAGCAAAAGGTATGGCAGACTGTTCCGTGGATACCCCATACTGCGGAAAGTCCTGCAGAACTTAAAATGCGAAATGTAATAAAACTAAACTACATATTTATTATCATACATCATGAAAAATCAAAATAATCACTTTCAAAGTTTAATAAGCTTGTTTAAAAATAACCAAATGACTATATACATGCCACTTAGACCAACTCAATTGAACCAGAAGTCTACCATAATTTCTGGTAGATAGTGTGTACTTCTTGCTAATCTGATCAATGCGTTCTGTATGCTCAAAATCTACAAGGTAAAGACAATCTAGGTGTAAGTATTTAGAATACTTAGTAAGTTCATACAAGCTCGAAAGTTTACTTACCTCACATAATGATTATATGATAATTTAATACGCAAACACAATTTAGCTATCAGTAAGGTAAGTGCATATACTTCATCACATACAATATATCGAGTTTATAGTATGATAAAATAACACTTTTCATATCCAACTCATTCTTATAACCTTTCCTTTCTCTTTGTTATCTAACTTACCAATTTCACATGTTTTGTATTACTCAATGAACAGTGTAAAAGAACTCAGAACACAGGTACGCTTCACATTAGAGGCTCGTTCAAGCTAAACACATACAGAGGTGTTAGGTTACCCATCCAGACTAAACCTTTATCGACATAATGAAAGCCTGGTTAAGGCTCTATATACATGTAAGGTTATCAGTCTAGTCTAAACCTTTAAAACAACATCAGATTATCAGTCCAGGCTAAATTTGTGCTACATGTATCTTTAAGTCCACATCAAATGCTAGATCTCGAAATCATCAAGAAATAACATGTAACCATGTGTTTGATTCTTTTACTAAGTTCATCAGGGTGATGCCATTTTGCATTTCCATTCACATTTTTTCATAACATAATTCAATATTTCTCCTCTATATATTTAGCAACCAATCTACTTACCAAATTTTCAATTATACCATTTAAGAACAAAAAGGAAAGAAAGTTAAATAATGTTCATATTGTATGAACTTACTTGACAAAATGGTAACACACCACAATAGAGTCTACTTAACAACTTTTCCTTTCCCACGATCTTTTATTGGCAGATTCAAGTCTTGATCTATAACATAATTTTAATTTAATTTTTCTCAACCAATATCATTCATTAGCTTGTAAAACATATAAGTCATTTCAGTTCTATCGCTCAAAATTCCCTTAAGCCTAACATGTTATACAATTGAGCTCTTTAATAACATAGTTTATAGAAATTTCAAACTAGTTTCACAATATCTAAACTTAAGCCCTGATATTCGGAACTAACAATTTTTATTTTATCAAGTGATCCTTTTTCATAGCTTCATTTCTAATTTGGTCATTTAACACTACAACTTCAAGCATTCAACAACGATAATCCCATGAAATCCTTAATAGTTTTAGAAACTAACACTACCGCTAGCTAGATTGAAACACAACAATCTCAAAAACATAAAATTCATGCACAAATGATTCGATTTAGCTTACCATGCAATAGCACAAAACTTGACCGACTTTCCTTGCTCAACAAAGAAGAAAAATAGTGATGGAGAGGATGAAGAAAAGAAAATGAATTGTCTTCTTCCATCCACTATAATACAATATATACATGTCTAATGTAATTATTAATTAAGTTTAACATTATTACGGGTAAGGTAAACCAACACTTGTCCGACCACTAATTTTGAAAATGGTTGAATTATCAATTCAATCCCTAATTGTTTAACATACTACCACTAGCGAAAGAAATCCTTAATGGTTAACTTTTACCACCTTTACAATTGTTGGAAAATATGCCCACATTGTAGTAAACATGTAATTGTTTTCTATGTATTTAAATGATGAATAAATAAAGTTAACTTTACATTTCACTATTATGTCTTTTGTGTTTCTGTCTTTCATGTTTTGTATGCATAGCCAAATTATAACAAGAAAATATTAGCTCATTGATTGTTTAAGTTTAAACTGATTATAAGTGGCACTATAAGAACATTTACATTGTGAGAGATACAACTTACTTCAATAGATAATCTAAATGAGTCCGTAATTTCATAAAAGAATCAAAGTGAGTATTTGATTCAAATACTAGGAAGGATTATTATGTTATCTACAATTCCAATTGAGGAGATGGGTAGTCTTGACTATCAAAGCAGTTGACTCCATGGGTAGAGACATAGATGTATTCATTGGAAGAATGATCCATTGGACTAGACCCAAGTTCAATTAATTCTGAATTCGTTTGTTAATTAATTCACTTATGACGTTCATGGTGTGATTTACCTAAATCCTAAGTTAGTCACTAACCATGCATATGTAACTTATGTGCTTTGATATGATCGGAGGCTTATGCTCTAAAGATGATCGAATCCATAGCCTGTATGTTGGGTACATGACTTGTTTATAGCATGACTTTACTAGCAACAATGGAATTCATAGCTTGATTAAAGAGTTAACGATATACTTTCATTGGCATTATATGGATTGATAAATATGGAATGTGGCCACGGGTTGCTTATTCTCGAACAAGTAATTTATCACAATCATTTGTTGACGTTGATCATATTAATAATTAAGAAGATACAATGGTGACAATGAGATAAAATAAGATTGTATTGAGTGAACAAATTTAACTCAAAGGAATCAATAATGTCATATGAGGGTAACACATACATGACAAGATCACTGGATAAAGCAGTTGGATGAATTGCTTTCATAAAAAGTATGCAATAAGAAGTTTTCAATCATTGTACTTCTTGTGGACTAACTTTATGATTAAGTAAATTACGAATTATCATAACAGTGCTTCTAGACTCAAATGCAATGACTAGAGCCTAATTCTTTATGCCCAATTAGTCCTTTTACTAGCTCAAAAAAAGCTCGATTGGACTGTATTTGAATCAGAAGGAAATTCTACAACTTTAGAAATAATTTAATTGAGTCGATTTTTTCAATGTGGAATTAAATTGGGTGGTTGTGAGGAATTGTTCAACTAGATAATTTGATTAAATAATTTTCTTAAAAAATTAATTTTGGAAATTCTCATTGATCTTTGAGAAAATTAATTTTGGTCAAGCAAAATTAAATTAATCAAATTAATTAAAATAAATACAATATTTTTAGAAATTAATTTTCAAGTCAAATAATTGACCTAATGGGTAATTGAACTTGAAAATTAGACCTGAGATTGAAAATTGGGCCTAAGAACCCAAAACCGAGGTTGAGGCCCAAAACTGATCGAATTAGGCTCGACATATGAAATTGGGCCTACAATCCATTTGATGGCTGGACCGGACCGGTTGGGTTGTCACTAGGCTTAGATCGAACCGGCAATAGCCGAATCAACTCGGGGTGTCATGAGGGTGTCGCACTTGCGATGGCACTACCGGCCACGATAATGCAGGCAGCACGATGGCAATATTCCGGTAACTGGTGAGTGGTCCTTCGACGGTTAAGCAATTAAGTATCATACTCCTACTAAGACTTTATCGGATAATTTGATTTCAAATTAACTATTTCAAAAATAATATTATTTTAATAAGATTTAATAGTAAATTAAATTTAATATTTACCTTATAGATCAATTTTAGATTAAATTTAATATTAAAATAATAGAATATTTATCTTGATAAGTATTATATTAATTTAATATTAAAGTGGTCAAGTTTAATCATAGTTGAACTATCTAAACTCTCCCTATATAAAGAGAGTCACGAGTCACTATTTTTCACATACTTGAATTCAAGAGAAAGTTGTAGAGAAAAAGTTCTTTAACATAGTATCGTACTAGAACACCCCTTTCTGCATGCATTTCAAACAACATCATCAATTATTATTAACAACTTAGCATGCTCATTTGTTGACAATCTTCTCCCTTTTTGGTAAAAATAACAAAGAGGTTTCTCTTTACAAGATTTAACTTCAAAAGCAAAAGACTCCCATAAGGAGAATGCATTGCCACCTAACATGCTTAAAAACTCCCCCATCATCTTGGGTTATAAACATGTATGCTTATTCACAAATTATTTGACCAAGTATATCTCAAATTATAAAGGATTTATAAAGCATGATCAAAGTGCATAACTAGCCAACAAGACATCAAGTTTGAAACAAATTCAAACACGTAATACCAAGATTAAAAGTTTGATTAAATTATTATGAATTAATAATATGGTGATTATTATGAATTAATGCCAAATTGTTCGATTAAATTGTTTGAAATAGTTTAAGTTGCTTTGGCAACATAATGTGCATCACACATTCACATCTGAAGACTGGATCAGGTATAGGATGTCATAAGAAAAACTCAACAAAGCAATCGAAAGAGACAATCTAAAAAACCTTCTCAATATATGATAACCAATCCTTTTTATAGGCTAACACAAGAAAATCTTCAACAACATTTAGATAGGCTTGAAATACTCAATTAATGGTTGAATTTATCTCTTGAATTATCTCCAATAATTATCTCATAAAGTCCTTTATATGCAACTATTCCATTAGCTTCAAACATACTTAAAAGATACGGATATGATAAGGAAATGAATTGCTTTCAATCAATCTATTCTATTTCTTCTCCCATTCGAAAATAAAGTCCATTAGTCAAGTAAAAATGATTTGTCACTTTAATTTAAGAATCATTTGTTGGTAAAAATCTAACTAAGATGAACCAAGTAAATAACTCTAACAAACTTATTGTACTTTAACTGTCTAAATTTGTTGTCCTAAGTGGTGTTCAAACAATAGATGAAACAAGAATGCAATAGATAGTTAAAGTCCCAGGAATAAATGATATACTACTATTAAAGTCCCGGCAATAAATGATATACTACTATGTAATATAATAACATAGTACATAATTTGTAATGACCTGATTTTAGCCAATGTTAGAGATTGTGATTATTTGGATTATTAATTGAGAAGTTATCATGTCAAGTATGAAATTATAATATTGATATGTTTAGTGATTAAATTGAGAGAATTGTTAATTATAGTATAAGGACTAGAATGTAAAGTGGTTGCACAAGTGAGATGTGATTAAGGTAATGCATGATGCTTTAAGTAACAATTGAACCAAAGACCTTGATTAATACGTGAGGCCTTAAGTGATTGCACAATTATGTTATGTTAGACCATGGCAATTGGATTAATCTTAATTAAGGTTAATTAAGTTTATAATTATATATAGCAAGTTATTGAGAGAGAGAACTAATCACCATATTCTTCCTTTAATTATTTTTGTCCATAGCTAAGAAAGAAAAGAAAAGTTTAAGTGTTTTCCTAGCCGTCGTCGTCCAAAAGTATATCAAGGTAAGGAAGCTTTCTTTCACAGTTTTTATGGATTTATGATATTTTAAGCTTGGCATGTTCAACCCAACCATTAGATTTTTCTATTGTGAAGTTTTGTCTAAGTTGCTATTGTTGAATTCATGGTGAAATAGAAGCTTGGAAATCATAGAATAATGTGAATAAGCTTAGTTTATGTTAAGAGCATGTTAGAACTGTAGTGGGAAGTATTGATTTAAGCTTAATTTGAGTTTAAGTTACATGGTTATTTATGTGTAATTAGGGACCAATATGTAAAGAAAGAAAGCTTTTGGAAACGAATGTTATGAATTGATAGTTTGAGGTCCTTAGTGAATAAATACGAAATTAGATTTAGATGCGATCAAGTAGATTGTGAAATACAAGCATTTCTAACAATAATGTTAAAAAAAAGACATAATTGTAAAGTATGCATTCATGCTAGATCGTTGACTATGCTTTTGTTGCATGTGAACTAATACTATTTTCTAATTGGATTATCAATCATAGCTAAAGATGAGCCAAAACTTCAAAGGTGAAAGGAAAAGAGAAGGCGATAGACAAGTAGCCCTTTTCAGTTTATTTTTTCATAATTTTCTTTCACTTCATAGCTTATTAAGTGGTAAATTGAATAAGATAATCATAATGCTTTGTCTCATGAATGTTAATGTAACAACCTATTTTTCAGTAGTATTGAAAATAGCAGTTTTGGAACCCCATTTTCGATGTTCAAGTCTGTAAATATTAGTAATTAATATTTACAAGGTTAGTATTAAATTTTATTAAAATTTAGTCCCTTAATTTTTTCAATTTGATAGTTAATTAAGGTACAATGACTAAATTGTATAATTTTATCGCTATAGATTTTTAATTAGCTGAAGGACTAAATGAGCAATTAGACTATTTTTATATGGCCAATTGGTGGTGGATGTTAATTTTAATCCACTAACTTTGCAATTTAGATTAAGAATTTATTAATTAAGTTTTAATTAATTAATTAAAATTAATTAAGATAATTAAAGTATATTGTAACATCCTAAAAATTAGGTTAGTAGAATCGGGTTAGTAAATCGAGAACTAGTAAACCGAAAACCAGAATTAGGTTGGGTCATTAAAAATAAATAGGAAAAAAATAAAATATTAAAATAATTATAATTAAAAATTTCATGTTAAAAAATTAAAATTAGGTGTCTGGGAATTAATTTCCTTAAAACGGATTTTTAAAACGAGATCAGATTTGAAAACAATGTAGAAAATGAGTTGCAATTGAAAATAAAGATTGATTTGAAAGAAGGAAAAAATTGGTGGTGGCCAAAAGGGCAATTGCCCAATATTTAAATTTTGGTTGGCTATTTAAAGACCACTTATGCTCTTCCCTCCCATTTCAACACCTATTCAAAAAACATTTCTAAAATCTAAATCTGAGGTTTCTCTCTCAAATTGATTCATCTTTTTTTTTTTTAGCCATCAAACACAATTTCCTTCTTCAATTTTAAAGAAAACTCATCTTTTCTCCTTCAATTTCACCATTGTTCGTATCACTTTTTAGCTCGAATTAGATTCTCAACTCATTGATTTCTCCAAATTGAGTGACAAATCTATTGGAAACTTTTACAAGCAAGGACAAAGGCAAACAAAAGCTTACTTGAGCTTTTGTCATTGAAGTAAAGGTTGCAAAGGTGAGTGATCCGGTGTGCTATAGTTAATGCAAAAATCAGTGAGTTAAAGGGGGGCTTAGGTGGCCTAATCACCTATCCTAAGTCCCAAGAGTAAGTGTTCTTATCTAAGCTTGTGTTACTTTGTAAACTAAACTTATACGAGAAGTGTTTTTATATGATGTGTTAATATGATTACACATAGCGTGAATATGTCAGAAATTAACTTGTGATCTACTGTTTTTATGCACACATCTGATATGAAGTGTATGTGGCTCAATAAGCAAAGTGATTGCACTTGTAAGTGCATGATATGAACATGTGAAAACTTATGTGAATGTGATGTGTAAATATGCATAAACCAGAAAAATGAATGTGAAATATGGATATGTTGGACTCGTGATCTTTTGAAATCATTGGGACATGTTGGTGTGTTGAAGAGTGTTAACCTAATGCTACACTTACTTGGGACATGTTAGACTCTATGAGTCTTTGGTGTGATGGAGATCCTTGTACCCGATGTGTTGTATTTTCATACATATTTCATAATCACAAGATGCCAATGTATCAACTTGAATAAATTTTTGGTGATGATAAGTGTTTATATGCTTATTAGTCTTGCTTTAAACATTGATATTATGGTTATTTGTAGCATATTTGAGCACTCACTAAGCTTGTTTAAGCTCACACTCTCTTATGTTTACTCTTTTGCAGAGAAATAACTTGTGTGGAGTGGTGAAGTGAACAAGCTAGTGGTCCTAAGTTAAAGCAACTTGATTGTGTATGTGAGGTGGTTTTCTTGGATAATAAAGGGATGGCAATGTGGGTTTATTTTGAAGGACTAGACTTTAGTTTTGTTTTGGGTTGTAAATGGACATTCTATGTACCGTTTAAAGACATTTATAATTGGTTTTTGGATGCTTATAATGCTTAGATTGTTGCATGGATGATGCTAGATGTATGGTTAAGCTATATGTTGATTAGCATGCATGTGCCTTAGCAATTTGTGGCTATAGATGCTTAAATGACTTGTTGAATGCTTGGACAATGCAAAATGACCAAATGGTAAGGTATGG
Source organism: Gossypium longicalyx (assembly GCA_025698465.1). Taxonomy (NCBI): domain Eukaryota; kingdom Viridiplantae; phylum Streptophyta; class Magnoliopsida; order Malvales; family Malvaceae; genus Gossypium; species Gossypium longicalyx. The sequence continues at coordinate 66,394,815 of CM047001.1, read as the reverse complement.
ACCTATAATGCACTTTAAATTTCCTTATATGCAAATTTGGTATGATGAGTAGATTAAATTGGGACTTTAGGAAGCATGTTAGCATAACAACTTATTTGATTTGTCAAAGCATGTTGGAATATGTTTAAATGTAATTAAGTATGATTTGAGTGATCTATGTATGCCATATGACATGTTAGGATGGGGTAACAAGCATGAAAACACGAATTGGTATGTGTAATGGAGTGTTAAAGGGTCATATGCAAGTTGCTATAATGTTTCTACAATTTTTCCAGTTAACATCGTGACGAGACTTAGATTGCGTCGTGATGAGGGATCATCGTCAGGATGCCGTTTATCGCATCACCAGGACGAAGGCCTCTTCCAAGTGATATTATGACTTGAAAAAATCGTATCATCTGAACGTGGTTGGCTGGGTGTTTTGGGCATGTTTTGTTAACTTTGGAATTAAGTCCTAATTAAGTAGTACAATTGGAGGCCTTAAACACCACGAAATGCTTTGAAAATTTACATGAAAAAATTTTAAATGTTTAATTTTAAAATGTTATCTTCAATTTAATTAAAAAGTTTTCCTTGATATTTTGTAAAACTTACGTTTTAGTCCCAAAACTTCATTATGAAATTGAATGAGATTTAATCAACATTTTATACTAAATTTTCCAAATATGGTTTAATTTAAAATTCCCAAAGCATTTGTTATATTAATTTCGTGATTTACGAGTATTTCACATACATTATGTAGAGTCGCCAAGCTGTCAAAACCATTTTTAAATCGAGTTTTGGAAAATGGGAATCGACTTTAAAAACGAAAATGAGAGTCGCCACCAATCTTTTTAGGTGTGATTGGATCACCTTTAAAACATTTTGTTTTAAAATCATTAGTTTTGGTCTACGAAATAAAAGAACGGGTTCGGGAGTCGGTTACATTCGAGGAAGAGTTAACACCCTCATAACGCCCAAAAATTGGTACCTAATTGATTATCAAGTGTCTTTAATGTCGGAAATTCAAAAATTTTAAGATGTAATCCTCTTTAAAATATTTTAATTTTGAAAATTGGGGTTCACTCGTATCAAAGTATTGACGTTAAGTTAACCTTTTTGGAAATTCCTATATTGAAACCACAAAACGCTATATCCAATAAGTTTGGACATATTGCTTTGAAATTCCAAGATAGCGGCTTGCATTTGGAACACCTTTAAGACTTAGAAGGATACTTGATTATTCGAACTCAACGAGAAAAGTCGCAACCCAATAAGTTAGGGCATTACTTCTCGCGAAGCTTCCAAACACCGAGCATTGCCTTTTTATTTTTTTTGAAAAATTTGAAGTCGCGTTTTTTAAAACAAATCGATGCATGAAAGAGCATATTGATATAACATACGAGATAACATGTTACCATGATAGGAAAGTAAGAGCATAACAGCATAAATATCATACACTAATCAACATATATAAAACATGACAATTTTTAAATAAGAAAAATATACATAAAACGGAATATATATTAAAGAAGAAATAGGTAAAAATCCCTAAACATATAATTCAACATATATTTAATCATATAAATGATGCGTGATATACAGTATATCAATGTACATATATAAAAAATATTTATTTGAAAATAAAATATAAAAGTCTAAGATATAACATATAACATAACAATAATACATTAATACTAAAGTAAAAATAAATATTGTATAATAATAAAAACAAAAGTTTTTTAAAAATATATATATAATATAAACAAATAATAAAATGTGATATTTAATAATAAATTTAAAATATAATATATAATAAAAATGTATTTATAAGCATAATAATTTTAAAAAATACAAAAGATATTGTTTTAGTAAAATAATGTATAGAATATAAAATATGCAAAAGAATTTATATTTATAATGAAAATAATTATATAATATATGTATATAAATATAAGTTTAAAATGAATAATTAATGATGAAATCTATGTATTATAATATTATAATATCTTCAAAATGTGTAATAATAGAAAATAAATAAAAATAATTATTAATATATAAATAAATATATAATACAAGTTTAAAACCTTTAATGATAATAATATATAGATAAAAATGTATAATAATATAAAAATAACTTAATAATATATAAAATAATTATAATATATAATATGAAAGCATATATATAAAAATAATATATAATATATAATAAACATATAATATAATAATATATAAATAATGATGTAAAATAATAATAACTTGTGAAAAATAATATATAATAAATAATAATAATATAAATAATATATAATAATATATAAATAATGATGTAAAATAATAATAACTTGTGAAAAATAACATATAATAAATAATAATAATAATATAAATAATATATAATAAAATAATTTTATAATATATAATATGAAAATAAAACAAAATATAATAAAAATATAGGGTTAAATTTGAAGTTCAATAAAATCACAAGGCAAATTTAAAAGAAATAACAGTGAATTAAGGCCTTAATTAAAACGCGTGTAAAACAAGAGGGACTCATTGGGCAGATTGCCCTATTCCTCAAAACGACAGCGTTTTCCAAAATGTAATTTAACAACTGTCGAGACTAAATTGAAACAATTGTAAAATATTAGGGCCAAATTAAAAAATAAAATAATACGTAATTATAAATTAAAAGGATATAAGGACTGATTGGGAAATTAACTCAATTCTAAAAAATGCGCGGATCCTCCCCAGGTAATCGGGTCAACGCGCGGATCCTGATGTTTGATACGACACCGTTTTGAGTTTATTAAGTTAAGCCGAAACGATGTCGTTTCAAAGAGGCTATATAAGCCAAAAATTCAGCCCCAGAAATCATTTTGCACCGTTTGTAAAAAAAAAAAAAAGAACATTTGAAACTCTCTGCAGAGAGGATAGGAGGAGTCTCCAGTTTTGGTCTCCAGCCACTGGGCCTTATTCGCCCACGCGCCTCACGCGCCGCCGTTCGCGGTGGTCTGAAGGTTTAAAACCTTCGTCCTTCCACAGGTAACCTCCTTTACTTTAGACCCCTCTCGTATATGTTACAACATTTCATATATATTCAAAATAAAGCACAAAATATGCGATCAAATCACCTTTTGAGAGATCATGGTATTTTGCTTGAATAAATGTGTAAGTATATTTCTTTTTCTCACAAAAAGGGTCCTTACATTGTTTTTCTTTCGGCTTTTATAGCCACTGCTTATTACATAAATCGGAAAGAAATCAAAGATTTCTTTCCATTTCTTGTCCATCGTATCTTTGACCGTGATCTCTTTGAGATTCTTTTTAGTTTCCTTTTTCTTGCTTTATGTATCTCTCTGTGTTTTTTTTTCGCTTCGTGTCCTTTGTCTTGTCTTGCGTGTATTTGCGAGAAATCCGGCGATGGCAAAGGCTTGACGATGGTCCATGGTGGCGTTGATCTCGGCGTGACTCGGAGCCTAGAATCGTGGCCTTGATGGGGGTAGCTAGAACGCGTAAACCGAAGGGTCATGAGGCTTGGCTTCGAACCTTACATTTGCGCGCGAGAGAGAAAGAGCGAAACCCTAGGGTTTCATGCCTTAGTGTAACAAGTTGGGCCAGTTGGGCCACTTTTGTCCTGGGCTAAGTGGGGTGTAATGGGTATAGGGTAGTTAGGCTATAGTGTTTGGTTTTGGGCCTACGGGCTATTATAAATGGACTGTGGACTGTTAAATAAATATTTATTTATTATTTATCTGGTTTACAGCCCGGTCAAATTTGGGCTACTACAGCTGCCCCTCTTTGTTCATTGTTGTATAACGGGAATCGAGCAAAGATTTAGAAAGACCAAATTTGACCGGTCTTATCAAATCATAGCCTTCAATCTTCTTGAATGTCATATCGATATCTTCGATCTGCTCTCCGCCGATCACAGAGACGCCAAATTTGCTTCTTCGATTTTCTCTCTGACAATACAGAGATGACAAATCATCTTAGATTTGCTTCATCGTAAGCACGTGAAAGCCAAATCAGCTATGTCTTCGATTTGCTCCTTGTAAGCACAAGGATGCCAAACCATCTTAGATCTACTTCAGTATAAACATCTGAAGGTTCGATCTGCTATGTGTCTGCCCTCCGTCGAAGTGGAGATGCCAGACTTCGATTTGTTCTTTGACAATACAGAGATGACAAATCATTTTAGATTTGCTTCATCGTAAACACGTGAAAGTCAAATCAGCTATATCTTCGATCTGCTCCCCGCCAAATACAGAGAGATAAGATCTGTCATCTTGGATCCGCTTCAACAGTAAACATCCGAAGGTGAGATTCGCTATGTGTCTGCTTTCCATCAAAGTGGAAATGCCAGACTTCGATTTGTTCTCTGACAATACAGAAACGACAAATCATCTTAGATTTGCTTCATCGTAAGCACGTGAAAGCCAAATCAGCTATGTCTTTGATTTGTTCCTTGTAAGCACAAGGATGCCAAATCTTGTTTCTTTGATCTACATTGTCCCATAACCTGTAGAATGCGTATGAGTTCATGCCTAATAATTAGGATGCTATGATCGAAATGAGTCAAATTCTCCTAATTAGACATGTTATAATGCAAAATGTTATGAAAATGATTCCTATTTCGGATGTCATCACTCATTCATTCATCGAAGTTTATCCTTACTTCTCTCGAAGTCTCATTCCAAATCAACTAGTGGGTTTTAACCATTCTTCAAATGCTATGACCTACTGAAAATGTCTGTAAGATGATCCTCTCCTAGGATCGAATCGTTTGATTTGTTCAATCATCATTTTGGACTAAAGAAAGAATTTCCTCGAGTTCTTTCAAACCTTACGTGAATTCTTTGAACAATTGTTCTATTTTAGTTTCTTGTATTATCTAGAAATTTTCAGAGTAATGAGCAAAACTTCATTTGTGAAAATTATTTAGTTCATCCATCATTATTTTAATGCAACATACTTAAAGAATAGTGAAAGACGAGTAAATTTTAAGAATAATTAGATTTGAATGAATTATCGAAAAGATACAAAAGGGAATTAATCTGCTAGCCTATCTTTGAGAAGAAAGAGAATCTAAAGATAGCAAATAGGACAAAAGTTAGATGCCCTAAATATCGCTACTTGAGCGTTTATACGCCAGCTCCATGAAGACTTTCTTGAGTTCAACATGTGTTTAGAAGATCCAAAGTAGTCTGTTGATGCCCCGATATGCAACACGCTTCATTCTTCGTTGAAGCAAGATTACTGTGTGCTCTTCAAAATTTGAGCTGCCCTTTCGGGTTTTCAACTCAAAAACCCCTTTGGTCATAAGGCGCCTTTTGCGGGTTTTCACCTTGGTCTCTCCATTTTTTATTATTTATTTATTTATTTATTTATTTTTGAATCTCAAGGCGCCCTTTGCGGGTTTTCACCTTAGATTCTTTTCTTCTTTAGACAAAGTATTTTTTAACTGAGCCCGAGTTCACTGGATTGTGTAAACTTTTCCCATCCATTTCTGCTAAAATCAATGCACCACCAGAGAAAGCTTTCTTCACGACATACGGCCCTTCCCAATTCGGAATCCATTTTCCTCTAAAATCCTTTTGAATAGGAAGGATCTTTTTCAGTACAAGGTCTCCTTCATGGAATTCTCTTGGTCGAACTTTCTTGTCATAAGCTCGCATCATTCTCTTCTGATACATCTGACCATGTCGAATGGCTTTTAGCCTCTTTTCCTCAATCAAGTTTAACTGGTCATACCGGAATTGAACCCACTCAGCTTCACCTAACTTTACCTCCGCCAAGATTCGAAGAGAAGATATTTCTACTTCAATGGGTAATACTTCTTCCATCCCATAAACTAACGAGAATGGAGTTGCCCCAGTAGAGGTTCTGACAGATGTTCGATAGGCTAGGAGCGCAAATGGTAACTTCTCATGCCAATCTCTATAAGTCTCAGTCATCTTCCCCACTATTTTCTTAATATTCTTATTGGCGGCCTCCACTGCCCCATTCATTTTTGGACGATAAGGGGAAGAATTGTGATGCTTGATTTTGAACTGGTCGCAAACCTCCGCTATCGTTTTGTTGTTCAGGTTCAATGCATTGTCGGATATGATCTTCTCAGGTATTCTATACCGACAAATGATCTCCTTCTTCAAGAATCGACTCACAGCTGACTTAGTAACATTCGCATAAGAAGCAGCCTCTACCCATTTTGTGAAGTAGTCAATTACTACAAAGATAAACCGATATCCATTCGAAGCTTTCAGTGATATTGGTCAAATAAAATCCATGCCCCACATGAAAAAGGGCCATGGAGAAGTCATAATATGTAGAGGTGAAGGTGATACATGAATTTTATCCCCATAAATCTGACACTTATGGCATTTTTTGGTGTAACTGATACAGTCCCCTTCCATAGTAGCCCAATAATAGCCAAACCTCATGATTTGCCTTGCCATCGTGAACCCATTTGCATGCGTCCCGCATACACCTTCACGAACTTCTTCTAAAATTAGCTTAGCTTCCACAGCATCGACACATCTTAAAAGTACTTGGTCTTTTCGTCTTTTGTACATGATATCTCCATCTAAAACATAGTCGCAAGCTAACCTCCTCAAGGTTCGTTTGTCATTTTCACTGGCCTGTTCAGGGTATTTATGATCTCTCACATATCGCAATATATCTTGATACTAGGGGTTATTGTCATTTCTTTCCCTCTCAATGTTACAACAATGAGCTGGAGCCTCATAAACACTCATTTGAATTGGCTTCATTTCTTCTTCTTTATTCGCCTTGATCATTGAGGCCAAGGTTGCTAAGGCATCTGCCATCTGATTTTCGTCTCGTGGGAAATAATTGAAGGTGATGCTATCAAATTCCTCAAGTAACCCCAAAATTATCTTTCGATAACTAATCAATTTAGGGTCCCTTGTCTTCCATTCACCTCTAAGCTGATAAACAACCAACGCCGAGTCCCCATATACTTCTAGGGTTTTTATACCTCGCTCTATAGCTGCTTGAAGTCCCATGATGCATGCTTCATATTCAACCATATTGTTCGTGCAATCAAAGTCCAACTTACACGTAAAAGGATAATAATCGCCATTCGGAGATACCAAGACTGCCCCAATTCCATTCCCGACTGCATTAGAAGCCCCATCAAAATTGAGCCTCCAAGAAGAATTTTCAGTCATTGCTATACACATCAACTCCTCATTTGGAAAATCGAAGTTCAATGGCTCATAATCCTCTAGAGCCCTACTAGCCAAGAAATCTGCTACCGCACTTCCTTTTATAGCCTTCTGACTTATGTAGACTATATCAAACTCCGAAAGCAAAATTTACCATCTCGCCATTCTCCCATTTAGAACCGTTGTAGACTATATCAAACTCCGAAAGCAAAATTTACCATCTCGCCATTCTCCCATTTAGAACCGTTGACTCCATCATGTATTTCAACGGATCAAGTTTTGAGATGAGCCAAGTGGTATGGTATAGCATGTACTGTCTTAATCTCCGAGTTGTCCAAATCAGCGCACAACACAACTTTTCGATTGGTGAATATTTCATCTCATAGTCAGTGAACTTCTTACTGAGATATAAATTGCCTTCTCCTTTTTCCCTGACTCGTCATGCTGGCCAAACACACATCCTATAGAATTATTGAACACTGATAAGTATAGTATTAATGGTTTATCTGGGTTGGGTGGAGACAATACCGGAGCATTCAACAAATACTGCTTGACCTTTTCAAAAGCATTCTGGCATTCCCTATCCCAAGTACCTTGATTATGCTTTCTGAGGAGGCGAAAGATAGGATCACATTTCTCGGTTAGTTGTGAAATGAACCGAGCAATGTAATTCAACCTTCCTAGAAATCCTCGAACTTCTTTCTGAGTACGTGGTGGAGGTAATTCTCGTATGGCTCTGACCTTGTCTGAGTCGACTTCAATTCCTTTTTCACTAACTACGAAGCCTAACAATTTTCCCGATCTGGCTCCAAAGGTACATTTTAATTGATTAAGCTTCAACTGAAATTTTCTCAACCTTACAAACAATCTTCTCAAGACCTTGATATGCTCCTTTTCCGTACGTGACTTGGCAATCATATCATTGACGTATACCTCAATATCCTTATGCATCATGTCGTGGAACAAGTTTACCATGGCCCTTTGGTACGTTGCTCCTGCATTTTTTAATCCAAATGGCATTACTTTGTAACAAAATGTGCCCCACAATGTTATAAAGGTGGTTTTATTCATGTCCTCTAGATGCATCTTTATTTGGTTGTATCCTGAGAAACCATCCATAAAGAAGAACAACAAATATCCCGCTGTGTTATCTACTAAAGTGTCAATGTGGGGTAAAGGAAAATTATCCTTTGGGCTTGCTTTGTTCAAGTCTCTGTAATCAACACACATTCGTACCTTCCCATCCTTCTTAGGAACAGGCACAATGTTAGCTACCCATTCGGAGTATTTCACTTCTTGCAAGAATTTCACAAAGCTGTTTCTTGACTTTATCCTTTATTTTCAAAACGATATCCGCCTCATTCTTCGCAACTTCGTTGAATCGGCTTACAATCTGTCTTATCGGAAGACGATGTACCACAATGTCGAGACTCAATCCGTGCATATCCCGATATAACCAAAGAAGATACCCTTGAACTCTCGAAGCAACTCAACCAGATCATGCCTCGTGTCCTCACTAATTAGGGTTCCGATTTTCAACTCCTTCCTTTCCTCTAGGGATATATTCTCTATTGCCTCTTTCTCATGTGGCATGATTTGTTTCTCTTCTTGCTTAACCATTCTTAACAGATCAAGAGATACGTCACAATCTTGAACATCTTCAAAATCCTGAGGTTCCTCTAAACACATGTCTTGCTCGCCAGAGAAATTAGGAGCTATAGTATCAGTGCTCATATAATTGATATCTAGGGACCTGTGGGGGTATGAAAGAATATACAAAGAATGAATGAGTCGAAGAATGATTGTTTATGTTATGAATAAAAGAATAAGAATTGCCAGAATTTAAAGGAATATTGGTCGATAAAATGAAACAATACTCATTTAAATTGATAAAAGTTATGTTTTATTTCAATAATTATAGATGAACATAAGCCTATTTCACACATGTAATATTATTACTCCTAGGCCCTAGAGTAACAGACATGTTTCGAGAATTACTCTGAAAAATTCCTAAAGACTACAGGAAGGTTTTCCCCAGTCCAATTGTTCAGAGAGCTCCCTGATTCGTAAGGGCGAATGCCCTCGAGGTTTTCTTGCTCCGATCCCTCATTGTGTACAACATTGACTTGATGACTTTCCTTTATCAGGAATCCTCCTGACTTAAAGGATTTGGATATAGGTGGGAATGTCATTGGTTCCCACTCCACTTCTCTTCCATTCAAACGCGCATTCCTTCTCGCTTGACGCTTCTCCATTTCTTGCCTCCTATGCTTATGGTCTGGCTTGAAACCCAAACCAAAACGATCCTTCTTCTCACTCAATTTTGGGATTTGAACCCTTCCTTGCAACTGTCTTCCTAGCCCTTTTCCTGGTAATGCTCCCTTCCCTATCATCATTTGTAGGGCCATCCTCGTGGCTCTAGACATTTTAGGTCCTGGCCTCTCACTTCCTTCCGAAATGAAGGTGGCATTAATGATTTCTAAAGAGTGAAAATAACACTCGATAGCCTCTTCATTGGCCTCAACATAAGGGGCCTTGCTGGTGACTACTGCTATGATATCCTCCTCCGCGTTGATGGTTATTAAGCGTCCATCTGTCACTAACTTCAATTTTTGGTGCAATGAAGAGGGCACCGCTCCTGCCGAGTGTATCCATGGTCTCCCCAATAAACAATTGTAGGAGGGTTTGATATCCATTACTAAGAAATCAACTTCATACGTATTCGGCCCAATCTCCAGAGGGATGTCAATTCATCCCATTACTTTCCTTTCAGTTCCATCAAAGGCTCTTACCACGTTATGACATGTTTTCATATGTGAACTGTCAATGGGCAATCTGTTCAAGGTGGATAGCGGTAGGACGTTCAAAGCAGACCCATTATCCACGAGTACACTTGGAAGTGTGTATCCTTTGCACCGAGTAGTAATGTGTAGGGCTTTGGTTAACCCTATGCCCCCAGGTGGAATTTCATCATCATTAAAATAAATGAAATTGTCAGCACTGATGTTGTTTACTAACCGGTCCAGCTTGTTAACAGATATGTCATGAGTGATATATGTTTCGTTAAGCACCTTTAACAACGCATCCCGATGCACCTCAAAACTCAGGAGTAAGGCTAACACTGATATACGCGCCGGCTGCTTGCGCAACTGCTCGACCACGCTATACTCGCTATGTTTCAGGAACTTTAGAAATTCCTTAGCCTCTTCCTCCTTTACCGGCTCATTGATGAGTACTTCGATCTCCTTCTCTCTTTCAACCTCGACATCTTTCGTCTTTGCGGGCTCCACTCTGATATTCCCCCATCATAACGTTTCCCACTTCGTGTATGGGAACCTTCATTTTGCGTGCCCCTGGCCGCGCTAGCTATACTCTCCCCCTCAGGTATTGTTATATTGCAGTCATAGCTCCATGTCACCCTCCTATCATCCTTGTAAGAGAAAGGATTGGGTTTATGAATGACTATTTTGGGCCCAGTTTGCGACATTGCCTCATTATTCTCTGGTAAAGAAATAATAATTCTTAGTCGGTGGGTTTCTTGTCGTTCATTCTCCAGCACACATATTTGTCCTTCACAAGAACTACCCTCAGAAACCTGTAATTCTTTGTTAACCATAAGGCCTTGTACCATGGCCTTGAACTCTTCGCAATTTTGGATCATATGACCCACCTCTCCATGGAATTCACAACAGTTCCCTATTCCTTTTCTTCCTTTTCTAGAGGTCAGCATACCTCTTTTCACCATCTCCTCCCATATTACTTTCATAGGTGTTCTCACCTCAGCAATATCTTCCTTGACCTTTTCTTTCTTTGTAACACCCAAATATCCGTGTCGATTACTAGAGTAGGTTCATAAAACATAACATGCTCAACTCTTCAATAGAACACTTGAGATACAAAAGAAAATTGAAAAGTGAAATCTTAAAATTCACGAATAACATTACCCGATTAAAACCCTTCTATTCATTTATGATTTATCCCCTATTGACCGAGTGCACATACATAATATATATAATTCAATTATATCACAAATATGAAGTTCTAAATCAAGATTTATAACCAAAACATTTTCAAATTCATACATAGAACTTTAGCCATATTCGTATGGCTTTATATACAATTATATCAAAATAGATAACCTCCCAAAATTACTATCCTATACATGCCATAATGTCTACTAAAGTTTAAAACAAAAGTACCAAAAGGGTTGACAAAAGTTGTGATGACTTCGTGATGGTTCCCAAGCTCTCCTTGATAAGATGATCTATGTAAAAACAAAACAAAAAACAAAAAAAAAATACACCGAATGAGTTATTAACTCAATAAGTCCTAAGAAAATTTAATACTATAATAATTCAATCATCTATAAACTAAATAATTAACTCCATATTATCCGAATTTAACCATGATATCACAAGGAAACATTAGGTCACAAACGTACCTTATGCATTTGGTACATACCTACCCGAATTCACCGTGTACTCCTAATCTAAATATACATAATTAAAATACCATGGCAATTGTCATATACTACCATTGACGTATATATATGTATATATATATATATAATATATGAACCAAAAATTTAAAGCGTAAGCCAAGTCACTCCATCTATCAATAAAATTTCCAACTAAATTTCCAAGTGCATTTTAGATTTCCACAAATAATACTCCATAATCAACATTGCACACTTAGTGCTCGATTTGAAAGCCCGCACACCTAGTGCTCTTACTTATTCGCACACATAGTGCAATGTTTTCTCGCACACATAGTGCCACATAATCTAGCACACATAGTGCTGTATTTTCTTACCTTTAATCATCCCATTGACATAGATTGATAAAAAATTTCACATTCTATTCCCAATAACTCATACATACTATGATATCTTATCTAACTTAATTTGCCTAAGGACTTACCTTTTTAATCGGATGAACAACTCCGATCGGCTACTCCACCGCTTTCGCTTTCCCTTTGAACGAACTTGGCTCCCTCTGATCTTGAACTTCAACTCCAGCTAAACACATAAAACAACTCAATCATCATAACTCCAATTTATACTTCTTTCTCATAGTCACACACACCGAGATTCGGTATTTGCCCATACATAATTTAAAATTTAACTTTTAAACTTAATGCATATCCAAACATATTTTTCATCTATTCTAACAATTCGACACATTACAAGATCAACTTCGGTAACTCACGTTTTCATATTTTAGTAGCTAAGTTCATTTTCGGTTAGCAATCATCTAAAATCTATCAAGCTCATAAACTTCTAATTTCATGAATTCGACATCTTAATGCCCATTTAAATTAATCAAACAAAATTTCAAATACAAAAATTTGGTCACTCAATTATCTTGATAAACAAAATAATCGGCAAACACATATATATCAAGCTATTTTAACCAAATTCTACTTAACATTTAAACTAAAATATGCATTTAAATTTACTATATCTTCATTAGACCTTTCACTCTCCAAACATAAGAATATCAATTTATTCATTCTTCCATGTCTCGGTCAACTACTTAAATTATCACATAACATAAATTTTGTACTCTCCTATCCATCCTAACTCATTCAGCTTTAACAATTACCCATTTCTCATAAAAGAAATTAACAAATAAAATAAACATTCCATTAACCCATATGGCCGAATGTACCAAGCATTACTTAACTACAATTCCACAAATTTCAACCTCATAATAATCTCTATTTATTCAATACAACATGAAACAACATCTACTCCTAACCTCTTGATATACGACTTAATGCCCAAACCACTATAAAAGTTTGATTTTTCATGACATTGCCGAAATGCATTTTAACAATTAGCTCAACATACAAAGGAAGTTAAAACCAACATTTCAAAACTTACCTCCAACTAGAAAAAGGGTTGCCGAATTGCCTTAATGAAAACTTCCCTATTTCCTTCCTTTTTGTTTCTGTTTTGGCAAGGTGGAGAAGAAGATGAACACCCCTCTTCTATTTTCTCTTTTATTAATCTTTATTTTTCATCTATTTTAAATTACTTACCAATATTTAATTATAAATAATATAAACTTAGTGGAGAAAATCATTACATGGCCGGCCACTTTGTATAAACTTGGCATTTTGACATGCAAACCCAAACTTTCCTATTTTAATACTATTTGGTCCTTACATATTCACTTATCATATTTTCTTAAGTTCTCAACTAAGTCAATCAAACGAAATTCACATTCATGAGACTAAATTAACAATCTCAAATTTTCACACATGCACTACCACACATAAATATATGCAATTAAAACAAAAATAAATTTTTGTGACTCGGTTTTGTAGTCCCAAAACCACATTTCGACTAGGGTCTAATTAGGGCTGTCACATTCTTTGTTTTATCGATGGCATTCACTCCTTGATTGCCATGATCTGGTAACAGATTTTTAGTATTAGGGGTACTATCGAACTTCACAACCCCCATTTTGATGAGCCTCTTCACGACCTTCTTGAACCCAGTGCAGTTTTCAATTGAATTCCCCGATATTCCCGCGTGATATTCGCATTTAGCATTTGTATCATACCATTTGAGGTACGGTGGCTGCAGTGGTTTCAAGTGAAACGGAGCAATGGCATGTGTATCATATAAGCTTTGATAAAGCTCACGATATGTCACAGGGATAGGAGTGAATTGCATCCTCTCCGAACTCTGTCTTGTACCCGATTCCTGTCTTTAAGTACTTTGTTGCTCACCCGTAGCTGCTTTATGTTGTCCAACTGTGATTGCCCTAGAATTGAAACTGTTCATGTTATTCACCTCATTGTCTTTTCTCCTTGGGGCCGATCTTTTAGCTACTTCCCCCTCAATTTTACCACCCCTCACGGTATTTTCAATCATCTCACCCGCCATAACTATATCCGCGAAAATTTTCGTGGTACTTCCAATCATATGTATGATGAATGACGCCTTCAAAGTATTAATAAATAACATGGTGGTCTCTTTTTCCAACAATGGTGGTTGAACTTGCATTGCCACCTCCCTTCATCGTTGTGCGTATTGCCTAAAATTTTCATTAGGCTTTTTCTCCATGTTTTGAAGTGTGATCCTATCTGGCGTCATATCAGTCACGTGGTTGTACTGTTGCATGAAGGCCTGTGCCAGATCTCTCTATGAACTGATTCTTGCACGGCTCAACTGATTATTCCATCTAGCCCCTGCTCCTACTAGGCTATCCTGAAAACAATGGATCAATAATTGATCATTATTCACATATCCAGTCATTCTCCTACGGAACATTGTTATGTGTGCCTCTGGGCAAGTAGTTCCGTTGTACTTTTCAAACTCTGGCATCTTAAATTTATGAGGAAGCACCAAATCTGGGACCAAAATTAGGTCTTTTGCATCAATCCCATGATGATTTCCAGCGTCTTCCAAATCCCTAAACTTCTCCTCTAACCACCTACAACGATCTTCCAATTGTTTTGCGGATTCAGTTGCCATTCTTTCCTTCTCCATCAAATCCAGATCAAGAGTGATAGGGTTGACCGAGCTATTACCCAAATTGTTTTCCAACCCAGATGGAAAATTTACGGGGATTCCAGCATCAACTGGCCCATGTTGAGGCCTCACGGTGACAGATGGCCTTCTAGGAGGTGCTTCAGTTTGTAGTGGCATATGAGGCGGAGTAAAACCCGGAGGAGGACCTTCATTCTCTTCTTCAGTGATTGCCATAGGAGCTTTTCCTTTATCAGTGGCTCTCAACAGCTGAGCCATTTCAACCATCATGTTCCTCTGAGCCTCTAGCATTTGCTCCTTCATTTCATTCTGCATTTTGGCCAACTGCTCATGCATTTGGTCTTGCATATCTTTTTGTAATTGCTCGAACCTTTGATCCATGCTCTTAGTTTTAGTGCGAGTGCCGTAAGGATGTGTGATTTCTAGATTTTCTTTTCTACCTTTTGAGAGTAAATTTTAACTAATTAGGGTCTTTCTATAACTTTGAATGCAAATGATATGATGAAATGCTATGAGATGCAAATGCATGAATGCAAAAAGGATATCGATTCTTGTTCAACTTCATTTAGAAAATTTTATTTAGAAAAAGAATATCTTTACATGTAAGAGGATTACAAATACGCTTTCACCCTAAGGCCCAAAGCTTTAACTCTATTTAATAAAAGGGCTAACTCTCGTCCTATATCCGATGATGATGAATACATCAAACTCAATACATCAGCTCGAATTGCTAAGTCTTGCACATATTCAACGACCTCTCGAATCTGGGCTATGGCCTCACCAATGATATGATCCCTTTCTCTGACCTGTCCTCTAGCCTGATGTAGCTCTCCCTTCAGATAATCTTCTTGCGCCTTGAGTTGCTCAACCCGGAGTTCACCGTCATGCAATGCTACCTCCAAATCCTCAACCTTGCTTCTTAGCTCTTTTAACTCGACTGTAGAATTATGGTTTTGGTGCCAACGCAAGGATCTTCCAAGCTCAATTACCTTAGTCTTCAATCATTTATTCTCTTCCTCTAATGCCAAATTCTGCACTTGCATCTCTTGGAACTTCCTCTCCCAATACTCGGCTCTAGCCTTTTCCTCCTGGACCTTTTTCTGCAACTGCTCCGAAGATCCACCTACTCTCGCCCTTCTCAAGGATACTTGTTGTAACACCCCCTAATCCCAAACCGTCGTAGGAATAGGATTACGAGGCGTTACCGAACATATTGGTTAATTTACAAACAATTCGTGAATAAACAACAAATATATTAAAATTAAATCATTAAACCTCTCTATGAAACCTCGAGGCCTAAATCACGTATTATAATTAAATAGGGACTTATTCAAGTACTCCAAAGATTTTTCGTAATATAATAATTATTATATTATTTAAAAAAAATTCAATATAACCCCTTTAGAAACATCTAACCTTCCCTGCAATTTCAAATTTGCAACTAACTCAACATAACAACAACTCAACAAATACAATCTTCATCCAAATCACTTTCGTCTCATAACAATATTACTAATCCTTATTTTATCTAACATTATATCCATTCATACTTTCAAGTAGTATTTAAACATCTTAATTAATTTTCATTCATATCATATATCAACTTATATTAACTTGACTAATATATTCATGAGTTGATACAAACATAGTCACATAAGCTCCTATACATGCCATATAAACCATTTAAAGTATTTATAACAAAAGCTACCGGAAAATCGAGATAGTGTGACTTGAGCGTGATGATCCGATCGTCTGACCCTTCCGTTAATCTACAAAGAGCAATAAACAATACAAGTAAGCTAACTATAGCTTAGTAAGTTCGTCAGCGTTAACCATAAACATTACCAATATTAGTTTCCAAAATTCAAATCATATGGACATTTCAAGTAAGTTACTTTCATCCTGTAAGTCATAATCTCATTTTAAAAATAATTTACTTAATTGAGCTCAAAAATAATGATAATATTATTTACATTTCTTTTTCCACACATTACAATTATGACTTACCAACTTGTCAATTTAAGGAACGACTTACGGATTTGAGTACATTGTGATCTGAAGCCCGAATTTTAACTGAAGCACATAAGTGCTAAACGGAAGCCCGAAGGCTAATTGAAGCATATAAGTGCTGAACTGAAACCCCAAAAGGGTTAACTGAAACTCATATGAGTTAACGGAAGCTCGTAAGAGCTGAACAGAAAGCAAACACGAGAGTTCGCAACAAATGCTGAATCTCGGTTTACTTTGGGTAATTTATCAGTAAATTCATCTATTTCACCGAACAATCGTATTTCATTTCCTGCGTTTGCGTTCCTCCGAAATACTCAGTTCAATTTTGTAACTTTTGTACATGATTTAATTATTTTCAACAATTAACATGCATAAATATTAATCACCATTCATAAAATAACATTGAAATTTAATAATTTAACCGCATTTAACTTACCGGAACAATTTTGTGAGAGTTGTAGAGATTTCGGAACTTCCGAAAATTTTCTTTTCCTCGTTTATCCTCGATTTCTTGATCTATAATATAAAATTTTTCACTTATCAGTATTAACTTCACATTCATTCTATTTCACATCCTTAATGTTTATAACTAACTTATAAGTATCATTATCTGCAACTTCACTATTTCCCTATGTATATTCAATGCTGTCCATTCGTGTCATAGTTACTAAATTATTTTTATCTTGAGCTACAAAACTCCAAATTAATATCCGCTAATTTTCTCTGAAACTAGACTCACATATCTTATTATCATAAAATTTTCAGAATTTTTGGTTCAGCCAATAAGTACAGTTTATTCTTTAAAGTCACCCCTGTTCTGCTGTCTAACAGTTCTGACCCTTCTTCACTAAAAATTAATTATCTCTTCATACAGGATTCAAATGATATTCTCGTTTATTTCTATTAAAAATAGACTCATTAAGGATTCTAGACATATAAATTTAAGCTCATAATTATTTTTATTTAATTTTTTATGATTTTTCAAAGTCAGAACAGGGGAACCCGAATTCATTCTGACCTTGTCTTACAAAATTAATTATATCTCAAAATTTACAAATCCATTGCTTATATGTTTCTTCTATGAGAAACTAGACTCAATAAGCTTTAATTCCATATATTATTCATCTTCTAATTCGATTTATAAAATTTATGGTGATTTTTCAAAGTTAGTGTACTGCTGCTGTCCAAATTGTTTTAGTGCAAACTGTTTATTACCATTTTCCCCCTAAGCTTTTAATAAATGAGAATTTCGTCCCTACTCAATTAGTCTCTCAATTGAGCTTATTTTTCTCAATTAACACCTTATTATATCACTTTAAACTAGTTTACAACCTTTAGGAATCAGAGTTTCAGAAATAGACTTTAATTCCAAACATTTTCACAATTAGGTCCTAAAAATCAATTTTCCATTGAAATTACCTAATAAAATCATCTCATAAATAAATTAAAACTTTAATTTCATTCTATATCATCATAAACTTACAGAACTCAATCATGGTGACTTTCAATTTCATCCATGAAATCAAAAACTAATGAATTTAATAGTAGGACCTAGTTGTAAAAGTCTTAGAAACACAAAAATTACAAGAAAAAGGCAAGTATTAACTCACTTGGTGCAAAAATTATGAAATACCAGCTTAGAGAACCCTCCTATGGCGTTTTTAGCTGCTGGAATTGAAGAGAAATGAAGAGAAATCTAGATATTTCCTATTTAGTCCTAGCTTTATTTAGTTAATTTTGCAATATTCCAATTTTACCCTTAATTTATCAAATTCCCTGCTGATTTCATGCCCTAACCGTCCAGCCCAAATAAATTTTGGGTCTAATTGCCTTTTAAATCCTTTCTCATTAGACTCTTAAGCTATTTAATCATTCTAGCAACTTTTACACCTATTACAATTTAGTCCTTTTCATTTAATTAACTATCAGAACTTTAAAATTTCTTGACAAAACTTTAATACTAACTTATCAACATTCCATAAATATTTATAAAAATATTTATGACTCGTTTTAAAATTTTCAAACTCTCGATACCCCATTTTCGATTCTAATTTTAATTTAATTTTTTTTAAATATTTATTTCTAGTACACTATTCGCTATTTCAAAAATTTTCCTAATTTCACATTTAACTTATATTCACTAAATTATTAATATTTTTCTACTCATTTGTCGGATTTAGTGATCTCGAATCACTATTCCGACACCACTGAAAATTTAGGCTATTACAATTCTCCCCCTCTTAAGAAATTTCGTCCTCGAAATTTGTTACCTGAAAATAGGTTCGGATATTGTGATTTTATTGATTCCTCTGTTTCCCAGGTTGCTTCCTCCACACCATGTCGATGCCACAACACTTTAACTAATGGTACCTTTTTATTCCGCAGTTTTTTAATTTCCCGAGCTAAAATCTTCACTGGTTCTTCTGAATAAGTCATATCTGACTGAAGCTGAATTTCTGTATGCAGAATCACATGTGAAGGGTCTGATCTATAGCGTCTCAGCATAGACACATGGAACACATTATGAATCTTCTCAAGCTGTGGAGGTAAAGCTAACGATATGCTCTGAGGCCAACTTTTTCAATAATCTCGTATGGTCCAATAAATCTTGGACTTAGTTTTCCTTTTCTGCCAAATCGTAATACTTTTTTCCACGGAGACACCTTTAAGAACACTTGATCACCCACATTAAATTCTATTTCTCTTCTTTTCAAGTCAGCATATGATTTCTGACGATCCGAAGCAGCTTTCAGACAATCTCGGATAATCCGAACCTTTTCTTCAGTTTCCCGAATTAAATCGACCCCCACAAACTTGGATTCACTCAATTCTAACCAATGCAATGGAGTCTTACATTTTCTACCATATAAAGCTTCAAATGGCGCCATCTTTATACTGGATTGATAACTGTTGTTGTAAGCAAATTCGGCCAGTGGCAAATATTTTTCCCAACTACCACCAAACTCAAGTATACAACATCTCAACATGTCTTCCAAAATCTGAATCACCCGCTCTGATTGCCCATCAGTCTGAGGATGAAAAGTGATACTAAAATTTAGCTTTGTGCCTAAAGCTTCCTGTAGTTTGCTCCAAAACCTCGATGTAAACCTTGGATCTCGATCCAAAATAATGGATGTTGGAACCCCATGTAACCTCACAATCTCAGAGATATACAGTTCTGGTAACTTCTCCAGTGGAAAATTCATTCTGACTGGAATAAAATGTGCTGATTTTGTCAATCTATCGACAATTACCCAGATTGAATCTTTCTTCTTCGGGGTCACAGGTAACCCAGATACAAAATCCATCGTAACATGTTCCCATTTCCACTCTGGAATCATAATAGGTTGTAATAAACCCGTTGGTACCTGATGTTCTGCTTTCACCTGTTGACATATTAAACACTTTGCTACAAACTCACAAATTTCCCTTTTCATACCAGGCCACCAATACATCTGTTTCAAATCACAATACATTTTTGTACTTCCAGGGTGAATAGAATACCTACTACTGTGAGCCTCAGAAAGAATATCATTTTTCAAATCTGAATTATTTGGAACGCAAATTCTT
Organism: Gossypium longicalyx; assembly: GCA_025698465.1. Taxonomy (NCBI): domain Eukaryota; kingdom Viridiplantae; phylum Streptophyta; class Magnoliopsida; order Malvales; family Malvaceae; genus Gossypium; species Gossypium longicalyx. The sequence continues at coordinate 66,374,571 of CM047001.1, read as the reverse complement.
TTACGATAGTATAACATACCATTCTCATCAATGTTATACTCTGAATCCTGCTTGTCTCGAGCTATTTGTTTCTTTAATACCAACTTTGAATCTTCATCTTGCAACTCCCGAATTCGTTGGAGAAACACAGGTTTGGCTTTCAATTATGCTATTACAGATCCATCTTCACTAACAGACAAATGGGCATTCATTGACCGGAGTGCAAATAAAGATGATTTTCGACTGAGTGCGTCAGCAACTATATTAGCCTTCCCCGGATGATAATCGATAACAAGGTCATAATCTTTTAATAACTCAAGCCATCTTCTCTGTCTCAAATTCAACTCTTTCTGCGTCATCAAATACTTCAAACTTTTATGATCTGTATACACATAACATTTTTCACCATATAAATAATGTCTCCAAATTTTCAAAGCAAAAACAATTGCAGCCAACTCTAAATCATGCGTAGGATAATTCTTCTCGTGTGATTTTAGCTGCCGAGAAGCATAGGCCACCACTTTCCCCAACTGCATCAGTACACAACCTAAACCATTCAAATATGCATCACTGTATACAAAATATGGCACACCTGATTCTGGTTGAGTCAACACTGGAGCTTTTGTCAACATATTCTTCAACTGATCAAAACTTTGTTGGCATTCGTCAGACCACACAAACTCAACATTCTTCTGTAGCAATCGTGTCATAGGCGTAGCAATCATTGAAATTTTTTTAATAAAACGGCGATAATATCCAGCTAAACCCAGAAAACTTCGTACTTCCGTTACATTCCTTGGAGTTTTCCAATTTAGCACTGCAGATACTTTATTCGGATCTACTCGAATCCCTTTCGGCTGAAACAATGTGACCAGAAAATCCCACTCATGAAGCCAAAATTCACATTTACTGAATTTTGCATATAATTGCTTTTCTCGCAAAGTTTGTAACACTATCCTTAAATGTTGAGCATGCTCGGGTTCTGTCTTTGAATAGATCGGTATATCATCAATAAACAAAACTACAAATCTATCCAAATAAGGCTGAAAAATCCGATTCATTAAGTCCATAAATGCAGCAGGGGCATTAGTTAAACCAAAAGGCATTACCAAAAACTCGTAATGACCATATCGAGTTCAAGGCGATTTTGGTACATCACATTCTTTAACTTTTCAGTTGATAATATCCGGATCGAAGATCTATCTGAAAAAACACAGTAGCGCCTTTCAACCGATCAAACAAATCATCAATGCGAGGTAAAGGATATTTATTTTTAATTGTAACCTGTTTAGTCGCTCGTAGTCTATGCACGATCTTAGAGATCCGTCTTTCTTTTTCACGAACAAAACCGTGCACCCTGGTGGTGACATACTCGGTCTAATAAACCCTTTGTCTAGTAATTCTCGCAACTGTGTCTTCACTCTTTTAACTCATTTGGTGCCATACGATATGGTGTCATTGATATAGGAGCTGTCCCCTGCACTACATCAATCACAAATTCAACTTCCCGATCTGGTGGTAAACCGTGAATTCTTCAGAAATACGTCAAGAAATTCATTAACAACCTAAGAATCGTTCTAGTTTTGGTTCAGATCCTCGAGTATCAAGAATGTAAGCTAAAAATACTTCATTACCCTTTCGCATTAACCTCGAGTCGAAAAAGTGAAATAATTTTAACAACATCATTTGAATTCTCAGGCTCAATAGAAAGTATATCACCGGTCTGACATTTTAAACTGATCCGCTTCTCACGACAATTTACCACAGCATCATATTTTTTCAACCAATCCATTCCCAATATAACATCAAATTCTCGAAAGGGTAGCAACATTAAATCGGCAGGGAACTCACAGCCTTTTATTTTCAGTGGACAATTTCGACACACTAAATTTACTATCACCTTTTGTCCTAACGGATTAGTAACTTGAATATCATATTCAGTTGGTTCAATAGACAATTTCTTTTCTAATGCTAATACTGTGCAAATATAAGAATGTGTAGACCCTGGGTCAATTAATGCATATACAATAACATCAAAGAGATAGAAAGTACCAGCAATAACGTCTGGAGCCGTGGCTTCTTCTCTAGCTCGGATGGTGTATGTACGTGCTGGTGCTCTAACCTCTGATCGAGCAACAGAATCTTTTGCACTCGAGCGAGTAGCTCTTGCAGCACTACTTTGACTCGCATGTTTATTTCTCTGAGAAATAGTCATCTGTTTCTCCTTTTGTTTTTCTTCATCTTTTTTGTAACAGAGGACAATTCCGGATAAAATGATCAGTGGCTCCACATTTGTAGCAAGCACCTGTTTTACCTCTGCATTCACCCAAGTGGTATTTTCCACAGTGTTGGCATTTAGACCTGGGAGCATTTTGTACACTGGCTTCACTAGCAATTGATCTGATTGATATTCCACGATCAGGTTGAGTTACTCTAGTCTTCGATCGTTCAGGTACCGATGTAGCTCTAATGGAATCCTCCTTAAACTTTTTAATCGGAAATGCTGAAAATGTTTTGAAGGAGCTTCTTTTATAAGATTCTTTATTTCTTCTTTCTCGTTGCATCTTTCTATTATACACTTCTTCCATCTTTTGAGCTCGATCGGATAAAACCACAAATTCTCGAATTTCCGTACCACCTATCATCATTCTGATTTCATCATTCAGACCTTCTTCAAATCGAACACACATGTCTTCTTCTGTAGGAACAATCTCCCGAGCATATCTGCTAAGGTATACAAACTCCCTCTCATACTCAACATCTTTGTCCGATTTCCCTGTCGAAGATCAAGAAATTCTCTCTTTTTCTTTTCTAAATATCTTTTACCAACATATTTCTTTTTAAACTCAACTTGGAAAAATTCCCAAGTAAGTTTATCAGCTGGTACCACAGCTTCTATTGTCTCCCACCGTTGATATGCTTTTTTTAACAAGGAAACAGCACACCTTAAATAGTCATCTGGAGAACAAGCCATTTCTTTAAAAACTCTTATCGTGCTATGCAACCAATACTCAGCTTTTACTGGATCATCATCTGACCTGCCCCGAAATTCTTCAGCCCCAAATTTTCTAAGTTTTTCTACCGGAGTTCTCTTACTTGATTCAGTTACCGGAGGAGGAGGAGGTGGAGGAGCAACCGAGGAAACTACTGGTGGTACTGTAGGGGGAGGAGGTTGCTGGGTTTGATTCCTTTCCTGCATCCTCTCATTATACCACTGATTCATTACTCCAATAATCATGTTTCTAAGTTCTTGTTCTCGCATCAAGGAGATTGGAACATCGCTACTTGTCCCTTGTTCAGATGTCTGTACTCTACTATTTACTTCTTCCTGTTCAGTATGTTCAGGTCTATCCGACATCTTTGCAATCTATTAAAAAAAAACAAGGGTTAAATCGGATCATACACATCACACTATCACAGATTTATATAGCATGCATTTCTAAACATTTTACGTATCATGTCTATGCCGAGAATCGGTTAAACCGGGCTCTGATACCAAAAATGTAACACCCCCTAATCCCAAACCGTCGTAGGAATAGGATTACGAGGCGTTACCGAACATATTGGTTAATTTACAAACAATTCGTGAATAAACAACAAATATATTAAAATTAAATCATTAAACCTCTCTATGAACCCTCGAGGCCTAAATCACGTATTATAATTAAATAGGGACTTATTCAAGTACTCCAAAGATTTTTCGGTAATATAATAATTATTATATTATTTAAAAAAATTCAATATAACCCCTTTAGAAACATCTAACCTTCCCTGCAATTTCAAATTTGCAACTAACTCAACATAACAACAACTCAACAAATACAATCTTCATCCAAATCACTTTCGTCTCATAACAATATTACTAATCCTTATTTTATCTAACATTATATACATTCATACTTTCAAGTAGTATTTAAACATCTTAATTAATTTTCATTCATATCATATATCAACTTATATTAACTTGACTAATATATTCATGAGTTGATACAAACATAGTCACATAAGCTCCTATACATGCCATATAAACCATTTAAAGTATTTATAACAAAAGCTACCGGAAAATCGAGATAGTGTGACTTGAGCGTGATGATCCGATCGTCTGACCCTTCCGTTAATCTACAAAGAGCAATAAACAATACAAGTAAGCTAACTATAGCTTAGTAAGTTCACAATCAAGTTAACCATAAACATTACCAATATTAGTTTCCAAAATTCAAATCATATGGACATTTCAAGTAAGTTACTTTCATCCTGTAAGTCATAATCTCATTTTAAAAATAATTTACTTAATTGAGCTCAAAAATAATGATAATATTATTTACATTTCTTTTTCCACACATTACAATTATGACTTACCAACTTGTCAATTTAAGGAACGACTTACGGATTTGAGTACATTGTGATCTGAAGCCCGAATTTTAACTGAAGCACATAAGTGCTAAACGGAAGCCCGAAGGCTAATTGAAGCATATAAGTGCTGAACTGAAACCCCAAAAGGGTTACCTGAAACTCATATGAGTTAACGGAAGCTCGTAAGAGCTGAACAGAAAGCAAACACGAGAGTTCGCAACAAATGCTGAATCTCGGTTTACTTGGGTAATTTACCGTAAATTCATCTATTTCACCGAACAATCGTACTCATTTCCTGCGTTTCGTTCCTCCGAAATACTCAGTTCAATTTTGTAACTTTTGTACATGATTTAATTATTTTCAACAATTAACATGCATAAATATTAATCACCATTCATAAAATAACATTGAAATTTAATAATTTAACCGTACGAACTTACCCGGAACAATTTGCAGTAGTTGTAGAGATTTCTGGAACTATTCAAATTTTTCTTTTCCTCGCTTATCCTCGATTTCTTGATCTATAATATAAAATTTTTCACTTATCAGTATTAACTTCACATTCATTCTATTTCACATCCTTAATGTTTATAACTAACTTATAAGTATCATTATCTGCAACTTCACTATTTCCCTATGTATATTCAATGCTGTCCATTCGTGTCATAGTTACTAAATTATTTTTATCTTGAGCTACAAAACTCCAAATTAATATCCGCTAATTTTCTCTGAAACTAGACTCACATATCTTATTATCATAAAATTTTCAGAATTTTTGGTTCAGCCAATAAGTACAGTTTATTCTTTAAAGTCACCCCTGTTCTGCTGTCTAACAGTTCTGACCCTTCTTCACTAAAAATTAATTATCTCTTCATACAGGATTCAAATGATATTCTCGTTTATTTCTATTAAAAATAGACTCATTAAGGATTCTAGACATATAAATTTAAGCTCATAATTATTTTTATTTAATTTTTATGATTTTTCAAAGTCAGAACAGGGGAACCCGAATTCATTCTGACCTTGTCTTACAAAATTAATTATATCTCAAAATTTACAAATCCATTGCTTATATGTTTCTTCTATGAGAAACTAGACTCAATAAGCTTTAATTCCATATATTATTCATCTTCTAATTCGATTTATAAAATTTATGGTGATTTTTCAAAGTTAGTGTACTGCTGCTGTCCAAATTGTTTTAGTGCAAACTGTTTATTACCATTTTCCCCCTAAGCTTTTAATAAATGAGAATTTCGTCCCTACTCAATTAGTCTCTCAATTGAGCTTATTTTTCTCAATTAACACCTTATTATATCACTTTAAACTAGTTTACAACCTTTAGGAATCAGAGTTTCAGAAATAGACTTTAATTCCAAACATTTTCACAATTAGGTCCTAAAAATCAATTTTCCATTGAAATTACCTAATAAAATCATCTCATAAATAAATTAAAACTTTAATTTCATTCTATATCATCATAAACTTACAGAACTCAATCATGGTGACTTTCAATTTCATCCATGAAATCAAAAACTAATGAATTTAATAGTAGGACCTAGTTGTAAAAGTCTTAGAAACACAAAAATTACAAGAAAAAGGCAAGTATTAACTCACTTGGTGCAAAAATTATGAAATACCAGCTTAGAGAACCCTCCTATGGCGTTTTTAGCTGCTGGAATTGAAGAGAAATGAAGAGAAATCTAGATATTTCCTATTTAGTCCTAGCTTTATTTAGTTAATTTTGCAATATTCCAATTTTACCCTTAATTTATCAAATTCCTGCTGATTTCATGCCCTAACCTGTCCAGCCCAAATAAATTTTGGGTCTAATTGCCTTTTAAATCCTTTCTCATTAGACTCTTAAGCTATTTAATCATTCTAGCAACTTTTACACCTATTACAATTTAGTCCTTTTCATTTAATTAACTATCAGAACTTTAAAATTTCTTGACAAAACTTTAATACTAACTTATCAACATTCCATAAATATTTATAAAAATATTTATGACTCGTTTTAAAATTTTCAAACTCTCGATACCCCATTTTCGATTCTAATTTTAATTTAATTTTTTTTTAAATATTTATTTCTAGTACACTATTCGCTATTTCAAAAATTTTCCTAATTTCACATTTAACTTATATTCACTAAATTATTAATATTTTTCTACTCATTTGTCGGATTTAGTGATCTCGAATCACTATTCCGACACCACTGAAAATTTAGGCTATTACACTTGTGCCCTTTTGTAATGCTCCTTTAGATCATCTCGATCTTCCTTTTTTCTTTCCTCTCTTTCTCAACCTCCATATTTTGAACCTCAACGTCCAAACTCAAGTACATCTTTTCTTCTTCGAGCTTTGCTATCTTCTTCTCGAACTCCAAGTTCTTTCTTTCGAACTCCTGCTTCATAATTTCCAACTCTGAGGGCCTTACTTGCAAATATTCTTCTATCGGTCGAGCTCCTTCCATGCTTGGCTTGGGGATGTTATCGTTAACCCTTCTGCCTCTCCATTCAACGTATTCCGATGTGGTTACCGGGCCAATAGCTACTCCTTTCAACCGAAAAGTCTTTTTTCAAGCACTAGAAACTTCACTAACCTTCCTCTTGTAATCGGCTCCTCTGTATACGAACTCACTTTAAGCCAACCCCTGAGTCACTGGTACGAACTGCCTCAATCCATGCTATCTTAGCACGAGCAAAGAGGCATAACCAATGGCACCCCAAATTCCCAAAAGGGGTACCTAATCAAAACTGCCGCATCGGTAAAGAACCTCACCAGGCATCATCCACGGAGCCCTCCACTCGAAATCTTTTGACTGAAGGTTCTGAAGTAGCGCTATCCAATTCTTTTCTGGAACATCAACTCTTCTAGTTGAAGCTACTATATCTTTCAACGGTGAATAATCCTCGAAGAAAACTTGACAAACCACCCTATCCATCAACTGAAAATGACTGTAGAACCAAGCCAAAAGCAACTGAGCACACCCTATAAACCTGCCAGCACCAGCCCTCCTACATGCACCTAAAGACCTGAATGTTTCCGCCAAAATTGCAAGGACAGAAGTGACCTTTTTACCGAGTCGATGAAAAAGATCTATGGTTGCCTCATCCACATATCCCAAAGCTCTAGGGAAGACTATTAATCCATACAAACTTAAGGCAAAAACATCTACCTTCTTCGTCTCATCAGGGTGTGTCAGAATCAAATCTTTCAAAGCGTCCCACGAAATGCACTTGCATTCACCCTTTTCCTTAATTCGGGCCGTGGCCCACTGCTCGCTCATCCCCGTAATAATCATCAATTTCTTCCAAAAGGTAGAGACACAAGCAGCTCGAGAATAAATCCTATCATTTTGAAACCTGGGACAACGAAGCAAGGCAGTGTACTCCTCCACAGTAGGTACCATGTCTACTTCCCCAAAAGTGAAGCAACTGTACGCTGGGTTCCAAAACTGAGTAAGGGCTCGGAATAAGTGCTCGTCTATCTGAACATCAAGCAAGTAAGGTAAGTCTCCGTAATTACCATAGAATAACTGCTTGGTCTCTTTGCCCCACTGATCCCAAATTTCCTTAAGCTCCTGGAGATTATTTTGCGTGACACTAATACGAGTGTAATCTGTCGACTCCGACACGTATCCCTCAGCTATACTATCTCCTTTTTCTAGTTGAGTTTGCTCGGACCATCTATGGATGTTGGCGTTGCCTTCCACTCTATCAAGAAGTCCGTTCTCCATAATAAAACTTCCTAATTTAGAAACTGATCGTGAACCGATATCTTTGTAAATGCAAAATGACATGCAAACAAAAGAAAAGAAATAGTCAGTGTCACATGATATCAATAAATTTCAATGATAACTTATAAGGGTAATATCTAAAGTTTAAACCTAACTAAGTTGGGCTCATACGGTCTTTTGATATGAGGTTGGTTCTAAAGTTTGAGGTACCCGAACCAGCAGATTCCTCGGTTCTTACCCATTATAGGCTCATTTGAATTGAGTTCGGTTCAGGGGAATACATTTCCCTATGGCTACACGGAGATGAAAATCTCACGAAACCATAAGTACGGATGTATTTCGAAAGTGATCCACTATCCTGCACGGAGGCGAAAACCTCACGAAGGCGTAGTTTCTCACTCACACTTAAGGGTGTGACCACAACGGTCATGCAAATGCAATGCGTATCAGAATATAGCAACACATGCAATAATACAAACACATGTAATGCAAAGAGGATTAAATTTTAAAATTTTTAATTTCCGACATTAAGACAAGAGATAATCAATTACACGGCTTGACTCTTTTATTAGTCCCCAGCGGAGTCGCCAAGCTGTCGAAACCATTTTTAAATCGAGTTTTGGAAAATGGGAATCGATTTTAAAAACGAAAACGGGAGTCGCCACCAATCTTTTTAGGTGTGATTGGATCACCTTTAAAACATTTTGTTTTAAAATCATTAGTTTTGGTCTACGAAATAAAAGAATGGGTTCGGGAGTCGATTACATTCGAGGAAGGGTTAACACCCTCATAACGCCCAAAAATTGGTACCTAATTGATTATCAAGTGTCTTTAATGTCGGAAATTCAAAAATTTTAAGATGTAATCCTCTTTAAAATATTTTAATTTTGAAAATTGGGGTTCACTCGTATCAAAGTATTGACATTAAGTTAACCTTTTTGGAAATTCCTATCTTGAAACCACAAAACGCTATATCCAATAAGTTAGGACATATTGCTTTGAAATTCCAAGATAGCGGCTTGCATTTGGAACACCTTTAAAACTTAGAAGGATACTTGATTATTCGAACTCAACAAGAAAAGTCGCAACCCAATAAGTTAGGGCACTACTTTTCGCGAAGCTTCCAAACACCGAGCATTGCCTTTTTATTTTTTTTGAAAAATTTGAAGTCGCGTTTTTTAAAACAAATCGATGCATGAAAGAGCATATTGATATAACATACGAGATAACATGTTACCATGATAGGAAAGTAAGAGCATAACGGCATAAATATTATACACTACTCAACATATATAAAACATGACAATTTTTAAATAAGAAAAATATACATAAAACGGAATATATATTAAAGAAGAAATAGGTAAAAATTCCTAAACATATAATTCAACATATATTTAATCATATAAATGATGCGTGATATACAATATATCAATGTACATATATAAAAAATATTTATTTGAAAATAAAATATAAAAGTCTAAGATATAACATATAACATAACAATAATACATTAATACTAAAGTAAAAACAAATATTGTATAATAATAAAAACAAAAGTTTTTAAAATATATATATATATAATATAAACAAATAATAAAATGTCATATTTAATAATAAATTTAAAATATAATATATAATAAAAATATATTTATAAGCATAATAATTTTAAAAAATAAAAAGATATTGTTTTAGTAAAATAATGTATAGAATATAAAATATGCAAAAGAATTTATATTTATAATGAAAATAATTATATAATATATGTATATAAATATAAGTTTAAAATGAATAATTAATGATGAAATCTATGTATTATAATATTATAATATCTTCAAAATGTGTAATAATAGAATATAAATAAAAATAATTATTAACATATAAATAAATATATAATACAAGTTTAAAACCTTTAATGATAATAATATATAAATAAAAATGTATAATAATATAAAAATGACTTAATAATATATAAAATAATTATAATATATAATATGAAAGCATATATATAAAAATAATATATAATATATAATAAACATATAATATAATAATATATAAATAGTGATGTAAAATAATAATAACTTGTGAAAAATAATATATAATAAATAATAATAATATAAATAATATATAATAATATATAAATAATGATGTATAATAATAATAACTTGTGAAAAATAACATATAATAAATAATAATAATATAAATAATATATAATAAAATAATTTTATAATATATAATATGAAAATAAAACAGAATATAATAAACATATAGGGTTAAATTTGAAGTTCAATAAAATCACAGGGCAAATTTAAAAGAAATAACAGTGAATTAAGGCCCTAATTAAAACGCGTGTAAAACAAGAGGGACTCATTGGGCAGATTGCCCTATTCCTCAAAACGACAGCGTTTTCCAAAATGTAATTTAACAACTGTCGAGACTAAATTGAAACAATTGTAAAATATTAGGGCCAAATTAAAAAATAAAATAATACGTAATTATAAATTAAAAGGATATAAGGACTGATTGGGAAATTAACCCAATTCTAAAAAAATGCGCGGATCCTCCCCGGGTAATCGGGTCAACGCGCGGATCCTGATGTTTGATACGACACCGTTTTGAGTTTATTAAGTTAAGCCGAAACGATGTCGTTTCAAAGAGGCTATATAAGCCAAAAATTCAGCCCCAGAAATCATTTTGCACCGTTTGTAAAAAAAAAAAACATTTGAAACTCTCTGCGGAGAGGATAGGAGGAGTCTCCAGTTTTGGTCTCCGGCCACTGGGCCTTATTCACCCACGCGCCTCACGCGCCGCCGTTCGCGGTGGTCTGAAGGTTTAAAACCTTCGTCCTTCCACAGGTAACCTCCTTTACTTTAGACCCCTCTCGTATATGTTACAACATTTCATATATATTCAAAATAAAGCACAAAATATGCGATCAAATCACCTTTTGAGAGACTGTTGGTATTTTGCTTGAATAAATCTGTGTAAGTATATTTCTTTTTCTGTCAAAAAAGGGTCCTTTACATTGTTTTTCTTTCGGGCTTTTATAGCCACTGTTTATTACATAAACTGGAAAGAAATCAAAGATTTCTTTCCATTTCTTGTCCACTGTATCTTTGACCGTGATCTGCTGAGATTCTTTTTAGTTTCCTTTTTCTTGCTCTATGTATCTGCTGTGTTTCCTTTTCTGCTTCGTGTCCTTTGTGTTGTCTTGCAGGTATTTTGTGAGAAATCCGGTAGTGGCAAAGGCTTGACGATGGTCCACTGGTGGCGTTGATCTCGGCGTGACTCGGAGCCTAGAATCGTGGCCTTGATGGGGGTAGCTAGAACGGCAGAAACCGAAAGGTCATGAGGCTTGGCTTCTAGAACCTTCTGTTTGCGGCGCGAGGAGAAAGGCAGAAACCCTAGGGTTTCATGCCTTAGTGTAACAAGTTGGGCCAGTTGGGCCACTTTTGTCCTGGGCTAAGTGGGGTGTAATGGGTATAGGGTAGTTAGGCTATAGTGATTGGTTTTGGGCCTACGGGCTATTATAAATGGGCTGTGGACTGTTAAATAAATATTTATTTATTATTTATCTGGTTTACAGCCCGGTCAAATTTGGGCTACTATAGGCATTTTTACCCTTGTAGTTATTTTGCTATGTTCTGCTAGACGAAGCATGTCTTAGGCTTTTGTATGTTTAAAATTACTTGATTAAGCATGTAGTTGCTTGGTGTGATTGGTGGTTTGTGGTGTGTTTGGTGGTCAATAAGAAGAATCATGAAAGTGGCTAATATGACGTTTCAGATTCGAGTCGGACCGTTTCGGCTGGGTTTGGGGCGCCACATGTATAAAAGAAAATTTTATTGTCATATTTTATTTCTTAAATTCTCCAACGGATTTTCATTAAATAAAAACCTAAGGAACCCATTTTTAAGCTTCAAACTTTCGGCTCTTGAATGGTATGTTCAATTTAGTCATTTTATTATAATTTTTTTTATGTTTTCAAGGTCATGAGAGCTTGAGTTAGCTAGTCCATGTACAAATTTGCAAAACTGTTAAAGTTTCTAAAAGTTTCTATTAATGGTTTTTTCTAAAAGTTTCTATTAATGGTTTCTTGAAGAAATTGGTATTAAATTGTTAGATTTTAAGCTTAAAAGTGAAAAAGGACTAGATTGTAAAGTTTCATTGCTAGTTTTTGAACATAGGGACAAAAATGTACAGATTTAGAATTTGATTTGAAATTTCCATAATTATTGATAGTGGAAGGTCTTAAAAGGATGTAATTGAGATCAGTTTCAAAATCGAAACTCAAATTTGAAAGTTATAACAGTTTTTGTTTTAGGGACTAAATTGAATAAAATGCAAAAATTTAGGGGCATTCAAAAAGTGAAATTGAATTGACCCATGCATATGGTAGAATATTATAAACTGGTTGGAATTGGTAAATTGAATTGAATTATCGTATAGATAAAAAATTGAACCAAATCGAGGATAATCGGGGAAAAGACAAAATTATCAATTAGTCGTTGCAAATTCAACTTGTTTGCTAAATTGACTAGGTAAGGACATATGTTATAAATGTGTTTAAGTTCTTGTGTAATTGATTTGTGATTATATATGTTTTTTGTTGTGAACTAGTATAAAGTTGAGATTTGGACTAAATTGTAAAGAAATGTATATATGTGATGAAAATGCCCGGATGAACCTAGTAAAGGTCTTCTACAAAAGAATATGGATTGATTATCGATGATTAATGAGATTCAACATTTTTTGCAGACTCGAAGATATATGTGACACAAGTTTAGCCTGAACTGGTAACTTGATGTCGTTTTAAAGGTTTAGCCCGGATGGGTAACCTGATATGCGTATTTTCAACTTGGACAAGAAATTTGATGTGTTGTTAAATTTTTAGCCTAGACTAGTAACTTGACACAAATATATTTAGCTTGGACGAGCAATTGATGTGATTTAGTACCTGTGTATCCGAGTCTGTTTATTAAGTTTCATTGGGAAAAATAAGTGATATGAGATGAAAAATTAAAATGATATGGAATGAATTCAGTATTCAAATGATGAATTAGTGAATGTTGTGAACATAAAGTCTATAGTATATGTATATATATGATTACATTACTCTCGATTAGAGTAAAAGTTAAACTTGTTACTTATAGTGACAAGTATGGCAAGATAGATACATGTTTATACTTGGTTTGATGTTGTTATAGAACTCACCTTATTGATTTTTGTGACATGTTATTGTTGGAATGCTGGTGCCCCCAAGGCACTGCGGAAAAATAAAATTCCGACAATCCAAACCATGGATCCATGTGCGAGGAACGAATCGGGAAAAAATTATGATAATGGTTTCGAAATTACCGAAACTTCAACCTGAGTAGACAGCGATGCCTCAGAAATGAGAATTCAGAACCACTATCGAACCAAGTCGCAACTTTTCAGATGCGGACCTCTACGTAATCCACCCAATTGACAATGAACGGAAGAAGTCCCCAAAACTGTTTTAGAGATTTCTTTGCTTGACGGCTGCTAGACCACTCAAGCTAGGTTTCGAGTTTTATTTATATATAACTCCCCTTTTTAATTGGTATATTTATAACGAATCTTAATTCAAAAAATTTTAAAATAAATAAATATAATAATGTTTTAACCGAAAATTATAATTACATTAATTATAACAAAGCTTTCGGTAAACTATATTTATTTAAATTTATATACGAACCAAATTCATATATTAATATAAATATGTTCTCATTATGTGTACATCCTTGTACATGTAATATGTTCGATATTTGATTGCCTAATTAAATTAATTCTATAATTAAATTAATTCATGTGACAACCAAACACAATACCAACTATGTTTTATTCCGATCATCTTAACCATATGGTGTGACCCTGTAGGCTATTGTAACGTTAGCAGTAATACTAGAACGATTCTAATGTTACATACAATGAGTGGCATCTAGCAATGCATCATTGCTACCTAAGTTACAAGAAGTCATGATTCGACATAACCTTTTGTGATTTACCTTTCATGCATTAATCCTTAAGTCATTTATCTCTGGCTGGAATGAACACAAGTCATGGAATAGTCACACTTGCATAGTCCATCTCATGTTTCTTGATATCTTGAGCAGACTATGATATACAAATAAGTATGGCATCTCATATTAACTTATTTGAGCATGGCCATGCATTTTTAGTCTCACTCAATCAAGTGACCTAAGATATTACTCCCATTATGTAGGAGGGACTTATTCTATATTGATCAACCATATCCCTCTACATAGATTGTGGTATATCCACCATCAGCCTTTATAGAATAACCAGTTACGGTGTACATTTGACTGTATCAAAATATACAACTCACGATATTGGGATAATGATGATCTCAAGTCTGAAGATTATATACATATTAATCACTATGAGTAATGTTGTGACAATTACATAATAATCCAAGAAACATACTCATAGCGGGTCAGTCCAATATGTTGTTCTCTAACACACATATTCATGCATTGATTTTGACACTCTATATCAATGACAACTCTTTATCATCAATCAACTACATGTTAGTCTTAATGCATTATTGTTGTCCTAGTCAACAATAATACTTGACTAAGGATCTTTTAAGAACAATCATGTTATTCTCAGGACATTATTATAAAACAGTTTATTTATACACACAGAAAATAAACTAAAATAATAATGGAAACGCCTTATATTAATAAACATGGTAAATCAAGTATGTTATTACAACCATCTCATGATTGATCTTTGGGCATACTCTTACAGTTATGTTTAGCAAAACTATGCCAACATTTTGGTAACTTATTGTATTTAATAGTTTATCAAGGTAAGTTTTTATTTATTTATTACCTATGAACTTTGCATTCAAAATGCTTACCCCATTATTTTCTATTTCCTTGTAGATTGCCAACTTGCGGAACGTGTCTATCAGATTGTTGGGAAGCTCACACTTTATTGATTCAATATTCTTTCAATCATTTTAAACCTTAGTTTTGTGGTATTTATATAGGTGTTAAACACTTGTTGGATCTTGAATGATAGTTTAGTTTCAAACCTTTCCAATGCTTGATTTTAGCAATGTAAATGTTTTGTTGAAAATGATATGATTTGGTAAATGGTTTGGTATGAGTATGAAGCATTTGAAATTGCTCTTTTGAATGTAAACTGGCATGTTTTGAGAAGCTTTGAGTTAAGTAAATGTTTGATAATTTCCAAATGGATTAGTTTGAATGCAATGGTATTGGAATGTTATGTTTAATGGTTGAATTGGTGGTATAGTTGATGTAAAGATGATTGTGGATTTTTTTCATGTTTTGGTATGTGTTTGGAATGATTTTTGTGCAGGTAAAGTTGTGTAAATATGCACCAAATGTACAGTTTGAAAGGTAAACATGAAATAGGTACCAAATGGCCTAAATTTTACCAAAAACAGAGTCCATGTCTTGAGGGAAATCTTCCTCGTTGCGATGTGGCAAACTGTTTGGGAACGCCACAACATCGACACTAAAATTTGAAAACTTTATAATTTTGTCCTATTTCATGCTCGGGTAAACAAAAGAGCTTTCGTAAACTCGATTAAGACTCAAATTTGATTGTGTATCATAATGTAAATGTGTTTAACATATAATTGTATGTTTGAATAATTATGTTACTGTATAATTGACTGTAGTTGCTCCGATAACAATTGTGGCATCTTGTAGCTCAAAGCCGGCAATCGAGTCGGACATGGGGTGTTATAGGTAAGTTGAACTTACGACTTGATATCTTGTTAAATTTGTGACTTGGTGAATTGTAGAACCATTGTGTGTGTGTGTGTGTGTGTGTGTGTGATATGTTTGTAACATATTGAAAAAGCATGAAATAATGATAAATAAAAATGAAAGTTACATGAAAATGCTATGCAATGAATAAGTGATACGTGAACTTATGTATATTGATGTTATGATTGCCCTATTAAATGCTCCGGAGTAGAGTTACAAGTATAGTTGGCATGCCATAGGATATCGAAGTTATTATCATCACTAAGTGCATATCATTTTAGTAGTTCTTCAAAGCACTAACTGTTCGTGAGAAGGTATCGTTAGCACTAGATGCATTTCTAGTCGATCGTTTCCCCTGAGCACTAGGTATTCTTGGGAACGTATTAATAGCTCCTAAGCATTGGGTGACCATGAACATATATTGGTGTGATGGTGGATAATTCATATATCCGTTCTTTAGTCCGCGTCCGGTTGATAAAGGCCACAATATAACTTATGCTTGAATTGGTTAATTGAAAAGGAATGCAAATGAAGTGATAGATAGCATGTGAAAAACTATGCACCATATCAGATAAAAAGCCTTGGGGGCTATACAAGGCTATACAGACGAAATAGATTATTCGATATACGAAATTGAGGTATAAGTGATGATATGGAAATTTTATATGCTTGTAAGTGAAATTGAGATATGAATGGTGTTATATTTTAAATCAAATTGTTGAAACTTGAGATCAAAATGCAAAGCCTGTGGGTGTATCAACATGTTAAGATAAAGGGCAAGAATTGAAGTAAAATTCACGAGAAAGCACAAAAGAAATGAATTATGATATAATGATCTTTAGTATAAAATTTATTATAAATGAACTTATAGCATGTTTACTTAATTTGTATATGCATTGTTATTAAATTATGTTAGCATCACCGAGTTTTTTTGCTTTGCATGCGGGTTTGTTTGTTTCCGTGCGTAGGTAATGATTAGGTCCTATGGAGTTGAGTAGATTGTCGTCATCCAAGATTCACTTTTCAGCTCAGCATGTTTGTATTATTTTTTGAATATTAAATTTGAGTTGGCATGTACCAAGTGTTAATAAAATTTAGATA
Source organism: Gossypium longicalyx (assembly GCA_025698465.1). Lineage (NCBI taxonomy): Eukaryota > Viridiplantae > Streptophyta > Magnoliopsida > Malvales > Malvaceae > Gossypium > Gossypium longicalyx. Next base: position 66,357,615 of record CM047001.1, on the reverse strand, counting down.
TTTTTATAAAAAAATTATCAGATATTTTTATAATTAATTAGTACATGTACATATATGTATAACTACTAAACAAATTATTAGATATTTTTAATTTATTTAAAACTCAACATGAATGATCTACATAAATTGAACATAAAATTTAATGGTCAAATTGTTAAAATATTATTAGAGCTAGCCTACCTCGAACCAACCAAAATTCAAAATAATCCAAGCTCAAATGAGAAAAATTCTAAACTTAAAAAAATCTAAAATTCGAGTTAATCCAAATCTAAAACAAAACTACTCCTTTGCATTTTAATATGTTTTTAATAATTGTTTATTTTAAAAAATTACTCGTTTCTTAAAATAAAGTCAAAATTAATTAAAAATAATATAAATCTGCGAATTGCTTAACGTTTAATATCTTAGAGTTGGCCCAATTAGTTTTTAAATTGTCTAATTTGATGAATAGTATAAGTCCAGAAATTGTGTACCTTCCCAAAATTAAGATGAGTTTGAGAAAGTAAGGGATTCCTCTTCCCGTTTATTTAAGTGAAAATGATTTATGAAAAATGATGTTTAGAAAATAATTTATTTTTTTTTAAAAGTTAATATTTTCTGATGTTTGGATGAATCTGTGTAAAATATTTTCTGTTATTTGGTAAGTTTTTTAAAAATATTTCATAAATGTTATTTTCAATTAAACAAACATGCATCGGAGGTTTTTCTTATTTTTTCATTGTCTAATTGAATTTATTTTTATCTATAATTTTATATTTTATATTTTACATTATTTTTACATATATTAAAAATATTATATTAAATTCAGATTCATTACAACGTCATTTTTTTAATTACATGATTATTAAGTGAGTATTTTTTATTTAAAAATGTGACATCAATAAAATTGATAAAAAAAATTTAACGATGTCAACAATTGGACTTGATTTTCAAATTTGAAAAGTAAAGGGACTAAATTCTTGAAAATAAAAGTACAAAGACTAAATTACAAATTTGTGAAGTGTACATAGACTTATGACATATTTTAACATTTATACTACAAAGTATTTATTATTAATATATTTATAATTATAATAAATATTTATTATTAAAATATTGATATTGAATATTTTTAATAATATGTGAATAATATTATTTAAAATTATAATTTTTAAAATTTATTATTAAAATAAAATTGAAATATTAAATAATTTATTAAAATAATAAATTATATTTATTATATTAATAAATTATTATATGACTAAATATAAATAATTAAATATGTATATTTAATAATATTAAAAATATAATATTTTAAATATTTTTAAAAATAAAAATAAAATTTATTATCAATATAATAATATTAAGCTTGGTTTAAGTAAATTTTTATATAAAAATAAAATTATCTATACATGAGCTCTTTTTTGAAAAATTTAAAAGGATAAGTTATTTTACAAGAAAAAAAGACTTATTTTACCTTGACATGTAAATCATTTTCTGTTGAGTAAACTATTTTCTACGAAATAAATATAAAAAAATGCAACAAATAATTTTTCAAAAATTTTTTACACGTAAATAACCATACCCTCTTTAATACTAGCATTCTCTCTCATGTCAAAGTTTCTGTTAATCTTTGTTTTGTAGTTGTAAGAGAAAGGGCGATGATCCCAATTTTCTTCAGCAACCGAAGGAGCAGTGTCTTCGATCCCTTCTCTCTGGATTTTCGGGATCCATTCAAGGACTTCCCTTTCCCTTCTTCATTCACCACACGAACATCTAATTCCTTTGCTTTTGTCAACGCCCGAATCGACTGGAAGGAGACCCTAGAAGCTCACGTCTTCAAGGCTGATCTTCCAAAGTGAAAGTTAAGATTAAAGATGACAGGGTCCTTCAAATCAACGGACAGAGGAATGTTGAGGAGGAAGACAAGAACGATACCTGGCATGGAGTGGAACGTAGAAGCGAGCAGTTCATGAGGAAGTTTAGGCTGCCAGAGAATGTGAAAATGGATCAAGTTAAAAGCTTCCATGGAAAATGGAGTTCTTACCGTTACTGTTCCTAAGGTAGAAAAGCAAAAAGAGCTGATGTCAAAGCCATTGACATTTCTGGTTAAATTCTCGTGTTTGCAGGTTTTGTTAGTTAATATCTTAAAGCTGTTAATATTATCCCTCTATCTGTCTTGCTGAGAGTGATTTTATTTTATATTTTTAATTATATTAACTCTCTTGTAAAAGTTTATGAAACTTTATAAAAAAAAACAAATGCCTAAAAGCATAAATATTGATTTATAATATACTGCAACAAAAAGATCAAACATAAATATCTTAAGCTATTATCTCAACCAAAATTCGAATATTTTAACATTACTATTAAGCACGTCAAATCATCGATGAGATTGTCGAATTTAATCATACGAAAAATTTAAAACTGTTAAAGTCTTTTAATTATTAAAAAACTTCATTAGATAAAATATTTTTTAAAAATTTATTTTTACTGCTTAAGAACCTTTAAGGTAGATAATATTTATAGTGGTGGTTGTCATCGAAAACCATCGATCATACTATCACGCATACACCCACTCTCACATAAACAAAGTAGTGAAAAAAAGTGATTTTATTTTATATTTTTAATTATATTCTTGTAAAAGTATATAAAACTTTATAAAAAAAAATGCCAACATATCAGAGTGTCCCTATATTAGTAGAATTTCATTTAAGGAAGGATAGTTGGAGTCTTTTTAGTTAATGAAAATCCATTAAAAAATGAAAAGATATATATATATATATATATTATTTTGAATGTTAAATTAAACATTTTTTTGATAAAAGAATGTAAATTATACACATGATAAATACATGTTGTTTTATATTAAGAATAAATTAAAAATAATAATATGTATGCCACCATAATGTTGTAAGATTTAGTATAATTTCAAATTATGTAATTATACAAACTAATAAGTTTAGTTATCTTATTAAAGAAAAGGTATTAGGTTGGTTATTAATCTTAAAGGATTAAAGTGATTGGCTTCTTTATGCATTTATCCAATTTCAATTTGGATTGAAGTTATGGAAATAGATTGGTTGAAATTTATATTAACGAGAATTAGAATTTTAGCCACAATTGATGCCAATTAGTTCCTAGAAAAAAGAAACGAAGTCCAAAAGCATGTTCTAAAATATATAGAAGTTTGGACATGTTAGCGATTCAATCTCTAAAGCTAATGAATTTGATAACAAATAATTTTGTTTGATTAGCAGTACTACAATTAGAATAAGTTTTGATCCTATTAATAGACATCGATAATATGAACCCAACTTTTAATTAGTAACTTCTAATTTTAAAGTTTTATGGATAAAAACAAGTTATTGTTATGTGTCTGTGATGCACTAATAAAACCCATTCTAAAAAAAGTTTAATGGAAATTAGTGCAGTCCATTGCGTATAGGGGACGAGTTTGAATACTCTTAATGGAGTTCACAATATATTGTTTAAATATCTAAAGCAATAGAGACAATAAATGAACTCAACCTATATAAATATAAGAACTGTTGTCGCTTCAACAAGTAGAGTTAGGGCATGTCTCCCATAAATATTTATTATAATAGTGCTAAAAGTGAACAATTTCGAGTTTAATATTAAGAGTTGTGGTTTAATTTTTGGACACCAACAATTTTATTAGAACTCTAAAATACATCTGTTAATTGTTAGTTCAAATCGAGAAATATATTGTTTGTGTGAAAAATTATAAAATAAGTTGCCAACATTTTAAACTAGAGAGATTATTAAAAGTTTATAATGTTGGTAGGTAATATGATTTTATTATTAAAAAAGTCTAATAAATTATAAACTTTGAAACGTGTAAAACACTTTCTTTTAATTTTGATACATAAAGTTATTTTCTTATTTTCTAAAGGTTTTTATGTTTTTTATAAGTTATCTTATAACGTTTGAAAACGGTTATATTTTACTATCCTTATTTTATTTTCTTGTTTCAACATAAAAATGCTGGTATGAATGTAATCGTTCATTCATATTTTTTTCCCCGCTTTTCTACTTCTTTATTCAATTTCAATCATATTGACCAACAGAGAAATTATACTACACTATTTTTATATGTTAAGTGGTGGCTCTAGAAGGTCAATAGACAATGATGGGGTTACACAGTTTGAGGCAGCAGGCATTGACTAAAGCAAAATTAGATACTTACAAGGCCACAGCCCGGAAATTGCATGTTTTCGGCAAAGAAGGTTAAATTTGGTGTGCGTCATGCGAGTTGACATGTTTTCCAGGAGCAAACTTTTGGAGAAAAAAAACTATTTTTAATATCCAATCATTTCATCTACTCTCTTTTTAAATATGGAGACTTGGGTTTCATGTTTCAAATAACTTGCCACACCAGAACATCCAAAGAAACAGGGAAAAACAATGGAGAAACAACACAAATCCAGTCATTTGGTGCTTGTTATGCTACCCTTTCAAGGTCACATAACTCCCATGCTCCAGCTAGCTAGTATCTTGCACTCAAAGGGCTTCTCAATCACTATAGTTCACCCTGAATTGAACTCTCCTAACCCTTCAAACCACCCCGAATTCACCTTCGTATCCATACCAGATAAGCTCACGGAATCTCAACTCTCTGATAAAAATGTTACAGGTCTTGTGTGGAGTCTGAACAAAAACTGTGCAGTACCGTTACGGCAATGCCTCGAAAAGATCTTGCACTCTTATCACCATATTGCCGCACTCATCTATGATACACAAATGTATTGTGCTCAAACTATCGCCAACGATCTGGGGCTACCCGGGATAACTTTGCGTACAAGTGCTGCTACAACAATGCTATTATATCCCGTCTTATCTCAACTTGATGAGGAAGGTATATCTTTTTAACGTCCGGTTGTAACAAGTTCTATAGCATGATATCTATACCTAATATTATAGTTGTCCCCAAAATTTCCTCCAGCTAGATTTTGGGAAATTGATGCATGGTTTTATGACAGCAAAGCAATGCCCTTTAGGAATTTATCTAGGTTATTTTAGATATTTAGTTCGATATGTAGTAAATGATGGCAACTTGGGAATAATGGGTATCTTCTTTTGGTTAATTGAACTAAAAGTTTCCAAATTATCAATAAAATTTTAAATTAGTCTATGAATTTCAATATATTTTAATTGAGTCATCACGTTCTTTCATCAGTTAAATGCCCATTTAAATATGACTTAGAGCATATTTAAAATATGCACTTTTGGGTTAATTGTAAAAATTTTAAGGTATTCTAATTGAGTCATTAGGTAGTTTCGTCGGTTTAGACATCATGACATTAAATATCAGTTTGAATTTGACATGAAACATATTCAAAATACGCTAATCAAATTGGATATTAAAATATACAATATTAGTAAAATTTAGGAGGGTTGTTTTTTCCCCTATGCACACATAAATTCGAGTTATTCATGCAATAATAAGACGCCTGTTTCTAATTTGATCAATGTATTTTAAATATGTTCCACATCATATTTAAACTGACATTTAACACTCAAACTAATCACTAAGTTGACAAAAAGACGTCACTGATGCAATATTGACATTTTAAAATCCAAGTTATATACATTTATATATATATATATATATTATTGTGTTATTTTGTGTTTGTTGTAATAATATATGCTAACTATTTGATTCATATAAAATGTTGCGTGTTCCTTATATGTGTTATATTCATGTTGATTTTCGTGTAGTTTTGTATATTGCATAGTGGTTTCTTTATTCAATTTAAAAATAATCCAGATTTTAATGCATAGTATAGTTTTTATTGTGTTTATTTTAGTTTTGTTTTTATCAAGATTTTTTTTTTTTTTTTTTTGTATGTACTAAATATCTCATATTTTACACCGTTGGTTGCAATGGTTAATTTTAAAATTAAAGCAACCCTTCTAGTTGCCTTAAAAGCAATTGATGCATAATTTTTGTCTGTTTTTCATAACAATTTCTAATGTTATAACAATCCACTAATTCCAAGTGACCTATTTAAATTTGTGTTATAGATTTTATGTCTGAAATTAAATCGCCAGAGCTTCAAGCTCTTCATCTTCAACGCCTTCGGGCATTATTATCACAAAATCCAGCCAAAGAGATGATGGAAATAAGAGTTGGACTCATAAACGCGCTAAAGAGCTCATTAGCTATAATTGTGAACTCGATGGAATTTCTTGAACTAGAAGCACTGTCAAAGGTCAAACAATACTTCCCTGCTCCGATTATCACTATAGGACCATTACATAAATTAGCTCCAGCCATTTGTAGCTCATTATTTACTGAAGAAGATAAATGCATCTCTTGGCTTAACAAACAAGCTCCCAAATCTGTCATCTATGTGAGCCTTGGTAGCATGGCCAGCATTGATAGGCAAGAACTAATTGAGATGGCTTGGGGACTATCCAATGGTAAACAACCCTTCCTGTGGGTGGTTAGGCCTGGTATGGTTCGTGGCTCAGAATGGATTGAATCATTGCCAAATGGGTTTGAGGAGATTGTGGGAGAAAGAGGTTGCATTGTGAAATGGGCACCTCAAACGGAAGTGCTGGCTCACGCTGCAGTGGGTGGATTTTGGAGCCACTGTGGATGGAATTCAACCATTGAGAGTATTTGTGAAGGGGTACCAATGCTATGCAAACCTTTCTTTGGAGACCAACACTTGAACACAAGCTACGTCTGTAATGTTTGGAAAATAGGATTGGAATTGCAGAATCTGGAAAGAGGGAATATAGAAAGAACAATAAAGAGACTAATGTTGGATATGGAAGGAAACGATATCCGAAAGAGAGCTATGGATTTGAAGGAGAAAGCAGCTTTTTGTCTAGTGGATGAGGGTTCTACAAGTTGTTCTTTCAATGGGTTAACAAAGCACATATCATCAGCTTCAGAGACATGAAATTAAGCATCCTTGTAGTTTTACTTTCAGTTTATGAAATTAAGCATCCTTGTAGTTTTACTTTCAGTTTATAGTATGGGACTGTGATTTGTGTAACTTATTAATAAGTTGGCATCAAGTTGGCATCTAGAAAAAGCACCAAAATATGGTTGTATTATAATTTTTTATAACAATGGCTGTAACCGGATTTTTACAGTTTAAGATTAATTCGATTCGGGTTAGAAATAATATTTAAGCAAAGTTTTTGCAATAATAATGACTTTAAGATAAAAAAATTAGTTCAAATTTTCAAGAAAAAAAAGTTCACTTCCAATCACTTGTTAATTTTATTAAACATTTTACATTATTATTAGACAAAAACATAAATCAAATTCCATTGTTTTAAAAAAACATAAAAATCTAAGAAAACATTTCAAACTTCTTTTGAAAATAAAAAATTGATTCAAAGCTTTAAACCAAAATTCTCGATGGATTTGACATCAGACCTCTTCACTTCCTCAGAAACAATAACAGTAAGAATCCCATTTTTATGTATCATCACCCATGGAGTGTGCATTAGAAACAAAGATGCGGTGATGTGCTCACTTAAATTTTGTTTTAATTTCCTACTTAAACTTTAATTAATCACTACGAATTTTAATTTTAATTTTTTGTTTTAAAGGTTTTTAGTTTTTTTTTTATTTTTTTATTCTCTTGTATTTTTCTATTATTATAGTGAAATTTTCTTTTACCTTTAATTTTTTATCATCTGTTTAGAACTTTTCACATTAAATTTGTGTGTTTAAATTTTTTTAATTTTTTAATTATTTTTTTTGTTTGTTGCATATACAGATTAATTTCCTACAGATACGAATAACTAGCAAATATAGTCTCTCTTATGAACTTTTTTTTCCTTTCTCTTTTATATATTTGTTGACAAATTCAACCAAAATTTTGAGAAACAGTACCTGAAACCCATTCAAGCATAAAGAAAACCCATTAATTAGCTTAAAACCAAAATTCCTTCTACCATGTATATAGCTTTGTTGAGGTTTATAGAATAAGTTTTTAAGAATTTTTAATTTTGTTAAGTAATTGATATTAGCAGGATACATTTTTTGTTATTTGTTTTAGTTATATAATCTGTACAATACAATAAATGGTATTTCCAATACATTATTCTTTCACATTTCCTGTGTTTGATATTTTTTACTAAAATACCAACAAGTCTTCTCCTTATGCTTATAGCCTAAAGCTTTTTTGCTACACAAGTAATTTATTATTTGCCTGCTATGTCATCAGAATGACATAATTAGCTCAATTAACTCATTCAAGGAATTGTAGGAAGAACCACCTTCTCTGATATCGAGTTGAATCCTCTCCTTCAAGTTTTTAGCCCTCTGCCTTATCTCTTTCCCTTCTTTATCCACCATTAACCTCTTTATAGCTCTCTCTACCTCTCCTCTTTCACACATATTCTCCAATTGTATGCCGATTCTCCACACTTGACTTGCATGCCGAGCATTGACCCTTTGATCACCAAAACATGGTTTGCAGATCATTGGAACCCCTTCTGATATGCTTTCCAGTGTTGAATTCCAACCGCAGTGCGTCCAAAACCCTCCCACGGCGCCATGTGCTAACACCACCTTCTGGGGTGCCCATTTTACAATACACCCATTTTCACCAACAGCTTCTACAAAACCCTCTGTCAACAACTTTTTCCATTCCTGATCATCAACTGACCCAGGTCTAATAACCCACAAGAATGGCTGCTTACTATTGGCTAAACCCCAAGCCATTTCACCCAGCTCCTTCTTGTCTACAGATGCTAAACTCCCCAAGCTTACATATAGAACTGTGTTCTGTTTTTGCTTCTCAAGCCATGTAATGCAGCTGTTGTCCTCTTTTATTAAGCTGCTTGAGGAGGCAGGGGCTACTTCGTGCAAAGGACCGACTGGGAATATTCCAACTTGGCATTGTTTTCGAATCTCTTGCAATGACGGCTCTTCAAGGACATCATTAGTATTCCAGATAATTGCTGAAGATGTTCTTGTCTTGTATATATTAGTTATAAACTGCAAGAAAATTTCTGGTGTTCCAATCTTGGACACAGGCAGATCCTTGAATCTGAGGGGATGAAGCCCAGGCACCAAGTCTTGCGATGTTGAAACTAGGTAAAAAATATTGAACAATGATTTAAGGGCGCTGATCAAAGATGCTACAGCCCCTTGGATATTAGTGCTACTGAAAAAACTGCATAACAAGTAACCACCCTAGGAATCTAATAAGTTCGGTTATATATGCTGTAGTAAAACATTATACATACCTTGTGAAGTAAGAACACCTTCAGCTTTGAGTTGGAGAATGGCATTTCGAGAAAGGTATGTTGAAGCACTGGTGGTTCGCAAGACAATACTGGGAAGCTTCACATACTTGGCTACTGCATCACAGAAATACATGCATTCATCATAGATAATGCAGGCAATACTTGGCTCATTTTCTACCTCTTGTTTTTGTACCATCTTGGCCAAGCATTCTTGGAAGGGAACTCCACAATTCAGGTTAAGAAGTGATATAAAAGGTAGTAAATCGTCGGCAGAGATGAGTTGCTCGGATAAGTTATCAGGTATTGATACGAACTCAAATTCAGGATAGTTTGAGGGAATAGGGGAGTTGAATGCCGTGTGAAGAACTGTGATGGAGAAGCCTTTAGAGTAAAGAATGGAACCAAGCCGAAGCATTGGATTTATGTGGCCTTGGAATGGTAATGGAACTAATACAAGCCGGGGATGGCTGCTCCTATGCTCCTTTTCCATCTCCATCCTCTCATCAATCTTTGTAAGTTATGCAGCACCGATCTTGTATCATACGAGTATCTGCACCGGACACCTAGATATTTCCAGGACACGAGAAGCATAAAAGTGGCTGATGATATCTCGGAAAAATTGCTGGTCACTAAGCGGCAGATAAAGATAAGCTTCAGCAACAAGTGAACAAATAAGATATTTTAATTATATTAGGCTTAGCCAACTCATTTGAGTTGCTGGGCATAACTCCAACTTGATAAAAATATATCTTATCCTCGTGTTTTGTTGTACTGTATTTTCATTCTTTTTAAAAAAATTTTGTCATAATCCTCTTGGTATAATAGCATCTTCATGTTTGTGCTTCATCATCTGTAAGTTGTTAAAATTTCATCTATCATTTTCTTTTATAAATAAATAGGATATCTCATAAAATACTGATGTGGGAATTTGTTGGTCATAAATTTAAATGGCCCAAATTTTACAATTACCGGAAAAGTGTATTTTCGGGTCTTCGTTTCTGAAAAATAGATTCGTAGATATTTATTAAAAATATTTACGAAGTTAATCGAGTGGTTAATTAGACTTTAATTAAGTGAATTAGCTTAAATTAAAGATAATTGGATAAAAGAATTATATTGAATGAAGTGTAAAAGTTTAATTATAGAATAAAGAAAATTGAAAGAACTAAATAAGTAAATAAGCCAAAAAGAGTGCCAAGTGTATGGCAAATATAAAATACAAGTGTAATAAATATAATACACACATTTGTAATACATGTATGTATTTGCTTATTATTTAAGTAAATATTAATGTATTTATTATTATTAAATTGATATTATATGATAAATAAATAAATGTAAGACAAAATTGTGGTAATGATTGGGTACAAGTGTATTAAAAAAAATACATACACTTGTAATGCTTGTATTTAAGTATTAATAGATATTTATTATTTATAAAAAGTATTTATTAATTAAATAATTATATTATAAGATTTTTATGTGAAAAATAAATAAAAAGTTGACAAATATATGGTATGTATAATGAAATGTGTAATATTAGTATATGTACATTTGTAAAACACATGTATATTTACTTATTATATAAGCATATTATTAAATTATATATTATTATTTAGTAAAAGATATTTATATAATAAATAGATTAGAGAAAAACAAGTGTAATAATATAAATGGATACAAATGTTAAAAGAATATTTGTTATTAAATAGATTTTTATAATAGATATTTATTAAGTTATTAGTATTATATATATATATAAAACAAAACAAAGTAAAAGAAAAAGAAAAAGAATAGAAAAAAACAGAGAAGAAACGAAACAGGGGAGAAAGAAGGAGAAAAAGAAAGGAAATAGGGGAAATAGGGATTTTGAAGCTTGGAAATTTAATAGGTAAGTCAATTTAGCCCTTTTTACTTAATTTTAATGTTTTAAAAGTTTTAGAACAAAGTTTTGATGAAATTAAATTAATATTTTGAAAGTTATTAGATTTCTAAATATTGTTCATGTTGAATAAAAAGATGAATTAGGGGTTAGATTGATAGGAATTCAAGTTAGAAATGAAATAATGATTGAATTGTAAAGTAATTCATAAGTTTTGTGTTTTAAGGACTAAATTGAGGAAAATTAAAAATTAGAAAAATATGTTGAGAATTTAATAGTTAAATTTGAGTTTGAATGAAATTTGAATAGAAATAAAGTGTGAACTGGTGTTGTAAATTTGGTTATTAACATCTTGCACTAAAACAGTTTTGGACAGCAGCAGTAAGCCAACTTTGAAAAATCACCATAAATTGTAGAAATCGAATTAGAAGATGAAAAATATATGGAATTAAATTTTATTGAGTCTAGTTTCTCATAAAAGAAACGGTGTAAGTAATTTAATTGTAAATCATGAGATATTATAACTTTTGTGATACAAGGTCAGAATGAATTCGAGTTTCTCTGTTCTGACTTTGAAAAATCATTAAAAATGGTATAAAAATAATTATGGGTTGGAATTTATATGTTTAAAATACTTAATGAATATATTTTCAATATAATCAAACGGGAACATCGTTCGAATCTTGTACAAGGAGATAATTAATTTTTAGTGAAGAATTGTCAGAACTGTTTGACAGCAGAACAGGGGCAACTTTAAAGAATAAACTGTACTTATTGGCTAAACTAAAAATTCTAAAAATTTTATGACAAGAAGATATGTGAGTCTAGTTTCAGTAAAAATTAGCGGATCTTAATTTGGAGTTTTTTAGCTCAATATATAAATGATTTAGTAACAATGACTCAAGTAGACAACTTTGAATGAATATATAAGTAAATAGTGGAATTATATGTAAAAAAAAAGAGAGGTTAAATTTGCATGTTTAGGCTCATGGATTAAATTGAATTGTGTTGTATTGATGATTATAAATTATTATTATTTTAATTGTTAACAAAGAACCCAAGACATCGGCGCACAAAGGAAAGGAGAAAGCTATCGAGAATTAAAACGAGAAATTCACGGTTTGTATTACTATAATTCAAATTACTTTTTATTAAATATTTTATATAAATTCTATATTTAATAAGTGAGTTATAAGGTAAGTATTGATATTTGAGTTGAATGAGAATTGAATTGAATGGTGAATGTGTTTGTATAATTGAATTGTAAATTGATTTGAATGTGAAATTGTAACTGAAAAGTGATCTTGGATTGGAAATGAAAGTGAATTGAGAATTGAAATACCCTATTAACTAGTCGGGCTAAGTCGGATATAATTGGCATGTCATAGGATCTGGAAGTGTATGAGATTTGCCGGCTTTACTGATCAGGCACTTTATATGTCGTATTTTAGGCACCTCGTGTGTCGTATCAGGCACTTCGTATGTCGTTTTAGGCACTTTATGTGTCGTATACTGATCAGGTACTATGTACCGTTTTAGGCACAATGTGCCTTACTGGTATGTTTGGGTTGGAATCCGTGTATCCGTCAAAGTCCGGGTTTGTTTATAGGGTGAACAACTGAAATGAGAAATTTAAAATAAATTGATTGATTATATTATTGAAATATTGAAAGGAATGGAATTGAATTATGGATTGAAATTGAGATTGAAAAATGAAAGGCATGAACTTAATGTTCATGTAGTGATTGAAATTGTTACATGTGAATGTGATGGAAATTGAAAAATAGCTAAAAATTGTATTGTTATTATTAATTAATGAAAGTTTAAGAATGAATTGATATTTGAGAAATTGGATAGTTACATGTTTGGTAATTATAATTCTTTATTGCTATTATAATTTGAATTATGGTAATACCACTGAGTATGGAATACTCAGTGTGTCTGATTTATTTATTTCGTGCGCAGAGTTAAGTTAAAGTGAGAATGTCGAATCAGCATCCCAGGTCGATGCCGAATTCAACAAGGTAAAGCGTGTTAATTGTTGATAATGGCATGTACCTAGGATGTCTTAAGTGTGTTATATTAGAATGTGATTGTAATAGTGAAATAAGTAAATTTTGGTTGGCAATGGTATATAGTATGAAGTTGAAATAATTGATAAAGTAAGTGATATACTTAAAAAGATTCATTGGATAAGTTATAAAATGTTTTAGATTAGTTAATTTGAGTATATTTAAGTGTATTTGGATTATTTGAATGTTGGCAGATTGTATTAGTTGAAGTTTTAATTTGCAGGGTTAGAAACATTTATTTTAATAAATGACTTTAATTGAACTGTACAGACCGGTAATGCTCTGTAATCCTGTTCCGGGGACAGATAAGGATTAGAGGGTGTTACATAAATAAATGGCCATTTCAGATTCGGATGCTAGTTGTTGGGATTATGAGCTAAGTTTAAGCAAGGTTCAACAGAAGCTTGAGCACCAAGGCTCGAGGCTTGCAGTGCAAATAACTAAATTTTGCTTAAGAACAAAAAGAAAAGTAAGAAAAGAGAGAGTATTTTGAATGAAATGCTGATAATTTTCATTAACAATAGAAGTTGGCATAATGCCAATACATATACTAGACATAAGCTGGTCACAATGAACAAATTTCACCTAAACAACCACCTACTACAACTAAGCAACATTGAAACTTGTTGAACATTGCTTGTACACTTTGACAAGCTGATTTATCAGCTCGTTTCTACCTAATTACATCAAATACATCAACAACTAAGTTGAAAACAAACTAAATTACATAACATCAACTTAAAGTAACAAAATGAACCAAAATGAAACAGCTGCATTGACTTCAACTGCATCTGCTTGGCTCGGGCTGCATGGCCTGTTCCTTGGCTGCTCCTTGTGCCACATACTGGCCAACTTCAACACTCTTCCTTGGCTAGCATGTTGCAAACTCCCATTTGCCTTCTCAATTCGATGAATCTTAACACACTAAGGGAATTTGTCAAAATATCAGCTAGCTGCTCTTTAGAACTGCAATGAACTAGTTTCACTTTCTGTGCTTGCTCCATTTCTCTAACAACATGAAGCTTAATGTTGAAGTGCTTTGTCCTTCCATTGAAAACCAGATTCTTTGCAATTGCAACAGCAGATTGATTGTCACACATTATCTCTGTTGCTTCCCTTTGGTGAAGATTCAAATCAGCCAAGATCTTTCTTAGCCAAATAGCTTGGTTCACAGCTCCTGCAGTTGCCACATATTCTGCCTCAGCAGTTGACTGAGCAACAGCATTTTGCTTCTTCGAACTCCAGCAAAAGATAGCTGAACCAAGGGTGAAAACATGCCCTGAGGTGCTTTTGATGTCATCCTTCGAACTAGCCCAGTCACTATCAGTATAGCCAACCAATTTTAAGCTTTCAGCTTTGCTATACAGCATTCCATAACTTAGGGTACCTTTGATATACCTGAGCAACCTTTTTGCAGCTTAAAAGTGCTTCTCATTGCAACAGTGCATGAACCTTGAGAGCAAACTTACAGCAAACATAATGTCTGGCCTAGTGGCAGTCAAGTATAGCATACAACCAACTAAGCTCCTATAAATTATTTCACTAATTTGCTCAAAATTGCCTTGGCTTGATAGTTTTTCTCCCATAGCAATTGGAGTGCTTGTTGTCTTATTGTTTTGCATGGAGAATTTGGTCAGAATTTTGGAGGTAAAGGTTTTTTGACTTAGGAATATTCCATTCTGAGTTTGTGACACCTCCATCCCAAGGAAATAAGTCATCCTTACTAGATCAGACATATCAAACATTTGTTGCATTTTGGCTTTGAAATTAGTCAGTATTGCTTGGTCTCCTCCTATCACCAACAGGTCATCAATATACAAGGATACAATAAGTTGTGTTTGCACTCCTTCCTTATTAACATACAATGTTGGCTCACTAATGCTCCTTTCAAATCCCAAACTGACCAAGTAGCTATCAATCCCGCTATACCAGGCCCTTGGTGCCTGTTTCAAGCCACACAAGGCTTTCTTTAATCTGTAAACCATGTTCTCTTTACCAGCCACTTTGAAACCTTGAAGTTGCTCAACATAGATCTCTTCTTCAAGAAATCCATTGAGAAAGGCTGACTTCACATCAAGCTAGTAAATTTTCCATTGCATTTGTGATGCTAAGGCAACTAGCAGCCTGATGGTGTCAAGCCTAGCCACTGGTGCAAATGTCTCCAGATAGTCTATGCCATACTTTTGGCTAAACCCCTTCACAATTAGCCTTACTTTCAACTTTTTCAAACTTCTATCAGCACTTTGTTTGGCTCGATAGACCCATTTCACTCCAATAATCTTCCTGTTGGCTAGTCTTTCAACTAGTTCCCAAGTCTGATTCTTCTCAATCATACTGATTTCATCAGCCATTGCCTGTTTCCAGCCTTATTGAGCTTCAGCCGCTTCAAAGCAACTTGGTTCTACTATGGCTACTTGAGCTCTTTCATAAATCTCAGCCAATGGTCTAGTGCCCATGGCTGGTTCATTATCAATGTCTATTTTAAGACCATTCTGATTAGATTCAATCTGATCTGCTACAAGGTCTTTAGAAACTGCCTCTGGCTCATTCTTCTCCTAATTCCAGCTTGACTTCTCATCGAATACCACATCTCCACTCATAAGCACCTTGTTTGTTGAAGGATCCAAGATCCTATAGTCCTTTTTTATTGTGCTGTAGCCCACCAAAATGCCAGGTTGAGCTTTTTTGGCCAGTTTGTCCCTTTTCACAGCTGGGACATGTGCATAGCATATGCAACCAAAGACCCTCAAGTGAGACAATGATGACTTGAACCCAAACCAGGCCTCAAATGGAGTTTTGTGAGCCAAAACCTTAGTTGGAAGCCTGTTTTGGATGTACACTACAATGATAATTGCTTCAGCCCACAAGTTTTTGGGCAAATTATTCTCAAACATCAAGCAACTGGCTATATCCATCAAGCTTCTATTTTTTCTTTCACTAACACCATTCTGTTAAGGTGTATAGGTGTTGGTAAGCTGGTGTTCGATGCCTTCTTCATCACAAAAGCCTTGAAACTGAGCTGAGGTGTACTCAGTTCCATTATTAGACCTTAGGGTCTTGAGTTTACAGCTTGTTTCAGTCTCTGCAGCAGCCTTGAACTTCTAAAACACTGAGGCCACCTCTGATTTGTGATTCAAAAAGTAAATCTAGCAAAATCTCGAGTGATCATCAATAAACAAAATAAAATACTTGCTGCCATTCAATGACTAAGTTTTCATGGGGCCACACACATCAGTGTGGACCAGTTGCAACCTTTCTGAGGCTCTCTAGGCCTTGTTTGAAGGAAATGGCAGCTTGACCTGCTTTCCTAGCTGACATACCTTACAAACCTGTTCCTTTTCAACTAAGTTAGTGAAACTTTTAACCAAATCCTCCCTGACCATCTGAGCCATTGATCTAAAGTTGGCATGGCCAAGCCTTTGATTCTAAAGCTTGGATTCATCTGAAGAAACAGTGTAGGCATGATGGGTCATGAAACTAACTAATATTTCGATGAAGGCAAGCGCGCCTATCGAATAGTAGTATAGCTATGGTGAGTCTAGAATATCGTATCCACAATGACTAAAAGTACTAATAATAACTATCTTTCTATTATTTATCATAATAATTAAAAGAGGTGTTTTAATCTAAAATTAAACTAATTAACTATGAACGCGACAGAGATCGAATTGGGAAAATACTAAGAAAACCAATGAGGAGACAATACCCAGGAAAGAATCCACCTAGACTTCACTTATTATTTTGACTCTGAATCAAACGTTTTATTCACTTGTCTTGATCCGTAGAAATCCCTAAATTATGTTAATATCTCCTTCGAGACTACGAACAACTGACTCTAGGTTGATTAATTGAAATCTCTTTCTAATTAAAACCCCTATCGTCGCATTAACTCGATCTATGGACTCCCTAATTAGATTTGACTCTAATTCGGCAGATTTATGTTTTCCTATTTCTAGGATTGAAATCAACTCCGCTTGAAATCAACTCCGCTCAATCATACTAGATCTACTCTTAAACAGGGACTTTTGTTCCACTGAATAAGCACATCAAACTTGGATTAATATCTGAAAATATTAAGGCAAGGATTAAGAACACATAATTAAGAACAAGAACAAGTATTTATCATGTAATTCAGATAATTAAATAATAAGATTCATCGTAGGTTTCATCCTCACTAGGTATTTAGGGAGTTTAGTTCATAATGTAAAAGAAAAACATCTCAAATTTAGAAAAACAACAAGACATAAAAAAACTAAATAAACTTCAAGAGAAATTTGAATGGAGATCTTCAATCTTGAAGTGGATCTGCTTCCGAGATGATTCCAATGGCTTTTTTGAGTAAGTTCTGCTTTCTCCTCCATGTGTCCCCTTTATGGCTTCTTCTAATATGTTTTTATAGACTTTTGAATGCTCAGAAACCCTAAAAATTGACTTTTTTGCGTGTTTGGGAAACAGGGAGCGATATCGACACGGGTTGGCACATGGGCGTATAGCCTGCCCATGTGGATCACATGGGCATGTGCCCAGCCTGTGTGGAAAATGCCCAGGTTGTGTGGATCCTAAAAACTCCGATTTTGGCCCCTTTTTCGCTCCTTTTGCTCCCAAATGCTCTCCTAAGTATATTAACATGAATTTAAGGGATTAAGAGCATCAAAGTCACTAATTCTCATCATAAATCATCCAAAAATATGCCAAGTATGGAATTAAAATATGTTACATTTATGGTTTATCAAATATCCCCACACTTAAGTATTTGCTTATCCTCAAGCAAAATCCTCAACTCACAATTAAAATTAATTCTTCTCGACTTATAATCATCATCAATAGTGTTTCAAAATAATTCACAAATAATGATGCATTGATAATTCAACTAAAAGAGCACTAAAGATTCAAACAATCCAAGTCACACATTTTTTTTAAAGCATGAAAGCATAGGTATCTCCCATTATCTAAGTAATTACCTTAAATTCAAAATCGACAAGAATTGACATCCTCACTAAAGATTCGCTCAAATCACTCAAAGTGTTTAAGGTTAAAAAAAAAACTAAGCATTCAATAGCCAAACATGAAAAGCATTACCATAGGCTTGCATGAA
Organism: Gossypium longicalyx; assembly: GCA_025698465.1. Classification (NCBI taxonomy): domain Eukaryota; kingdom Viridiplantae; phylum Streptophyta; class Magnoliopsida; order Malvales; family Malvaceae; genus Gossypium; species Gossypium longicalyx. The sequence continues at coordinate 66,339,344 of CM047001.1, read as the reverse complement.
AATCAAAGCTCCACCACTATAAATTGAGATGATACACAAATCAAAAGGTCTTTAAAGGGTTGTAACGGGGCTTGGGTTAAATGTGTAGATAAAGGCTAAAAAAGAAGGTTAGAATCGAGATCAATTTGATAAATTACCTAACTAGAAAAAGAAACTAATACTGAATAATTACATCAGTTGAAATTATGTAAGAAAAACACGAGCTTTTTCTCAGAGTATGAAATTAACTACTTAGGCTAAACACAAAGAACTAATAATAATCAACATATATGTATTTTTTTTGAATGAATAATAAGAGAAAATTAAACAACTAAAATAAAAGAACATAGTTAGGCAACTACTCAAATCAAATCTCGACAAAAAGGGAGTCAATAAAATAGGAAAAATTCTCAACGAATCAAAAATGAATTATGGGTTAATATTAATGGGTAAATCAAGAAACTGTTTGTTAGGCTCAAAGGTGTTCACTAAGGGTTTATTATGAAGATAGGCTTTTAATGGGATAAATGGATTAAAACCTAAGTGTCTTTATCATCTCAGTATATCAAATCAAAAGTATGGTCTCAACATGTATAATCGAAGCAAGTTCTAGAATAACTAATTAGTATTGACACACTTATAACCAATAATAAAGTGAACAAGAAGAAATATATGCTCTAAAGGCTCAAAATCTCATGAAAAATTATGATTTTTGATGTCAATCCTGTAAATTTCAAACTTCAAGATAATATCTCAATTTAAGGAAACAACCTAGAAATTCTGAAAAATCAACTTATCATGCTTGATTCTCTAATGTCTTAGAGTTTAAACAATTAATAAACAATTACCTATGACTTAATCCAAAACATATCAATAAAAACCATATATTAATAAAAATTCATTCTAATAGTAATATGAGAAAATTACTTAAGAACAAGACATAATTCAAGGATTTTCTAATAATCATATAAATAACCTCCCCACACTTAAGATATACATTGTCCTCAATGTATGAATATATATAATAACAGTATAAGTAGAATATCATAAGAGAGTGAGAGAAGTGAAACTGTCCTGAATTTTGGATGAAGTCCTCAAATTAGTGTCTAGCGAAATTGTAGAAAAAGCTAAATGTAGTGCATGATTCTAAGCAAGCTATTAAGAAAATAAACATAACTGGTGGAGAAGATTAAAGGATTACTCGGTTAGGAACAACCATAATAACTAAAATATAATTCAAAATATAATAGACAAGTTTTTAAAAGATAATAAGAAACATAAAAGATAAATAAATAAAAATAAAAATAGAAATAGAAATAGAAATAAGATAAAACAAGAAGACAAAATAAGAAAAAAGAAAAGGGGTTAGGGTTTTTATGGGGTGACACGGTTGTGTGAGGGTCCCTGTTGGGCCACACGGCCGTGTTACACGCCCATGTGGCTTGTTTTCAACTAGTGTTCGTCGAGGGGAAAAAAATAGCCTAGTCTTCACACGGCCTCGGACACGCTCGTGTGTTTAGGCTGTGTGGTTCACACAGCTGAGTCGCACGACCAGGTATATCGCCTTTCATTTCTCCTACGCCCGTGTGACCTCCTATACGCCCGTGTGGCTAAGCCGTGTCTCGCACACGGCCGTGTGCCTTACCCGTGTAACTTTCTGACTTGTTTTAAAATTCAAAAAAAAAAATTCTCCAGGTTTTACACGGCCTAGGACATGCCTGTGTGTCCAGGCCGTGTGGTCCACACGGCTGTGTTGCATGCCCGTGTGGTTTAATTTAAGGCCGTGTCTCTGTTGATTTTTGGGAAAATTTTAGCTCTATTTCCATACAGCCAAGGTCATGCTTGTGTGGGTCAAAAACCTGCATTTAATCATGAAAAGAAGTAAAAATAAACTAATTAGTAGGGTTAGTGCTCGAGTTGCCTCCCGATAAGCACTTATTTAGAGTCTAAGCTCGACTTACCTCTCATTCGCATGGTCATGGTGGTTTGAGGAGTTGAAACTCCTTTCTCCTGCTATCAGTTCTAACATCAAAATAAGGTTTAAGTAGAATACTATTTACCTTAAAAGTACCAAATTTAGAATAAGTTACCTTGATTGTACCGTATGGGAAGACATTTAGTACTGTAAAGGGAGTTGCTCCGTTTGCATTAGGCTTTGAAGTGACAACTCGAGGATCTATTTTATCTAATAGTACCTGGTCCCCAACCTTAAATTGATTGGTTTTATCCTTAAACTTGACATGGTGTTCTCTTTGACATAAGCCCGCCATTCGTCTAGTTCATCTATCTGTAGCATTCGTCTTTCATGTATGGTTCCATTGTTGGCACATGAAATAGAACGTGGCTCATTTGTGTTTGTCGAAAGAGTTTCTTGTAAAGAGGGTTGAATCCCATGATTAGTCTTATTAATAGGATTTATAAAATCGTCTTTATTACTTGATGTCTTAACCGAATCACGAGCTTGGAGCGTGATTGTATCATCACCTACACGAAGTGTGAGTTCACCTGTACCAACATCAATGATAGTTCTAGCAGTTGCTAAAAAATGGCGTCCTAAAATTAAAGGGACATCACTATCCTCATCCATGTCTAGGACAACAAAGTCAACTAGGAATATGAATTTATCAATTTTTACGAGTACATCTTCAACAATACCCTTAGGAAATCTAATGGTTTTATTTGCTAATTAAATGCTCATCCTAGTTTGTTTGGGTTTCCCAAGACCTAGTTGCTTAAACATTTTGTAGGGCATGACATTAATACTAGCCTCTAAATCAGCCAAAGCATTATTAACACTTAAACTACCAATTAAATAAGGAATAGTAAAACTCCCTCGATCCTTCAATTTGTTAGGTAGTTTATTTTGTAAGATAGCTGAACACACCGCATTTAGCTCCATGTGGATAAATCATCTAACTTCTATTTGTTTGCCTAAAGCTCATTTAAAATTTTAACTGAGTTGGGTATCTGCGAAAGAGCTTCAATAAATGATAAGTTAATATACAACTTTTTCAAAAGTTTAAGAAATTTACCGAATTGTTCATTTGTGCGGTATTTTTTTGTCGCGTTGGGATATGACACACGAGGTGTATACTCCTTACTTACTGGTTTTTGTTTATTGTGGCGTTCATCAACCTTACCTTTACTTACCACACTTTATTGCCTTGGTTCTAGTTTGGACTCAACTAACCCTTCTTTATCTCGAACAGTAATCGTATGGAGCTACTCTCTTGGGTTAGTTTCGGTGTTACTAGGAAAGCTACCTTGTGGTATTTTTGAGATCAACTTAGCAAGCTGACCTATTTGATTCTTGAGCCCTTGAATTGACGCTTGTTGATTTTTAAGCACTATTTCAGTGTTTTGTAAACGTATTTTTGACACCAAGATAAATTTCATTAGCATCTCCTCAAGGTTCGACTTCTTCTCCTGTCGGTAAGGTGGTTATTGAAAACCTAGAGGAGGTTGTGGTCTTTGATTACCTTGACCACCCTATGAGAAATTGGGATGGTTCCTTCAACCTGCATTATAAGTGTTACTATAGGGATTATTTTGAGGTCTAGAATTGTTACCTATATAGTTGACTTGTTCGTTCTTTGTGCTAGGATTGTAGGATAGGTATTTTGTGTTGTTCACCCCTCCTCTATTTGTGTTGCACTGCATCACCGGATGTACCTACATAGAACCATACAAACCATTAATTTTTTTATTTAAAAGCTCTACCTGGTTAGATAACATGGTGACTACGTCAAGGTTGAAAACACCAGCTGCTTTATTAAGCTTTGTCCTCATGACTTGCCACTGATAGTTATTCAGTGACATCTCTTCGATAAATTCATAAGCCTCGTTAGGTGTTTTATTATTTAAAGTACCACCGGCGGCTGCATCGATTAGTTGTCTAGTTGAGGGGTTCAAACAGTTGTAGAAGGTTTGAACTTGTAGCCATAGAGGTAACCCATGGTGAGGGAACATTCTCAATAGATCCTTATACATCTCCAATCCATCGTAAAGTGTTTCTAAATCCATCTGCACAAAGGAAGAGATATCATTCATTAACTTTGCTGCCTTAGCCGGTGGGAAATACTTTAATAGAAACTTCTCGGTCATTTGCTCCCATGTAGTGATAGAACCTCATGGTAGAGAGTTCAACCACTATTTCGCTTTGTTCCTCAACGAGAAGGGGAATAGTCGAAGGCGAATGGCATCATCAGAAACGCCATTAATTTTGAAAGTATCACAGTACTTCAGAAAGTTAGCCAAATGAGTATTTGGATCCTCATCTTGCAAACCATCGAATTGAATGAACTGTTGGATCATCTGAATGGTGTTCGACTTTAGTTCGAAGTTATTTGCAGCAATAGCAAGTCTCATAATACTCGATTCAGCCCCCCGCTAAATTAGGCTTGGCATAGTCATACATAGTACGAGGAGTAGGATTCTGATTTACAGGATTCGCGACAACTACAGAAGGTAGTGGATTATTCTAATTTTTAGCCATCTCCTTGGTAATATTGGTATCGTCCTCTTGCTTTTCCTCTATATACTGTAGACTCCGCCTTATTTCTCTACGATTTCTACGAGCTGTGCTTTCGATTTCACTTTTAAATAATAGAGGTCCTGATGGGTTTCTTCTAGTCATAAACTAAATGAACCTGCTAGGAGCAAACAAAAGAAAAGTTAGTAAACAAAAATTAAAATTAAAATAAAACGAAATAAAAATAAAAATGGTTAAATTCATAAAAATCAAGCGTTCTTAATATATTAGTCCCCGACAACGGCGCCAAAAACTTGATGGGTCACAAAACTAACTAATATTTCGACGAAGGCAAGTGCACCTATCGAATAGTAATATAGCTATGGTAAGTCTGGAATATCGTATCCACAAGGACTAAAAGTACTATTAATAACTATCTTTCTATTATTTAGCCTAATAATTAAAGGAGATGTTTTAATCTAAAATTAAACTAATTAACTATGAACGCGACAGAGATCGAATTGGGAAAATACTTAAGAAACCCAATGAGAGAGACAATACCTAGGAAAGAATCCACCTAGACTTCACTTATTATTCTGACTCTGAATCAAACGATTTATTCACTTGTCTTGATCCGCAGAAATCCCTAAATTATGTTAATATCTCCTTCGAGACTACGAACAATTGACTCTAGGTTGATTAATTGAAATCTCTTTCTAATTAAAACCCCTATCGTCGCATTAACTCGATCTATGGATTCCCCAATTAGATTTGACTCTAATTCAGCAAATTTATGTTTTCCTATTTCTAGGATTGCAATCAACTCCGCTCAATTATGTTAGATCTACTCTTTAACAGGAGCTTTTGCTCCACTGGATAAGCACATCAAACTTAGATTAATATTCTGAAAATATTAAGGTAAGAATTAAGAACACATAATTAAGAACAAGAACAAATATTTATTGTGTAGTTTAGATAATTAAATAATAAGATCCATTGTAGGTTTCATCCTCCCTAAGTATTTAGGGAGTTTAGTTCATAATGTAAAAGGAAAATATCTCAAATTTAGAAAAACAACAAGACATAAAAAAAAACCAAATAAACTTTGAGAGAAATTTGAATGAAGATCTTCAATCTTGAAGTGGATCTGTTTCTGAGATGATTCCAATGGCTTTTTTTGAGTAATTTCTACTTTCTCCTCCATGTGTCTCCTTTAGGTCTTCTTCTAGTATGTTTTTATAGACTTTTGAGTGCTCAAAAACCCTAAAAATTGGCTTTTTTTGCGTGTTTGGGAAATAATGGGCGATATCGACAGGAGCTGGAACATGGGCATGTGGCCTGCCCGTGAGGATCACATGGGCGTGTGCCTAGCCCATATGGATCTTGAAAACTCAGATTTTGGCCCCTTTTTTCGCTCCTTTTGCTCCCAAATGCTCTCCTAAGTATAGAAACATGAATTTAAGGGATTAGGAGCATCAAATTCACTAATTCTCATCATAAATCATCTAAAAATATACCAAGTATGGAATTAAAATATGTTACATTTATGCTTTATCAAGACACTGTCTAAGCCTTTGTTTCAGTCCACAACAAAGCTTTTATCTATCATGGCTATTGTCATGAGCTTGAATCCACTTGGATCACTGATTTGGCACTCATTGCCTTTGAACACCACAGTATAGTCCTTCTCAAGCAACTGAGCTATACTGAGCAAATTTCTATCAATCTTAGGCACCAATAATATATTTGAAACTAGCTTGTTACCTGTGGGAGTGCTTATCAGCACATCTCCCTTGCCTTCTACCTTGATGAAGTGGCCATTTCCTACCTTCACCTTAGTTTTGAAGCTTCTGTCTATTAACTTGAATATGGCAGCATCAGGTGTCATATGGTCAGTGCAACCACTATCTATGAGCCATGCCTTTATGGCCTTTTCTTTAGCAGCAGAGCATGAAACTGCAAAGACTTGCTCCTTATAGTCACTGTCCTCTTTTGCTACTCGAGCTTCAGCCTTTGGCTGTTGTGGTTGATTCTGCCTTGATTTGCCTTTTGTTTTACAAACCTTTTAAACATGACCCATCTTTTTGCAATATTGGCACTGCACATCTAGCCTGAACCAGCAATTAGCCTCTGGATGACCAGGCCTTTTACAATGCCTGCAGGGTTGGTCCCTTCTTCTTGCAGCATCTGACTTAGACTTGTCTCTACAGGTCTTTTTTCCTTTGTATGGAGAAGAGTTCGAGGCTGGCTTGGTTTTGGCTTGGAAGGCACCTTCTTGGTGTTTCTCCAGTCTTCTGGCTCTTCATTGCTCTTGTGCATAAAGAGCATTGATCAGCTCTGTCAATAAAATGCTGGTCAGGTCCCTTGAGTCTTCAAGGGAAGATATTTTTACCTCATACCTCTCAGGTAAGGTTGAGATCACCTTCTCCACTATTCTTGCTTCACTAAACTGCTCTCCCAGGAGCTTTATGCTGTTTACCGCAACCATGATTTTGTCTGAGTACTGCTTAATAGTTTTTCCTCCTTCATCTTTAAATTCTCAAAATCCCTTCTGAAATTTAGTAGCTGTTGTTGCCTTGTCCTCTCTGTCCCTTGAAAATCCTCCTTCAATCTATCCCAAGCCTACTTTGGTGTCTTACAGGCCATGATTCTTGTAAAGATCACATCTGACACACAGTTTTGAATACAAGACATGGCCTTATGCCTTTTGGTCTTTTCATCAGCATGTTGCCTGATCTGAGCCACTGTTGGATTGGCTCTAAGTGGTGCTAGTTCAACATCTGAGTTGACCACCTCCCATAGGTCGAATGCATGTAGGTAGGTCTTCATTTTGACCACTCATATATGATAACCCTCTCCATTGAAGACTGGTGGTGCAGCTGATGAGAAGCCTGATGAAGCCATCGATTTTGAAGTTAAAATGTAACAGGTCCACTGAGATAACAGCTCTAGATACCAATCTTTGGGTTATGAGCTAAGTTTAAGCAAGGTTCAACAGAAGCTTAAGCACAAAGGCTCAAGGCTTGCAGTACAAACAGCTGAATTTTGCTTAAGAACAAAAGGAAAACCAAGAAAAGAGAGAGTATTTTGAATGAAATGCTAATAATTTTCATTAACAATAGAAGTTGGCATAATGCCAATACATATACCAGACATAAGCTAGTCATAATGAACAAATTTCACCTAAACAACCACCTACTACCACTAAGCAACATTGAAACTTGTTGAACATTGCTTATACACTTTGAGAAGCTGATTTATCAGCTCAATACTACCTAATTACATCAAATACATCAATAACTAAGTTGAAAACAAACTAAATTACATAACATCAGCTTAAAGTAACAAAATGAACCAAAATAAAATAGCTGCATTGACTTCAACTTCATCTGCTTGGCTCGAGCTGCATGACCTGTTCCTTGGCTGCTCTTTGTGCCACATGCTGGCCAACTTCAACACTAGCTAAGCTAACTAAAGCTGTTTTGGCAGTATTAATTACATTTTTAGGCATAATTTGTTGTTTTATAAAACCTAATTTCATTGAGGTAATTTTTTGAATACTTATATAAACTTTGCAACTTTTCTTAAGTTATTATTTAATTTTTTAACCAAATTAATCTCTTACCATTAAATTGTGATAACATGTCATATTAACTTACATTGGAAAATATATTGGGGATTCCTAATTACTTCATGAAGTCTATGCTGAACCATAAATGCCTTTGTGAGGAAATTGAGAGCATGGTGCGCCAATTTGTTTAGGGATCTTCAAGCAGGAGTCTAAAAGTGGCTTTGGTTGGTTGGGAAGATGTTTTCGAACCTCGGGAGCATAGAGGGATTGGCTTCCTAAAACTGTCGGATCATAATAATTCCTTCATGATAAAATTAGGCTTTAAACTTATGATTGCTTCCAAAGCCCTTTGCGTCCAGGTCCTTCGTGCTAAATATGGGGTTACCAACAGAATTCCTGATCACCTATCAAGGAGTTGATGTTCTTTCCTGTGGAGAGCTCTCACTAAGGTTTGACCTCTTATTCAGGGAAATTTACTCTGGTCAATAGGGGATGGAAGAAATGTCAAGTGTTGGCATGATCCATGAGTTCCTAATACGGGGCCTCTAGTTAACTTGGTTCCTAGTCATTCAAATCTTAACCAAAATTGTTTGCTAAGTGATATGGTTGCAGATGACGATACTTGGAACCTTGATTTATTTTGGGCTTGGCTACCAGAGATAGTTGTTTGTAAGATTATTGGAGTCCCTCCTCCATACCCGACAGCAGGGGTTGATAAGATCATCTAGGGAGGTATGTCGATGGGTTCTTTTTCAGTTAAAAGTACATATGAGAAAGTTCAAGAAACTTTCTAAAGGCCGAAGGAGGCTATATAGAAGATCCTCTAGAAGTTTCAAGGACCACAAAGGGTTAGGTTCTTTATTTGACTTACTCTCAAGAAAAGGCTGCTCACTAATATGGAAAAAGTCCAACGAGGTATAGGTCATAGCTCGACGTGTGAGGTTTGTGGGCACAACTCTAAGTATATGTTGCATGCTATTAGGGACTATTCTACTGTAAGGGATATTTGGAACCTCTTAATTCCTATTGAAAAAATTGTTAACTTTTATTTAGGAAATTTATAGGAATGGGTCATCTCAAGCCTACAAAACGTGCATGACTTAAGATTTGGACAAACTGATTGGAAATGTTTCTATAGGATCTTCATCTGGCGTATATGGAAAAATCGCAACCTTCATTTTTCAAAGGGCGTCTTGGAATAGTATCAATGCTATTAAGGTATCTTATAGCTGGGCCAAACAAGTTATGATGACAGCTAAGGGCCTAAAGAGACCACTTCAGGCTTCAATTTTGTATTCCAATCTACATGGAATGTTAGAGTTGAGTGACTCGAATCCTTATTAAAAGAAAATACAGTGATAAAATAAAATAAAAGTAAAATCCATATAAAACTATACTTCTTTTATTTGACGATTAGAATAAGGTTTTTCAACCTTACTACACTTCATCTATTTGACATTGATTAGAACAAGGTTTTTCAACCTATAAATAAATATAGTCTAAACTCCTCTTGTATCATTCGAATTCGATATTAGTGAATTTTCTTCTTCTCTGCCCGTGGTTTTTCCCAAAAGGGTTTTCCATGTAAAATCTGTATGTTTTACTTTTATTTTTCTTATTGCTTTGCGATCGTTATATATTGTCATTATTGACGTTAGTTTCTACATGGAAACTAGGTCTACTTGAATACTGATGGTTCCATAAGGTTAGAGGTTGACTTTGCTTCAGCAGGAGGAATTGTGTGAGATAAAGTTGGGAATTGGATTTTTGGCTTTAATAGATTCTTAGGGAGTTGTTCAGTGTTTGAGGTTGAATTGTGGGGCATCTTAGATGGCTTAGACATCTTGATTGATCGAGACTATGATAATGTGCTGGTTCAAACGGATAGTCTTGAAGTGGCTACTGTCGTATAGGAAGGACTCACAGAATGATCTAACTCCGGTTTGATTAGGAGAATTCTTCAGCGGTTTTCTCGACTTCAACGCTGGAGCATCTATCATATCCCTAGAGAAGAAAACCAGGAAGTTGATAGACTCGTTAAGTTAACTCATTTGGATAGTCAAGGATTACAAGTTTTTGAAATATCTCCATTTAGGGAAACGGGTCTTGTGATGTAATTTTTATTTTTATCTTCTTCTTTGTCACCAATATATATAAATATTATATTATTTTAAAAATTAAAAATCTTGAAAACTAAAAAAGTATAAATTTAAAATTATATGAGAATATAAAATTTAGAAATATATATTAAAAAAATATAAAAATGAAATTATACATAGTTGGAAACAAATTATAAAAAATAGTTAAAATTTTAGAAAATTTTAAAAAAGTTGGTAAATTCAAAGACATATAATTCTGTTCCCAAATTTAAAAATAATTGGGGAGAGATTTGTGAGTTGGGTGGGGTATTGTAATCATGTAGAGTAAGATCTTATGAGATTCCAAATAATTTAGGTATGAAATTAAATGTTTAAAAGCAACATTATTCAATCGTTGATTATCACATGTGAGAGAGAGAAAAGAAATAAAAAGTAGGAGTCAAAAAGAAAAAAATATATATTTATTTTTTATTTAATATAAAAAAAAAGGAAGTAAAGTTGAATCTAATCACATTTCGTGGAGGAATTGAATATTTTTATTTTGGAAATAATTATTTTTTTAAACCACCTTTATTTCTAAAGTTTATGCCTAGGTCCTTCCATTCTTTACATTTTTCTTTTCTGAACAGATACTTTACATGTTTATATAATGGTTTTCAATTTGGTTTTAATTTATTTAATTTAATTTGTTTTATTATTGATTTTCATTTATATTTCTTTTATTTGTTTATGTTCTTGTATGTGTTTAACTTCACTTTTTTATTTGAATTATATAAAAAATAATAAATTACAAAAAAAAATATGGAAAGTAGATTAATTACAAAAATAAGCATTTGTTATAGTGTTTTGACGGTGCCGTCTGATATATTGACAACACTAGATTGAAATGTGATGACCTAAAATATTCAAGAACTTAATCCGTAAATTTCTCATTTTGATTGACAGTTAAAAAAGGCTTTAAATAATTATTTTATTTAAATAGGGTAAATTGCTTCATAAATTCCCTTTTTATTATTTTCTTTTATTCTCTTTTAACACAAAAAATAGAGAGGCCTCTTACCAATTAGTTCAAAAAGTTTTCTCTACCAAAAAATATTTTTATAAAAAAAAAAGATTCCAACTGAAAAAAATCTTATTTATTTTTCAAAAAATAATTATAATTTTATTATCAATTTGATTTATAAAAGCTTTAGAAAAATCTTATTATGTATACATTACAATTATTAGTTAAATTTATAGTTTCCAAATATAATGTTTTTGAAAGAAAACTATTATGAATACCATTAATTGCTATATCAGACATAGTTTGAACAAAAAAAATATTTTGAACAAAATAAATAAAATTTATTTCCAATCAGAATCGGTTTTTTTTACAAAAATATTTTTGGTAGAAATTTTTTTGGACTAATTGATAAGAGGCCTCTCTATTTTTGGTTTTAAAGGGAAATAAAAATAATAATATATAAGGTGGGATTATGAAGCAATTTACCCTATTTAAAGTTTTGACGACACCACACTGTCCGGCGGCACCTTAAAACCTTTTCTTCAATTGCCAATTAAAATGATAAATTTACAAAGCAGGTCTTTGAATATTTTAGATCATCACATTTTAATCCGGTGCCGCCAATATGTCAAGCGACACCGTCAGAACACTGTTGCAAATACTTATTTCCATAACTTTTTAGTAATTAATTATTTGAGTAAAAAAACAGTTTAACTGAGATTCAATTATTATATGATTTAACTTAAATTGTGAGGAATATATATATATATATATATATATAAAAGTGTTTATGTGTGATTATTTAATTTAATTTTTATAAGAAAGACATTCTTCAAATTGAATGATTTTTTTGAAGATTTTGGTTTCAACATGCTTAAATAATGATTTAGTAACAAAATTTGAAGGTGTTGATATTCATCAGGATTAAGATACATTCATCCGATATTAAGTTTCAAGAATGTTCACAATCTTTTTACTGTTTTAGCAACAACAAACATAAATAATAGAATTTGTAATGATCTGTTTCGAAAAAATTCGGTTTCAAGACTTAATTTTTTAAATTTAGCTAGTTCGAAAATTTTAATGAAGAAGTTTATGAGACAAATACAACTTAAACTAGAGAAATTAGATTAGAGATTAATGTGAAATTTGAACAAGGACTTGAGTCCATTTAAATATTTGTTATCTTTTGGGCCATTTGAAGCTTATCGATTTTGGTCAATTTCATACTTTTTCTTTTCTTTTCTTTTTCAACATGTCAATGTCCCAAATTATTATTATCATCACTATTACTATTATTATTAAATATTATTTTTTTTACAAATAAAAAAAATTAAAAAATAATATATATATATATATATAAATGAAATAAAAAAGGTAAAAAAAACAAACAAACAAACATTCTATTTCTTTTTTTTTTTCATATACATATCTTGAGGAATCGGGTTTGAGCTCCGATGAAGGAGACGTCACCGGAATGTCGGTCCTTCGCCCCTAGGAGCCCCAAAAATCTCCCTTTTTCCCTTCCCCTTTCTAAAACAAAGATTTCTTTAAAAAAAAAAACTTCATCTTGAGAAAAGTTTAGATTTTAAAAAAAAAAAGTCTAGATTTTAAAAATAAAAAATATATTTTTTTTAGTCATTTCAAAAGAAAGTTTAAATTTTTAAAATAAAATTTTCAATTTTTTAACTATTTCGAATAAAAACTTTGATTTTTAAGAAAAATAGTATTTTTTTTTTTAGAAAAAGGAGAAAGTTTAGATTTTTAAAATAAAAATTTGTTTTTTAGTCATTTTTAAGGAAAAGTTTAAATTTTTTAAAATAAAGTTTTTATGTTTTAACTATTTTGAAATAAAAACTTTGATTTATAAAAAAAAGTAGTGTTTTTTTTTAAAAAAAAACTTTAATTTTGTAAAAAAATAAAAAAAAATTTGGTCACTGTATGCGGCGACTCTACCACTGGAGGCCGGAGAGCCGTTGGACTCTTCGATGGTGGAGTCATGACCAACACAGAAGGAGGAAGAGAAAGAGGAAGATTTTTTTTTGAAAAAAATGAGGTTAAAATAAAAGAATGAATAGTTTTTTTTTCATTTATAGGTGCCAAAAATGTATAATTTATTTTCACTCCTTATTTTTAAAATTTACAAAAAATACCGCATTTTTTACAGCACCACTCTCACTCTCTAACCTATTTACACCCGTAACCCTTTTGTTTATTTAAACCTTCAATTTAATCCAAAATTTATAAATTAAAAGCAAATTAATTGTTACATCAGTCCTCTGTCTTCTACATTTTTTTATCTTTTAGTCCCAAAATAAATCTATGTCATTTTGTTTCCATCTTTAATAAATTATTTACACTTATATCTTCCCTTTCATTTGCATTTTTACATTTTATATTTAATGTCAATTATGCACTTTATTTTAATGTTATATATTTATTCACACTTGTATAATTTGTATTTATTCTTATTTCATCTTTATTTATTTTCATATCTATTTATATTTTTTTTACACATTCCCCTTACATACATTTTAATATTTATTATTTATATTACTTTGATTCTTTTATTGTATTATGAATAAGGTGTATTATTGTTATTATTATCATCATCATGTCAATGTCTTATTTATTTCGTTTATTTAAGCTTTTTGAAAGAGTTTTAACTTTTCATTAACTTTAATCAATTTAATTAATTTTCCTATTTTATTACTATTCATTTTAAAAGAGGGAACTTTAGGTCATTTTTTCATCCTATAATTGTTGACATGAAATTAGTTAAATAGGTGTTACATTTTAATGAAACCATAAGATTTTTACATTTGGCTTTAGGTTAGTCTTTAAGATCTTATCTACCATTTACCCTAAAAAATTATAAATAATATGTAGGATTTTTTTTTTTAGGATTTTAAACTAATTTTAAATATCGTATAAGATCTCTCTTTAAAGTTTTCCATAAGATTTTAGCTGGAGGCATTTTCTTTAGAGTTTTTATTTAATATTTCCATAAGATTTTAGCCTAGATTAAGACATTAATATGCTTAAATAAAAAAAAAAACTATCTCCTAAGACCCTGTAAGACTATCCCCGGGTAGGCGTTGTGGGGGGTACTATAACCTTCCCCACACGTAACCGTACTCCCGAACATAAAATTTGGTGATAAGATTGAGTCTAGACTTTTAGGATTTTTCCATAGTATTAATTCTAAACTTTTAGACGATAGGTGGCTAACTAACCTAGCCCTAATTGGTTAGTGGTGACTCAATGCTAATTTAGGCCCCCCGTGTCTAGCTTTACTTACTAGGCCCCTGTACTCTTATGTAGGCAACATCATGACAATAATGACTTCGTTGATAATCATAATCACATCCATAGATTTCCACTAAGATTAATAATACTAAACCATGTCCATTGATTTATTAACTAAGTTTAAATTAAGTTTTATGACAATGGTAATAATACGAAAACATGAAAGAAAAAAGAAAAAGATGAAGTTAGTGGACTTATTTTTTTTATCTTCTCCAACAGCAATAAGTAAAAAAAAAAAAAAGGAGAAGATTTTGTATGCTTCCAAATACCATGGTCGTGAACCATCGATCTAGGTAAGAAGGGTTTTTCTTACATCTTTTAGTTAGATTATTAGTTTAGAATATTAGGTTCAACTAGCTTATTCATTAATGCTACATTTGGTAGGAGTGCTATTTTTTTAACGTATATTTTAGCATATTTATTAACATTAAACTAATTCAATTAGTAATATTTAACTACTTTCATGATTTATTTTTAACAAAGAGAAAGAAACTTTTTCGCTTATTTTGAAAAAGTCTTATTTTTTTTACAAGAGTTATTACTCATCTTTCTAATTTCAAGTTTATAATTGTAGTAACTATTCTTTATTTTAGGTCTAACTATTGCAATACATATGTAATAAATAAGTTTTTTTCCTCATGTTATTACATTAATATCCTAAAGATACATTATGATGAAATTAAGGTTTTGTTTAGATAATCATTGATGAACAAATAGAAAACTCAAGAGAGGAAGCTTGATCTTGGATATTTTTTCGTTTCAAACTTGAATTTTGTGGACATAAGTTTATATGTTAATGGGTTGTGTTGTAGACAAAGATATATTAAGGTTTGGTTAAGTAGTTATATGGATGATGCCGTAAAAGGTAGAGAAAGATAGATAACTTGAGGACTCTAGATTTCAATTCTAAAGTCAGATTTAGATTTGAACGATAAGATCAAAAGTTACGGGGAATAGGAATGTTAAAAGCACTAAATGTTCAAGATTGAGATATATATATTGTTAAATTTGAATGTAATCTATGTTTGATTATATGAATCTAACATTTCCATACACTTTATTTTTTCCTCACTGACCTCTTCAGCCAATTCAACACTCTGTTCAACAAAAACAAAAGTAGGCACAATCTTCTAAAAATCCACTCTAACACTAATATCTTCACTTTTATACAACTTCTCAAAATAACTACAAACCAAGTGTTGTATCTCACTTTCATCCTCCACCTATACCCTAATATCATCTTTCAATCCCAACGCTTTGTTGTCCTGTCTCCTACATAAAGTTTGTCGATGAAAAAAAAACTTTGTATTACTATCACCTTCTTACAACCATTTAACTCTTAAACGTTGATGCCAAAACTTCTTCTCAAAACTCCATATTTTACCAATTTCTCTTTTAAATCAATAACAAACTTCAAATCCTCAATATTTTTAACCTTGGAAGCTTTAAACAATGTCTTCTTATGTTTTTCGCTCTTGTTTTCAGTGGAAAGGAGAAAAGATGAACAATATTCATCTTATTTTACTTTTAATGTTATTATAATTACTTACTTTAATTTTAATTAAAATTTTAATATTAAATATAAACAACTATACTTACCGCCAACTAAATAGCTAAATTGGTGAATTTTTCCTTTTAGGCCTTTGATTAATTTCTATTTAGTCCTTTAACATTTAAAAGCTCTAGTGATTAACTTTTACTATTTTTATGATTTAGTCATTGTACTTTAATTAGCTATCCGTTCAATAAATTTATTAGACTGAAAATCAATATAACACTAAAGTAGACTTGTAAATATTATTATAATATTTACAGACTTAATCATCAGAAAATGCGGTTTCGAAATCACCTTTTCCAGTACCACTAAAAAATGGGTTATTACATCTCACATCCACTAGGCCAAACATCATGTACACTGTAAGTGTTTTTTTCCAGATTTCTCCATTGTGCAAGTGAAATTCATATGATTGTTGCAAAGAGGGTATTAAGATACTTAAAGGGGATACTTGCATATGAAATCAATTTTAGCAAATTTGAGAAGTTCAAGCTACTAGGCTATTTTGATAATGGTTGGGCTAGATCACTATATGATATGAGAAACACTTCAGTCTATTGATTCACATTTGGGTTAGGTTGCTTCTCTTGGTGTTCAAGAAAGCAAGAGATGGTGGCTCAATCAACTATAGATGTTGAATTCATTGTAGCTACAATTGCTGTAAACCAAGCATTATGGCTGAAGAAGCTAATGAATGACCTACATTTGAAGCAAGAAGGAAGTATAGAGGTGTTTGTGGGTAATCAAGCTACTCTAGATATTTCCCTAATCTTTTATTTCATGGAAGAACAAAGCATTTTAAAGTCAAGTATTATATGCTGAGGAAAGTACAGAAGACAGGTGAAGTGAAGTTAGTTTATTGCAGAGCAGAGGACTAGATGGCAGATATTTTTACTAAGTCTTTCCATGTTAGTCGATTTGAGTTTCTTAGAAATGAATTTGGTGCCTGCAGCACTTAAGTTAGGACGAGAATGTTATTGTCTCAAGGGTTGCAAAGTATTTTTTGTCATTAAGATGACTAAGTCATAGGGAGATTGTTAGCTTGTTAGTAAGAGTAAGAAGTTAAGTTTGTTAGAGTTTGTCATCTTGAGTCATGTATATAAGCATTGATTGGTTAATGAATTTGATCATCCTTCCCTATTCTTGCTTTCTGTGCTTCAGTTAGTTCTCTGCTAAATTATCAATATATATCATTCACCCTTCTTACCCCTCTGTCTACTACCTATCCTTCTACTACCTTAACTTTTCCTTCTAACTCTTTTACCCCTACCACCAAAATCATCCTTACATTGATGCTTTTTTAGATTTCTTCTAACTTTTTTACCCTTCCCCTTATCAACAAAAATATCTTTTTCATATCATTTCCTCTTCTATTTTAAATCCCCAATACCACTAGGAATAGAAATAATCCCTCCACCTAGACATAAATTTACCATTTCATTACCCTATAACCCTACCTCCTCCTCTAAAATCTTAACGAAGTAAGGCAAAATTTTTTTTATTAACTTCACTTGCACTTACACCACTCACCCCAACCTCAAAACTACTTTGCCCCTTATGACCTTCTATTGCAATCTTCCCCAAATCTTTACCACTATTACTAATTCCCCTACCTTTCAACATTAGCCCATCACAACTTTCATTAATACATTTTCTATCATGCTAGAATTATACTAACCAAAAAATCACCCTTTATTCACATACTCAGAACTACTCTCAAGCTTACCTATATTAATGTTCTCTTTAACACTACCATTCTTCACCCCCTCCTCAGACCCCACCCCAAGCAAAAATTCAACAATTGCCTTCCAATTTACCCTTACCCTTCTAGAGGTATCAAGTTTACCACACTTTCTCCTTCACTCCCTCATACACCACATCTACTGAGCTTTCTCTTTTGACACCCACTGACACCTTTCTTTCTTTCTCCCCACTAGACCCATTACCCTCTTACACGCCATTTTTAGGCAAGAATTGAATATTCTCATTAAAAACTTCCTTACCCTCCATTTGTATCCCATAGTGGAGTTACTTTTAAAAAAGACCATATCTATATTATCAAACCCATTCCTAAAAAATTTTCTATCCTTAATACACACTTTGTCCTCGTGCTTCAAGTTACCACTAGAAAAACAAATGTTAGATAACTTCTCATATTTTACAATCACCCACACTTTCTCTTTACCCTTTTTAGGAAGCCAAAAGCCCTCTATTAGTGGTTCTTTCTAATCCATTTCAACCCTAATTCTAAGAAAACATCTATTCATCCCCCTTATTTATTGGATCTTCAACATCAAAAACCCTACCCAACATATTTCCTATTTTCCCAACATTATGTTTTGATAGTAACTCCACAAGAAAATGATGCACTTGAATCCAGAAAGAGAACTTTGAGAAATCAATATCCTTGATCGCAACTTTTAGCGACCAACATCTCAGAACCATACAACATCCCATAATCAACCATAGATAATTCCTAATTGTTGCCATCAAAGACTCTTTTCCCCTAAATTGAATCCCATACAAATTCTATCCAACATAGTTAACTGAAGATACCTCATTAATAGACCACATACCTCTCAAAATAGCTAAAACCCCTCTTCGATTTTGATTTTTTATCATATATAATCTTCTCAATTACCATCAATTTTGAAACCCCAAAACCTCATCCCTATCAATCTCCAACTCAATCTCTAACTCCTCTATGACATAACTCAACCTACTCAAGAATATTGCGAAGGTTTAGGAACAGTTTCCCCAAATATGAATTTGATAAAATGTCAAAATCAGATCACAAAGAATCTTAAAAAGTTGGATCCAACTTAACAACAAAAATCAAGAATAATCAACACACTATACATACAAAACTAGAAATAATCAGGAACAAAAAATAAGGAATCAAGACAACTCATAAAAACACCTAAAAATCTAAGGGATAAATCAAGAAAAAAAAAACTAAGATGACTTTAGGAGACTTGTAAAAAGGTGAGAGAAAAATGAGAGAAGCCTATGAACATGAATGTGTCTTTTAATTAATCGGTTCTTTAATAACTAATTTAGGGTGTTACACTATTACTGTGCAAACCACCATAGCCTTGTAATTAATTTTCAACCAACATCATCTTTGAATTTTTTTTCTAAAGTCAATATATTGTTATAAGTTTCCCGAAACTAGCTATTAGTTTACCACTAAAAAATTTAGAAGTTGCAAAGCCATTATCTTAGTGCCATATATGCCTATTTGAAATGAAAATTATAAGATCTTATCCAAAAAATAAAAATTACAGGATACAAATAATAATTTCTTTCTTGATATTTAATATTGTCTAATATTGCATGACAACAAACATAGGACATAGCAGTAAAAGTACCATGAAGGTCCTTTTACTAGGAGTTAGATTTCATTTTGCCCTCTCTACTCCCAAAATGGGCAAATTAGTCCTTGTATATTAGTTCAAAGAGCAAATTGCTCCTTTTTGTTTAAAATTTCATCCATTTGTACTGTTGAAAACTGGCATAGCTAATGGTAAGGGTGAACGTTCGATTGAATTGAGTCGAATTGAGTGAAAATATTTCGAGTTATTTGAGTTGACAAGCCTTTTTTTATCAT
Source organism: Gossypium longicalyx (assembly GCA_025698465.1). Classification (NCBI taxonomy): domain Eukaryota; kingdom Viridiplantae; phylum Streptophyta; class Magnoliopsida; order Malvales; family Malvaceae; genus Gossypium; species Gossypium longicalyx. Next base: position 66,319,747 of record CM047001.1, on the reverse strand, counting down.
CATAACTTTATTTGAATTTTTTTTTTTTGAGTTGAGGGAAATTGTTCGAGTTAAATTAAAAAAATAAAACATGTCAGATTAAAATCTTGTTACAATATAACTAATTTCATGTTAGATTGAATAAATTTAAAACCATATATATTTGAAAACTCTTTCAAAGTAAAATAAGAGAAAAATAAGATACTTTAGTATGATAAACTTGAATTGGTAATTTATGTGTTTAGGTTCTCAAAATTATTATTTTTAACTTCTTTTATATATTCTTTGCAATTTTTTTTAAAAAAATTTGATAATTTTAAATTTTTTATAAATATTTTGAATTTTTGAAAATTATTTTGATTTTTTTGTTGAAAGAGATCAATTTGTTCATTTTTCAAAATTGATAGGGACAAAAGGGGTATTTACACCAATCTGTTATTTGAGTTACTTGAATTAATCAAGGTATTCAAATTGTAAAATTCTACTTGCCTCAAACTCGAAAAATCGAATTACTTCTTTGAGTTAACTTGAAAAAACCGAATAACTCGATTTGATTAATTCAAATTTAAAAAATTGACTTTTTTAGTTCAACCGAGTTTTGCTCAACACTAGTTGATAGAATAATCAAAGAATGATACATGGTGTGTAACATCCCTAAAATTTCAAGAGTTTGGAATAATGACAAATAAATGATAATTCAATTATAATATAAGTAAGTCCGAAATTGGAAATTGACAATGTTACAAGACAGTGAAGACAAATACAAAATATTATCGAAAAGAATTTGTATACTGAGAGAAATAAATTTGGGGTATTGACTAAATTGTAACAGAGTGAAAAGTGTTGGGGCCAAACTAAGAAAATTAAGAGATGAAAATGATTAAATTGAATTAAGGAAAGAGGAAGAGGGACTAGAAACATGAATCATATATGAAATTATAGGAAAAATTCAAAGGCAAAATGATAATTATCTAAATGAGGTAAATATGGAGACATAATGGTTAAGGATGAGTATGTGTAAAAGTATAATTAGTGGGGCAAAATGGTAAATAAGTAATTAATAGATTTTTTTATAGATATTTACATGGAAATGTGTAGAAAAAGGTGGGAAAAGATTATAAAAGGGAATAATCTCCATTTTTTCTCTCACTTCATTTCTATAGCTATCATTCTCAACTTTTGCTTTTTCTTTCAAATATGTCATTTTCACCATTTCTAAGCCAATTAAGCTAAAATCCTCTAATTTTCTTCATGATTAGTGAGTGAAATCAATAGAGAAGTGTAATGACTACCAAAATTTCATGTGAAGACCAACCATAGTTGTTTTGGAGGAGAGAGAAAGTAGAGATTAGTGTTGAGTACAAGAAATTGAGGTAAGAAATGATAATTTTTCATGAAATACATGCTAGTTTTACTTTAATAACATAGATTATGATATGTGAGTAAGATTTTAATGTGTAAATATTGTATGTTTTGATATGGAAAATGAAGAAAAAGTGAAGAAATGTGGGAAATAAGTGGAGAATTAAAACAAAGGAGGAGCGAAAAGAAGAAGAAGAAGAAGAAAAAGAAGAAGAAGAAGAAAGCTTGATACCAAACTTTGAGTTGTAAGTACAACTAAAGTTTCACTTATATTAAATATGTTAATTGTTAAAGTCTATTAAGTGGATAAAAGTATTGTTATGATATTTAATTATATACTTAATTGAAGAGTAACATGTGATAAGGGTTAAATATACGTAAATGATGAATTCATTTTATTTACTAGGTAATATGTAAAAGAGAAAATGACAGAAAAATGAGTAAAATGACTAAATTGTAAAAACGATGATAAAGTTTATGGAATTGTAATCAACATAAGTAAATGAGTATACGAAGTAAAATATGTGAATGATTGATGTGTGGAATGATATAGTAATATTGTAAGTATATTTGATGAAGTATGAAAAAGAAATGACTAAATTGTAAGATATATAAAAGTGACATGTGATAAGTTTGATCAGAATCAATAGGGAATTGTAGAAATTTTATTAAATTATGATATATGATATGTGCATTAAAGAGAATGAATGTTTGGAATAATTGTGTTACTGCTACAATGACTAATTTGAAATAAATGTAAAGTATTTGAATTCTGTTCTGAAATGTGAAAATATAATGGACTCTGATATGAATGCCCAAGTATACAAGATAAGAAATAGTGGGATATAGATGGCATGTCATTAAGGAAGATTTAGCACGCTCTTTATTTATGGACTTCAGTGTTTTCCCATTAGACGCTTCAACATTGTCCCGTTACACACTTCGACGTTGTTCCGCTCTGTTCCGTATACTTATGTATTCTGTTAAGTCTACTGGGACTTTATAAAAAGTTAAAAGGTTTCCTATGTTAAATATTAAAGTATAGTATCTACTAAATGAAGGAATAAGGAAATTAAATGTATTGAAATATGACTAAATTGTGATATGATAAACAATAGCAATAGACGAAAACATGTAACAATTGGATGGCAAGTTAAAGTTAATTATGAGTACAAGTTATTAATAATATTATGAAAATGATCATAAAACAAATTAGTTTTTTTTAGTGTGGATAAAATGTTATTTATCTTTAGATTGTGCTTATTAAGCTAGCAATAGCTTAACGAGTGTTTTATATACGTAGGTAAAGAGTAGAAGTAAGGACTTTTGAAGAATAAAAGTATCTCATCACATCAAATCAGTAAATTCGAGGAAAATATTAAATTTTCTTCTCTGTTTTGTTTCAGTAAATGGCATGTACCTAGGTATGTTTAAAGGTTAAAAAGGCTTGAGGGACTTAAGTGTAAAACTTATTATTGCTTAAATTTGTGGTAAAACTTACTTGATTATGAGCAATATATTAGATTATAAGGAATTGAGCTTGAAATGCATAATGGATATGTGATTTGGTTGGTTTAAATTGTCAATTAAACAGGGGCTAGAATGAGTAGAAGGATTAATCTGGTAAATAACTTTTGTTTGAGAAAGAACACAGAACCTCATTTTGGTACCAATACTAGGTATAAAGTATCGATACTGAAGAGGAAGTATCGATACCTTGTCTTATGTATCAATACTTTGGGTACTTTTTCTGAATTTTTTAAATTTCAAATCTCAAAACGGTATCGATACCCAAGCCAATGTATGTAACAACCCTAACCCATATCCGTCGTCGGAACAGGGTTTTGGCGTATTACAAGATCATTCAGAACATTTTTTAGATAATTCCTGTAAATTAATATTCATTTACCGAGATCATTTGAAACGTCCTGTGATTGGACCCTCGAGGCCCAATACGAGTATTAGAATCGAGTCGGGACTTAATTAGGAGCTCTAAGAATTTTTCACGAAATTTCAAAAAAATTTCAAGGTGCAGGGCTCACACGCCCATGTGGTCAAGCCATGTACTACACACGCCCGTGTCCCTAACCCGTGTAACTCTCTGACTTTTAAGGCATGAAGAAATTGAAGTTACATGGCCAAGTCACACGCCCGTGTGCTAGGCCATGTGGCGAATTTTATTTTCGAAATTTAGATGCAGTATTCACACGGCTGAGACACACACCTGTGTCTCTGCCCGTGTGCTCAATTCTGAGCATGTTGTTTCTCAAAATTAAGGTGTAGGGGACACACGACCTAACTACACGCCTATGTTACCAGGTCGTGTGTCACACACAGTCTAGACACACACCTGTGTGTCTGCCCGTGTGGTCAAAATAAAGCCATTTCCTAGCCTCATTTGTCACCCAAATTTACCATTTTCCTGCGCTAAAATATACCAAGCACATTCCAACCAATTCAAGAATTCAAAATTAAGCAATTTCCATCATTCAACATGGCATATCATTGCATGCATACATGTTTATAATCTTACCTTGGTATATTTCATATGTTAGACATAATTTGGTCAACTACTTAACATATATTTAGCTACCATAGCATGACATTACAAGTATATCAAAACAACCATTACTAGTCATTCCAATTACTAGGTTGCAAGCATCATTATCAAGCTATTAATGGTCAAGTTGTCTTATACATGCCATTATACCAAAATGATTTTACTAAGTATACCCAAAGTAAGCTAGATGATAGTGTGACGATGCTCCAATGATCTCCAACCTTCGTGAGCTTCTGAGCACTATAAAATAGGGGAAAAATAAAATAGAGTAAGCATTACATGCTTAGTAAGTTCGTATAACGGAAACTAAACTTACCAATCTAGTTTATTAAATCCAAGCATACAATAACATGTTTTCCATTCATTTGGCAAAATTGCCTAAAAACATGGGTTCCAATCAAACATGTTAGTCACAAAGTTTACATATACATCAAGTAAGGATAGATGAGCTCATCATGCAATACTCTTTCAAGACATTATCATTTCATCTCATAATTCTCATGCCATGTCAAGAGTTTTATGTCTGTTGAATCATTGAAATTTCGATGGATACTCAAGTAGTACACTTAGGGTGTACGATTCAATAATTTGTCAATTCTTATTCAAAGGTACCCATTAGGACACTTAATTAAGGAACACACTCTCGAGCCACATATCGTATAATAGGATTACCAGTCCAGGCTAAATCCTTTATATAATGTAAACTCAAAAGAGCTCAATTAAGATTACCAGTCCAAACTAAACCCTAATCGTAACGTATACTCGATAGGTATTATATCAGGATTACCCGTCCGGGCTAAATTCTTTCTATAATAAGGTCAATAGGATTACTCGTCCGAGTTAAATCCCGTCTATAACAAATGCAGGACCTTATTCGTTTCAGGAAAGTGCATATAATCATCAGAATCCAATATTCAATCGGGACTTACCCCTTTTTCACCATTTCAAGCATGTATTAAAATTTTCATTATAGCATACAAATAATGTACATCAATATAAGTCACATTCCATACAAACACAACATTCAATTAAACATGTTTACAAGCTCGATTAAGTTACACGAACTTACCCTGATACTTGTTCGCGTATAAAATCTACTAATCCGAAACCTTTTCTTTTCCTCGGTCTAAAGTCGTATTTGTGTCGTCTGGATCTATATAAATAGCTTTAATAATAAATTTTACATATTTCATATTTATTTGGACTCAATTTATATCCTAGGCAAAATTATCATTTTGCCCCTAACTTTTCCATAAATTCCTATTTCATCTCTAGGCTCGGAAAATGAAACTTGTGCAATTTACTCCCTATTCCAAGCCTAACCAAAATTCCATTACAAAATTTACAGCACATGTATTCAAAAATTTAGAATTTTTCATCAAATTTTACAACTTTACATTTTAGTCCCTAAATCATATTTTCATCAAAAATCACTTTGTAAAAGTTGTTTATCTATCAACAACCTTTCATTTTCTACCATAAATTTATAATTTTCAGCATATTCATTCATGACCCAAATTTCATACGTTGATAACTTTTCAAATTAATCCCCCAAATAGATAGATTAGACTATCGTGGTTTCAAAAATATCAAAATCACTAAAAACTGGACAAAGAAACTCACCCAATTAAGCCTTGAAAGTTTATTCTCTCTCTCCTAGGGTTTCCATAAAATTTTGGGGTTGAAGATGAAAAAATAAGATGATATTTTCTTTTTATCATCTTTTAATTAATTAATTATTTTAATTTCCAATTTAGTCCATACTCTTTTCTAATTTTTCCATGGATGAGTCACCAAAAATGTACATACTTTTCTTTAATGGTCTAATTACCATATAAGGACCTCTAGATTTGAATTCCATTGCTATTTAATCCTTATAGCTACTAAAATTCAACTTTCGCATTTTATGCGATTTAGTCCTTCTCGTAATTAAACACTTAATCGATAAAATTTTCGTATCAAATTTTTCACACGACATGTGTATCATAATACGAACCATATAATAAAATAAAAATAAATTTTATTTTTAGGCTGGATTTGTGGTTCTGAAACCACTATTCCGATTTACTAAAAAATGGACTGATACAATGTATCAATACCACTGGTAAATGTAACGATATCTATCCTTTGAAACAACTCAAAAATGTCAAAAATACTGATATGTGAAGTTATTTGAATATTTAATTGATATTATTCAAATTGTTTCTAAAATAGTATTAGTAAAATCAAATTGATTACGGTGAATGAATTGGTTTATTAGTTCTAGACATGGTTGTTCTGGCATCAAATGTGACATTCCTATATTGTGACCCAATGATTAAGTCAGGTATAAGAATGTTACATTTAGTGGTATCAGAGCCTAAGTTTTTTAATCTTAAGGACGAAAATGAGTCTAGAAGTACATACCATTTGATATATTGATGTGATAAAATGTGAATTTTGCTTATTGATAACATTAAATATGTTATATAGATTGAAAATGTCATGAAATACTAGGGATACTACGAGTAAAGAAGTAGAAATTAAGGTTTCTAATCCTAATAGAGAAGAGCATGTATTGAGAGAACTTGTAAAAATAAGATCTGAACAAAAACAATAGTTTAGTAGGGAAAGAAGAAATGAACCAGAATTAGTACATGTTTGAAGACAAACATAAGAAGCATTTTTTCAAACTTTAACTCAACTTCTGCAACAATTTATAAGAAGCAATGTCCTTCTAGTTCCTCCTCCATCTCTTTCCCCTCTTGCACAAGAACCTTGGCTCCAATAGCAAGCTTTTGTTTCAAGTCAACGACCTCCTCTCGAAAGAGTTAGAAAGCATGGAGCTGAAAACTTTCGAGGTAAGAAACAGATGATCCTGTTATAGTTGAGCACTGGTTAGAAAACAGTCAGAGAATATTTGAAGAATTACAATGCTCAGATGAAGATAAGCTAATATGTGTTGTGTCATTACATGGGATTTCTTTTTATCAGAATCTAAAAAGAAGTTTGTAGGCCGGTTGTATTTGGAAAACAAGAAGCGAGAACTCATTGAATTGAAGCAAAATTAAATGAATGTGTCAAAATATGAGAAGGAATTTGTGAGATTGATAAATATGCTCGAAAACTGGTGACTACTGATTTTGATATGTGTAGAAGATTTGAGTGGGGGCTAAATGAATATCTTTATGTACATGTTGTGGGACTAAATTTGGAAGATTTCTCATCTCTAGTTGAAAGGGCACAAATAATAGAAGAATGAATGAAAAGACAGAGTGATAAGAACTTGGGAAAAAGAGTAGCAACAAGTTTTGAAGCTCTATCTGTAACAAAGAAAGTAAGAGATCTTCGAGAGTCTAGAAGCATATCTTCTACTTCTGGACAGAGATCGAAAGGACAAGAAAGACAAAGTCAACAAACTACATTAGTTACTAGTACTGAGGGAGTTAGAAGAAGACCTAGAAGAAGACCTATTCCGACATGTGAACATTGTGGCAAATCACATTATGGAGAATGACGATTGATTACTGGAGCTTGCTTTAGGATTGTCCAGTAATGACAGAGAATAATGTTGAATACCCTATGAACATTGCTCAAGTTCAGTCAAAAGGCAAACAATCATGAACAGTAAGTGAGAAACATGGAAAAGAAGCAGCAAATCGATCAAAGTCTCAAATTATACCCCGAGCTTATGCCATTCAAACTCGAGGTGGAAAAGATGATGATCTTGATGTGATGACGGGTATTATTTCTTAAATTGATACTTTTATGCTTTCATTAATTGATAATGATTTTTTTCATTTATATATATTAGTACTGCATTGATAAAAGCATCATTAGTGGAGTATACTAGAAAGGATTATCTGAATATTAATCTTTCTGGGTGAAGTGAAATGGAAGAAAAAGCATATGAATAGTGGTTTTGAGAAGTTTTAGATTATGAACTCTTTATCAGTCTTACGGATTTGTTGCAGTACTTGACATGATTTGAACATTGGAATGTGGAGAAAGACTTGATTGAAATTTTATTTCTGCTTGGAAATTCTTTCTAAAATTTCGATGGTTAGCCTAAATTAATGAATCAAAGACAGGTACAGAAATTATATTATTGAATCTGAGGATTTTTGGACTACATGAGAATTGTGATCACTAAATGGTATTAGTGGTCAGTGATTTGAAAATGATTTATGATATTTCATGCATGGATATTAGAAAGTATTTGTTTAAATTATTATATGTGATAGCTTTAGAAGATACTGAAGGCATTTGGATAAGTTTTTATATTGAGAAAAATCTAGTCGGGATTTTAGTATCGCTTTGTAAAAATTTATTTTAAAATTGATGAATTAGTTTGAATCAATGGTTCAGAAATTGAGAGACAGGTTTAGAAATTACATTATTGAGTCTGGAGATTATTGAACTGCATGAGTATTTTTTAAAAATTTCAAATTTCGAAGCTCAAAACAGTATCGATATTTGATATAGATATTGGTACCTAATGTGTGTCATGTTACTAACTAAAAATATGACAAACACAAGTGTACCTATCGATAAATAATATAGCTACGGCGAGAAAATATATCGTATCCACAAGAATTAAAATTACTAGTAATTACTGTTTTCCTATTATTTAGCCGACAAATTGGAGTGATTGATTTAACTAAAATTACTAAATTAATTTAACTAAAGAACTCAACAGAAAAATAAATAAGGAAAATAACTGAATGGTAACCAATGAGAGAAACAATCCCAGGAAAGAATCCAGCTAGACTTCATCTATTACTAGGAATCTGAATTAAACGATTTATTCACATAGTATATTGATCCGTAGAAATCCCTAAACTATGCTAATATCTCTTTCGAGAGTAAGAGTAACTGACTCTAGGTTGATTAGTTGAAATTTCTTTCTAATTAAAACCCCTATTGTCACATTAACTCGATATATGAATTCCCTTATTAGATTAGACTCTAATCCGGTAGATTTATGTCGTCCTATTTCTAGGATTACATGCAACTCCATTCAATTATGCTAGATCTACTCTAAAACAATAACTTTTCCTCCTCTAATTTAAGTACATTAAACATGAATTAATATCCCGAAAATATTAAAACAAGATATAAGTACATATAACTGAGAACAAGAATAAAGTATTTATCGCGTAAAACAAAAATCAAATAATAAAATTCATCATAGGGTTTATCTTCCCTATGTATCTAGGGAATTAGTTCATAATTGTGAATAAAAACATTTTAAAGTCAGAATAACCATAAGAAATAAAGAAACTCATAAAAACTTCAAAAAAAATTAAAAGGAGGTCTTCGATCTTGATGGAAATCTACTTCAGAGTCGGATCCAATGGTGCTCTTCGAGTTGTTTTCTTCAATCTTCTCTGATGGTTCTTTATTATATTTTTTTATTTGGTATTTATAGACTTAGAATGCCCAGAAAACCTAAAAATTATGTTTTTTCGCGTGTTTGGGATGCAAGTCACGAAATCGACATGGTCTGGCACATTACTGTGTGTTCAGCCCGTGTGGCTCTTGAAATTTTCTCTTTTGTTCGATTTTTGCTCATTTTGCTCGCAAATACTCTCCTAAGTATAGAAACATGAATTCAAATTATTAGGAGCATAAAATTCACCAATTTGCATAAATAATCATCCAAAAACGTATTAAGAACGGGAATAAAACATGTTACTTTTATCACTTATCAATACCCAAGCAAATGTATCGATACCACTAGCAGAGGTACCGATACCTCTCCCCTGAAATAGCTCAAAAATGTCAAAAATACTGATATGTGAAGTTATTTGAAGATTTAACGGGTTTTATTCAAATTGTTTCGAAAATATTGTGTTAGTAACATCAAATGATTACAATAAATTAATTGGCTTATTAGTTCTGGCCTTGGTTGCTTTGGCATCAAATGTAACATTCCTATACCATGACTCGGTAATTAAGTCACGTATAATGCTGTTATCTGGTTTGCCACATGTACATTATATTACCCAACAAGGACCAAGTTTTAACAATAGAAATAGATAAAAATTTTAAGAGAAAGACCAGTTTGCTCTTTGATTTAATGTATAAGAACTAATTTACCTATTTTTTGAATAGAATAAATAAAATGTAATTTAACTGTTAATACAATATTTCCATAATACTTTTACCATGATGTGGCTCAGTTGTTTATGTTTGATACTTCATATTATCTACTCAATATTTTCTCTCACAAATTTTAAATATGTATGGATCCCATTTTTTTATTATTATTATAAAGGATTCCGTTTAATATTATAGTATTCAGAATTTTCTTTAAAAAGTCTTATACTCGTAAATATATTTGTATTAAAGTATAATAATTTTTTAAAAAACATTAAGCATATATAATTTTTATATTATTAATTAAAAACAGATGGCATTAGCCAAACTTGAATCCTAACATTTAAATATCAATTAATTGTTGGTAAATATATCTCTATCAAGTACTGACATAATATGGATTCCATGGCCTCCCAAGCACCAATTCGTATAGACAAAAAATAAAAATAAAAAAATCTAGTACAAATTTAATACCATGACGAGACCGAAGATTTTAGCTATTATCAAACAAAACCATAGCAAACACTGTCAACCATAATTTTCCAAAAGACGAAATTCATGTGAAAATCATCACAACAATCTGAGGATATTTTCCCAGAAATTTAGTCAATCCTTGCAGTTCTATCCAATTGGGTGAGCTGACACATCAACTTTATCTCTATGATTGAACCATATTTTAGACTAACAACAGTACTACTCTATTAACTTTGCTGTTAAATGGTATGCAATTTGCTTATAATTTATGGAATTAGAACCCCACCTCTTTCCTGGAAAAGCAATGGGAATTTTGACAAAGTTGAAATGAGGACAAAAGAGTGCTTTATTCTTCATGGAAAAACTAAAACCTTTTTTATAATTCTCTTCAATCAAACACTTCAGTGACTTATCAGGCAAGAAAGCAAATCAGAAGAGGTAAAGGGCAAAGGGTATCTGGTAATGCATGCACGCATTTTAGTGTCTTCTTCATGACAAAATAAATAAATAAACAGTATGATAGTTTAAGGTATAAATGGTATCATTTCCATGACATTTAAAAGAGAATAACTAAGGCCAACAAGGGCAAAAATAGGTTGAGAGGGGAAAACATCCTTATGTCCTTATCTTGTTGTGGGATGGAAGTGAAGATGTCACCTCTTATAAAGGGCTGCATAATGTAACTAGAAAGAGTGAAGCTGAGGTTTTTTTGACACTAGAGGGACAAGAAAAGCTGCATTTATCCATTAGAGGAAGATGGCAGTAAACAGTTGGCCAATTGAGATGCCAAGTGGACCCCTGCTGGCACTTATCCGTTGTGTATAGTTGAAAAAGTAAGATTAATATTATATGAAGAGAACCAGATATGTGAATGAGAGAGGAAACTGCACTGCAATTTTTTACCATAAAATAGTGTCATAGATCACCTTTTTTGGTTGATGATGATAGGCACATGGGCTGCTGCACTGAAATACCAGTTTGTTTAGACATTTTATATAATTCTTTACATTTTGATTACTACTGAGACAGTTTTGAGATATATCCTCCCATATACTTTGATCTTCACCTGCACTGCTGTTTCCCCTTCTTCTTTTTTGATGTTCTTTCTCTAGGAATTCACTTCTTTTGTATACAGAGAAGGAAAGGAAATGGAGAGTAAGAAACAAATAGGTACTTCTTCCTCATTCACTGCTCACCTATTTGGTTCCAAGGAATCATCACCATCGTCAAAAGGGATTTTCAGTTCCATTTTCCCACCTCCATCAATGGTACATGTAACTATACAGTTTCTTTTATATATTGGATTTTGCTGATTGGACATGATTTAGTTCATATATCTGATAGGGGACTTTCTTTATTTGAAATCTCAGGTGGGTGGGAGGAACTCTTCAAGCTCTCAGGTGTTAGAATCATGGCCAAAACAGCCTTTAGAAGGATCAGACTGGAGACAGGGAATGCAAGGTTATTGATCAATGATAAAGCTAGTGTCCTGTACTGATAACATTGTCTGATATGTTTTTTTTTAAATCTTATAATGTAGCTCCACTTGCAGAGAGTGCAACATATACCAAAGCCAACAAGGACAGTAACTCTGTTTTTCAGGAAGAAAGGATGGAACCATTCCATTTAAGTTCATCTCTTTACTATGGAGGCCGAGACATATATGGTCATTCTTCAAGTACACAAACTTCTACATCATATCCTATTGTGAGTTACGAGCCTTGTTGAATCCGATATATATAATATTTACTTTGTGATCAATGCATGAAAGTACTTGTAAGTTTTTCTGATGCATTTAAGTAATTGAACTATATATTGTGAATGAATAGTTTAAGAAAGATAGAGAAGATGACCCTAATGGAAGCAATTCACAAGATGCTTCTACAGGAAACTGGTGGCAAGGTACTCACTGTTCTAATGCAACTATGAATTCATACTTATCGATATTTCAAAACTTGACTTTGGTTTCTGCAGGTTCGGTTTATTATTAGAGCTATATAGCCTTCTAATGCATATGCATCGTCTGGTCTGAGGTACTTCCATTTTGAGAACTTAAACTACTGTTCTTTACTTAACCAACCCCTTTCATTTACTCTTTGTTAATCTTGACATTTTGCAGGAATTATCATAAAAGCAAGAAAATAATCATGGACGATAATAAGTATAAATAAGGTTTTGACATGGACAGATCCCACGTCACTCCATCATAGGCTCTTCCCTGGGATAAGTTTTGTTTGGCTGAGGAGAGTGGACTATGTTTATATGATCCTCCCCTCTCTCCCCCTAATGTGTGAAAGGGCTGAGAATTGATAGATAAGTTAGGCCTTCCTTTTCTGAAAGTCGATATCTATTATTGAGGTATCCTTTTCAAGTATTCACATGTAAGGATTGGCCTTTGCTAGAAAAAGATATTAAATGTAAGATCAGTGAAGTGGATATAGAATATCTACGTATTTCCAGAGCAAGAAAAAGCCAATTTTACTTGTATATTTTTACTGATGATTGCAACTTCATATGGTTCCTAGTAGATATATGAGATATGCAACTCTTCTTGATGATGTTTGCATATGCAACACTTCTTGTACATGGCTGAAAGAAACTACAGCCCATAAATTCAAGAAATAAAATAGGTTTAATGAAAATTTTCCCCATTAAGATCCAGCGCTAGAAAGATTAGTGATACCATTTCCTTCAAGAAATGAAGCAATTCAGTTCAGTTATATATTCAACGTTCTTAAGGGTGACTTTTGCCAGAAACTTTGTTGGCTACTGCTGCAACAGCAGACAGATCTGTTGTAAAACACTTCTTCAGGTCTCTGGATGATCAATGAGATAGAGATCAAAGAAGTTCAACAATTCTCGAAAGAGATACCATCTTAAAGAGAATCTAATTGATTCTTGCATCACTTTCTGTTACAAACTTTGAATATGAAACAATCATTACTATGCTAAACTAATGGATTTTGATATCTCCAGTATTCTTTTGAAATGAAGAAGTCTTTCATATGCAGCTACCATTTCATTGGCAGCCTTCCTTTTCTTCTCCAAAACCTCTCTGCCATCATTCCAGACCTTATAGATTGCATATTCTAAGGAAACAACACTAGGTGAGAAAGTGTAACCGATTTCCAATCCGATGATTACTTAACCTGTGATTCCAGGAAGTCTTGTGGAGATAACCAGTTCCCCAGGGAGCATTGCTTCTAAGAATGTTTGATTCAGTCCTTGAGTTTGTAGAGTTGGATTCACAAAAATATCTATTGCATTTTAAAACCTTTGCTAATTGAGCTTGTTCCAGTGGACCCAGAACAAGCATATTGGCTCCTACATCTTTTTATCTAGCACCGATTGCCAGAAACAAGAACAATAACAGCTTCAGCAACTTTCATCACTCTGTTAGTCAGCACGCAGAAGCTCTTTAACACAATATCAGAATGGAATAGTTTCATATGCAATTTTATGCCTTGCCAAGTAACAGCTAGATTTCCTAGCTCAAGTATGCAACAATCTCATGCTTTCCGTAAGTATCACACCGAACAGTCCTCCAGTTTAGTTTTGAGTTTGAAATTGCTTCCATACAATATCCTGCTCCAGATAACCATCAGCTGTTGTCTTTGGAGGGTGAAAAACCAAATAGGTAACTGGATATCTTGGAAAGGTTGAGTTTGGAGAAGAAGTGAAAATGTGAAGTTCATGGCCTCTTTCTGCAAGAGGCAAGATGTTCAGTCAAGGCATGCCATTCTACTCCTGCAATAGTTATGTCATGGCCCATCACCATTTGATTAGTCTCATGCCATGTCACCCAGGCATCGTGTCCATAGGCTGGCATTGTCCTCTTGGATGCACACCGGCTCCTCAAGAATTTGTCACCCTAAGATGCACCTCCCAAAGTTCGAATCAGTGACCTCCCCACATAGGAGCCATTTTCTCTACTCTAGTACCATTTGATCTTGTCACAACCCATCACCACTTATTGGCCCCAGGCTGCATCGCGCAAGCATCGTGTCCAGAAGCTAGTATTATCCTCTTTGGAAGACAAATCCTTACGGAGCAACAATAGCTGCTTATGGACACAATGCATGCTCAATGCAGCCTGGGGCCGACTGAATGGTGATAGGTCGTGACAGGCCATTTATTGACAAAAATTACAATTTTAAAGTACAATGTAAGAAGTTAAAGTCTTCTTTTGGCTTTTGGTCATTGTTTGGTTTCTCGAATAACAATTGCTCGAAAAATGACACCAATAAAAGATTAAGACGAAAGAAACTGCTGAAAGGATTGCAATTGTGCAGCAGAAATACTGGAACCTGAAGATTGTAGTATGATCCTTTGTAATGAAAATGGGAGACTTGTTTGATCAGATGAAAACTTCAAACAAAATTTCCCCTGGAAAAACCGTCTAATCAAAATGCAGATCAATAAGTTTCTGATTCAAGGTATTGGCATATGGGCCCTTATTAGATTAAGAGAAGCAGAATTCAGGAAATCAGCCATTTCCAATGAACTACTTTTCAAGAGTAAACAAAAAAGCCTTAGCAAGTTATCATTAAAAATACATTTTACTTCATGGGTTAATTTAATCCCCGTATCTTGATTTATTCTATAGACAACAAGAGAATCTGGAAACTCCTCAAGTCAGTGCACTGCATTTAATATAAGAAAAACCAAGTGAACTATTCCCAATCCCATCAATTAAAATATTTTAACATGCCAAATCTACCAAATTATGCATCTAAAGTAAACCACCAGATCATCCTCAAGATTTCTAAACTATGGAATAAATTAGTGTACTAGGAGATCTCATAGACACCTTTTAGTTTAGAATATAATTGAAGTAAATGAATTTCATTTAAATTTAAAGCTGTAATGTTTGATAAATCAAACAATAGTTATTTTCTAACGAGTAAAGGCATAAAGAACAATACAAATATAGATAACAAGAGCCGAAGGGACCAAAACTACCAGAGGACCAATGGCAGCAAAAGTGTAGATATTCCCACAACCCAAAGTCCCCAGCTTAATCTGAACCAGAGCCACCAAAGCCATCATCAAAAACCAACATCCCAAAACCGAACCGAAACTCGAAACCAACATCCCAACCCTCAATGCCATCAAGTTCACATCCACAAGACTGGCACCAACCCCATGCGCTGCCAAGTCATTGCTGTCTTTGCTTATCTTTATGGCTTGTTTGATGGCTAATGCAATTAAGCTGGAGAAGAGGAAAGAGCTGAAGGAGTAGACGTGGCATGAAATGAGGTTCTCAGCGATGTTGGAACCAGCAGCGCAGGAGGCGGGGGAGCTGGGGTCTATGAGGGTGGGGATGGGGTACCATGCAAGGCCAAGGAAAATAGCGAAGGTGAAGAGTGAGTTGACGTTGACTATCCCGTCTAGTGCCATTACATGGATGGTGGTGATACTGATCTTGTGGCCTAGCCGGACCGACGGAGATGGGGCGGAGGAAGGTGGAGGAGAAAACATATATTTCAGCCGAAACATTGCGTTGGTTTTGGAATTAATGGTTGCTTCCAGAGATTGAAATAAGAATTGAAGAAAAAGTGAAACGTTTGGGATTTGTTTTTCTGTTGGCGTGGATTTCCCGCCACGGAAAGGTATTCGCAGTTATTTGGAAAATAAATAAACAAAATCCCCAAAGAGAAGCTTCTTCTTCACCAGAAATCCATAACCCGCTTGAATCCAAGTTTAAATTTTGCACTGGACATTTAAGAGCTGATTAGCTGTAAGATTAAAATTAGTGAAAAAATATGTGATTGGGTAGAAATGCAATGATAGTGGTGAGATCAAAATGACCATTACCTAAAAATATATATATTTAATAATAATTAAATTTATAATATATTTAATTTTATATAAATTAATTTAAATATTTTGATTAGTTAACTAATTAAAATTTTAAAATTTATTTAAGAAAATAAATATAATTAAAATAATTAAAAGTTATATATATACACATATACACATATACATATGAAGAAAAAGCTCTATTATCATCGTCATCACTCCAATGCTGGGATGAAAAGGAGTTGGAGTTCTAAAGCTCTGCCATTGCGTAACAATGGCGTAAAGAGGCATGGGAATTCTACTGGGTGTATGTTTTCTAACAACCCCATTCTTTCTCCCTCAGCACTTTCTTTCTCACCTCATTATCGGTTGCACTTCAAATAATGGCATGTTTACTATTATAATAAATAAGGAACTATTAAGTATTAACCAGTATTACTAGAATATTGAAAGAAAGAAATAAAGCTTGCTTCCAAAGTGGAAATAGAGTGAGAAAGAATGGTTAAAAAAAATAATTTCAATCTCCACTGGAGGTTTAGTTGCTAACTGGGCACTTCTTCCTCCAGTTGAAAATAGAGGGATCAGGATCAGTGGGAGAAAAAGGTCAATGGATGCTGTTACAACTGATCCTGCAATTTTTTTTCCTTTTTAGGAGAGGTGAAGTTTCTTAGAACCTTTGCAACTGTTGACCCACTGGCATGAATTAAAGGTGGAAGAAGAGGGACATGGCCAAATGCAAGATGTTTGCATCAATGATGTTGACCAAAGGCTTGAATTCATATTGATCCGAGGCACCAAGGTTTGTGTATAAACATCAATGCTGGTTTAAGAATACTATGAAAGAATGCCATACTCTCAATCAAGTTGAAACAAAGGAAGTAAAACATGATCTGAAAAGTGTTTTCAAGGATTTATAGGAAAAAACAAATCCAAATTGCCTACAATATAATGCCAAATTCTACTCCTCTTTAAAATCAAATAAACATTTGGTTCATTCAGAACAATGAATAGTTTAACAAACCAAATACAAATACGAATACAAAAAGGGTACACCTAAGATCAAATTTCACAATATCTTATAATCGTTGATTGTGGCACTTGTGTAACAATTCATGCAGTGTCAATATTCATAAGTCATTTCTAAAACTCGGTATACATCTTGGAGTTGGTTTTAGTCTTCGAGCAAAACCATTTTGTGTGTTTGCATTGAAGCTAAAAGAATACATATCAAGTCGGCTGATGTCTCAACTAAAAGCTGATATTAATCGCGGTAACACTCTAACAATATTTTTCAAAAAATAATAATAATAATAACCTAACTAGCTACATTGTTAAATGGCCACCTGCTACTGCTACTGCTACTTGGAACCTAATATTATCAATCCCTCCAACCAATGCCATAATGTCTGCCTTGGCAACCAGTTTTGCAGTGCTCTGCAGATTTGCATGTTGCATGACTCTTTCCATATAAACCAGAGCACAAATAGCTGAATCCATGAGATCTGCAGCTGTAAGCTGCATAGTGAAAACTTATGATTGGTCTCAGATAACTGGTCCATTATAAACCATAATTTAACTGCATTTAGGTTTTGAATGCCATTTTGATAGCTCCTGCTTTCTTGCAACTGAAAAGAGACAAATTACAATGTTTCTCATTCCCAAACCAAGATTATTTCTAAAAATCCCAAGCGGTTACAATGCTTTCTTGCCACAGAGAAAATGATACTATATATTGCTCACGTTTTACAAGTACCATTAGAAGCACAACCTAATTCTTATGAAAAGTAGTTCATTCAAGTAAGTTAAAAAGTAAAACAGGGAAGGTAACCAGAAAGCTCTAGTGGCCATGCACTTAAAAATCAGATGGGCAATAGCCTTTAGTTCAATTAGAAATCAAATCATGACATTCAACATTGATAGCTAAAAAGTAAGAGCCATACCTTAGCCTCAAGATACATGCTTGTCAAGAAATGCTTTGGCCAGGTTACTGAAGCTTGCATTTACAGTTTGAGCTGCAGCATACCTCTCGATGACATCAATTACTTCAGGCTTCAGAATCTCCTCCCTGTTAGACTTGTTACAAAGATAATAAAGGGCTCCCAGAGCATAATTCACCTGATAATCAATTGTTTCTCAGATGTGTAAGCATTTACAGAACCAAACAAGCAGATTTAATTGAATTCCAGAGTAACTTCACATCAGGTAAATTAACGTAGTTTACTAGTATGAGAATGCCTCAGGGAGTTCCCTTAAACAATTTTGTCTTAAACCACCCCAACTCACTTAAAGGAAAAACTAGATTTTCTCCACTCACTGTATTTCTGACTGGGCTTGATAAACACTTAATGACAAGAGGGATTCCACCGCACTGAGTGATAATAGCAGCATTAGCTGGATCTGCAAGGGAAAAGAAAGTACTCATGATGAAACAGTCATCATATTTCATAAAGAAAGAAAACCATAAGTTTAGAACTAAAAGCCAGACTTACCCGCACAAGAATTGCAGATGCCTCCAATTCCAAATTCCATAAGCTTCTCGTTTGGTTCTGTTATGCAATCTAGGAAGAGTTCCAAAACATTGAGCTGCTAAGAAAGTAAGATGTTAATGCAGCAGAACAAGTACATGAAAGACACTGATCAAATTTGAGAAGAAATTATTTGACATAAAACTGGAGTTTGGACCTGGCGCAAGAAAGAATAATTATATGGATCATAAGCAAAGTTTGCCAAGTTTGCAGCAATCTTTTCTTTTGTTTCTGTGGCAACAAGGAACCATTTAGTTAAGGAAATATGAATGGGATCTGAGAATAATACAAAAATCGAAATGCGCTAAGTCTAACGAGTCGGGAATTATTGACATTGTATGTACTTAGATTATAAACAAACTACTAGTATTAAACAAGCATAAAAACCAGAACTATTTGATGTTGTTTTCATTCACTCTAGAAAAGCAATTAAATCCCCGAGTATGAAACTTTGGTTGAAAAAAATCGTGTATTAGCTCTTACAAACCGTCGAATTAATCTACAGAAAGATTACTGGCAAAGGGACTTTAATATAAGCAATGAATTATCCTGAAAATGAAGCATACCTTCATCAGACGTGTTCTGAAACTGATTCACCAATTCCTAAAGCGAAATGGGTAACCAAGAAATAATGAATTGTTTTCCTCTATGCTCTTTAACATGAGATTTTATGCCCAGAAACCCAAATATTAAAATTGAAGACCAAAAACATTACCTGAAGATATTGTTGCCTTGAAGTTCCATATTGTCCAGTTCTTTCTTGCTGCCTTTGATCATTGGTAAACATGTTTCCTGTTTGTATAAATCTCACGCAGGAAAAAGAAATGCAGCAATTTTATATAGAAAAGTTTCGAAGTTTGCAGCTTCTGTTTTGTAACCAACTTTGACAAAAAAACATACAAAATTGATTTGGAGAGGGTAAGGTTCCTACTCCCAAGTGGGTTACCAACTGGCTCCAAAAATGGGTTTTTGGAAGCTTTTTTTACTATAGCTTCGCTGGGTTTTGCTTGCCGTGAGATTCCACATAGTTACAGGTAAAATGGAAGGGAATGAGAAAAAGAAAATAGGAACAATTATTTTCGACTTGGGGTTTCTTTGAGATAAAAAAACAACACTAATGATGAGTTAATTACTTGAGATATGTGTTGGAATTTAATGAGATTAAAATAGATAATATTGTTATAATACAATAGTTTATAATGTATTTATAATAAAATAAATTATTAAAATTATTTTTATTAAATAATAAAAGAGTAAATATTAAAACTATTGATGAACTTCGGTTTAAGTTGTAAGTTTATATATGATCTTTGATTTTATACAATGTTATACACGAATTTTTAATTTGATCTAATTCTCATAAATTATTAACATAATTATTGATATAGCATTGTTTTAAGTTTATATATTTTATATACAAATAATTATATTTATCTAATATAAAAATAAATTGATGTATTTATTTCTTTAAATATATATAATTAAATCAATATCAAAGTTTCGTATATGCAATTGCACCAAACTAAAGTTCATATATCAAATTGCACATTGAATCAAAATTTATATATAATTTTAAGATTTATCCCAATAATAAAACATAAATTAAATTTATTTTTATAAAATAATAGTTAAAAATATTAAAATCATATCTATAAAAATTTATCCAAGTATTGTATAAAAAATTATAATAATATTTACTTTCTATAATTTTTTAACAATACTTTCTATAATTATTAAACTTATATTATATTATATAATATAGTAGTTTTCTTACTCGCACCATGCATGATTGAACAACTGTATTCTTAAATTGTTATGGTATAAAATATAAATGCATTAAAATTTTGCATTGTATATCGTATGCTCGAAATATAAAATTCGTGATCATATTTTAATATTAAAAATGATTTTAATATTTAATATATTATCAACATTTACATACAATTAATTAATTTCTTTGCGAAACAATATATAAAATATTTAATAACCAACAATATAAAATTTGGTTTAAAAAGTATATAAAGTTGTAATTAAAAATATAAAAATATATAAAGTTAAATTAAATAGAGTACATCAAATTGAAATCCAAAAAAAAAATCAATGGCTAGTGTTGGGAGATCGATGGTGAAGGTAAGGTGAAGGACAGATGAACCATCGGATCCTAATGATCCAGTGGTGAATGAGATAGGAGTGAAAGTGGACTCGGTTGAGGTTCGACCCGCATCATGGAGGATAAATTGTTAGGGAATACCTCTGAAGGGACTCATTCACAGAAAGAGGATGATTTTGAACTAAGTAAGGGAGACGCTAGAAAGAGATCTTTGATGGTATTCCATTCATAACTTTCTTCGATCGAGTACACAACTTCATTGCGAAACGCATGGCCAGAATAATGATTGTTAAGCTTCTGAGGAGTCAGATATCTCAATATGGTGAACAGATTGCAATCAATTTGGAGAACAAATCAACCCCTACAAATAATTGATTTGGAAAATGATCATTTCTCAGTCAAATTCCATGTTAGAATTAAGTGACCCGAATTCTTATTTAAATAAAATACAGTGATAAAATAAAATAAAAGTAAAATCCATATAGAACTACACTTGTTTTTATTTTATTTTTAGAATAAGGTTTTTTAAACCTTATTAAACTCCATCTATTTTATATTGATTAGAATAAGGTGTTTCAATCTTACTACACTCTTATTAGAATATGGCTTTACAAAGCCTATAAATAGACATAGTCTATTCCTTTTGTATTAATTCGAATTTGACATAGTAAATTTTCTTCTCCTCTGCCCGTGGTTTTTTCCCGAAAGGGTTTTCACGTAAAATCTGTGTGTTCTTTATTTTTATTTATCTTTTCTTTGTGATATATTGTTATTACCGACGTTTTATTTTTTACAAATTGGTATCAGAGCTTCTGGGTTGTTCATCTCGATTACGGTAATGACGTCTTTGAAGTATGAAATTCCGCTGTTGGATCGCAACAACAGATTTATGTTGTAACAGATTAAGATGTAGGTAGTTCTTGCACAGATAGACTTAGAGGAAGCCTTGCTAGGGGTAGATAAGATGCCTTCGACATTGACGGAGGAAGAGAAAAAGCTCAAGGATCGAAAGGCGTTAACACAGTTACATATGCATTTGTCTAACGAAATTTTGTAGTATGTGATGAAGGAAAAGACCGCCGCTAGATTATGGAAGAGCTGGAACAAATATGTATGTCGAAAACTCTAACTAGTAAGCTGTATATGAAGCAACGTCTTTATGTTCATCGTTTGGAGGAAGGTGCATCTATGCACGAACACTTAACAGTGTTTAAAGAAATTCTCTCAAACTTGGAGGTCATGGAGGTTCAGTATGATAAGAAAGATCTAAGGTTGATTCTACTTTGTTCGTTGCCCCCGTCTTATTCAACATTTAGAGACACGATTTTATATAGCCGCGAGTCTCTCACAGTTGATGAGGTTTATGATTCTTTGACCTCATATGATAAGATGAAGCATCTTGTGGTTAAAACCGACTCTCAAGGAGAGGGTCTCATTGTTCGTAGGAGACAAGATCGGAATGCTGATGATGATCGTGGAAGGCCACAGGAACAGAATCCTCACGATAAATCTAAGGGTAGATTGAAGTCTTCAAATAGAGGTAAAACTTGTAACTTTTGTAAGAAGAAAGGGCACATTAAATCTGAGTGTTATAAGCTACAGAATAAGATCAAAAGAGAGGCTGCGAATCAAAAGGGAAAACAACTAGAAAATTCCGATGAAGCTGATGTTGTAGAAGACTACAATGATGGTGAACTTTTAATCACTTCTGTCAAAAATTCTAAAGTGAACAATGAGTAGATCCTTGATTCGAGCTGCACCTTTCACATGAGTCCCAATCAGGATTGGTTTACAACTTACGAAACAATATCTAAATGTGTTGTTTTGATGGGAAATAATGCTTCGTGTAACATTGCAGGTGCTGAAACAATTAAAGTTAAGATGTTTGACGGAGTTGTCAGAACACTTAGTGACGTGCGACATGTTCCAAAGTTGAAGAGAAATTTAATTTCGTTGAGTACAATTAACAGCTGAAAGTGGGGTTTTGAATATTTCCAAAGGTTCCCTTGTTGTGATGAAAGGGTAGAGAAAGACTGCCAAGTTATATATTTTGTAGGGTTTTACTGTTACTGGTGATACAGTTGTTACTTCCTCTTCCTTACCAGATGATGATATTACTAAACTTTGGCATATGCGCCTAGGGCATATGAGTGAGAATGAAATGACAGAATTGAGCAAAAGAGGACTTCTTAATGGGCAAAGAATTTGTAAACTAAAGTTCTGTGAGCATTGCATTTTTAGGAAGCAAAAGAGAGTTTGATTCACTAGAAGAATCCATAACATGAAGGGAACATTGGAGTATATTCATTCTGATCTGTAGAGGCCATCTAGAGTGCCTTCGAGAGGTGGAGCTAATTATATGCTAACTTTTATTCATGATTTTTCCAGAAAAGTTTGGGCGTTCTTCTTGAAGCAGAAAAGTGATGTGTTTTCTGCATTTAAGTCTTGGAAAACTATGATTGAAAAACAGATAGGAAAACAAATAAAATACCTCCACACAGATAATGGCTTAAATTTTTGTTCTAATGAGTTTAATAAACTGTGCAAGTTAGAAAGGATCGTGAGACACTTTTCAGTTCATCATACTCCACAGCAAAATGGTGTTGTAGAACGAATGAACAGAACGATCATGGAGAAGGTTCGATGTATGTTGTCAAATGCCAACTTACCAAAGTCGTTTTGGGCCGAAGCAGCCTCTACTGCATGTTTTTGATCAACCGATCTCCATCCGTTGCCATTGAAAAAAAGACTCCACAAAAGGTATGGTCTGGTAATCCTGCTGACTATTCTGATTTAAAGATCTTTGGGTGTCCTGTGTATACTCATATTGATAATGGAAAATTTGAACCGAGATCCATTAAATGTGTTTTTCTTGGTTATAAAGTTGGTGTAAAAGGGTATAAGTTATGGTGTCCTGAAAATAGAAAAGTTGTGATTAGCAGAGATGTTGTTTTTGATGAAACTGATATGCTAGCTAACTTATCTCTTAAAGACTCCTCCGATAAAGAAAATCAAAAGCAGGTAGAGTATCAATTTAATACAGAATCTACAACAGAGTCGACTCCTCAAACCAGTACAAAAATTGATAATAGAGTTATTTCTTCACCATAATACTCTATCGTGAAAAACAGAACTAGAAGAGAAATTAAACCTCCAAAGAAGTATGCCGAGGCTGATCTAGTTGCTTATGCTTTCAATGTGGCTGAAGATATAGATACGAACCAAGAGCCATCTAATTATTCTGAGGCGGTTAGCTGTGAAGACTCAGAAAAGTGGTTGTTTGCTATGCAAAAGGAGATGGAATCATTCCACAAAAACAGAACATGAGATCTTGTGAAACTTCCTAAAGGTAAAAAGACTGTTGTTGTAAATGGGTGTTTAAAAATAAAGAAGGGACTCTAGGAGTTGAAGAACCCAGATATAAAGCAAGGCTTGTTGCAAAAGGGTTACAGTCAAATTCCAAGAGTGGACTTCACAGATGTGTTCTCCCTAGTTGTGAAGCATAGTTTGATTCGAGCTTTTGATTGGTATTGTGGCCATGCATGATTTGGAGCTTGAGTAGTTAGATGTAAAAACTGCATTTTTGCATGGAGAACTTGAGGAGGATATTTACATGCAACAACCAAAGGGTTTTACAGTCTCAGAAAAAAGGACCATGTTTGCTTGCTGAAAAAGTCCTTTTACGGTTTGAAACAGTCACCAAGACAGTGATACAAGAGGTTTGATTCCTTTATGACTTCTAATGATTTTAAAAGAAGTAGTTTTGACAGTTGTGTTTACTTTAAGAAAAACAGTGATGGTTCTTTTGTGTATCTACTTCTTTATGTTGATGACATGTTGATAGTAGCAAAAGATAAAAGAGAGATAAGAAAGGTCAAAGCCCAACTAAGTGAATAATTGAGATGAAAGATTTGGGACCAGCAAAGAAGTTACTTGGTATGGATATTCTTAAAGATAGAAAAGAAAATAAATTGTACCTAAGTTAGAAGGGGTACATTGAGAAAGTTCTTTGCAGGTTCAATATGCAGAGTGCTAAGCCTGTTAGTACTCTTTTAGTAGCCCATTTCAGACTTTCATCAGCTTTGTCTCCACAATCAAATTATGAGATTGAGTACATGTCACATGTTCCATACTCTAGTGCAGTGGGATCTCTCATGTATGCTATGGTTTGTTCACGTCTAGATTTATATATAGTCAGCGCAGTTAGCAAATACATGGCGAATCCCAGTAAAGAATATTGGAAAGCAGTTCAGTGGATTTTAAGATACTTAAGAGGTACTACCGATGTTTGCTTACAGTTTAGAAGAACTAAAGATGGAGTCATTGGGTATGTTGATGCTGATTTTACTAGAGAGCTTGATAGAAGAAGATCTCTCACAAGCTATATCTTTACAATCGGAGGTTGTGCAATCAGTTGGAAAGTCACTTTGCAAACTACAGTCACTTTGTCTACCAGTGAAGCTGAGTACATGGCAATTACTAAGGCTTGTAAAGAAGCTATTTGGTTGAAGGGACTCTTTAATGAACTCAATAAAGACCTTTAAATCAGTACAGTATTTTCTGACAGTCAGAGTGCAATCTTCCTTATAAAAGATCAAATGTTTCATGAGAGAACAAAACACATTGATGTTCGGTATTATTTTTTTCATGATATTATTGCTCGTGGTGATATTATTGTGAGCAAAATTAGTACTCATGAAAATCCAGCAGATATGATGACAAAGTCACTTCCTATAACCAAGTTTGAGCATTACTTAGACTTGGTTGGTGTTCATTGTTGAAGTTAAACCCTTAAGGGGTTTTATGGAAAAGGTAGAGAACTTGTTCATTAAGAGTTTGCGATAAAGAACTTGTTCATTGAAAATTCGTGTCAAGGTGGAGATTGTTAGAATTAAGTAACCCGAATCCTTATTTAAATAAAATACAGTAGTAAAATAAAATAAAAGCAAAATTCATACAGAACTACACTTCTTTTATTTTATTTTTAGAATAAGGTTTTTTAAACATTATTAAACTCCATCTATTTTATATTGATTAGAATAAGGTGTTTCAGTCTTACTACACTCCTATTAGAATATAGCTTTACAAAGCCTATAAATAGACATAGTCTATTCCTCTTGTATTAATTTGAATTCAACATAGTGAATTTTCTTCTCCTTTATCCGTGGTTTTTTCCCGAAAGGGTTTCCACATAAAATCAGTGTGTTCTTTATTTTTATTTCTCTTTTCTTTGTGATATATTGTCATTACCGACGTTCTATTTTTTACATTCCAAAATGACAAAGAGTATCTAGCTGTATTGCCTGGTGGACCATGGACTATTTACGGGTATTATCTTACTATATGAACGTGGACACATGATGTAACATCAAATGTAATAGTTATTTTAGTATACTTTCTCACTTGAGGAGCTTATTTTCAAGTAATTTTATATTTATTTATTACATTTTTGGTATTTAGTAGTTATGTAGTAAAAGTTAATAAAAAAAATTATTTTTAACACATATGTGAGTGTTAGTGACCTATTAGGCTGACACGGGCCTTAGGTAGTTTTAACCTATTAATTTGAGTGTACAGGATGTTGAATTTAGGGCCCAATGGATATAGGGATTTGGGACGAGTGATGCACAAGCTTCTTGAGCTACAAAAGCAAAACAAGGATGTAACACCCCCTACCCGTATCCGTCGCTGGAATAGAGTACGAGGTATTACCGAGAAGCACGAAACACTTATAGATAATTTAAATATATTTTCATAACAACTTGTCACGATTTCATACTATTTCATATTTAAGCTTTATTCACTAAAGTATTTGAAATATCATCTTTATGCAAATAGCACACATGAGATACATAATTCCATAATTATGAATGAACACATTTATCAAACATATTCCATGTATTTATATATATCATAGTTTCATATTTCCATGTATCAATTACCATCACTTCCTCGTATTTCAGACAAATATGTGTAACAATTCATAAATATTCAATTCATTAACTCTTCCTACCAATCACGATTTAAATTGCCAAATCACTTATTGAGCCCAATTTCAATGTTCACTAAAATCTATCATATAAATTTGGATGTACGTATTCATCAATAAATTCCATGTACAGATATCATCATCTCATACTTCCACATACATTTACTTTCCACATTTATGAATTCAAATAGCATACACAAGACATACCAATGTATTTCAAGTACGTTTTCATGATAATTCATTTCGAACTCAGATTATTTCATACTAGAAGTTTTCTCATTAACTCATTTGGAATACCAATTCATACGGATAATACACTCAAGGCGTAGAAATATATAATCACAAATGAATTCATTCATCAACCAAGTTTTATGCTCATGTCTCATCAACTCGTATTTCCTTATGTTACATAATTCCATGTAATACTTACCAAACTTCTTCAAATTAGTGAACATCTTACGAATTGGTCCTGCTTGGTATGCAATCGAATTTCACCGATAATTCATCGATGCCATAGCATAGCTATGGTCTTTTCACTAGAATGCCATAGCTCAGCTATGGTCTTACATCTTATACACATATCACACCGACGCCATATCCCAGATATGGTCTTACACAAAAATCACTTGTCACTTGTAGCCGAAGCTACCACTATTCACTGATCAGGTAGCCAGAGCTACCATTTTTCATTGATCAAGTAGCCGATGATTAGGTAGCTGAAGTACCACTTTTCACTGATCAGGTAGCCGAAGCTACCACTTCTTACTTGTCATTTGTCCTTGATCAGATAAATGTAGCCGAAGCTATCACTTATCACTTTCACTTGTTCTTGATCAGATAAGTGTAACCGAAGCTATCACTTGTCACTTTCACTTGTTCTTGATCAGATAAGTGTAGCCGAAGCTATCACTTATCACTTTCACTTGTTCTTGATCAGATAAGGGTAGCCGAAGCTATCACTTATCACTTGTTGCCATGGTCCAACCATGGTCTTTTCCTTCAATTCATCTTGTCACTGAACTGAAATGCTCAATTTGATCATTTATTCAATTTTCATGCTTTTACATTATTCATGATTTTATCATCAATACATATGAAATAACACATCATGAAATTCATAAAATTAACAAATGATCACTAAAATTTAGCCATATAAACTCAGAAGTTCGATTTTTGTATTATAACGATAATCATAATTTCATAATAAATATTTCAAATAAAACATTATATCATTTCTAATTCAACACTTATCGATTATAATCGGGCATGTGATCAATTTATACACGAGTCATTCATATATATATATATATATGTACATTTTTCCTCCTCCTCCTCTCCATCCACATCCTTAGTATAAATAATACACTTGTAAGTAACATTATCCATAATTTTCACTATTTACTTATGTGAATATTCAAGTTATTCATCCATGTCATAGTCACTAAATTATTTTTATCTTGAGCTAAAGAACTCCAAATTAAAATCCATAAATTTTACCAGAATCTAGACTCATATGTCTTCTTACCATAAAAATTTCATAATTTTTGGTTGGGCCAATTAATACAGTTTATTCATTGAAGTCTCCCTTTATTTTGCTGTCTGACAGTTCTGACACTTCTTCACTAAAAATTAATTATCTCCTTGTACAGGATTTGAATGATATTTCTGTTTATTTCTATTCAAAATAGACTCATTTAGGATTCTAAACATATAAATTTAAGCCCCTAATTATTTTTGTCCAATTTTTTATGATTTTACAAAGTCAGAATAGGGGAACCCGAAATCATTCTGACCTTGTCTCACAAAATTTATCATATCTCATTATTTACAATTCCATTACTTACATAATTTCTTGTATAAGAAACTAGACTCAATAAGCTTTAATTTCATATTTTATTAATCCTCTAATTACATTTATACAATTTTTGGTGATTTTTCAAAGTTAGACTACTGCTGCTGTCCAAAACAGTTTTAGTGCAAAATGTTGATTTCTATTTTGCCCCAAATTTCACAATTCATACAATTCAGTCCTTGCTCAATTAACCCATCAATTAAAATAATTTTATAAATTAATACTTTTCCTAGACATTATAAGTTATTTCATAACTATTGAAATTCAGAATTTCCACATAAAACTCTAACTTCAAACTCTTTTACAATTAGGTACCAAACATTCACTTTCTACGCAATTCTTTCAATAAAATCAGCATATAAACAATTTAAAGCTCTAATTCCATGCCAAATCATCATATAATTCTAGCACATATTCATATCAACTTTCAATTTCTTTCATAGAATCAAAAACTAATGAATTCAACAAGTGGACCTAGTTGTAAAAGTCACAAAAACACAAAAAATTGAAGAAATAATCAAGAATTGAACTTACTTGAAGTAAAAATATGAAAAAACAGCTTAAGGGAACTCTTACATGGCATTTTTTCTGATGAGAATGCATAAAAATAAAGAGAAATCTAGATAATTCCAGTTTAGTCCTAGCTTTATTAAGTAAATTTTGCAATTTTCCAATTTTGCCCTTAATTCTCCTTATTTTCTTGCTGATTTCATGCCCTTTCCGTCCAGCCCAAATAGACCTTGAGTCTATTTTCCTTTTAAACCCTCTTTCTTTTATCATTTAAACTATTTAATTATTTCCCACAATTTTTCATTTGATACAATTTAGTCCTTTTTGTTCAATTAACTATCAGAACTTTAAAATTTCTTGACGAAACTTTAATACTAACTTATTAACACTCCATAAATATTTATAAAAATATTTATGGCTCAATTTAAAATTCCCGAGGTCTCGATGCCTCGTTTTTTATTCTAATTATTTTAATATTTATTTTTAGTACACTATTTACTATTTCAAAATTTTTCTTAACTTTACATTTAACTTGTACTTACTAAATTAATAATATTTTCTACTCATTTGTCGGATTTAGTGATCTCGAATCACTGTTCCGACACCACTAAAAATTAGGTTGTTACAAAGGACTTCTAAGCCCACAAAATGCATGTCGTGTCACGCCATGGCTTGTGTATGGCGCAACATATGACCGACATGGAGCCCAAGTATTTCGAGGCTATTTTCGTTCACACAATCAACTTTATACGAAGACCCAAGACATGCTAAAGACCTAATTTGGGCTAGTAACACTTCTATAAATAAGACTTTACGGGTTTGATGTAACAAAGTCGTCTTAAAGGCATAAAAAAACCCTTATAGTTTAGGAGTAGGATTTAGATTTAGTTTTCTCTTATTTTCCTTAAACGCTTTGTTCTTTCCTTTTAGAATTGATTTTGATCCAAGATTTCTTTTATGCAATTGAAGTATTTTAGTTTATTTTCCTTTGCAAGCGACAAGATTTGTTATCCCAATCGAGAGATTCACTAATCCACTCTTAATCAATACAAAGCAAGATTATTCTAAATCTCTTTTCTCTTTCAGTTTATTTGTGTTATTTACATGTTTACATTAATTGAATTTGAGATTATGAATGTTATGAGTAACTAATTCCCTTAGGGGAAATTAACAAGTGGATAAGGAAGTGATTAACAGAGGATTAAGCGTTTGTCAAATGAATTAATTGGTATAAATTACGCGTTCTTAAACCCTAGGCTTGACAACCTTAGGAAGTAATCAAAGGTTAAACAAGGTCGAGAGATAAGTTTGCAGAGTAAATCGTAATTAATCCTAGTTGAGAAAGTGAGGTCGGAAGATAAACGAGTTTCAATCAATTAATTAATCAGTTAGAGGTTGGAAGGTAATAATTGGTTAGTTAATAACTAATTCACTCTAATTTAGTTATTTAATTTCTAATATTCATCACTTTTATGATTCATTGTAATATAGAATTTAATTATTACTATTTAGACTTATTTTTGTAAAGAGATTTTCAATAAATTTAATTCATCCTCCATTAGGTACGATCTTCGGAATACTTCTCTGTGCTCCATTGTAACACAATACTATATTATAATTTGACATGTATACTTGCGACATCGCTGCTTTAATTTCATATATATTTGGCGTAGTATTTTTCAATAAAATGTTCACATGTTTGGCAGAAGTCAACACCAGCGTTCTCGATAGATCAACTTCATCTTAATAACTTGATGATTTGGATCCGATTACCCGGGTTGCTGAAAGGCATGTACACTAAGAGGTTGTTGAAACTTATTAGAAGCACAATTGGTCCAGTTACTAAAATAAACTACAATACAAATAACAATTCTAGAGGACAATTCACGAGGCTTGAGGTTTACATCGATTTAGGTAAACCATCGCTATCGAGAATAAGGATCAACGGGAAGATGCAGCAGGTGGAGTACGAATCATGTCATTAATGTGTTTCAACCATGAGAGGTTCAGCCACACCTGTGAAAGTTGCATATACAATTTCAAGAAATGAAAAACAAATGAGGAAGTGGTAGATGGTCGTACTGGCAGAGAACCATTAACTTAAGAATGGTTGGAGCAAGAAAATTATGGGACATGGATACTGGTCAAACGTAGACCGAGACAGAATACCAGACCAGCGACAAATTCAAAAGAGGACAATGAAAATTAGTTCACTGAAGGATCGAGATTTGTGGTGCTTAGCGAAAATCTCGAGGTTATGATTGGGAAGAAATTGAATGGTGTAATTGAGAAAGAGGAAATTAAGGATTTTGGAGAGCACAATAAGGATAAGGAAAAATTGGCAAGGGTGGAAAAGTCAACTACTACACGTTTCACGGCGTTAGGTAGCAAAAAAAAGGTTACTAAAAGTAAAGATAAAGGGATAGGCGTGACAAATGGGTTAAATGGTTTTTTCAAAGTTTTGAAGCCCAAAAACAGTCATGGCTCATCATTTGGGCTGATTGGCAATCCTTTTGATGATAGCTCAAGGATGGGCCTATGGATCTTGAACAAAGGGTTGGAGCCGATCCAGTTTAAAGAGTTGTTAGCCTCATGAAAAAAAAGAGACTCATCTAGAAAAGGGATTTTGGAAAGTCCAACCACCAGTAGTGCAAAAGGAAATATAGGGGAGGTTTTTGGACAGCGGCTGACGATCGTGACTGGTAAAACTAGTGAAAACACAAGCCAAATACCAATGGGAATGGTAGAAGAAGAACACCCATCCCTTTGAATGGTCGTGGCGATTGAAGATATTGTTCAAAATCTTAGCCATGAGGTTGCGAGAGATGCAGCAAGGATGGGAAAAATATGGCAATGTTTGGATTGAATGATGAAACATTGGGGGATATTGAGACGACGTGATTAGGTTGGTAGTTTTCAATTTTTTCCTCCTTCAGATGATGGTACTTCCAAATTTTAGAGGATTTTCCGGAATTGTTAGATGTGCAGACACACCTGATTTCATAATTTCTTAAACGAGTATAAAAGGGAGGTCAGACCAAACTTAGTTGCTGAAATAAGAATCAGTGTAAATAAGATAGATTTGTTTATTGTTAAGTTGGGGTCTGAAAACTCCTTTCGGGTTGAAGCCATGGGTTTCGTAGGATTAATTTGGTTACTATGTAATGAAGAGGTTGAAATTGATATACTGAAGGTTCACTTGCAATTTGTCCACATGAGAATTCAACTCAACCAAAACCATCATACTTTTATGTGCATTGCCATTTATGCCAGCCTTTAACGGAGCACAAGGAAGCAGTTATGGGATAGCCTGGGGAGATAAAAGTTGGAGTTAAAGAGTCATGGTTCTTGGCCAGAGGCTTTAACGCCATCTTAAATTGTGATGAAAGACAAGGAAGGAGAAAATCATGTAGTGTAGGCTATAGCAAATTTAATTCTTTCATTTCTCAGCAGAATTTATCTGATTTTAGGTTTTCAGGGATCCATATTTACTTAGAGCAGGGGGAGCCTTTTCCAAAAGTTGGATCGGGCACTTTGTAATTATCGTTGGTTAACAATTGAGCCCAATACATCTGTCCGTCATTTGCACAAGCTGAAATATGATCACTAACCAGTTCTCGTGTCACCCTTTTGGTTTCTAGCTAGCTAGTTCATCCGAAATTTCATAATATTGTTGCTAAATCTTAGAGAGTTGAAGCCAACATTGGAGAAAATTTTGAAAACTTCACACCACTAGTCCAAGAATGGAATAAAACTGTCTTTGGTAATATTTTTGCACAGAAAAGAAGATTGATGAGAGAGTTAGACCATGTCCAGTGAGCATTGGAGCGCAGTAATTTGTTACTAATAAAATAGAGGGAAGCAGACATCTAACTAGAAATTGAGAGCACATTGTACCAAGAGAACTCGTAAACTCAAATGGTTTTTCAGGTAACAGTCTACTGTATACTGTAGGTCAAAATGGTTCATTGCAGATAGATATGTTACATCTTAAAAGCAAGGTGTCGGATATAGGGTGGATAATGAAGAAGGAATCCAAACAACTTTTCAGCCCGTGTGTAAGCTGAAATGAGTTTTGGTCCGCTAGAGTGGCGTAGGCCTTCATTAGTTAACCCAACTGTTGGAATGCCAGTAGGTCCTGCAAGACTATAGCAAGAAAAAAGGGGTCCACCAAGGATTAATTAGATTTGGAATGGTCGTCAAGGAGGGCATATCTAAAGGGTCATTAGGAGGGTAGGCAGGAGGAGTACCTTATAAGTATATGGTGGAAAAAAGAAGTCATACTAGTAACCGACCACCAAGCTTTGTTATTTTGGATTTAACATAAAAATTATTGAGTAGGTGGATATCCAAAACAGGGGATAAATGGAAGAAAGAATGCATGAAAGGATAGGATAGAGTCCGCAGTTATGGCGGGACATTTGAGTAACTATCAAAACTAGTCGAGTAGAGATAAAATCGACCAGGGAAAGATCATTCAACGATTTAACCACTAATAGATGAGTTCAGGAATATGGTTTAGAAACCGTCGTTCTAGGTTAAAAGAAACCGTCTCAAAACAACCAAGAAGTTAAACATGTTTAGTTTTTTTCTTTTTTACTACCCTTGCAAGACAGGATTTATTTTTGAGTAATGCGGCAAAGATACTCACTAAGATCTTTTGAACTTATAGAATTTTGGCCAATGTTTGCAGGACATATTAGTTGATTAAGGATCCAATCGTGTTAGATCAAGAGTCATCTTCAGTTTAGTGTCATGCACTTAGGAAGTGGGTACCTTCAAAGGCTTTACCTCGATGTTAAATATATTTTAATTAAATAGTTTTCTTAGAACTTAGAAATTCATGGTAGTCAAATTAAGTTTGGTTTAAGGTTCTTGTGGTAAAAAACCTTCAACATGAAGTAATAAAGTCGTTTAGTGAATTTTCTGATTAAAGTATTAAATCAAATTGGTTCAATTGTGATTCCTCATACTTGGAATCGTTCCAACGATCGAGTCGGAAAGGGTGCTACAATACTCGTATATGAAACTTGTACTCAAATTCCAGTCAAATGTAGTATCAATAACACCCAATTTAGACCAAGTTAAGAAATTTTCAATGATCTTTTATGGAAGGCCAATTCAAGAAACAAATTTCATGATAGATTTATATATATAGCCTTTAAACATGAGATGCCGAGGTTTTTCAGAATTCAAGTTTTAACAGTGAAACAATTGGATTTCCCATCAAGGATATTGAAGATAGTTGCCCAAGAAATTCAACAAACCATAATTTCTCTGCAGATTTAACATTTTCATTCGATATTAAGAAAACTGCATTTGGGAGCATTATCTTGTTGGGTTCTATTGAACCACCTCAAAATTGAAATTCCAACATAATGATACCCCCTAAAATAAATCAACATATAGGTTACTGACAAATAGCCACTCATGATATAGATTTTATCCATACAAATCAGTTGACCCAAAAAAAAATTAGCAGAAAATTCGAAGCACACCAAAGATTTATAAATGGAAATATTCAATATCTGAAGCTTTGTTTTGAAAGGCAACAAAGCAATCCATAACAAGAATAATGATCTCTCTTTGATTTCTCATGTAAATCTACCTATACCCATTTATTGTATATAGCTTTACCTGATCTCCTCAATCATCAAGGTTGTGTGAAGCTTAACTTGGTAGGCATAGGAGTTGGACAAAGCAGTAGCGAAGCTCAGGTGGATGGTGGTAATACAAATGGGTGAGGGATGGTCAGACAGAAAAGGGATTTCGGTGGGTGGGGCATTCGGGGGGAACTGATGAGTGTTCAGGGATTTTTTGGGGGGATTTTGTTGGGAGGATTTTGATTTGGGGATAAAAGGTGGGTAAGGCAGAAGGAGGAAGTAAAAGGGTTTGGGGTAAAAATGTAAAATAACTAGATTAATTAATAATTTAAATTTAAATTTTAAAATTTTATAGCTTGGTATTCAGTTTATTTGAGTTATTTGAATTCGAAAAAAAATTTGAGTTGATTTGATTAATTCGATTCGAATAATTCAAAATTCGAATTTTTTAAAGTCGAATCAAATTTTACTTACCCTTAAATATGAGATGTATTGATGAAGTACAGTTATAGGATCTTGACACTTCTTTTTAATTTCTTCAATTCATTTTAAATAATTTGGTTTATTATTAATAAATTTGTTGTGTAACACCCCAAATCCGGTCTAGACGTTATGGCCGAATCGACGATGTCACATGGAATGGAAGGTGAAAACGAGTTTGTCGAGTTAAAACCGTTCCAGTTAATTTAGCCTTTATCTTAGTTCGAAGTAAAACACATGTTATTCAGTATGTCTAATATCATATCTTCTTAGTGGAAGCTTTGGAAAACACTCATTTTAAAAAGTATCATTTGATCTTAGTGAAAACCGAGTTTTATCATGCTTAACAATAATAAATCGTAAAACAATTAAGAAATCGAAAACTTAAAGCCAGACCGTCCAAAGTCCATAAGTTATATCAAAACCCCAAATAAGTAATATAATCGAAAAATTTACGAAAAACAGTCTAAAATTTACGTGTGGCCACCATCGAGTCCTCTGCTGCTCTGATCCGTCAAGTCTGGGGATTACCTGTACAGATTAAACAGAAAAGGTGAGTTTTCGCAAACTCAATGTGTAATCTCCACAAAAACATGCATACAGATACGTATCAGAATACTATCAAATATAAGCTGGGCCTAAGCCCATTACAAATTCAGTTTGGGCCTTAGCCCAATCAGATACAGTATGCAATAGCAGAAAATCAGAATCCTACCCACCAGCCTCTACACACCATCTTCGTCCTTCCCTACACACTATGTGGGGATTAAATCGACCCACCCATCCCTACACACCATGCTATACCGAAATGCGGCACATAATAAAAAATTTGTACCAGAGCTGCTAGATAACAGGCTTGATAGCCTTTTAGATACTTCCTCCAAATAAGAATAACCCACCCCGAAGTAGAGGTGTGCATGGGCCGGGCCCATAAAAAAATTTCGGCCCGTTTTCAAGGCCCGGGCCCGGCCCGGCCCGAAATATGGGCATGAAAATTTGTCCAAGCCCGGCCCGAGAAAAAAATGGTAGGCGAGAAGCCGCGCCCTGCCTAGGTCATATTAATTTTTTTTACTTTTTTATTAAATAAAAACTTTAAAATATAATAAATCAAATACATTTAAAACATAAAAACAAATATTAAAACAAAAATAAATAAAAAATGGGACTAAAATAATTATTAAAATAATACATAAATTAAAAATATAATAAAAAGTAATTATATTAAAATTGAAAAATTGAAACAAATTAAAACTAAATTAAGAATTAAATTATATTAATAACAAAAGTTTTACAATATCAAAATAACATCAAAACAAAAAAAAAAGTAAAGTAAAAAGTACTAAAGTTATTTAAAATTAAAAATAAAAAAATTTTAAAAATAATTTAATATTAAAATCGGGTAGGTAGAGGCAGCCCGCAAAAAAATTCTTACCCGAGGCCCGGCCCATTTTCTAAATGGGCATCGTTTTTTGTCCAAGCCCATTTTTCGGGCCTATATTTTTACCCAAACCCTCCCATTTTTCGGGCGGGCCTTCGGGCCGGGCCGGGCCGCCCGGCCCATGCACACCTCTACCCCGAAGCAATGCAACATACAAAAGATTTCATGCTATTATGCAGTTACAATTCATACATTCAAATCAGCATACATGCTCAATTCAAATTTCATATAGACAGTTCACACAATTAGGGGTCTAAGTAATGCTTACCAACCCTATAGTAGGTTTACAGTTGACTTGGGCGACTCGTGTAACCTTAAGCAACTTTTCAGAAACATGGGCTCACACGGCTATGTGGCTTGCCCTTGTGGGCCCACATGCCCGTGTGGCCCACCCGACCTAAATTAGCCCAGAATCTCACACGGCCGTGTGGTTTTACCCGTTGATCGTGGTGATTCGTGATAAGTTTTAATAAATTTATATTTGACCGTTCTTGAAGACTAACTATTATCACGACGAAGGCAAGTGTACCTATCGAATAGTAGTATAGTTTTAGCAAGACCGGGATATCGAACCCAAAGGAGCTAAAAGTACTAGTATTAACTCTTTTCTTATTATCTAGCCTAAAAATAAAAGGGTTTGTTTTATCTAAACTAATTAACTAACTAAGAATTCACAGAAAGAAAATTGGGGAAAATACTTTTGGAAAATTCGATTGATTAAGACAATACCCAAGGAAAAATCCACCTAGACTTCACTTGTTATTTGACTCTGGAATTAGACAATTTATTCACTTGACTTGATTCTAGAAATCCCTAAGTTATATTATTATCTCTCTCGAGACTAACAACGTCTAACCCTAGGTTGATTAATTGAAATCTCTTTCTAATTAAAACCTTTAGTGTTGCATTAACTCGATCTATGGATTCTCTTATTAGGTTTGACCCTAATCTGACAGATTTTTGTCGTTCTATGTCTAGGATTGCATGCAACTCCGCTTAATTATGCTAGATCTACTCTTAGACAGGGACTTTTACTCCTCTGAATAAGCATATCAATACTTGGATTAATATCCTAAAATATTAAAATAAGGATTAAGAACACATAATTAAGAACAAATCAAGTATTTATCATATAATTTAGAAAATAATAACAAGATCCATCTTAGGTTTCATTCCCCTTAGGTATTTAGGGGATTTAGTTCATAATTATAAAAAGACAACATCTCAGAAGAATATTGAATACAAAACATAAAGAAAACCCAAAACTCCTGAAGGGAAATTAAAGGGAGATCTTTAGTCTTGAAGGAGAATCCGACTTCTGAGATGGATCAATCGACTTTCTTCGAGTAAAATTCTGCTTTCCACTCTGTGTGTCCCCTTTTCATCCTCCTCTCTGGTGTTTAAATAGGCTTTAGAATGCCTTAGAACCCTCAAGAGTGGCATTTTCCGAATAGAGCTCAACTTGGGCTCGACAGGGACACGCTCGTGTTCGATTGCTCCAAACCGTGTTGAGTCTATTGAATAGACACGGCCGTGTAGTCTACTCGTGTAACTCATGCTCAATTCTGCTAGAAGGGCACGGACGTGTGGTCTACCTGTATGAGGAAGTCCAGGCCGTGTTGATTTCCCATGTTGGCCCATTTTCTCTGTATTCGGCCCGTTTCTCGCTCTTTTTACTCTCCTATGCTCACCTAAGTATAAAACATGAAATTAAAGGATTAGGAGCATTAAATTCACCAATTCTAAGGAGAATTTATCCATAAATGTGCTAAACATGGGATAAAAATATGTATAAATTACGATTTATCACTCGTGTGGGCCCACACACTTATGTGGCCCACGCGGCCCAAATCGGGATAGCCCGTGTGTCGCACACGGCCTACTTGGCCATCACACGACCATGTCATGCGTGCACGACTTGACTCATCGATCATACGCTCGTGTTCCATCATATTGTGGCGTCGACAGTATGTTTTTTTGGCTTTTCACCGAATCTTGTTTTCTGCGTTTTGGGTACACACTTGGTTTTGTTTTCGCAGCAAACGTAACTCCCAAGTCACTAGAACCTAAAGTTGAGAAATATCATACCGATTCAGCCACTTAAATCAATTCTTATACGCGAACACAAAAAGACAGCCAACTACTAAACTACCGAAATTCGTTACCTCTCAACAGCGATGATTCTCTCAGTACAACTAGGACGCCAAATCGCGACCAGCAGCCCCTTGTGCTCATCCTAAATAACACTACTTTCTCGTTAGACCAAAAACTATTGCTCAAACCCAAAATTGTAATAATCTACACTTACCAGCAACACCCGAAAGGAAAGACGGAGATAACGAAGACTAGAGATTTGTAACAAAAAGAAAATAAAGATAGGACTACAGCAAAAAGGAAAAAAAATGGCGCGGGAGAAGGAAGAGAGAAACGACAGGAGGGAACTTTTGGTGAACAGAACTACCAAATCAGAATTCTGATTACCCCCTAACTTTACTTTCACAATCCCACTAACTCACAACTTCCTCGGTCTTTTAACTCCACCAAAACTCTGTCCATCAGCCGAGCAAAAATATACACCCATGCTTGTGCATGAACTCGAACTCAAAACCTTCAGCATACTAACACTCCACTTAACCACCAGACCAGTAGGCCCATTTTGATATAAACTTATCAATAATTAAACATAAGCCTATTGAGTAAGGTTAAGGCTTTATTCAGGAAAAATCTCAAAATTTGCCAAAGGCAAGGCTTGAACTTGAAACCTCACACACATACCCAAAACACTTAACCACTGAAACAGATACATAGTTGTGTCATATTCTAGCAGAAACAAAGCCATAAAATTTGGGGCGTTACATGTTGAATAATCGTATTAAATATTGCAAAAAAAAGTGACTTATAAAATTTTATTAACATCATATTTAATTGCATTATCACAAACAACAAATTCATAAATTTTATTTAAAATATCATAATTTAGGGTAAATTGCACTTATGGTCACTCAAAAATAAGGTTCTTCCTATTTTGGTCACTCTAAATTTTTTTTGTCAATCTAGCCACTCTAAATAAGATAATTGTGAGAATTAGTCACCGCCGTTAAAATTTTCATTTTTTTAACAAATTGCTAATATGGCACATTGAGTTATTGACACATGACATTTTTTGTTGACTTTTGAATAAAGTTTAAGGACCTCGTTATAATTAGTCCAAAACTTTTCCCCCTTAAACTTTATAGAGAGGTCCCTAATGTAACATCCTCAAAAACCCCTTGGTCGTAATAATATTATTTTGAGCAATTACAAGTCAAAATTTTTAGAATAAATAAAATGTGATTTATAAGTGTTATTGGAGAAGGTAGTAGGAGACTAGAGATAATTTAAAAGACTAATTTATAGAGAAATATTAATCCGAGGGATAGATTAAATTCTAAGGTTTTACTAAGTGTTAAGGTTAAAGTGAGAAATTTAAAGTAAAAAAAAGGATTAAATCAATTAGTGGAGAAATGTGTGAGGATATGGAGAATAGTTTCTCCAATAGCTAGGGGATAATGATGATAGATAGATTTTTATGAATAAGTTATATTATATTATATTATATTATATTATATTATATTATATTATATTATTATTATTATTATTATTATTATTATTATTATTATTATTATTATTATTATTTTAAAGGCCCTTCCAAGCTTGAAACCATCAAATTTTGATAGAAACTTTAGTTAAATCAAGTTACCCATAACTTAACAAGGTTAGTTTTCAACCTAGAGGTGGAGTGTTCATATATGAAAAGAGAGAAAATCTAGATAATGTGAGGAACTAAGATTTTAAGGTAAGATCTTCATGATTTAGTAATAGTTTCATGTTTACTTTGATTATTTGAGCATGAAAGTGTTGTGGATTAAGATTATTGATTCATATCCAAATATCCTTTAATGGAGATTTTGTAGTTTTAGTTTCTTTCTCGTATCACTTCACTTTATTACTATCAAATATAACACTTAACATTTAAAATTCATATAACCCCATAAAGGTCCACAGTAACTTAATCCTTCTACTTTTTATTTTATTTAATTTAGTCTAAACTCATGTTTCTTGATACAAATACCTTTCCCATGTCATCTCAATATCAACAAATCGTTATCAATCTATAAATTCTCTAATTGGTCACTTTATACTTTAGTCCTCATACATTTCCAACTTTTCTATTTATTAATTTCACCATATTTTCACATACATGATCTTCTTCATAAATTTCTAACCACAACCTATTATAGTTCTTCTAAAAGTTCTCCATAACAGTCTCATTTTCGTTTTTTCTCATAATTTCATTGTAGCACTTGGAACAATGCCACTTATTGTACCAAAAAATTTAGGGCGTTACAACTACAATGATCAAACAAAAATATACTAAATAGAATATACAAAGGATTGTTTATGTAGTTCAATTTTCCTATATTTGCGAAGCCCGACTTAATAAATAAATCCACTATTTTTTCACCAATACAATAAATGAATCTTGTCCTAACACCCTTTAGTATAAAAACATTATTTTTTGTACCTAATGACTAGATCACTCACCTCTAGATTCTCCCCTTGAGAATTTATGATGTAAACACAAATTGTTTACTCTCAAATGCACTCACAAAATACATTCCTCTATGAACAATAAAATTCTTTCTATACTCTATATAAAAACCTATAAAATTCTAAATATATAGAAGTTTTAAAGAGTTGCAACATATCGAAAATCAATTACAGCCCAACCCTTTAATTATAAAATACCAAAATACAATATACTAATAAAGACCAATGTAAAGCTGATTTTTGGAGATTCATTTTTGAATAGTATCTTCAATGTGACCCCGAACCATTTTTGAATAGTATCTTCAATGTGACCCTGAACCATTCTCTACAATCTAATGGATTCAATTGCTTGATCCAAACCAATCCAATCTTGATAATACGCTAAAATGACATATTTTTATGTATTAATTACATATTTATTTTGAGTATGATCCTACTAATTTGAGCTATTTATGGTTTTTTATCTTTTAGTGACTAAATTGAAGGTAAAAAAAATTTTGGCGCTATTGCCGAGGACTGGTAACGTACTAATCTTGTTTCTTTGTTTCTTATGACCAAATCTGCTCCAGGTATTCTTACATTTGATTCAGAAATAGAGAAGACTGCGGAGCAAATCACAAGGAAACAAAGTTACGGAAAAAGCTGTCAGGGGTGGTAGGGACTCAGAGTAACCAATCGCCGGAAATAGAAGTAGACGACAAAGTTGAGTCTAGGGTTAACGAAAACCCTACTCAAATACTTGAAAGTGAAAGAGTAGGAGTCGATCTACTAGAAGAAGTGCTTAACGCTAGGGTTAACAAAAACCCCAATCTAGCACATCAACCCATGGCTCAAACGATTCGGCAATTAGCTGAAGCTTCTACAGAATAACCGCCATTGTGCATTGCATATCCTACTATGGATACTGATTTTGAACTGAAGTCAGGTTTAATCTAGTTACTTTCAACTTTTCGTGGACTGCAAAACGAAAATCCCCACAAACATCTGAAAGAGTTTTATATAGTCTGTCTCAGCATGAAACTTCAAGGCATAACTAAGGATCAAATCAAATTGCGTGCTTTCCCTTTTTCTACTTGGGAATGGTTTTCTTATCTACCCCCTGGATCTATTACAACTTGAACAGATCTTTCTCATTTGTTTCTCAACAGGTTTTTTCCAGCATCGCGTGCAGCTGATTTAAGAAGAAAGATCGTTGGGATAAGAAAAAAAGAAGCAGAGTCTCTTTACGATTATTGGGAGTGATTTAAGAAATTGTGTGCAAGTTTCCCACAACGTAGTATAACAGAACAGTCTCTTTACAACTATACGCATCAATGGTATCTTCAATGTGACCCCGATCCGTTCTCCACAATCCAATGGATTCAATTGTTTGATCCAAACCAATCCAATCTTCAAGGAAAGTTGCTTTAAATGGATTGAACTTCAAAGTTGAGCTTGCATATATTTAGAATATCAATATCATTCAAAGCCAAAAATTGTTTAAATAAATTGCCAACATTAAATTTGGAAAATATCAACTTGTTGCAGGGATCATGAAAGTGGTCACTTTTAATTGACACTTAGCTGGTTTCTTTAAAAACTTGTCTCAATAGTACGAAGCATACAAACTCCAAACCTTCTCACATATAAGAGGTATTATATAGTTCGGAGGGGGGATCACAAATACGAAGCAAGTCATAAAAATATAAGCATCCACATTCGAAGAGTGGTGAAAATTTCTCTTCAAACAAGCAAGAGCTTTCCTGTACATTTGTTGCCCTCCATAAATGTGTGTTGCTCAAACCTCTCCAAGAGCGTCCTGCAATCACGAGTCATGGTAGAGAGGTAATATTTAGTCAAACTAACATTAGTCATAAGCGAAA
The DNA here is from genome assembly GCA_025698465.1 of Gossypium longicalyx. NCBI lineage: Eukaryota > Viridiplantae > Streptophyta > Magnoliopsida > Malvales > Malvaceae > Gossypium > Gossypium longicalyx. The sequence goes on along the minus strand of CM047001.1, from coordinate 66,276,530 downwards.
TAACCACAATAGCATTCAACTCGATCTCAATATTCCTAATGTTATTTTTATCATAAGCCTCAACCCATCATAGAGTGTCGATACTTTGTTTTGGACATTAGTGTCAAAAGAGATATGCCTAGATGGTCCAATCACTCATTTACCAAAGTGATCTTTGATGATAGTGTCGCCTCCCACAACTCTTGAGCTGCTTAAGAGTCATCATCTTTTAATTTAAATCATGTCACTTGTGAAATTGATAATGCTCTAGAATAACGTATTTTTATGTATTAGTCATGTGTTTATTCTGAGCTTGATCCTACTAATTTGAGCTATTTATGTCTTTTTATCTTTTAGGGACTGATTTGGAGGCAAAAGCAAAATTAAGGAACAAAAGTGCGAATTTGGAGACACAATGGGCTGATATGCGACACAGGAAAAAGATTGTGCCAAAAGTGCAAGCATGGAAGACACAAAGACTAAAAATGCAAAAAGAAGATATTTTATTTTATAAGACTCTATTTTATTTATATTAGGATAATTAATATTAAGATAATTATTAGGATTATTTAATTATAGGATTTTATTTTAATTATCTTTAATTATCTTTAATTAAATGTATTTATATTTTTAAAATTTAAGTTAAATTAGACTATCTCCCTAGCACTATAAATAGGGGGTGAAGTGACTCTATTTGAGTGTTCATCTTTTTCTGTAAACACTCTCCCCCTGAAAGTCTAGGCTTTTGTTTCTGTATATTTTTTTCAATAAAAATTCATTTTTCCATTTTTATATTTATTTTCTTTTCCACCAGTATCATGAGCCACTAAAACCTATCTAGCCAAAGGTTGTCAATATTCTCCAAAAAGGGTTCTTGAGGCCTAGAATCCGTACTTAGCCTTCTCACCAAGTATTCATCGTTTCTCCGCACCACGGGCTGACGCTTCCGTCCATGGCCCTTAAGAAGTAAGCTTTTCAGCATATGCAAAGGCGGCCGCTTTGTATGTCTTGGAAGGATTGCACAGTCGGTTCGTTAACTTACTGCGTCAGAGGTTGACGAGCCAAAGAGACAAAATGGCGTGGGATTCGCCATTGAGAAGCGTTGATCTAGCATAGATTACTAGCTAGAGTCAGGTTCCCTAAAAATCGTAAGTCTAATCTTTGGAGCTGGTGGTCGTAGGCGTCCTCTTCCACTATAACTGGCTTACTTGAATTGAGAAGGGTTATTTAAAAGCCGAGGATTGAACCCAAGGTGGAATGAGACAATTGGAGGCTGGAATCTACCAATAAGAATTTCTTTCCCTTCAACTCTCTTTATTATTTTTATTATTTTCGTAATCACAATTTCAGTCAACTTTAGATTCTGTTTTTTTATTTTTTTCCAAATCAAATCTTTAATTCTGTTATTTTTATTTTTTTTCATCACGTTAAGTTTTCTTGGGCACAATTCACGCTCAGATTTGAGAAACAAGCATTCGTATAATCCGGTCCCTGAGAATTCGACCCTACTTCCCCTTTATTATTATCTTTACTATTATTTTTACTATTTTACAGGGAATAAGATATTTTTGATGCTCTCAACGACACATCAAAAATTCTCTACGATAATACGGTACTCTTAGTAATCAAAGCAAGTTTCCAAAGAAAATCAAGATGATAGATATTGAATTTCCATATTTAATTCTCTACACAAGGAATTTTCCTTAATGATGTATCCTATGTTATAAACATAACATAATTTCATTATAATTGTCACTCAATTTAATTAAAAAAAGTAATCAAAATGATTTTCGACAAATTGTTTTCCTTTTTCTCTTATAAGATATTTTATAGGCGCATAAGCATACAATTTTGAAATGTATGCCTATGAAATAATAAATATGATGCTAAATTTTTTGAATAAATTTGAAAAAAAAATGTTGATTTTAAAAAAATATTTTGGGAAATGTTTCACTTTTTTTATATTTAGGGGAATAGACTGATTTTGGAGAGATAAACAGAAAACGCATCATACAGAGTGCACTTTCTTATTTTTTAACACATTAATTCTTTCGATTAGATAATTAAATATTAGTGATTTTGTCTTTGTGTCTTGGGTTTGATTCCTCTCTTACTCATATTTATATTTTTATTTCATTTTGTTTCAAGTTTTACTTTTATTTTTAATTACTATTTTTAACACATTAGCTCATTTAGTTAGATGGTCAAATAATAGTAATTTTGTCCTTGAATGCCAAGTTTGATTCCTCTTCTATGCACATTTGTATTATTTTTTATTTTATATTGTTTCAAGTTTTTTTAATTAATTTTTTATTTTAATAAATATATTTTTTTTCAATTTTTTTATATTTAATTATTTTTTAATTAATAATTCTTTTATTTATAACATCAAATAATTATTGTCAAATATAATTTTTTTAGTAAACATAATTTTTATTTGTGTAAACTTTATTTTTCAATCCATATCATAGGTGTATTAAATTTTAATATTATATATTTTTATATGTGTATTTAAAATAATTATTTGATTTTATAATATTAGAAATCAGGTTTCGGCACAAATCTGAGGTTGAAATGTTTATTTTATTATTATTTTAAGGTATACAGCATGAATATATGATTTTGTGAAAGTTTCGTTTAGAAATTTTATCGTTTGAATGCTCAATTCGATAAAAAGGACTAAATCGCGTAAAGTGCAAAAATGTTGTTCTATTAGTTAAAAGTGTCTAATAGCTATAGAATCTAAAAGTTAAGGTCCTTAAGTGGTAATTAGACCATTTTAATTGTGAGTGGACAATTTTGGGTATTTATTAAGTGATTTTGATGGTTATTAATTAAGGTTAATTAAGTAAAATATAAATAAACATAAAATAAATAAAACAAAGTCAATTATCATCTTTATTTTCTCCATCTTCAACCGAAAATAGGTCTTTGGAAGCCATTTTTGAGCTTTTTCATTCAGTCAAGCTTCCTAACTCAATTGTAAGTTTGTTTTTGTCCTGTTTTTAATAATTTCTACGTTTTTGAGATCGTTGCAGCTAAGTCTAGCTAGCATAGGGACTATTTTGCAAAACTGTTAAAGATTTTGAATGTTTCCATTGATGAATACATGAGTATTTTGATGTTTAATGATAGATTTTGAATGTTTGATGATAGTCATACAAGTTTTGTTAAGTGATTTTTAGTGAAAATGCAAATTAAGGATTAAATTGTGAAATGTGGAAACTTTGAGGTTAAAATGAAAAATAAATGAAAAATATGGCTTTTAAGGACCTAATTGAAATTCAGACAGTATGGGTTGAGGTTGAATTGATTTAATTTGTGATTTTATGAAATAAGGACTAAATTGTAAAAGTTGTAAAACATTAGGGGTAAATGTGTAAAAGTTCTTTAAAGTTAATTTTGGATTAAATTGAATAGAGAGATGATTAAATAAGTTAATTTCGATTATATTTAGATCAAGAAAGGCGAAATACAGACTTAGATTGGGGGAAGAACAAAGTCACGAAATAGTCGATTCGTTTCGCCTTTTTAGCATCCGAGGTAAGTTCATGTATGATAAATTTCATTATTGATGTATTTAAAATGTTTTGATATTGCATAAAATGTGAATACGAGACTTCAGACTTGTTCGACAACGATTCTTCGATGATTGAACATTTGAAATCCCAGTCGAACCTTAGGAATAGATTTGGATACTAGTGACATGTCATTAGAGGATTAATATGATTATGTGATCCGAGTGCTGGTCCTGTACGTCCTACCAGTGGTTGAGTATATCGGCATGTGTTGCAGATACTTGACAACTTGTGTGAGCAGCACCGTGTAGCTACGTCTCGACTAATAGCTTGTGTGAGCAGACCCGTTGATAGCTCTAGTGTGAGCAGTATATGTAATATGAGATTGAGTTGGCTTCGGGCCATGATATTGGCACTTAGTGTGCAAGGTTTATGAGTATCCGTGTAACACCCCTTACCCGTACCCGACGCTGGAATAGGGTACGAGGTATTACCAGATCATAATACATACCATTAATTGAAACCGAGACAAAAATATGGCATCCAATTAGATCATGAATCATTATAACATATGCCTTTAACAATATTAGCCAATTTCAATGGCTTTGTACAAAATAATCTGTCAAATATTGTAACTAATATTTTATACCTAGGCAATTATGACACGTAACAAAATAACTAAGCCTACTCTACATGTCATAATTCAAAATGTTTAGTTCAAATACCAAAAGTATTGATAGTGCGGGCAGATCTTCAACGATCTCTAACTCCTGTGCTAGCTGGATGACACTATACAACAAAAGAGAGAAAAGAAAGTAAGCTTATAGCTTAGTAAGTAAGTATATAAATAATGAATAAGGAATCTAATATGTTCACAAAATAACTCAACCATATCTATTTTTAATTTCACTATTTACTCCAATTTGATCAAGCTGTCCCTCTTGCATCATGTTCACTGAATAAATCATAACTTGAGTTACGAAACTCAAAATTAAAATCTATAAAATTTTCCTGAAACTAGACTCATATTACTTCTTACTAAAATTTTTCTAGAATTTTTGGTTCAGCCAATTAGTACAGTTTATTAGTTAAAGTTTCCCCTGTTATACAGCTCGACTTATCTGACCTCTGTTCACTACGAACTTATTTTATCCCTATACAAAAGTTAAATAGCCATGAAATTTATTTCATTTAAAACTAGACTCAATAAAGAATCTATGAATATAAACTATATTTCTTAATTATTTTTGTACAATTTTTAATGATTTTTCAAATTCAGAATAGGGGATCACGTAGTCATTCTAAACAAGTCTCACAAAAATATAAATATCTCAAATTATAGGATCCCTCTACTTGCTCTGTTTCTTTTACATGAAAATAGACTCATTAAGCTTTAATTTCATATCTCATTCATTCTCTAATTAAATTCTTACTATTTTTGGTGATTTTTCAAATTCACGTCACTGCGACTGTCCAAAACAATATTATTGCTAATTCACTCTTTCACACTTTCTTTGTATTAACCTCATTTTAACATGCATATCACAATTCATTTTCACCACACTTCATACATCACAAGTATAGGTCCATGATTACAATGTCACCATAAAATCATCTCGTTGAACACTTCGGATCAATCCTCGATACTTGGTGGTTTCAGCACATAGCTCCACCCATCATATTTCACATAGTTCGGCTCTCTTGTACACATGGTAAACATTTAGTACTACCCATGTGACCTAGCCAGTTTATCTCGTATCTCTCTTATCTACATGGTGTCCTTCACTTGGAACCACACATGCGACCTAGCTACATTTATCCTCTCCCGTAGCTCTCTTGTCTACATGGTATACATCCCGTACCACACATGTGACCTAGCTACCACATAGTATCTCGTAGCTCTCTTGTACACATGATGTGCACTCAGCACCATACATGTGACCTAGCTACGTACCATCTGTATTATCCAATCTTTCCGAAGGTTTAACCGGGATTTTTCTCTCTATTACTTATTTACATTCTTCCAATAGTCGATTATGATTCAAAATCAGCTAAAATATATATAATATGCTGAAATATAAAATGTAAATAAAGATAATGTATTATTTACATACAAACTTACCTCGGTGCAAAATATGAAAATTTTGCAATTTAGTCCAAAATCATTTCCTTCCCCCGTTCGAGGTCGATTCCACGCCTTTCTTGATCTATAACAACACATTTAGCTCATTTAACACTCATAATATCTATTTCAATCTAAAAATCACATTATGGAAAAATTACATTTTTGCCCCCTAACTTTTACAAAATTATGATTTTACCCCTAGGCTCAGAAATTTAATTTCAACCCTTATTCTTATGTTTTATGACATGATTATCATTTTTCCCTTCTATGGAAACATCAAATTCTCACTCTAACACATAGTTATGAACAATAGGTATTTTTACCGATTATGTCGTTTTGCTCGTTTCCGCTAAAAATCGCTTAGAAAAGATCATTATCCTAACTTTAAACATTCATATTCCACCATAAAACATCAAAATACATGCATATTATTCATGGGTAAATTTTTAAACATAAACCCTAACTCGAAATAATGGTAGAAATAGGAAAACCGAGCTACGAGGATTTCAAAATTGTAAAGAACATTAAAAACGGCACTTGAATGCACTTACTATTGAGCTTGCAAGCTTGGAAAAACCCTAGCTATGGTGAACATACAAGGTTCAGCCAAGGAAGAAGATGGATGGACAAAATTTTGGCTTATTTTTCCCATTTTATTTCTTTTAATTACCAAATGACAAAAATACCCTTTCTTTAAAATTTTGTCCTATTCATGCCCATTTTTGTCCATATAAAGTATAATGGTCTAATTTCCATTTAAGAACCTCTACTTAAAACCCCCCATTTCAATCAAGTACCTTATGAACTAGAACACACATTTTCCACCTATTTCAATTTAGTCCTAAACATCAAATTAAACACCTAGTCATAAAATTTTCAACCTCGGATTCGTGATTTCGAAACCACTGTTCCGTTTTGGCCCTAAATTGGGCTGTTACAATCCGATAGTATTCTGAATTGTTCAATAGGTAAATGAAAGACATGATTGTGTATGATATTAATACGAGATGGTACATGTATGTACATGAACCGTATAAGTTTAAATTGAAGAAGTTGTGAAGTTATATATAAGATTATGATTGAAAAATGTGAAAGGTTTGTTAGTTACATGAATTACATGTTGATATGTTCAAATTGATGATTTGAATTTGCATGTTTAGATTGAGTTTATTTCATACGAGCTTATTAAGCTATAAAGCTTACTTTTTTATTTTTCCATGTTTTATAGTGACTTTAAAGTTAGCTCAGACTCGGGGATCGTCGGAGAAATCGTCACACTATCCAACTATCAATTTGGTACTTTTGAGCTTATGTTTTAAGTATATAGCATCTATAGGAACTTTGGTCATTTTGTGTTGGAAGTGAATTTAGCCGTTTGAATTGGCTTGTAAATGTTAATGTAAATGTTTTGGTTTGTATATATATAGCCATAAGTGATGGCTCATTTTGGGTTGTTTTGATATGTTTGAATCATGTATATATATATATATATATATGGCTTGGTTTGTGAGTTCATGGATAGGTATATGATAGTTGTGTGATGCTTAATGGTAATAGGAATTAGGTGTATCAAATGGTTGGTTTGCTTGGGAAATTAGGTTAAATGATGCATATTTGTTAACGGTCATTTTGATGATTTGAGAAGATAAAGATTGGTATGAACTTAGATGGCATAATATGATAATTATATTTTGTAATAGTTGGTGTTGGAAATGGTATAAATTGTGCTTGGTTTGGAATTGAATTATATGTTTATTGATGTTATGTTTTGAACCATATGAGTTGTTTGGGTGTGCCTAAGTTTGGGTGGCAAATTGGCTTGGTAAATAGCTTATTTTTGTCCACACAGGCGTATGTCCCAGCCTTGTACGACACACGGTCATGTTACACGGTCGTGTGTCCCCTGGTGTTGAATTAGAAACCAAGTCAGTATGCTCCACATGGCCTCACATACGGGCGTGTGACTTGGCCGTGTGGCATAAGTCAGTATTCCTTACAGGTTTGGCATGGCTTAGCACACGGGCATGTGTGGCGATTTTTAGGGTACATGGGTGTGTATGTTGGCCGTGTGACCTAAGTCAGAGAGTTACACAGGGTCGGACACGGGATGGGACACGACCATGGGCTCCCATTTCAAATGTCCACACGGCTTGTGACACGGGCGTGTCCGTTGGCCATGTGAGACACACGACCGAGCCACACAGGCGTGTGTCCCTTGTTTTTGAGAAAATTTTCTATGTGTTCAAAAAGTTTCCAAAGTTATCGGTTTAGTCCCGAACCACTCCCGATGCATGTTTAGGGCCTTGTAGGCTCGCATTAGGGACATAAATGTTTGATTGTGAATCAAATGTATATGATTTGATTTATTATATGTGAAATGTATGTTTAAATGTGGTATAAGTCCGGTAATACTCTGTAACCCTATTCCGGCATTGAATACGGGTGTGGGGTGTTACAATACCCGCAATATAGGTGGAGAAAATAAATATTTGACATATAAATATTGTATATAAAGAAAAATATATCAAAAAATTTGTTAATATTTTTAAAAAATAAAATATATTTAACATAATGGTAACTATCAATTTTATAAAAAAATATTATTATTATATAATAGTTAATAATTATTTAATTTTATAAATAAAAGAGTTATTAATTAAAAAGATGAATTAAAAATAAAAAAATTGAAAATAATATATTTATTAATTAAAAATTAAAAAAATTTGAAATAAAAAATACAAATGTACTTAAAAGAGGTATTAAACTTAGGACTCAAGAATAAAATTATTATTATTTAACTATCTAATCAAAAGAGCAAACATGTTAAAAATAGTAATTAAAAATAAAGATAAAACTTAAAATAACATGAAATAAAAATATAAATGTGAATAGAAGAGACATCAAACTTGAGATTCAAAAGACAAACTCACAACATTTAATAAAAAAAAAACTAATATATCAAAAAATCAGAAAGCAGCAGTATAGGAGGTTGAAAACAAGCCTTGTGAAACATATTTTTTATTTTTGTCTCCAAAATCTACCCATTTTGCTTAAATATTAAAAACAATGGTAAATTTTTTAAAAATATTTTTTAAAATCTAACATTTTTTTTTTCAAATTTAGCCGTGCTAATTGATTCTTGGATAATGTTTCCATTTTCTACAGATTATGTCGTGGCTCATTAGCCACCAACCAAATATTCCCCGACCAAGCAAAATTCCAAACTCATTTCAAATCAAATCGGGCAGACTGCTTTCGTGTAAAACACAACTACCGATGAAAAATCCAAGCAAGCATCTCAGTTTTCTTTTCTAGATATGAATGGTCGGATTGGGGGTTTTTTCTTTTTCCATTAAACTGTCGTGAAGCCCGGCGGTGCTGAACCCTTAAGAGCAAAAGAAATGGAGAAACAAGTGGAAAACTCCAGCAGGTTGGTGCTTGTCATATATCCATTTCAAGGCCATATAAATCCCATGCTCCAGCTAGCCACTATATTTCATGCAAAAGGCTACTCAATCACCATAATTCACCCTGAATTCAACTCTCCAAACCCTTCAAACCATCCTCAATTCACCTTCAGATCCATCCCAGATAAGCTGCTTGAGTCCAAAGTCTCCCTCTCACCCGGGGATTTTATGAATTTGGTTTTGGCTCTCAACAACAACTGTGCAGCACCGTTTAAGAAATGCTTGAAACAAATGTTGGATGACGAGCATCCCCATGAACGTATTGCGGGTGTAATATATGATGGTCTCATGTACTTCGCTCAAACGGTCGCCGATGATCTTGGTTTACCAGGCATTAGCATGCGTCCCACTGCTGCAGCAATGTTACTCTTTGGTGTTATTCCTCAAATTGAGCAAGGTATGTCTGGCAAATTCAATATTTCTGCTTTTCAGTCATCTGGTATCAATCAATCAAATCAAATATTCTCAGTGACTTCCTCTAATTAATAGCTTTATGCCTTTTAATGTTATAGAGTCCATCTTTGACAGACAAATACCGGAGCTTCAACCCCTTGAGCTTACACAAATGGTTACATCTATGTCAAAGAGTCCAACGGACGCCATGACTGAGGTGAGAGCTGCTTCCTTAAATGCAATGAAGAGATCGGTCGGTATGATTGCCAACTCAATGGAATTCCTTGAACATGCAGCACTGTCAAAAATTAGAGAATACTCTCCTGTTCCAGTTTTCACAATTGGCCCTTTTCACAAATTAGCTCCATCCAGTTCCAGCTCATTACCGCAGGAAGATGCTGACTGCATTTCTTGGCTCGACAGGCAAGCCCCGAAATCTGTTATCTATGTCAGCTTTGGAAGCATGGCCAGCTTGAGTAAGCAAGACATTGTTGAGATAGCTTGGGGGTTAGCCAACAGTGAACAGCCATTTTTTTGGGTGATTAGGCCTGGTTTGGTTCTTGGGTCCGAGGGCACGGAGCTGTTGCCAGATGGTTTCCTAGAGACAGTTGGGGACAGAGGTTGCATTGTCAAATGGGCACCTCAAAAGGAGGTGTTGGCGCATTGTGCAGTGGGCGGATTTTGGACTCACTGTGGATGGAATTCAACACTTGAGAGTGTCTCCGAAGGGGTACCGATGTTATGCAGGCCTTGTTTCGGGGACCAGTTTCTTAACATGAGGTACATCTGTTATATATGGAAGATAGGCCTGGAATTGGAGAATGAATTGGACAGGGGAAAGATAGAAGGAGCTATAAAAACACTACAACTCAATATAGAAGGAAAGGAGATGAGAAATAAAGCTATGGAATTTAAGGGGAAAACAGAACTTTGTCTAAGAGAAGGCGGCTCTTCATCGAGCTCCTTGGATGAGTTCACAAAGCGTATCTTATCCGTTTGATCACTTGAGGAGATGCTCTAACATTAAGTAGTAGCTTTTTCCTGTTTGGTTTGTTCTTTAATGGCGTTTTCTGCATTTAATTTTAAAGTTGGGAGTCTATTGTATACTTCATGGTTTCTAGTTCATGACAATCAGTGATGATAGTTTGTTGGTTAGGGTTTCTAATCTGCACAATGATATGGTAAACGCTATGTGATTGAAAATGTATTTATTATCAAATTTTAAACCTTGTTCCTTCTTGTTTTGATCAGATTGATTGAGCTTCATTATAATATGAAGCTATATATCAGCCTAGACCCGTTTATGGTGTTCCTGCCGAAAAAGTGAATGGATTTATAAAATATATAATGGGTTTAGAAAAAAAAAAAGTTGAGTTTTTTTATAGGTCGAATTTCAAGTAAGTTTTTTTTTGTTGGGATCTAGTTTAACTCAAATTTGTAAAAAAAATTACTTTCTACTGTTTTGGTGTTGTTTTGACAATATTTTGCTGTCATTTTACTATTATATTGCTACGATTTTATATTGTTTGGATATTACATAACTCTTATTTTATCGTTAATTTTATTAATATTGTCAACCCTAAAGGCTATTTTTGAGGTGCAACTATCTAGGGCCTAAAGATAAAGTGAGCCCAAAAATATTTATTTTATTAATCATAAAAGGGGCCCAAAATATAAAAATATCTTTAAAATGATATTTACTTTAGATAAAAATATTCTTAAATATTATTTGTTGTTTGGCATAAATAATAGATTTTTAGTAGGGTAATTATTCTGTCCAATATTAACAGAGTAAAAAACTTAACAAACAAATCTAAATTAATGTCAAGTGTTTTTTTAATTATTATTTTATTATACTCTAAAAACAAATGATATCAATCTAGACAGAATATTTTTACTCTAATAACAATAGATAAAAATAAATTCTTAATTAAATTGAGGATGGATTAATTCATCTTATAATTAAGTAAAATTCTTAAATAATAATAGTATGAATAGATTTTTTTTCTTACTTGAATATAAAATTTATATTTTTTCAACATATTAAAATCGAAAATTATAATTTATTGTAATAACTATTACGCCATATTCCCTTAATTGTTTTTTTCATTTAAAAATCTAAAATAAATCTAGCTTACGAGATTTGTACAACCATGACCTAGGTGCAACTAAAATAGATATTATATATATAATAGCTTAAAATATATTTTTAAATCCTTATACTTTTTTGTATATTTGAAATTTAATCCTTTTATATTTCATGTTTTAAAATTCGGGTTTAATTGTTAACTCCGTCCAATTTTTCTAATAAGTTCATCAATATGATATTTTAAAATAAATGTTCACTTAATAACTATGTATAACATTACACATTAGACCAAAATCCGTATGTAATTTTAAGTTTTGTCCTCTTTATTAATAGTAACTAATTTTAAAGTAAAAAATTGAGAATGATTATTTTGGAAAACATTGATGTTGATATTATCATTGTAGAAGGCCCAAACTACTCGGGCCCATTTTGTTACCCCAAAACCCAAATTAGCCCAATTACCGAACTAAAACAGACCAAAGCCCTCAACCATTACAACCCCAAACCCAATACACCCAAAACCAAACTAAACCCAACCAACCCTAACCCAAACAAATTTAGACCCAAATCAAATAACAAAAACCCTAAATCAGCCTAGCCTAGCCTAGCCGCCCCATGCCAGGTCTGCCACCGCCTGTCACATCCACCATTTGCCACCACCGCCCTAGCCACTGCCTCCACTTGCACCTGAAAATTAAATGTAAAAGAGACAGAAAATAATAAAAAAGCATGTAACTTGGCTTTAAAAAAGCCAAGTCGAAAACACTTGTAACATTCGTCAATTTTTCATCTATACAAGAATAGATTTGGAACACAAACGAAAATAGTGATTCTGGCAACACTAAGGCAGGGGAATAGTCCCAAATCAGAGAACCAAAGTGTAAAAAATAAGATCGAAGGCCTAAGGTGATCTTATTTTTGTTTCTGTTTTATTCTCGAGTCTACTCCTTCCGTATATATATATATGCTCAAATACGTAATATAAAGAAAAAATAAGCATCTCAGAGCGTAAAAAAAAAAGAGAGAATTTTTACCTCTGACCGTCGTATACGGCGGTTGCCGGCGGCTGAGGACGGCGGCGGTTCGCCGGATCTTTGGCCAGAGCCCTCGCCTGCGTAGGGGCCTCTATAGAGAAAAAAGAGAGTAGAGGAGTGATTTTTTTTAAAAACAGAGAAAAAATGAAATTTTTTTAAAAAAAATCTGACTTTAATAGCCACTCAAAATGACGCCGTTTTGGCCGGCCTTCTTAATGCCAAAACGACCTCGTTTTGAGGCCAAGATCCGCGAACTGACCCGACCAGTCTCAGGATCTGCGTTTTTTGGAAAAAAGGGGAATTTGCACGTGTAGTCCTTCCTCCTTTTTATTACTTTGTAATAAAGTCTTTTGTTTTTTTCAATTTCACCCTGAATTTGTGCTCGGATTTCAATCGGGTCCTACTCGATGCTGCGCGTTTTAGAGGGAGGGTTTATTGCCTGATTTAGTCCCTCTTTGTTGTTTGCGTGTTCGATTTGGTCGTTTTCTTCTTTATTTATTTCCAAATTAGCCCCGAACTTTCATTTTAAGTTCAATTTAGTCCCTTTTTGTTATTTTTGATATTTTAATTAAATTAATTAATTAAATATATTATTATTACTTATTATTTTACTGTTATTATTATCATCACCCTTATTATTACTTTACTATTGTAATTTAATGTATTATTATTATTATTATTATTATTATTATTATTATTATTATTGTTATTATTTTTATTATCCTTATTAGTATATTATTACAATTTTTACTATTATTATTAGTGACCTATTACTATTCTTATTAGTATACTATTATTTCCTATTTTTATATTATTATTGTTATCAACATATATTATTATCATTAATGTATTGTTATTCTCTATTATTATTATTACTATTATTACTATTCTTATTATTACTACTATTTTTATTCCTTTTATTATTTATTATCAATATTATTATTATTATTATTATCATTACCGTCATTACTATTATTTTCTATTGTTATATTACTATTATTATTATTATTATATTATCATTATTATTCTTACTATTATTATTATTACTACAACTATTATTACTATGATTATATTTTCTCTTTATACTTATTTACTTATTATTATTACATTATTATATCACTAACTTTATATTATTACTATTATAATAATAATTATTATTACTTTTATTGTTATGTTATTTTTCTCTGTTTTATTACTATCACTATTATTATCATTATTACTATTATTTTTATTTTTATTTTCTATTACTATTACCTTTTTATTACTACTACTACTACTATTATTCTTATTAACATATTATTATTATTTTTACTATATTATTATTATTAATGTATTGTCATTCTCTATTACTATCATTATTACCATATCATTATTATTAAGGTATTATTTTCATTATTCTCACTATTATAATTATTGTTAATATTCTATTATTCTCTTATATTGTGTGTTCGTTTTATTCCTCCTTTTCTGCTCTCATAATTCTCATTATGCGTTTATCTTTATTTTGTTATGTTTGTTAGTATCAAATTTTTATTTGTTTGTTCATTCTTCATTATTTTATTACAAATTTCCATTAACCTTCACCCGACGAAAATAATTCTTTCATAAAAGTGATATTCCGTATTTAGAAATTCGAGAAAATCGTGCCCTAACTTACTGGGTTTCGATTTTTCTCATTTAACATAAATAACGGAATATCCTTTTAAAATCGTATTTCGAGTTTTGAATAAAACGCTTATTCTCGGAGATTCGAGGCGTTGTGCCCTAACTTACCGGGTATGACATCTTGTTACCTCGAGATAAGATTTTTTAAAAAAGAAAAATAAACAAAGGCAATATTCGGTATTTGGAAGTTCGAGAGATCGTGCCCTAACTTACTGGGTTTCGATTTTTCTCGTTTACCCTAAATAACCGAATATCCTTTTAAAAAAGAGGGGGTTAAAATACATGAATTTTAAATAAAAGGCAAGCTTATTCTCAAAAGTCCGAGATGTCGTGTCCTAACTTACTGGATGCGACATTTCATTACTTCGAGATGAGAAAGTCTTTAACATTCGAGTTTTTTTTACAAAAGAGGGATCGTATTCTAAAGTCTTTCAAGTTTTCAAAGTTTTGACACTAAGACACTAATTAATCAACTAGGTACCAATTTTTGGGAGTTATGAGGGTGTTAATCCTTCCTCGTACGTAACCGACTCCCAAACCCATTTTTCTGAATTTCGCGGACCAAAATCGTTGTTTAAATAAATCAAATCATTTATTAAAAACAACCGCTTTTACGAGGTGACCCGATAACACCTCATCAAAAAGGATTGGTGGCGATTCCCAATTTTCGTTTTCTTTTCCAAATATAAAGTCGACCCCGTTCTCAAAAAAATGGTTTCGATAATCATTAATGATTTTGCATCTCAAAATGCTTGTAGAACCCTTTTTTTTTATGATTTTTTGTGTTTTTGTAGTTAATGACATAGAAATAGATCGAATGGAAAATGTTTTTTTTTTTTTTAAATTTTGTTAGAAAAATATATTATTCGCTTAATGTTATAAAAAGCATTATTTTAATGAAATTACTAGTATAAAATTTTATTTTATTGTATTATATTTTATAATTTTTAAAAAGAGCCAGATTTATTATTTCGCCTAGGACCCTAAAAATGTCAAGAACGGGCTGTTAGAATTTATAAAATAAATCTATAATATAACTTAATAAACTAGGATATCAAGAATAAATCAAGAACAAAACTAGATGCGGAAGTATACTTGAATCAACGGATTCCTTGAAACTTTTTGGATCTTGGGGATTTGATCTTCAAAATTAGCACACAAGAAATTCAGAGAATATCTGCTCTCTCTTTTCTAATGATGGGATATTAGAAAAAAATATCTTGTGTATAATTTGGGGACCATAACCCTAATATTTATAACCTTTGCATATTAGGTCTAATCAAATTTTAATTAGCCCAACATTAATTAGAATTTGATTAGAAGAGTATATACACATATTTGACCCATACTTTATTTAATAATTAAAAGCCCAATAAAATTCTAACCAAATTAGATCACTTTTAATTTGGGCTAACTTCTCATGATAGTAAATAATAACATGTAATTATCCTTATTATATATGTGATGTCCAAATTTTCCAACAATCTCCCACTTGGACCACATATATACTAATTACTTTATAATTACATGTCATTATATAACCTTATGAGCTCAAAATTTTACTATCATATTCAAAAGGTATTCTGAACAATCTCGTCCATTAATTATGTTAACATAGAACCAATGCGACTTTCGTTACATATATCATAACTAAACCCATCCATGATCACGTATATTAACACAACCAAATGACATAGATCAAGTATGGATGTGTAGCATGGAAATTACATGCAATATGATCTAAACATGTCTATTTCCAATTGGTCCTCTTTAAACTTAAGTGAGGTCAATTTCAAAATAATAAACAGAGTGAATAAACTGAATACTTCATTTCTGATCAGAAAATAACCAAATACATAAATTTCTGAAATATAAACTCCCACTAAATCATGATATCCTCAAACAATGTAACACCCATGTGAGCAGTGTTCTCATGAAAGACTTTGGGTGGTAAACCTTTTGTGAGCGGATCCGCTATCATGGAGTTTGTCCCAATGTGCTCTATGGATATTTGACCATTTTGCACTCTTTCTTTTACAACTAGGAACTTTATGTCAATATGCTTTGACTTAGTTGAACTCCTGTTGTTATTGGAATACAGCACTGCTGACTTATTGTCACAAAATAATTTGAGTGGTCTTTCTACATTCTCCAAAATGCACAGTCCTGTGACAAATTTTCGCAACCATATTCCATGGTTTGATGCCTCATAGCATGCTACAAACTCTGCTGCCATAGTGGATGAAGCTACAAGTGTCTGTTTGACACTTTTCCAAGATATAGCTCCTCCTGTTAACAGGTAAATATAGCCTGATGTAGATTTCCTACTTTCTTGGCATCCAGTGAAATCAGAATCAGAATACCCTACGACCTCCAAAAGATCTGATCTTTTATAAGTAAGCATGTAATCTTTTGTTCTCTAAAGATATCTCATAACCCTTTTGGCTGTTATCCAATGGTCTATACCATGATTACTTAAATATTTGTCTAACATTCCAACAATGTATGCAATGTTCAGACGTGTACATACTTGAGCATACATTAAACTCCCAACAGCTGATGCATAGGGAATCTTTTTCATTTCCTGAATTTCAAGGTTAATTTTAGGGCATTGAGTAAGAATAAATTTGTCTCCTTTAGCGACAGGGGTGTCACCTGGTCTACAACTCTGTATGCCAAACCTTTTGAGCACTTTATCGATATAGCTCTTTTGTGATAATCCAAGAATACCTTGAGATCGATCTCGATGTATCTGAATTCCTAAAACAAAAGAGGCGTCCCCAAGATCTTTCATCTCAAAATGCTTGGATAAAAACCTCTTGGTTTCATGCAATAAGCCTATATCATTAGTGGCAAGCCAAATGTCATTAACATATAGAACCAAAAATATGTACTTACTCCCATTGAATTTGTGATACACACAATCATCAACAATATTCATCTCAAAACCAAACGAAACAATTATTTGATGAAACTTGTGGTACCATTGACAGGAAGCTTGTTTGAGTCCATAGATGGATTTTGTCAATTTGCAAACCATATTCTTTGAGTCTTTAGACTCAAAATTTTCTGTTTGCACCATATAAATTGTTTCTTCAATGTCACCATTAAGAAACGCAGTCTTAACATCCATCTGATGTAACTCAAGATCAGAATGAGCAACAAGCGCCATGATTATCCTGAAGGAGTCTTTCGATGAAACTAGAGAGAAAGTTTTTGTAAAATCAATATATTCTTTCTGAGTATATCCTTTAGCTACAAGACGCGCCTTATACCTCTCCACATTACCATTTGTATCCCTCTTGGTTTTAAATATCCATTTACAACCAATTGGTTTTGCACCTTCAGGTAATGGGACAAGTTCCCAAACTTTATTGTCTTGCATAGATTTATACTCATCTTTCATGACATCAATCCATTTTTGAGAATTAGAAATTTTCATGGCTTGATGAAAGTTGATTGGATCATCTTCCATCATTCCATTTTTATCCTCATGTTCTTAAAGAAATACAATATAATCATCTGGAATAGCATTTCTCCTTTCTCTTGTTGACCTCCTTAATGACACTTGTTCTTGAGGTTGTTGAGTTTGTTATTCTGGAAAAATTACCTTATTTTAAATGTGAAGTTGTTCAACATTGTCTTGTAGAGGTTCTGGATTCACTTCTTGATCAATGATAGGTATAAGAATTTGAACATCGTCAAAAGTGATAGTAAGAATTGAGTTAGAATCCAATTCTTCCTCAAAAGCAATGTCTCTAACCTTATTTCTCCCCCCAAACTCAACATCCTCAAAAAATGTTGCAGTTCTCGTCTCAAAAATATTCTTTATTATGGGATCATAAAATTTATAGCCCTTAGATCGCTCAGAATAACCAATAAAGTAGTTGCTTACTGTTTTGGAATCCAATTTCTTTTTATGTGGCTTATAAGGCCTTGCCTCAGCTGGACATCCCCAAATGTGAAAGTGCTTTAAACTAGGCTTTTTACTTGTCCAAAGCTCATAAGGTGTTTTTACAACTGTTTTATTGGGTACTCTGTTTAGAATATAAGCTGCTATCTTTAATGCTTCTCCTCAGAGGAACTAAGATAAGGTAGAATGAGCAATCATGCTCCTTACCATATTTTTAAGAGTTCTATTTCGTCTTTCAACTACACCATTCATACTAGGTGATCCTGACTTGGTGTACTGTGGGACAATACCGCATTCCTCTAAGAATTTCGCAAATGGTCCTGAACATTGTTCACCTGAGCCATCATATCTACCGTAGTACGCACCACTACGATCAGATTTGACGGTTTTAATCCTTTTGTTGAGTTGATTCTCAACTTCAGCTTTATAAGTTTTGAACACGTCCAAAGACTGAGATTTCTCATGAATGAGATATAAGTACCCATAACGTGAGTAATCGTCTATGAATGTTATGAAATATTGTTGACCATTCCAGGATGCTGTAGGGAATGGCCTACAGATATCTATATGAATTAATTCTATTTGCACCTAATCTCTTGGTTTTGGTTTGTTTTCCTTTAATGCAATCGACACAGACTTCAAAGTCTGTAAAGTTAAGGGACTCTAAAATACCATCAGACACAAGGCGTTCAACTCTAACTTTTGAGATATGACCCAAGCGCCTATGCCATAATGATGCTGAATTTTTCTTATTTAATTTGAGTTTAATACCACGTGATTCTACATGTAAGGTTTCATTATAGGATGCAACTGTTTCTAGCAAATAAAGGTTATCATAGGTATTTAAATAACCAGTTCCAATAACATTTGAATTTAAAGACAAATTATATTGATTATTTTCGAATGAACAATAATATTCAAATTTGTCCAACGAAGAAACAAAAAGTAAATTCTGTCTAAATGACGGTACAACAAAAGTGTCTTTTAAATCCAAATAAAAATCAATTCCTAATAACAACCTAAAATGCCCAATTACTTCC
This sequence comes from Gossypium longicalyx, assembly GCA_025698465.1. Lineage (NCBI taxonomy): Eukaryota > Viridiplantae > Streptophyta > Magnoliopsida > Malvales > Malvaceae > Gossypium > Gossypium longicalyx. The sequence continues at coordinate 66,257,307 of CM047001.1, read as the reverse complement.
ACTTCTACCGATTTTCCATCACCCACAAAGATGTGTCTTTCACCATCACTTGGCTTTCGGTAATCAGACAACCTTGCATAGAAACACTTATGTGAGTAGTAGCACTAGAATCTATCCACCAAGTGTTTCTAGGTACTGAAGCTAAATTAATCTCAAAACAGACCAAATTAAGAATTATACCTTTCTTTACATGCCAAGCATGATATTTGGTACAATCTTTCTTCACGTGTCCAGACTTATTACAAAAGAAACAACTCTCTGTAGCTTGTTGTTGTTTCTTTTGAGCTAGACCCTTAGTAGCTTCATTCTGATATTTTCTTTTCTTGCCCTTGTCCTCAGGAGCATTGGCCAAATGAGCACTTTTAGACTTATCACGCTTCAACCTTTCTTCCTCTTGCATACAATGAGAAAGGAGTTCATTTACGGTCTATTTGTAACACCCTCTACCCGTATCCATCGTCGGAATAGAGTACGAGGCATTATCGAGAAGCACGAAACACTTACAGATAATTTAAATACATTTTCATAACAATTTGTTCCGATTTCATACTATTACATATTTAAGCTTTTTGCACCAAAGTATTTAAGATATCATCTTTATGCAAATAGCACACATTAGGTACATAAATTCCATAATTATGAATGAACACATTTATCAAACATATTCCATGTTTATATATATATATATCATAGTTTCATATTTCCATGTATCAATTACCATCACTTCCTCGTATCTCAGACAAATACGTGTAACAATTCATAAATATGCAATTCATTAACTCTTCCTACCAATCACGATTTTAAATTGCCAAATCACTTATTGAGCGCAATTTCAATGTTCACTAAAATCTATCATATAAATTTGGATGTACGTATTCATCAATAAATTCCATGTACAGATATCATCATCTCATGTTTTCACATACATTTACTTTCCACATTTATGAATTCAAATAGCATATACAAGACATACCAATGTATTTCAAGTACGTTTTCATGATATTTTGTTTCGAACTCAAATTATTTCATACTAGAAGTTTTCTCATTAACTCATTTGGAATATCAATTCATACGGATAATACACTCAAGGCGTAGAAATATATAATCACAAATGAACTCATTCATCAACCAAGTTTTATGCTCATGTCCCATCAACTTGTATTTCCTTATATCACATAATTCCATGTAATACTTACCAAACTTCTTCAAATTAGTGAACATCTTACGGAATTGAGTACTTCATTTTCTCGATGCCATAGTTCAACTATGGTCTTACACATCTTCACATAATGATGCCATAGCCCGGCTATGGTCTTACACATATTCATATATCGATGCCATAGCCCACTATGGTCTTTACACGTAATCACATATCACATATCGATGCCATAGCCCAGCTATGGTCTTACACACTAATCACATATTCATCGATGCCATATCCCGGATATGGTCTTATACTGATAGCATATATCACACCGATGCCATATCCCAGATATGGTCTTATACGGAAATCACTTGTCACTTGTCACTTGTAGCTGAAGCTACCACTATTCACTGATCAGGTAGCCGAAACTACCACTTTTCACTTTTCATTTGTCATTGATCAGATAAGTGTAGTCGAAGCTATCACTTATCACTTTCACTTGTCCTTGATCAAATAAGTGTAGCCGAAGCTATCACTTATCACTTGTTGCCATGGTCCAACCATGGTCTTTTCCTTCAATTCATCTTGTCACTGAACTGAAATGCTCAATTTGATCATTTATTCAATTTTCATGCTTTTACATTATTCACGGTTTTATCATCAATACATATGAAATAACACATCACGAAATTCATAAAATTAACAAATAAATACTAAAATTTAGCCATATAAACTCACAAGTTCAATTTTTGTATTATAACGATAATCATAATTTCATAATAAATATTTCAAATAAAACATTATATCATTTCTAATCCAACACTTATCGATTATAATCGGGTATGTGATCAATTTATACACGAGTAATTCATATATTTTTCCTCCTCCTCCTCTCCATCCACATCCTTGGTATAAATAACACACTTGTAAGTAACCTTATCCATAATTTTCACTAATTACTTATGTGAATATTCAAGCTATCCACCCGTGTCATAGTCACTAAATTATTTATATCTAAAGCTACGGAACTCCAAATTAAGGTCTGCTAATTTTCCTGAAACTAGACTCACATATCTTCTTACCAATAAAAATTTCATAATTTTTGGTTAGGCCAATTAATACAGTTTATTCATTGAAGTCTCCCCTGTTCTGTTGTCTGACAGTTTCGACCTTTCTTCACTAAAAATTAATTATCTCCTCGTACAGGATTTGAATGATGTTCCCGTTTATTTCTATTGAAAATAGACTCATTCAAGATTCTAAAAATATAAATTTAATCCCATAATTATTTTTATCCAATTTTTTTTATGATTTTACAAATTTAGAACAGGGGAACCCGAAATCATTCTGACCTTGTCTCACAAAATTTATCATATCTCATGATTTACAATTCCATTGCTTACATCATTTCTTCTATAAGAAACTAGACTCAATAAGCTTTAATTTCATATTTTATTCATCCTCTAATTCAATTTCTAAAATTTTTGGTGATTTTTGAAAGTTAGACTACTGTTGCTGTCCAAAACAGTTGTAGTGCAAAATGTTAATTTCCATTTTGCCCCAAATTTCACAATTCATACAATTCAGTCCTTACTCAATTAACCCCTAAATTAAGATAATTTTCTCAATTAATACTTTTACTAGACATTATAAGTTATTTCATAACTATTAAAATTTAGAATTTCCACATAAAACTCTAACTTCAAACTCTTTTACACTTAGGTCCCAAACATTCACTTTCTATTCAATTCTTTCAATAAAATCAACATATAAACAATTTAAAGCTCTAATTCTATGCCAAATCATCATATACTTCCAGCACATATTTATAGCAACTTTCAATTTCTTTCATAGAATCAAAAACTAATGAATTCAACAAGTGGACCTAGTTGTAAAAGTCACAAAAATACAAAAAATTTAAGAAATAATCAAGAATTGAACTTACTTGAAGTAAAAATATGAAAAAACAGCTTAGGGTAACTCTTCCATGGCGTTTTTGCTGATGAAAATGCAGAAAAATAAAGAGAAATCTAGATAATTCCATTTTAGTCCTAACTTTATCAAGTAAATTTTGCAATTTTCCAATTTTTTCCTTAATTCTCCTTATTTTATTGCTGATTTCATGCCCTTGCCATCCAGGCCAAATAGACCTTGGGTCTGTTTGCCTTTTAAACCCTCTTTCTTTTATCATTTAAGCTATTTAATCATTTCCCAAAATTTTGCATTTGATACAATTTAGTCCTTTTTGTTCAATTAACTATCAGAACTTTAAAATTTCTTGACGAAACTTTAATACTAACTTATTAACACTCCATAAATATTTATAAAAATATTTATGGCTCGATTTAAAATTCTCGAGGTCTCGATACCTCATTTTCGATTCTAATTATTTTAGTATTTATTTTTAGTACACTATTCACTATTTCAAAAATTTTCATAACTTCATATTTAACTTATAATTACTAAATTAATAATATTTCCTACTCATTTGTCGAATTTAGTGATCTCGAATCACTGTTCCGACACCACTAAAAATTAGGCTGTTACACTATTTCTCCTTTTGATAGTTATAACTAATTTTAAATTGGTTAAACTATGCAGGAAGCGATACTAGAACCATAAGAACAAGCAATTCCTCAGAAAGCTCGATCTTAAGTGCCTTAAGTCTTGAAGCCGTATGGAACATCTTCATAATGTACTCCCTTACGTTTCCTTGACCTTATACTTCATAGACATCAAAGAAGTCAGAAGTGATGTCATCTCAACCTTATCGTTTTTAGCAAAACGTTTTTCAATTTCATCAAGGAAACCTTTGGCCTGAGTAATCTCTTCAGATTCTGTGCCTCTAAAGGCTTCTGGAATGTTGTGTTTCATGATCATTAGACTCATGCGATTTGAACGATCCCACCTCTCAAAGTCCCTCTTAATATCAGGGATGCTTTCCGTAGTGAGAGGTGCATGTTGTTCTTCCCTCAGTGCAAGGTCTATGTCCATACAACCAAGTATTATAAGTAAGTGCCTTTTCCATTCCTTAAAATTAGTTCCATTAAGCATGGGTATAGAATTTATATTAGCAGATATTGTGGCAGCAGAAGATGAATTAGCTGAATAGAGAACAAAAACAAGCTTAAATCAATATTCATAAGTAAACAATAAATTCAAGATAATGGCTAATCCCATCTCAAGATACCAAACACTACATTAATATAAAGTCTTTGGACAATAATATTAACAGTAAGCGATACTTTTGTTGTAGCAATCAAACATTGACAATAAACTATGTCAAGCAATGAATTAATCTTTAGACTAACTTATTGCTCACATAAAATACCTTATAATTGTCACACATTTATCACCACAGATGTCATTGTAATTCTGTCAAATATTAACTTACCTTTGGGTCAATCAATAAACGCATGAATTACAAAAAACATATAACCATCTTAATATTTCAAATAAACTAATCTACACAAAAGAGGTCACTTTGGCGGCATTTTGTTTCAACTAATTTATTTAAAATATTAGACATCCTTAATTAAAAGCCAAAATCTGAATTTATTTGTTCCAAAATATTTACCTTAATTTTATCTTTCAATCAAATTAATAGATAAACATATATATATTTATATAATTTTCCAAAACCACATACATTAAACCAATCAAAGCATGTATATATTATATATTTATATATATAAACAAAACATATATATGAATCAATTTCTGTATATACATTTATATATATATATTTTTAAATTCATATAGGATTAAAATAATAATAATCACATGCCTTACAGGAACTGAATCGCAATATTTTCAAATAAAGTTTAAAAACATAGGTATCAAATAATATTACACAAATATTTTAAACTTTATAATTGAATCTATTAATTCGAAAATCACCCTTTTTTTTAATATGAATTCAAGATAAAAAAAACTTTAATATAAATCTTCAAATATATATATATCCGAAATATAAAAGCCATGAAATTTCATGAATCAATTATTTAAATGAAGAACCTGAATCAATTCCCAATGATTCGATATGACGAGGTTCGGATGCCACTTGTTAGAATTTATAAAATAAATCTATAATATAACTTAATAAACCAGGATATGTCATGTCAAATCATCAAAAATAAATCAAGAACAAAACTAGATGCAGAAGCGTACCTGAATCCATGGATTCTTTGAAATTTTTTGGATCTTGGGGATTTGATCTTCCAAATTAGCACACAAGAAATTCAGAGAATATCCGCTCTCTCTTTCCTAATGATGGGATATTAGAAAAGATATCTTGTGTATAATTTGGGGACCATAACCCTAATATTTATAACCTTAGCATATTAGTTCTAATCAAATTTTAATTAGCCCATCATTAATTAGAATTTGATTAGAAGAGTATATATACATATTTGACCTATACTTTATTTAATAATTAAAAGCCCAATAAAATTCTAACAAAATTAGATCACTTTTAATTTGGGCTAACCTATCATGATAGTAAATAATAACATGTGATATTATATATGTGATGTCCAAATTTTCCAACAAGGGCTTGATTATTTTAGTGGCATTTGATTATTAAGTTGTATCTATTTTAGTGTTATTTAAATTTAGGTATAAATATTAAATACTTTTTTAAATTTATTTTTAATTTGTTGAGAAAATTTTATTTTAATGTTTGTAATGTATGTTATGTATTATATTTTTAAATTTTTTTATATAAAATTAATAATATAAAAAAATTTCATACAGACGAATTAAACCAAATTCAGTTTTAACATTTTTATTTAATTTTAAATAAAATTTTAAATCATTTTCCAAACCAAATCCAACCTAAATCTAAGAAAAAGGTTTAAAATTATGTTGGGACCTACCCGATCATGATAACCTCTAGATCCAACAAACGAAGTTATTATACTTCAAGCGGTGGATCTAGAAGGTCAGTAGACAGTGAAGGGTCTTATTTTCTACTTAAATAAAAAAACAATTTGAGTCAGCAGGCAGATACTTCCAAGGCCACAGTCAAATTTGACTTGCGTCGGGCGAGTTGAGATGTTCTCCAGGAGCAAAACGTGGAAAACAAACTTTTTTTAATACTCAATCATTTCATCTGATCTTTTTAATTACGGACTCCATTAGCCATTGGGACTTGAACTCCCTGAGAGACAGGAAAAAAAGAATGGAGAAGCAACAGAAATCCAGTCATGTGGTGCTTGTTATGGTAACCTTTCAAGGTCACATAACTCCCATGCTCCAGCTAGCTAGTATCTTGCACTCAAAGGGCTTCTCAATCACTATAGTTCACCCTGAATTGAACTCTCCTAACCCTTCAAACCACCCCGAATTTACTTTCATATCCATACCAGATAAGCTCACGGAATCTCAACTCTCAGATAAAGATGCTGCCAGTCCTGTGTGGAGTCTCAACAAAAACTGTGCAGCACCATTACAGCAATGCCTTGAAAAGATCTTGCACTCTCTTCACCATATTGCCGCTGTCATCTATGATACACTCATGTATTGTGCTCAAACTATCACCGAGGATCTGGGGCTACTCGGGATAGTTCTGCGTACAGGTTCTGCTACAACAATGCTATTCTATCCCGCCTTTTCCCAACTTGATGAGGAACGAATAGGTATGATTATCGGGATAGCCAACACTTGCTTTTGAGGTGCTCCAGAATTACAGATGTTATAACAATCCACTATTTCCAAGTGACAGTCATTACTAAAATTTTTTAAATTTGTGTTACAGATTTTGTGTATGAAATTAAATCGCCAGAGCTTCAAGCTCTTCAGCTTAAACGCCTTCGTGCTTTACTATCACAGAATGCAACCAAAGCGATGACGGAAGTGAGAGTTGCATTCGCAAACGTGCTGAAGAGATCATCGGCTATAATTGTGAACTCAATGGAATTTCTTGAACTAGAAGCACTATCAAAGGTTAAACAATACTTCCCTGCTCCGATTATCACTATAGGACCATTACATAAATTAGCTCCAGCCATTTGCAGCTCATTATTGACTGAGGATGATAAATGCATATCTTGGCTTAACAAACAAGCCCCCAAATCTGTCATCTATGTGAGCTTTGGTAGCATTGTCAACATTGATAAGCAAGAACTAATTGAGATAGCTTGGGGACTATCCAACAGTAAACAACCCTTCCTGTGGGTGGTTAGGCCTGGTATGGTTCGTGGCTCAGAATGGATTGAATCATTGCCAAATGGGTTTGAGGAGAGTGTGGGAGAAAGAGGTTGCATTGTGAAATGGGCACCTCAAAAGGAAGTGTTGGCTCATGCTGCAGTTGGTGGATTTTGGACCCACTGTGGGTGGAATTCAACCATTGAGAGTATTTGTGAAGGGGTACCAATGCTATGCAGACCTTTCTTTGGTGACCAACACTTGAACACAAGTTACATCTGTAATGTTTGGAAAATAGGCTTGGAATTGCAGAATGTGGAAGGAGGGAATATAGAAAGAACAATAAAAAGACTAATGGTGGATATGGAAGGAAACGGTATCCGAAACAGAGCAATAGATCTGAAGGAGAAAGCTGCTTTTTATCTAATGGAAGAGGGTTCTACAAGGTGTTCTTTCAATATGTTAATAAAGCATATATTATCTGTTTAAGAGACATGAAATTAAACGTCCTTGATGTATCTTTTCAATAAGATGGCATGCAGAAAAAGCACAAACATTTGAAGAATAAACATGGTACTAAACTTTCTTTTTATATTTGTTGTACGTTTTATTAGTAGAGGCGAGAGTGATATTAAAATTAAACCTTTCTACCAATAATAACTTTAGTCCAAATGTTTTGGAAAATTCACGTTCTCATCTTTCAACTAATTTTTGGTTTTATTAAACATTTTACATTATTAACAAACAAAAACATTAAACAGATTTCATTATTTTAACATACAAACATAAAACATTTAAGAGAACATCTCAAAATTCATTAGAAGATAAAAAATTGATTCAAAGCTTTAAACCAGAAATCTCAATGGCTTTGACTTTAGGTTTCTTCACTTCCTTTTTAGGAATAGTAACAGTAGGAATCCCTTTTTTTTTTTTTATCATCACCATTTCTTTATTTTTATATCTAGAAGAAGATTGTAAAGCATTTAATTGCTACAACATCGGAATTTGTTTCCTTTTTGTTGATGTTGAGAATGCGTAAACATTACCAGTAATTGTTGGAACATTTTTAAAAATATATATAATGTTGTAATAGTTATAAATGAAATGTTTTAAATTGTTAAAAGTTATGACTTTTAGTTAAGTGATAAGTTATGTTTCTTGAATATTAAAATTTGCATCACTTGATTTTTATTAAAAAAATTTAATTATTCAAGTAATCTTTATTGAAAGTTATGTTTATTTAAGAGTTGTGTCCGTTTAAAAAGATACTTATTGAATAATTATGTCTGAATGAAAATATATGAAAACTTTTATGGATAAGAATGAAATTTTATTTGCTACAAAAAAAATCAAGAACAATAATTTGTTCTATTCTTCCTCCATATTCTACTGTTCTTATATAGTTCCATAAATAATTATTACATAAATTATTTGTAGAAATTGATATTTTTGTTATAGTTCACTTAGTGCTTAGTGTACTATTTTCGTTAATGTAAAAAACAAACAACCATTGGGCTTCATTGTATCCTCGAGATTTATTTGTTTATAACTTTTTTTTCACACCAAATATAGACGAAGGCAAATAAAATCTTAAAAATAGTGGCTTAATACATGTTTTGAAACTTAGTTCTATTATTTGGCTTTTTATATTCAAGTATTTGTTCATAATTTGTTTGTGTTCTCGAGACTTATCTTTCCAACAATTCAGAAGTATTGCACCAACAATATTTGTAAAAATCAAACAAGAATCTAGTACTTTCTTGTATGTACTTGTGTTTTGGGCCAAAACAAACTTGAGTTTTATTACAAGTCAATAACAATTGACAATCATGAGAGTGATCTAAGCTTTTATTGCAACTTGCAAACATCCAAACTCTAAATTGGACAATTAGGAATCAACCTTAAATTCTTCAAAAACATCCAAACTCTAAATTGGACAATTGGGAATCAACCCTAAATTCTTCAAATAGGAATTTTTTTATACTAAAATATTTACAGGAGAAACTTATTGTTGACGTATTTAAAGGAAAGGACATGTGGTTGCTTCCGAGGTTAAAATAGTGGCCACAACTTTAAATATTATTTCATTGTTGTACTTGTCTATTTTTAAACTTGACAAATTTTAGAACAAAAGCATTGAACTATTTGTTTTGGAGATATTGAATGAATTAGAGCCCAAAACAGGAAGGCCAATTAAGTTAAAATTAAAGACTTGAAGATTGGTTCTTGCAGATCAAGTTTGATTGCTTGTGGAATAAGTAATGTCACTTTCTATATGTAAAGACATTGAATTATACTTGGAATTTTATGCAATCATTATCTTATACTAATTTTAGTTTTACTTTATAAAAATGTGATAAACCATAAAAGTAACATATTTTAATCCTATGCTTGACATGTTTTTGGATGATTTATTATATAATTTAGTGAATTTGATGCTTCTAATCCTTTAATTTCATGTTTCTATACTTAGGAGAGCATAGAGGAGCAAAAGGAGTGAAAAACGGGCCAAAATCAGACAAAACGAGCTACTTTCAAGATCCACATGGCCTGGCCATTCCCACACGGGCTGAGCACACGCCCGTGTGATCCATACGGGCTGGCCACATGCCCATGTGCCAGCTCCTATTGATTTCGAACACTGTTTCCCTAACACATAAAAAAAATCTAATTTTTAGGGTTTCTAAGCATTCTAAAGTCTAGAAATGCACACTAGAAGAAGACGTAAGGGAGGACGCAGAGTAGAACAAAGAAATTACTCGAAGAACGTCATTGGAATCAACTCAGAAGCAGGATCTCCTTCAAGATTGAATATTCTCCATTCAATTTCTCAAGAAGATTTTGGGTTTCTTTATGTTTTGTTGTTTTTTTAATTTTGAGATATTTTCCTCCCAAAGTATGAACTAAATTCCCTAGATACCTAGGAAAGATGAAACCTATGACGGATTTTGTTATTTAAATAATTGATTTATTGATCTCAATTATGTGTACTTATTTCATGTTTTAATATTTTCAGGATATTAGTTCATGATTGATGTGCTTAATTTAGTGGAGCAAAAGTCCCTGTTTAAGAGCAGATCTGGCATAATTGAGTGGAGTTGCATGCAATCCTAGAAATAGGACGAGATAAATCTACCGGATTAGAGTCTAATCTAATAGGGGAATCTATAGATCGAGTTAATGGGACAATAGGGGTTTTAATTAGAAAGAGATTTCAATTAATTAACCTAGAGTAAGTTATTTTTACTCTCGAAAGAGATATTAATATAATTTTGGGATTTCTACGGATCAAGACAGTGAATAAATCGTTTAATTCAGATTCAGAATAATAAGTGAAATCTAGGTGGATTCTTTCCTGGGTATTATCTCTCTCATTGGTTCATTCGAATAATTTCTTACTTTATTCTCTGTTGCGTCCTTAGTAATTAGTTTAATTTTAGATAAAAAACAACCCTTCAATTTATAGGCTAGATAATAAAAAGATAGTAATTACTAATACTTTTGGTCCTTGTGGATACGATATTCCCGACTCACCATAGCTATACTACTACTCGATAAGTGTATTTGCCTTTGTCGTGATTTTAGTTAGTTAAGTGAATCATCGTCATCAAGTTTTTGGTGCCGTTGCCGGGGACTAAGATATTAGAAATACTAGATTTTTATTACTTTAGCCATTTTTATTTTATTGCATTTTATTTTTATTTTTAGTTTAATTTTTATTTTCTAATTTTTTATTTTGTTTATTTTTGGTAGGTTCTTTTAGTTTATGACTAGAAGAAATCTGTAAGGACCTTTAGTATTTGACAGTGAGATTGAAAGTACAACTCGCAGAAACCATAGAGAAGCGAGGCAAAGTCGACAAAGTACAGTAGAAGAGCAAGAGGACATCATTAATATTACTGAGGAGATGACTGAAAATCAGAATAATCAGCTACCTCTTGTGGTTGCCGTTAATCCTGCTCCTCGTATTATGTATGGCTATGCCAAGCCTAATTTAACTGGGGCTGAATTGAGTATTGTGAGACTTGCTATTGCTGCGAATAATTTTGAACTGAAGCCAAACACCATTCAGATGATTCAACAATTCATTCAGTTAGATGGCTTGCAAGATGAGGATCCAAATACTCATTTGGCCAACTTTTTGAAATTCTACGACACTTTTAAGATAAATGACATTTCTGACGATGCCATTCGGTTACGGTTGTTTCCCTTCGCATTGAGAAATAAGGCTAAACAGTGATTGAACTCCCTACCACGAGGTTCTATCACTACACGGGAACAAATGACCGAGAAATTTTTACTAAAATATTTTTCACTGGTTAAGACAGCCAAGCTGAGGAATGATATCTCTTCCTTCGTGTAAATGGATTTAGAGACCTTATATGATGCATGGGAAAGGTATAAGAATTTATTGAGAATGTGCCCTCACCATGGGTTACCTCTATGGTTACAGGTTAAAACTTTCTACAACGATTTGAACCCCTCAACTAGGCAACTGATCGATGCAGCCACCGGTGGAACTCTTAAAAAACCTGAAGCAACTTATGAGTTTATAAAGGAGATGTCACTGAATAATTATCAGTGCCAAGTCATGAGGACAAAGCCGACAAAAGCAGCCGGTGTTTTTAACTTATATGCAGTCACCATGTTATCAAACCAGGTAGAACTCTTGAGTAAAAAGATTGATGGTTTATGTGTTTCTATGTAGGTACAACCGGTGATGTAATGCGACTCAAATGGAGGTGAAATAAATAATTCAGAATATTCACCCTACGGTCCTAGCATGGAGAATGAACAATTTAATTATATGGGTGATAATCCTAGACCTTAAAACAATCCTTACAGTAACACTTACAATGTAGGATGGAGGAACCACCCAAATTTTTTATGGGGAGGTTAAGGAAATCAAAGACCATAACCCTCTCCAAGTTTTCAACAACAATAACCTTATTAGCAAGAAAAGAAACCGAACCTTGAATAGATGTTAGTAAAATTTATTTCGGTGTCAGAGACTCGTTTTCAAAACACCGAGACAACCTTAAAAAATCAGCAAGCGTCGATTCAAGGGCTCAAAAATCAAATCGGGTAGCTTGCTAAATTAGTTTTAGAAAGGCAACAAGGTAGTTTACCTAGTAACACCGAGCCCAACCCAAAAGAGCATGTAAAAGCAGTTACACTAAGGAATGAAAAAGTGTTGAATGAACCTGAAAAGAAGCTGCCACAGGAATCTGATAAGGAAAATGACGAGGGAGTAAAACCCGAAGTGAGCGAGACACCGGTACTTAAGGAATATAAACCACCAATTCCATATCCTGCAAAGTTGAAGAAAGACTACATAGATGCACAATTCGGTAAATTTCTTAAACTTTTTAAACAGTTGCATATTAACTTACTTTTTGTTGAAGCTATTTCTCAAATGCCTACATATGCAAAATTTTTGAAAGAGCTATTAAAAAATAAAAGAAAGTTTGAAGAGCTATCCACTATGGCACTCAATAAGGAATGTTCAGCTATTCTTCAAAATAAACTACCAACTAAACTGAAAGATCCAGGAAGTTTTACTATTCCCCATTTAATTGATAGTTTAAATATTGAGAAAGTATTAGCTGATTTAGGTGCTAGCATTAATCTGATGCCTTATAAAATGTTCAAGCAGCTTGGTCTTGGGGAATCAAAACTTACTAGGATGAGTATTCAATTAGCTGATAGATCTGTTAAATATCCTAGAGGTATTATTAAAGATGTGCTTGTAAAAGTAGATAAATTCATATTCCTTGTTGATTTTCTTATGTTTGGCATGGATGAGGATGTTGAGGTACCTTTAATTTTAGGTCGCCCATTTTTAGCCACTGCTAGGGCTGTTATTAATGTGGGTGATGATAAACTTGTGCTTAGGGTAGGTGACGAAGAGATTATTCTTAAAATCTATGATGCCATGAGATTCTCTAGAGAACAAGATGATTCCTGTTATTTTATTGATTCTATTGATCATGTTATTTAAGATTTTTTACAGGAAATTGTTCATAAGGACACGTTGGAACTGTGTCTTGTTCAAGGAGAGGAGGTGGATGACTATGATGCTGTGATAGGTAAGACAAGAGTTGGTTTAGATTCTAATGAGTCTTCACTAATATAGAAGAATTATGAGGGTATTGAGGTAAATGATGAATTGAAATTAAAACCCTCTATTGAAGAACCTCCCAAATTGAAACTGAAGCAATTACCAAATCACTTGGAATATGCGTTTCTTGGAAATAATTCTACATTACCAGTGATTATTGCTTCAGATTTGTAGCCGAATGAGAAAGATGAGCTATTACAAGTATTAAAGGAATATGAAAGGGCCCTGGCTTGAAAGATTTCTGACATTAAAGGGATTAGTCCTTCTTTTTGCACCCATAAAATTTTAATGGAGGATGAATACAAACCATGTCTGCAATCTCAAAGACAACTAAATCCTAACATGAAAAAAATTGTTAAAGCTCAGGTAATTAAAAATTCTAGATGCTGGAGTTATTTATCCTATTTTTGACAATACTTGGGTGAGTCCTGTGTAGGTTGTACCTAAGAAGAGAGGCATGACTGTTATAGTGAACGAGAAGATTGAGCTGATTCCAACAAGAACAGTCACGGGATGGAGAGTTTGCATTGACTATAGGAAGTTGAACGATGCTACAAGAAAAGATCACTTTCCTTTGTCATTCATTGATCAAATGTTGGAAAGATTATCTGGGCATATGTATTATTGCTTCCTAGACGGACTCTCTGGCTACTTTCAAATCCCAATAGCTCTCGAGGACCAAGAAAAAATGACATTTACATGTCTATATGGTACGTTTGCTTACCGAAGAATTCCTTTTAGATTATGTAATGCTCTTGCTACTTTTCAGCGTTGCATGTTAGCCATTTTTGATGAACTCGTAGAAGACATTATGGAGGTATTCATGGACGACTTCTTGGTATTCGGTAATTTTTCCATCTTTGTCTTAAAATTTTAAAATGAGTTCTAATGAGATATGAGGAAACGAACCTTATACTTAATTGGGAAAAATGTCACTTCATGGTTTGAGAAGGGATTATGCTAGGCCATAAAATTACTAGTAAAATGATTGAGGTTGATAGAGCGAAAATTGAAACCATTGAAAATTTACTACCCCCTAGTTCAGTTAAGGCTGTTCGAAGCTTTTTAGGACATGCTGGGTTCTATAGAAGATTTATTAAAGATTTTTCTAAAATAGCTAAGCTTTTAACAAATTTGCTAGAAAAAGATGTGCCTTTCGATTTCAGTCAGGAATGTTTAGAAGCATTTAACACTCTAAAAGACAAATTAATTAATACTCTGATTGTAGTTGCACCTGATTGAAATTTACCCTTTGAACTAATGTGTAATATGAGTGATTTTGCAGTAGGTGCAGTTCTTGGACAGCGAAGAGATAAGCATTTTCAATTGATCTACATGCTAGCAAGATATTGACAGCTGCACAAGAGAACTACACTACTACAGAAAAAGAATTACTAACTGTGGTTTTTGCATTCAATAAATTTAGACTATATTTAATATTATCTAAAGTTGTTGTTTACACTGACCATTCGGCTCTTCGTTATTTTCTCACTAAATTAGATGCAAAACCTCGACTTATAAGATGGATTTTATTATTGTAGGAATTCGATTTAGAAATTTAGGATAAGAAGGGAGCTGAAAATCTTGCAATGGATCACCTTTCCAGGTTAGAGAATTCACATATTAAGGAGCTTAATGAAAATGAGATAAATGACTCGTTTCCTGAGGAACAACTTTTGGTTATAACTGACTCTGAAGTTCCTTGGTTTGCGGATATTACGAATTACCTAGCTGCTAACGTCCTACCAAAAGGGTTGACACATCATCAAAAGAAGTGATTTTTTGTCGATGTGAAAAATTATTTTTGGGAGGATCTTTTTTTTTCGTGTATGTACAGATCAAGTAATTCGAAGATGTGTTACAAAATCAGAAGCGAGTAAAATATTGGAACACTGCCACTCAAGACCGACAAGAGGACATTATAGTGGGACTAGGGCAACACATAAAATGCTTAAATCAGGTTTTTATTGGCTCACACTGTTCAAGGATGCCAATAGGTATATTATTTCTTGTGATAGATGCCAGAGAACAGGCAATATTTCTAAACATGATGAAATGCCTCAAACGTATATGCTTTCATGTGAAATATTTGATGTATGGGGTATCGATTTTATGGGTCTATTTCCTAGCTTGTTTGGTAATAAATATATCATAATAGCAGTTAATTATATGTCAAAATGGGTAGAAGTTCAAGCTTTACCCACTAATGATGCTAGAGTGGTAGTTAGATTTCTCAAGAAGCTCTTTTCTCGATTCGGAATACCTAGACCAATTATTAGTGATAGGGGTACTCATTTTTGTAATGTTCAATTTGATAAAGTTCTTAAGAAGTATGGAGTACATCATAGGACAGCTACCTTTTATCACCCTCAAACTAGTGGACCGAGAGCTTAAACGCATCCTAGAGAAAACCATAAAATCAAATAGGAAGGATTAGGCGATGAAAGTAGATGATGCTTTATGGGCCTATAGAACTGCTTTTAAACACCCATAGGAACATCTCCTTACAAACTTGTTTATGGAAAAAGTTTTCATTTACTATTTGAATTAGAACACAAAGCATTCTAGGCTATAAAATTCCTAAACTATGATCTCAAACTTGCAAGTCTAAAGAGATTGATGCAGCTAAACGAGTTAGATGAGTGGCGAGTGAATGCTTATGAGAACTCGTGATTATATAAAGAAGCGACAAAGTGACGCCATGATGCTCGTTTGAAGCAACCCAAACAATTTACAGCCGGAGATCTTATCCTTTTATATAATTCAAGGCTCAAGTCGTTTCCCAGAAAGTTAAATCAAGATGGTCAGGTCCATTTGTAGTACAAACCATTTTCCTTTACAGTACGATAAAGGTAACTCATCTAGAATATGGCACATTCAAGGTAAACGGTCATCAACTTAAATTTTATAGTGGTGAGGATTTTAAAAATGATAGAGAGGAACTTTAACTTCATGAATCTTCGTAATCATGAGCACAAGGTAAGTCTAGCTTAGACTTTAAATAAGAGCTTCTCGGGAGGCAACTCGAGTGTTAACACTGTTAATTTCCTTATTTTCATTTCATAGTATTTATTTAAAATTAAATAAATATTAAAAATACAGGTTTTTGACACACACGGGTGTGTCCTTGGCCGTATGACCTAACAGAGGTGTGATAGTAAGTTACACGGCCTAGCGACATGGCCATGTAACCCACATAGCCTGGACATGAGTATGTCCTTGGCCGTGTGGATCTTTTGGCTTAGCTTGTAAAATTGATAAAAATTGACAGTGAGTTACACGGCCGAGTGACACGGCCCTGTGACCCACACGGCTTAGACATATGGGCGTGTCCTTAGCCGTGTGGAGCCTGGGACTTAATTTTTTCCTAAATTCGACAGAGACATGGCCTAAAATTTTCCACACGGCGGTGTAGACCACACGGCTTGGACACACGGGCGTGTCATAGGCCATGTGAAACTTGGAGCTTAATTTTTCAAATTTAAAACAAGTTAGAGAGTTAAGGCACATGGCCGTGTAGAAGGCCACACGGGGGTGTGGAAAGTCACACTGGCATGGAAGAAGTGAAGGAGATTACACACAGCCGTGCGACACGACTGTGTAAACCACACGATCTGGACACACGGGCGTGCCTGAGGCTATGTAAAGACTGGGATTTCATTTTTTAATCGACACGGGCTGAACAAAAGTCACACAGGCATGTGACGTGGCCGTGTGGCCCAAAACATGCCTCCCATGATCGTGTCCCTTTTAATCCCCAACCCTAATTTAGTTTTCATAGTTTTTTGCCTTCTTCTTCACCTATTTTTCCCTTAGTCTCGCTCCTATTTCCATTACCTCTTCCAACCGCTACTTCTTCGACTAAGATCGGCGTCCTCTTTTCTCCTCATTTTTCCTTTCCCCCTCGCACCCTCCATTTCCTTCCCCCTCACCCCAATGAACCACACCACAGCTCCATCGACCGACTGTTTCCAAACCCCAGCCTTGCACCGCCATCCTTTCCCCTTTACTCATCTTTCCCCTCACCCTCACCCACTTACGCTCTAACATGCCCTTCCTATTTTTTCCCTCTTTTCTTTTTCTTCCCTTCAAAACTCCAACCACACCCACACCCCATTCCGGCCACCACTCTTACCACCGTCAGTCCCCCATTATTTTCCCTTACGCTTTTATTTATTTATTATTATTATTTCTATATTTATTTCTTTATTTTATTTTATTATTTTTTACTAATTATTATTGAGTTATTATTTTTTTAATTTGTGTTTATTTTAGTTTCTTTTTGATGTTGGATTGATTCTTGATTTAGTTATTGAACTACTTTAGCTGATTCTTGATACTGGTTGATTCTATTTTCATTTAGTAGGATTATTCATTTAGTTTGTTTTAGTTAATTTTATTTTTGATTTTATTCTTGTTAATTTTGATTATTTATTTTATTATTGATTCATATCAGTTTTATTTATTCTTATTACTTTTTTGTTTAGTTTTATCATGTCAAAAGTCCATTCCTGTATTAGTTTAATTGTTGAGCTCAACTTCGACTTTGGTTTCCTCTTAGCTTATTTCTATTACATTGATTTGTCAATTTGATTTAGTTGATCACTTTATTGCAGGCACATCATGACGAACACATGTGGAAAGACTAAGACTGTTATCCTCGCTTTGAAAAAGTGGAAGGGCCCTGGAGCGACCTCCTCCTCGAGTGCATCTGCCGAGACCCACCACCTATACCTTTGATTTGCAGTGGGCCCCCAATATGACTTATATCAGCTCCTTCGAGTACGTCCACTCGGCTAGGCCATTGCATTGATTGGGCCACGTTGGAGCAGGTCCGACTCGCTGATGACGTATGTGCCATTATCGCCACAGCTCAGTAAGATAGATTCTTTGCCATCATCGAGCCCACCTACATGGAGCTGACATTGGAGTTCTACTCAACATTTTTGGTTCAATAGGTTATGACGGTTCATGACGAGCCAGACACCATCAGTTTTTGACTTGGTGGTTTAATACACTACATGAGCGTTCCTGAGTTCGGCGTGGCTATGAGACTCTACACAGAAGAATTTATGAGCGCCAAGGACTTCCTTAGACTTCATAGGCACATCTATCACGATGTTGGACCAAGCTTACAAGGGGTTAGACACCATATAACTCGAGTCGCTCGAAGGTGACTTCTCTCTCTCCGGCCTTACGGTATATTCACGCCCTTTTAGCTCACACTTTGACAGGTTAGAGAAAGTGCACCGTAGTTGTTAGCACTCACGACGCTTACTTTCTATTGAGCATGGCGCATGGGCATATATTTGATTTGGCATACTTCATCTCTCTAGCCTTCTGCCATCAGACTGACCGCCACAGGAAGGGCTCTATCTGCTTAGGCCCTTGCGTGACTCGCCTCGCTTGACACTTCGGCCTCCTAGACACACCGGAGTAGTCCTCCATACTCACACTTGTCATTTAGATGTCCTTACAGTACATCTCAAACATGATACACATAAGGATGATCGAGCGACATCATGGAATAGATCCTTCTCAGTAGAGATTGTTTCATTCTGACGCTCAGAATGAACCCTAGGACTTCACTGATGATGTTCCTCCCTATCACGAGTACCCACCATAGCCTCCACATTCGAGTCACCGACCTGTTCCTTTTACTACTAGTTTTCGAGGAGTATCCACCAAGGAGTTTACTAGCTTCTGTCAGTACTGCGTTCAGAGGTTCGACAGTATTGATGCGACATTGCAGCAGATTTGTCAGCATTTCCATTTTGCTCCTCTAGCGACGACAACTCATGATGCTAATACGTCTGATGATGAGGACCATTGAGTCCATTTAATTTAATTTTCTTTTCTTTTTACTTTTATTATTAGTTTTTTGTTTTTATTTTCCCGTTTATTTGTATTTTCCTAGACTTTTTCGCTTTTATATTTTGAACTATATTTTATTTATTATGGTTGTTTCTAATTGAGTAACCCTTTAATTTTATTTAGCATTGTGTTTATTTTCTTATCAGTTGCTCAGAATCGTGTACTACATCTACATTTATCCACAATTTTGCTTTTCACTATTTTGGGTATTTCATTCAATATTCAGGGCAGTTTCAATTCTCTCCCTCTCTTATGATATTTTTGTTTCTGCTGTGATTATCTATTTTTGTACATTGAGGACAATGTACATCTTAAGTGTGGGAAGGTTATTTATATGATTATTAGAAAATCCCTGAATTATGTCTTGTGTTCAAGTAATTTTCTCATTTTACTATTAGAATGAATTATTATCGATTTATGATTTTTATTGATATGTTTTAGATTGAATTCATAGGTAATTGTGCATTGATTGTTTAAACTTTAAGGCATGAGAGAACCAACCATGATGAGTCTATCTTTAGAATTAAAAATTGTTAGGTTGTTTCCCTAAATTGATGTATTACCTTGAAGTTTAAGATTTGCAAGATTGATATCAAAAACCATAATTTTTGTGAGATTTTGAGCCTTTAGAGCATTCACTTTTCTTGCTCACTTTATTATTGGTTATGAGTGTGTCAATACTGATTGGTTATTCTAGAACTTGCTTCGATTATACATGTCGAGACCACACCTTTGATTTGATATACTGAGATGATAAAGGCACTTAGGTTTTAACCCACTTATCCCAAAAAGCCTACCTTCATAATTAATCATTAGTGAACCCCTTTGAGCCTAATAAACCGTTTCTTGATCTACCCTTAATATTAACCCGTAACTCATTCTTTTTGATTCATTGAGAATTTTTCCTCTTTTATTGACTCTTTTTTTGTCAAGATTTGATTTGGTTAGCTGCCTAACTATGTTCTTTTGTTCAGTTGGTAAATTATTTCTTATTTCTTGATCTAAAAAAAATATTATTATTACATTTATACATTTATTTTTATTATTACTAAGATCCATGACAATTGAGCTTGAACAGTTATATTCATATTTTGAGAAGAAGCTCGTGTTATTCTTTAATAATTTCGATTGATGTAATTATTCAGTATTAGTTTATTTTTCTAGTTAGGTAATTTATCAATTCGATCTCGATTCTAACCTTCTTTTTCAGTCTTTATCCACACCTTTAACCCAAGCCCCATTACAACCCTTTAAAGACCTTTTGATTTGTGTATCATCTCATCTTATAGTGGTGGAGATTTGATTTTCATGCAAGCCTGTAGTAATGACTTTTCATGTTTGACTTTTGAGTCTTAATTTTTGAACCTTAAACACTTTGAGTGATTTGAGTGAATCTTTAGTGAGGATGTCAATTCTTGTCGATTTTGAATTAAAGGTAATTACTTAGATAAAGGGAAATACCTATGTTTTCATGCTTTAAAAAATATGTGACTTGGATTGTTTGAATCTTTAGTGTTCTTTTAGTTGAATTATCAATGTATGATTATTTTTGAATTATGACAAAACATTATTGATGAGACTTATGAATTGAGAAATTTTAATTCTAATTATGAGTTGAGGATTTTGCTTGAGAATAAGCAAATGCTTAAGTGTGGGGATATTTGATAAACCATAAAAGTAACATATTTTAATCCCATGCTTGGCATGTTTTTGGATGATTTATTATATAATTTAGTGAATTTGATGCTCCTAATCCTTTAATTTCATGTTTTTACACTTAGGAGAGCATAAGGGAGCAAAAGGAGCAAAAAACGGGCTAAAATCAGACAAAACGAGCTACTTTCAGGATCCACGCGGTCTGGCCATTCCCACACGGGCTGAGCACAAGCCTGTGTGATCCACATGGGCTGGCCACATGCCCATGTGCCAGTCCGTGTCGATTTCAAACCCTATTTCCCAAACACGCAAAAAAGCCAATTTTTAGGGTTTCTGAGCATTCTAAAGTCTATAAAT
The DNA here is from genome assembly GCA_025698465.1 of Gossypium longicalyx. Taxonomy (NCBI): domain Eukaryota; kingdom Viridiplantae; phylum Streptophyta; class Magnoliopsida; order Malvales; family Malvaceae; genus Gossypium; species Gossypium longicalyx. The sequence continues at coordinate 66,236,008 of CM047001.1, read as the reverse complement.
GCACACTAGAAGAAAACCTAAGGGGGGACGCAGAGTAGAATGAAGAAATTACTCGAAGAACGTCGTTGGAATCAACTCAGAAGCAGGATCTCCTTCAAGATTGAAGATTCTCCATTCAATTTCTCTAGAAGTTTTTGGGTTTCTTTATGTTTTGTTGTTTTCCTAATTTTGATATGTTTTCCTCCCAAAGTATTAACTAAATTCCCTAGATACCTAGGGAAGATGAAACCTATGACGGATCTTGTTATTTAATTTTCTGAATTACATGATAAATACTTGATTTCTTGATCTCAATTATGTGTACTTATTCCATGTTTTAATGTTTTCAGGATATTAGTTCATGATTGATGTGCTTAATTCAGTGGAGCAAAAGTCCCTGTTTAAGAGTATATCTAGCATAATTGAGTGGAGTTGCATGGAATCCTAGAAATAGGACGATATAAATCTACCGGATTAAAGTCTAATCTAATAAGGGAATCCATAGATCGAGTAATTAGAAAGAGATTTCAATTAATCAACCTAGAGTAAGTTATTTTTGCTCTCGAAAGAGATATTAATATAATTTAAGGATTTCTACGGATCAAGGCAAGTTAATAAATTGTTTAATTCAGATTCAAAATAATAAGTGAAATCTAGGTGGATTCTTTCCTGGGTATTGTCTCTCTCATTGGTTCATTCGAATATTTTCTTACTTTATTTTTTGTTACGTCCTTAGTAATTAGTTTAATTTTAGATTAAAAATAACCATTCAATTTATAGGCTAGATAATAAAAAGGTAGTAATTAGTAGTACTTTTAGTCCTCGTGGATACGATATCCCTGACTCACCATAGCTATACTACTACTCAATAGGTGCACTTGCCTTTGTTGTGATTTTAGTTAGTTAAGTGAATCATCATCAAAATATAATTAAACTGTGAATTTTATGTAAGCAAAACTTAAGTAGTATATAAGATTAAGTTTAGGTTAAAGAGACCGAGAGATTGAGAGAGCATAAATTTGTACAAATCAGGAACATGTATGTGTTCATTGGTTTTTTTAAAGAAATCAATAGAGTTTCTTGTATTACAAAACTAAGCTTTTGAAGGAGAAGTGTAGTGGGAGAATGATATAGTCTTTGTACAATGGTGATGTCGCTAATTTGGTGAGAGTTAGACCAATTTTAGGACTTAAATTATTGGTTGTACTGTGAGAAAGATAATAGATCATTACTCTAGCTAAGGCCCTGCAAACTAGATTGAAGTCAAAATGTGTAAACAATTTTAGTGTTCATTTTTACATTTATGCATTTTAAGTTTTGTGGTTAAAACTATGACCATAATTCCAAACACTATTCTAGTCATAATTTATGTTAGCTAAGTTTCTATAATTATTTCTTAAAATAGATTTTTTTATGACTCTCAAAACTAATGTTGAGATGTGATTGTTGCTGAAGTTGAGTGGCAGTGGTGGGGCCACATGGTAAGGACCTATGTGAGCTACTAATTGTGGCTTGGAGGTTGGGAGGTTTGGTAGTGATACATTGAGGCTGAAGGAAGCTGGATGTGGTTGGTGAAACATCACTGGGTTGTGGGACTAGTCAAGAGGGTTAGTTTGTGCACGAGAAGACTGAAGGAGGCACTATTGGTGCTAAGGATCGGGCCAAGTAGTGCTAGGGCAAACAAGGGTCTTGGTTGGAGTATAGTGGAAAGTATTCCCACTTGTCATTCAAGCTATCCGAGTTCAAGTCTTGGCAATTGCACCAAAATTTGGTTGTTGTCGGATAAAAAAAAAGTTATAGATAATAATGAGTAGGATTGAATAAATGTAAATTGGTGACAATTCTATTTCTTTAAAAAAAATAAAAGGACATTTTAAATTTAAAATTAAAAGAAAGATCACATGTAGATTTTGGGAAAAATCAATATAGTGAAAATAAAGTCAAATGTGAAATCTTAATTTTGATTTATGGGTTTGATTATTGATGCAAATATAAATTTAATATTTTAATAAATTATTTAATTATCGACATTGTAGGAAGTTCTTTGAAATTATTTCTCCTATTAACAAATAACCTTATAACAAAACATCTAGTATTCAATTTATCAATACCATAATGAAATATCTAAGATTTAATTTATAAATAGCATTAAAAATTAAAGAGACCTAATTTTAACCAACAAATACACAAGCTAAATTTATTTAGACTAAGTTACATATCCGCACATCATGAATTACTTAGATAACTTATACCTAATCATGTTAAGTGTCACAAGTATTAAAATAATTAAACAATTCTAATTGGTAAGAAAAATATTCCAAGCTATTATCAAACCTATATTTTTGTAATTAGAATAGTATATATGTAAATACTAAAAAATGAAAAAAAAACTAAAATTAAATCAAATACCACAAACTTGAAATTTTTAAAACTTCAAAATTCTTATGACTAGAAAAAAAGTTTGATCATAAAAAAAAAAAAAAAACTAAATGCTGTTAAGTCTAGTTCTGATCCCAAGAATGTTGGGGTAAAATTCACATAAGGGTAGAAAATATAAAACTACCCTTAATGAATTAAAGCATTTTTTTTTTCATGTTTTGGAAGATTTATGCTCTAGACTTCAATACCATTTTTAAGCATCTTCCCAACATGTCTAGAAAAAAAGCATCGTTAAATCATTCAATTCCTCTTGAAATGGTATTATGAGCCCAAATAAAAGTTTTGTAACTTAAGATGAGATCAAAATATTGAAGCAAGATTAGGTTGAAATATCTAAATGGAGTTTAAATAGACCCAAACCCAAATCACAAAATTTGTCAAAAACAATCTTCAAATTCTTTTTTCTTCAATTATTTAATCTAATCCATGAAAAATCAAAATATAAGTTAAATTAAAATAATTAAAAATTTAAATGAGAAACATTAAAAATTGATTTGAAATTTATTTATTTTATTATCTTTCATTTTGGTTCGTGAATGATAACATATTAATTTGCATGTTATTTTGTGTTTAATTCGGTTTATTTTTCAATTGATCCCTACTAAATTAGTACTTTTATGTTTTAATCTTGCCAGGGATGCAATTAGGACGCTAAGAGACAAATACGAGCAGAAAAGGACCAAATTGAAACACAATCAATAAAAATGTGGAGGAAAGCCAATGACTCATCAGAATTTTTAACTTTGTAAAAGCTAAAAATAGAAAAAAAATTCTTATTTTATTTTTATTTATTTATTTTATTTTGATTTTATGTTAAATTAGTTAAGGCCAAAAATAGTAAATTCTATGTATATAAATAAGGCCTTAATATTCTTTGAAAAGGCACCCCTTAATTTTACATTTGATTTCAATTTGGAATTGAATAGCCATTATTCTTTTTTTATTCAAGTTTCCGTGAGCATTCTATTTCCATTTCTTTATTCTTTCAAGTTGGTCTAATTGCTTTCCAAGTACTTTTCTTTCCCATTCTTCACTACCATCATCAAATCACCTTTCAATTCTACAAAGCATGAATAATTTCATGCTACACTAAATTCCCTCTTAGCTTTAGGCCTATGTTCTTTCCAGTCGGGAATCGTGAGATACGTATTCGTGCTAAAAATCCTTCCAATCGATATTCATATTTTTCCTAAGTATCGGGATTGACAACTCATCCCTTAAAGTTAACTCGATTTCAAGTAAAAAAGTGTTGGGTTGGAGTCATGTTTGCTGACAGTTGGAGAAACGAGTCGATCATGTTGTATTCAGATTTCTGAGAACAAATCAAGGAAGAAGTGATCGGGTTTAAATGACCCATGCGGTTGAGGCCGTTAACTCGAGTTGGGTTCTTCAGTGCGCAAAGCTGCCAGAATCTTGAATCGGGAACACGTGTATCTTGGTTAGATAATCGGTAAGGGTTGGTTTGCAGGTCGTATCGGGACCAACTACGAGAGGAAGAATTGGTGGTTAGGACGTTCTTAACTGCTATAATCGACTTATCATTTGGAGGAGAAGATTAATTTTCGAGGATCGATTCTTGAACTGGACACCGAGTCTAGGGCTAAGGCTTATTATCTTTGATTACAAAATCCGAATATAGTTTCCAATTTGATTTCTAATTTATTTAGTTATTTATTTATGTTGTTTCAATTATTTAGTTTCTAAACATTTCAAAACTCTCCTGATCTATCTGTTTATTTTTCAGCAGGCCTGTTTGGAGTCGTGGGCTCGACCTTTGCCACGACCTTCAACCCGAAAAACGTTCTGTTCAAAAGATAGACGCAGAAGTTGATAATAACATCCGATCCCTGTGGACTCGACCCTACTACCACTCTTCACTACTATTTAGAGTTATTTCTGTAAGAATTATTTTTGGTGGTTTCGACGCCCATCATGTAATGACCCAAAATTCACGGGCATCAAAAAAGTACAATATCGAGCCTCTGTCTTAGTAAACCGAGTTCGTAAATAATTATTAGGAATAATTGTGAGTCTAGTAATGTGTTTAATTAGGCTTTAATTAAGTGAAATTAGCTCAATTTAGTGTAAATAATAAAAAAGACTAAATTGAATAAAGAGTAAAAGTTTAATTATAGATTAAAATAAAATAAAAATGGCCAAAATGGCAAATATGTCATTTACTATAAAATGAGGCGGCATAAGTGTAAGATTTTTCTTACTTTATTAAATTATTAAATTATATAATTATTATATTGTTTAAATTATAATATGAATTATAGATAAATAAATAAATAAACCTAGTTGTGTGACAAGTGTAGGGTGATGAAGTATACAAGTGTAGTGAAATAATAATTAAATAGGTATACTTGTAATATATTTAGTTATTTACTTAAAATTTAAGTAAAAATATATTATTATTATTATTATTATTATTATTATTAAGCTATAAATTATATTAATTATTATTATATTACGAAATAAATTAAGAAAAGACAAGTGTAAGGTAAAAATAAAAGACAAGTGTATTAATTTAAATAAGTACATTTGTATTATTTATGTATAATTAGTGAAAAGATATTTTATGTTTATTATTAATTAGTAAAAGATATTTATTAGATGTTTATTATTATTAAAATTATTAATTATATTATATTATGAAATAGATTAGATCAAGACAAATGTAGGGTGGATATGGGATACAATTGTAATATATACATTTACTATTAAATAGATATTTTATATTTATTAATTAATTAAATAGAAAACAAATTAAAATAAAGTAAATAGATATGAAATAAAGAAAGGAAATAAAGAAGAGAAAGAACAGAGGCCGTTCGAACAGGGGAAGAAAGAATAGGAAAGAAAAATAAAAAGGGAAAACTAAAGATTTGAAGCTTGAAGTTTAATTGGTAAGTTAAATTAAGTCTCTTTCTCTTAATTTTGATGTCTTAGAAACTTTAGAACAAAGTTTTGATGAAATTTAGTTGAGGTTTTGGGAAGTTTTAAGGTTCTTGAACGTAGTTCATGTTGAACAAAATAGTGAATTAGGGATTTAATTGAATAAAATTCAATTTAGAATTTATAAAGGGATTAAATTGTAAAGTAAGCTATAAGTTTTATGTTAAAGGGATTAAATTGAGGAAAAATCGAAATTATGGAATTATGCTGAAAATTTAATAGTTAAATTTGAGTTTGGATGAAGTTTGAATAGAAATAAAGTATGAATTGAATTAGAAAAAAATACGTAAACTTAGTTAGGATTAAATTGAGAATAAGGTAGAAATTGATTAGAAATTCAATTATTTATTTTAATTAGTGTTGTAATTAATAGTATAATTATTTTAATTTTCGTACCTAACAAAGAACCAGAGATATCGGCTCAAAAGGGAAAGGAGAAGATTACCGAGGAGTAAATCAAGAATTTCGGGTTTGAATTACTATAATTCAAGTTATTTATTATTAAGTATTAATTTTAAATTTATTTATTTTATAGTAAGTAAATATTGAGGTAAGTAATTCTATTGAATTGAATTTAGAAAATTGAATTGAATGAGAAATATGTGTTAGTATTACTATAATTCGAATTTAATTATTATTAATTGTTAAATTTTAAGTTAATATGCATGGTAAGTATTAGTGTTAAATTGTATGAAATTAAATTGAATTGTGATTATATGTGAATAATTGAAATGCATATTGAATTGAGAAAGTGTATTGAATTATGAATATGTGAATTGAAAATTGATTGAAAAGTGGAATATGATTAAATTGAAAATGTGAGAAATTGCGATTGAATTGAATTGAGATTTATATGTGATCCAGAAACCCTATTAACTAGTCAGGCTGAGTCGAATATAGTTGGCATGCCATAGGATTGGAAGTGTTCAGGGATACTTCGACCTTGAGTCGATGAGACACTGAGTGTCACACTGTTACTTCGGATAGATTCGATGAGGTACTGGGTACCACTTTACTTCGGCTAGGCCGATGAGACACTGGTGTCAACTTTGCTTTGAACTATCTGATGAGGCACTGGATGCCAATCTGGTGTGTTTGGTTGGATCCGTGTATCCGCCAAAGTCCGAGTCTGTTAATAGGGGTAATTAAAAGAATAGTTAAGTTGAATAAAATGAATTAGATAATGGTTCAACATGAATGTTTATGATTTCAATTGACAAATAGCTAAATTAAAATGTATGAATATATTGAGAATGACAAATTTATGTTTGAATTGGTTTAGTAAATATTAAAGTTAGATGATTTAAATTACGTGATTAATATGTTTATAATTTGAATTATGGTAATACCATTGAGTATAAAATACTCAGCGTACGGTTGTTTCTGTGCACAGGTTAATAGGTATTCAGAGTCTCGGTTCAGCATCCAGGCGATCCCGACTCCAGCGCAAAACTCAGTGATGTATTCTTCTTTTGGCAAAAGTGGCATGTACATAGGTGTTAATTTGGTCACTTTAAAATGCTATATGATTTTTTTTTTTGTAAAGAATGATATTTGAAATTTTGGTGTTTAAACAATGAAATAGTATGAAAATTTATATGATATATTTGGTATAATTAATACTAACATGATCTTTTGATACTTGGTTTAATGAAATGGAAATAGAATTATCATAACACATTTGGTATAGTTGGGAACAAGTTGAAATAGAATGAATGAAGTTTATTTAATTAAACAATATATGCAAATATTTACTTAGTAAATTACTGAGTTTATGTTAAGCTATGTTTAGGTGTATTTAAATATGAAATTGTATGGATTGTGATATTGGTTTTGAATTGGTTGCGATTTGAATTTGCAGGGAAGGTTAAATATTTATAAAGGGGTTATATTGAAGTCAATTAGCAAAAGTTTTATATGAACTTATGATTATATTATAATATGTTCGATAATTATTTGAATATTAATCTTAAATTATCCGATTATCCGGTAATGCCTCGTAACCCTGTTCCGGCGACGGTTTGAGATTAGGGGGTGTTACATATCAGTAAATATTTTTTTATTCAGATTGGTCCTTAAAATTGGATTCTATCAGATAGTTTAGTCCATTTTTTGTATCACATTAAGACATGATAATGTAAAACTTTGAAAATGTGTCTCGTCATCACTTTAATTTTTAAAAAAAATTATATAAAATTCTTAAAAATTTGAATGTTAAAAAATTATAATAAAAACTATAAAAGGTTATAAAAATATAAAAGTAGAAAATCATAATTTTATATAAAAAGTATAAAATTTTATAAAAAACTATAAAAAATAATAAAAATAACTATAAGTTATTTGGAAAAAAAAAAGCAATCGAGAATGATTAAGTCATGGAATAAAAATTAGGACTCACATTAATAAATAATAATAGCAGATTTTTTTATTTATCAATGTCCTTTTTTCAATAAATCAAAAAATGAAAAATTTTAAATTTGCGAAAAAAGAAATTGTTCTAAAAAATAACTAATTCCTTTGCTCAAAATTCCAGATATAATCCTATCATTTTCATTGAGAAGAGCCTCTCTGTAAACTCCAATCATTGCCTTTTAAACCAGGAAAATCTTCTACCGCCGATGTTTTTATGTTTTCTTGTTGTTCATAGATAAGGAAAAGTTAGACGGAGAAAACCCAAAAAATTGGTTTTTTTCTGTAAATTGGACTTATATAATCATTTTGTTTCACTATATTTTCATAATGGCTCGTTTTCCGTTTACTAGGTAAGAAAAACAACTTAAAAGTTCGTTACTTAATATACCCAAATGTTAAATTTGGGTAATTTCCTTACAAAATTATTCATTAAATGTGGAAAAAAAGTCAAATCCTCCACTAAAATCTTAATAGCTTTAGCTTTATTATTACTAAAATATAACAAAAATTAATATAATATTGTTGATACATGGTAAAACAAAAGAGGAGGGCAGGGAGGAGATCAATGTGGTACAATGTAGGTCAGTTCACCTAAGGAAGCCAAGAGCCAAAACAAGGACAAGAGGCCAAACTGATAAAAAAGACAATTGCTCAGAGTAACTTTAGCTTTCTAGAAGATCTATCCCTTTTCATTGTTCCTAAGGTATTTTTAGGAGAGGTCCTTTTGTCTACTGGTATGACATGGCCGAATAAACATCAATCTCGCCAAATGTGTAAAAGATATTCATAGGCATATATTATGGGATCTTATCAATACGAGGTTATTATGCCTAAATGGACTCCTTATTAGATCAAGAGTGTGTTCACACTAGGAGAGTGTTCATACTTAAAAATTGATGGATGACTCATTCGAAGAGGAACGTATGGTCTTAACCAAATGTGTTGAGGATGAGTGGCCCGTTGAGGCATTACTTCATAAGGAGCCAATGGGGAGATCAACGATGTGTCTGGTGTTGACACATGTTTGAGTAGCGAAGGGGTGTAACAATAGCCCCCCTAAGTCGAACGAGAGGTTATAAAATGGGCTTCAGTGAGACATAATCTGAATTTTGATAATGGAAGAAGGTTTGTCTCACTAGAAAAGATAAAGAAACGTTATATTCTATCCTAGAATAAAAAATATAAATGGAAAATTTTAGGGAAGAGTGGTCATGATGAAGAGCATCTGAAACTAAACAGGTGGCCAGATGCTATTGGTTGTGGCTTTTGAACCCAAAATGATGCTTTTACGAATGAGTACTAAAAATCTATAAATATGGGCTTCTGCCTTCCTTGAAACCACTTTGCCATTTTGAAGTTCTTATTTTTCTAGTGCTTGGAATTCTTTCCTTGCGATTGCAGTACGAGGTTTTCTTCATTTCATCTTCGTTTCACGATTTCACTAGAAAAAAGGTTAAACTTATAAAGAAAGGACGAATAACTAGTAGGTTTTCATCGCAAAAAGGAGGAGGTAAGTCTTCTATCGTTAACAATAGGGTGGTGACCACCAATCCCAAGGGAACTTCGGTGAATGGAAGCAATAAGGGACAAATCTCTGAACACCTAAGGGAATCTAGGTGCACTACAATGGAACAAGAGATGATGATGGTGTTGAAGTGCAAGGGTCCCTTAACAAGGCATCCCAAATATGAGTTTGGTATTCTGAAAGGGAAGCATTGCTTGAGCTTCGTGTTTGGGCCAAATTATGGTGGGGAAAGGCTAGTATTCTACCTATCGATATACTTACTAAAGGCAAGGTTCCATTATTTCTTCATCAGTTTGTCATGGACTTATTAAATTCTTATTGCTTGACACCCGAGCAGCTGGTGGGGAGCTCATAGTGGCTGATAATTGGGTTTATCATCAAGTGTGGAAAGAAGTGTATATGTCATCATGTGTCACTATTTCAATGCATGTATACCCTTTAGGAGAAAAAAGAACACCAAGGGATTTATTTTGTTGTCTAGAGGAGGAATGGAGTACCCATTTAAGGAGGAGTGGTGAAACTAAAACTAGACCCCAAGAAGTTGATTTTTGTAGAGTTGAAGCTGAGAGATTACTTTGGGTGTAACATCCCCATACAAGACCCAAACATCGGGTCAAAGAAGAACACTAGGGACTTTATTCCGTTGTTTAGATGGATGAACGGAGTAGCACATCTACTGATGAATGGTGAAATTGAAACTAAACCCCTAAGAAGTTTTGTGGAGTTGAAGTTGGGAGATTACTTTGGGTGTAACATCCGCATACTCGACCCAAACATCGGGTCAAAGAAAAACACTAAGGGCTTTATTTCATTGTCTAGAGGGAGGAACAGAGTAGCTCATATACAGAAGAGTGGTGAAACTGAAACTAGACCCCAAGAAGTATATTTCTGTGGAGTTGAAGTTTGGAGATTACTTTAGGTGTAACACCCTTATGCCTAACCTGAACATTAGGTCAAAGCATCGGGATGTTATATTTGTTGCCAAAGCAACTTCGATGATTTCACGTCAATTAATCACTACAAAACTCAAATTATATCAAAACACTTACAATAACTTATGTACATGCCATATTCTATAACAAAAATATCAAATTCGTACCCTCTTCAAGCCTTGGTGATGAGATGAGATGCACTGAAATCTCAACCTGAATCTAGAGCTTCAATTCGATCTTCCACCTATATGTTTCAAACACATATTAAGCTTGTAAAATCTTAGCAAGTACCGAAGAATCCAAATATCATTTTTTACCTTGAATTCTATATATAAAAAATATTACTACTATTATAATTCTTGAATATATCTTAACAATCAACAAAGTATATTTTAGTAATTAATAAATCATTCCGTATTTATAGGATTCATTATTACCATAATTCACTACTTTTATCTTTTCATGAACTGACAGGAATAAAACTTTTACCAGTTTAATTCACTACATTATCACTTTACAGTTTAACAGAAATTGTTATCAAAATCTTTTACTTATCATCTCAGTGTAATAGGAATTTTTCATTAGAACTTGCTTACCATGATTTTTTATTTTATTATTTAACAAAGGCCCAATGTAGACTTAACAGAATGTTTAGGATATACGAAAATAGTACAGTAATGTAAGAAGTGCAATAACATAACAGAGTAACACTGGAATGCTATGTTAGAACAGGACAACACCGAAATGTGCAATCAGAACAAAGAGTGCGTTAAGTTTTTCCTTAATGGCATGCCATCTATAACCTATTAGTTCACATCTTGTCTACTTGGGAAACCACCTCAGAGTCAATTTCATTTTCTCATTTTTAGAACAAAACTTGCATACTTTGAACTTATTTCAATTTAGTCATTTTAATAATGAAATTCACTATTCTTTGTAATTCAATCTCACTTTCACTTCTCATACATATACTATTTCATCACACTTTTTTGCACATTCTATATATCAATATAATATTTCACAATTTAACTACAATTTTACACTTTTTTTCAATTTAATTGTTATCTTTCCACAACTTAAAAAACAGTTGTAATTTGAATTACAATAATCATGTATTTTTGCATTCTCTACTATATTCTTCACTTATCAAATATTTTCTTGTAAACTTTCATAACTTTTCAACTCCCTTTTTTCATAAAAGTTCAATATTCACTAATTAATCATATTCAATCAATTTTTTTTTCTTGTTATACTTTAATAACATCATTTATCTCAATATCTTATTTTTCATATAGAATTTTTTATGTATTTTACTTCTATTATTTCATCCACATATTTTCTCAAGTTTGACAATTTAGTTCTTGTCATCATAAAAATTCCATATTTTCCCACAATTTCACTTTTACAATACTTTATGCATATTTCATAATCTCAAAACACATTCATTAAATTTTTATTATAATTTCTTTATTCACATATTAAATTTTTTTACACTTTATTTTACTAATTTACCACAAAACTTCGCTAAGTTTACATTTTTAGTCCTTAAATAATAAGAGAATTCATGTGTACTTACCTTTTTCAAACTAAAATCACTTGCTCTTCATTTTTCCTCATCACTTGATTCACTTTCTCAATCTCTTTCTTCAACATCATATTAAAACATAAAACTTTCCTTGAGTAATCTTCACTTTAACATCTTTCCTATACTTTTCTAACAAGATTAAACTTGAAAACAATATGAAACCTTAACATTCATACCTTGTTCTCTTGGAATCAAGCTTTAACTTGCTTTCTCTCTCCTCCAACTACTATTTTCTTAATTCTAAAATGATGTTCTTACTCTCCATAGTCTCCTTATCATTTTTCTCTCTTGGTGGTTATAGAAATTCCTTTGATTTCTAGGTGAAAATGGTAAATTTTGATGGAAATGACCAAATTGTAGAGAGCGAAAAACTTTCTGTTTTTCAAAGAATTATGGACGTGAGCTTGAAAGAAAGATGGATAAATTTCCATCATCTTTTCTTTTTATTTTCTTAACCATTAATAAAATATCTTATATTAAAATAATATTAAAATAATCTTAACCAATCAAAATCTAACACAAATATTCATAATTATCATTACGTTTCATGATAATTATCTTCATTGAGAAATGACTATTTTACCCTTCAACATTATCTACAATTCCTTCATTGAATCATCACTCAATTTAGTAGAATTACAATTTAGTCCTTTATATTTCTCCACTTATTCAATTTGGTCCTTACACGCCAATTTCATGTAATAAGAAATTAGTTTATTTTCATTTTTGGTCCTCTAATTTTCTCATATTTATGCTTCAACCCCTCAAATTTTGAATAATTATACTTGAATCTTAAAACTTTTTACATCTTTACGATTTAATCCTTACTTTAATTTAGTGTACCACAACATACTTCTCAATTCAAATTTCTTTTATACTCCTCAACCTTCTCTTTTATCATTTTCATTTCTTTATTTTACTTTATCGAGAAATCAATTGTACATAATCTTGATTTATTATTGTTTTTAAAGTATAATTGTACATCAACATCATAGGTCAAAGGAAAAGTGCTCTTATTGATACGGGGGCATCAAACCTATTTATATCAGAAAAAGTTATGGGTAATCTTGTTCTCTTAGTTAGTGAATAGACTAAGAAGACCAAGGTTGTTAATTCCAAAGAGGTTTCAACTGTGGGAGTAGCATAAGGAGTTAAGTTACAGATCAATCAATAGAAAGGCATAGAAGACTTTGAGGCAATTCACTCGGATGGTTACGACTTTGTTTTTGGCTTAAATTTCCTTGACAAGATTAATGCTTTTTTGGTTCATTTTGCCGACTGTATGTGCATATTGGATACTCGACAGCAATAATGCTTTTTTGGTTCATTTTGCCGACTGTATGTGCATATTGGATACTCGACAGCAATAATGAGTTGTGCCGATGAGTCGAGACATAAGGGGCGGAACAAAGGTATTGTCGATAATCCAACTAACCGAGGATGTTCATTGTGGGAAGAACACCGACTTAGTAGATCAGAGTGCTAAGGAAACCACCTTGGAAATGCTAGAGAGGCAACAAACTGATATGAAGTTTGTTAAGTTATCAGTGGGGCAACCACCTAGGAGAGAGATAGGTTGTGCATCGGACTTTGGGGGAAAATGGTGATGCAAATTGGGCAGCTGAGACCAGTAAATGCAATGAGTGAGGTACATCCTAAACATTTTGATAGTGTTTTTAATTCTGACTTGTTGGCTTGGCAAGGACATAGGGGCCCTTTCAAAGTTCTAAAGCGGATAGGCTAAAGGGATTACAAACCAAAGTTAGTAGCGAGACTCAAAGTTAACCTGAAGTTCAAAGTGGGTGTGCCAAAGCTTATTTGTGCAGATCAATAGGATCCCGATCAAGGCAAGTCATAATGTAGACAAGTAAGAGTGATAGACTATTGCAAGTGATATGTACTAAAAAGCAAAGAAACAGTTCGAGTTAGGAGACGATGGAAGCTGAGGCAAGTGTTCTGAGGGGCGAGACTATTTGGAAGAGAGACTAATTAGGAATCGATTGAGGCATCGAGAAAGTTTCAAGACGACCTAAACCAGCGTCATTTCGAAAATGTAATGAGGGCGTTGCGAGAATAGGTGGGGGAGAATGTCACGGGTTGTAGATGAAATCCCATGACCATTACGCACAGAACACCCCATAAAGGTAACTTATTAAATGGGTCTCATTTGACCCACATGATCTGGCCCGATTCATGGAACCTATGGAGAAGCCCATCTACTTGAAGTCTTGGTGGCCCATTGAAACATTCTAACACCCTTTACCTGACCCGAATTACCGGATCTAGATATTGGGTGCTACAAGAATAAAACATTTAATAAAAAATTTAAAACTAGCGTAACCTAATTACAACAAACTCTTTATTTATTTCATCACAACCATTAAAATGAAGTTCTCATTAAATACGACAAAACCTTAATTATAATGTAAAAGTCATTACAACTTAAAAACTTGTCAAAGGCAGATTCAAACATGGCATAGAACACAAGTTGTCATATCCCTACAGTGTCCTCTGTATGCATAATATCGCCACTCGAGCAACCTCCTTGGCATATTCTTGGTTTGGTACCCTCTGGCATACCAACTCTTTTCTCAAAACTACATCATATCAAACATTCGTAAGTTCAAATGAACTTAGTGAATCTCAACTAAGGATTACCTTAGACACTTGTTGTTGAACTCCACAACTCGAAGAATCAGAATCTTATGACTTAGTCTTTGACAAACACTCTTCTAAATTTCTAGCGCATACATGTAAGTCAATTTCCACACTTGACCATTATATACACATTTCTCCTGATTGATAAATTTCTAAAACCACAACTTAATGCATATCTTATTTCCCACACTCTAAGTAGACAGAAGATAAGTACATTTCTCGAAATGATAATCATGTAAAGGTTTCTTCCAACGGATTTTCACATAGACAAGTGTTGAATATTTCTATTAGATATTATTCTTGATGGATACTTATACTAAATGATCTTTTAAGATGAACTTCATACTAATCCTACCTTTGGTGGATTCTCATATTGAATTTGGCAACTAACAGGATACTAGTTAGATCATATATTAAATCGACCTAGACCACAACTTTTTCTGTTGGATGAAAAAATTTAAGTCATCCCAAGAAATCCCAGACAGATATGTTACATATCATAAGAACGTCTAAGTTTTGCGGACAATTTAGACTCTAGATAATCTCTATACCTAGCATGAAAATACTCAGATTTGGCGGATACCATAGAATTTAGATATCTTCCTTACATAGCGTAGACAAACTCAGGTTCAACGAAAACTTAGACCACCTATAATTATGAATACGCCAAGTTCTCTATACTGGCGAACTATTGTGGCTGATTCAAACATTACTGAGAACTCTTTCAGGAAATACCCCCAAGGCAAATTAAAATTTAGCTACAAGGTTATTCAATAGAGATCACATAATACGCCACAAAGTTTACCTAGATCTCGTCAAAAAGGTGGTTAACTAGATTTCATCTCAAGGGCGTTATAGAATACACCACAAAGGCATCACATAATAGATCTTATCATATTGATTTTCCAGAAAGCGCCATGGCCATGGTCTTTCCATAGATTTACTTCGTGATCTGTAAGTTCAGTAGCATTATAGCTACTCCATAGAAGGCTACACAATAAATCTCTATTTTCACAGTGATCTACTTGTCTGGTTAGAAATGTACCTACCCTACCAGAGGTATGACATCCATAATTACATATATCACGTTCTATATCGATGAACCCCCATTTCTCTAACCTTTAAACCAGGCATCATACATATTGCATAAGTACACATTCATGTAGACTTCACTCATATCTATAACAGAATCATATTTCCATGTACAATCATATAATTATTTTCGAGAGAACATTGGCACTCATGCATACTACACATCATACAATTATGCACATACAGATGCTTCACAAGGATCACACACATAGTTCAACAGTTACTTCAAGAGACATGTACCGCTACTAGGATATCAATCATATGAAGAATCTTTCTAAAATGACATGCAAGGGTCGAGGCTAGGGACTCACTTGAGATTCACCTACACTTCATCTCAGAGTTTTTGTTCTAATGGTCCTACCTGAACTAGTAACAACAACTACGTAAAAGATTATGAAACTTCTATTAGAATCCTATTTACAGACAGTTTACTAATATCTCAATCACAGAAAACCCCCATATAGGTCTTCCTATTCACACCCTACTATTTTTATGTCTATTAACATCCTTATTCTTTCAAAATCATAACATGTAGAGTTGTCAGACTTACTAAGAGATTGAAACATCCACCGATTAACCCAAAAACTTTAGCTTCCAATTTAACGAAGAAGAAGAGAATATTTAGGTTTAAAAAGAAGAACCAGAGTGTAGAACAGAAGGAAGAAAAACCATCTAAATGTTCCCTTCATACCATATATATACTCAATTCCTCTTAATGGATTTTGACAAGTGTCGAATGCATATAGAAATTGTCCCTTAAATGCCTTAAAAAATCGGGAAAATATAAAAGAGAATCTGGTACAAATATTGTTTAACTAGTCAATCCATTCAGTTGACTTCTAACCAATCATGCTACAGAACCCGCCTTGCACAACGTTCAAGCAAACCGGGCGTACTATACTTTTGGTAACTCTCATAAGATGTGCTATTGAATACGATCTAATCTCTCAAAAATTCCTCATACACTTGAAATGCTCATCAGGCTCAGTCAAAATTCAGAGGTGTACTCTTCTTCAATTAGGAAACATCCGAAGATGAAATCCTCAAATTCTACACGGGCGGATACATTATACGCCATGATCTAACTTGCCAAAATTTTGAAAAGTGGTAGACTATACTACAATAGTGCACCAAAATAGATAACATTTACATCTATTCACCTTTTTCTTGGATCAATCAATTTTGAGGTGTGACAAACACTCCAGTCAAACTAGAGTTACCAAAGTAAATAGGGTAAATCCTAAAGGGATAAGATTGTATAAAGTTTAAATCTCTTAGGACTCTTAATTGTAGATAGGCTCTAATCTTGACTGTCGGTGTAACTCAATTTGTATCGTTAATTTTTTTTTTTGGGGGGGGGTGGAGATAGACCATAACTAGAGGCCTCCCCTTCATTTGTATTCATCCCATTGTATTCAGTCATTTTTTAGTTAAGAATATATAGAGCATTTACTCAAACACTTAGTGTGCATTTTTTTTCTTGTGGCTTTTCAATACTTGTGTTGCTCTTTTCGTTTCGAGAGCTAGGCTGACTTAAGTGCATTTGAAGCGAAGAAATCGCTCAAGGCTACATGGATTGTGAGACTAAAGCTCTAAATTTGTGACACTTGTACCAAGAAATGCGCATGATAGAACTCGACAAGCTCAGGGTTCTCCCCCTTTGACAGTTGATGAGAAAGCAATATATAGTTATTGAACAACCAAGGGCCAATCAAAAGCATCTTTCGCAGATCAATGGCATGGTAAAACTGTATCAAATACAAGCTGAAATCCCCAATAGGCATTATACTTGCCCCTTGAAGCGACCGCCAGAGATAAAAGAGGTTTCTCTCTATAGCGACAAAATTAATTGACCTCTCACCGAGAAACTTACCAATCAAACAAAGATTATAATTGATTTCCACCCCCAACCCTTCCTCCGACTCAACCACTAACGTCGAGTCCTCCTTCTCAGTCGACAAATCCTATAAGACATCCTCCTTTTGAATCATCATCACACAAGACAAAAGAACTAATTTTTAAAAAAACTTACACTCGAAACAAAAATCCGCGAACAAAGACAGCGTGGCAAGACCCTTAAAAAATAAATTTTAAATTATCAAAATGATTTAAACTACAAAATTTAAATATATATATATATATATATAATATTTTTAAAAATATAAAATCCATTTGTCATTATTGGAATCCATTTGACGGTTACATAAATCTTTCATTAAACTTTTCAGTTCTTCACATTATGCATCAGACTTTATAAGTTTTAAAACTGGGTTAAACGCAACTATTTCTGTCACCTACTTCTTGTAAATATACTAACCTTGCTTTCAGAGTGAGATTTTACAATTTACAAATTAAAGTCATAAAGAATGGACAAGACTAGACACGCGTGACACCAGCAATGGAAAATGAAGAAATAAAAAAAATGTCATTTTCACTAATAGATTTGTCAATTTGGTATGGCGATATTTATTAATTAAAAATCCCCACGAGTTGCTTAATGTTTGTTTTTTTAAAGAAGTTGCTTAATATTTAATATTTTAAATAATGATCATTTTTTTATTTTTTTTATAAAGAAATTCGATTAAATTTTGCATTACAGATAAGAAAATCCAAGGAAGTAAGTAGTGTTAGACAATTTGTAGATTTATATTTTTTTACCTGCACGTCATTGATAAGAAGCAATTAATATTTAATAATTAAGGAAAATATTAAAATAATCGAATGATACTCTTTTTTTTTTTTAATGTTCTTATTTGTCCAAACTTATTATCTTGAATTTTTGTTATTATTATTATTTTATACAATGTTTAGAATTATCTATAACTCCTCTCCAATTTATATATAAGAAGATAATGCGCTTCAGCGCATTTGAACATACATCCTTCTGTATTGGCAATAATATTCATGCTAATCCAGCTAAAACTCAATCGAGATTATATCGAATTAGTCTCTTTATTATTAAATAGATTAATTTAATCTCGTTTTATTAAAAAGAATTAAATAAGATTATATTAGAAAAGAGTTAGCATTTACTGTTTAAAAAGTAACATGAAGATTAACTTTGTTTAATACTAAATATTAACTTTTGTTGAAATTTAACTTTATTTGATTCTTTTTAATAGCACAAAGATTAAATTGATTCATTTAATAATAGATGGACTAATTTGATCCGGTCCCTACATTCCCCCTTATATTAGAGTTTAGCCGAGCATGTCTGTATTAGAGTTTGGCCCAATAAATACAAACAACTCCAGAACATTCAAGTTAGGGTGTGTTTGATAACAGTGAAAATTTAAGTGCTAAAAATTTAAGTACTGAATTTTTTACTAATAAATTTTATAAGTATTGATTTTTTGTTAGAAAATTGTTTGGTAAATTAGTAAATACAAATACTGAATATAATTGCCAGCAACCTCTTGGCCCAATGGCAAGAGTAGTATGTTGTAGGCATGAAAGCGTGAGTTTGATACCAAGCAACCACATTCTTTTGCCCCAATTATAAAAAAAAAATATTGAATATATTATTTTATATTATTTTGAATAGTTTTGGATGAAAGATAAATATATTAATTTGAATATTTCATTTTTCAAAAAGATAATTTATTTCAATTTTTAATAAAATAAAATCGACTTATTCAACACTTTTTTGTTGAAAATTTTATATTAAGTAAAAAAATAAAATGATTATCAAACATGTTTAAAATATTGAATTTTAAAATTTTTCACTTTCAATGAAATGAAAATTTTCAATTATTTATCAAACACACCCTTAATTCGCACCTTCAAGTTAATTTTCCACCTTTCCATAAGATGAATACTGGAAAATGCAAGAATCTTCTTCAGCTACTTGTAAGTAACATGACATATCCTCTGTTGTTAACGTCAAAGCAATTTTGGATCATCTGAAACAATTAGCAATCTTAACACTTTCATTCTATCTTGTTTGATCATTGTTTTGTAGTGTAAAAGAAATGGTGATGGTCCCAAATTTTTCACGTAGAAACAATGGGATACTTGCTTAGTAAACAAAAATTGTGGCAAAAACTAATGCTTGGAACTATGGTTGCAATTTCAACCATGAAACCAATAAAACGCATAAACATAAAGATGAACACTAAGAATGTTTACACAGTTTGACCTCATTCTACGTCAGCAGGGTCTTACCTATAGTAATGATCCACTATCTTTTACACAGTACAACCAATGATTTAAGTCTTAACATTGGGATAACTCTTGCTAATTTAGCAATCTCACCATTGTACAAAAGCTAGACCATTTTCCCATTGAGCTTCTCCCTCGAAAGCTTAGTTTTGCAATACAAGATACTCTCTTAGTTACTTACAAAAACAATGCACACGTAAAATGTTCCTAACTTGAACAAATTTGTTCTTTATCAATCTCTCAGTATCTTTTTAACTTAGACAAAAGTTAAGTTTATATGCTACTTAAGCTTTGTTTACATAAGAATCATAGTTTAGTCATTTTTCTATAAAATAAAGCTAAAATCAGAATAGGATAATCTTGGTATAATTTCATAAGAATCTCGGTGTAATCTAATGCCTTCAAATATGAAAAGTGACTTTACTTGATCCTCAAGTATCTAATCTTCAATTCTTCAGCTTTAACTCAATTGGTCTTCATGTTTTGGGATTTAGCTCGTCCAAATATCTCTAAAGCAGATAGTCCAATGTTTTTGTTCTAAAATTTGCCAACTTTGAAAATAGGCAAGTAAAACAATGAAATAATGCCTCAAGCTGTAGCCACTATTTCAACCACATAATATTTCCTTGCCTTCACATGAGTAAACAATCTCCTCATTTGGCAAATTTTGAACAAAACATATAAAAGGAAAAATAAAATCACCACAATTATATGTTCTCCTCTTAAGGATCTCCCCCCTGATCAAACAATCTCAACTACCTTATTTCAATGTAATTTAACCATTAATGAATGAATTAACATAGTAAAGACAAAAGAATAAGCTTGTTAGTATGATCCAAAACATGTAAGGGTAGGTACAAAATTACTAAATTCATGAGAAATGGAACCTCAAGCTTTTTTTTTTATTATTGTCCCTCTAAAAAACTACTTCTACTTTACTGCTCCCCCTTTTTGTTCAATGATTGTAGATGGGCCAATGAAGTTGCCTGGCCAAGAAATCCAACTTCATGACCAATAGCTTTCTATTATGTTATTTGAAAATATACCTTTCATTGGTAACAATTCATTAGAAAGAAACTTGAAGAGCCTCTACTATGCCAAAAGTTTTAGACATTGTTGTATCTTCAGTAGGGGTTTCTTCTCTTGCAAATTTTCAGGGACTAAATGAGCATGCCAACATTCTAACCACTTATGAGAGAACTTCAATTCTATAAGCATATTCTCATACTTCTAAACAGTTTTGACAATTTTAGAGTTCTGCATAAATAAGATTTGAGACATGAAAGATGAATAGGAGAGATTGAGCTTACTATAAACCTTTTTACCATAACGATAAATCTCTACGAAGATTAAGTCTCCAATACAATTTGGATTTCTACTCTCACCTTCCTTAGCAAAGTAACCATCTTCTTGGTCAGATTGTGACTTTAATTGTTGGGAATCCAATTCCTTGTGGTTATGGCATAGGGTGCAACGTAAATTGGTTCTAGGGCTGATGAGTGAAGTTCTGAATCAACTAGCCATGTAAAGTGAACTCCATTGGCAATTTGAGCAACAATAGTTTTTTTAGTTTCCCTAAATTCCACATTATTGGTGTAAGGATGGTGCAGCAAGTGTTTGATTTGTACAGGTTGAACTTCTACCATTTGCCTTACACATATACTTTGTGATATAGCTTATTGCTAGGGCCATCAATGCTTTAGAGCAATTTGTCACACCCAGTTTTCTTTAAGCCCAAAATTTAGAAAATTAGGGATTAAATTGAAAGAAATTGTAAGTTGGCAGCTTATATTAAAAAAATTTGAAAAATTAATTACTAATTTGGACATAGTTGAGTTCAAATTCTGGTTCAGTTGGATGAGAACTAAATGGTTCATTAGTAAGAGATAGAATGATTACCAATGGATGGTTTTTATAGGCTTAATAATTGTGCATGAAGGGTTATAAATAGCTGATAAATGAATTCTCAAGGTGAATTCTTCTCAATTCTATTTACTTTTCTTCTTTTCTTTATCTTCTTCTTGGTTTCTCCGAAGAAAAGATAGTTACGAGAAGCTCTGTATGGAGCAGTGATCGTGAGGTTGAGCCGAAAAAGTAGAGAATCCAGTGAGTTGGCAAGGTTCTAAGTTCTTCGGTGTTCGTAAATTGAAGGAATAAAGTTAAAAATTTCCAAAATCTTTGAGGGGTTCTGCATGTTTCTAGAAATCGAGTTTTTAAGCTGGAATACTAAGTTTAATTTATGACTTTGGTTGTCAGGCTTAGCTGCCAAAAGAGTGGAAGCTTTGGCATTATGAAAAGCTAATTTGATTTGGCAAAGAAGCATCAACTAAGTTTCTATAATCCATGAATATATGTGCTTTGAATGCTAGGCTTGCATAGGGATGAGAAGGTATATGAGTATCCGCAAGTGTTTCAGTATGTATGAAATAGCTGTAGTACCATGCATAAATTTAGCGTACTCCATGTTACTATTTTATGTGATAATATGCATGTGTCTATGTGACTATGAAT
This sequence comes from Gossypium longicalyx, assembly GCA_025698465.1. Classification (NCBI taxonomy): domain Eukaryota; kingdom Viridiplantae; phylum Streptophyta; class Magnoliopsida; order Malvales; family Malvaceae; genus Gossypium; species Gossypium longicalyx. The sequence continues at coordinate 66,213,756 of CM047001.1, read as the reverse complement.
TATGGATTATGTAGGGAAAATGTTGAAAGGATATATGGGTAGGAAAAGGGAATTTTCCATTAGATTCCACAAACCGATGTTGTTGGATGCAAATCGTGATATGCGAAGCTTTGAGCCTTGCGAAGGGGACACTATGGTGTTCAAGCATCAAGATTAGATGTGAGATGAAATGCTAATGACTAGCTCACTAAAGTAACACCGTGACAACGGTCTGTCAAACCTATAGAGCGACATCGTGGTGGCAGTAAGGTCCTTTAGGGCGACACCTCAAAGAGGTTTAAGGTGTAAGATCATAGCTCGGCTATGGCAACCAATGGAGTCCGCCAGGACAAAAAACATAGGGTAGACCTTTAGGCAAATAATGTGTAAGACCATAGCTCAACTATGGCAACATAGAGAGTCCACTAAGACATTAAACATAGGGCATGAAGTGTAAGACTATAGTTCGACTATGACAGCATATGATATTTCGCTAGGATGGTAAACTTGAAAAGATCACTCAAGCAATGAAAAATGTAAGTGTTGACAAACAATAGTTAGCCAACAGGTTTGAAGAATCCACCGAAAAGGGAAAAGAAATAGAAATGAGAAAGAGTTTGCCAAAATGGTAAATAAGGAGGCCGATAAGGCATATGATCTTAACCCAACTAGAATAAATAATGAGAGTGACGTGTTGAAAATGCCTTGTATATGGGCAAATGAAAGAGGATATATACCCGTGGATCACTGGTAAGGATCCGCCATTAAGAATCGATAGGAAGTGCTCAAAGAAATGATGTACAGATGAGGAAGACCTTGGCAGGTTAACGTGAGATTCACTCCCAATATAAGGCTTTGATGAAATCATAGTTAAACGAGGAAGTTCAATAGTATGTACCCCAAATAATCAAGTTGCAAAGAGGGGATTGGTTGGAACCTAAGGGTAAAAATAGGCATTGTTAGGGAATTATCCAAATGACAGTTATGTCTATCAAGACTATTCCTCTTTGAGGGGAATCTATTGAGGGTACACCTAATATAAAGTTAGTTCCGTAGGAAACCAACCAACTTTTCATCTCGAGTGTAGGGTGAAATGAGATTAAGTTCGTCAGAGTGGTCTAGACCTTCATTAGTTATCCTATCTGATGGGATGTCAGAAAGTCCTTCAAGACAATAATAATAAAAGGAGTCCGCTAAGAACTAGTCAGGTTTTGAATGTACGCTAAGGAAGACATAACCAAAGGGTCCTTAGGATGGAAATTTAGGAGGACAACCTTTTAAATATATGGAGAAAAATATAATGTAGGGGAAGAAATGATAGGATGGCCATAGGATCGACCAAGGGAAGATTGCTTATCGATCTATTTGCAAATAGACGATCTTCGAAATTGATTCAAAGTCTGCCATCCCAGATTAAGAGAAATCGTCTCAAAATGATCAGGTTGTTAAGCGCGTTTAGTTTCTTTTCATTTCACTACTCCTACAAGATGGGGTCTATTTTTGGAGTAATGCAGTAAAGAAACTCACTAAGTTTATTTGAACTTATAGAATTTTGGTTTTTGTTGTAGGACTTGTTGGGTGATTAAGGATCTTGAAGAGGGACCAAGTCAGATCGTGTTAGATTGAGGATCATCATCTGTAAAGTGTCATACACATAGGAAGGGGTACCTTCAGAGGCTTTGCGTCGGGTTTAAAAACATTGTAATTAAGTTGTTTTTCTTATAATTTAATATTTCAAAGTAGTCAAATTAAGTTTGGCTTAATATTCTATTGTAAGAAATATTCGAAATAAATTAGAAGAGTCTTTTGACATATTTTTCTAATTAAAATGTCAGATCAAATCGGTTCATGATACCCAGACTCGGGGATTAAGTCAAGTAAGGGCATTACAAAGTTGGCATTGAATTGCAACACTACTTGCTTGACATAGGGCTTGAAAAATGGAATAGAGATCAACATATCATTTTTTTCCAAAATTGTGTCAATGGCATGATTACCAAAGCTTTTATCATCGATGTTCTTCTCCTCGATAATGTTGTTCTTAGTTCAAGAGGTGTATCATTTAGTGCTAGTAGTGGTGATGTAGATTCTATCATTTGTTTGTAACAAGTCTTCTTCATATTACTTTCTTTCTTCCTCAGAAAGCTTTTATGTATCAGCATCTCTCAAGCTAGTAGCTGGCTTCTTTGGAGAGAAAGAGGAATGCTCTCTTTGTTCTAGCCATACCACTAAGCATTAGTTTCTTGATGGGAATATCTTCATCAGAGTCAACCTCGAATGACTTCTTAGGTTGTTTGGACTTCTTTTTTTTAGAATATGTGGGGCTTTGGTTTCCCTTTTTCTTTAACAGTGATTTTTTTACTGACCATTAATCTCGTGATTCTCTGTTGAACCACATATGCTTCTTGGTCTATGCCAACAATTGTGGCCTCTTTCGTGATCATTACATCTTCATTACCATCTTCTGCTTCAGGATCGACCTTAGCTTCAATACTAAGCTTTATGACTTACTTTATTTGCTCAGTAGAAACCTTTTAAGATAGGCTCAGTGATGTTTGTGAGATAGTTATTAGCTAAAGTAGATGGACTAGTGTCAGTTCCAATTTGAGGAGAAACAGATGTATAAATAAATGGAACAGTAGAGGAATAGGAGTTACTTTATTCTGTACCTCATTTAGGGACTTTAGTCGAGATGTAGTTGGATAAAAAAAAGAGGGTTGTCGAGGGCATGACCTATTTCTGCAAGAATTAGTACAATAGCCTTTGTCATCGGGAAAGCTTCTCTAGGGCTTTTTTCTAGCTTTATTGGCCTTTTGCAGCATCATGAGACCCACGATGTACCATCTCAAATGATTCATCAACCTTTGGTATGGTCTTGGGAGAAGATGAAGATTGTCTAGCATCAGGAGAGAAAGTTGTGCCTGAGATATTGTTCATATTTTGTGACATTATTTTTAAATCTTTAGAGACCACGACATTAGGGACCTCAGGATTAACAATGGCTCCTCTTAAGCCATGGAAATCTTGATTAGGTGCTTCTTCAAGATATGGAGAGGTTCCTTCAATGTTGGTCATTAGAAAAATTTGGTAAGATTTTCAAAAAAAAAAGGTAATAAGGATAATAAGTTCAACCACAATTCTTTAGGGTTTGGAAGATGTGAAGATTTTATTTTGAAGTAATCTTTATTTATAGACACCAAATTTATTTTAACAGGACAACTTTTAACATTCCTTCCAAGAATTTTGAAAGAGTTATCTCTCTAAATATTTACCTTCAAGAGTGAAAGCGTTTGACACGAAAATTTAATTCTTGAAAATCTTTCATCAAATCAATTTATTAAGAACTCAGATATGATTTTGATCGTCTTTCCAAAATAATCACCATGTTTTAGACGCGAAAAATCCCAATTGAATTCTTAACCTTTCAAACCTTGAAGTATCTAATGGCTTGGTGGACAAGTCAACCAACTGATTCTTTGTTTTCACATACTCTAATTCGACCTTTCCTCCATCAACAAGTTCTCTAGCGAAGTGATGAAAAAAGCCAATATGCTTGGTTATTAAGTGTTGAACAAGATTTCTTGATATGTTAATTGTACTTGTTTTATCATAAAAAATAGTGGCCACTGATGTTGCCACACCATAATTTGCAAGCATTTGCTTCACCTAGAGAAGTTGTGCACTGATCTATCACAATTCGTTGTGGCAAATTGAATTGTTCTTACCACTTAATAATCTTGTTTTCAAACAATTTAGTATTGTTTTAGTTAATTTTCTGTTTTATTTTATTTTTAGTTAAAATTAATAAAATAAACATTTTTGGATTGTTTTATGACCTAGGCCAATCCGGGCCTAAAGGAAGACTAACATGTTGATTAAGTGTGCAAGACATCAATTCAGGCCAATAAGTCAGTGGACTACTTTCGATGTTGCCACACCTTGATTGGATGTCACAACACCCACTTCAATACATCCAAAGAAACATTTTACCATCGATGTTGCGACACAAGCCCTGCAATATTTTAGATGTTGAAGGGGACCATTCTGCCTGCGATGTTGGGACACCACTGCAACAAGGCCAAATAATTTGCTAAAGGTGTTTTTGTCTACACAACTTCAATCATACATGTTTAGTTACTTGTATTAGGTCTAAATGAGTCGTCTAACAGGATTCCTATAAATATTAATGCTCAGGACCTGATTAAGGGCCTTTTTCCTTGGTTACAATTTTTATTCTTAAATTAGGGTTTTATGATTTGGGGAATTTTCAGTTTAAGTAATTTTAATTTCAATTTTAGTTCTTTTATTCAGCAATTCTTACTTGTTCTGTTCGTTCTTGCATTCAATCGGGAACCATTCAAAATCTGTCAATAGGTTTTTCAGTTTCTACGCTCAATCGTATTCATGATCCAAAATCATTTTTCCCTTCTTATTATTTTTTATATTTATTTTAATATATGAAATTAACTTAGGGATTTTTGTATTTAGATCGATGAGGAACTAAAACCTTAGGAAGATTAACAAGCGAGTGAAAGGTTAATTAACTAAAGGTTTAGAGTTTGCTTTAGAATTATTTGGATTGGGTTTAGTGTAATTAAACCCTAGGACTGATGACCCTAGGATCTAGATAGATAAGGTTAAAAGAATAGTCTCTTGAGCATCCCTCAACTTGTCCCAGTTTGAACTATGAGGTCAAGAGATAAGTAGTTCCTGTAGACTAGTTAATTTAGTTAGAGGCTGAAAGGTAATAACTAGGTTAATTACTAGCTAACTAATTAGAATAGTATATTTTAGGTTAATTATGAACACGGAAGCGAGTTGATCTTCTGCTTGCATGATTTAAGTGTTTTAGGTTATTTATTTCACTTTCTTATTTTTCTGTTATTTTTTAGCATACTATTGTTTTTGGTTTATCATAATATGATTTTAATTTAGTACTATTTATATTTGTTAATTTAGTAATATTTATATTTGTTAATACTTCTATGTCATGTTGTAATAACTATATTACAACCTAACTCATATACTTGCGGATAATGTTTTATTTTCTATGTTTTTATTGTAGTATTTCCAATCCCAACATTCGCGCATCGGGGCGGCAGTCATGCACAATAGCTTCCAACTGCTATATACTCTACCTCAACTATAAAAAGTGAGATGGAATTTTGCTTCTTGCTGTACCAGGAAAATAAGTTTGTACTAAGGTAGAAGTTAAACTTGTGTTGCTTTGATGTTGAGAATACTCACATGTTAGGTGGAGAGTGATATTGGGAGTGCGATAGTTTGTAATCTTATTGGGGCTGAATAACTTATATTTGTAAGAGATTTTTTAGGCTTTAACCCATAAGGACGTTTTTTTATTGAATTTATCGAATAAGGTTACACTTTGACAGAGGCTTTGCAGACATAGGACTATTGTGTCCAAACTACATTAATAAAACTTTGTTTTTACATTTCTCTCTCCCTACCATTTCTATTGTCTATGTTATTCTTCTTATTCAATTCTATGTTGTAACATTATATAGCATAATTTATTGTTCCATTTCCATTTACTAATTCTTTCTTTGTTATCAGCCCAACAACCCTACTATACAAGATGATAGGTTGCGGGGGAGATAGAAAATCTTCAAAGGATTTATCCAAAACCACAACAAATAGAGATGAAAACCCTCGGGGGAGGAACTAGGCTTTGGTTCTTAGGCTACCAAAAAAATTTATTATCAATGGCATTTAAAATATTGTCACTATTTGTATCTGGTGATGCAAAATTCATCATCATCATCATCATGCTTTTAGGAACAGTTGGTTTTGTTTCAATAATCAATTATTTAAAATTTTGAAAATGAAAAATTATGGCAAATTACACCGTTAGTCATTCTAAATAAGGATCATTCCTATTTTGGTCACCCTTATTTTTTTTTTAATTTGGTTACCCTAAAAAAGAAATTGATAAATTTGGTTACTGTACCATTAAATGGTAATAAAAGATTAATGATGCATTTCTACAAAAAATCGGGGTGATCAAAGTAGTAACGACCCTTATTTAGAGTGATTGACAAATAGTTTACCCTAATTTTAGAGTGACTAACATGGAAATACACCATTATAACAGTGGAGTGACCAATTTGATCAATTTCTATTTGGGGAGACCAAATTAGCAAAAAAATTATTAAGGTGACCAAAATAGGAAAGACCCATATTCAGACGGACTAATAGGGTATTTTAACCTAAAAATCTTAAAACATTATAAAATTGATTCAACTTTTAGCTCAACCATTTTTTTATTCAAAATTGATGAATAAGGATTGCATTGAATAAGTGGAGAAAAGTGAGAGACTAAATTACAAATCTACCAAAAGCGAATAGTGATTCAAAGATGGAATTATCAATTATTAAGGTGTAATAATAATGATTATCAATTACTGAGGTGTAATAATTAAGGATGAATGGTGTCGAAGGATGATTGGTTGGAATAATTTATAATTATTTTTTATTAGATTTATTTATTTATTAATTAATGTTTAAGTAATTAGGAATGATGAAAAGAAAATCATCTTCATCCCCTCCATCATCTCATACCATTTTCCATGGTTTATTTTCTTTGCACTTTGTTTTTTTGCTTGAAATGAAGAGAGAAATCCTTGAAATTCCATTACAATTTTTAGTAAAATCAAGCCTTCAACAAACTAGTGAACTTAGATTTCATGTTGGAGGAGAGAGAAAATCAATCTAAGGCTTGAAATTTAGAGAACAATGCAAGAACATCAAAGTTCCATAACGTTTTCAAGTTTGATTTTGTTAGAAAAAAGAAGTGATGTTAAAGTAGAGAATTCTCATGAAAAGTTTTATGTTCTTAGCATGTTATTGAAGAAAGAGATAGAGGAAATGATTCAAGTGACAAAAAAAAAAAAAAGAGAAAAACAAGTGATTTAAGGCCGAAAAGAAAACCATTGTAAGGGGGACTTTTCATTTTTTTCGATATTAATAAAAAAAACAACAAAAACAGATTCAAAAGGTGATTCTTTTTGTATTTTTTTATTTGTAAATAAACAAAGAAAACAAAAAATTGAAACTTACCTTCTTCGCCGCAACTCGCCACCATCGGAGTTTCCATTCGTTCGCAAAAGCCACGAGAGACCTTTAGGGTTTCATTTCGGGCTCTGTCAAAATACGAGGAAGCGAAGGGTGGAGGCGTCAACCGAACGATTTTACCTCCTTTTTACATTTTCTTTTCTTCTTTTTTGGGCTTTCGCCTCTAGATCCAAGTTTAGGCTTAAAAAAGGATAAAAAAAAAGGGCCTCTTTTGGGCTTCTCCGGCCACCGCGGACGGCGGCGCTGTCATCGACGGTCGCCGCGACGGTCCAGTGACTAGACCATCGCCGGAGTTGAGCCAGAAATAAAAGGGGTTGAGAGAGTTTTTTTAAACTTTTTTATTTTGAAGGCTAAAAAATGAATTTTTTTTGCTTTTATAAGTGCACAAAATGGCGCCGTTTTGGTGTCAACATGCATAGGCCAAAACAATGTCGTTTTTGGCCTCAACCCGCGCATGCGACCCGACCCGCTAGGCGGTCCGCGCGTTTTTGTTCTGATGGGCTATTTATGCTCGTGGTCCTTCCGCATTTTTGTTTTCTTTTAATTTAATCCCTTTTTTATTTTCATTTTATTTTTTAATTTGACCATGCAAATTTGCTTGATGTTCAATTCGGTCCCTAATGCGTGGATGTGCTGGGTGATGGACACGTGTCCAGAGGCTGGGTTTTTTTACCCGTTTAGTCCTCAAATCTTTCGCATCTTTTATTTTTGACCCTGTATTTTTATTTTATTATAGTTTTTATCTCTGATTTCATTTTTGTTCCAATTTAGTCCTTAATCAGTTTGGTTTTTATCCTTTTATTATTTATTTATTTATTATTTTTTATATGCATTATTTATTTTGGAATATTAGCTCTTTAAATGTATTATGAACTATGTATTTAAATTTGCTTTATCGATTTTATATTAAACTCACTTATTTTATTTATTTTAAATATCCCCTTTTATTGATTATTAATTTTATTAAATTATTTATCTTAGATATTTTTTATAAAAAAATATTTATTTTTAAATCATTTCACATGTTATCTATTTTAAATTTTCACATATAATATTTAATTTTAACTATTCTATATGCTATTCATTTTAAATTTTTATATAATATTCATATTAAATTGTTTTAATACATATTATTTCGATTTTTTTCTTTTTTATTAATTATTCTACATTACATTATTTATTTATTTTAAACTCTTTTTGTATATTGTTTTTTAATTGTTTATTATTATAAATTTATATATAATGTTTATTCTTAAACTTTCTTTTATATGGATTATTTATTTTCAAATTTTTATATATAGATTATCTTAAAATTTTTACATTATTTATTTTATTATTTATATTAAATTGTTTTTATTTTATGTATTATCTATTTTAAATTTCTTATTACATATTATTTATTTTAGACTTTTTATTAATGATTTTAAATTATTTTATATTATTCACTTTAAATTGTTTTTTATAATATCTATTTTAAACTTAATTTTTATGTATTACTTATTAAAAATTGTTTCATTATTTATTTTAAATGGTTTTATGTTATTTATTTCATTCTCTTGATTATTATTGTTGGTATTTAAGTGACGTATGTCATGTGATTATTACCATTGTGTGTTTTATAATTTGTTCATCCGTATTTTCAAATCATTGTTATTTACTTGTATAATATTGTATCCATGCATTATTATTCTATGCACATTACTGTATTCTTATTTCATGTCATCGTATCGTGTATTAAGCCTCAACATGCTTATCCAATATGAATTATTTTATTTTACTCCAAATAAAATAACGCACATCGTTAAATATCATACTCGTTAAATTTCAAAATGAAAATTTTCTAAATAAGGTAATATTTTGTGTTTTAGAAATTCGAGAAATCGTGCCCTAACGTGCTAGGTTTCGATTTTTCGTTTGACCAAACGACCAAATATCCTTTTTAAAATTTGGTCTGTGTTTTTTCATTAAAAAAGGGAACAATATTTCGTGTTTGAAAATTCGAGAAAACGTGCCCTAACTTACTAGGTTTCGATTTTTCTCGTTTAACTCAAATAATTGAATATCCTCTTAAAATTAAAACGCATGAGTTTTTGAAAATCAAAAGACAAGCTTATTCTCGAGGTTTTAAAGTGTTGTATCCTAACATGCTGGATGTGACATTTTATTACTTCAGGACGAGAAGGTCTTTAACATCTGCTTCGATTTATCTAAACATCTTTGCAAAATTAACATTAATAAAAAGAGGGATTGTATTCTAAATTCTTTTCGAGTTTTTAAATTTCGACATTAAGACATTAATTAATCAATTAGGTACCAATTTTGGGCGTTATGAGGGTGCTAATCATTCCTCGTACATAATTGACTCCCAAATCCGTTTTCTTAAATTTTATAGACCAAAATCGTTATTTTAGTAAATCGAAATGTTTTTCATTTTTCTTTTCAAAATATAAAATTTATTCAATTTAAAAAAAATGGTTTGGACATATATGTTAATCAAGGAGGCCACGTACGGGAAAATACTGGCTTTTAATATCCAATCATTTCATCCACTCTCTATTTTAAATATGGAGACTCCAGTTTCATTTTTCAACTGACTTTCCAAGACTTGCCAAACCAGAAAGTCCCTAGAAACAGGAACAAGAAATGGAGGAACAACAGAAATCCAGTCATGCGGTGCTTGTTATGGTAACCTTTCAAGGCCACATAACTCCCGCTCTCCAGCTAGCTACTATCTTGCACTCAAAGGGCTTCTCAATCACTATAGTTCACCTTGAATTGAACTCTCCTAACCCTTCAAACCACCCCGAATTCACCTTCGTATCAATACCAGATAATCTCACTGAATCTCAACTCTCAGATAAAGATATTCCAGGTCTTGTGAGGAGTGTCAACAAAAACTGTGCAGCACCATTACAGCAATGCCTCGAAAAGATCTTGCACTCTCATCATCATATCGCTGCTGTCATCTATGATTCATTCATGTTTTGTGCTCAACCTATAGTCGACGATTTGGGGCTACCCGGGGTAACTCTGAGTACACATTCTGCTCTAGGATTGCTATTCTATCATGTCTTTCCTCAACTTAATGAGAAAGATATACCCCTTTAACATTTGGTTGCAACAAGTTCTATACATGATGATCATACAAAATTTGTCTGTAATATTCTAACTATTTGAATCCAGTAAAAATTCCAAGTGTCAGTTAATACCCTAAACTCTTTAAATTTGTGTTGCAGATTATATATCTGGACTTGAATCACCAGAGCTTCAAGCTCTTCAGCTTCAACGCTTTCATGCATTATCATCACAGAATCCGACTGAAGCAATGATGGAGGTGGGAGCTGCATTCGCAAATGCGTTGAAGAGCTCATCAGCTATAATTGTGAACTCAATGGAATTTTTAGTAGAAGTACTGTCAAAGATCAAACAATACTTACCTACTCCAATTTTCATCGTAGGACCATTACACAAATTAGCTCCAATCATGTGCAACTCATTATATACTGAGGACAATAAATGCATCTCTTGGCTTAACAAACAAGCCCCTAAATCTGTCATCTATGTGAGCTTTGGTAGCATTGTCAACATTGATAAGCAAGAACTAATTGAGACAGCTTGGGGACTATCCAACAGTAAACAACCCTTCCTGTTGGTGGTTAGGTCTAGTATGGATCGTGGGTCAGAATGGATCCAATCATTGCTAAATGGGTTGGAAGAGAGTGTGGGAGAAAGAGGTTTTATTGTGAAATGGGCACCTCAAAAGGAAGTGTTGGCTCATGCTGCAGTGGGTGGATTTTGGAGTCACTGTGGGTGGAATTCAACCATTGAGAGTATTTGTGAAGGGGTACCAACGATATGCAGACCTTTCTTTGGAGACCAACTCTTGAACGCAAGTTACATCTGTAATGTTTGGAAAATAGGCTTGGAATTGCAGAATCCGGAAAGAGGGAATATAGAAAGAATAATAAAAAGACTAATGGTTGATATGGAAGGAAATTATATCAGAAAGAGAGCTATGGATTTGAAGGAGAAAGCTGCTTTTTGTCTAATGGAGGATGGTTCTACAAGCTGTTCTTTCAATGGGCTAGCAAAACATATATCATCAGTTTAAGAGACATGAAATTAAACATACTTGTTGTACTTTCAAGGTATGAAATCGTGATTTGTGTAATTCGTCTCTAGAAAAAGCACAAACATTTGTATTGATTTGTTATGCTTTTGCGATTCAGCTTGATCGAAAAGTGAGAGAGTTTGAATAAAAATATAGGCCTGAAAAATAGGCTTGTGTAAAAAAAATTAAGTCCGTTTTAAAAATGGGTTGGGCCTTGGGTAAGATATTTTTACTCGAGTCAGACCCGAATTCACTAAATGACAAAAAAAAATTTATTTTTGTTTGTTATTTTTATGATATTTTCTTGTTGTTTTCTCCCTATTTTATTACCATTTCACTATTATCTTACTACTATTTTATTATTGTTTGCATATTATATAACATTTTTTCATTGTTAATTTTGTTATTATTTTAGAGGCATTTCCTTAGTTGCATCTATCTTAATATTATTTAATATTTTTAGTATTTTAAATATATTATATATATAAAAAATTATTTAAAAAACAATATAATATAAAAAATTAATATGGGCAAGTTGGGTCGAGTCCGGGTTTTAGTATTTTATCCGGTCCGAGCTTGAGTAAATTTTTAGACCTATTTTTCGAGCCAGGCCTAACATTTTATCCGATCGAACTTGAGTAAATTTTTATACTTATTTTTCGAGCTAAGCCCAAGCCTAACAAATGGTTTAAATTTTTGCTTGGACCCGGCTCAACCCATAATAACATTTATCCCAAACTATGATCCCTAATTTACATTTTAAACGATTTTTTATTTGAATAATGCAAAAGTAAAAGTACCAAAATAGGTTTATGAAGAATAGTATTTTCTTTTTGGATAGGTACCTCAACACCAAACGATGTCAAGTTCTATAATATGTCTTGCACCATCAAGTTTATCAAGCCCTATTCAAATTAGGGTAATGATTATAGAATATTTATTTGGACCTCAACATTTATATGTGTCGAGGTATTTGTAGAATTTCTAAAATTTTAAATTATAATTATTTATGCACTATAAGAAAATAGACTTTTAGCGGCATTTTTTTTAGCCTTTAGCTGCGCTTTTAAGCGCCGTAAAAACTATTAGGGGCGTTTTCAAAAGCGCCGCAAAAAACGCCACTATAGGAACCGCCGCCAAATTTTGCGGCGTTTATCTGAAAAAAACGCCACAAAAGATCAAGACTTTTAGCAGGGTTTGTTGGGAAAACGCCGCTAAAAGTCATGGCTTTTAGCGACACTTTTTTCATAAACGCCACTAATTTTGGCACATTTAAAATATACATTTTACCAATATCAAACCCTTCCTGCATTAAATCCAACCAAAAACAGCAAATATAGCATGAAATCCAACCAAAAACAACAAATGTAGCATAAAAAATACAATCAAAAACATTAAATCTAAATGATACTTCAAATTCAACGAAAGATTTATGATGTAAATTGATAAATTAAGTAATATTCTTACAATAATGTTAAATGTGACAATGTTAAAAACATTCTTACAAGGAGAAAATTAATGTCTAAGATGACGGCTTTTGCGACTGCTGAAACATCTACATCATTTGCTGAAGTTGTAGCTGGAGCTCATCGCTTTTTCTACTCGCTGACCGCTTTGCCATTGCCTTTGCCTCTGCCTCCTCGCTCATCATGCATTTGCGCCTCCTCGGTTGCTATCGCTGCCTCCCTCTCTATTGCCTCCGCTCTAAGTTGTTGCTGAAGTTCTTCATATTTTCTTTGAACCTCGACAATTTGCTCAACTGTGCTCACTTGCATCTGAGCTATCTGGTCCCTTAACCTCTGAACTTCAACTTGAGCTTGACTCCCGGAAGGCATGTATTGCTGGGAGCCGGATCCAAAATATTGGGCCGGGGTAACACCAGATCCTTGAAATCGAACCCGACCGTACCTTCGGGACCCAAAACGGTGATAGATAATTCTGTTATCAATGTTCTCAAGATTAACAGAACTATCAGTCGAAGCAATCTCTTCGTACTCCGCCTTCTTCTCCTTTAGTTTCTCCTAATAAATCAATCAAAGAGTTAGAAACGAAATATATAATAAAAAGGAATGCAACATAACTTAACATTATTTAAAACTACTAACGACGAATTAAACCATTATAATTAAACATTATAAATATTTGTAATAAATCAAATTTTATTAAGTAAATATACCATAATTTCTCCAGCTTCGGATGTCATAGGAGATCCATCTTGCTTCCTATGCGTAATCTCAAAAAGCTGAAGGCATCCAACTTTTTGACCTGATGAGATTTCCTACAATATAGTAGTAAAAATATTATTTAATAGTAGAAATTCATTAATATTTAAAAGAATTAATAAATCCATAATACCTCTGTAATACCCCGAAAATTTTTACAGTAAAATATTATCCGTAATATAGTAAAATAAGAAAATAAAGTGACAAAAAGGGTAATTTTGAGTTATGTCAATATTGAGAAGTATATTATGATATATTAATTCAAGAAAGGACTAAATTGTAAAAGTGAGAAAAGTTTTGTTGCACAAGAATAAATACTTAAAATTTGAGGGGCTAAAGTGTAAATATGAAAAATTTAAAGGACCAATAGTGTAAATATTTTAAGAGTGGAATGATCTAGAAACTAAGAAAAATGGATGGATTAGGACCAAATTAAATAGGTGAAGAACTACGAGGGACTAAATTACAATTTTACCAAATTAAATGATGACTCAAGGATGGAGTTTTAAAAGATAATAAAGGGCAAAATGGTCAATTGGAAGAGAGAGAAATCTAGAAAGTAATGATGATGTTGATGATATTTTATGATTATTTAATTAGATATATATTATTTTAATAAGATATTTTATTATTTTATTATTATTTCATTATTATTTTTTATTATTTATTTAGTATAAAAGGAAGGAAAGATAAAGAATTATCATCACCTTTCCTTTCCCATGCAAACCCACGTATAAGAAGAAGAAGAAAAGAAGTTTTCTTTCTTTACAATTTAGTCCTTCTACCAAAAATTCATTATTTTCACCTAAAAATTGAAAGAATTTCCATAGCCATCAAGAGAGAAAGATAGCAAGGAGATGATGGGGAGCAAGAATATCAAGTTGGATTCAAGAAATAAAAGCTGGAGGAGAGAGAAAAATCAAGTTAAAGATTGAAGTCAATAAAAAAAGGTAAGTACATCAAGATTTCAATATGTTTTTAAGTTTGTTATTATTGACAAAGCATGGAAATAATGTTATAGTAGAGTTTTCTTACATAAGGTCCTATGTTCTTGATATGTTAGTGAAGAGAAAATAAGAGAAAGTGATGAGAAATGGTGTAGAAAAAGAAAATAAGGGCGTTATAACATAGTAATTAATATCTTATACCAAAACAGTTTTGGATAACAGCAGTAGTCTAACTTTGAAAAATCATCAAAAATTTTAGAAATCGAATTATAGGATGAATAAAGTATGAAATTAAAGCTTATTAAGTCTAGTTTCTTAAAGAAGAAATTATGTAAGCAATGGAATTGTAAATCATGAGATATAATCAATTTTGTGAGACAAGGTCAGAATGATTTCGGGTTCCCCTGTTCTGACTTTTGAAAATCATAAAAAATTGGATAAAAATAATTATGAACTTAAATTTATATGTTTAGAATCTTTAATGAGTATATTTTTAATAGAAATAAACGGGAACATTATTCGAATTCTGTACGAGGAGATAATTAATTTTTAGTGAAGAAGGGTCAGGACTGTCAGACAGCAGAACAGGGGTAAATTTAATGAATAAACTGTACTTATTGGCTAAACCAAAAATTATAAAAATTTTATGGTAAGAAGATATATGAGTCTAGTTTCAGGAAAAATTAGCGGATCTTAATTTGGAGTTCTATAGATCCAGATATAAATAATTTAGTGACCATGACACAGATGGACAGCTTGAATATTCATAAAAGTAAATAATGAAAATTATAGATAATATTACTTACAAGTGTGTTATATACATTAAGGATGTGGAATGGAGAGGAGGAGGAGGAAAATATGTATGAATATTCATCTAACATGGCTAATTTGCATGTTTTAGGCTCAGGGACTAAATTGAATAAAAGTAAAACTTTATGGGTAATTTTGTAAAAATGTCAGAAATGACCAAATTGCATGAAATGAACTATTTTATTATTTAAATTACAAAATTGAATGAAATTATTAATTTAGTTCAAGATTGGGGAAAAACATGTTTTTAGGGATTAAATTGAAAAGTGTTGAAATTATGGAAAATTCTGATATTTTATAGAATTCATGGGCTGTTATCAATATGTATGAGAATAATAGCTGGAAATAAGGATTAAATTGCAAGAATTTTATTTTCCTGACCATAAGGATGAAATCGTCATTAAATAAAAGTTTAGGGACAAAATGGTAATTTTGCCCAGAGCATTAATTAAATACATTAGAATATGAAATGAATGAAAATGATGATCAAATTTATTTATAAAGACCCGGACGACTCAAATAAGAGATTTGATCGTGGAAAAGAAAATATATTGGATTAATAAAATTATAAATACAAACAAGTAATAAGGTAAGTTCATGTAACTTGAATTATATTCTTAAATGCTTGAAATGCATGTTTTTGATATGAACATGATTTGAATGTTCATTATATGGAAATTTATGAAACATTGATATATTTGATAAAAAGGGGAAGAAATACCGGTTGAATGAAAGGAAATTTCGATAGATCTCTGAAAAGGAATTGACGGTAAAAAGGATCAAGCCCGGACGGGTGATCTTATCCTGATATAGCCCTCCCGAAGAATATGTGTAAAATGGATTTAGCTTGGACGGGTAATCCGAATTAGGTCTGAATTTAGCCTGGACTGTAATTCGGATCCAAGCTCATTAGAGTAATTGTCGTTGCGGGATTTAGCCTGGACTAGTAATCCCGACAATACTCTATGAGTTTATATTATAGATTTAGCTTTGGACCGTAATCCCACTTTGTAAGGATGAGGTTCGCGGGAGTGTGCTCTCGATATGAAATGTGTAAGACCATGGTTGAAAGATACCATGGCAACGTGATATGAAATGAATAAGACCATGGTTGAAAGATACCATGGTAGCGTGACATGAAATTAATAAGACTATGGTTGAAAGATACCATGGCAACATGAAAGAAAATGAGTAAGACCATAGTTGAAAGACACTATGGCATCATGTCAAAGATAAATAAGACCGTGGATGGGAGACGCGATGACATCTATTGAACAATTGATATTCAGGTAATATGTATCAGATGACGAATGATTATATGAAATGGTTGGGTGAAATGTTTACAAGAACTGGTCATATGGAAATATATGTACAAAATAGTTGTATGAAATAATTATGAAGATAGATAAATGAAATAAGAATAAGTACATGGAATATAATTTATGTTAAGTTTGATATAAACTTTACCGGAATAAATATACATAAAATATATGGAAATGATGGAGCATGAAATATTGATATAATGAAACGATTGATATATACTTATGAAGAAAGCGGTAAGAGAATGATATGTTTCATGACATGTACATATATGATTATCTTTGATATGTTGATACAAGGAAATTATGTAAGTAAAGACAATTATTAAACTCAAGTGTGACATGTCGAGAAAATAAGTATATCAATATTGAATTTATATGAAATATGTGCAAGTATACTAACAATGATGTTGTTTGACGCTTAGACAAGTGTCAAGCTATTGATTGAATGGTAATATGTTTAATTATAAGAAGCATTGAAATGGTAAATACTTAGATGAAAATAAAATTTAAGATTTTGCGAAATTTTTTTATGATTTTGATTTAATTCCAGTTGGTTTTTAATGTATGTTTGGGGCTTCGAGGTCCCAATAGAGAGACGTTATGATTATCTTTAAAATATGAATAATAAATGACTCAGAATTATCTAAAAATGTTCAGTAAACTTCGATAATGCCTCGTACCTATTCCGGTAATGAATACGGGTAAGGGGTGTTACAACCTCAGCCTCAGCTACAGAAGCAAAACTTCTCGACCCTGCCGTGTAAGTAAATTTTTGTTTTTATCTGCTGCTTGTTCCAACTCGCTCACGGTCCTACATAATGAAATTATTATTACGTATATAGTAAACACTATATATAAAAGTTTGGAAATACGTAATACCTCTCCTTTCTTTGAATTCCAGAATCTAACCGCATCTTCCTATTGGTACCTCACCATTCCCGGCGGGACATTTCGCAATTTTTCCTCGAGGCTTATATCTTTCTTAAAATATAATTTTTTCAAAGTGCTTTTATGGTCTCTCCATTTTTTACCCAATGCCTTCTTGATATAGTCATCGGAGACCTCTAAAGCAAATCTCTCCTAAAAAAACACAAATTTAGAATGTAAATATAAATGAAAGTTAAACCGAAGTATTATAAATTACTTTAACGTTTTGTTACCTTAATATTATCAAGAGCCTGATTTTTGTTGCTATCAGGCATGTGATGCCATGATTCGTAGTTGATGGGCAACATATTGGCATTTCGTGATATAATGCCCAAATAGCCTGCTAAAAGTCGAGCTTCAGATCCAATAGGCTGACCATGACTGTTTCTACTTACTTTGACACGCTCGACAGGATTTAAGTCGTATAAATCTTTAAGCAGCGTACATCCTCGACATCTGTGCGTCCCACCACTTTCAGCTGAAAACCGGTATATTATTATTATATTAAAATTGACAAATAAATCAATAATAAAAGTCAACACATGTAAAATGAACTTAACATTACTTTGAAATTCTGCAGGCTAGTCAAGTGTCTTCGGCACATTCGAAGATCCAACAACTGTCTGCTGTTCACTATTTGCTTCTTCTGAATTTGGAGTATTCTGGACAATACTTAAATCTCGTAATCTTCTTCTACGCATTTTTCCTGCAATACACATAAAATAGTTGAAGTTTTAGTAACAAATTACTACTATAATAGTACATATAAAATAGTTAAATTATATAACATTACCAAGATTAAAATTATAATATTACATATAATTAAAAAATCGTAAAATCTTACTACATCATTATTCGTAAATATCTTCATCCACATCATGTCGAACCCATTGATGTTGTGTACTAGTACTAGGGATATTTTCATCTAAGTTTTTTCTAGAAAAAGTAATGTTTCTGATCTTTCGACGATGTCATCTCTACTTCCATTACCCATGTCAAACAAGTCTCTAGGGGTGTTCCGGAGTACAACATACCAACCCTCATCAGTTGGATCTTTCGAATAAAAAACTTGTTTTACTTGAGAAAAAAATACATATGGCTCGTCCATCAATTGTTGTCCAGTGTGAATCAAGCGAGAGAAATTAACCATTGTAAAACCAAAACGATCTTTTTTTAATTCCGCGAGCAGTATTAACATCAGCCCAATCACACCGAAATAAGACAACTTTCCATCTGCCATAATAATCCAATTCAATAATGTTAGTCAAAAGTCTGTAATACTTCACATTACCCTCAACTGGATTACTATCCCTAGCACTAGCATAACTTGTAATTGAAGAATTAACAACAATTCCACTATTTTTAGTTCTCCTCATTCTCTCGTGATATTTTGTATGAAATCTGTATCCATTGATTAGGAAGGCATTATATCTTTTTATTGCTCTGTTCGGACCTTGGGAAAGCCATTTAATTTCGTCATTGACGTCCCTCCCACTCCAAACCTATTGAATCGAAAGTAAATTGAGTAATTATAAATGTATTATGTAAAAATATTCTTATTTGATTAATTAAATTTCACGATTATATGTAACTTATTAACTTCAGTTACATACCGTTTGGCTTAACCATTCATGGAAAGATTCTGTGAATAACTTATTAATCTCTCGATGTTGTAATCTTCGAGAGCGTGCACGAGATCTCAAAATTTGTTTGTACTCGCTATGTTAAAACAAGTTTAATTGGTTAGAAGATAAACAAATCAAAACGACGAATATGTGAGGAAATTTTAGAACTTACTTGCGTAATGGTTCAACTGAATCGTGGTGAAAAAGTACATATCGATGTGCTTGTATCCACGATATATCATCTAATTCTGCAATTTCAACTTTGCCGATTGGTTCTCCATAACTTTGGAATAAATAAGTTTCGGCCAAGTTATGATCATTGAGCCCAGCATTTCTATTTGGTCTATTCAATCGTGTTTCAACATCTTCTAAATATCTAGAACAGAAGGTCATGCACTCCTCTACTAAGTAGCCTTCAGCAATTGATCCTTCTAGATAACGCTTATTGCGACAATAAGATTTCAATTTGCTTAGGAACCTAAACATGATATACAATATTTATCAAAAGTTGTAACTAAATATATAGAGGTGAATAAATAAATACTTGACAAATAAATTAGCACCTTTCTATAGGATACATCCATCGATAAAAAACTGGTCCACCAAGTATTGCTTCGTGAGGGAGATGGATTACCAGGTGCACCATAATAGTGAAGAAGGAAGGTGGAAAGATCTTCTCCAAATTGCATAAAGTCAAAGTGGCTCGATTCTTAACTTTCTCAAGTTCTTCAACATCCAAAACTTTGCCACAAATAGCTTTCATTATATTTGATAGTTCAATTATACAGGACGTCACATTTTTTGACATGCAGCACCGTAAAGCAACTGGGAGAAAATCTTGCATTAAGATGTGGTAATCATGTGATTTTAATGAATATAATCTTCAATCTTTAAGACTCACACATCGAGATATATTTGACGCATACGCATCTGAGACCTTTATATCCTTCAACACCATGCAAAACACCTCTTTCTCTTTCTTTGACATTAAAAAAATAGAAGGCGGCAACCGATATTTCCCATTCGGAAGTACTTGAGGATGAAGATCATACCGAATTATCATGTCAACTAAATCAAGTCGACTCTGAAGATTGTCTTTTAATTTTCCATCGACATTCAAAATTGTCCCAATTATGTTCTCGCAGACATTCTTCTCAATATGCATGACATCAAGATTATGACGTAAAATGTTGTGCTCCCAATAAGGCAACTAAAAAAAATACTCTTTTTTTTCCACAAGTCCGCCTCATTAGGATCATCCTCTTTCGTCAGATTCATCATCAGTTTCATCCCTCGATCTTCTCTTTGTTTGCGTGTTAGGTGGTTGATTCATCTTCCCATAACTAAAATTGATATCTTTTAACATAAACAAGATTTCAGATCCAATGGTCTGCTCAGGAGATCCTCTGTACTCTTCAGTACCGTCAAATAGAGTCCTCTGAAATCTAAATTTATGATTTCCATCTAACCACCGACGATGGCCCATGTAAGAGAACTTCTTCCCATTGTACAATCACTTCGAACAAGTTTGCGCAGCACAATAAGGACAAGCATAACATCCTTTAGTACTTCAACCCAATAAATTAGCATAAGCCGAGAAATCATTAATTGTCCATAACAAAGCTGCACGTAAATTAAAGTTCTCCTTTCTCAATACATCATATGTCTCAACACCCAACCATAACTGTTTTAACTCTTCAATAAGTGGCTGCAAATAGATGTCAATATCAGTTCCGGGACCTTTCTCTCCAGGGATAATCATTGATAAAATAAACGAAGATTGTTTCATGCAAATCCGTGGAGGCAAATTGTAAGGAACAAGCACTCTGAGCCAAAATCGCATCACGAAGTACTCATGATTTTAAATGGATTAAAGCCGTCAGCTGCTAGCCCAAGCCTCGCATTCCGAGGATCGTTTGCAAAGCTTGGAAATTTACTGTCAAATGATTTCCAAGCTAAAGAATCCGCAGGATGTCTTAATAATCCATCATCGATCCATTGATCATTATGCCACCTCATAGATTCGGTTGTCTTTGACGACATGAAAAGCCTTTGAAGCCTTGGTATTAGGGAAAAATATTGCAAAACCTTGACTGGCTTCTTTCTTAACTGTGCCCCACCTTCATCCGCATTCACATCTTCTGTATTATTATTCATCCAACGAGACTTACCTCAAACATGACAAGACTGTTGGTTTTTCTGATCACCCCAGTACAATATGCAGTCATTTGGGCAACTATGAATTTTATCATACCCAAGGGCCAAATCTTTTATTAGTCTCTTCATATCTTGACAAGACTGGGGGATTTTTGCAAACGGAAACATCTCTCTCAAAAACTCTAGTAGCATTGTAAAAGAGTTTCCGGTCCACTCTCCCAAACATTTTAAGTGAAATAGACGAATACAGAAGGACAATTTCAAATATTTTGATCCCTCATAAAGTTCTTCGTTCATTTTGTTAAGTAAATTGTAGAACTTCGCCGCTTCTTCATTTGGCCCCTCATCAAGTGCACTTATTCCCGTTTCGCAAAAAATATTTCCACCAATATTACAATCACCGAATGCAATAAAGTCAGGTGGAAACGATTGCTCACCATGACTGTGCATATTAAATGCATCCCGCAACATACCTTTCATGTCATCTTGTCTAACATATTGATGGTAAGCAGTATCAGGATAAGTCGGATTAATCGTTGAAGAAGTTCCATTAGATGTACACTCTCCATGGAAAATTTATTTTTTATACCCCCGAATAAAGCCATCAACAATTAGATGTTCGTAGACAACTTCACGAAAATGCCAATTGATGTTGCCACACCTCTTACAAGGGCAAAGAATCATATTCTCTTGGTTTGCATTTTGAAATGCAAAATTTAGAAACTCCATTTCGATAGCCGTTGCTTACCCTTGTCAAATTCATCCAACTCCTATCCATTTCGTTGTTCTTGAAGTCTAAAGTTGATAATAAATTACACGGATAAGTTGTTTATTTATAAGTATAATTAAGTTATGTAAGTCATGTATTATGTAAGTTATGTATTATGCAAGTTATGTAAATTATGTAAGTTATGAATTTTGATCTTTAAATTATGTAAGTTATGTATTATGTAAGTTATGTATTATGTAAGTTATGAATTTTGATCTTTAAATTATGTAAGTTATGTATTATGTAAGTTATGAATTTTGATCTTTAAATTATGTAAGTTATGTATTATGTAAGTTATGAAATTTGAATTTTAAATTATTATGTAAGTTATGTAAATTATGTAACTTATGAAATTTGATCTTTAAATTATGTAAGTTATGAAATTTGAACTTTAAATTATTATGCAAGTTATGTAAATTATGTAACTTATGAAATTTGGTCTTTAAATTATGTAAGTTATATATCATGTAAGTTATGAAATTTGATCTTTAAATTATGTAAGTCATGTATTATGTAAATTATGTATTATGTAAGTTAAGTAAATTATGTAAGTTATGAAATTTGAACTTTAAATTATGTAAGTTATGTATTATGTAAATTATGTAAATTATGTGAGTTGCTGGTGAACTTGAAAAAAATATATTACTTTTGAATTAGAAACATTTAATACATAATTTCCTTCTTTTATAATTTCCTAAACAACAACATGGTCAAATTTAAATAAAATTTTGGAATTCCCATCAAATTCAAAAAGCTTTATTTTTAAATACACTGAATGAAAAGTCAAATTGAAAGTATGGGAGAAACCACCAAAAGGAAGAAGAATGATATTTTACTAAAAGAGATTGTTGAAAGTAAAAAGGAAGTCTTAAGAAAAAATTTTGGTGGTCAAAATCCAAGAAGGAACATGGAAATTCTTTTCATGTTTTGGCTTTTACACTTAAACGTGGGCTAAGTGTCATCCCAATTTTTTCAATTTGCCAATTTGGGATGGTTGCTTTATGATATTGAAATTTCCATATATTTTATTTTTTTATAAATTGTTTAGGATTTGATTGAATTTTGTGATGAAAATATTTTTAATAAGATTTTTGTATGATTCATTTTATAACCACTATAGCTATCATTAAAATAATTTTCACTTGTTGAGAGGGCGTAAAAAGCAACTATTAAATTTGGAGTAGTGCTCAGAGAAAAATTGAGAACATAAAAGATAAATTTGAATCATAATAGGGTTAATATTTTATATATTGACGGTATATTTTTTTCACAAGTAATTTTAAAAAATTAACATATATCTTTATTTTTTAGTATTTTACTCAATTTAAAATTTTATCGAGTTAAGCAAAATGAAATTTGAGTCATATCGAATAAAATTGAGTGAAATTATTCGAGTTCAATTAAAAAAGAAAACATATCAAATTAAAAACTTATTATAGTGTAACTAATTTAAAAATATTTTCAAAAGCCAAAAATTTAAAATTAATTTGGAAACAAAATAGTTCTGCTCCAAACAGAACCAACAATTAAATCTTTACAAAATCGCAACCCTAAAATATTAATTTTTCTAAAATCATCATTATAAAACTATTATTGATTAGAATTTTGAACTAAAACGTACCTTAATAATTTCAATAACCTCAGCAAATAGAGGCTGGAGTCAAAAAAGTAATATTTGTTAAGTAATTTAAAGTGAAAATGCATAGAAATAAGGAAAAAAATTTAGCAACGAAACCTGTACCTAGGATAGGTGTCAATGGTTGTGGTGTATTTAGTTGCACCAAATATTAATTCAGGTGCTCGATAGTACCTAGAACAGATGTAAGATTATAAGAGTAGAACCAAATATATTTCAATTTAAGCAAATATAAAAACTTTATTTATATCAGTACCAAATATTAATTCGAAGATTAAATGGCAGCTTCAGTTGAACCAATAGTTGCAGGAGGAGCAGAAAGCAGTAACTGAAATACATATAACATTAATTCACTAATATAGACACATGAAACTATATCCTAAAAGTCAAAACACAAGGAATTAAAGTATATGTACCATATTTAGTATACAATATAATTTTACTTCATATATTTTACTTCATATAATTATTATAGTAATAATTAAATTTATTAACAATCGTCATAGTACAAAAATAGCGTAGAAAAAATCAGGTTTTCGTTAAAAGCAGTCTAAAAAATATTTTTGTACAAAATTAATTCAAATACTATGATATATTAATTTGGTAATAGGTACTCGGTATCATGAAGTTTAGTACATTAGTTAATATTGTAAAATTGAACAGTTTCTAAGTAAATCTTGACAGAATAACCCAAACAAGAAGGAATTATATAACCAACCTGCAATGTACAAGAAGTAACAGATAAGCATTTGATAGTTGATAAGGATGCCAACAAACTGATACAAAAATTATCAATATGAATGGCTGATCATTTTTTCAATTGCTCCCTGGAATGCATTGCTTTATCAAATTAGATTCAATACACAAAACATAAATGTAAAAGTAATTAAGTAAAAAACTTACTTGCGTCTCAGAAATAGATACAGAAGAATGACCCTGAAAAAGTTTAAAAATTAAATGTCAGCAAAATCCAACTGATTTTTACCAAAATAGATCATCTTCAAACTACAACCATCTAAATTGAAAATTGATATAAGGCATAATGTGAGTAATCCAGTCAATGTTCAAGATCAAGTGATGGAGAATTGAAAGATAATGACATTTCCTCAGTAAAACTTCATGTCAGTTTTGCTCGGCATGGGAATAAAACTAGTTGGTGAAAGCAAAATAAGTGAATTAGTAATGAATTTAAATTGGTATGTGGCTATTGCGCTAAAGTTAAGATGGTTGGTTTGAATTATGTACAGGCATGTGATATTAAAGACCCAAAGCAAAACATAGAGTGGACAGTGCCAGAAGGAGGAGGTGGCCCAGGCTATTCAGTCATGTAGAATATATAAGCTAATCCCCTTTCTTTATCATTGCTCGTTGGAAATATAGTTCTACTTTTGTACGAATATACTTCTCATGGTTAGAATATACTTCTAAACAAATAGAGTTACTCTAATTCCTTATAAATCCGAACATAGGTTCAAATTTACTACATACAAAACTCTTCAATAATCATGGGTTTTCATCACGCAATAGTTGTTCAGTGGTGTGGCTTCTATTTTTCAATGATTACAAAAGGTACTCGTACATTTTCTTTGAAGCTCAAAAATAAAAATTTGAAGGATATCAAATCTTCAGTAACACTTATCAAAAATAAAAACTCGTACATTATCGAGCCCAAAAATACTTACCGATTGGTTGCGGTAGAGGACGACGACGCAGCAGAGGGGACACTCGACGGCTATGCAGCAGATGTACGGAAAGAAGGCGATGGAGGAGATGGGTTGCGATGCACGGGACGAAGGCGATGGAGGGGATAGTTTGCGATGCACGGGGCGAAGGCGATGGAGGAGATGGTTTGTGATGCACGGGGAGAAGGCGACGGAGGAGATGGGTTGCAATGCACAGGGAGATTTGGGGGAAAACTTGCCGATTTGGGGAAATTGGGGGTTTCTGAATTTACGGAAATTGGGATTTCAGAATCGGGGCAAACAAGACGAAAAGGTGTAAGTTTAATTTATTTGTAATGAAATGACGCCGTTAAAATCGATTTGGGGTTGCAAATTTGCGGTGTTTATATTACAAACTCCACTAAAAGTTTAACTGAAACGCAGTCGTAGAAGGCTAACGGTATTGAACTTTTGTGGTGTTTTCTAAAAACGCCACTAAAACTTAATTCACCGAAGCGAAACGGCGTCGCCCTAGGCAAATTGGTATTGAAAATTTGCGACGTTTGTGAAAGCGCCACTAAAAATTTTATACCTTGTTCTGAAACGTCGTCGTTTAAGCCAAATGGTAATGCGTTTTTGAGGCCTTTTTTTGAAGCGCCACTAAATGTTTAATACTATAAACTGAAACTGCATCGTTTTGGTCGAATAAGAACAAATTAGCGGCATTTTTTGGCTAAGTGCCACTAATTTTTTTTTACTGAAATGGTGCCGTTTGTCCAAATTTTAATACATTTTAGTGCATTTCTTTGTTTATCAATTTTTTTTAAATCTAATATTTTAATATATCAAATGGTTTATATTAAATATTTTCAAATATAAAAGCATTATTTTATATATATAAATTAATTAAATAAAAAAAGATGTTAATTATATCAATAATTGTGTTAATATTTTACAAGATTTAGATCAAAATACAGTTCATGTACACAATTGCACACTAAACCACTTTTCATGTATGCTTTTGGGATTTAACCCATTTTGATATATATTCTTTTAAAATAATAATTTATATCTATTTATCTTATTTATATTTATCTTCTAAATTAAAATCTAAAATTATAGCCTTAACCCGAAACCCTAAACCCAAAATCATAAACACTAAACCATGAACACCAAACATCAAACCCTAAACCCCAAACTTTAAACCCCCAAAGTCATATATACACTGTAACCCCTAAACCAACCATAAATCCTAGATCACCATAAAGCCCAAACTATAAACTCTAAAAATCGTTAACCCTAAACCATAATCCTAGACATATTTTTGAGAATTCGTGTGGCCAATGTAGGTGTAGTACAAAACATATATTTTATATTCTTAAATAATATGGGTATAGTACAAAATGGCATGAATCTCAGTAAAATCCAAATGTTCTTCAGTTCTAATAGTATCCTTTCCTTGAACCCTACATCTAGACTTACACGGCCTAAATAGAATCTTAATATATATTACAAGTTCTAATATATAGGGACAAAAGTAATTAAAATAGAATCTTAATGCTTACCAAAATCCTAAAATAAATTAATTTCTTATCATTAATCATAACCCCTAATCCCTAATAGCCTAACCCCTAAAACCATGAACATTAATATTAAAACCCTAAACCCTAAAATAATAAACCCTAAAACTCAAACTCTAAAACATAAACCCATACCCCAAAATAATAAACATTATATCATAAACCCTAAAATACTAAATTAACTGTAGACATTAAACCTAAAATTCATAACCCTAAACCTTAAAATAACATAATTTTTTTGCGGCATTTTTTTGTAAAAACGCCGCTAATTCTGATATATTGCGGCGTTTACATAAAACGCCACTAATACCTCTATATAGCTCAACAAAAGACAATGCCGTTTTCCTCAACAATTTTGTGGCGCTTTGAAACAAACGCCGCTAATTCTGATATATTGCGGCGTTTTAATTAAAATGCCACTAATGCCTCTATAGCCACTTTTGTGGCCTTTTTTTAGAAGCGCCGCTAATTCTTATATATTGCGGCGTTTTTAATAAAACGCCACTAATGCCTGTATAGCTACGTCGTCGTTTCTCTCAAGACTTTTGCCGCATTTTTAAAGAAGCGCCGCTAATTCTGATATATTGCGGCGTTTTAAGTAAAACGCCACTAATGCCTCTATAGCTCATTAACATACGTCATCATTTCTCTCAACACTGTTGCGGCGTTTTTCAACGCCGCTAATGCTTGATTATTTGCGGCGTTTGTTACATAAGCGCCGCTAATAGTGATCTTTTGCGGCGTTTTTTTAACAAGTGCCACTATATCTCTGACTTTTAGCGGCGTTTTCTTTAAAGCGCCACTAATATATATTTTTTGCGGCGTTTTTTGTCCAAACGCCGCTAAAAGTCTGTTTTCTTGTAGTGATGTATTTTGTAACAAATAATATTTAAATAGATCTCGACATTCATTAATATTAAGGTCATAATAAATTAGTTTAAAATAATAACCTTAATTTATAAAAGATTTTTTTCGAAAAATTTTAAAAATTTAAATTGAACTCACCACTCATAAGTATTAAGGTTCTAGTAAAAACCCTAACGAAACCTACTCCTAAAACCTATAAAGCAGGTCTATTGTTATTTTATTTTCTTTCTCGTTTTATCTTTTTTTTTTATTGCTCTGTGTTTCGTTAACTTAAAAAAAGATTAAGGGGGTGTTTGATAAACTAGAAATTTAAATATTAAAAAATTAAGTACTGAATTTTTTATGGCTAGACTTTATAAGTGTTGAATTTATATTAGAAAATTGTTTGTTAAATTAGTAAATTCAAGTACTGAATATAATTATGTTGTTTGATAAAAGTAAATATTAGTTTTTAAAAGATTACTTATTTTTTATTTTAATCTTATTAATATAATATTTTATATTATTTTAAATAGTTTTGGATGAAAGATAAATATCTTAATTTGAATATCTTATTTTTCTCAAAAAATGTATAATTTATTTCAATTTTTAATAAAATAAAATAAACTTAATATTTTTTACATTAAGTGATAAGTAAAAAAAATTAACTAAAAAAATTAAAATTATTATCAAACAGATTAAAAATAATAAATGTTGAAAATTTTCATTTTCTATGAAATGAAAATTTTTAATGATTTACCAAATACACCCTAATGTTGGAACATTTTCAAATATTTATAGTGTTCCAATAACTATAAATGAATGAGTGTAATTAATCAAAAGTTAAATCTTTTGGTCATTGGTGAAGACTTATATCACTTGATTTTTGAAAGAATTATAACTATTCAAACAATATTTGTAACATCCTGAATTAGGGTCTAATCGGAATAGTGGTTTCGAGACCACAAATCTGAAATAGAAATAATTATTTTATAATTATTTGATGATTCATGATATGATTGCATATTTGTGTGAAATTTTCATGAAGAAATTTTATGCCTAAAGTGTCCAATTTGAAGTTAGGGACTAAATTAAATAAGTTACAAAAGTTGCATTTTAGAAGCTTCAAGCATGAAATTGCATTGGATCATTAATTAGAGGTCCTTAAATAGTAATTTGACCAAGTTCTAAAAATTTGGACAAAAATGGGAATGAATAGGAAAATTTGGAAAGAAAGGCCTTAAGGGCATTTTGGTCATTTGATTAATAAAAGAATAAAAAGGGAAAATAAGTAAAAAATTTGCTCATCTTCCCCAAGTGCTAGCCGTAATTTTCAAGAGCCATAACTAGGGTTTTGTTCAAGTTTTCAAGCTTGATTGTAAGTGCTCCCTAGCTCCGTTTTTAATATTCTTTATATTTTTGAAGTTGTCATCAACTGATCTAGCTATTTCTACCATTATTTTGAGCTAGGGTTAATGTTCAAAAATTTAACCATGTGTGACATGCATGTACTTTGACGATTAATGGAGGAATATGAATGTTCGATGTGAGATAAACATCTTTTACTGAGTGATTTTTAGTGAAAACACCTAAAAAGGATTTATTTGTAAAAGATAAAGAAATGGGTAGTAAAAATGTGAAATAAAGGAAAATTTGGGCTGATATGAGTTAGAATATGAATCGGCTAGGCTTGGGTAACAAAGAAAATGCATGCATTTCATTTTACGAACCTAGAGACTAAAGTGTAAATAAGTGAAAAGTTAGGGGTAAAAAGGTAATTTTACCAAAGTATGTGTTATGGGTCGATTTGAATAATGTAAGTATTAAATAAGTTAAATTTGGCATTATAGATCAAGAAAAACGTGATTCGAGTCTTGATCGAGGGAAAAACAAAGTTTACGAGGATTAAGCTCGTTTCTATCATTTTGTACTGAGGTAAGTTCATTTGCAAATTATGCAACATGTACCATACTTTAAATGCTTAAATATTGGATTGTATGGTAAGTACCTATATAATTAATGTGATGTTGTATCATGTGTTTAATGCTTAAATTTTATTATGAATTATGCTTAATTGTTCCATGAGTATATGATTGGTGCTATGGATATTGAAATTGACATTACGAGCAAGCTCAACAGAAATTTGGTATCGAAGAATCCCGTTTGAACCTTAGGAATAGTTTAGGATACAAGTTACATGTCAATAGGAACTTTGTGATCCGAGCTTATGAGTTGTGGTCTGAGCTCATGAAATATGTGATCTAAACTCATGAGTTGTGGTCTGAGTTCATGATATATGTGACACATGTTTTGGCATTCCGGGTGCTTGTCTTGTATGTCTACCAGTGGCTAGATAGTCCGGTATGTGTTGCGAATACCCGACAGCTTGTGTGAGCAGCCTAAGTAGCTACATCCTGATCGATAGCTTGTTTAACCAAACCCGTGAGTAGGTCGAAAGCGAGCAACATGTGATATGTGATATGAGGTAGCGTTGGCTACATATGAGGCACTTAGGTGCAAGACTCCGATGTATTCGATAGTATTCCAAGTGTTCAACGAGTAGTTCAAAGAGAAGTTCCATGAGTAATCTTAATGAATATATCAAAGACGAGAAAGTAAGTATTATGTGCAAGTTGGTATAGGTATGTACATAAACTCATGATTAAAGAATCGGTATGCTTTGAACGTGTGGTAAGAATGCATATGAGAAAGTTATGCATATGAGACTTGATGACATTTATGAAACCTTGCCTTATGTTAATTGTATGATCTATGTTGCTTATTATTTGCATGTGAACTTACTAAGCTTTAATGCTTACCCCCTTTCATTTCCCTTTCCTTATAGTGCCGCCAAGCTAGCTCGGGGATCAGAGGACGTCGGAGTTTTTGATCACACTATCAATTGGAAAATTTTGTATAGTTAGATTCAACATTTTGAATATGGCACGTGTAGGGACTTGGTCTTTTTGTTATGTGTAATATTGATTAGCTAAGTGTGTTGGCTCATGATGGTATTGTGATTTATTTTGTACATGGCCATAAGAGGTGGCTCATATTGATTATTTGGGTTGTAACCCTAATTAGTTGTGCATGCATACAAATGTGTTTATGCTTGTTGTGGTTATTTAATGAATGTGGTTTTGCTTGGTGAGGTTTATATGCTAAAGGTATGTGTTTGATGAGGCTTGTAGTTGTTTATGCTAATGAGAGTGATGGATGGCTTGTATATTTAACATATGAAATATGATAAATAAGTATGACAATAAATGTGGTATAATGATGCATAGATATGAAATTGGTGTGGAATGCCATATGAAAGCCTAATGGTTTAAGTATGTGATATGTTGACACTACCAAGTTATAAATTAACCATGTATGTGAATGCTTGAGTAACTAAAGGTGCCATGTAGCATGACATGAAGATAGTATAAGTAGGTGGGTGTTCAAGGGTGGCAAATGGCTTGGAAAATAACCTAGAAATTGTCTACACGGTTAGACACACGAGCATGTGTCTAGACCGTGTGTGACACACGGTCTGCCCCATGGGCATGTGAATCAGCCATGTGTCTCATGCACCCTAATTATGCAAAATAGAATGCTCAGTAGTAAACACACGGGCAGAGACACAGCCCTATGTCTCAGCCGTTTGGAGGACACAACCTCAGGACATGGGCGAATGCCCAGGCCATATGAAGTCTGCACTTAAATTCGAGAATTTAATTCACCACACTTCCTAAGCACACGGGCATGTGACTTGGCCGTGTGACCTTAATTGTATGATGACATCATAGTCAGAGAGTTACACGAGCTGAGGACACCGACATATCCCAAGCCACACAGGCGTGTGTGACCACACAGGTGTGTGACTCTCCAAAATAAAAAAAATTTCTAAGTGTCGAAAAGGTTCCAAAAGTATTCGGTTTAGTCCCGAACCACTCCCAACATATGTTTTCGGCCTCGTGGACCCTTATAAAGGACAATTTGCATGTGATTGGAAAGTTTTAAATTTGGACGAACTTTTATGGCTCGGTTTTGTATGTTTGCTTGTGTTTAAGTCTGGTAATGCCTCGTATCCTGTCCCGGCGTCAGACACGGGTAAAGGGTGTTACAATATTACTTGAATAGTTATACTATTAGATGAATAATTATATGTCATTTTAAAGGTGTTATCATTCAAAAAAAAACCTATTGAAAGATGTCTCTATGAAGAGACATGAAAATTCCTATAAATAGGAATGAGATTTCATTTGGAAATTACACCAAGAAGTTCTAAAGTTCTTTCTATATTTCCTCATTTTCTAATATTATTAGATGTTCTATAAAGAATTACGGTAGAAATTCTTTGTAGAAATTCTTTATAAAAATTGAGTTCCTTATTATACATTGGTCAGTTCTTAGTAAACTATTCTCGTCAGTGCAAACGCAAATAGTCATCAGCTTCATTGTATCCTCGAAGTTAATTTGCTTGAAACTCTTTTTGCATACTGAATATAGGTGGGGCGAATATAATCTTAAAGATAGTGACTTGATACACGCCTTGGAGCATTGTCCTATTTCTTCATTTTCTGTTTGAGTTTCGTTTGTATGTTCAAGATTTTCTTCATCGGAGATTTGTACTAACACCTAAGAGTTTGTTTAATAACCTATTGAAAAATTAAATCAACTAAAAATTAATATTTTTAGTGATTTAATTTTTGAAGCATGTTTATAATCTATAATAAAAAGCAAATAATAGATTTTTTTAATGAAAATGTGTGAAAAATGATAAGTAGATAAAGGGGCTACTCATCATTCACGGAGTTTGGTGTTTTCTCATGTTAAGATTTCAATCGAATGTGTTTATTTAAAATATGATTATAGGAATGTCATTGCTGGAAAAGTTATTTTATAACATTTGGTATTACACTTGAAAGTATTAATTAAAATCCTGAGAAAGCTAAATTAATATGTTTGGTACACTCGACACTTTCTTGAGAATACAAGGTTATTTTATAAAATTATCCTTATTAAATAAAATAATATTTATGTATTTTAATATTTTTAATATTATTATTAAATATTTGAAATAAATATTTAATTATATTTTTTTATTAACGAATATTTGAATTAATCCACAAGATATAATTTTCTCACGTTTTGATCTAATCCATTATATGAATACATTAAAAAAGGCAACTTACATATTAATTTAAGATTGTGAATATGTACAATTTGCAATTTTTTTCTCATTGTAGGTCTAAGTATCTTCATATATTACTTATATGGCTTGAAATTATTCATTATGAGTTGAAGTTATCTTAATACTAAATTTTAAAATATAAGTTTGATTTAGATATATGACATTTTTTTTATTGCCGCCCACACAAGAATTTTCATGAAGTTTTATTAGGGTAGCATGTCATATATCTTCCTTGATGAGAAAATTGAGCAATCAACTAGTTTAAAAATTGAATTTTATAGTGGGTGCTGCTAATGTTGTTGCTAGAGTAATATGATATTATCTATGAATAGAATTGTTTTTCACACAATTACTTAATTCTACAAGTTTCTATGCTAGAAACCTAATTTACCTATAGAAAATAAGTATGGATATCTATACTAACTTTGGGATAATAAACTGAAGATGTAGAGACCAAAATACAAGAAAATGAGCTACAAATGTGTTTTTCTTTTTACATTGAATAAGGTAATTAATGTCCAAAAAGAATGATTAAAATAAATTAACTTTTTCATACCAAAGGTTAAGAATCACATTCTAACCAATTAATTTCTTTAAAAAATTATAACTTTCTATCATAACAAACATACTCCCAGTGTAAATTTTTTTATTTTAATTGACTTTATCAATGAGTATGAAGTCATCATTTAATTCATGATCAATCTCAACACCAAAACTGATATTGCACCTGAGGCTAGAGTTTAACAAACAAGCCCCCAAATCTGTCATCTATGTGAGTTATGACAGCATGGTCAACATTGATAAGCAAGAACTAACCGAGACGGCTTGGGGACTACCCGACAGTGAACAAATCTTTCTGTGGGTGATTAGGCCTGGTATGGTTCGTGGCTCGGAATGGACTGAATCATTGCCAAACGGGTTCCAAGAGAGTGTAGGAGAAATCGATTGCGTCGTGAAATGGACACCTCAAAAGGAAGTGTTGGCTCATGCTGCAGTGGGTGGATTTGGGAGCCACTGTGGGTGGAATTGTGAGAGTATTTGTGAAGGGCTACCAATGCTATGCAGACCTTTCTTGGAGACCAACTCGTGAACACAAGTTACATCTGTAATGTTCAAAGCAGCTCACTGTAAAAAAGAAAACCAAAATTGTAGGAAAGAACAAAAGACAGAAGGGAAGGTCTTTGAAACTGCCGACGATGATTGAGAATTGAGTGTTAAAACGAAAAACTACTACATTGTTGATTTCAGTGAACGACAAAGTGAGTTAACCATTGTTTTAGCTTTCTTCAAGTCGATGAACATGAAAAATGGCAACCATGCAAACCAAATAGATTTATTTATTCGAGTTTTTGATGAATTGTGACTTGCTAAGAGCAAATAGATTTGTACTTTGCTTTTAACATCATTGAGAACCACTGAAATAACCAAAAGAAAAAGCAATGTACTTCCTTTGCTTTTTATTTCATTGCAATAGATTTGTTCGACTGAATAGCTGTCTATCATATTGGTAGACTAACTTCCATTCCCAACCTAGATAGAGTGCTGGTTCCATGTTCATTGGAGGGACACATTAATCTTTGAATACTTCCAACTTTGTGCAGGCAAACACTCTGTTTTTATCTTGTATATGAAAACACTTCGATTGGGAGGAGATACATTATCACGTTTACAAATCAGCTGCAAAGCCAAGGCCTTATCCCCATTGTAATTGGCCCCGGTAGAAGATATTGAACATGAACTGGATCTTCCCAACCATCATGGTAAGTACCTTTAGTCCTGCCACTCAGCTTATTTCCATAAGATTCAATAAAGAGAGAAGGGGTTTGGTTCCATGAGCCAGTACAAGTTCAAGGGGAATGGCTAAAGGACTGATCAACAGCAGAGAGCCTTTATGGTTGCTCAGGTCAGTTTCGTATTGCCTGAAACTTTCAACAAAATTGCTGCAAAAAAGCTTCTTATTTGTGAAAATGCACACCTTAAAAGGAAGTACTGGCACAAATCACAGTAGAAATAGAGGGATTTGGAACCATTGTAGCTGAAACCCTGAGAAGAATTTGTGCACGAGTTGCAGTGAACAAAAGTTGAATGCAAGGCTTACATCCGGCATATAGAAAATAGATGAGAAATGAAATCTTGTCTGATAAAGACAGGAGACTGAAAAAAGGCCAAAAGAAAGGATTATCCTAGGTGAGTTTGAAACAAAAGATGAATTTTGCACCCCAGGTATTATCCTAGTACATTTCATTGAATGAAGTGGAGAAAATGATTCTTGTCATGCTAAATAACAATGTAAAACCATTAGTGGTTGAAATCCCTTCAACCATCTACAGAAAGTAGATAACAAAAGCAGGGAGGATAAACTCATTTAGTAACAATTATTTTTTACATTAACAACCCAAACTTCATCAACAACATAAAATCACAGTACCCATAGCTTTGTTTATCACACAGACACACTCAATTGAAAATAGGCACAGAACTCTCAATCTCAAAGTAAAGGAGAAAGGCAGTCACAAGTTACAAACATCTTTAGCCGGAAATTTCAATGGACTTCACATCGGGCTTTTTGACTTCAAGTTTGGGAATAGTAACAGTAAGCACTCCGTTTTCCATGGAAGCCTTGATCTGATCCATCTTCGCATTCTCCGGCAGTCTGAACCTCCTCATGAACTTGCCACTACTGCGTTCCACCCTATGCCATGTGTCGTTCTTGTCTTCCTTCTCTACATTCCTCTCCCCGCTTATCTGAAGCACCCTGTCATCTTCAACCTCCACTTTCACTTCTTCTTTCTTAAGTCCTGGAACATCAGCCTCGAACACGTGAGCTTCTGGGGTTTCCTTCCAGTCGATTGGGGTGTTAACAAAAGCCGAGGTTTCAGAAGAGCGCGTGGAGAGTGATGAA
Organism: Gossypium longicalyx; assembly: GCA_025698465.1. Classification (NCBI taxonomy): domain Eukaryota; kingdom Viridiplantae; phylum Streptophyta; class Magnoliopsida; order Malvales; family Malvaceae; genus Gossypium; species Gossypium longicalyx. The sequence continues at coordinate 66,177,991 of CM047001.1, read as the reverse complement.
GAAGGAGAAGAGAAAGGAAAGTCCTTGAAAGGATCCCAAACGTCAAGAGAGAATGGATCAAAGATGCTGCTGCGACGGTTGCCAAAGAAGCTTGGAATCAGAGACATATTCGGGAACGGAATGAAAAAATAAGATAAGTAGTACGAAAAATGGAAAAGCTAAGAGAGCTGTCTTAAGAGTTTCTCTGCTTTGCTTGTCTGGGTAATTTGGATACCTGAAATGCAGTTTTTATAGGGAACTATGAGGATTCTAGTATTCTCGAGAGTTTTCGAATCCAATAAAAACAACAGGTTGATTTTCTAGGGTATTCGGGAATGTTCATATACTCCATCGACCGCTTTAAACGCTGATGACTTAAAAACCCGATGAGAACGAAAAGGACCACTCCACAAACTTGAGGGTTTTTTTTTTTTTTTATCAATTAAAAAGTTATAAAACCACCGCTAATTATTGGAATTTTTTAATCATAATAATAAGGGTTTTTATCTAAATAATATCAAAATAAAATAAAATATCAAAATAGGTTGTTTCAAAAATTAAGTATCAAAATTATACATTTGACTTGGTGGAGAGTGGTGCATAGGTGGTATCACCTTGAATTTCTGATTCAAAACAGTAAAAAAATTATAATTTAAAAGATTTAGAGATCTGTTATGCAATTTTTCTATTTTTGAATGGCTGCCGAAAAGGAAGGGAAAGGGTGCCGCGTGTGGCGGCACCAAACTTTAAATTTGGATAATTTCTTTTTAAGCCCTCCTTATTTATTATTATTTTTTATTTCCCTTCAACTCACTATATTGTGTTTAAACAAACCATTAATCTATTTTTGTAGTTAAATAAGCCATTTACTTATGATTTTTATTCATAAAAGCCTATTTTAATTTTTAAGTAAATATATATATTTTAAATTTTAAGCTAAATATATATATTTTAAATTTTAAGCTTTTATCTTAATTTTTTGTTGATGCAATAAAAAATTATACACTTTAACATCAACATAAAATCTAAAAAAGTAATAAAAAATTTCAAAAGAGTAGTTAAGAATATCATGTATACAAGCACTCTCAAGAAATTTAAAATTTTTATTTTATTATTTAATAAATTATTCTCATCAAATTTACATCAACATAAGATGTGAATTAGTTTATATTTTTTCTAAATAGCTTTACTTTGAGTAAAATATATTTACTTTAATATTAAAATATAGGGCTTTTATGAGTAAAAACCATAAGTAAAGGGCTTATTTAACTACAAAAATAAGTTAATGATTTGTTTAAACACAATATAATGAGTTGAAGGAGAATAAAAAGAAAATAATAAATAAAGAGGGCTTCAAAAAATTATCCAAATTTAAAGTTTGGTGTCTCCCCTTTCCCTTCCTTTTCAACAGCCATTCAATAAATGAAAAAATTCATAATAGCTCCCTAAATCTTTTAAATCATTATTTATTTTTTTTTACTATTTTGGGTCAGAAATTCAGGGTGATGCACCACCCTCCACCAAGCCAAATGTATCATTTTAGTACTTAATTTTTGAAACAAACTATTTTGGTATTTTATTTTATTTTTTATATTATTTAGATAAAAAAACCCTAGTAATAACAATTTTAATTTTTAAAAAGCTATAAAATCACATAATAATTTTTAGAATAGGGGTAATAATAATTTTAATGTTTAATATTTATATATTGTGCTAATATAATCTTAAATTTAAAAATTAAACCTTAAATTTACGTATTTGAGTAATTTGATTTTATCCAAATTTGATTTTTTATTTTTTATTTTTGTTTTTATGATCCTTTCTGACATTGTCTCTATATTTAATTCAATGAAAAATGAAAAACAACAAGAAACAAATTGACCTAAGTTTTGGAAATTATCCAATTCAATTGCTTGAAATTTAAATAATAATAAAAACTTGTTTTGTTAATTCAATTGTGAGTCAAACAATTTTTTTTTTTAAAAAAAATTGATCTTTAATTTGCTTCATTAATGGCAGTGAACTCAAGCTAATAAAAAATAAATTGATTATTATTAAGAGATATTAAGTTTTTTTTTGTCATTTGAAGCATAAGAAAAACAATATATTTGACAATTGTCTAGTTTAGTAATAAATGAAAATTTTTAAAAAATTGTTCTTATTTCTAATTTATAAATTGTGTATTAAATTATATTTTCTTGTAAAAAAGATAAAATTAGGTAATGTGTATTGTTGCATTAGGGTATCAGCTTGCATTGTTCCATTAGATAATGTGTACTTAAAATTAAGATTGATAAATCTTTCAATTTTTTCGATTATTCTGATCCATTAAGCCATCAACTTGTACTGTTGCATGCGCTACAAATGTATTTGAGTCAACTAATACATGATTGCTTTTCCAAAACTGAATCATAAGATCACCCTTATAAATATCTATACCATTGAGTAAGTACTTTTCCATAACCAAGAATCGGTACATTTAGTATGTAGATTATAAAAGGATTGACGACGGAAATATTTCCTTAGAAGTATTTGTTGGGTTAGATGCATAGGGCTGGTAAGTAATCGCCATGCTTGTTTACTTAGTAAAGCATCATTCAATAACTCCATGTTTCAAATAACCCACCATCAGCAACGGGTTTGCATAGAGTGTTCCAGCTACACATATGTAGTTTTCTTTGATCCAATTCAAGACCTCACCAAAAGCATTTCAGAATGTGATCAACCTTATCCACTATATATTTTGGAGCCTTGAAATAGGACAAAAGTACATAGGTATGGTAGATAAAACGAATTGAGGCTATTTTATTAAAATAATCCAAAAAATTTTGATATTTATAAAAATGACCTAGGTTAAAAAATAATCACAAAAATAACCTGAAATGAACAGTAAAATTGGGTTTTGGCCTGTCAATAGCCAGCACCAACTCGTATTTTGTACCCATGATTGCCAAATAATTGTGTCAGGCTTTAAAAAAGTAATTTTTAGTTACGGCTTTGTCAATAGTCGCACATTGTGGTATTTTTTTAAATCGTATCATATTGGTATACAAAATACGAGTTTTAAAAAAAAAATTGGGTGCTGGCCTGTCAATGGCCGGCACCCAGTACAACAAAAAAAATTTGAATTTTTTTTCAAAAAAAAAAATTTTTTCTCTCTAAAAATACGAGTTTTAAAAAAAAAATTTGGGTGCTGGCCTGTCAAATGCCGGCACCCAGTACAACAAAAAAAAATCGAATTTCTTTTCCAAAAAATATTTTTTGCTTTATAAAAATACGAGTTTTTAAAAAAAAATTTGGGTGGTGGTCTGTCAATGGCCGTCACCCAGTACAACAAAAAAAATTCGAATTTTTTTTCAAAAAAAATTTTTTTTGCTCTCTAAAAATACGAATTTTTAAAAAAAAAAAAATTTAGATGCTGGCCTGTCAATGGCCGGCACCCAGTACAACAAAAAAAATTGAATTTTTTTTCAAAAAAATTTTTTTTTGCTCTCTAAAAATACGAGTTTAAAAAAAAACTTTTTGGGTGCTGGCCTGTCAATGGCTGGCACCCAGTACAAAAAAAAATTCGAATTTTTTTCAAAAAAAAAATTTTTTGCTCTCTAAAAATACGAGTTTTAAAAAAAAAATTGGGGTGCTGGCCTGTCAATGGCCGGCACCTAGTAAAACAAAAAAAAAATTGAATTTTTTTTCAAAAAAAAAATTTTTCTCTCTAAAAATACGATTTTTTAAATAAAAAAAACTTTTTGGGTGCTAGCCTATCAATGGCCGGGACCAAACCTTATATATAGTGGGTGGTTTGGTTCTAATAGTGTAAATGAAATTAGAAAAAAAAAATTGAGCGAGCAATCAAAATGAGAGTGTTTTATAGGATATTATCAAATGAGTTTTTTTGTAGTGGATTGTAGGTGGGAGTTTTTCGTAGTGTACAACCGAATTTCGAGGTTGAATTATATACTGTCATGTTTTAACGAAGTTGAATTATATACTGTCATTTCCACCCTAAAGGTTATGCCATTAAGGGTTGGATAATTATTTGCGTCATAGATTGTTAATCCAGTTATTCAACGCAGATGGACATTATCTATGGTGCAATGGTGTTTATTCCGCAATTAAGTTGTGGTTTGAACCGGTTGGTAGAGTCTCCATGCAAAGGTTTCTTTTTAATTTTACTGACTATTTCAGATATTCAATTATCTTATACTGATGCAACGTATACTTGATTCAAGCAGAAGACGATTAATTGTGAAAAAACTAATATAAATTTTTTTATTATTATTTCTTAAGAATTTTGTATTTTTTTTATATCTTTAAATTTAATTTTTATATTTTCATGTATTAATTTCTTAGAATGTTTTGTAATATATAAATTTTGAATTTCAAATTATCGTGTATTAATTTTACCTATCTGTTTGTAGTCTGTTGAGTGTTTAAATTTATTGTAGTGCATATTATTTTTGTTTGGATTTATATTTTTTTGTATTAATATTGTAGAATGATTGTATTTTATTGTGCATGTAAATTAAAATTGTCGTGTACTATTACATATTTGAAATTTTTTAAAATATTTCAAAGTCATTTATTTAAACAAATAATTATTTTAGAGATATAAAATTAATATTAAAAAACAGAATAATTTCATTATAAAAGAAATATTTACAGAATAATTTTAAAATAAAGTAAAAATTAACAGAAAAAATTTAAAATTGTTGCGATTCCGGTGACGTCCCCGGTGCCGGCGTGTAACGGTCGGGATGCCTCCGTCGGTGATGTCGTGCACCTCGCTCAGGCGTTTGGTAATTGCTCGGTCCAGACTCCGGTGTCCCGTCCGGTGTACTTAAAAAAGTAGAATAATCATATACACCATAATCGGGAGTAACTGGGTTTTGCGTGATCGGAGGTGCCGATGGAAAAATATCCTCGATGGTGGGTGTACGTGCTTTGGGATGGAGCTCCGGGAGTTCCGGGTGGTATGAGGACGATCCAGATCGTGTCGAATGTTGAGGCTCCATGTCGTCACCAAAAATATTCTCGAACAGTGGAGGAATATCTCGCAGTGGATCCGGATCCAGGGGGTGCGATGATGAGCCGGATGCTTCATATTCTGGCTCGAGATCGGGGTTCGAGGTAGTATCGAACTCGACGTCACCGAATGGCGGAACTCGATTACTGCGCGGTTGTGCGTTCATTGGTTGCCATCGAGAAGATTCCGGTTGCGCGTCTTTTTGGATCAGCATGTATTGACCTTGGAATATAAAGGGTTTTCCGTATGCCATATACCATGCTGCGTACTCGGGCGTAGGAGAAAACCCTCCTTCTAAGGCATACAAGAGAGGGCGCCTCGAATGTCGCATATTCCATAGAAAAATATATGGTTCATGTTTTTGCGCCCAATTTAAAGCGTCTCGACCCGAACCCTTTTTGTTCATTCCGTGAACTTCTTTAATGTTGACGGGAGGGTTCGGGATAGGTTGTGCGCAACCAAACTGCCTCAAAACCCGACTTTCATCGTGCCACTCCACCATATGGAAATTAATCAACGGCACATTTGACACGAACAGCTGTTGCTGCTCGGTAACCCATGATGGTATGAGTGCTGCGATATGTTCCTCATTATATGGCATCCATATGAACTGCATAATATAAAGAACACGTTATATTTAATTTTTTTTTCTTGCGCAATTATTGTATTTAAAAAAGAGAAATTTGATTTCGTCTTTTACAGCATCCCCTGAATGATTCTCCATCATCATACGGTACATAGGTACCGTGAAAGATCGGCTGATTCCTGGTACAGTTGCCCATCTAAAAAAAAAGAAAAAATATCGTATTATTTCCAATATGAAAAAAATAAGTATACTAGAGTATACAATTAAAAAATAGATGACAAAATTGAACTATATATTTACCTATTAACGAGTGGCCAGACATACGGTTGGTGGCTCACTGATGCTAGAAATGGCATTCGATATAATGCCCAAGACTGCAGTAGAAGGCAGCAACCGCCCATTGTTTTTGTAGACGGCTTTGTTGCTCGACAAAGTTCGCGGTATAAGCATGCCAACACTGCAGAGCCCCAACTAAATCTGTCGGCAAGCTCGAGATCTTCTAGTAAGGGGAGATACATTAATGAGACTTTATTTTGATTTACGTCCGGCATCAGTATCCCACCTATAAGTTGAAGAATAAACGCTCTCGCAGCGTAGATAATGTCCATCTGCGTTGGATTTCTCGAAAGATGTTGGAAGTTTTGTTTTAACCAATTAAATTTAATATATGTTAATTGTCTTTCCTCGTCGTTCGGTGGCACCCTTCCAATTAACCGCTCGTAAGTGCTCCATAGATCGGGCACTCTTCCAAGCCCGGTCACTGCTTCGCCGTTTACAGAAAGCCCTAATTGGATTGCTACGTCTTGCAATGTAATGGTAACCTCTCCACACGGGAGGTGGAACGTATGTGTCTCCGAGCGCCATCTTTTAACTAAAGCTGATATTAAATCGGCTCGTAGCTCAGATATCTGAATGTATGCGGCTACCCCAAAACTCGCTACATTCAAATACGGTAAAACTCTTCTATCAGGAAAATAACCGGGATCATGCAGCCAGGGTCTCACAAGTCGGTACAGATCCTGCGTTTATAGTAAATATATAATGTTATATTTCTCATGGCAAAAAAATTAAAAGAATATTTAAAATTAAATAAGACATTTTATTTCTCGTTTACCTGATGCATATTAGCTGCAATGTGATCGTTATCATTTAAAAGAACATTAGGATTAGGATCCATGGAGTGATTCGCGAATGTCGGCGATGAACAGTAATTGTAGAAGGTTTCTGGAGATGCTCGGTGGTCGTTGATGGTCGTCGGAATAGTCTATTTATAGTGGGGGACCATTTGACTTCAAGGGTAAAATTGGAAAAAAAATGAAATGAAAAAAAAAAGTATGAATGGCCAGCCAATTGTATCCTGTGACACAGGCCTGACACAGGAAGGGTCTTGTCAACTTTTTTTTTTAATTTTAATTTAGTTTAAATTAATTTTAATTATTTAATTTCAATTATTTTTTTTCAATTCAATTCATATTAAATTTTTTTCATATTATTCCTCATATTAATTTTTTTAATTCATTTTATATTTTATCAAATTAATTAGAAGTGGTCTTAATATCATGGTTATTTAAATTGTTTTAATCAATTTTTTAAATTTTATTATATTTTAATTTTTTCAAATTAAATTTAAAATTCGTTACATTTTTTTCATATTTTCTAATATTATCTTTTTAGATTTTTTTAGGCCTGACACCGTATTTATCAGCCTTGATAAAAGTTATTTGGAGGCTTCAAGAAGCCGGCCATTGCAAGGCCATTGTCAGGCCTATTAGGTGATGCAGGCCTAGCCTGCAAATTAGGTGATGCCAACTTTTTTTTTTTTCATTTCTTTTCATTTTCATTTTATTTTAATTTTATTTCATTTCAACTTTATTTCATTCTAATTTCATTTCCATTCCCATTTTCATTTCATTTAAAGGGTTTTTTTACTGAAATAATTTTTAAAAAATTATTTCCAAATTTTTTTTTGTATTTTTAAATAAAGTATTATTTTTTTATTTTTAGATCAGTATAACCCGCGTATAGATACGAATACATCAGGCATCATTTTTGGATCAGTATAACCCGCGTATAGATACGAATACATCAGGCATCATTATTTCCAAATTAGTTTATATATTTTTTAAATAGCTTTACTTTGGGTAAAATATATTTACTTTAATATTAATATATAGGACTTTTATGAGTAAAAACCATAAATAATATATCACTCGTCATCTTGGAGTCCAGCATTACGAGACGATTGACCAGAAACATAGACACGATGTGGGCATGTTGATCGGTTGTGTCCGGATGTTCGACACACAGTGCACAGTTTGGGTTCACCCGTCTTCCTAACATCCATGTCATTTCGAATTCTCGTTGATTGTGGTCGACCTTTAGGATTTCTGCGGAGACTACAGTCAGGCACCACCTCGAAAGCAGGTGGTGGAACTTCCCAGTTTGAGACATCAGGCATTACAGGAAATTCGTTCCCCCATATACGTAATGTGCGTTCTAACGTATAAATCTCGTCTATGAATTGTTCAACATTTAGGTTTACTCTCGCACACGCTGCATGAACATGCGCACACGGATATCGAAGAGTCTGAAATATCCCGCACTCGCATCGTCTGTTTCGCAGATCAACTGCATACGATCTAGGTGGAAGACCCGAACGACGACCGATGTACTCTTGAACTCGAAAAGTCTCCAAGTCGCTCGAATACAATTCAGCGTTCATTGTTTGTGCCCTTCGACTATTTACCGCCATGGCCTTTCGGACGGCCTCTACGTACACGTGCCCGGCCTCAATCTGCTTAGCTTGTCTCAACCCTATCTTGGGCATCAATGTTGCCAACCTATAAAATGTTGCCGAGAACACAGCAGAAATCGGGAGATGACGTGTGCGCCTCAATACAGAGTTGATCGCCTCTACCAAGTTGGTCGTCATCTGCCCATACCGAAACCCTTCATCATAACTTTGAGTCCATTGCCAGTTCTCCATGCTACCCAACCATGTTTGGAGATCTGTTGGTAAAGATGACATCTGAGATTCAAGCCTCGCGAACCTCTGCCTAAATCTTCGCGGTTCTAACTCACGAGCTGCATATTTAATTTGAAACCATCATTCTAAAAACAACAAAAAATTTGAAAAGTAATTTTTTAAATAAATACAAACAATTTTTTTTACCCATGTTTACGAGTTCTTTTTTCCAATCTTTATTCTTATAATCTCTATGAAAATTTGCCGCGATGTACCGTATGCAATAAACAGACCTCCACCGGACCCCCGATCGCCTTATTGCAGTAAGTAATCCTTTCGATCTATCTGATATAATGCAAATATTATCTTCTCTGACAACGTGCCTCCGTAAATTTGTGAGGAAAAATTTCCAAGACTCGAAGCACTCACGCTCCACGATGGCGAAAGCGATCGGAAGTACATTTCGGTTGCCATCTTGTGCAACAGCAATCAGGAGTATTTGCGTGTATTTGCCATACAACCATGTCCCGTCCACCTGCACCATCGGCTTGCAGTGAGGGAAGGCCCTAACACAAGGCTCGAACGTCCAAAATAATCGGTGAAAAACTCGTTTCCCCGGTTGTATCTCTCCGTCTAGGCCTTTATACGGCAGTGTTTGCAAATCAGTCACTGTCCCAGGCACATACTCCTTCATCCCGGCTATCCACCCTTGAATCTCGTTATATGACGCATCCCAGTCACCATACAACTCTCGCATCGCCATTTGCTTGGCCCACCATGCCTTTTGGTACGACACTTTATACTTGAATCGAGCTTGCATGTCCGCAATAAGGACTGAAACTTGAATGGTGGGCGACTCTTTCACCAAAGGTATGATGCAATTGGATATAGTTTTTGCATCTAACTTTCCATGGTCTTGCGACAAACGAGCGGACGTGCATGTGCGTGGACCTTCCAATTTCCTTATCATCCACATCTACGTCCACTGCATTAACGCAGCTCGGACACGCCATTTACAACCACTTGACGCTTTCCAACATTCTCCTACGTACAAAGACTGCGTTGACTTCGTTACTTTATAATCCACACCTAACTTCAAGCTAAGTTGTTTTATAGCATGTACACAGTCTTTTTTATTATCGAATTGTTGTCCTACAAACAACTCTTCGTCGCTAAATCCTTCGTGCAGTAGGTGAGCCGGCACAATATTTGTATATTCCGGGAGCTCGGGTGCTAGAGCTGCATCAGGATCCACGTCGGTCATGAAAGACCCCAGATTATTTCTTATAACTATACCAGGGCCTCTGTTCCCAGCCGAATAGGGGTTTGCATTTTCACCCTCCACCGGGCCTTCCTCGTCTATGTCTTCAAGGATGTCATCCAAATCGGGGTCACTGAAATCATCGTTTGGATCACGGTGGGACTGATCATCATTATTAGACCCTTCATCACCATCTTCTATGGTGGCCAACACCTCTGGATGGATCTGTAGACGAGGACACAGGTTTGGGAAGTTATACGAACATCCGCCGGTGTTTGGATTTTCGGCAGTTGGCATTGACCATCCAAAATTCGACTGATCTTCCCAGGAGACGTTAAGATCAAAATCAATTTCAGAGCGCTGGCTTGCTGGAATTACAACTTGAATCGGATCTGGTTCAATTAACTCCGCGAACAACTCAATCGGGTTCGGATTTTCTATCTCAGGGGGGCAATAAATTGCTATCATTGTCCCTAGACCATCATCATCTTCAAGCTCCATTTCTGAGAATTTTAGCGGATCAGTTGAAACCGGAAATTTGTAAAATAGTTTTAACATTTGCTTTCCGCAACGGCTTGCTATCTTTGTACTTATTTTTTGTTTTAAATCCGACAATGAAACACGTTTGTTGAATCTCATCCCTATTTTTTTCCGACTTCGAAATACACAGCATTCCTTAGTTGTATTTATCATTTCTCCATCAAAATGAACATAAACAAACAAAATTTGAGAATTCATCTTAAAAAAATTTTGCTTTCTTCTTAACAAAGAAAAAACTAAAATTTTTAAAGAAAACAAAAACCCAAATTAAAGATAAAATACGTATATATATAGATTTCATAAATTTGGTGCCGACCATTGACAGGCCAGCACCCAAATTTTTTTTTTAAAACTCGTATTTTTAGAGAGCAAAAAAAAAAATTTTGAAAAAAAATTCGAACTTTTTTGTTAGATTGGAGCCGCCATTGACAAAGCCAAAGACACAAAATTTTTTTTTAAAACTCGTATTTTTAGAGAGCAAAAAAATTGAAAAAAATTCAATTTTTTTTTGTCAGATTGGAGTGCCGCCGCCATTGTGAGCCAAGACCCAAAATTTTTTTTTTTTTTTAAAACTCGTATTTTTAGAGAGCAAAAAAAAATTGAAAAAAAATTCGAATTTTTTTTTGTTAGATCTGTGCCGCCATTGTGAAAGCCAGCACCCAAAAATTTTTTTTTTTAAAACTCGTATTTTTAGAGAGCAAAAAAATTTTGAAAAAAATTTCAAATTTTTTTTTGTTGTACTGGGTGCCGGCCATTGACAGGCCAGCACCCAAAATTTTTTTTTTAAAAACTCATATTTTTTTAGAGAGCAAAAAAAAATTTGAAAAAAATTCGAATCTTGTTTTTTGTTGTACTGGGTGCCGGCCATTGACAGGCCACCACCCAAAATTTTTTTTTTAAAACTCGTATTTTTAGAGAGCAAAAAAAATTTTTTTTGAAAAAAATTTGAATTTTTTTGTTGTCTTTGAGTGTGCCGCCATTGTGCCAAAGACCCAAAATTTTTTTTTTTTTAAAAACTCGTATTTTTTTAGAGAGCAAAAAAATTTGAAAAAATTTGAAATTTTTTTTTTGTTGTCTTTGAGTGCCGACCATTGATAAAGCCAAGACCCAAATTTTTTTAAAACTCGTATTTTTAGAGAGCAAAAAAAAATTTTTTTGAAAAAAATTTGAAAATTTTTTTTGTTGTACTGGGTGCCGGCCATTGACAGGCCAGCACCCAAATTTTTTTTTTAAAACTCGTATTTTGTATACCAATATGATACGATTTTAAAAAAAAATACCCTGGTGTCGGCCATTGACAGGCCAGAACTAAAAAAATTAATTGTTTAAAACCTGACACAATTATTTGGCAATCATGGGTACAAAATACGAGTTGGTGCGGCCATTGACAGGCCAAAACTCAATTTTACTGTTCATTTCAGGTTATTTTTGTGATTGTTTTTAAACCTGGGTCATTTTTGTAAATATCAAAATTTTTTAGATTATTTTAGTAAAATAGCCACGAATTGAAGAATAATGATTTCCAGACTACCAATTTGGATTGCACTTTCTTGACAAGACCTTGGAAGAATAGACATTAAATTTGTAGCAGAGCCATTTCTATTTCCGGGTATTTCCTTGGATGTTCAACTTGTTTAACACCACGAATACCTGGAATCCATCATTTCTTTTGTACATGTCCAGAAGGATTGAAAAATAATCCAGATTTTCTGGGACAGTTTCGAGTAATGAGCTAATATTCTTTTGAGAGCACAACAGGAGTGAATATTGGCATTGAAGAATAAGAAGCAATCTTTTGCAAACAATAAATGGGATATTGTGTGACAGTCCCGTGCAATCCTTACTTAATTTGTTAGTTTGCCTCTGCATGAAGTAATAATATCGAAAGCACATTCTAGCAAAGTAGAAAGAAGTAGGGGGACAAGGGGTCACCTTGGCGTCGTCCTCAATTTGGTGTAATTGACTCCATTGGGCAGTCGTTCACAAGTAGTTGATACGATATTGTGCTGACACATTGGTGAATGAATTGCCTCCATCGTTCACAATATTCCGCACATGCACAAATGTGTTTTGGTAGGGAGCGATTATGTCATTCATCACTGGTTTAAGCCTATTTGACCAAGACTTTTGCAAAATTTTATAAGCCACGTTGCAGAAGCTAATGAGACAAAAGTTTATCTTTTAACTTATAAGAGGATAATACATTTCAGCACACTCGAATTCACATCCTCTTACATTAACAACAATACTTATATTAATTGAGTTAAAATTCAATCGACAAATTTCTTTTTCTTTTCTTAATTGTATTAATATATAATTACATAAAAAATTATTGAGTTAATATTTTAAAATTGTTAATATGATTTTCATTTTTTTAGTTAATATAGTTTTTCAAAAAAATTCACACCAACTCAATCTATAAGAAAACATAAAAATATATTTATTTTAAAAAATTACTCTTTTACCAATGTTTAATGCCAGGTGGCCCAGTAAGTTGTTGAACTTGAAATATGAATGGGTCCAATTTGATGAATAATATAAACAAGTCCAGATCATTCAAGTTGATTCTCCACCTTTCCTGAATTAAGACAAGTTCGAGGTGTTAACCAAAACAAATAAGACAAGTTCTTGAAAATACGGGATTCCTCCTCAGCATCTTATAAATACCCCCCACCTATCCTGTTTTGTAACATCAAGAAAGCAGTATCAGATCCTCGAAACAGTCAGCAACCTTAACACTTACTATTTCCGTCGTCTGAAGTTTTTCATCATCTTTGCTTCGTGGTACAGCAGAAATGGCGATGATCCCAAGTTTCTTTGGCAACCGACGGAGCAGCGTCTTTGATCAGTTCTCTCTAGATGTTTGGGATCCATTCAAGGACTTACCTTTCCCTTCTTCACTTTTCGGACAGACCACCGATACCTCAGCTTTTGTCAACGCCCAAATCGACTGGAAGGAGACCTCCGAAGCTCACGTCTTCAAGGCTGATCTTCCTGGACTCAAGAAAGAAGAAGTGAAAGTGGAGATTGAAGATGACAGGGTACTTCAAATCAGTGGACAGAGGAATGTTGAGAAGGAAGACAAGAACGACACTTGGCACCGGGTTGAACGTAGCAGCGGCCAGTTTATGAGGAGATTTAGGCTGCCAGAGAATGTAAAAATGGATCAAGTTAAAGCTTCCATGGAAAATGGGGTTCTTACTGTTACTGTTCCTAAGGTGGAAGTGAAGAAACCTGATGTCAAAGCCATTGATATTGCTGGTTAAACACTCGTGTTTGCAGGTTTTGTTGTCAATACTGGGAACTGTTTATATAATTTGTCTGTCTGCTTGTCTGCAACTTTGGGAATCTTAATGTGTTGTCTTAGCCTGACCAAGTGAAACAAGGTTTAGATTTGTGTTTGTGCATGATTTTGGCTTGTAATGCTACCAGGTTCCCATGTACAATGTGAAAATGCTGGTATCATCAATGTAAACGTTCCTCGTTTTCTTTCATTTTTCTGCTTGTGTATTTTGCTGCTATATTCAAATTGTTTCTTCCAACCATTACAAGCATGCTTCGTTGCAATGACACAATCTTGGCATGTAAGTCGCCAAGATGATACAATTTTTTGCCTTGGTTTCTCTGTACCAAAATGTTGCTCTTAATTCATGAGAAACTTAACAAGAAAATCTGTAATATTTTATTCTAATTCCATTTCTTACCTGTACTTAGCAAAGAAGAAGAAAAGTTCATTTAAAATCACGAGGTGTAGTGTTAGAATTACTCATTTCATGCCTTCTGTCTATAGAAAAGGAACACATTTCCTGATCAATCTATACTTTTTCCGAAAGTATCTATTCAGGGAGAAATAATCACTACTACTAGTGATTGATGCCTTGATACCTTGATATTTTGATTTCAATAAATAAATAAGTGCATCTAGGGCCACGATTTATACATTGAAATAAGTTCCTTAAGGATTTCACTGCTGCCATAAGTCAGAGCTTAATATCAGCTGCGAAGCCCCCCTTCACAGGCATGATCCTAAGCCTCCTTGGATTCTTTATGACGCTGAAGCGATCGCGCTCATCAACCGTAGATTCAGTTGGGCATATAGATATAGAAAAAGCCGCTAAAAAGACTAATATTGAGTAATAAATCTGAAAGCGGTTGTTAGTATAAGATCATTTTTTTAATTCTATCAGAATTGAAATTCCTTTCAATTAAATAGCTTGCTTTATGGAAGTATGAGATATATTCCTTCTAAGGCATATCTCTAAATAAGCAAATCTAGGGAATGTAACCAGCACTCGCATATCTGAACCTCACCCATTTTTGTGCATTTGCAACTGCTGGATTTGGTGCAGTGATTAGCATGTGTGGTTGGAACCAACCGACATTCCCTACTTGGTTGATATTCATCCAAGAAACTGCATCTGCTGCCTTCTTTTTCTCTTTCTTCTCCGACAATCATTTAATAGAAATGTAGCTGTTGGTATAAAAATGGATTGTGGCAATAAGCTAGTAGTTATTATGGAGGAAACCAGATTCAAGAAAAGAAAAAAATTAGGCAGTTTGCCATCATTTTATTCTCACTATTTCTTGTTTTGATATTCTGGATCATGTTTACACCCTTTAAGTGCTCTATGCAAGTATTTGATTGGTTGTATACACATCCTGTTGTCAGCGTCACCCTATCTTTTATTCATTTAAGGATTTAAATATTTTCCAATGGTGCAAAATGATACGGTTCAGCTTATGATGCAATCGGTTTATTTGAGTTTTGACGAATTGTAACATCATTCAGAACTGTTGAAGCAACCAAATGAGAATCCATTGTACTGCAATTGCTTTGTTGACTAATGGTTCTCTGTCATATGGCTAGCATTCCCGACAAGACAGTTGAGAACGAAAAATTAGCTACTAAATTTACGGCCATCATCGCCCTGGTTTTTATCTTCTATATAAAAACACCTTTTTTTTTCTTTATCGAGAGGTGATACATAGCAGACGTCATATCACGCTTAAAAAGCAGCTGCAAAGCCAAAGCCCCCACCCCAAATGTAGTTAGCACTGATAGAAGATATTGCCCATGAACTTAGAGCTTCCCAACCATCATGGAAAGTACTGTTAGTCCTGCCACTCTGCTTATTTCCGTAACTCAAGACTCAAGGAAGAGACAATGGAGTTGGGGTTATTTCCTTCGAAGGTATTTCTGTATTAATCTGATAGTGTATTTACTGCAACTATAGACGCCATGCCTTAGCTTTTGTGCTACGACTTATCCCCTGAGATCAAGGATCTGCCTACAAGACAATTAAATATAAAAATAAAATATGTATTGCCGCAACTGATAGCAAGAAAAAATGAAATAAGATCCATCTTTGGTCGTCATTTGCAATACTTGGTATGGACTGGCCACTTACAAGAGCGGTGCAAAGTTTGCTGTCTCTCCATGATGCAGTTCCGAATGCCGCAAACGGACAAATAATAATAAAATGGCTTGACAAGCAGATTACTAGGCATTGGTTCCATGAACCAGAACGAGTTCGTGGGGAAGGGCTAAAGGGCCGATTAACAGCAGACAGCGTTGCTTAGGCCAGTTCCGTAATTGCCTGAAGTTTCAACGAAATTGCTGCTAATAAGCATCTTATTTGAAAATGTACACCTCAGAAAGGAAGTATTGGAACAAATCACAGTAGAAGTAGAGGGATTTGGAACCATTGTAGCGGAAACCCTGAGAAGAATTTGTGCACGAGTTGCAGTGACCAAATGTTGAATGCAAGGCTTACAACCGGCATATAGAAAGTAGATAAGAAATGAAATCTTGTTTGATAAAGACAAAAGATGAAAAAAAAAAAAAAAAGGCCGAAAAAAGGGCTTATCCTGAGTGAGTTTGAAACAAAAGATGGAATTTTGCACCCAAGGTGTTATCCTTGTACATTTCATTGAGTGAAGTGGAGAAAATGATTCTTGTCATGCTAAATAAACCATGTCAAACCATTAGTGATTGAAATTCCTTCAACCATCTACAGAAAGTGGTAACAAAAGCAAGGAGGATAAACTCATTTAGTAACAATTATTTTTTACATTAACAACACAAACTTCATCAACAACATAAAGTCATAGTACCCATGGCTTTGTTTATCACACACAATTGACGATAGGCACAGAACTCTCAATCTCAAAGTAAAGGAGAAAGGCACTCACAAGTTACAAACATCTTTAGCTGGAAATTTCAATGGACTTCACATCGGGCTTTTTGACTTCAAGTTTGGGAATAGTAACAGTAAGCACCCCATTTTCCATGGAAGCCTTGATCTGATCCATCTTGGCATTCTCCGGCAGTCTGAATCTCCTCATGAACTTGCCACTACTTCGTTCCACCCGATGCCATGTGTCGTTCTTATCTTCCTTCTCTACATTCCTCTCCCCGCTTATCTGAAGCACCCTGTCATCTTCAACCTCCACTTTCACTTCTTCTTTCTTAAGTCCTGGAACATCAGCCTTGAACACGTGAGCTTCTGGGGTTTCATTCCAGTCGATTCGGGTGTTGACAAAAGCCGAGGTTTCAGAAGAGCGCGTGGAGAGTGATGAAGAAGGAGAAGAGAAAGGGAAATCCTTGAAAGGATCCCAAACGTCAAGAGAGAATGGATCAAAGATGCTGCTGCGACGGTTGCCAAAGAAGCTTGGAATCAGAGACATGTTCGGGAATGGAATGAAAAATAAAATTATAAGTAGTAGGAAACGTGGAAAAGCTAAGAGAGCTGTCTTAGAGTTTCTCTGCTTTGCTTGTCAGGGTAATTTGGACATCTGAAATGCAGTTTTTATAAGGACCTATGAGGATTCTAGTATTCTCAAGAATTTTCGAACTTACCCAATCTAGGATATTCGGGAATGTTTACATTCTCTATGGGCCGCTTTAAAGGCTGATGAACTGAACGATGATATATTCTAATTCAATTGGATCTTAGTAATGGGCCAATTGTTGAGTCCAGTTTTAGAAGCCTTGTAACGGTTAATAGATATTTTTCTTTTTCTGTTATTTTGGTTACTGATGTCAGGTCTTCTTTTGTTGCAAAAATACTGCATGAATGTATTCTGAAGAATATACACAATCATTCTAATAAAATTTCTCCCTCACATCTTTTTCTCTTCTACCTTCTTCCTCTTTATTTCTTTTTTTTCACTTTTGTTACACACGTTTACTACTGTTGCTATCATTTGGTATTCAGAGCCAGAAATTATGGCGAGGGATGGTATTACGACAAGGATCCAAAAAGAGCTGGGGTCCTTCAAAAGGAGTTTGAAAGGATGGGGTTGAAATGTGCTCCATGGGAACTGAAATGTGCTCAACTTCTGAGTAGTTATAGGCTGAGATGCAATCAGGGCTAGAAGCAATGGGTCCAAGATGCGCAATATGGTTGTGAAATTGATGCTTCGCCTCTCATTTTCTAAGAGTGTGGTGTTAGAACCGCAAATAATATCTAATATAAAATTAGAACCGTAAACTAAGATATGTTATGTCAAATCATCAAGAACAAAATAAGAATAAAATTAGATGCAGAAGTGTACCTGAATCCATGAATTCCTTGAAGTTTTTTTCGGATCTTGGGGATTTGATCTTCCAAATTAGCACACAAGAAATTTAAAAAATATTTGCTCTCTCTTTCCTAAGGATGGGATATTAGAAAAGTTATATTGTGTGTAATTTGGAGACCATAACCCTAATATATATAACTTTGGCACATTAGTCCTAATTCTTAATTAGCCCATCATTAATTAGAAATTAACTACTAAAGTATCTACACATATTTGACTCATATTTTATTTAGTAATTAAAGCCCAGTAAACCTTAACCAAATTAGATCACTTTTAATTTAAGCTAACCTATCATGATAGTAAATAATAACATGTAATTACCCTTATTATATATGTGATGTCCATATTTTCCAACAATCTCCCACTTGGACCACACATATATATACTAATTTTTATATAATTACATGTCATTATATAACCTTATGAGCTCAAAAATTTTACTATCATATCTAAAAGATATTATGAACAATCTCGCCCATTAATTATGCTAACATAGAATCAAGGCAACTTTCGTTACATATATCATAACTAAATCCATCCCTGATCACGTATATTAACACAAACAAATAACATAGATCAAGTATGGATGTGTAGCATGAAAATTACATGCAATACGATCTAAACATGTCTATTTTCAACTGGTCATCTTTAAACTTAAGTGAGGTCAGTATCAAAATAACAAACAAAGTAATAAACTGAATACTTTATTTTTTATCAGAAAATAACCAAATACATAAATGTCTAAAAGCAAACATAAAACAAATAAAATAAACTCCCACTAAATCATGATATCCTAAAACAATGTAACACTCATGTGAGTAGTGTGCTCATGAAAGACCTTGGGTGGTAAACCTTTTGTGAGCAGACCCGCTATCATGGAGTTTGTCCCAATGTGCTCTATGGATATTTGATCATTTTGCACTCTTTCTTTCACAACTAGGAACTTTATGTCAATTTGCTTTGACTTAGATAAACTCTTGTTGTCATTGGAATACAACATTGATGACTTATTGTCACAAAATAATATGAGTGGTCTTTCTACATTCTCCAAAATGTGCAGCCTAGTAACAAAGTTCCGCAACTATATTCCATGGTTTGATACCTCATAGCATGCTACAAACTTTGTTTCCATAGTGGACGAAGCTATAAGTGTCTATTTAACACTTTTCCAGGATATAACTCTACTAGCTAACAGGTAAATATAGCGTGATGTAGATTTCTTACTATCTTGGCAACCAACAAAATCAGAATCAGAATACCCTATGACCTCCAAAAGATTTGATCTCTTATAAGTAAGCATGTAATCTTTTGTTCTCTGAAGAAATCTTATAACCCTTTTGACTGCTATCAAATGGTTTATACCAAGGTTGCTTAAATATCTGCCTAACATCCCAACAATGTACGCAATATCCGGACGTGTACATACTTGAGCATACATTAAACTCCCAACAACTGATGCATAGGGAATCTTTTATATTTCCTGAATTTCAAGGTTAATTTTAGGGCATCCAGTAAGACTAAATTTGTCTCTTTTAGTGACAGGGGTGTCACATGGTCTACAACTTTGTATGCCAAGCCTTTTGAATACTTTATCGATATAGCTCTTTTGTGATAATCCAAGAATACTCCGAGATTATTCTCGATGTATCTGAATTCTTAAAACAAAATAGGCGTCCCCAAGATCTTTCATCTCAAAATGCTTAGATGAAAACCTCTTGATTTATTACAATAAGCCTATATCATTAGCGGCAAGCAAAATGTTATCGACATATAGAACTAGAAATATGTACTTACTCCCATTGAATTTGTGATACACATAATCATCAACAATATTCATCTCAAAATCGAACGAAAAAATTACTTGATGAAACTTGTGATACCATTGATGAGAAGTTTGTTTGAATCCATAGATAGATTTTATCAATTTGCAAGCCATATTTTTTTAGTCTTTCGACTCAAAGTTTTCTAGTTGCACATATAAATTGTTTCTTCAATGTCGCCATTAAGAAACGCAGTCTTAACATTCATCTGATGTAACTCAAGATCAAAATTAGCAACAAGCCTCATGATTATTCTGAAAGAGCCTTTCGATGAAACTAGAGAGAAAGTCTCTGTAAAATTAATGCCTTCTTTCTGAGTATATCCTTTAACTACAAGATACATCTTATACCTCTCCATATAACCATTTGCATCCCTTTTGGTTTTAAATATCCATTTACAACAAATTGATTTTGCACCTTCAGGTAATAGGACAGGTTCCTAAACCATGATGTTATATCCTTGCATGCTTTAATTGGTACAGAAGGGACTCAAACCATGACAGTGCTTAAAGAATTTAAAAATCGTAAGGTAATTTTTTTGATAGATTCGAGAAGTATTCGCAACTTTATTAATCTTTGTTGCGAGATGGTCATTCATACAATAGTTCGCACATTTGGTGAACAAGTTAAAAGCAAGAACAATGGCAAACTGTCAGATAGCGAATTATCAAGCAAATAGGCTTTGGCGAACAATGTGGCGGACAATCCAAATACGGCGGATAGTCCAAGTGTAAGGCAAAATGGCGGACAGTCTAACCACTAATTGCCTTGAAGCTTTTGTTACAAGCTAACAAGTTGCCACCTTGTTCTGTAAAGTTACTAAATTATTTTATTTATCTTTATTTTGATAGGTTAATGTAAACGGTGCTGATTAGACAGAAATCAACCGATGAGTAGATTCCATGTATTTAGATTTGCCAACTTATCAAGTTGCAGTTGGTGCTTTTCTATTTAAAGCTATACATTATATGTAATTTGTAAGTGTGTAATCGAATTAAAAGTAGCAAGTCACATTTGATTGCTAATATTTACTCTATTTTCTTCCTTTGTATTAAAAAAACCAACAATTGGTATCTAGAGCCAATCATCTTTGAGGGCCTTTGATTTATTAATAAAGAAAGAACAACTTCTGTTTCTTGTAGTTTTTTATAAAAATGTCTTCAGTTAGTTTTACACCTCCTCCATCATCAATCTTTAATAGTGAAAACTACCATATTTTGGTAGCCAAAATGAAGACCTACCTACAAGCTTATAACTTATGGGAGGTTATGAATGCGGATGTAGAACCACCACTATTAAGAGCCAATCTAATGATAGAACAGATCAGACAGCATAGTGATGACTGTGCTAAGAAATTCAATGTGATGTCATGTCTTCAGAATGGTGTTTCTGATGTGATTTTCACCAGAATCATAGCCTGTGAGACTCGAAAGTAAGCTTGGGATAAGTTGAAGGAAGAGTTTTAAGGTACATGCAAGACAAGGCATCAACAAATTATCAATTTGAGGAGGGACTTTGAGAACATGAAGATGAAGGAGTCTGAGATTGTCAAGTAGTATTTTAACATAATCATGGTTGCTGTAAACAACATAAGGTTACTTGGAGATCAGTTTCCTAATATTAGGGTAGTCGAGAAGGTGATCATTAGACTTATTGAGAAGTACGAGTCAAAAATATCTTTTCTTGAAGATTTAAGAGACCTATCAGCAATCTCTCTATTAGAATTGATAAATGCCCTGTACATTCAAGAATAGAGGAGAGTTCCAAGGTAGGAGGAACATGTTCAGGGAGCTTTTCAAGTAAGAAACAAGGAAGGCTCGAGCTCCTCTAACAACAAAAGAAAGAAAAACTGGTCAAAAAAGACAAAGAAGTTGATGAGAGAAGGTGGAAAAAAGAAATATCCACAATACTCTCACTACAAAAAGACTACTCATTTGGATAAGTATTGCTTGTTTAGACCAAACATACAATGCAGAGCCTACAAGTAGTTTAGACACATGAAGAAGGTTTGCAAAAATACATTTAACATGTTTGACTCATTTTTTAACCCCTAAAGTTCATTTAATGTTTCATGTTTGACTCAATATTCACATATATCATGTGTTTATTCTCTTTTAACATGTGACCATTAGAATCTGTTATGCAATTCAGTTTCAGTTCATCTTTTTTATTCTTTACATTTTCATTCTTTTTATAGCTTTTGACCCTTAGTAAACACTAGTAGAAGAAGACTCAAAAACACAAGAATCCTCCACCACATCAGAAAGCATAAAAGTTCAAAGCCCGAAGGTATAAAAACTTCAGACATAGAACTTCATATACATATTTATCCCTATTGGCATGCCAACTGTATCCTAGCTACTTCTCTAAGTTTACTAAGGTAAAGTTTGATTAGCAATTTCAATTTCATTTACCACAATCATATCTACATATACATATCTTTATTCATACATGCTCACTCATTTATTAAAGCACTTATACCTATGTAAGTCATACAATGCATCTCAAAGTAGCATTCACATATCACTTTCATATATAATCGTTTCCATATGAAAATTTTCACTATTACTAATCATTATTTGTTTTACATAATTTCACATAGGTTTAACACCTATTAATAAGATTTTCATCAAGGCTTCCTTAGCCACATCTACACATTATCTCACAACATGCTCTTTTATTACAAAGGATATCACATTATGACATATTCCATATACATATATATACCAAATTATCCTCATTAGCTAATTTTTTGTTTCTACACGAGTCTATACATTTAGTTCCAAAGTTTCATATTTGAAGACAAAATCATTTAGTAGTCCATTAGATGTCATAATTTATCCATTTATTCATAGCTTAGTAAATTTTATTAAAATAATAACTATCATTATTTAAGCAACCTTTGTCTCCATTTCTTATTATGTCACTTTATGCTCCACAATCACATTTTAGTCCAAGTTTATGCAAATTCACACTTATCTCTTCTTTCTTTTTCAATGAACTATTCTTTTTACTTATGAATACTAATATTTGACCATATATTAACATTTAACCATTTAAACATTAGGGTTCACCAATATTAATTTAACAAGGTAAGCATGGTTCCTTGAGAACTTTCTTTTCTATAAATGAAAAAACACCTGTAACACCCCTAACCCGTATTCGTCTTTGAAACAGGGTTTGGGAGCATTACCTGCACTTTCAGAATATTTTACAACTAATTCCTATAAATTACTATTTATTAACCGAGATCATCCAAAACGTCTCTTAAATGGACCCTCGAGGTTCAATACGAGTATTAGAATTGAGTTGGGACTTAATTAGGGACCCTAAGAATTTTTCATGAAATCACAAAAATTTTCCAAAGTGCAGGGCTCACACGCCCGTGTGGTCCAAGGGACACGCTGATGTAACCCTAGGACACGCCCGTGCTGGAGGCCGTGTTCGACCCCGTGTAACTCTCTAACTTGTGCACACAGCCATGTCATACGCCCGTGTACTAGGCAGTGTGGTTAATTAATTCAATTCGAAATTAGGTACAGGTTTCACACGGCCAAGACACACGCCCATGTTCTAAGCCGTGTAGCACACATAGCTGAGACACACGCTCGTGTCTCTGCCCGTGTGCCTAATTCTGAGCATTCTATTTCTAAAAATTAAGGTGCAGGGGACACACGGCCTAACCACATGCCCATGTTACTAGGCCGTGTGTCACACACAATCTAGACACACGCCCGTATATCTATCCGTATAGACAAAATGAAGCCATTTCTAGCTTCATTTCTCACCTAAAATTTCATCCAAGACCTGCACTTGAAACACACATCCAATACCAACCAATCCAAGCATTCAAATTAAACAATTTCATCATTCATCATAGCATACCATTACATGCATATGTGTTTATAAACTTACATTGGATTAACTTAGGCATTAACATCATTTGATCACATATACTTAACATATATTTAACCACCATAACATGACATTACAATTATATCAAAACAACCATTACTAGTCATTCCAATGGCTAGATTACAAGCATCATTATCAAGCCACTAATGGTCAAGTTGTCCTATACATGCCACTATACCAAAATGATTTTGCCATATATATACCCAAAATAACTAGTTGATAGTGTGACGATGCTCCAATGATCTCTAACCTTCGCAAGCTTCTAAGTACTATAAAACAGGGAAAAAATAAACAGAGTAAACATTAAATGCTTAGTAAGTTCGTATAACAGAAACTAAACTTACTAATCCTGTTTATTAAATCTAAGCATACAATATCATGTTTTTCATCCATTTGGCTAAATTGCCTAAACACATACATTCAATCAAACATGTTAGTGACAAGGTTTACATATACATCAAGTAAGGATAGATGAGCTCATCATGCAATACTTTTTCAAGACATTATCATTTCATCTCATAATTCTCATGCCATGTCAAGAGTTTTATGTCCATTGAATCATTGAAATTTCGATGGATACTCGAGTGGTACACTCGAGGTGTACAGTTCCATAATCCGTCAATTCTTATTCGAGGGTACCCATTAAGGCACTTACTTAAGGAACATACTCTCGAGCAACATATCGTATAACAAGATTACTAATCCAAGCTAAATCTTTTATATAACGTATGCTCAGAAGAGCTCAATTAGGATTACCAGTCTAGGCTAAACCCTAATCGTAATGTATTCTTGAGAGGTATTATATCAAGATTACCCGTCTGGGCTAAATCCATTCTCTAACAAGGTCAATAGGATTACTCGTCTGAGTTAAATCCCGTCCGCAGCAAATGCAGGACCTTATTCATTTTGGGAAAGCACATATATTCATCGGAATTCAATATTCAATCAGGACTTAACCCTTTTTCACCATATCAAGCATGTATTAGATTTCTCATTATAGCTTTCAAGTAATGTACATCAATAAGTCACATTGCTTATAACACAACATTCAATTAAACATATTTACATGCTCGATCAAGTTACACGAACTTACCTCGACACTTGTTCGCATATAAAATTAACTAATCCGAAACATTTTTTTTCTGTCTAACCTCGAATTTGAGTTGTCCGAATCTATATAAATAGTTTTAATCATCAATTTCACATATTTCATATTTATTTGGACTCAATTTGTGTTTTAGGTAAAATTACCATTTTCCCCTAACTTTTTTATAAATTCCAATTTCGTCCCTAAGCTCGAAAAATGAAACTTGTGCAATTTACTCCCTATTCCAAGCTAACCAAAATGCCATTACATATTTTGTAGCACATGTATTCATAAAAATTCAGAATTGTTCTTCAATTTCATAAGTTTACATTTTAGTCCCTAAATCATGTTTTTTTTATCAAAAATCACTTTGTAGAAATTGTTTATCTATCAAAAACCTTTCATTTTCTACCATAAATTTCTAATTTTAAGCATATACATCCATGACCCATTTTCCATACTTTGATAACTTTTCAAATTAATCCCCCGAATAGATAATTTAAGCTATCCCGATTTCAAAAATATCAAAATTACTAAAAACGAGACAAGGAAACTTACCCAATTAAGCCTTGAAAGTTTCTTCTCTCTCTTCTAGGGTTTTCATATAATTTTTAGGTTGAAGATGAAAAAATAAGATGATATTTTCTTTTTGTCATCTTTTAATTAATTAATTATTTCAATTTCCAATTTAGTCATTGCCCTTTTCTAATTTTCCATGGATGAGTCACCAAAAATCCATATACTTTTCTTTAATGTTTTAATTACCATATAAGGACATCGAGATTTGAATTCCATAGCTATTTAATCCTTATAGCTACTAGAATTCAACTTTCGCATTTTATGTGATTTAGTCCTTCTCGTAATTAAGCACTTAATCGATAAAATTTTCGTATCGAATTTTTCACACGACATGTCTATCATAATACAGACCATCTAATAAAATAAAAATAAATTTTATTTTTGAGTCAAATTTGTGGTCCCGAAACCACTGTTCTTATTTCACTGAAAAATGGGTTGTTACAACACCAAATGTCACACCTGATTTTCTTTAAACCCGGAAAGTTGGAACAATTAGGAATTTAATTGAAAGAGACCATACGTTGGTGGTCTCTACTAAAAAATTTGAGAAATACAAAGGTTGATTTGGACATAGTTGACCTTCAAATATAGTTCGGTTAGATTAGAACCAGTGGGTCCCTTGTGGGGGACAAAATGATTTTCCATGGATGGTTTCTAACTGGTTGGAGACCGCACGAGAAGGGCTATTTATATATGGTAAATGACTTCCTATAGAGGATTCAACTCAATTCTGTTTCACTTTCCTCTCTTCTTTATCTTCTTCATTGGTTCCATCAAATAAGAGATGGTTATGGGAAGCTTTGCATGGAATGATGATCATGAGATTTAAATAAAAAAAAGTAGAAAATCCAGTAATCTAGTAAGGTTCGTAAGCCCTCTATAACAGTTAGATTAAGAAAATGAATATAAAGATTTAAAAAAAAAAACCTTTTAAGGGGGTTTTACATGATTTTGGAAAATTGAGTATTTAGTTGTGAGTATTGAGTTTAACTCAATGTTTTTGGATTTGTCATGCTTAGCTGTCAAAAGAGTGGGAGCTCTAACGTTCAGGAGAGCTAAGAGGAGGAGGAGACAAAGAAGTGTCAGGTGAGTTTTTGCATTTCTACCATGGAAAGGTCTAAGTATGTTTACGATCATATGGACATATGGGTATTTACCATTTTAGTTTAGTGTGCATGAATTAACCATGGTTCCATGGTATTTCATCTATGAAATGCATATATTGCATGTTTATAATAGTGGAGTATGTAAGGGAATCATCGTCGGGTTAGATAAAGTTAGGATTGGGAACAAAGGGTGACTTTGTTAAATACCGTCATACGATATTGCTATGTGCACCTGTGGTGTGCGAAGCTTCAAACCTTGTAGAGGGACACTACAGTGTTCAAACATCAAAGTATAGGGCGACAAATGGAGGAACGGGCGGAGGACTAGGGAAAGAGAAAAAGTGAAATTCCATTTCGATTCTACCATCTGAGATTGTTAGGAGCAAATTGTAATGTGCGAAGCTCCAGGCCTTGCAAGGGGGACACTTTGGTGTTCGAACATCAATGTAGATATATGATAAGACAATATTGACAGTTATTAGGTTCCATAGAGTAACATTGTGATAGTGGTCAGCAAACTCTATGGGGCGACACCACGGCAACGGTAAGGTCCTTTAGGGCGATACCTCCATGAGGTTTAAGGTGTAAGACCATAGTTGGGCTATGGAAACCAATATAGTCTGACAGGATAATAAATACATGGTAGTCTATAGGGACAGTAAACATAGGGTAGTCTACCAATACAGTAAACACGAGGTAGTCCGTCGGGATAGTAAACATGAAGATTACAAGGTGTAAGACCATAGCTCAGTTGTGGCAACCAATGGAGTCCGCCAGGACATTATACAGGGGGTATACTGTGTAAGACCATGGCTCAAATATGGCAACATAGAGAGTCTGTCGGGACAATAAACACGACTGAAAAATCAGGACAATAATCATGGGAAAATCCTACAAACAATGAATAAGGGTTAAAAGGAAAGAAAAAGTCTAGACAAGAACTAGTTAGCTAGCGGGTCAGAGGAATCCGCCGATGAATGAAAAACGTAATAGAAATGGGAAAAAAATGGTTAAAATAGTAGTCGTGAGAGCCAAAAAGGCATTTAGACGGTAACCCAGTAGGATTTAGACAAGGGAAATAACGTGTCAGTAATGACTGGGGTAAAGATAAGTGAGAGAAGATGTATCCAGGGATCGCAGATGAGGATCTGCCATTAAGGTGCGTTAGAAGGCATTCAATAAAATTAGATATGTGAGTGAAGGTACTAACAAAGGTTACCAAGTTATAGAAAAGTCTATCACAAATATTCCTCCTAGAAAATGATCTATCGTAAGTACAACCGCCACAAAGTTAGTTCCAAAAAAGAAATCCTCACATAAGAGGAACCGTAACCCTGAATGGGTGTTGAGATAACAGTCTGATGGAAGCTGTCAGCCAAAATGATTCTCTATTTATGGATATGTCTTACCATAAAGGTATGGTATAGTGTGCAGGGTGGATTACCAAGAGTGATCCAAACAACATTTCAACTTGAGCGTAAGGTATAAATAGGAAGGATGAAACAAGATTAAGACCGCCAATTCGGCGTGGCCCTCTTCTAGTAGGCCTTATAAGTAGAAAATCAGTGTATTTTCTGAAGTTATAGCATTTGTGAGCTAGAATGAAACTAAAAAAGATATTCATGATAGGAAGTATGTAAGAAAAGTGAGAATCCGCAAGTATGACGAATCATCTAGTATATCATCACAGCACGATGACTAGTCGTAAGCTTGACCAAGTAAAAATAGTAAGCAATTGATCTACCAAGAAGGATATATGGAAATTGTCTTAAGGTCTGCCACTTCAGACGTGATATAAATGTCTAAGCTAAATAGGGAGTAACGTATTTATCCCATTCAGTTCAAAACCTCGGCAAATTGGGGTTGGGTCATGATTTATGTAGGTATGTAAAAAAAAAAAAAACTCACTAAGTTCATTGAACTTACTAAAGTTTGGTCTGTGTTTTGCAAGGTTCATGGAATAAGGAACTTGAGAAGGGACCAAACTAGATAGAGTTAGATCAATGATCATTATCAGTATAGTGGCATGCACATAGGAAGGGGTATCATTAGAGACTTTGCCTAGGGAGCGAAAGTATTGTAATAAGTAGTTACCTTAGAGTCCGAAAACTTATAATAGTAAGCTTTCATTTAAAGATTCTGTTGTAAGGAATATATATCGATATATTTAATAAAATCCATTTAAATTTTATTAAGTTAATAATTTGGTCCTCAGTTCAAACCGACTCTATCTGTGACACTCCATACCTGGATTCGGCGATCGAATCGGGTGGAGGTGTTACACCAAAATCCTTTACTTTTCTAATTCAATACTCTCTTTTTCTTGGCAAAGCTCCAACACCCACTAGTCAATTCTTTCTTCTCCAACAACACATATAACAAAAATGTCAATAATCATGTTCGTGAAGAGTTTGAACAAAATAACCTTAAATAATCATATTGGAGATGATAAGAATATGTTCTCTTACCCTATTCTCCACTTCTCACTCTAACTCAAGCTGCCCCTCTTTAACTCATGAAAACCCATGATTTCAATGGTGTAGAAAATAATGAAATTATGTTTAGAAATGAGTTTTCTACAAGATTTTAGCAAGAAAATAACTTGAGTAGTGGAAACTTTCAATGAAATTTGAGAAAAGATGATAAATGTGAGAAGAGAAAGCTTTCTCTCTTCTCTAATAAAGGGGTGATAAAGAAGAAAAAAGACGAGGCTTTTCATCTTTTCTTTCTTTATTTTATGCATAAACCTAGTCAAAGTCAAGCCAATTTTGAATGTATGGCCCACAATTTTTCATACATAAAAAAAAAATTCAAATCTCATGGCCATGAACTTTCCCTTTAAAAAACATATGTGCATAAAGTCTAAATTTCTTATTAAAATATTATTTACAAGCCTCAACACATCCTTTAATGGAGAAATTGCACCTTTAGTTCTTTTCTCTCACCACTTTTTTTTAATTTAATCCAAACATAACACTTAGCACATTTAATCTTCATATAACATTGCGGAGGTCCATAACAAACTCCATACATCAATTTTATCATCAAAATAATACTTCCATCATGAAATACTTATGAAATGACCAAAATATCCTTCTATAGTGAAATTGTCAATTAGTCTATTTTGTCTCTTAAGCTCCCTTTCGATGACCAAATTCCAGTGCGATAGAAGAGAATAGATCGCGCCACACCCTAAAATTTCCACTGCTCCATTTATGTCCAGTTGAAAATTCAAAGCTGCAAACACTTACATGCCTTTTTTGTTCTTTTTTTATTTATTAATAAATTGAATAAAGAAAAGTAAAAAAACACTTTGATGGTTAAAGAAAAAATAATAAACATTTTTCTCATTATTTTATAACAAACTAATATACGTTATTATTATCAAAAGAAATTTTAATTTACCATTCCTTGAATTAACTACTTTTAGATTATTTATTTTAATTTTAAATTTTTAATTATTTTGATTTACAAATGTTAAAAATTCTCATTTAAATAATAAAATATCGGAAGATACATTTTAATATTTTATTAAATGGATTTATAAATTTACATATTTTTAATAATTTCGTAAAAATAAAATAATTTTAAAAACTTTTATTATATATTATTTCTAATAGAATATCCTTAATAGTCATTTTCTATTCTCACCTTAGCGCTACAGCTGCGTTTGGATCCAAACACATACTCCACCGCTGTTTTTAATCTCACCGCTACAGTATACAATCTCACCTCTCTAATAACTAATCTCACCGCCACTGTTGTTTTTAACGTCACCAGAAGTAAACACACCGCTCATCCAAACTAAGCCTTAGTAAAATTTCTTCACAATAATAAACACTTATCCCTTATAAACATCATAGTTCAAATATATCCCTTAATATAAGTCCATAATGTTGGAAATTACCTTTTATATCCATTTCCCAAAAATAATGGAAAATTTATAATTTAGCCCCTAAACTTTTATCTTATTCAATTTAGCCCAAAAACTACTTTTATTGACACATGTACATATCCCATGAAATCTTAATATCAACAAATAATTATCAAACCAAAATTTCTCCTATTGTTCACTTCACCCCCCTAGCCCTCATACTTTTCATATTTAACAATTTAATTCCTTTCTTTTTCACAATTTCGCATTCCAAAATTTACTTTATCAATTTCTAGCAATAATTCTCTATAATTCTTAAAATAAAATCCTCTTTATTGGTCTCATGTTTGAATTTTCTCAAATTCATTGTTACGATCTCTAAAACAGTGCCACTTACCATACTGAAAAATTTGGGGGGGTGTTACAATGGAAATGGCCACTTTCGATTTGCACTTAATAGGCCACTCTAAAAACTTGCCTCAACATATACGATTTTTTATAATATAATATGTATTAAATATAAATATGTCACATTATAAAATAAAATTATATTATTAATATAATTATTAATTAATTTTTTGTTTAAAGTAATTTAATTAAGCTTATCAAATAATAAAGGGGATAAATGCAAATATAGGGATTCGGATGTTACTATCTCATTGATTAGTTAGGTTTGTGGATACAAACAAATATGATTTAAGAGAAGCTAAATGAAATTTAAGAGAATAATATGTCAAAGAAGATATCTTATTCTAATAAAAATTATTATATTTATTTTTTTATTAATTATGACATTTTATTTTAGAAAATATTTTTTTATATTTTTATACGTTATATATTAATTTTTGTAAATTATAATAAAATTTAAGACATACTTATGATTAAAGTATAGTTTTATGTGTAAGATTCTTAGGTTCAAACTTTGTTAATACGAATCCGCATTCAGAATTCATGTTCCATCATGTCAATTCTCTTTTCATGAGAGCAAAATACAAGATTAAAGTCTTCAAAAGATATTACCAACATGTGTTAAGTTTGTCTTGTCATCACCATGGAATGGACTGA
The DNA here is from genome assembly GCA_025698465.1 of Gossypium longicalyx. Classification (NCBI taxonomy): domain Eukaryota; kingdom Viridiplantae; phylum Streptophyta; class Magnoliopsida; order Malvales; family Malvaceae; genus Gossypium; species Gossypium longicalyx. The sequence continues at coordinate 66,146,607 of CM047001.1, read as the reverse complement.
TTGGATACTAAATTCTGCGCACATACTATTCAAGGAATTCTACACCTGAAATTACCGATTATTTGGCAACTTCATGGTGAGGAGGAAAATGTTAGCAAAGATTGGCTGCAAGTGTCTATTAGGTGTTAGAATGCAGAAATGGGTTAGAAATGAATCACAAGGTTCAAGTCAAAAGCAAGATAATGTAGAAAAAAGCATTGAATTTCTCATCTTTGCTGCGACTCCTTGAGCTTTTAGAGGAGGCATAGTTGTGACCTTTTTAAGAGTAAAGTGAGAAGATTAGGGAGCATGTGATGGCTTTTCTTTGTTTTGTTATCGGCAATAGGAAGGTGGCATGAGCCAATGATTCAATTGAATAATGCTTCTCCACATGTTATATTCATTATTCACAAAAGTGGCCCTGTCAATCAACGTGGGTTTTAGGTTAAAAAAGTAGTTCATCTTTTGCTTTTATGCTTCCCAACTCCTCCAAAACACGCCCTGTTTAGCACTGTTGGAAAGTTGCCCAACAAATCCTGGAGAGGATCTTTTGTGTCTTTGCTCCAAGTTTTAGCACAATAAACTAATAACTAATACTTGTGCTGTGCCCTCAGCCAAGCTAATCTTGCTACAGGATAAATCTGGCCAATCAAAGTTGGGATACCATGTGAAGGGACCATTTCCTTGTAATGTTTAACACAAAACATTAATCGCGCGCTACTGCTATATCATATATCGGTGCTACCGTTAAATATAAAAAGTATTTATTCCACTATTTTTCTACCATTTTTAACATAGAACGAATTTTCCCACAAAGCTATACATGAACTTTGATCTTATGTGTAATTTGTTATATAAACTTTAATGTGGTGTAATTATATATATAAAACTTTAATTTTAACTCAAATGTACACAATTAAATAATTAAATACATAACTTTATTCTTATATTAGATAAATAAAATGTAAGCAATCATGTAAACGTAAAATTGTGCTATATTTTTATAATTGTGTAATTGATTAGTGAAAATTGAATCAAATCAAACTTTCATTCATAAAATTATACTTCATGTATAACATTGCATATTTGATCAAAGTTCATGTATAGTTTTGAGATTTATCCCAACAACATTTAATCTTTGAACTTTTTTGGGTCCATATCAATTTCAGAATTTGATAACTCATCCTAATTTGGTCCTTTAACTTGAATTTCTTCTATGTGTGATGCTATTGCACATGAAATTATGTTATATCATTACTTGAAAATTTTAAAAAAAGAATTATATAAAACCAAAAATATTAAAAGAAATTATATTTTTTTAAGTTTGATAAAAATTTAAATGATGATATAATATAATATTAGAATATTGTGTCATTATATTTTAATAGAATCGAAATTCAAAAATAAAATTGGAAAAAACTGAAAAATTCTAAAACTAATATGAATAGAAAAAAAAAAGTAAAAACCCAGAATGAAAAAAATTACCAAAGAAAATAAATCCAAATGTAAGAATAGTATATTTTAACTTTGTATAAAAAGAGTGATTAAAGGTTTTTATCAGCGTTGAAACCGGGTTAGCCATCCGACCCGAATATTGTATAGAAAGAAACTTACATTGTGTGATACATCTAATAATCTAATCTGAAATTTTACCCTTTGACTTTGACTCTCCTTATAAATCCATTCTCCCACTCTCCCTTTCTCTTACGATTCAGCCACGCAGTTAATGATTCCAGTGTCATTGGGTCGTATATTCCACGGGATGAAGTAAAGATTGGGTTTACAATATAAACTACAGAAATATATATATATATAAAGGAAAAAGAAAAGGGTGGGAAAACAGAAAACAATTGACTTCAAATAACGGAAGGAAACGAGAGAGTGATGATGAGGTGGTGAAAAAATGTGAATGAGAGGAGATGAAGAAGAAACCTTGGATCCCAAAAAAGTTACCAGCTTTTTTTTCCTTTTCCTTTATTTTCTCTTACTTTCTCACTTCCCAAACATTCCCCTACCTCTTTTAGTAGTAGCATTGTAGCTGTACCTCTCTTTCACTCAAATTCCTACCAGCAAGAAAGCTCAACGAAAAGAAAAAAAAAAAGGAAACAGTTTTTCTTCTTTTTTTTAGTATAAGTTAATTTGAGGTTTAATCCAATGGGAGCTGGTTGCTCCAAACTATCACTCTGCTGGTGGCCGTCAAATTTCAAGTCAAACCTTCATGGCTCTTCTGATCTCGGTTAGTTAGTTAGTTAGTTAGTTAGTTAGTTAGTTAGTTAGTTGACATATTCCGTCACTTTCTCGAGAAAATTGTACTCAAATTTCTATATTTATTTCAAAATTTTATTTCGGTTTGTAAGCGTTAGAAAATGAGAAGGAAGCGTTACCTGCTGGATTCCGCGAGTACAGCTTGGACCAATTAAGAGCTGCCACGTCAGGCTTCTGTACGGACAACATTGTATCGGAGCATGGAGAGAAAGCTCCCAATGTAGTTTACCGAGGGAAGCTCGACGAGGATCGTTTCATCGCCGTTAAACGCTTCAATAGATCAGCTTGGCCTGATCCTCGACAGTTCCTTGTATATACATTTACTTATTTTTAATGTAATTTCATTTTCAGTTGATTTGTAATTATTGATTTTATTTTCCCTTTAATCTTTCTATGGGGTTATTTTAGGAGGAAGCCAGAGCAGTTGGTCAGTTAAGAAGCCAGCGATTGGCGAATTTGATTGGTTGTTGCTGTGAAGGAAATGAGAGATTGTTAGTTGCTGAGTTCATGCCTAATGAGACTCTCTCTAGGCATCTTTTTCACTGTAATTATCACTCTGACTCTCTGATCTTTATCCCCCTCCCTCTTACTTTTTAATCTTAATTTCTTTTACAATATAGAATGAATGTTCAGGTAATTAATATATCTTACTAATTATATGGTGTAGGGGAGAATCAGCATATGAAATGGGCAATGAGGCTGCGAGTGGCGCTATATCTAGCGCAAGCTCTTGACTACTGCAGTAGTAGAGGAAGGGCATTATACCATGACCTTAATGCATATAGAATCTTGTTTGATCAGGTAATTCTAATCTTTATCTTACATATTTGAACATATTAACTTGCTTCAAATGTTCACTTTGATATTTGTATCCAAATCTTACGATGGTTAACTTCCTGATAGGAGGGCAATCCTAGATTATCTAGTTATGGTCTTATGAAGAACAGCAGAGACGGAAAAAGTTACAGTACAAACTTAGCTTTCACCCCTCCGGAGTACCTAAGGACGGGTAATACTGTGCTAACAGATAAAGTTTTAGAACTCATGTACAATGGCAACTGTCTGTCTATGTTACATTATATATACATGCATGTATTGGGGGAAATGATATGTGCATTTGGCTTTGGGTACATGAGGTTCTCATGCAACATATGTTTAGGTGAGCTAATTTAGGCACCTTTCTATGGCAGGAAGGGTTATACCAGAGAGTGTGGTTTACAGTTTTGGCACCTTATTGCTTGATCTTCTCAGTGGCAAGCATATACCACCAAGCCATGTGAGTTTTATTCTCTCCTTAATTTTCTTTAAACTGGAAGTCTTTTATGGAACCTTTTCTCCTAGCGGCTTAAGAAATTATTCAAACATGATAATTTAAAATGCTCGAGCGTTGGATCTTTATCATAATGCAGGCACTTGACCTAATACGTGGGAAGAACTTTCTGATGCTAATGGACTCATGTCTGGAGGGTCATTTTTCAAATAATGATGGAACTGAACTAGTGCGGTTAGCTTCACGATGTTTGCAGTATGAACCTCGTGAGAGGCCAAATGTGAAGTCTCTTGTAACTGCTCTTACTCCAATTCAGAAGGAAACTGAGGTATGCTCACATTTTTCCCCATTATCCTCACCTATTTCTTGTATCCAACTTTTATTTTATTTAAGTCCAAACCAAAAGTATTAATACTTTTAAGTAGAAACAAAGCTATGCCTTATTACTGCAAAGTTATCTCACTTACATTTTTCCAACAATGGGGTTGCTGTGGGAGATATTGAAAATTAGTTACTTGCTAGCTTAAAGCTTTATGATAGGGATCAAGAAGTATAACTTTTCCTTTTAAGTTCTGAAAAATGAGAGTTGAACTTACTTTCATTGTTCTGCTGTTCATAAGTATATTATTATTAGTTAAATTACCTTTGTTACCTGTATTCGTTAACAGGTCCCATCACATGTTTTGATGGACATTCCACATGGAACGCTGTCCTCGAAACAAAAAATATTAACACCTCTGGGGGAGGCATGTTCCAGAATGGATCTAACTGCAATACATGAAATGTTGGAGAACAATGGATACAAAGATGATGAGGGGATTGCAAATGAGGTTAGCAATCTCTACTTTTTATTTTGTTAAAAATAGTGAAGAGAAAAAGCAAGTTGATAGCTCATTGGTGCATTGATATAACACATAAACTCTAGAAGTATCATGTTCTTGGTCTTTATTACCCTTCATTTTTCTTGAAGTACCCCGAAACACATTGAACATCGCTATATAAGGATATAACATCCAAAAATCTTCCATAGCTTAAAAAATAAATAAACATGCATGTGCCAAACACGTACTCATATTCAACCCTTTATAAATAAACCTCTATTGTTTTGTGCTAAGTGGCGTGCGTTTGTTTCTGCTTTGCAGCTTTCTTTCCAAATGTGGACGGATCAGATACAGGAAACTCTGAATTCGAAAAAACGTGGAGATACAGCTTTTCGAGCAAAAGAGTTTGAAACAGCCATTGAATGCTACACCCATGTAAGTATTTTATTTTCAAATTTAGTATTCTTCAGAACCATTTTATTATCTGCAATCAAAATCAGACAATCATTTCGACACTTAAAACATGATTGATCTTGTCTACAGTTCATTGGAGGGATGATGGTATCACCAACTGTGTTTGCCAGACGCTGCTTATGCTATATGCTTTGTGACATGCCACAAGAAGCACTTGGAGATGCCATGCAAGCGCAGGTAATATCTCCTGAGTGGCCCACGGCATTTTATCTCCAAGCTGCTGCTTTGTTTAGCCTTGGGATGGACAAAGATGCCCTGGAAACCCTCAAAGATGGTACTGACTTGGAAGCCAGAAAGCATAGCTGAAAGTGTATAGGTTTTTTTAACTCTCTTTCACTTTTATATTATCCATCTTATTTTAAGATAATAACAAGAATGGAATTTTCTTATTTGAGCTTGATTTCAAGGAGATCTGCATATCAATTATCGAAGAATCGTCCATGTATCTACTGATTGATTAAAGATTACTGTGATAAATTGAGATTATTCACTTTCAAATAGCAGGCATTGTCTTTGCATACTGAGTAACTAATAACCTAATCTATGAGGAGAAAACAGAATGAAACTGTTATTTTGCAACTAGCATTGCATACGCCCCTTAAAAGACTGGTCTATCTAAAATTTTCAATACGATACTACCTTTCATTTCCAGGTCTTCTGGCTACCTTTTATTGCAATTAATGTTCCTACTAGGATCCATACATTTCTAAGAATGGGAACCAACTTGGTAATACTGTGAAATCAGGCAATATTCAAGACCATTCGATCATTCATGGCCTGTCAATACTCAATAGTCATGAAAACCGAAAAAATAAGTCATGCACAAAATGAGAACAGAACTAAGCAGAATGCTGCTTCAAACAAGGGAGAGAACTATTAAATAAATGCAACTCGTTCACAAAACTTTTAGGTCATACTATGGATTTATCTTTGTGCCAGTAAAAGTTGAGTAGGTTTAAAGCACAAAGTTGTTGGTGCATGAAAGATCAAGTGGATTGAGAAATGAACTGTAAAGCCCTACCAAATCTGAAAATAACAACATGCCTACTGACTGCAAAGGATGAGCCAACAATGCAAAATCAAGTTACCAGCATCTATAATTTACGGCAATGCATCAAGCTAGTTCAGCTTCAGCCTTTGGGGCATTTTCTGTTGGTTTCATCAAGGTTGGAGTGGTATCTCCAGGTTTGGACAGATGTGGAATGTATCTCCAGCAGCGTTTGTGAACTCCACTTATTTTTTTGGGAGCATCTGCAGCTGGAGCACCTGCATTAGGCATCAATAATATCAACTAAACCACATTTAACAGTTAATTGCAGATAGAGAAATCTAATCAGATAGCAAAAACCGTCAAATGCAGAAATAACATCTATTCTTCCAGAGTTATCATCGCAGTAGTTAAATCAGTCCAGGAATTACCATTTTTCTAACATGGGTCTAGGACATTGCAAATGCTCATCAAGTATAGCAACACACTGTATGATAGCCCATTCAATCTCGTTATGCCCATTTCGACAAATAACATCAGTGTTTTTAAACCATAAACAAGAAGCATCTATCAGAATCTAGTCTCCTTTGAACTCTCTTCTACACAAACTATACCATTTCCTACCTTCTACATTGACATTAAGATTGCCTAGCTGTAGCAATCATCTTGATCTTTAAAGCAGCAATGAACCATATAATTGACCTCTTCTGATCTTAGCCCATTATATATATATATTGATAAGGGATGGGGGTGGGGGTTGTCCAAATATCGAACCCGAGACTGGAGTCAACTAAAGACTTGGAACACATGTCCTTTGCCACTCCACTTGTCTTTCAGTCAATGATCTTAGCCAATATTTGGCACAATGTTTAAGTTTCAGCAACTTTTTTGTCTTAATGAATTAGTGTCTTTTAAGTACGCAGATGCATCTCCCAACCTACAGAATTTTTTGTTGCTTTCTGAAACACTCTTAAGTCATTTTTCAACGTGTTCAACATTATTCAGCTCACTGTTCTGCCTCTCTCTTCCCCAAGCAAATCAGTATGCATTTATGCTGCTCCTAATTCGGTGCAAAATCAGTGTTTCTCCAGCCATGGATCAGAAGTGAGAAGGGACTAAAATTCATAAACTACCAAAAAAGTAAAAATCAAAATACAGCAGGAATGAGGCTCGAAGAGAAAATTATAAGCTCATTCAACTATAGTTAAGGATGCACTGAGCACTGAGATAGGCAATAAAATACCAAGTATCTTTTTAATCGAAATGGAAAATATCACCAACATTAAGTGACACCAATAATGAGCATAACAATACCAAAAGCTTAAATCCTAAAATTCAAACCAATACCTTACTCCATGTAGCAAAATAAACTATTTATATGAGTTACTAACCGTCTTTGTGGACCACTCCCCATGCCTTGCCATGCCTTCCATCCTGCAAACAAGCACAAACCAAATAAACCCTGAGAACAGACCAACAATAGTAAGAATTGCATAATCAACCAAACCCCTATTTTTTTCGTCAACAACTTTATTATTAAAAAAACCAATACATTGTGCTCAGAACACCGGATAGAACCATTTAACCCCATCAGCTCTTCACATATCTCAGTAAAAACAAAACATCAATGGTTCAAAAATCATTCTTTTCAGATATAAATGAATCACTTTTAGAAACCCAACCCGAAATTTCATTCTTGTTTTTTTCCTTGGAGGAGTAATAGAGTGAGAAAGAGAGGACCTTATAAAGATTGATCTTGGTGATCTGATATGAAACATCAGTCCAATGAGTTTTGGCCATGTGGTAACCAAGCCCCCAGTTGGGTAAGAACTGAGCTACCTCGAAGAGGTTCTTCTTCTTTTTTCTCTTGGGCTTTTTGGAAGCTGAAGAGGAGGCGCCAGGTTTTTCTGTCGAAGTCGCAGTTGAGAGGTTTCTGAAGAAGTTGAAGGAGAGTCTCAATAGCCCAGCAGTTTGATTTTGCGCAGCTCTGTTTGCGAGTGCCGTCGCCATTTTTGGGTTTTGCTTTGGTTTCTGTTCTTTACTCTGTATTAGTAAAGGGCGACTGGAGATGGGAAAGAAAGGAGACGAGGCGTATTTTCTCAAGTATAAAAAAAGGAGTTGGAGAAGAGCATTCTCAAACGGTGTCGTTTCTATTACTGTTAGAAGAGGCATTCGCTTATTGATATGTAAGATTTTTTTTTAGAGGGTAAATTTCACCTAAGGTAGCTAAACTAGTAGTAAGTTTACGTTTTGGTAACTCAACTTTAAAGGGTTACAAAATGGTCATTGAATTATCCGAAAATTTTCATTTAAATCACTAAATTATTCGAAAGTTTTTATTTAATTCATTGGGCTATTAATTTTTTTTTTAAATTCAATTAGTAAGGCCCAAGCAATGATTCGATGACAGATACAATGGATTAATACCCATCAACGAGTAGAGCATACTATAAATCCAAGTCAATCTAACGACTAGTATCGAAGATCGAATAAGAAAATTATTTAGATTTTGGTTTACAGATTCGTAATGTTCAAAGTTGTTTCATAAAAAAAATTATAAAAGAGAAGTGAAAGAAGAACTTTCGATTGGTGCAAACAGAGAAGACCATATAACAATAATTTTAACAGTCTAATGAATTGAATGAAAATTATTGAATAAATTCAATAATTATTTTGAAAGTTTTCAAATTTAAGTAATTTAAATTAATCATAATTTACTTTCTCTTTTTTGTCAATAAGATTACTTCTCCTAAAAGCATACAATACTTATTATGGGATTTGTTATTTTAATAAATTTAGTTTCTTCAATTTTAAACATAAAATATGGATACATTTAACATGGTATTATTATAATCAATATATTAAATTTTTATGATGTACATGCCTTATCTCGTTTTTTAATACACCAATCTCCTTTTCTTTTATTTTGTTATATATGTATGAGTTAATAGTGTTTGTGAATATAATTATCTTTAAAAAATTAAAAATAAATCTAAATTTAATCTTAATATAAAAATTAATAATACTAGTATTATTTATAATAGATAGTAATATATAAAAAAATATATGTATATGTTTTATTATTAAATTTAAAAATATTACATTAAAATAATTATATTTTATTATAAAAAAATTTATTATAAAAATAACCAAAATAATTTTATGAATTGAAATATGAAAGATAAATTAAATTATGAAAAAGAAATATAATTAAAGATAAGAATCATGTTATAAATAATATGTGAATATTTTTCTAATAAAGTTTATTATTACTTTTAAAAATAATTGGTAAGTAAATCTCAACCATCTGTTAAATACCATTTTATATAGTTTAAAATATTGTTAATAAATAAGAATGTTGCATATGTTGGTTATTGATAAATTTTAATGTTTAAGTTAGTGAATAAAAATTTATTTGATCAATTTTAAAATGCTTTCCTATCTTTGTCTTTAACTTTCAAATCTAATATAGTAATAAATTATGTAATTTATTTCTTAAAATTTTACTATTCACATCAGATTTTTTATTAATATTTAAATTTCATGGAATAAAATTTATATACATGAGATTTTAAAAAAGAAAATTAATTTAAATATTATTTGGTGTGTGTCATAAAAATAGTATCTTTTTAAGACCTTATATTATATATATATATATATATTCCTTTTTATTAAAATGCATTTTAAATCATTTTTATATTTGGTTAATATACTATTTATTAATTTATTTATTTTTATTAATGTATTAAGTTAAAATATTATATTATCATAATTTTAAAAATTATTTACTTAATGTATAAAAAAATTTTAATAGAATAAAAATATAAAAAGGCAAGGTAAAAATATTGTAAAATGAAGATTATCCCTGGAATTTTATGTTAAAGTTAGTGTTGAGATTACTCTTTATATTTCAAAATTCTATAACTATTGGAAACATAAGATTATTAGCTCAAGTTTGTTCAACATAAAGCTTATATTCGATAACTTAGAATATTTGTTTTGTCAATTAGAGCATATTTGTTTAATTGGTTCTAATATTTGTGACGAATAGCATGATTAGGTATAAGCTACTTATGCAATACATGTTATGTGTATATATATGGTCTAGTCTAAATAAATCGTGTTTGTGTATTTATTGGCTAGGATTGGGTCCCCTTCATTCTTAATATGCTATCGATAAATTAAATTCTATGTGCTCTTTAAAAGGTTATTTATCAATAAGGAAAATAATTAATGATGTTTGTCTTAGTTATCAAAAAGGTAAGAAGAGATTGATCACTAGGTGTTTATCGATAACTATAACCAATTTATCATAAAATATTAAAATTCATCTTTGCATCAATGATTAAACCTATAAATCAAAACTAGATTTTACGTTTGACTAGACTTTCAATATATTGATTTTCATAAATTTTTTTTTGCAATTTGAATTTCCTTGTTTTAATTTTAACTTTAGTCTTTAATATTAGACCCCTTTTTATATTTATGGGTAAACTGCACTAGAAGTCACTCAACTATAATGAAATTTTTTTTTGTCATTCAACTATAAAAAGTTTTAAATTAGTCACCCAACTTATTGGGTTCATTTTTTCCCCCTTTTCCATTAATTATTGTTAAGACTTCGACGAAAGGATGATGTGTCAGTTTTAAAATTGGTATAATAACATATTTAACCCTCAACAAGAAAAATGTTAAATATTAAAGAAGAGGTGGGGGAAGAGAGAGAGACATAAGAAATTGTTTATTTTATTTCATAATTTTTTAAATATTTACATAAATATTTTAAATTATATATATTATTTAAAGAATAATATTTTTTAGATATAAATGTATTTTTTATATTTTAAAACTTATGAGAATTTTTAAATTTTATTAAAATTAGGACCAAATTAAGATAATTTATAAATGTTAGGGTTTAATTTCTTTATAATCATTACCAAATTAATAAAATGTGTAACAGTTGAGGGCTAAATATGCTATTATAACAATTTTAAAACTGCTTCGTCATCCTTCCGTCCAAGTAATAATCGCAATTAATGGAAAAAGACAAAAAAAAATGAACCTAATAAGTTGGATGACCAGTTTAATTTTTTTTTTATAATTGGGTGATAAAAAAGAATTTTGACCATAGTTAGGTGACCACTATTGAGTTTATCCTAATTTTATTTTACTTGTTTTCATTAAAGGAATAAAATTATCATCGATTTCTATGGATTCGACCATATTATTTGTGAAAAAAAATAGAATAAAATAAATAAAATAAAGAACACACAAATTTTACGTGGAAACCCTTTCGGGAAAAAAACCACGGGCAGAGGAGAAGAAAATTCACTATGTCGAAAAATTTGTATCAATACAAGAGGAATAGACTATGTCTATTTATAGGCTTGTAAAGCCATATTCTAGTAGGATTGAAACACCCTATCCTAATCAATATAAAATAGATGAAGTTTAATAAGGTTTAAAAAACCTTATTCTAAAATAAAATAAAAGAAATCTAGTTCTATATGGATTTTACTTTTATTTTATTTTCCATCATATTCTATAAGAATTTGGGTCACTTAATTCTAACAATCTCCACCTTGACACAAATTCTCAATGAACAAGTTCTTCATTGCGAACTTTCAATAAACAAGTTCTCCACCTCTTCCATAAAACCCCTTAAGGGTTTAACTCAACAATGAACACCAACCAAGTCTAAGCAATGCTCAAACTTGGTTTTAGGAAGTGACTTAGTCATCATATCTGCAGGATTTTCATGAGTACTAATTTTGCTCACAACAATATCACCACGAGCAATAATATCACGAACAAAATGATACCGAACATCAATGTGTTTTGTTCTCTCATGAAACATTTGATCTTTTGTAAGAAATATAGCACTGATTGTCACAAAATCGTGCTGATTTGAAGGCCTTCATTGAGTTCACTAAATAGTCCCTTCAACCAAATAGCTTCTTTGCAAGCCTCGATGAATCGCCATGTACTCGGCTTCATGGTAGTAGACAAAGCGATCGTAGTTTGCAAAATGGCTTTCCAACTAATTGCACAACCTCCGATTGTAAAGACGTAACTCGTGAGAGATCTTCTTCTATCAAGGTCTCCAAAGCAAAATCAGCATCAACATACCCTATGACTCCATCTTTAGTTCTTCCAAAGCGTAAGCAAACATCGGTAGTGCCTCGTAAGTATCTTAAAATCCATCGAATCGCTTTCCAATGTTTTTTACTGGGATTTGCCATGTATCCGCTAACTACACCGATCGCATATGATAAATCTGGACGTGAACAAACCATAGCATACATGAGAGATCCCATTGCACTAGAGTATGGAACATGTGACATGTACTCAATCTCATCATCCGATTGTGGAGACAAAATCGATGAAAGTCCGAAATGGGTCGCTAAAGGAGTACTAATGAAAGCTTAGCACTCTGCATATTGAACTCGCAAAGAACTTTCTCAATGTACCCTTCCGACTTAGGTACAATTTACTTGATTTTCTATCTCGAGAATCTCCATACCAAGTATCTTCTTCTTTGGTCCTAAATCTTTCATCTCAAATTCTTTACTTAGTTGGACTTTGACCTTTCTTATCTCTTCTTTATCTTTTGTTGCTATCAACATGTCATCAACATAAAAAGTAGATACACAAAAGAACCATCACTATTTTTCTTAAAGTAAACACAATGTCAAAACTACTTCTTTTGAAATCATGAGAAGTCATAAAGGAATCAAACCTCTTGTACCACCTGCTCTTGGTGGATTGTTTCAAACCGTAAAGGGACTTTTTCAGCAAGCAAACATAGTTCTCTTTTTCAAACCTCAGAAACCTTACTCGTTGTTGCATGTAAATATCCTCATCAAGCTCTCCATGCAAAAATGCAGCTTTTTACATCTAATCGCTCAAGCTCCAAATCATGCATGGCCATAATACCAAGCAAAGCTCGAATCGAACTATGCTTAACAAGCTGGGAGAACACATTCGTGAAGTCTACTCACGGAATTTGGTGTAACCCTTTGCAACAAGCCTTGCTTTATATCCGGGTTCTTCAACTCCTGGAGTCCCTTCTTTCTTTTTAAATACCCATTTACAACGAATGTAACTTTTTACCTTTAGGAAGTTTCACAAGGTCCCATGTTCTGTTTTTTGTGGAGTGATTCCATCTCTTCTTGCATAGCAAACATCCACTTTTCTCGAGCCTTCACAGTAATCGCCTCGAATAATTAGATGGCTCTTGATTCGCATCTATATCTTCAGCCACATTCAAAGCATAAGCAACTAGATCGACTCAAAGATATTTCTTTGGAGGTCTAATTTCTCTTCTAGTTCTGTTTTTGGCGATAGAGTATTGTGGTGAAGAAGCAACTCTATTCTCAATTTTTGTACTTGGCTTGAGGAGTTGACTCTGTATTAATCGATGCTCTACTTGTTTTTGATTTTCTTTATTGGAAGAGTCTTTAAGAGATAAGTTAGGTAGCATAGCAGTTTCATCAAAAACAACATCTCTACTAATCACAACTTTTCTATTTTCAGGACACCATAACTTATACCCTTTTACACCAGCTTTATAACCAAGAAAAACACATTTAATGGATCTCGGTTCCAATTTTCCATTATCAACATGAGCATATGCAGAGACACCCAAAGATCTTTAAATCGAATAATTAGCAGGATTACTGGACCATACCTCTTGTGGAGTCTTTTTCTCAATGGCAACGGATGGAGATCGGTTGATCAAAAACATGCACGATGAGACGCCGCTTACGCCCAAAATGACTTCGGTAAGTTGGCATTTGACAACATACATCGAACCTTCTCCATGATCGTTCGTTCATTCGTTTCGCAACGCCGTTTTGTTGTGGAGTATGACGAATCGTCGGTGTCTTATGATTCCTTTCGACTTGCACAATCTATTAAACTCATCGAGCGTAACTCTAAGTCATTGTCATGCGGAGGTATTTTATCTGCTTTTTCCGTCTGCTTTTTCAATCATAATTTTCCAAGACTTAAATGCGAAAAACACATCACTTTTTCTCTCGGGAAGAACGCCCAAACTTTTCGGAAAAATCATCAATAAAGGTTAGCATATAATTAGCTCCACCTCTGGAAGGCACTCTAGATGGCCCCCACAGTCGAATGAATATACTCCAATGTTCCCTTCGTGTTATGGATTCCTCTAGTGAATCGAACTATCTTTTGTTTTCCAAAAACACAGTGCTCACAGAAATTCGGTTTGCAAATTCCTTGCCCATTAAGAAGTCCTCTTTTGCTCAATTCGCCATGCCATTCTCACTCATATGCCCTAGGCGCATATGCCAAAGTTTAGTAATATCATTATCGACAAGGACGAGGAAAGCGATAGTTTGCATCACGATATGATGCAGAGAACCCCGCAAAACATATAACTTGGCAATCTTTCTCTGTCCTTTCATCACAACAAGGGACCCTTTGGAAATCTTTAAACCCCACTTTCATTTGTATATCCTGCACTTTTGAATCAAGAGTACTCAACGAAATTAAATTTCTTTTCATTCGGAACATGCCGACGTCACTAAGTGTTTCGACAACTCCATCAAACATCTTAACTTTAATTGTTCCAACACTGCGATTTTACACGAAGTATTATTTCCCATCAAAACAACACCTTGATTAATTGTTTCGTAAGTTGTAAACCAATCCCGATTGGGACTCATATGGAATGTGCAACCTGAATCAAGTATCCACTCTCGCTTACTTTAGAATCATTGTGAAGCGACTAGAAGTTCACCATCGCCGTTGTAGTCTTCTACAACATCAAACTTCAGGAATCTTACGGTTGTTTTCCTTTTGATTCGCAGCCTCCTTTTAATCTTATTTTGTAGCTTATAGCACTCAGATTTAATGTGCCCTTTCTTCTTGCGAAGTTACAAGTTTTACCTCTGTTTGAAGACTTCGATCTACCCTTAGATTTACCACGAGGATTCCGTTCTCTGTGTCCTACCACGATCATCATCAAGCATTCCGATCTTGTCTCCTACGAACAATGAGACCTCTCCCGAGAGTCGGGTTTAACCACAAGATGCTTCATCTTATCATACGAGGTTAAAGAATCATAAACCTCATCAATCTGTTAGAGACTCACGGCTATATAAAATCGTGTCTCTAAAGGTTGAATAAGACAGGGCAACGAACAAAGTAGAATCAACCCTAGATCTTCCTTATCATATCGAACCTCCATGGCTTCCAAGTTTGAGAGAATTTCTTTAAACATCGTTAAGTGTTCGTGTACTGACGCACCTTCCTCCAAACGATGAGCATAAAGACGCCGCTTCATATGCAACTTGCTTGTTAGAGTTTTCGACATACATATTTGTTCTAGCCTCTTCCATAATGCAATGCGGTTTTCTCTTTCATCACATCTTGCAAAATTTCGTTGGACAAATGCAGATGTAATTGTGTTAATGCCTTTCGATCCTTACGCTTTTTCTCTTCATCCGTTAATGTCGAAGGCATCTTATCTATCCCTAGCAGGCATCCTCCAGATCCATCTGCAAGAAGAATCGCTTGCATCTTAATTTGCCACAACGCAAATCTAGTGTTGCGATCCAACAATGAATTTCATATTTCAAAGACGCCATTACCGTGATCGAGATGAATAACCGGAAGCTCCGATACCAATTTGTGAAAAAAATAGAATAAAATAAATAAAATAAAGAACACACAAATTTTACGTGGAAACCCTTTCGGAAAAAACCACAGCAGAGGAGAAGAAAATTCACTATGTCGAAAAATTTGTATCAATACAAGAGGAATAGACTATGTCTATTTATAGGCTTGTAAAGCCATATTCTAGTAGGATTGAAACACCCTATCCTAATCAATATAAAATAGATGAAGTTTAATAAGGTTTAAAAACCTTATTCTAAAATAAAATAAAAGAAATCTAGTTCTATATGGATTTTACTTTTATTTTATTTTCCATCATATTCTATAAGAATTTGGGTCACTTAATTCTAACATTATTATTTATACAAATATTTGTATTATTGAGTAGGAAATTTATTTTTGCTGGTTTCGACAATCGCGAACATTCCGAGATTGTCAATCATGAAATAGTATGACTTGGCATAAGTGTATGAAGGTTGAATTACACAATCAACTTGATCTTTAACAAGTTCTTTAATAAGCTCTTTGAGTTAATCAATAGTGATAACTTGATATTTGGTTGAAGATCCTTAGCAGTGTGTGCATTGGAATTTCCACCAGCCTCATCTTGTAAGTGTAACACTCCTTACTCGAGTTCAAACCTAAACTCAAGCAAAGAATGCTTCATTTCAAGCGAAACACTTCACTCAAATACCAAACATGTCATCCTAGTTCTAGTCATCTTTTAAACTTATTTAAAGTCTTTTAAGTCTTTTTCAATAATTTCTAAGCTTACTTTATGATTGGCTTTAATTGAAGGTCGTTCGAGGTGCTTTCGATGAGAAGACAATCAAATTAGGGTAAAACAAGGCAGATGTATCAGTACAATTTCCCAAGGTACCGATACCTCTGCTTAATACTATTCACTTTTGCATTCTTTCAATGTTGTATAGATAGAAGTCTTTCAAGTATTGGTACTTGGGTTTTGGAGAGCCAAAGTCAAGTTTAAACACACCCAAAAACTTACCTAAATGTTCAACATTCAACCCCAATCATTCTTAATCATATTCAATACTTAAAATGCACCAAAATGTAATCCAAAAAAATCACACGTTCATTTATTAACTTATCACAAAGTCCTCAAAACATTTCCTCTTAAACTCAACTCTTATATGAATTAAAGTATTAATTAACTTTCACTTTCATACCAATTGAACACTTAAGTTGTTGAGTATGTCTCATATTTCAGTCAAATAAGAGATTGCTTGCAAGTCAAGTTAAATAAAATATATTTTCTTTATAGAAGATTTAGTATTTATTAGTACAATATATTTAGCATTTATTAGCATAATTTATTTGACCTACGAATTTAGTCTATAAATAGGCTTTTTTACAACATTAGAAAATATACTCATTAGAGATTAGAACTCATAACACTTTTGGAGAATTTTGTGCTTATGTTTTGAGGGTTCTTTATTTTCGGGTTTTGAGGTTTAGTTTTATCTCCATCTTTTATACTCTTCGTTCTTTTGTTATTATAGTAAAATTATCTTTGCTCGTGGTTCTTTATCCTCTTTGGAGGGGTTTTTCTACGTTAAATTTGTGTGCTCAATTTCTTCCGCTATTTTTTACTTGTTCATTACTTAATCGAGTCAATCCCCAATATAAGTACATGTCATACTAATGTCCATAATTCAAATACATAATTCAAAAATCTTCCTTTGATGAAATTTGATTCAATATGCCCTGCTCAACTTCTTCACACACAATTACTTCCTGCACACTATGCGTTTAAAATAAGCTTCATAGAAGCTTAGTAAGTACACACATGAATTCTATTCTATCCTAACTATTCAATATAAATTTCATTTAAAAATTCACTTATCTTGTTTATACCTTTACTAATATATCAAGTTTTAGTTAATACAATATATTAAATAATCATCTTCACTTACTCTTTTATTTTGCTTAGCATTTTCTTCACATAACCCTTAGTAAACCATGAAGAACAAAGAAGGATATGCGAAATAACACAAGCACAAAAGTACTAAGAAATCATGAGCATTGAAGTGCTGAAAACATGAGCACATAAGTATCAATAATCATGTCATGAGTAGGGATGACAAAAAAACTTGAAACCGACAAACTCCAACCCGATCTGGCTCAATAGGGTCAAGTTTCTTTTTCTTTCTAAAATCAGGTTTAAACCGAGTCGAGTTGGGTTAATTTTAAAAACTAGTTAGATCGAGTTCAAGATAAACTCACCATACCCCGCCTCGAAATATTTATAAAATTACCTTTCTTTTAATTTGTTTTTTGGTTAAAGAAGAAAGCAGCTCTATAAAATACTAAAGAGACTCAAAAAGAGAAGTTTCAAATAATTGACAACCTTCCCCTCTACCCAATGTCATCTTATCAATATGATCGACTTCAATATTTTCTTCTCTAAGGATATATTTGATCTTTTTAATTACAATTTAACCCTCGATAGTTTTAATAGGAAAACTCTCTCAAACTCGTGGCTTTTTTATTGCCTCTTTGGACTTAGTTGGCACTAAGGTCTCAACATTACTTTTCCTCTTTGGTTGCTATAGAAACTCTTAAAATTTTGGGTTGAAATGATTGAATTAGGTGACTAAGAACCAAATTGAACAAAAATGAAAGTTTTCTTTTCCTCTCCTTTGCTTGGAAGTGTGATGTAGGGAAAAATTCAAGGGCTCATATTTTGCCAACACTTTATGAATTAATAATTATAATCAATATATTTATCTTTCATCCAATGGTCCATATTAAATCCTTCATCATTAAGTAAATCCAATGGCTCAAATTCAATTCACATGTCCAAGGACATTTTGGTAATTTTATCAAAAATCATCTCACTTGCAAAATGATCATTTTGCTCCTGAAATTTTTTAATATTTATAATTGAATCTTTTCCTACTTTTGGTAAATTACAATTTTTCCCTTAATTTTTTTAATTTTAATTTAACCCCTCAACTTTTGAATATTTATTATTTGACCCCTCCACTTTTCACTAATTTACTATTTAGTCTATACCCCA
Organism: Gossypium longicalyx; assembly: GCA_025698465.1. Classification (NCBI taxonomy): domain Eukaryota; kingdom Viridiplantae; phylum Streptophyta; class Magnoliopsida; order Malvales; family Malvaceae; genus Gossypium; species Gossypium longicalyx. The sequence continues at coordinate 66,128,122 of CM047001.1, read as the reverse complement.
GATTAATATTTCACAATATTAGAAGGAATTATATGAAATTGTGATTCCACGTCATCTATATCTCTTTCCAATAGGAGAACGGCAAATTAGATTTTTCTCCTAATTTTTAGTTTTTTATCTTGAAAAATTCAAATCCAATTAAAAATGCTAAAATTCAGGAGGAAAAATTTGATTTGTCATTCTCCTATTGAAAAGGGATAGGAATGAGTGAAATCATAGTTTCATACAATCCTTTCTCTTCACAATATAGAGCTTATTTCAATTTTCTCCGGTATCCATAAACCTTCCCTACTATCACTGATATATCTCATTTCATTTACGCGAGAGGTCCACTCTGCATATCCCTAATATAACACTTCACTAATATAACATGGTGGTTTTAGGAGTGTTACAGTAAGTTTTCATATTAGACTTCTTCTTTATTTTCTGATTTCTTCTCTATGAGATGGCAATCCTTCCCATCATAAAAGCAATTTGGTCATCTTTCTCCTTAGACTTACAACAAGACTCTTTGTAGTTTATGCTAGAGACGCCATTTGTTCTTCCAAGGACATGGCACCAATTTTCATGACATTCATCACTCCATAATTTAATTTTGGGGGAGTTGTTGGGAGGGAGTTATCGCTTGATGGACTATCTTTTTCCTTGAATCGTAATCAACAAGATAAACTTGATCAATAAGTAAAAACTTCTTCTAAGTTATGATTTGGTGAAAAAGCTCTACAAAATGGATTGTCACTAAGCATTGGAGAAGTCTGATAAAATAACTCTAAAAGAGTTTTCATCTTCGACTTAGTTTTGTAAGGATGAGCATGAACATTAATGTTTAACAATTAAGTCAAATGGATTGCAGGATTAGCTTGAGCAAACTTGAGAGTTGGTTTGTTACGATGATATTCTTGGAAGTCATTATAATTTTGAACTTTGATCTTTTGGAGAGAAGAGATGAGCCCGCCAAACATGCCATAAATATGTTCACACAAATATCGATTCAGAAAAATGACTTGGAAAATTTGATGACAAAATTTATTTATAAACTTCTAAAGAGTTACAATCTCTATATTTTCTTATTACAAAGAAAAATCTTTTGATTTTTCTTTTTAATAGAGTTTCAATCCAAAGGTCATATAAACTTGATCTCGGAAAGATGTGGTTTGCTTTAAGTGTCTTGGTGACTTGCTCTTACAATGGGTTTGGACCTCTTTTCTTTAATTGATGAAAGATTGAAAATTGGCTTTCTTCAAAAATGATATGTCGGAAAAAGATTGAATATACAAAAAAAAAATTCAGAGATTTTCTTAATGTGTTGAATGGTTTAAGGGTGAGATATTTTTAGGGGAGGTTTTCAGGACTCCTTGTGGAATATACTCTTTATTTAAGTAATCCACAAATATTTGAACTTTATTTATTATTTACATCAAATTAATTTAATTAATTAGAGATAAAAATAATTAGTGATAATATAATTTTTATTACTCAATTATTAATTAATTTAAAATAATTATGACTGATTTCATGATGAGTATTTTGGTTTGACATGTGAGATTGATATTGAAATTCCATCAACTTGCAATGATGTAATGAGAAGGTTGTTTGAAATTTGTTGAAACGGAAACATGTCATTATGATCTTGAAACTATCATGAATTTTCAAAGAGATTAGGGAATGAATTGAAATTTAAGATGGCATTGGAGATGAGTAAACAGGATATAAGGTAAAGTGTTAGAATTAAGTGACCCAAATTCTTATAGAATATGATGGAAAATAAAATAAAAGTAAAATCCATATAGAACTAGATTTCTTTTATTTTATTTTAGAATAAGGTTTTTTAAACCTTATTAAACTTCATCTATTTTATATTGATTAGGATAGGGTGTTTCAATCCTACTAGAATATGGCTTTACAAGCCTATAAATAGACATAGTCTATTCCTCTTGTATTGATACAAATTTTTCGACATAGTGAATTTTCTTCTCCTCTGCCCGTGGTTTTTTTCCCGAAAGGGTTTCCACGTAAAATTTGTGTGTTCTTTATTTTATTTATTTTATTCTATTTTTTTTCACAAATTGGTATCAGAGCTTTCGGGTTATTCATCTCGATCACGGTAATGGCGTCTTTGAAATATGAAATTCCGCTGTTGGATCGCAACACTAGATTTGCGTTGTGGCAAATTAAGATGCAAGCGCTTCTTGCAGATGGATCGGAGGATGCCCCGCTAGGATAGATAAGATGCCTTCGACATTAACAGATGAAGAGAAAAAGCGTAAGGATCGAAAGGCATTAACACAATTACATCCGCATTTGTCCAACGAAATTTTGCAAGATGTGATGAAAGAGAAAAGCGCATTGCATTATGGAAGAGGCTAGAACAAATATGTATGTCGAAAACTCTAACAAGCAAGTTGCATATGAAGCGGCGTCTTTATGCTCATCGTTTGGAGGAAGGTGCGTCAGTACATGAACACTTAACAATGTTGTTTAAAGAAATTCTCTCAAACTTGGAAGCCATGGAGGTTCGGTATGATAAGGAAGATCTAGGGTTGATTCTACTTTGTTCGTTGCCCCGTCTTATTCAACCTTTAGAGACACGATTTTATATAGCCGTGAGTCTCTAACAGATTGATGAGGTTTATGATTCTTTAACCTCTATGATAAGATGAAGCATCTTGTGGTTAAACCCGACTCTCGGGGAGAGGGTCTCATTGTTCGTGGGAGACAAGATCGGAATGTCGATGATGATCGTGGTAGGACACAGAACGGAATCCTCGTGGTAAATCTAAGGGTAGATCAAGTCTTCAAACAGAGGTAAAACTTGTAACTTCGCAAGAAGAAAGGGCACATTAAATCTGAGTGCTATAAGCTACAAAATAAGATTAAAAGGGAGGCTGCGAATCAAAAGGAAAACAACGTAAAATTCCGGTGAAGGCGATGTTGTAGAAGACTACGGCGATGGTGAACTTCTAGTCGCTCACAATGATTCTAAAGTAAGCGAGAGTGGATACTTGATTCAGCTGCACATTCCATATGAGTCCCAATCGGGATTGGTTTACAACTTACTAAACGATTAATCTCGAAGGTGTTGTTTTGATGGGAAATAATACTTCGTGTAAAATCGCAGTGTTGGAACAATTAAAGTTAAGATGTTTGATGGAGTTGTCGAACACTTAGTGACGCATCGGCATGTTCGTAATTGAAAAGAAATTTAATTTCGTTGAGTACTCTTGATTCAAAAGGTGCATGATATACAAATTGAAAGTGGGGTTTTAAAGATTTCCAAAGGGTCCCCTTGTTGTGATGAAAGGATGAGAGAAAGATTGCCAAGTTATATGTTTCTGAGGTTCTATCATTTATGGTGATGCAGCTATCGCCTCGTCCTTGTCGATGATGATATTACTAAACTTTGGCATATGCGCTAGGGCATATGAGTGAGAATGGCATGGCGTAATTGAGCAAAAGAGGACTTCTTAATGGGCAAGGAATTTGCAAACCGAATTTTCTGTGAGCTTTGTGTTTTGGAAAACAAAAGAGAGTTCGATTCACTAGAGGAATCCATAACACGAAGGAACATTGGAGTATATTCATTTCGACTGTGGGGCCATCTAGAGTGCCTTCCAGAGGTGGAGCTAATTATATGCTAACCTTTATTGATGATTTTTCGAGAAAAGTTTGGCGCGTTCTTCCGAAGCGAGAAAAAGTGATGTGTTTTCCGCATTTAAGTCTTGGAAAATTATGATTGAAAAAGCAGACGAAAAAGCAGATAAAATACCTCCGCATGCATAATGGCTTAGAGTTACGATTCGATGAGTTTAATAGATTGTGCAAGTCGGAAGGAATCATAAGACACCGACGATTCGTCATACTCCACAACAAACGGCGTTGCGAGCGAATGAAACGAACGATCATGGAGAAGGTTCGATGTATGTTGTCAAATGCCAACTTACGAAGTCATTTTGGGGCGGTAGCATTTCATCGCATGTTTTTTGATCAACCGATCTCCATCCGTTGCCATTGAGAAAAAGACTCCACAAGAGGTATGGTCCGTAATCCCGCTAATTATTCGATTTAAAGATCTTTGGGTGTCCTGCATATGCTCATGTTGATAATGGAAAATTGGAACCGAGATCCATTAAATGTGTTTTTTCTTGGTTATAAAGCTGGTGTAAAAGGGTATAAGTTATGGTGTCTGAAAATAGAAAAGTTGTGATTAGTAGAGATGTTGTTTTTGATGAAAACCGCTATGCTACCTAACTTATCTCTTAAAGACTCTTCCAATAAAGAAAATCAAAAACAAGTAGAGCATCAGATTAATACTGAGTCAACTCCTCAAGCCCAGTACAAAAATTGAGAATAGAGTTGCTTCTTCACCACAATACTCTATCGCCAAAAACAGAACTAGAAGAGAAATTAAACCTCCAAAGAAATATGCCGAGGTGATCTAGTTGCTTATGCTTTGAATGTGGTGAAGATATAGATGCGAATCAAGAGCCATCTAATTATTCCGAGGCGATTACTCGTGAAGGCTCGAGAAAAGTGGATGTTTGCTATGCAAGAAGAGATGGAATCACTCCACAAAAAGCAGAACATGGGACCTTGTGAAACTTCCTAAAGGTAAAAAGGCAGTTTCGTTGTAAATGGGTATTTAAAAAGAAAGAAGGGACTCAGGAGTTGAAGAACCTGAGATATAAAGCAAGGCTTGTTGCAAAGGGTTCTGATCAAATTCCAGGAGTGGACTTCTGAGATGTGTTCTCCCAGTTGTTAAGCATAGTTCGATTCGAGCTTTGCTTGGTATTGTGGCCATGCATGATTTGGAGCTTGAGCGATTAGATGTAAAACCGCATTTTTGCATGGAGAGCTTGATGAGGATATTTACATGCAACAACGAGAAGGTTTTACAGATTTGAGAAAAAGAGAACTATGTTTGCTTGCTTTGAAAAAGTCCCTTTACGGTTTGAAAGCGATCCACCAAGACAAAGTGGTACAAGAGGTTTGATTCCTTTATGACTTCTCATGATTTCAAAAGAAGTAGTTTTGACAGTTTGTGTTTACTTTAAGAAAAATAGTGATGGTTCTTTTTATGTATCTACTTCTTTATGTTGATGACATGTTGATAGCAGACAAAAGATAAAGAAAGAGATAAGAAAGGTCAAAGCCCAACTAAGTAAAGAATTTGAGATGAAAGATTTAGGACCAAAGCAAAGAAGATACTTGGTATGGAGATTCTCGGAGATAGAAAATCAAGTAAATTGTACCTAAGTCGGAAGGGTACATTGAGAAAGTTCTTTGCGAGTTCAATATGCAGAGTGCTAAGCTTCGTTAGTACTCCTTTAGTGACCATTTCGGACTTTCATCGATTTTGTCTCCACAATCGGATGATGAGATTGAGTACATGTCACATGTTCCATACTCTAGTGCGAGTGGGATCTCTCATGTATGCTATGGTTTGTTCACGCCCAGATTTATCATATGCGATCGAGTGTAGTTAGTGAGATACATGGCAAATCCGGTAAAGAACATTGGAAAGCGATTCGATGGATTTTAAGATACTTACGAGGCACTACCGATGTTTGCTTACAGTTTGGAAGAACTAAAGATGGAGTCATAGGGTATGTTGATGCTGATTTTCTTTGGAGACCTTGATAGAAGAAGATCTCTCTCACGAGTTACGTCTTTACAATCGGAGGTTGTGCAATTAGTTGAAAGCCATTTTGCAAACTACGATCGCTTGTCTACCACCATGAAGCCGAGTACATGGCGACATCGAGGTTTGCAAAGAAGCTATTTGGTTGAAGGGACTATTTAGTGAACTCAATGAAGGCCTTCAAATCAAGACATGATATTTTGTGACAAATCAGAGTGCTATATTTCTTACAAAAGATCAAATGTTTCATGAGAGAACAAAACACATTGATGTTCGGTATCATTTTGTTCGTGATATTATTGCTCGTGGTGATATTGTTGTGAGCAAAATTAGTACTCATGAAAATCCTGCAGATATGATGACTAAGTCACTTCCTAAAACCAAGTTTGAGCATTGCTTAGACTTGGTTGGTGTTCATTGTTGAGTTAAACCCTTAAGGGTTTTATGGAAAAGGTGGAGAACTTGTTTATTGAAAGTTCGCAATGAAGAACTTGTTCATTGAGAATTTGTGTCAAGGTGGAGATTGTTAGAATTAAGTGACCCAAATTCTTATAGAATATGATGGAAAATAAAATAAAAGTAAAATCCATATAGAACTAGATTTCTTTTATTTTATTTTAGAATAAGGTTTTTTAAACCTTATTAAACTTCATCTATTTTATATTGATTAGGATAGGGTGTTTCAATCCTACTAGAATATGGCTTTACAAGCCTATAAATAGACATAGTCTATTCCTCTTGTATTGATACAAATTTTTCGACATAGTGAATTTCCTTCTCCTCTGCCCGTGGTTTTTTTCCCGAAAGGGTTTCCACGTAAAATTTGTGTGTTCTTTATTTTATTTATTTTATTCTATTTTTTTTTCACATAAAGGATGAAGGAGAAGTAGCAAATCTCAATTAGTTTGTCCAGAGCATTAAAGAAATGTGCGGGAGAGGATGGCATTGCCGCATAAATCAGATTCAATGGCGAAACTTCAAGGTGGTTTAGAGCCTAAAGGATCCAATGCCAGATGTCATGCGTCTCTTGGTTGCTGATTCTAGGAATTCTTTTGAGAAAATTTATGATTTTGGAAGGCTAAACTCTAACTTTACCCTATAGCCATAGCCATTAAACTTGCAAACAAGTAGCGGTGATGTTAGTCCCAATGTATTTGCAGCATTGGAACAAGTGATGGATGGAGTTGGTGGCTGTCCCATTTTCATTTTAGTTTAAGCAAGCCACATTTTCGTACCGTGTGCTTCTCTGTGTTTGCGTACTAAAACTCGATAGATTCTCGATATCACCTTGATTTTCACAAGTACAACAATGACACAAAATCCTAACATTCCTTTTGGATGAAGTGTTAAACTGATTTCGGCGGACATGTTGCTGCATGTTTTTATTAATTTTATATAAAGCATAATAAGTCCTATCAATTCATGTTCTTTTATGAATCCATCTCAAACCCATCGGCATATGGTGGTGACAAGAAAGATAAGGAGAAGTAATTCGCACGGGCCAAGTCAAAAAATTTTTTTAGAAGGGATCGGATGAAATTTTAATTTTTTATAGTTTATATCTTTATAATTTGTAAAGGATTAAATCAAATTTTTATAATTTTAGGGGGGCCAAAGTGTAATTTTACCTTTACTAATTTAAATTTTTTAAAAAATTTAAAGGGCCAAAAATATAATTTTACATTTTAGGGGGGCCGGGGCCATGCTAGCCCCCCAACTACGCCCCTGGTAATTGGTCATTCGCGACGGTGATTGAGTTGAATGGGGATGAGTTTATTTCATCGAGGAGCTTGAAAATATGCTGGGAAGACTGGGTTTACCACACTAAGGGCTAGTTTGGCAATGTTTTTAAAAAGTGCTTTTGAAAAGTGCTGTGGAAAAATGATTTTGAGAAGTGCTTTTGAAAAGTTTAATTTAAAATTTGAGTGTTTAGTATTGCTGTTAAAAAGTGTTTTTGAGAAATAAAATGTATATTTTAGACATGATATTATAAAGTAATAATTATGTATTTAAATAATGTTTAAATTAGTTAATATTATGATATTTTAGTAATAATATAAAAAATAATTTATTATAACTTATTGTTAATATTTTAATATACAATATTAATTTTAAATAATTCTAAGTAATTAATATTATTTATTTATTAAATTTAATTAGAATATATAAACTATATTTAAATATTTAAATATAATCATTAATTATTTGTAATTAGATATTAACACAATTGTATTATTTTAAAAATGATTTTTTATTTTTAATTAATAATTTTAACACATTTGTATTATTTTATTTTAAAATGTAATTTGAATATACAACTCATATTATATATTAACATAACATAGAAAACATAAACCTAACAAATTAAAATATTACATATATTTAGATTAAAGTTCCAAAAAGGGATAATATTTATATACCAAATATAAATACTAAAAATTTTACAATAGCATTTACAATTTAAAATGAATTCATTAAACTATAAGCTATAGCATCTCTTGTTAATTCCATTTCAAAACCACTTGAATTGTTTGATTCACCGTTATCATCACCATCATTGTCGTCGTCATCATCATCATCACTTTCTCGACCATGCGCATTTTCTGAATCAACAATATTCTCATATGCCCTGTTAATATCTTTGTATTCAATAAAATCTGCATCATTTCGATCGACATGTTTTCGGATAAAATTGTGTATCGTCATTGTAGCAACAACGATCATCTTTTGCTTTTCAAAACTATAACTTGGCATATCCCTTAAAATGACCCTTTTTTTTTTTCAAAACACCAAAAGTTCGTTCAATCACACTACGTAATGATGAATGTGAATGATTGAATATCTCTTCTTTACCAGATCTGAGTCTACCTCTCTACGAAAGTCGTAAATGATATCATTTGACCTCTATATGGTCCAAGATAACCTTTCATTTGAGGATATCCAGAATCAACAAGATAATATTTTCCTACATGTCATAATATAACAAACAATTAATTCAAGAATTTTTTTTATAAAAATTATTAATTAAAGAACTTATAATTTATTATTTAAAAAAGAAATAATAAATGAAATATCTAACCATTTGGTGGGTGCGAAAATTTGTATTTTGGATCTCGAATTACATCAAGAAATATTCTAGTGTCATGTGCCGATCCTTCCCATCCAGCCATGACAAAGATGAAACACATATTAAAATCACACACTGCCATAACATTTTGAGTCGGGATACATTTTCTTCCAATATAGGGAATTTGTTTATTTGGTGGAAGAATAGCAACAATATGAGTACCATCAATTGCACCTATGCAATCCTGAACAAATAATCATATCAGTCTCGTGCATATTTTTAGTCGAACAAAAATATTAAAATATAATAATATAAAATTAAATTTTAACCTTAAAATGCGGCATATATCTGAATCATTACGTATTTGTTCGGGTATTGAACTAAAAAAAGGATCTTCGGGTGCAATTAGATCAATGGCCATCCTTGAAACTTTCTCAAGCACAATTGCAAAGTATTGACTTATTGTTGATCCAGACCTTTGAAATCTTTCTCGACATTGGGAAACTTTTGCACCGGTGCGCAAGATGTATAAAAAAATTCCCAACATTTCACTAGAAGATATGTTTCTTGAAGTTTGCAAGTTGTATCTTGTCTCCAAAACTCTCAACAAACTTGTGAATACAATTTTAGACATCCTAAAATTAATCATACAACGTGATTCATGACCGTCAAGGATCTCTCAAATCGATGTCTCACCTGACTGTTTTGAATCCATGCATGGTTGCTTCAATATATACTTCTCGTAATATAATTGCACGGAAGAAGATGCAACAACAAATAATCGGTTAAAACATTCCATGCGTTGTAAAATCTCTTTCTTTTCCCTTTCATCATCACTTTCATCACCGCTGGAATTCTCAACTATACTCATCACCTGTGAATAAATTTTATATCCAAAATCATATATAAACAACTATTGATAAAACTAATTTAGTATAAATAAGTAGAACATAAATTTAATATCCAAAAATCAAACATAAACAACTATTAATAAAACTAAATTACACATAAATAAGTAAAATATAAGTTCAATAACCAAAAACCAAACATAAATAACCATTGATAAAACTAGATTACACATAAATAAGTAGAACATAAATTCAATATCCAAAAACCAAACATAAATAACTATTGATAAAACTATAAATTCAATATCCAAAAACCAAACATAAATAACTATTGATAAAACTAGTTTAGCATTGTTGTTTAGTCACATAGTATATATCTCTAAACCCTAGAAGACCGGAAAATTTTCAACTATCCTCTATTTCTGTCTTAAGCCACAAAGCTCTAATCTTGGGATTAATTGATAAAAACATAATTCGTTTGTCCTTATTAAGCAATAATTTAAGTGAGAAAAAGTATAGCGGACTAGCTTCTGGAACTTCTTCCGCCATGCTATCAAGCACTTTGACTGCTTGTGGAATACCATATGGATCCATAACAGGAGTCAAACTAGATGTGGCTTGACTCATATTGTCAGCTGCATTGCATAATTTTTCTATTTGACTGGACAATCTTGCAGCCCCTCCAATTTGCTTTGAGGATTTCTCTCTTCCGGTTTTAAAATGTGAACTTGATATCTCAGGTGTTTTTCTTTTTTGACCGTTTCCATCAATGTGAACATCATTTGAAATCTTAACATCATTTAAAATGTGAACATCATTTCTCACATTTTCTTCCTCGTTCTCTTCAGGTATTTCATTGTTAACATCCTCAAAAAAATCACTACGGAGTGTACCAGAAGAAGGTGCCCATGCTTTATCACCTGTTGCAAATATCCCTATGAACATTTGGTCCAACTTCCCTTCGAATTTAGGATCAATGCCCGATGTTCTAAATTTTTGAGCTTCAGGCACAACCTACATATAAAATGATAGTTTAATAATAGTAATTATCAATAACCTCATAAATAAGAAAAAAAAAATATTCAGAATTATTAATGTACCTTTAGCCTACTCACCCACCAATCATCCGATGCATCAACGGTTCTTTTTATAGGATTCCACCCTAGACCAGTATCTTTGCCTTTAAGTTTCTTCCAAGCCTTCCATTCTTTTTTTAGGGCATCCCACCTATTTTTAAGTTGTCTTTGTGAATAAGGCTTACCCGTTTCTTTCTCAAAGTTGGTCATTATTTTCAACCATCCATCTTTTGTGAAATGAGTACCAGGTCTATTGCCTTTCAATATCTCTTTAATACAAATATCACAAAATATTTCTGTCAATCTCTTATCCCACATTGCTTTGACTTTTTCACCACTAACTTCAACCGCCGAAGTACTCATCTATTGTGTTTACGAATATATTCGTTTCAGCCAGTAAAGCAACCAAGAAAATCAAATGTCACATAAGTATATTTTTTTACATGTGTATCAAAATCAATATAGGATCCTAAGATTTTTTTCTCAATCAAAATCAACTTTCCAAAACCGAAATAATAACCAAGAAAGAGAACACAACTAATAATAACATCAAACACAATTAAAAAGTCACTATGAACAATATTTTATCAATTGTTATTTTTAAAAAATAATATAAGGTAAAGAAATGTGAGAGATGATATGCATAATCTTTAGTACCTCAGCTTTTAAGGTATAAAATTATGCAGAAAATGATGACTGTTTAATAAATCAAAATGATGACCAAGTATACAACACCATCTTCCTAGGTATTCCTCTCATGTGCTTCTCCTTGCCTGCCCATTCCATTTTACTTCCCATTTATTTCCTTTTCGAGCAAACAGCAAGTAGAGGGAAGTCTATTTATTTCCCATTTATTTTAAATTTCACGAAATTGCTACATTAATTATCAAGTAACTATTATTAAACATTTGACCAAATATACAACACCAATTTACTCAGTAAAGCTTGAAAAAAGAAAAAGTAAGGACCAATTATGCAGAAAGTGGACAGTCTTGCAATAACACTTAAAAGGAAGTCTATCAAACATGAAAGAATGAAATGAAAAGAACAATAATAAGCTCACAAACATGGGATTTTTACTTTGTCAAGTCCAAGAACCAAATGTCAAGCAAAAGAGAAAAGCTGAAAATAATGTGAAAGAACTTTTTTTATTTCATAATTATTTCATAAAATTAAACAATCAGAAAATAACTAAAGAGAAGAAGAAGTATTTCACAAAAGAAAAAGACTCACCTATCCGAAGAAGAGAAACAACCAGAGGAAAATAAAGAGAAATGGGGAAAAAAAAGGGGTCTGTAGTCTTGTGGAAAGAAGAAAACATAAGGCTAAAAAAGTCATATAACGCCAAAAATACTTTTGGCTTAAAAAAAGTGACAGAGTTGCTACTTTTTCATTTGTGAAAAAGTGATTTTGTTAAGTTGAAAAATGGGAAAGATGGAGGTTGTTCTTTAATGCTTTTAGAAAAAAAGTGCTTTTTGGGCAAAAGCCCATCACACAAGCAAGGCCGAACGGACCTTAAGTGCTAGTTTAGTATTGTTTTTTTATAAATATTTTGGAAAGTTTTGTTTAAAATTTAATTGTTTAGTATTGCTGTTAAAAAGTATTTTTGATAAATAAAATGTTCATTTTAGACATGATATTATAAAGTAACAAATATGTATTTAAATAATGTTCAAATTAGTTAATATTATGATATTTTAATAAGAATATTAAAAATAATTTATTATAACTTATTGTTAATATTTTAATATATAATATTAATTTTAAATATTTCTAAGTAGTTAATATTAATTATTTATTAAATTTAAACAATCAAAAAACAACTAAACTAAAAGAGAAGAAAAAATGAATAACTTAAAGAGAAGAAGAAAAGAAATTTACCAATGGAGGAATTAAAAGATGAACAAAACAGAAGAGAACCAGAGGAAGGAACTCTGGAAGAAAAAAGAAAAAAAAAATGGGTATTCTAACGTCTCTTTTGAAAAAGATAAACTGATGTTAAAAATATAAATTGCAGCAAAAGTACTTTTGGCGGAGGAAAAAGTTAAAATTTTTAACTTTTCAATTTGTCAAAAAATACTTTTTTTTAAGTTGAAATTTTTATATATCAATTTGACAATACTTTTAAATGAGAACTGCTTTTTGTAGGAAAAACCCATCTCAAAAGCAATGTTGAATAAGGCCTAACTTGGATGACATGGATGGTTTTCAAGAATTTAATAATATAATGTTGCATTTTATTTCTAGATTTATTCAAACATCCCATTCTCGTGTCTAAAAATAATTTCATTCCATTTTCATTATTTAAAATTTTAAACAAATTCTTTATTTTTTATTTTTAAAATTTTTAAAATGTTTTAATTAATTGTTGACATGTGAACTACCATGCGAATATCATATCAATAAAATTAATTAAAATTTTCATTTATTTTAAGTGATTTAATAAAATACATAAGTTAAAGAATTAAATGAAGGATAAATTGAATTTTTTTTTTTTGTAAATTTAAAAATTTTAAAAAAGTTATTATGACTAAAAAAGAATAAATTAAAATTGAAGGAATGAGAAGAAATAAAAGATTGAAACAATAATAATAATAATAATAATAATAATAATAATAATAATAATAATAATAATAATGTAAATAGGGAATAGGGATTGTAAAAGTTTTCAAATTTAGAATTGTTGTGAAGGAAGGGCATATATGAAATAACTACAAGATATTTTCGCGGTGAAAGTAACCATTTTTATTTAACAGTAAATTGCTTGGTGTTATAAAACAAAATTTATAATTTTGGGCAACATATAATATGATTAAAATGCTTCCAAAAAATATAGTTTCATTTAAAACTAGAAATATATAATAATACATAAATGTTAGCTCTAGAAATAAGGAAACAAAAACAATGATGATAAGATATTATACGACAGAGACGAACCCAACAACCTTATACATGTGAAATAAAACGATTTTGTTAATGTTTTAGCACCAAAAAAAAATACTGAAAATAACAGGAATGAAGATGAAAGGGAGTGAAAAACCCAGTTGCACAACCTTCAATGGTTGCGAATGAGGCCATTTTTTTAATTACCCAGTTTCATACATATATATATATCTTGCTTTTCATTTTCTTTTCCTCTTTCACTGTTACTCAACGAACTTCTTGTTTTTTTCCTTCCCATTTTTTATTGGCCCAGATCTCTGCTACCCATTTCTCATCTTCAGTTCCAAATGGCAGATCTTAAGTTTTCTTTCGCTGAAACTTTTCTTTGTAGTGCTTTTGCTGCTTGTTTTGCTGAGGTATTCACGATCCATGGGTATTAATTTTACATGTGCTTCTTTCTTTTCTTTTTATTTTGTTTGCTATTTGTGATTATTTGCATCTTGATTGCTATTTTAGTGGGAGGAAGGTTGACCTTTTTTTTCTTTTCTTTTAGACTGTAGGTATATGCATATATCTGCTTTTTTAACCCCTTTAGCTTTAGCTACTTGTTTCTGTGTATGTGATATTTCATCAGTTCTTATACAATGTTAGAGTTTTGAATGAAATTTAAAAGTTTTGGGCTTATGATAATTCATCAAGCTTGGTGGGAATTAGGAGATCATGTGGTACTAGCTTAGCAAGATTTTAGATGCTTGCTCATTTTGTAAGGAATCTTTGCTCAATTGTTACTAATTCAATTTTAAATCTCCATAGGTTGAGGATACAATTGGTAGGAATTTGTGTACTGATTTATCCATGGATATATATAGTAAATCAGCTTTTGATACCTTTTTTTTCCCAACAGTCATTGATTTATCAACGTCACAGGAAGCATTCCTTGGTAGTATCAGAACCTTTTATATGGAATACTTGTTGTCATATAATTGATGCAGTGTAGCATCATAAATGCTTTGAGTATAAATTGAACTATTATTGTTCAATGTGCTGGTTCGCTCGGCATTTAGAGAGGCGTTTCCCATACTTCCTTTTGTTTCCTTTTATGCTTAATTGTCTTGTTTTACTTTGCGCTCATTGCTCTGCAGTTCTGTACCATTCCTTTGGATACTGCCAAAGTCAGACTCCAGCTCCAAAAGAAAGCAGTTGGTGATGAAGTTAATTTACCAAAATATAGGGGCTTGTTGGGTACCATGGCTACCATTGCTAAGGAAGAAAGATTATCAGCACTTTGGAAAGGAATAGTTGCTGGTTTACATCGCCAATGCATTTATGGAGGCCTAAGGATCGGGTTATATGAACCTGTAAGGCTATGATGTGGCTCAAATTAGCTTGTTTCTGATTGTTTTCAGTAATAGTCTGATATTTATGTGTAAAATGAATTGACAGGTCAAAACGCTATTAGTTGGTGCTGATTATGTTGGTGATATTCCGTTATACCAAAAAATTATAGCAGCTCTATTGACTGGTGAGTCAATGGTAACTATTTTGCCACACTAAACTTTGCACATCTTCTATTTTTAGCTTTATGCTTCGTTTTGTCCATTTATAGGTGTCCATGCCACGCTTATAATTAATCTTTCTTATTTGTTATAAAAAAAGATATTTTCGCTATAAACTCATAAAAAAGCCTCTTACATCAACCAGGTGCTCTAGCTATTACAGTCGCTAATCCAACTGATCTTGTCAAAGTTCGGCTGCAAGCTGAAGGAAAATTTCCAGCTGGGATTGCTAGGCGTTATTATGGGACTTTGGATGCATACTACACCATAGTTAGAGAAGTCAGATTTCTTAGAATATTACTATCCTTTTCCTTCTTTTTGAGAAATTAATTTCCTTATCATATAAAGTTTTCAATAATCAGGAAGGACTAGCAGCACTGTGGACTGGGCTTGGTCCCAACATTGCACGAAATGCCATTGTAAATGCTGCTGAACTAGCCAGTTATGATCAAGTGAAACAGGTAAAATTTCAATTTTAAGTCAACAAAGTTAAAGTTAGTCATCTTGATAAAGTTGGTATTATGCTTGCTTGCTAGTATGGTTGTTACAACGATGTTCTAACATCTAATATCTTTATATCATGCAGACAATTTTGAAGATTCCCGGATTCTCAGACAATGTCCTAACACATCTTCTAGCAGGTCTTGGTGCAGGTTTCTTTGCAGTCTGTATTGGTTCTCCAATTGATGTGGTAGGTATTTGATCTTGTCTTCATCATCTACAATACTCGTGAAGAATTATAAGATTGGTAATTTATTATTATTTGTTGTTTCTATCATAAAATTTTTCCCTATCACTTTGAGCTCTTATTTTAGTGTTTGGTTCAAAACTAGAATTACATCTGTCAATGTTTTGCTTCAGAACTGGCATTTTCTGAAAGACTGTTTTGATTGGTTAACCCTTATATAAGAGATAAGCACCACTGGATACGCGGAACCATTGTGCCATTTTGTGCTGAAGTGCAAAGGTTCTCTGAGTTGGAGTTGTTAAAGAAAATGATGTGCTATGGTCACGCTCAATACAGTTTAAATTGCAAATCCTTTTTCATGTTGATACTTCAATTTCAGTCTGTCTTCTAAGCATTACAGGAACTCACAAGGCTTTGCTTAAAGAAGATTGTGGATCTCTATATCATATAAACCAATTTGACGAAACTTATGTTGGATGGATGGATCTGCTTGTTATGTTCCAGGTAAAATCAAGAATGATGGGAGACTCTGGCTACAAAAACACTCTTGATTGTTTCATTAGAACTTTGAGGAATGAGGTATGTTGGTTTTCTGATTGTTTTATTTAGATTTCTCCAGAATCTATAAATGTCTTCTTCTCTTAAACTCTGCGTTCTTGGTGGTTAATACTACCGGAGTGCCAATTGGTACCTGAAGTATAGATTTTTGCATGTTTCTGAGCTAAAAAGTTTACCTTCGTCATTAGTTTTCCTTCCATCTTTTATGTTAACTTAAAGCTTCCGAAAAGAGCTGGCTTTTGCAGTTCATTACTTGTTTATTACAAACCCTTTCTCAAAGAGTCATCTTTTGCCAGTTAATTTGAAGGAAACCAACTTTTGACTAGAAAAGCATTATTATAATGAGTAGTAAGTTTTGATAATTGATGCATTACAGGGATTCCTTGCCTTTTATAAGGGGTTTGTTCCTAATTTTACTCGGCTGGGATCTTGGAACGTGGTTATGTTCTTGACTCTTGAGCAAGTAAGATCTGCAGTTTAGATTTGATCTTGTCTTTTATTTTTTCTTTTCATCCGTTCATAAAATATATGTATGCATGTGCTTAACAATCGCCTTTTCCCTATTTTTAATAGGATTTCCTGTTTCATCTCCTCCTTTAGGTTAAACACGCTATAACATCTGGATTTGGAAATGTTCCATGTTTATTGGCTCAACCTTAATAGTGCAATGTTATTTCTAAATCATTAGAGATGCTTGGTACCTTAGTGAATTTTTAAAAAAATAAAACTTCATTCATCTAGAATTCAATATGACCTTTGCCAAAATTTCACCTGTAATTAGTACAGATTTCATTTACACTATGCCGCTTGGATTCAAGTACTAGTGTTGGATACCGGTATGTGTCTAGCACGAACATGTTAAACTTTGTCTAAAATTTTTCATGTATTTAGATCATATCCTTATAATCATGTTCAGATATGCATCAGATACGAATAGTTGGATACTTAAAGAAAATGAAGAGTCGTGGAAACTTAGCATTTATGTACCTTAAAAAGCACTTGTATTGCTACCACTGATGGATACGTTAACCTCCTTTGTTACATCAATGACAGGCCAAGAAAGCTTTCCGGGGGGAATTATATTATGATTGATTTTAGTTTGCAATCAGGAAGACACACCTTTTACTTGCTTAATGTGTCTTCGATCTCAAGGAGAATATTTTTTGATCAAAGAAATAAGGTAGGAGCATTGCCCAAATCTCTTTTTCGTATAACTTACCATTTTTCTTAGACAAAATAGTATTTACTGTAACAATCAATGTTATCTGGACTTGGGAGAAAGTGTTTTCAATTTTTTCCAAGTATTTTTTTTTCATATATTTGGAGGATCATACTCTTATATCCATGTTAGAATACATGTCAAACACAAATATTTTAAGAAAAAAAATGAAGAGTTTGGATAACATGGATGAACTATTAAGTGAAGTTTTAAGTCAGTAATTAGATATGTTTTAGGTGTTATTACGCCTATCTTGTCATCTGGTGTCCTACCAAACAAACTGAAAATTGGCAAATATTTGCCACATTGTATTTGGAATCATGTAATATCTTAACATTTGTGGGAGGTTCAAGAAATATTTGCTTATTATTAGTTAAATCTAAGTTGTATGGACTGGTGCATTACCTTGGTTTTTTAGTGTAATGTGGAAAACTACATTAGTGTTTCTTTATTCAATCAGTATGATTGACCTTTGGCAGGTAGCTTTGGTAGACTTGGGTCATTCCAACAGTAAAGGTTCAACATTGTTATATGGCAATCAATGTTATATTGGAATTTTATTTTTTGGATTATATATTTATATAACATGTACAGTGTCGTGTTCAAAATTCTCAGCCAAACATTTAATCTTTACCATTCTAAACACATGTCTATTTACAATAATTAAGTGATCACAATTTTATAAACTTAAATCATGAATCTTTTTCTATCAATAGATGAAATAGTCCCATGATTGTTGGCAATAAACTAAATAAAATAAAATATTTTGCATTAAGGGGATTTATAAACTGCATATTTGCACATTGATTATCCTCTCAAAGTATGTGCTTAGCTGCCTCTGTTGCTATTGGTGAAAAGCATTAAGGAAAGTCCTGTAATCATGAATAAGAATATGGAGCTCAGAAATACGCAGAAACAGTGGAAATGAATTTGTCTAATATCGAATTTGATTCTGGGTATTCCACTTCATATCTTAGAGAGATCAGATCCCCCTTTTCGTGGGTGACCTTCCGACAGGGACTACCACCTCTACGCCCCAACCTGTTTTTTTCGACGTTAAAAAAATTGGTAAAAAGATCTTTCCAGTCCCCCTCAATGTTGAAATTGAGCAAATTGGCCCTTTTCAAATAAATTGGAGCAATTTAATTCCTGTTAATTTCAAAACTGTGCAACTAAGGACAATAAATCATGATGTTTCTTTCGTCAATTGTACGCAATTTTGATTGATATAATTACAAATTCATTCTTCAATATATATATTTTGTCATTTTGGCCTTAATTCTAAAAAATTCAACAAATTTAACCTCAGCATCTACACAAATGTTACAAGATAAATTTGTTATTCTAGGACCAACTTGATAGAATGTGTAAACTTTGAGGCTAAATTTATTATTAAACCAATCAAAATCATGTACAGTTAATGGAAAACATCAACATCGTGATTAATTGTCCTTAGTTGCTCACTTTCGAAATTAATAGGGATTAAATTGCTTTGATTTTTTTAAACGAACCAATTTGCTAAATTTCAAATTTGAGAGTCTAAAGTGGTCTTGTTACCAAAAAAGACATTTCAATAATAAGAATAAAAAAAATACATTTGGTATTTATTTTCCTATAATAAAAACATGAGAAATAAAATAAAAAATAACAATATTTGATGCATTGTCATTGCATAAGTCTCATGTACCATCAATAAATAATAACATGACATATCATCATTAAATTAAACAAAAAAATATGAAGGATTTGTAAATAACTAATAATAATTTATTTAAATGTACTGTTATAAATAAATATTAATAACTCTTGGATTTAGGATCTTGAGTTTAAAGGTTTAGTGTTTAGGGTTTTGGGCATAGGGTATTAAATTTAGGGTTTTAAATTTATCTATAAATAATTATTATTTGATTATGTTTAAATAAAAGTATTAGTATTTATTTATAAATCATCTATTTTTTATTTAATGATGAGGTGTACTGTGATTATTTACCAATAGTCGATAGGAATTATGCACGATAGTGAATATTGAAAAAAATATTTACACTTATTATATGTATTTAAATAAAGGAGTCCATGGATCATGTTGAGTAGAGCCGAGTTAGATTAAAAAAAAAAAATTCTAAGCTCGTGAACTTGACCTAATTTAACTTACCAAAAAACTCATATTATTTAAAAATAATAAAATATATTTGTATATAAATATTTATTTATTTTTATAATTAAATTTCATTGAAATTATTTTTAAAATTATTTAATACAAATTCCAACCGGATCGGATGAATTCAATTTGATGATAAATTTTTGAATGGGTAAAATGTGATTTATATCCCTTAAAAAGCGAAAATGAAAATATTTTTGTTTCCTAAAATTTTTCATAGTCTAGTGGTAACTTATGTCCGTTGGATCACACATCCACGACAAACTCTCCACGTCAAATTGATTAGTCTTTTTTGTCACTTTTTTTTTTAATTTTTTTTTATAATTTTCATGATTTTTTAATAATTTTTAAAAGATCTTAATCGATTTTTTAATTTGCTACTAAGACTCCTTTGACCTTTTAATCTTATTAATTTAAAAAAAATTAATTTATTTTCAATAAATGTGTAAGGATCAAATTGAATAAAAATGTAAAATTTAAAGGACTAAATTTATTATTATACCTTATATAAATAACACTAAAACTAATTAATCAGTTAACCTGTCAAAGAAGCGTCATCTTTATCTGCCTCCTCCAACAGTGTGATAGAACAAACTTTTGAAACCCTAAACTTAAATTAAAAATTGGTTTCTAATTGAGTCATGAGATTCTGAGTTAGGGTTCGGCTTGTCTTATCTTGTCCCTCCTATATTGGGTTTTTTAGTTTTCGAAGATTGATTTGGTATTATATTTGATTTTCTGTTTTTATTTTTTGGCTTAACCGCAAGTGCATTCGCTATTCGTTTCCATCCTCGATCCCACAAAATTATTATTCCAAAGTTTGTATCTCTTCTTTACTTTTAAGTGACAAGGGGGGAACGGTATACTTTCTTCTCTATGTCGCCGTCTCATCAATGAGCGTAGATTGATAGAGATGGCTTTTGTTCTGGTCAATCTGTATCCCATTCTTCAGGTATAGTTTTGTTTGATCATAGATCAGCAGGTGACCCGTCCTTTCTCCCCCTTTCGTCATAAGGCGTGGTCTGACTCTGAGAAAAACCATTCCTATGTTTAGGTCCCTACTAAGCAGAATTCGTAAACTATGTAAGGGCTATTTTGGATCCTACTGCTTCTTATTGTCTCATCTCATACACGATCTCTCTCTTTTTACTTTTACTTTTGAAACCCTAACAATACAATGGTAGGATTTAAGAACAGATACATGGTTATGGAGGTATTGTTGGATCCAAATAAAGAAATTTCAGGGGATGACCCCATTGTAGTTACCCAATTTAACATATCAAAAGCAATCAAAGATGGCATTCTTGTCAACTTCGGTGAATGTGGTCTAGCTTCTTCGCTCGGATCTTTCCAAGGTATAAGATAAACAATGGTGCTTGTTCTTGTTCGTTTGTTTTTTTTTTTTCCATTGATTGCTGTTGAATGATTTTTTTTTTCTAATTTTCTTTCGACTCATTTTGTAAGATTTCATATGCAGTTAAATACGTCAATCCGATTACAAAGCTGTGTGTTATCAGAGTTTCAAGAGATGAATACCAAAAAATTTGGTCTTCAATAAGCATGGTTAGGAGAATTGGGAATTGTCCTGTGCTATTTAATTTGCTGGATCTTAGTGGTAAGTTCTTTAAATATGAAGCCAAATCGGCATGTTGGTAATATTTTAGTTGGTTCATTTGTCAATAGAATTCAAGCTGGAAGAATCATTTTTACTAAACTATAAGGCTGGTGTTTAAGAAATCTGAAGAATATTTTAGCATGACAAGTTTTTTACTGAGCACTGGCTGTGGAATATTAAGAATGATTAAACATCAATTCTACCTCTTAGCCTGTGATGTAACTTAGGTTTGGCAAAATAACCAAAACCCATCATGTTCAGACTCAACCGGACCCTATAGGGCCTTTTTCTTATGCTAATTGGGTTCAGAGGTTGGTCATTTTTATTGGAAAGTTTCATGGTTGGGTCAGGATGGATTTGAACCTACCCCAATCTGGGAACTTTTTCTAAAATTCCTCTCTTCAAATTTTATTACTACTTTTTCATATATTTTAGGTTTTACTGGACTTTATTAGATGCATTTGGATAGTTGGTAGATATTTGGAAAAGGAGTTCAAGTGTAAGTGTTTGGGTTAAGTGGTCGAGTTCGTCTGCTAGAACTCAAGTTCAGATCTAGGGCAGGTATAAGGTGAAAATGTTTTGAAGGCGAGATGGGCACAAACTCTGCCCTGCCCTCACTAACAGTTTGCAGCTCCTCTTTTTACATGATTTGGATGTTGAAATACTTTGTGTAATTCTAAGCAAAGCTTAAGACTTGAACAACTGCATGATTTGGCATAAAATTGAAATGTTTAAAAAAGTTAAGATTTGTTAACCTCGAGCTTCTTTCTTTCTACTAGGTAATATAAAGGCATGTAAAACTGCTGCCTTGAAGTGCGATGAATTAAAATTCGAGCAGTACAAGCTTATGGTTGGAGCACAGCTCTCGGCTGATGTTACCCAGCACATGAAGAACTGTCTTGAGAAGATCAGAATTTTAGAACACTAAAAAGTGATCCACAGGCAGTAGCTGGTTGCCCTGGGATGCTGGTATTCCACTATGCACTTATGAACTGAGATCAAATTGTTCAAATTTTGGATAGGCAAATTAGGCATTCATTTTTCACAATATTTGGAGTATCATCTTCCCTTGAGTTGTAACCGAGTTGAGCTTAAGTTGTAAAAAGCTCGACCTTGAGCTCCTTTAAAGCTTAGGCTTGATTAAGCTTTGATCAAGTAAAACCTGAGTCCAATTTCCATGATTACTTCTATTTTCGAGCTCAATTTCAATACTTGAATAAGTTTAGTAGCCACTCAATTAGGATGCTCAAATTTGTCTTGCTTGAGACAATGACTGACTTATATTATTTTTTTGAACAAAACTAGAGTAGTTTGCAAGTAAAAATGTAATCTTACTTGCACTAATCTCCTGTATCTTACCTTAAGTTGGTTCTCTTTTCTTTTCTTTTCTTTTTTTCTTTTTAAATATGAAAAGAGTTTTAAGATATTTTGTAATTCGTAATACATTAAAGATATTAGGATTTGTGTTACACAGCTTAATGATTTATGATTTTTGTAATAAGCCTAAAACTTTAGGAGGATTTTTGGTATTATAAGATATATTAATATATAGGTGGTAATATATATTGTAATTTGTAATTCTTGTTACATAATAGAGGTCTTAAGAAATTATATAATCATATTAATGTAGTTTATATATATTACACAATATATGACTCCTTTTTTTTTTTGTAATAATATTGAGATTTTACAAAATATATTATATAAATGGTAAGGATGAAGATATATTAGAGAAATTTTGTGTTGTAAGAGAAGAAGAGGGGAAAAAATAGTCAAACTCAAGGAAATAAGTCGATTTTGAAGAGAGTGTGAAAAAATATGTATAATGTAAAATCAACATATATTATTAATTTAGTCTTTGTAAAATATATGATGATGCCGTTAATATTTTTGATATTCTTTATAGTTATTAATATATATTTTTCATTTTGTTATTTTTTTATCAACATTTTGTTATTTTTGAAATGTGCATTGTCCAAAAAACTGTCTAGTATTTTTTACTAAAACAATAAAAATAAAAATAGATTTTCTACTAATTTCATTGAAATGTCTCATTATTATACTTTCCACCCATTTAATCTTTTTATGCATTTTAATCCTTTATTTATTAATATATATATATATATATTTGAAACTCTAAAGTTAAAGAAATTTGAAATGATTTAATTTTATCTATCAACATTATTTCAACAAAACTTCGTTAAGAAGAATTTTTTAGTCAACTTTGATACTAAATGTCACATTTCATGTGATACCTTTACACCTGATTCAATCTTAATGATCGAATGCGTAACATCACATTTTATTGTTGGAATACATTAAATTATCTATTACCAAGTAATATACATTTAAACAAATATTTCGGTACAATTTCAATTAAATAACATGTACGTGCTCAATGAATGCTAATTAATCTCGTTTAACATATGTAGGAGTTGTGTGGAATTAAAAACGAAGTTAGGCTTCAAATTCAAATTCTACATAGGAATCTTGAGACATAATGTGTCTCGAGAAATAAGGATACATGTCTCAAGACTTGGGCCCTAATATCTCGAGATACAATTCTCCTATTTCAAACCTCTAGTTTCAATGCTTAGATGTCTCAAGAACTAAAATATAAAACATGGCAAAAATAATTTCGATCATGATTGTCTTAAGACTTGCTTAGTAAGTCTTGAGACTTGTAATTGGAAATGCACAATTTAATTATTTTTATTTTTGGGATCTCGAAACATAATCATTATGTTTTGAGACACTAATGTGATAAGAACTAAAATAAACATTTAAATGCATTCAAACACCAATCAATTTATGCCAAAATTAAGCAAACTTTATATTATTTTCATATGCATCAATTTAACAAACAATTATATAATAAAATATCCAAACAACTTAGTAATCTAGTGTAGTTGATTAAATGGCTTAATACTTATTCATTACTCAAGCATTAAAAATCAACAAAAGAAACTTTATAGGTCCATATCTAACCAAAGCATATTATAATACGATTTTCATAACATATTATAAATAAGATAATATAATGATAATCATTATACGATTTTCACAGTCACAAATGTATACATATTTTGACATATTTCAACAGAAATCAAATAATCAAGTATATATGTACCCCTTAAGTTATATTCCACACCATTATCATTTGAGAGTACAATCATATAAATATACATATATGTTTTAACTCAATAAATCACCAAGTCACAAGTAAATAATATATATATATATATATACACTTTAATTCACCAAAGTTATTTTACCTTCCATAAAATCAAGTATTATTATTTTTCCATAAACTTTTTTCTTTTTATTTTTATAACAAATGTTACCGTAAACTAATATGATATAAATTTATCTAAGCTTAATCACCAACTTACCTTTTATATATGTATATCAACAAAGACAATTATTAATTTCCCCAAGGATGATCACATGAAAATAACTATATTTTCCTCATCAATCTATTATTAATTTAATCATTACTAATCCATCCTTCATGTTTAAATTCATCAAAACTTTAACTATTTTTAGTATTAATAATTTTATAACTTAATTACTTAAAAAATATATGTAAAGAAAGTAAATCATGCTAACATAAATCAAAACCGTTATTCGTTACCTGTTTTGTCTTTGTCCCTGCTGTCTTGACATCATAATTAGTTACATTTGACAATTCGATTACGAAATAGTATTAGTTTACATTCAATAAAGGTATAGCCAACAATCAAGTATAATTGCATAATTTATAAATAAGTTATTTTTCAACCTTAATATCCGAAATGTTCGTATCTCACTTTTTACTCAATCGAATTAAAATTTAACTTCGTATTTACACTCTAGAGATCTCAAACTATCAATTTATAACATAAATTTCCAACGACTTTCATTCAATTCAATCTAGTTCCTAATCTCATAAAATTAATTATGTAGCTTAAGTCAACACCTCCCACTAAGCATATTAGATAATCTAAGCATGGTTCTCATCTTTTCTCTCTCTTCAACTCACTTAACCATTTCAATTTCCATCAAGTGGTCTTGGCTTAACAAAAAATTAAAAGAAAACTTGCGTAATTGGCTTGGATGGCTACAATTTTTCTCTCCTTTCTTTCTTTAAGAAATCGTTGGAGAAGAAGCCAAGTAAAAATGTCATACTTTTTCTTTCTTCCATTCACAAACGTCACTAATACAATCTTATTTAAGGGAAAAATGAATCACAAGTCCTTGGTATAATTACACACCAGGGGCTTGCTCAACATCTCTATCAATTCTCCCTAATTTGGTTCACTTCAATTTTAGTCCCTATACTATTTATTTAAATGCTTGATTAATTCTATTTCTCAATTCTCTATTTGACTTGTGAACTTTTCAAACAATTCGACCTAATAAATTTAATCTCAAACTGACACTAACAAAAATCGAATCATTACATTTCACATTAATTATTTTAACACATTGTCATGAAAGACACCCATAAGTTATAATATAAACACAACTCTAACATACAATTGATATGTGAATCACATTCACGGCTCTTGGCTAAAACCATCATACAGAGTTTGTGGTTTATTCTTCACTCTACTAAATGTCTCTCAAATTTGCCCATTGATTGTACAAGTGAGAAGGTGCAGAGAAAAAAAGGCTTTGCCATTAGTGGTATATCATTTGAGATTATTACCTACATATCTCTACTAATATTAACTTTTTTATAAGTTGAGTGTTACAAGTTAATTGGAACCAATTTAGTTGGGTATTAACAAAAATATTTTTATTTACAAAATAAATTATAATATTTTGAGAGTATTTTTGTTATTTTATGTCTTTTATATAATAAAATAAAAATATAAATACTCTAATAGAATTTTAACTTATGCCTTTGTAATTTTTAAAATTTGTATTTTACTATTCAATCAAAACCTTATTTATTATTTATATTAATTTTTATAAATATATTTATTACATAATTAAGTTTTTCATCGACATCATGCTTTATCATAATCTAACTACTAATAAAATGAATTTTTGGAAAATGTAAGTGCATTACTTCATTTGGGACTTAGGACTTTGTAGCTGAAAATATTCAAAATTGTTATACCCTTTACCCCTCAGACATAACCTCTCAAGAATCAGGACCAACACCTCGATAAAACCCCTCAAATACCATTCCTCAAGAATTAGGACCCACCTCTCAGAGGGACAACATATCTCGAGAGAACCCCTCAGACATCACCCTTCGAAACATTAAATACACAAATTCCTCACCAAAACTCCTCATTGGAATACTTCATAGGAACTCTTAGATCGGACACATTCATACATAAACCATGAAAAGATCCCATTTAACCATCATTTATGACACCAGTCACCAAATACCAATCCCGTTTAACATGATTGACAGTCTGTCCAATCATTGTCCTAATAGCCACACCTAGGCCTATTGTGACAGGACGGTTGACATAATCATCCCCGATCACCAATAACTGGATGACACGTGGCACCTCAACATTATAACCTCTCGCATATAAGCCCACGTTGGATCCCATAAAACATGGCTGTCTCTCTCTCTACTTCCTCGCTCTCCACCTTACATTCACCTCCTTCACAATATCCTCTCCTCTCCGACCACCACTTGCAGCAGCTCTTCATCTTAAGTCAGGTGAATCATCGATCAGCGCCTCATTACCACCCTTGTTAGATTCCTCCATCAGCAGGGACATAGGGCAAAGCTATGTACGAACATAAAATCATTCACTAATCTTTTGTTTACATTCTTTGCATCATATTTCAATTTCATTCGACGTTGGGAACTTGATGAAGTTCACAAAAGGGAAAAGAATGGGAAATAATTGACTGACCATTCCAAAAAAGAAAATAAAAAATCACTCACTAGTCACTATTTTTATGCAGAAATAAAACCATAGCTGTCACCCTCTTGTATTCCAAACAAATGCCTGTCAGACTTAGCATTTCTATAAGGAAAATTTGCAGAACAGTGAGAGGTAGAAGCAGCAGTAGTAGAAGACACTCTATCTTTGTAATCTTTACGAATTCCCCACAAGACCTCCACACATTTCTTCATGGTTGGCCTGGATTGTCTCACTGGTGCAAGGCATTGGTGTGCCAGTTTGAGGACATTCTCAACCACCATGTTTGAAGCTGGACTTCTCCTTAGCTTTGGGTCCATTGCTATCACAAATTCCCCTTCCTTTAATCTCTTCATTGCCTGCAGCAGCAACACAATTCTCCGTCAGCATTTATCGGGCGTTGGCCAGCATTTACCAAGCATATGCTACTTTAAACCTAATTCCAGGAGTAAGATAGGAGGCAGGGCGGAGCCAGGAAATTTTGAAAAATTAAAATGTTTATAAAAATCATATAAATTAATGTAGAATATTAATCCTTAATAAAACTATGTATAATATAATTAGACGTAAGACTTTTACATAGGCTTTATACAAAGAAGTTGGAAATTTTCAATTCACTCTCACAATTTTTTGAAGAAAGTTGTGACTTTTTGTAAATGCTCTTCTTATAGTATCTCTATTATTTGGATGATAGTTGTAATTTTAGTTCTCAATATTTGAACGGCTAGAAGGCTTTAAAGGTTAAGCTTGACTTGTTTGACATTTTGTTTTCATATTGATCTGTATTTTATTTTGGCTATTCACTCTTTTTTTCTTATTCTTCTTCTACTTCACTAGTAGACTTTAGAAAAATAAATTTAAACTTTAAACACAAAATTTATCACTAAGCTAACATATAAGATTCACAATAATCACACTAATAATAAAAAAAATTAAATAAAAAAACTAAATTTCTATTCAATATTAAAAAAAATTCAAGATTATAAATATAATCGATCTTAATTTATTTAAGGTTTTGTATTAGTTAACCGCTAAAAATTATTACCCAATCAAAATGTTAGGAATTTCGTACAAAATCAATATCCCAAAATCATTCAATCAATAAAAAAACTAAATCTTAATCTATCACTAGAAAAACAACAATCCTAATTTTCTATAGATTAATCAATAAAGCTTGAAAAGAAAAGTAGAATTGTTATCAATCAGAGAGATCCACTTAAAAGTCTTGAAAGCTATATCACCTTTCTTATAAAAATACTAGAGAGTGTATGAGGGAATAAGATAAATTTAAGAGAGAAGTAATGAGTGTTAAAAGAAAATAAAAGCATTAGGGATTCACTTATTTTTACATAAAATCAATTTTTTTTTAAAAAAAATTTGATGGTTAATTTTCAAAATTTTATGGTGTCTATTCACCAATTATATAATATTTTTGCATAATTTTCTTTTATTTTTTACAGTCATCCATGGGAGGCAGCTATGTTACTCCCCCGAACTCGATTGAAAATGTTGGATACGAGTATGTGTCTAACATTTTGAGGTTCTTAGAGTGATATCTCCATACCCATATCTGCGCAAGTGCTAAATACGGGAGGTAGAACAATCAATGGGACCTTTATGGATGTAATGGAAAAACTGCTATCCTAGATTATGCATCATTGAATCAATTTTCATAATATGTGATATTCAAATGAGAAGTTAAATTACTGTATTGGCTAGCTTATTAAAATGCATGGTTGATGTTTTTGATGTTCAAGCCTATATTGTGATAGAAAATATAACTCGATAAACTGCCAACCTAGAGCATCTCTCTGAATAACCGATATTTTTGCTTGTATTTAATAGGAGGAAGAAATACTCACCCATCGTATGGTTACTCGTTCCTTGACCGGTTTCTTTGATTCAATTGGATATCTTCCGGTCATCAACTCCACGAGCAATACACCAAAGGAGTATACATCGCTTTTGTCAGTGAGCTGATAAGTTCTGGTGTATTCAGGATCCACATAGCCTGCAGTTCCTTTGACTTGAGTCGAGATGTGGGTTGCAGTGGGATCCTCTGTAGCAAGTCGTGCGAATCCAAAGTCCGCCACTTTCGCTCGGAGTTTCTCCGTGATAAGGATATTTGATGCTTTTATGTCTCTATGTATTATAGGAGGATCTGTCATTTTATCATCCAGATACATCGTCACAAAAACTTATGTAATCAAATCTTTATTTGAGGTGCAAAAGTGTTGAAACTAGTTACATAACCTAGCAACAACAATAAACTATTTCCAGATTATAACAAGAGGGATCCATAACATTTTCACATTGATGCAATTCGAGTTAAGCAGCAGGTCTCTTTCAATCATTTCACAGACAAGAAAATGCCTATAAATAAGATGAGTTGGAAAGACATATATATAAGTAATACCTGTGTACGTATGAAGGTAGGTAATTGCATGGGCAACATCGATCGCAATGTCCAGACGTTCCGCAATTTCAAGCCCATTTCCCCTTACACCTGCATTAAGAGAATATTAAAGCTATATTAAGCACCTCCACTATCTACTGTTATCTGAGCTATTGAAGTTTTTAATCTAAAAGCAGTCATGCTTTCTTTCAGAGTTTGAAACTTGTTCCTTACCATCAAGATATTCTCGGAGATTCCCATTTCCAACATATTCAACCACGATAATTTGCTCGTCTTTGTGCTCCAGATATCCAAATAACCTTACTAAATTCAGATGTTCGATCTTCGATAATGTAAGTATTTCATTCTTGAACTGTTGTGGTAAGCCCTGGTCATACTTGTCCTGTCACAAACTGAAATAATTAAAGTGCATTTGTACTATATAATTGAGCATCTACTTTTCCAATGCTATTAGCATCTAGTTGTTGAAGGGATCCCCGCATATTCTTAAGATTAATGCCTACATATGCATATTTGTGTACCTTTTTCGCACGCTTTACAGCAACAAGAGATCCATCCTTGAGCCTCCCTTTATAAACTGTTCCAAACCCACCTTCCCCAATTTTATTTTCGGGAGAAAAATTTGCAGTTGCCTTACAGATATCTTCGAAGGACAAACTGGGTGTTGTGATATGTCCACTCATAGAACTGGAAGAACCATAAGAACCAAAAGACTTGAATCCAGCTGAGCTCCTTACATCGCTCACTGTCGATTGATCTGTTGAAGTAGAGACTGCAAATTTTCATTAGAAAACTTAGGATACAGCCATTGAATTAACAGCTGAGAAAGCTCATTGGTTACTCACGACAAACCAAACCAGGAAAAAGAAAAAAAAAAACTTACAGGAAATTCTTTTGACTCGGGTGTTATTTTTTTGCGTCTTGTTGACATCAATACTACCCTTTTTTCTTTTCCCAGACAATAATGCTGTGAAAACTCCAGCTAGTTTCCTTGATATAACTTTGAAGTAGTTCTTAGCACGAGGTTTATGCTGATCATGGAGAGAACTGGAATCTTGTCGGATCATAGTTGGATGCAATGCTTTCTTCATTTGGGGAGTTTATATGCCTCAGTTTAATTTTGTCAGTTGCCAAAAAGGAACAGCTATAAAGGATCCTTTTCGGCCTCCCTGTTCTCTACAGGATATTGACTTTGTTTAATGCCAACGGGGACCAATTCAAGCAGATAAAAAACTCGGTTTCTTGTTGAACCGGCCAGCAAATCGATTAACTTTAATATAAATATCTTGACACTAATAAATTAATAGCTATGGTCTACAAAGACCATGGCTTAAATACAATGCTCTGTTTGAAAAACAACCCAAGCCCAATTGGATGGTGATGTCGGCTTAGCTGGTACAGCGGTTGCTTTTATTGTAATGAAAGGTCAGCAGTCCTTATAACTGTAATAACATCATTAATGGGCAATGTTGACTAATATCTAAAAATAAGTATAGGATTTGAGTGATGCAACTAACAAGATAATTATTTCTTTTTACGGGATCTATTAAACTTGTTCATGAAACTAGTGATCACAAATTATACATGCAAGACACTATTAGCAAAAGCCATAACAACATGTTGAATATCCTACAGTAACTCCACTTATTGCAACAGTTGAATATGACAGCTCCACTAAGACAAACTAGTTCCAGTATAGGTCCAATGAAACATGAAGAAGTCAAGATGCATTAACTTGTATAATTACAAGCAGAAGACGTGCAATGATCAAATAAGAGAAAAACAAAGCGATTTCATTTCTTGTAAGTGCTAAGCTACAATTCTGCAACAATTTTTGCTATACTAACAATATCAAGATATTGTACCATTTTTTTCCATTGCTGCGTTATTAGAACATATGCCTAGCACAACAAAGAAGACCATATAATGTGGTGCTTTTTTTTTGTTATATATCTATAGAACATGGAGAAACACATTCATAAATGTTTTTACAACGTAGTTATCTTATTGGTAAACGCCATTACAGTATACTACCACCTACAGAGTTTGAGTTTCTTAGCCTACTTCTTCCAGATTTGCTTCTCCGATAACTCCTCAATGGTGTCAAGTAGAACCGCAATAGACCATTGTCAAGGTTGTTAGGAGAATACCTGACACTCCTATTCTTGTGCAACATATGATTATCCCTTCTCTTTGGACCATCGCCTTTAGGATCGATCACACTGCCTCCATAGAAAGATGATCCGTCAACCGAATGGCGAGCACTAACACTATAGCTCCGCAGAAGCTTCTCCCTTACGGCATTCCCATTTTCGACTCTGTCGGCCACCCTTCTTAACTTGTGCAAGGACTCTGCCAATGTCCCAGCGGCCACATTTCCTCGTATAGCTTTACTTTCATCTCCATTGGCCAACCTAGTCAGCTTTTCCAAAGAGTCTGCAAGTGTTCCTTCACCCACATTTCCTCTAACACCTTTACATTCATCTCCATTAGCCACCCTTCTAAGCTTGTGCAATGACTCAGTTAGCCTCCCATTACCTACATCTCCTCCAATACTCTTCTCCTCATCTCCGAAATCACTTTGTTTTCGCCTATGTATCAAACCCCACATACTCCACACATTTTTCCAGCCCCTTGCCTTCTTCATGTTAAACACTTTTTGAGCAACCCCTCCATTAGCGACAAGCTCAACATCTTTAGAAGCAGATTCCATATTAGAATACCAATTGGAATCCCTCAATTCCTTCTCAGTAACCAACAGTTTCGCCCCATGAAACAGCCCAACAGTCTCGGGTGACACTTTGGCATTAGAAATGGAAGACTTAAATTCCTCAGCTTCCCCGAAACTTATCCTCCTGTTGGAAGAAGAACGGTCAAAACTTCTTCTCCTTCTAGTCAAAGAATCCGCGTAATAGTCTCTCGTTTGAGCTGACCCACCAGGGCTAATCCTTTCTTCCTCTTTTACAACACTCAATCTTTCTTCCCCAACACTTGGTTCCTCGTTGACCCTAGGGTTCTGTTTTCCAATCAAATAACTATCCCAAGAAGCCCTTGGCTCATCCATGGAAAACCTTGGCTCATCGACGGATAAACGGCCAAAATCAACTGATAATCTAGGATCAGTATCACAGGATCTTCTTCCAAACAACCCATATTCCCCGATCTCCGATTGGGTATCTCTTAATCCCCTTCTGTTTGCCTTCTCAAGAACCAAACCCTCGCTTTTCTCCTTTTTGCTCTGTTTTTTTCTCCATTTCCTCAATTTCTTGCTAAAAACCGAAGCTGCTTCCCATAAAGATTTCCCCGAAGATTTTTTGCTTCCACATTCAAGATCTATGAATTCCTTCATCGTTTTTAACTCCCCTTCCTCTTCTTCTTCTTCTCCTCCTCCTTCAAAGCTTTGAAAAACTTCAACTTTCGAACAAGGGAGGTCGACATTGAGGGTTTTCATTTTGTCGTCGACGGCGAAAAGATCGTGCAGAGTACTGTGAGCCCTAACGTCGCAAGATTTACGGCGGGGTTCGGAGGCGGCAGAGGAGGATGGGTCAGGGCCGCCGGAGCAGGATTTAGAGCGGCGGAACTGGGAGGTGGAGGAGGTGGTCGAGGAAGTTGGGGTTGTGGTAGGAGAGTCGTTTTGGATTCCCGCGAGGCGTTCCCGGAGACATGATGCGCAGAAGCCCGTGACGGGCGCGGCGGCAGGGTGGCGGTGACAGGAAGACAGACGGCGGCTCTGACGCCGATGAGGGTGGGGCTGGGAAGTCATGGGTAGACGAGAGGCAAATGAGCCTGATGATGCTCAGACACCAAAAACGAAATACTACTACACTCAATATTATTAATATGTGAGAGAAAGTACACTAAAAAAACATACAAGTTTCAGAACAAAAATGAAAAGCCCTGGTTAAGCCCTTCTATTTTGCCTTTCATTATTTTCTAATTACTATTATTAATTACCAAGTTGATTAAATTTGCATTTCGGTCCCTCCATTGTTAAATTTTTCTCTTATATGCTGGAAATTATTTTTTATGAATGGTCATCCAATTATTATTTTTTTAATTTAGTCACTGAACTTTTTAAATTTAAACAATTTAGTCACTCCGAGCTGATGTGGGTTTTTTTTTATTGGTCTAGTAACAAAATTAGCCCTTTAATTTTTATAAATTCTATCAAGTTGATCTTAAATATAAAAAATTCAACAAATTCAGCCCTCAATGTTTGCAAAATTTGTCATTTTAGTTCTAATTCTAAAAAATTCAATAAATTTAGACTCTCAACATTTACAAAATTTGTCAATTTAGTCTCAATTCTAAAATTTAAAAAAAAATTATTTTTAGCCCTTTATAACTTATCGACTAACTAGTGATGGTAACGGGTAGGGCGATTTTTGCCTGCTTCGACTTGACCTTGACTTTAAAAAAATTTACCCCGCTCTGAACCCGAACCCTAACCCAAAAATTAATAGTATACCCGACTCTGATACATTCCAACTCATTTATTTTTTTATTTTAAATTTTTTGTAAAATTATTATTAATTAATTTCTTTTTAAAAATGAAAAGTTTTAGCACCATTTCCTATTAGATTTGCCTAATAATTTATATATGAATTTGTGTGTTAATGCATATTTACATACATGTTGTGATTACAACACCAAAGAAAAAAGAAGGAACAAAGGTTCCTTTAATAAAGTATTAAATTAAGAAAATGGAAAATGAGAGAAATAACCTTATATGGGTGAAAGGGAATTAGTATGGAGGCGGTAGAATGAGACCTAGAAGCGATAAATTTTGGGGATTTTTTAATTTAATTAATATTAAATATGTATTAAGGGTAATTTTATAAATATCTTGGGATGGGGCGGGGTGGTTTCATTCTAAATTTGACCCAACTCAACTATTCTTAAAAATAACCTGTCCTAACCCCCAAATTCAATAAAAAAAATCCAACCCTATAGGGTCGAATTGGCTCGAAACCCACCAAATTTGAGTTTTTTTTTTTGTCATTCTTATAACTAACCCATATGAGATATTAAAATAAGAAAAATATACCCTCTTTTGAGTCACTTGCAAAATAACTCTAAAAAATTAGGATAAAACACACCAAAAAAAATTAAGATTGAAAAGAAAATAAAAACATTAAAAACTTTATATGTTTGGGTAGTAATGCAACCAATTATTTTAGATAAGTTCCAAATTAATTGGTTTAGTCTAGTGTGAAGCTTAAATTATAGTAAAAAAAATTGTTGCAAATGATTTGAAAGAGGTTACTCTTTTTCTTATTTTAATATCTCACATGGGTTAGCTAATTAGTTATAAAGGACTAAAAATAATTTTTTTAATTTTTAGATTCAGGATTAAATTGATAGATTTTGTAAATATTGAGAGCCAAGTTTATTTATTTATTTATTTAAATTTAAAACTAAAATGACAAATTTTGTAAATATTGAAGACTAAATTTGTTGAATTTTTTTATATTTAGAATCAAATTGATAGAATGTGTAAACATTAGGGACTAATTTTGTTACTAAACCAATAAAAAAAGTTCACATAGCTTAGAGTGGCTAAAATATTTAATTTTACAAAGTTTAGTAACTAAATCCAAAAAATTTAATCTTTAAGTGACTAAAATAAAACGAAAAATATAGTTGGGTGATTAAAATATCGAAATACAACCCATCCTATATACAAACATGCTTTTACTTGATTAAATTATATCAAATTGTTTTGTTATACATAGATTTTTATTTGGTTAATTTTTTTTTTTATAAAATTATTTGATTAAATTATATCAATTCTTTTTCTTTTATATAAATTAATGAAATAATTGTAATTTCTTTTTATCGACGGAATACATAATAATCATATGATGATGTTGGAAATTTTTTATGATAATATTATACATAAAAAAAAAATCAAGAATGGGCCTTAAAAATATTAGTTGTAATCTAATGAAATGATGGCAATTTGTTTTTAGTACACTAAATTTATGTGCTGAATAATCACATAAAATCAAAATTCATTTTATTGGTGAGGGACAAAATAATGGATCTATTGTAAAGAAATCAAACAAATAATGCAAAAAGATAACATTAGTTTATGTGTTAGTATTAAACCCAACCCCCTCACTAGGGACCTTTCTCCTCTTTTCACAATAAGTGTTTAATGCCCTAATAATAGCTTATTAAATAGATTGGCTAAATTATTTTTTTAAATAGTATTATTATCTTATTTAAATATATTTTTTAAGTTTTTATTATACTTAAATAATTTTAAGATTTGAATTCAGAGTATACGATATATTCAATATTTATTGATTGAACTTCTTTTTATTAGTACTTAAATAATTTTTTATTTCTTATTTTTTATCTAAATAAATATGTTTAAGTCTCTATACATTTCGTACATTTAAAATGTAGTTACCTACTTGTATTTTAAAAAAAATTAGCCTATCTACTTCTTGGATTTAAAAATTCGGATCCAATTGTTACCACCATTAAAATTCTTCTATTAAATTATATGGTGTGACATTTTAAAATTTACAAAAAAAAGTTCACTTGATAATCACGTAACAATATAAATAACTTTGTAAATACTTATTAGGATTTTTTTCCTTAAAAACACCATTCAAACTTGGAATACCGCTTTTAAGAAAAAAATAACGTCAACATTTTGATTGAAATAGTTATCAATATCAATTATTTAGACTAAGTAATGATATTATATATGTAGAGGGACCAAATTATGTTAGAAACTAATTTGTATAAATTAAATCTCAAGTTGAGCAAAGCTTAAGAGCTAAAATTGAAATTTGATCATTGTTTTATAATGTCAAAAATGCAATGCAAACTTAAACAAGAAGGAAAGCAACATGTCAATTTTTAAGACTCTTAAAGACATTCAAATTATACATGCCCAGGTAATATTTTAATCGAAATGTTAACTATTTGGATGAATTAGTAACATTACAAAAATATAGAGACCAAATTTATGTTAGAAATTAAATAATAAATTTAAACATTATAAAGGGATCTAAACTATAATTTAACCATTTTTTACAATGTAAAAGAATGGAAGAAAACATTGATACGTGGCAACAATCTGATATATAATTATATAGATATTATGAAAATGTGTATCTTCAAAAAATATTTCCCGAAGTTGAATTGCCATTTTTTTAAGCCCTAGATTACTGATAAGTAAAAAAAAAAAAAAAGCATTTAGTTCAAATTTAGGGTCTCAAGTTCTTTGTAAAAGTATCTAGCAGGAGTTTAACCTACTAATATGGGTGTTAAGTAACTTTTAGTTTAATGCAATTAATTTTGACCAAATAGGTTGCTTCGTTATTATTATTTTTTATTATTCGTTAATATCTATATGACTCATATAAAATGTAAAAATCAACTTGTGAATGGTGATTAATGGATGAAAAAGTAATGAAGTGGAATCAAACCCCTAAAAAATTTAATCCTATAAATACAAAAAGGCATTAGCATCTATGAATCTCAAATTCTTTTTTAAATAAAATTTTAATCATACGGCAAAACTTAATCTTAATATATGCTTTTCGTGAAAGCCAACACTTATATATGTCAAGTTTTTCTCAAAATTTACTTACATGGAACTCAATTCTTATGGGTGTTGATTTGTTTTCTTGAGAATCATATTGCTTTAATAGTCATGGATATAGTAAATTTTATTAACTTATTATTTAAGCTTGTATTTATTTATTTTTAATATTTAATTTGAATATTGGATTTTTTTATTAGGTTGAACAAAAAATATTAAATTTTGCGTTTAATATTTAAGTTGATGATGTTAGAGTGATTTCTAAAATGAGAAAGCGAGTTAAGAAGTTTTATATCTAAATTAGTTGTTTTTAAGAGAGATTTAAGATGTATGTTTTTAACTTTTTATATCTTAGGTGAAACATTAGATTTCAGATTTGGAAAAGTTTGGATTAAAAGGTTGAGTGCTTTTGTGCGGTTTATGAGAAGCGACAATAGTTTTTAGCTTTATCAAATTGCATTATTTCAATAGATTTAGGAGTGATTTTAGTTGTAATTTAATGCACTTAAAAGAGTGCTCTTGGAGATTTAAGTTGTGTTATAATATACCTTATCACACTACTTATGCACCATTTCTCGAGGATTTGATTGTATATTTGTATATTCATTTATAATTTTAAATTCGATTATTTGAAGCAATGCTTTAATAAGAATGTTAATGAACTTCTTGATATGAAGAGTGTATTCGATTAAGTAATAAGAAAAAAAAATAGTGGAATAATTTGAGAAATTGAATATATAAATTTAACGTGGAAAAATTCCTCCGAAAATGATAAAAAAAAAATCACGGGTAAAGATAATTTTACTATAATGGCAAAAGAACGAAGAGCACAAAAGATGGAGATAAAAACTAATCCTCGAAAAGCTGAAAACAAAGAACCTTCAAAACGTAAATAGAAAATTCTCTAAATGTGTTATGAGTTTTAATCTCTAATGGGTGTATTTTCTAAGGTTGTAAAAGAACCTATTTATAGGTTAAATTAGTAGGTCAAATAAACTATGCTAATAAATGCTAAATATATTATACTAATAAATACTAAATCTTCTAGAAAGAAAAAATATTTTGTTTAACTTGACTTGCAAGCAATCTCTTAGAATTTGGGTCACACAACTCTAACAATCTCCACCCTGACACGAATTCTTACAATGCTATCTTTGCCAAAGCCAGCCACGGGTCTATATTGAATTATGTAAGGAATTAACTGAGTCGAATCTATGCTTAGAAACTGGAAGATTTCTAGCCTTTGACTTGTGCTTTGCCAAATCAAAACTAACCTGGGTTTGATTTTCACGAACACAGTGCCCTAACTTTTCAAAACATGCACCCAAAAGAGAACCTCTCTTTAACGATATGGTCATACCTTTTTCCCTCCTATGACCAAGTTGTCTCCGCTCCAAACGAGTTGACTTCAACTCCGTAACGGATAAGAGACGTTTGATTTCACCGGTCACTGTAAAACCTTCTAGAATATAAAGACTATCGGTTCTTTTACCTTTTAACAAAACGAGATACTTTAATGTCGCTCGACTCGATGTTGATTATATATCCTTTCAAGTCTAAAATACTCAAGGAGATGAGATTCTTTCGTAAATCAGGTATATACTTGACATCTGAGAGTGTCCTAATCGTTTCATCGTGTATCCTAATTTTAACAATACCAATACCAATTACCTAACTAGATGAATCGTTTCCCATACGTACAACTCTACCTTCAACTGAACTGTATGTGAAGAACCATTCTCTATTGGGGCACATGTGGAAAGAACAACCCGAATCTAGGATCCACTCAGACGTGAGTTTGGAGTTATCACTCGTTGACACTAACAAGAAATCATTACCGCTTTCATTGGCCAAATTAGCACCAGTTACATCTTCCTCGTTACTCTCAGCAGCTCTTTTATTTCGCAGTTTATAACAATCTTTTTTGATGTGACCTAACTTTTTACAATAGCGACACCTTTTGTCTCGTTTCTTTGATGCTACCAAAATGGAAGCTTGCCTATCTGTCTTGCTATCCAAACCAAACTCATTGTCGAGTTTGTCTACTAAAAAAATGACCCTTCACATCTTCGAACAAGAGTTTGTCTCTGCCATAAATCAGGGTCTCCTTGAAAGACTTGTATGAAAGGGGTAAATAGCACAATAATAGCATAGCTTGATCTTCATCGTCAATATGAACCTCAACATTCTTTAAATCATTTAAAAGAGTAATAAATTGACTAATGTAATCTCTAAGAAGCTCACATTCGTTCATGTGAAATGTCAATAGACGTTGTTTCAACACTAAATAGTTAGCCAGAGACTTAGTCGCATAAAGAGATTCTAACCTTTTCCATAAGGTAGATGAGGTCTTCTCCATCAATACCTCTTGCAATACTGTATTCGCGAGGCACAACTGGATTGCAGACAAGGTCTTTTCATCAAGCTCTTCCCATTTTATTTGATTTAGATTCTCAGGCTTTTTCTCGGTAACAACATTTTTCAATCCAGTTTGAACTCGAATTTTCATCATCCGAACTTGCCACAGATTGAAATTTGTCTCACCATCGAACTTCTCAATTTCAAACCTCATTGCTGCCATTTCTGAATAGGCTAATCTATGAAAATTAAACTAGCTCTGATACCACTTGTTAAGATCAACCTAATTAAGCAACAAGAAAAAAATAGTGGAATAAATTGAGAAATTGAACACAGAAATTTAACGTGGAAAAAACCCTCCAAAGAGTATAAAAAACTACGGGTAAAGATAATTTTACTATAATGGCAAAAAAACGAAGAGTATAAAAGATGGAGATAAAAACTAAACCCTAAAAACCCGAAAATAAAGAACCTTCAAAACGTAAACACAAAATTCTTTAAATGTGTTATGAGTTCTAATCTCTAATGAGTGTATTTTCTAATATTGTAAAAGAACCTATTTATAGACTAAATTAGTAGGTCAAATAAACTATGTTAATAAATGCTAAATATATTATACTAATAAATACTAAATATTCTAGAAAGAAAATATATTTTGTTCAACTTGACTTGCAAGCAATCTTTTAGAATTTGGGTCACACAACTCTAACAGTACTTAATGTTGATGCTTGATTCAATATTGTAGTACAATTATGTACACAATGGTGCTATGAAATGGAATGTGAAAAGTAGTGATCTTAATTAATGTAATATGTGTTATTATGTTATAAGTGTACCTTAAGCTCTTACTTAATAATGCTATGAGATTATATAATGTTCCTTGTTTAGCATACTTTTATTTTAGCTTAAATATTTGGTATATGGGAAATTTTATGCACCACTAAGTCGGATTTATGTTCTTTATACAAGTTCAAGAGGTTTGTGAACATTTTCCCGGAGTTGAGCAATATCACTCTCTAAAGTCTTAGCCAATCTTTTCTTTTGTAATGTCGTTTTGGACTATTCTTTAGGTTTTGGGCATGTACTGTCATATGATTCTTTGTGTTGTTTTGGGACATGTTGCCTTAAT
Organism: Gossypium longicalyx; assembly: GCA_025698465.1. NCBI lineage: Eukaryota > Viridiplantae > Streptophyta > Magnoliopsida > Malvales > Malvaceae > Gossypium > Gossypium longicalyx. The sequence goes on along the minus strand of CM047001.1, from coordinate 66,087,473 downwards.
TACAATTTATTTGATACTTTTGGCACCTATGATGCTCTTATGATCTTGATTTGGATGTTTAGTTTTTAATGAATTTGTTTCATGGTTTTATGCTTTTAAATTTACTTATATAGTCAAGTTTTGATTTAGTATGCCGATAGTGAAGGATTTGTATGCTTTGGATTTGTTTTTATATGTCAAATTTGCTAGTATATTTTTTGTTTAATGTCTATATTGTTTAGGGATTTTTTGAGACATGATTGCATGACTTAAATTGTTTTTTTTTTTTTTTTTTTTTTTTTTTTTACATTTTTGGGTTGATGTCTTGAGACAAGACAAATAAGTCTCGAGATAAGAAGAACAAAAGTTGTCTGAACATATATTCCCATATCTCGCGACATGGTTTCAAAATCTCGAGATCTAAAACTTTAATGTTAAATTTGAAAAAAGGGGGTATATCCATGACATTACATTTTAATATTTTAGCCCATGATTTGTAACTTGGTCTCTTATCGACTATCTTTGACCTTTGAACATCATGTTTAGGCCTTTTTGAGTTTGATTTTCGTCCATATGGACCTTTATGCATATGAAACATCCTTTACCAAATTTTAAATTTGAAATTTCTTGAGTTATGTTTGTATGATGGTTTGTTTGCATTGTTTTAGCAATGAGTGAGGCGCTTTACATCTACTTGTCTTTTACACCAAGTGTAGGGTGTTACAATCGATTTTGAAAGTGGCATTTTAAGTTTGAGTGAAGAGCTTGGTTAACGATGGAACTGGCTCTAAACTTGGATTTGAGGGTTGGTAAGTGAGGGCAATGTTGTAAATATAAGCATCGAGAACACAAACACTGAGAAGCATAGATTGCTTATCTTGGCCAATTAACTTCCAGTGTGTTTGGTTGCCAACCGAGTAGCACATGATTTGGCCGTATTCCTTATTCCTCTATTTGGTTAATGGGATCTGCTATTCAACTGAATAGAATCCAGGTTCTGCTCAACCATTTTTATTTCGACCTCCACCAAAAAAAGAGCCATTCAATGCTATCAAAGACAAAAATGATATATTCTCAAAATACCCTTCAAGATTTCACTAATTTCCGAACAAATGTTCAGCATTATTCAACTGTAGCCAAAACCTAAAGTAAAAATAAAACTGAAAAAAAAAAGAAAAGAGTTTTTGGAGATGGCCAGAAGTTGGGGTAATGGAGGACACCAAGAAAAAGAAGGAAATTAAAATGATTGGTCTCATAAATAGTAGAAGGATGAGATGTCTTTTACTCTTGTTGAGGTTTGTTTTTCTACCTCCTCTAGGAATCGGTTCTTCTTTATTTATAAGGCATGATTTTCTTGGTGTGACATGTTAAGAGATAATTAGGTTCCATGCATAAAATTCAGGATGACACGACCCTCCTTTATGTTTGACACGTATCCTATATATGTCTTTCTGACAAGATTCACACCAAAGTATCATCATACGTGTTTGTGTGTCTCGCCTCGCAAAGTTGCGAGGAGTATTTGCATGTCTCCCTTGCGAGGCATTCCATTGCGAGGATTACTTGCATGTCTACCTCGCGAGGCATTCCATTATGTTCACCTCGTGAGATTGCAAGAATGTCAGTTATGGGTTGGATTTTGAGTCACAAGGCCGAGTTGAATTTTGGGTTATGAAATTTTCTATAACACTCTTACATGATTATTGTTAATTCCTTTTTTAAAAAAAAATTAAATTATTTTTTTTATTATTAATTGCTTGGCTTCTTTTTAGAACTAATTGTTTGCTTTTAATAACTCTATTTCCAATGAAAGATTTCACTTTAATATATATATATATATATATATATATTAGTAAATTTTTTGAACAATTTCAATATAGATTTCGATTATATCTATTTTTTAATTCATTTTAATATGAATTTTTTTATATAATTTTAATATGTTATTATTTAAAATAACATTTTTAATAATATTTTAGAATTAGTATATAAGTTTTAATATTTTATAATTAAAAACAAGGGTAAATTTGACATTTTCAATTATTCCTTATTTGTTGTTTAACATATTCCAATCAATTACTCATTTATTACATTTCTACCAACTAAACTACATTATGGCTATTACTTGCCACTTCTCTATTTAAACTCTGATTCCTTTATCGGGTTTTTCCGTATCTTTGAAAACCCAATTGCAAAAACTTATTACATCTCACAAACAAAATTTGATAACTAATAATGAGAAACTAAGGTGTTTTTGAAAACATGGAAAATTACTGTTGATGGTGCCCCTAAAGTTGGAATTGCGACAACTACTTCAGCTGGTGTCATTAGGGACTCGAATGGGATTTTGCAAGAAATATTGAGTTTTGTAATGGATTGGATCAAGCTTGGAAGGTGGGTGGCCGACAAATATTCCTTGAGCTTAGACCGTCTTGATGCCAGCCAACACTGTCCTTGGAGCTGTTTGGAAATTGTTATGCCCAAGTTGGGAGGTTGAAATAGAGATGGTGATAGATTGGAAACTATTGCCACTGATTTTACTCCGTCGTGTTTCGGTTTCCTACATCATGATGATTTGATGGTTTAACTTCAGCTAGGCCAGTTTTTATGTAGTTTGGTTGCTTTTTCTTTTTTTCTTAATAAAATAACATATATTTTTGGCCCGTTTGATGATTTGCGCAGATTTTAAATTATATATATTTCTTATTTGTTATAAAATTTTTATGTATTTTTTATTTTAGTAACTTTTTTTAATTTTTTTAGAATCAACAGAATGTGTAAAGTTGAGAGTTAAATTTGTTAATTTTTTTAAAAAATTAGGACTAAATAATATAACATGTAAACAATAGAAAGTCAATTTTGTTATTATGCTACTAAAAAAGTTTACATTAACATTCTTTTTAATAATTTAACATAGAAGTGATCAAAATATTAAATATCAATAAATTTAATATTTAATTCGAAAATTTTTAAAATTGACTGACTAAACTGATAATTGGAGTGTGCAATAATTTAGTGTATTAATTATTAATTTTTATTGGAGGAACATAGGAAGATTTGTTCTATGCTGTAACTTCTTGCATTTTTTGTAAATTAAAATTTTAGTTTTGTATTTTTTTATTTTTAATAATTTAGTCTCTTTATATTTTAAATTTAAAAATTTAGTTTTAATTTTTTATATTTTTAAAATTATTTTATTAAATTGAGTTTCGTTATAACATTATTTTTTTAATTACATTGCTGTCAAGTGAATATTTTTTTTATTTTAAAATGTTACACCTATAATTAGACTTAAATTTTAAAATTTAAAATATAAAATTAAATTCTTAAAAATAAAAATACTAAATTCTAAATTTATAAAAAAATTGCATAACCTTTGTTGTATTACATGGGATACTTTGAGAATAGAGTTCAAGAAGTGCTTTGGGTTTTGAAAGAAAAGGGAAATGCCCATAAGCCTAGAGATGCTTTGGAAGTCAACTCTTTCAAGGCAGATAATTAGCATTGAAATCCTCACATTTTAAATTTATCAATGTAAAATTTATCTAATTATTGTTTTTAATATTATATTTATTAAATTCAATAGAATGCATTAATTATATTTTCTTAAAAAAATACAACTAGATAACAAATGCATATATAAATTAATTAAAGTGGTGTATGATAAATTAAAAAAAATTAAATTCTAAATTTTTAATATTGAATTTGAAAAATATTGAATTCATATCAGAAAATTATTTGATAAATTAGTAAATATAAGTACTAAATATAATTATGTTGTTTGATGAAAGTAAATACATATCTTTAAGAAATTATTTATTTATTACTTTTAATCTTATTAATATAATATTTTATATTATTTTAGATAGTTTTGGATAAATAAATATTGCAATTTGAATATCTCATTTTTAAAAAATATATATAATTTATTTTTATTTTTTAATAAAATAAAAATCATCTTAATATTTTCTACATTAAGTGATAAGTATGTATCTATATACTTTTCTTATTCAACACTTGTTTTTTGAAAATTTTATATTAACTAAAAAATTAAAATAATTATCAAATATATTTAAAATATTAAATGTTAAAATTATTTGTTTATTTTATTTAAAATAAAATTTTTTAATAATTTATCAAACACATCCTAAGTTAGTAGAATTATTATTTCAATAATAAGGAAGACTTGGATTGAAGTGTGCTTAAGCATGTTTTATTATTGTATTTATTTGATTTAATTATTTCTTAAATATTATATTCAATAGAATGCATTAATTATATATTTTTAAATATAATCAAACGTTTAAAAATAGCTCTAGGTAATAAATTTAGGTTAATGATTTTTTTGACCCTCCAACTTTACAAAAAAAGTTATTTTTAGCACTCAATTTATTTTTTCAACGTTTTTAGCCCTTAAACTTGCATTTTGTGCTAAATAATCCAAAATAGTTGGAAAAGTTGACTTTTTTTTAACTTTGCTAATATGGCATACACGTTGATTGTTACGTGGATGACACGTTAATATTTAATTAATTTTTTAAAATTTTAAAAATTCAAAATTTTATTTTTAAAAATTAAAATTATTAAAATTATTAAAAAAGAATAAAAAAGTTTTTACTATTTTTTAAATTTTAAAAAATTAAATAAATGTTGATATGTCATCCACGTAGAATCCACGTGTATGCCATGTTAGCAAAGTTAAAAAATGTTAACATTTCCATCAAGTATAGGGTGATTTGAAAAAAAAATGCAAGTTCAAGAGCTAAAATGACTTTGAAAAGTTGGAGGGCTAAAAAAAGTTATTTTTACCATAAATTTATGCATATGTTAACTCAATTGCTATTGTTACTGATGCAACAATAAAAAAAAGGTGGTTTGGAGCACTTAAGCACATATTATTCTTCTATTTATTCCATTTAAAGGTTTAAGGGTTATAAGTAGCATTAGGAATCATATAAAAATAATAATCAAAATGAATGTTTCAATAAAAAAAGAAAATAAAGAAATATGATAATTTTTTTAGTATAAAAGACTGATATTTATTGAAGCACACGGGTCAAGGTGGAGAAAAACAAAAGTCACAACAAAAGTAAATTAAAAAGATAGAAACAATAGCAGACCAAACTGCCAAACAATGAAACCGCACATAAGAAAAAAAACAAAAAATGCAAAGGAGAAAACCACCATAAGCCAATACCAAAAAACAATTCACAATCAAAATACCAGTTGAATATCTTTCTTCACCTTGTGTAGCAAAAATGTTTTTGAGATGAGCACAAATGAAGAAAAGCCAAAAGTTTTGAGTCCAACTATGGAGATTCAAAGAACCTACTCCATCTTCAAAGCAAATCTAGAAAGAAGCTTGGTGACTCTGGTTCCAAGCCATTCGATCCTTTTCCACCATCGTCCTTACTTTTAACACCCCTAACCCGTATCCGTCGTCAAAACAGGGTTTCAGAGCATTACTAGAATTTACGGATCACCTAAAAAATTTTCAATTAAATGCTTACCAATTCAATGCATCATATAAATAAATATATTACCATTCAATCAACAGCTTGGCACTTGTATAAGCGTCAAATAGCAACATTGTTAGTATACTAGTACATATTTCATATAAATTTAACATTGATAAACTTATTTTCTCGACATGTCACACTTGAGTTTAATAATTGTCTTTACTTATATAATTTCCTTGTATCAACATATCAAAGATAATCATATATGTACATGTCACGAGACATATTATTCTCTTATTGTTTCTTCATAAGCATATATCATTCATTTCGTTATATCAATATTTCATGCACCATAATTTCCATATATCTTTTGTATATTTATTTCGGTAATAGTTCATATTAAAATTAACATAAATTAAATTCCATGTACCTATACTTATTTCATTTATCTATCTTTTTAATTATTTCATTCAACTATTTTGTACATATATTTCCATATGACCAATTCTTGTAAACATTTCACATAACCATTTCATATAACCATTCATCATCTGATACATATTACCTGAATATCAATTGTTCAACTGATGTCATAGCATCTCCCATCCACGGTCTTATTTATCTTTGACATGATGCCATAGTGTCTTTCAACTATGGTCTTACTCATTTTCTGTCAGGTTGTCATGGTATCTTTCAACCATGGTCTTGTTCATTTCATGTTACATTGCCATGGTATCTTTCAACCATGGTCTTATTCATTCCCGTCATGTTGCCATGGTATCTTTCAACCATGGTCTTATTCTTTTCATGTCACGTTGCCATGGTATCTTTCAACCATGGTCTTACACATTTTATATCCTGTTGCCATGGTATCTTTCAACCATGGTCTTACACATTTTATTTCAGAAAGCACGCTCCCGCGAACCTCATCCTTACAGCGGGATTACCAGTCCAGGCTAAATCCCCTGCAACGACAATTACTCTAATGAGCTTGGATCTGAATTACCAGTCTAGGCTAAATTCAGACCCTAATTCGGATTACCCATCCGGGCTAAATCCATTTTCCACATATTCTTCGGGAGGGCTATATCAAGATAGGATCACTCGTCCGGGCTAGATCCTTTTTACTGTCAATTCCTTTTCAGAGATCCATCGAATTTTCCTTTCATTCAACCGGGATTTCTTCCCCTTTCATCAAATATGTCAATGTTTCATAAATTTTCATATAATGAACATTCAAATAATATTCATATAAAAAACATACATTTCATGCATTTAAGAATATAATTCAAGTTACACAAACTTACCTCATTGCTTGTTTGTGTTTATAATTTCATTAATTCGATATTTTTTCTTTTCCACGATCAAGTCTCTTATTTGAGTCGTCCAGATCTTTATAAATAACTTTGATCATCATTTTCATTCATTTCATATTCTAATGTATTTAATTAATGCTCTAGGCAAAATTACTATTTTGCCCCTAAACTTTTATTTAATGACGATTTCATCCTTAGGGTCAGGAAAATAAAATTCCTGCAATTTAATCCTTATTTCCAACTATTATTCTCATACATATTGATAACAGCCCATGAATTCTATAAAATATCAGAATTTTCTATAATTTCAACACTTTTCAATTTAATCCCTAAAACATGTTTTTTCCCGATCTTGAACTAAATTAATAATTTCATTAAATTTTATAATTTAAATAATAAAATAATCCATTTCATACAATTTGGTCATTTCTGACATTTTTACAAATTTACCCATAAAGTTTTACTTTTATTCAATTTAGTCCCTGAGCCTAAAACATGCAAATTAGCCATGCTAGATGAATATTCATACATATTTTCCTCCTCTTCCTCTCCATTCCACATCCTTAAATTTATATAATATGCTTATAAGTAACATTATCAATAATTTCACTATTTACTTATATGTATATTCAAAGCTGTCCATTTGAGTCATAGTCACTAAATTATTTATATCTTGAGCTACAAAACTCCAAATTAAGATCCGTTAATTTTTTATGAAACTAGACTCACACATATTATTACCATAAAATTTTAAGAATTTTTGGTTTATCCAATTAGTACCCTATTCTGCTGTCTGACAGTTCTGACCCTTCTTCACCAAAAATTAATTATCTCCTTTTACAGAATTCAAATGATGTTCTCGTTTATTTCTCTTGAAAATAGACTCATTCAAAATTCTAAGCATATAAGTTTAATTCCATAATTTTTTTTCTCCAAATTTTTATGATTTTCCAAAGTCAGAACAGGGGAACCCAAATTCATTCTGACCTTGTCTCACAAAATTCATTATATCTCATGATTTACAAATCCATTGCTTACACCATTTCTTCTATGAGAAACTAGACTCAATAAGCTTTAATTTCATATTTTTTTCATCTTCTAATTCAATTTCTACAATTTATGGTTATTTTTCAAAGTTAGTCCACTGCTGCTGTCCAATAGTGTTTTAGTGCAAGTTGTTTATTACCAATTTTCCCCTAAGCTTTTAATAAATAACAATTTCGTCCCTACTCAATTAGCCTCTCAATTGAGCTGATTTTTCTCAATTAACACTTTATTCTATCACTTTAGACTACTTTAAAACTTTTGAAAATCATAATTTCAACACTAGAATTTAATTCCAAACATTTTCACAATTAGGTCCTAAAATTAATTTCCATCAATTTTACTTGATAAAATTATCATATATCAAAATTAAAGCTTCGATTCTATGTTTATTCATCATATTCTTCCAGAAATCATTCATAATATCTTTAAAAATTAGCCATGAAATCAAAAACTAATGAAATAGTAAGTTGGACTCAATTGTAAAAGTCTAAAAACATAGAAATTTCAAAGAGAAAGAAAGAATTGAACTTAAATGTAGCTAGAGAATGAAAATCAGCTTGAACCCTCTTCCATGGCTGTTTTTCAGCTGATGAAAATAAAGAAAAATGAAGAGAATTCTAGATATTCCAATTTGGTCCCATTTTTATTTAGTTTATTTTGGCAATTTTCCAATTTTGCCCTCATTTCACCATTTTCCTGATTTTTCTCAGCTGTTGCCGCCCAAAATATCTCCTTTGGGTTTATTTGCACTTTAGGTCCTTCCTCATTTGACAATTGAGTTATTTAATCCTTTTAGCAACTTTTACACCTTTTTCAATTTAGTCCTTTTTATTTAATTAACCACCCAAACGTTAAAATTTTCTGACGAAATTTCAATACTACCTTATTGATACTCCATCAATTTCTTGACTTAATAAATCTTTATAAAACACAAATTACTAATTTAAAAATCTCTCAAAAATCACATTTGGCTCATAATTATTAAATAAATAAATTACGAGCTTATTTTTTCGAATTTAGTGGTCTCGAACCACTATTTCGGACATCATTGAAAGTCGGCTATTACATTACTAATTCTAGAACCCCATCAACCCAGATACCAGAGGTTTGTCTTCTTTTTCCTTCCAAAGCCAAAGTATGAGTCGCTTCATTGACCAGTCGGGGAACAAAAAGGTAAGATACATCTTCGAAAATTTTTTCCAATATACGAATATGATATATAATCAGTCTAAGAATCAATCTGTCTTCCCCCTTTGTCTTGAGCTTTTTGATAACCGACAGGGAATCCCCTTCCACGAGCAGATGCCAGAAACCTATTTCTATCGCAAAGAGGATAACCCTTTCACACGCTCTTACTTCAGCCACAAAAGCGTCTACAACATCCTCAAAAAGATAAGTTTCTGCCCCTACAACTTCTCATTCAGAATCGCTAGCAAGTACGCTATTGTAGAAGTTCTAGAATCGCTTTCAAAATTTGTGTCAAAGTTGAGTTTAATAAAACCAACGTCTGGGGGATTCCATAGTTCTTTCAATAGAGATCTATAAAAACCTCCCAGATTCTCTTGGCTTAATCTTATTTCTTGACTATATCATCGAATGAATCCTAGTAGTTCCTGCAAAGAAAATTTAACTCCTTCGTGAATCAACTTATTTCTTCTATACTAGAGAGCTCATAGAGAAATTACAATAAGTTGTCTGTTTTGTTCATCTGCTGCAGAGAAAGTGTTAACAAAACAAGTTTTGCAACTCGAAATACTATCGATTGAATCAATTTTGATTTGAAAAAAAGCCCAGACCTGCTATAATATACCACAAGACCATAGTAGGTGGTCAGAATCCTCTAGAGCTGCCTTGCAGAGCGGACAGTCGACTTCAACCCTCAAAGTTCTTTGAAACAAATTACAGAAATGAGGCAAAAAATTATTAAACAATCTCTATATATGTATTTTTATTTTTGCTAGGATGTGCATAGGCCAAAAAGATTTGTAAAAATCCTTGTAAGCCTCAACATTAGGGGAGATGTAGTTAGAATTCTGTAAATGTTGTGTAACTAGGACCCAATACCCGCTCTTTATTAAGTATTCTCTAGTGCCCTCATGTTTCTAGAGCAGCATATCCTTCGATTTAGCCTCAGATATCAGAATGGAGAAAATACGAGTTGCATGATCATCATCAACAATATTGTAAACCAGATCTTTGTTCCAGATATTGGTCTCAGCCTCAATCAACTGGTTCACTGTCGTCCAGTTCAGATTAATTTTTTGAGCTGATAATCTGTTGTTTCCTACTCCAGGTAGCCAAGGATTATTCCATATATTTACACTAGCACCATTACCAATTTGCCACAGTATCCCATCTGCAATCAAATCCCTAGCACTACAAATGCTTCTCCAGGTAAACGATGGGTAAGAGCCAATTTTTGCTGATAATATATCTGAAAAAGGATAATAATGAGCTTTTAAAACTTTTGCTAAAAGATAATTGGGCTGTGATAAAAGATGCCAAGCTTGTTTTGCTAATAAGGCCTTATTAAACAAAACTAGATTTTTAAAACCCAGCCCACCAACACTTTTCGGATTGCACAAAGCATCCTAGTTACTCCAATGGATGCACTTAGCCGATTTATTATTAGACCACCAAAACTTATTCATTATGCCTTCAAGTTTTTGACATAACGTTTTCAGAAAAGTAAAATATTGCATAACATAAACTGGTATAGCTTGTAAAACCTACTTAACAAAGACCTCTTTTCCCCCATAGATAAATAGCGCAAACTTCAACCTTCGATTCATCTTCTAAACTAGTCAATAAAGTTAGCAAAAGCCTAAGTTTTTTTCTGTCTAACCATCATAGGCAACCCTAAATACTTTTCAGGATTTGAAGCCACCCTAACACCCAGTAAATTGATTATGGTTTCTTTGATATTTGTATCCACATTAGCCCCAAAATAGATAAGTGATCTATCAAAATTTAACCGCTGACCTGAAACCATCTCATACTCCCGAATAACATCTCGAACCACAGTAGCTCCCTCGTTCGAAGCGTCTCTAAAAAGAATACAGTCATCCGCAAAGAACAAGTGATTGATCGAAAATCTTTCCCTTCCAATAGGAGCACCACTCATTAGACCTTTATGTTTTGCTTCATTAAGAAGTGTAGAAAAACCCTCAGCACAAATTAAAAAGAGATAAGGGTTGAGTGGATCGCCCTATCTTAAACCTCTTGAAGGTGAGAATCATTCACTGTTTGATCCATTAAGACTCACAGAATAGGAGACAGAACAAACACTTCTCATGATGAGAACAATCCAATCAGCATGAAAACCCAAATGAGTTATCATTCCAGCCAAAAAAATCCCATTCAACATGATCGTACACTTTACTCATATCAAGCTTAAGCATAAAATTCCCTTTCTTTCCTTTCTTCTTCATTTTCATAAAATGAAGGACCTCATAAGAAATCAACACATTGTCTGAAATATGTCTTCCTGGGATAAAAGCCCCTTGAGCTTCATTAATACAGTTTCCCAAAATTGCAATCATACGATTCACCAAGACTTTCACAATAATTATGTAAACTACGTTACAAAGACTTATGGGTCTAAATTGTGAAAGGATTTTTGGGTTTTCAACTTTAGGGATCAAAACAATACAAGTTTTATTAATCTCTCATATTTTAGATTCACCATTCAAAACAGATAAATAGTAACTAGAAATTTCAGGTCTAATAATATGCCAATACCTTTGGAAAAATATTGTGGGAAAGCCATCAATGCCAAGGGATTTCAAAGGCGCTATCGTCTTAACAACATAGGTAATATCCTTTCTAGTAAATTACTGAAGCAAATTATCATTCATATCTACAGTAAATATTTTCTCTACTAACTCAAATAAGCGCTCATCTGTACCCATATTTGAATTCGAAAATAAGTTACCAAAAAAATTTGAAGCAAACTTTAACATCTCCTCAGTCGTGGTAGTCCTTGTACTATTCTCCTTTTTCAACCCCTTGATTTGACCACAAAGTTTGCGTTGAATATCTACTTTACGAACATAACTGGTATTTTTGTCTCTATTGTTCAGCCAATTGACGCGGGATCTTTGCTCCTAAAAAATTTCTTCCTGATCAGCCTCCAAATTAAAGCTCAATTGAACATTTGTGATTTTAGCTGGGATCTCATCAATTGGTTCCCAATTATAAAGACAGTTTAGTCTTTCTTCTAAATCCACACGATTCTTCTTTTGCTCTCTACTTCTGGATTTACTCTACTTCTAGAGCTGCTAGCCCATTCTCTCAAGCTTATCTGGGACACTTCCTGAAATATCAACCCAATTTCTCTTTATCTCCTCCTCAAAAGAATTCTCTAAGCACCATTTGGCCTTAGATCAAAAAAGTTTATCTTTATTACATGGATCACTCCTCATCCTTCCTATGGAATCCAGTAGAAGAGGATAATAATCTAAAAAAGAATGACTCAAATGTTCTATTTGGTAGCTTGGACAAAGATTCACCCAATTCAAAGATGCAACTCCTTGATCCAATCTCTCCCTTATGTTTGTTGACAAAAACCTTCATCGCTCCCATGTAAACCACCTACCAATATAACCTAAATTATTGAGCCCGCTATCTTCCAGCGTTGTTCAAAAATCTTTCATTTGACGTTCAGCCCTTAGCTGACTACCCCTTTTTTTCAAAAGAGTTCGTGATTTCATTAAAATCCCCCAACACAATCGAAAGGGCCATTTGGTTTTGACCTAATCGTCTAAGTAATTCCCAAGACTCACTTCTGCTCCTTTCATCCAGATTCCCATAGAATCCCGTTAGTCGCCAAATATGATAAATTTATCTCCACAAAAGGATAACCAATGGTATGTTTAGGTTTCTACTAGATAAAATATGAGGTAAACTCAATAGTTTTGATTCGAAATTGTTGTCAATGGTGGGATGGGTGACCCTTGCTAAGTTTGTGCTTCTTGTGGTTCCTAGTTATTTTGTGCAAACTATCTTGCTTCATATAGGTATTATTAAGAAGATAGAATCGGTGGTGCGAGGCTTTATTTGGGGATCGATAGCTGAGAACCAACAGATTTCACTTGTTAGATGGGATACCTACTGTCGAACTGTTGCTGATGGAAGGCTGAGGTTGCGAAATCTAAGGTTATAAAATGAGTCTTTTTTGTTGAAACTGGCTATGGGTCTTTTAAATCAGGAAGAGGATTTGTGGGTCTGAGTCTTGTAAGGGAAGTATAAAATGCATGAGTATTATTCGATAATTATAGAACAAGTTAATTGTCCGTATGCTTGGTAATCATTAGCAAGTGTATATAGCACATTGCGGTAGAATGTAAGGTGGAAAATTAGAGATGGGAAGCAAGTGAGATTTTGGCACAATATGTGGGATAATGAACTAAGGCCCTTAAAAGTGCGCTTTTGTGAATCCACATGGTTTTTGACATGACATCACTTCACTCATGATAGTGGAATCATAGCTCAATAAAATTAATAAATGATATCCTCTCATTAACATGGATTACGAAATGAAACATGGTTATGAGTCATTTGCTGAGAGAAATGATTTTATCATTATTGCTATAAGTAATGGTCATTTTCATTGCAGAATATACAATGGTGACCATGAGATAAAAATGAGTCGAATTAGGAGAATGGAGTTATCTTGAAGGGATCACAAATATCTTATGAGGGTAATAAACATATGAAAAAGCTATTAGAATAAAGCTTGAAATAAGTAGCTTTTGTAATAGTATATAAATACGATTTCATTCATGTTCTATAGATTGATTGACTCCGTGATTAAATAATTTTGTAATTAAAAGACAACGGATCGAAACTTAATTACAAATTATTTTAGCATGTAATTTTATATGTTCATCTAATCCTTCCGCTAACTCACAATAATTTTGAATTGTATAAAAGAAATTTGAATGAATAGAGAAAATGATGAATGAGAAATAGATTATATGGATTACTATTTGTAGTAATTGCATTTTCTTGAGAAGGCAAGAGATGAGTTAATAAAAATTTAATTTATTTGTATTATTATTTAATTGGATGAATAAGTTAAATGATTGAGTAGTGAAAATTAATTTATGGAGTTATTGTAATTTAATTTCATACATATAATTAAATAAGTTTGTACATAAATTTTAATATGGTAAAATCATCATGATTTTAATGAAATTAGAATTGATTGTATAAATTATTTAATTATAGTTAATTATTTTAATTAATAATATTTTTATACAAATTAATAGTTAATTTGAAGAAATATTTAATTATTTAGTTAACTAAATGTACGAGCTTGCTTTTATTTAAATAAAGATAGATAAAGTTAGACAATAGGATCAAATAAAGTCGGCCTAACAAGCCCAAATAGAACAAAGGGTGGCAACCTAGGAGTCCCTCTCTCATGGGAAGTCATTGGCTATGTTATTTGAGAAGTCCTAATTAGACTAAAACTCCTCTATTTTAATTAATTTATAACTCTAATTGAGAATTAAAATCTCGCCTAAATTCCTCTTTATATAAATATGCATAGATGAAATTTACAAGTAATCAAATATAAAGGGAAAACTATCCAAACATTTAGTAGTATTTTATTTGAGTAATTTTTCTAACCTCTCATTTATTATTATTTTTATAAATATAATGATAATAAAAGTATAAAAAATGAAAAATACATAATAAAGTAATAAAATATAAATAAATTTGGGCTTTAAACTCTATAATGATTACAATGATAAGTTGATATGCCACTCTGGTTATCAAGTTTAGGTCAAATTTTAAAAATAGTCCTTATACTTTTTCTTCTGAGTGAAGTGAATTCTTTTTATTGTATTTTCTTCTTTTTTTCTCCCTTTCATAACCTTCGTCGTCGCTAGTGCAACCATTGTCTCCGGTGGTTTTCTTCAATCACAACAAAGCATTGACATTTGTGTTAAACGTGTATGGTTCGTGGGTTTAACCCCTCGTTTGCTGCCCATTTCTATTTTGTTGCCCACTACTTTGTTGTGTGGTAGTGGGTGAATGTGGATAGTGGGATGGTAGTTTTTAATAGGGAACCACCACTATAAATGCTCCAAGCTTAAGTTTCCTAAGCATCGAAAATACATTTTCAGAATATAATTCCATCTAGTGAGGTTTTCGAGTGCTTAGAAGGCTTTAGCGATTTTGTGTCTTTCAAATTTTGTGTTTTCATAAAGCTAAATAAGACGTCTTTGTCAGTTGGTTGATGCGCTCAACAATGGTGTTACAACGTCTTGATTTTGACATTTTGCTTGGACAATGGCAGGAGGTATTTTTGTTTGATCTTTCTGCTACTTAAATATTGTTTAAACTGCGATTTGTGCTTACATTTGGTATTAGAGCCATGTTTTAAGCTCTAGCTTGTCTGATTTTAAATGTTTGTCAAGTTCTCAAAATAACAATTCCATGTTTATTAAATTATTTTCAAATATTTTTTTTGAGAATTTTTATTTCAAACTTTTGCACAAAATGGTTAGATTTTATCAATGTGAAATTTCTAAAATTATTTTTATTATAAAAAATTAGTGAAAAATTTTAGAAATTTGTTGTTTGAATATTTTTTATGTGCCTAAAGTAAATGGTTGTATGTAAATTATCTGGTTATTAGTTACATACATTTTTAGGTGCATAAAATTTTTAGACTCATTATATAAGGTATTTAACAATAAAACTAGAAAATATATGTTTGGGGATCCAAATGATTTTATTTAATTAGAGAATTAGTCACAACAACTTTAACTAAATGAAACTATTTATTATAGTAAAGATCTCATAAGGTTTATAGATATTAAATGTTGCATAACGACTTAGCAACAATCTTGAATAAAGTCTAAGGATTAATATCTAGCTAAGTGATTTTCATAATTTTATTTAGTTAAAGACTATCCACAACATATTTAGTTAAATAAAATTATTAATGTTAAAAATCACATATGGAAAGCATAGGTATTAAATCTCATTACATAATTTATTAAGATAAAATTATTAAATGATTTTTCATAGTTACCCAGAGGAATTATGAAATTGAATTTAATATTTTTTAGTAAAAGGATAATAAATAATTCTATTATAAAATGAATCTAATTGAATTAAAAATTTAACCCACAGACAATTTTTATGTCACTAGATTCATTATTTACATAATTTGCATTGGTAGATTATGATTTATGTTTGCCTCAAATTTTTGTTAAGCATGTATGTTAATTTATTTTGCAGTTTTACAACTTGTGATTATGTCTGATAATAAAGTAGATATACCTGAATGAACTAGTGAGAACTTTAAGTCTTGGAAGGAAAGTATTCTTCTCCAATTAGGGTGCTTGGATATTGACTATGCCATAAGGAAATCTGAGTAATATATTACTGAAATCAGTACTTAGGTTGATCTTACTCTGTATGAAAAATGGGAGCGATCTAATCGCTTAAGTATCATGTTAAAAAAGAGTAAGGTTCCTACTGATGTTCGTGGCTTAATTGAGCATTATGAATATGTCCAAGAATTATTGGTGGCTATTGAAAAATAGTTCAAAACTTCTCAAAAGTTATTAGCCAACACCCTAATCATGAAGTTCACATCAATGAAGCTCACTATCGTGAAATGTGTACGTGATCACATTAACAAGATGTGAGATTTAACACCTCGATTAAGAGCACTTAAGGTTGAAATGTTTGAATCTTTCATGGTGCACTCTATATTCAACACTCTTCCACCTCAGTATGGGCCTTTTAAGATCTCCTATAACACACATAAGGATAAATGGTCTATCGATGAACTTTTGAAAATGTATGATTAAGAGGAGGCTAGACTCATACTGGAGATGGGAGAGAGTGCACTGACGGTTACTCAAGGAAAGAAGATGATCCAAACCAAGTAAAAGGGGAAGGCTAAAATGCAACCCCAAGCTGACATAAAGAAGGAGTCCAAGTGTTTCTTTTGTAAAAAGAATGGACACTTAAAGAAGGACTGTGTCAAGTTTAAAAGTTGACTTGAGAAGAAAGGTAAATCAATCTCACTTGTTTGCTTTGAGTCCAATATGGTTGGTCTTAGTTATAACACATGGTGAATTGATTCTAGTTCTACAATCCATATATCAAATTCCTTACAGGGATTAAGAAACTTGAGGGAACCAGTGGGAGTTGAGCGACACATCTGCTCAGGAAATAAGATGGAGTCATATGTAGAAGCAATTGGAACATGAAAATTAGTGCTTAGGAGTGGCTTTGTTTTAATTTTAGAAGACTTTTTATATTCCTTGTTTTTCTAAAAATTTAATTTCTATTTCAAAACTTGTATCAATTGAGTATTATTTTATTTTTCAAACATTGGTTTCAATTTATTTTATAAATCCGAACTTGTTGGAAATGGTGTTTTATCTAATGGTCTTTATTATCTTAATTTCACAAAATAATGCCACTCATAATGTTATGTATGTTCAACCTAGTACTAAACATTGTATTATAAATGAAGATTCCTCTATTTTATGGCATCAGAGATTAGGACACATCTCCATTGAAAGAATTAAAAGATTAGTAAATGATGGGGTACTTAATACTTTAGATTTTACTAATTTCAATACTTGTATAGACTGCATTAAAGGCAAGCAGACTAACAAGTCAAATAAAGGTGCCAAGAAGAGTTGGACCATACTGGAAATCATCCATTCTGATATATGTTTTGATATAGATGTGCAAGGTTAGAAATACTTCATCACTTTCATAAACAATTACTCACGATACATGTATCTCTACATGCTTTATCACAAAAGTAAAGCATTAGAAACCTTTAAAGTTTTCAAGGCTGAAGTAGAGAAACAATGTGATAAGCAAATTAAGATTGTGAAAACTGATAGAGGTGGTGAGTATTATGGTAGATACACTGAGGATGGACAAGCACTTGGTCCATTTGTGAAGTTTCTTCAATATAATGATATAGTTGCCCAATATACTATACTAGGCTCACCTGATCAGAATAGTGTTGCGGAAAGAAGAAACCAAACTTTAATGCACATGGTGCAAAGTATGCTTAGTAGCTCTAAGCTGTCTAAGTCCTTATGGGTTGAAACTCTCAAAACGACTGTGTATATATTAAACCGAGTTCCAACCAAGGTTGTCCTAAAGACACCTTTTGAATTGTTTAAGGGTTGGAAATCGAGTTTGCGACATATACGCGTATGGGGATGCCTGTCTGAAGTACGAGTTTATAACCCACAAGAAAAGAAATTGAACCCAAAAACCATTAATGGGTAAAGGTCTAAAGGATGCAGATTCTATTGTCCATCTCATAGCACTAAAATTGTGGAACCAAGAAATGCAAAATTTCTTGAGAATGACTTAACCAGTGGGAGTGACTCGTCTCGGGACACGATTCTTGTAGGTTAACCTTCCATCTCAGATGATAGATTGGTTATTATACAAAACACCCCTCAAGCTCAATCGGGTGTTGAACAACCAATAAATGAAAATCCCCTAGTTGTTGAAAATACTCTAGTAGATCAAATTGTTCAAAAAAATCTAGAAATTATTGAACAATCAATTGAACAACATGATCTATAAGAAAATGTTGGTTCAACATTGAAGAGATCTACTAGAGAAAGGAAATAAAAAATTTCTAGTGACTATATTGTGTATTTGCAAGAGTCTGATTATAATATTGGAGCTGAAAATGATCTTGAGTTATTTTCACAAGCCATAAGTTGTAAAGAGTCAGAATTGTGGTACAATGCTTTGAAAGAAGAGATGAATTCCATAAAAAGTAACAATGTTTGGGATCTTGTTCCATTGCCTGAAGGCGTAAAAGCTATTGGATGTAAATAGGTCTTTAAAACAAAAAGAGACTCAATAGGCAACATAAAAAGATATAAAGCTAGACTCGTTATGAAAAGATTCACTCAACGAGAAGGAATCGATTATATTGAGACTTTCAATCTTGTATCTAAGAAAGGGTCATTGCGCGTTATGTTAGCATTAGTAGCTCATTTTGGCCTTGAGTTGCAACAAATAGATGTGAAAACCACCTTTCTCAATGGTGACCTAGAGGAAGAGGTATACATGAAACAACCTGAATGATTCTCCTCTAGTGATGGTGAGCACTTGGTATGCAAACTAAAGAAGTCCATATATAGATTGAAACAAGCCTCTTGATAGTGGTATTTAAAGTTCCATGAAATTGTCTCTTCATTTGGTTTTGTCGAGAATGTCAAGGATAAATACACATACCAAAAGGTCAATAAGAGTAAAATTTGTTTCCTTATTTTATATGTGGACGACATTTTACTTGCAACAAATGATAGGGATATGCTACATGAGGTGAAATAATTTATTTCTAAAAATTTTGATATGAAAGATATAGGTAGTGCGTCTTATGTCATTAGCATTAAGATTCATCGTGATAGACATCGCGGTATCTTTGGTTTATCTTAAGAAACCTATATCGACAAAATTTTAGAAAGATTTCAGATGAAAGATTGTTTACCGAGTGTTGCTCCTATCGTGAAAGGTGATAAGTTCAATTTGAACCAATGCCCGAAGAATGAATTTGAGAAGGAGCAAATGAAAAACATTCCATATGCTTCTGTTGTTGGAGGCCTGATGTATGCTCAAGTTTGCACAAGACCTAACATTGCATTTGCAGTTGGAATGTTAGGGAATTATTAGAGTAATCTAGGTATTGACCATTGGAGAGCTACAAAGAAAGTTTTGAGATATCTTAAAAGGACAAAGGACTACATATTTATATACAAACGATTAGACAATTTGGAGGTGATTGGCTACTCTGATTCAGACTTTGTCGGCTATGTTGATTCACCTAAATCAACATCAGGTTACAAATTTATGTTTGCTGGCGAAGCTATATCTTGGAAGAGTGTCAAACAGTCCTTAACTGTTACTTCCACTGTAGAGGCTAAGTTCGTTTCATGTTTTGAGGCTACGTCACATGGAGTATGGTTGAAGAGTTTCATATATGGGCTTAGACTTATGGATTCAATTTCTAAGCCATTGATGATATATTGTGACAATTCAAATATATTTTTTATGGCTAAAAATGAAAAAAGTCGAAGTTGAAGTAAACATATCGACATTAAGTATTTAGCCATAAGGGAAGGTGTTAGAGAAAAGAAAGTGGTCATTGAGCACATTAACACTAAGCAGATGTTAGTTGATCCTTTGACTAAATGCATGCCACGACATAGATTTAAGGATCATGTTGTCACTATGGGACTTGTTCCCACCTTGTAAATTTTTGTTATAAGAACGATTATAATGAAACTCTATTAAGTTTGATGTTTTTCATATTTTGTGCGCACATTAATTTGATTGTTTCGAGAAATGTCACTAAAGTTTAGACTTAGAATAAACATTAGGTTTATTCATTAAGAAATTTGGGCTAAAGTGTTAAGACATGATATATTGTGATAATACTACTCAAATTCTAAGAGAAAATATCGCCATGATTCATGTATTATGTTTTGACTTTAAGTTTTTATGGGCAATACGAACCAAGTGAGAGAATGTTAGACGTGTATGGTTCATGGGTTTAACCCCACGTTTGCTGCCCGTTCCCATTTTGTTGCCCACTACTTTGTTGTGTAGTAGTGAGTGCATGTGGATAGTGGGATGGTGGCTTTTGATGGGGAGCTACCACTATAAATACCCCAAGCTTAAGGTCCCTAAGTATCAAAAATACATTTTCCCTAAGCATAAAAAATATACTTTCAGAAAACAATTTCATCTAGTGAGATTTTCGAGTGCTTAGAAGGCTTTAACTATTTTATGTCTTTCAAATTTCATGTTTTCATAAAGCTAAATACAACGTCTTCGTCGGTTGGTTGATGCACTTGACAAATGGTGTTACATCATCTAGATTTTGACATTTTGCTCGGACAATAGCTAGATGTATTTCTGTTTGATCTTTCCACTGCTTAAATATTGTTTAAACCGTGTGCTTACAATTTGAACTAAAAATTCGTATAAGAAAATGCTAACATTATTTGCTCTATGGTTAGCCAAATTCACAATGAGTCTGTACTTTGCCTTGCTCTAACCGAGTCCTTGAATGCTGATAATTCTTTTTATAACTTCAAATTACAGCTTTGCTAGCTAATTTCATTTCCTGAGAAGCCACAATACCCCCAAAGATTCCCACAATGCTCAACCAAATAGTCCAGGGTATTTTCATGAGCATTTTCCAAATACATGAAATCTGCTACAAATTATTAATATGTATTTAGATATAAATATGAAATATAACTTCTTAAATATATAATAAATTTAAATCCATTCATTTTAAAACTTAAGCATTCATGGATTACTCTCTTTGAAACTAAAGTAGCGTGGTGGAGCACATCTATGCTCTCTCTTTTATTTTGCAATCCCTATGAACCATCTCCCTTCTTTACCATCGCCTAGCTTCCCCCTTCACCGCCCTTAAAATCTCTCCCTTAACCTTGCTCCACCCTTGTTGTTCAGCTTGCGTCCTAGTGGTCTTTTTCCTCCATCGTCGCTCCTCACCTAAGTCTAACCGTGCATTGCTCTCGCCCTTTCCTAACCTTTCTCCACTGTCATTGCTGCCCTTCATCCTTGATCCTCTATGAGCAACCCCTATTTCAGTTCTTGGACAGCACCCCTGAGCTCTGGTATACAAACGCCACTCCAATCCCACCCTTTTTCCGCCCACAACCCCCTCCTTTTGTGCCCTCCATCTCCACCATTGGTATTTTAGAAACCTCACCAATAATCTTTTCGACCATTTTCAACAATCCACCTTTTAACAAAGAGCTCTCGAGCTTGAAAAGCCTTTTCGGCGGCTAACAACTTAGCCGTTGAATAGTTGATTACCACCCACACTTGCCACCTTTGTCATTCCATCAGTTGATGATCGGCCAATTTTCTAGCGTGATGAGGATCTCCGGAATAATAAGCTTTGGACTAGGGATAGTCCTCTGCCTTCCTCGATAATGGCTGTCATTCTAGCGCCGGCTTTTTGCTTGACATTTTCGAGGACTGTGTCTTTTGCTCAAACACAAAGACTGATCCTTTGGACCTGTTGATGATGGAAATTAGTCGACGAGCTTGTGTTTTGTTTGGTCATTTTCGAGGCTTCACACATTTGTTGTTTTAGGTTAAGTAGTGAAGATTCCATCACTACGGGAGCGATAACGTTAGGAAGGAATTCATCCCATTAAGGTGATCATTTACCATGATGGTTGTCTGCCATTGTAATGGCCGAGTCATCCTTAGCTCCCTTTCGATGTTTGATGGTGGAGACTTGATTCAAGTGTTTGGTCGTCTTATGTTGCCCGACTCGAGCTTTAGGTTTATTGGCTATTAGGGCCTTGTTTTGTATTGGTCAGAGCATTGGCTCTCGTTCATTTTCATTGAGCTAGATAGAAGCTTTGTCTTGTTCAGAGCTTTTTCTCTTGTTCACTTATACCGAGTTTGGTTTTTAATGTTTGTAAATCTCTCTCATATATGAAAGTTTCTCATTGACAAAAAAAAAAAAAAAAAAAACTCTAGCATTCATGAATCATATACATAATCATTTAACTGCTAATAGTAAAAGGAAACAATGGTTAAAACTCTTATTGGCACCCAAAGACCAAGATTTAGGGTTCAAACCTGTCACCTTCTCCCTCTAATTTTTAATGTATATAAGAAATGTTTACTTTATTTATAACAAGTTTTTATTCAAGATAAATAATAAGAACCAAGTCCTTGAACCACTAGGCTTCAAGCTTGGCATGAATAGTGAAAAGAGCATCAAGATCGGACGACTAAAAGTAACAACTCTTTGAGGGCTCCCTCTGTGCTTCACCTTGTGATTTCTTCTTCGGTGGTGGACATTGAAACGCCTGAAGAATTTGATGTTAAAGATTCTTTCTGCTTATTATATTAATGGGCCAAATATTGTAGATTTTTGAGCTTTTTGCTTATTGATTTCGATTTTCAAATGCTGGCTCAATTCAGTTATGGCTTCGGTGCATGCTAGTTTCACATCTGTTGTCAGTAAGAATGGGAACTGTTATTCTCCTACAAAGTTTCCTAGTACAACCTTCTTTCCTGGATTTGATTTGGTCGGGCGTGTTTCAAATGCTTGTAAGAAGGAAATATGTCTCTCTGCTATGAGTTCTGGACCTAAAGCCACATTAACTTTTGATCCTTCAACAACCAGTTGGGAGAGCAGCAAACAGTGGCAGCATACCATCGATCCCATATCCCCTAATTTTATGCCATTTCCAACCTTTTAAGAATGTTTCCCAAATAGCTCAAAGGAATGCAGGTTAATGTGGTTAATATATTTGTATCTTGCTTGTTCTGTTTTCTTTCCCTTTTTGCTTGACATAGTTTTTAGAATTTTGATGCATGGTCAATCTTTCAGAGAAGTTATTCATGTACAATCTGGCCATGTACTCAAGGTTCCCTTTCGAAAGGTCCATCTGACTAGAGATGGCCATATCACTTCTGCAATTGGTGCAGCCAACGTTGGGGCTCTTGGCACAGCACTTCTCCGTTAAGCGATTCCAATGGAGCACCTTGGGTTGCCAAATAGAGATGATGATGAGAAGGCTGGAGTAATAGCATATAAGATAGCTGCTCATGCTGCCGATGTAGTCAAAGGTCATCCGCATGCTCCGGCCAGGGATGATGCATAAAGCAAGGCAAGGTTTGGGTTCCGATGGCTGGACCAGTTTGCTTTATCAGTGGACCCCATGACTGCCATGTCCTTCAATGATGAAACCCTGCTATCTGAAGGTACCAAAGTGGCTCATTTTTGCTCCATGTGTGGACCAAAGTTTTGCTGAATGAAGATAACAGAGGATGTAGGGAAGTAGGCTGAAGAGCATGGTTATGGGAGCCCTGAGGAAGCTGTGCGACCAGGGGATGGATGCTATGAGTGCTGAATTCTTGGATGCTAAGAAAACTGTTAGCGGTGAGCAACATGGTGAAGTTGGTAGAGAAATCTACATACCAACTAATTATGCCACCTCCTCTGGTAGGTGAAGGTCAGTACATCGGGGTTCTTTTTTATTGAACTTATGGAAGGTATTATATGCACCGAAAATATTACTCTAGTAATTGAAGTAATCCTGTGATTACAAATGAAATGAATCCATGGTAAAATAAGTCAAATCCTTTAAAATATTCTTCTTTCTTTTAAAGAAAAAATGAGCACATAATTTATGCCATTAGAACTTCAATGCACGTTTTATTTATGGTTTTGATGTTATATTGATGCAAAACGCACCAGGGGTGCCTGTATCTGCATTTAGCTCATGGCATTCGACCATGAAGCTGGCAGATGAGGGTGAGAAAGTCCCTTTGAACCTGAAAGGATAATGCTTGCATTTTGCTCAATAAGCATTAAGTAGTTTGACCAGATTTGGTTGAATGAAGTAAATGAACAATACTATTATATTATTTGGCTAGTTAAAATAATACAAAGTGTAATGGCCCATTTTTGCCCGGGCTTACATCAAGACCCAAAACCGGAATAAAACAAAAATAATAAAAATCCAAAATTAAAAGTCCAATGTTTGATTACAAATATTTGGGCCAAATAAAATAAACCTATTTTCTAACCCAATATTCCAAAACTCTGTAGCCCAATGTTTGACCCAGATTCTAAATCCCAAAATCCCAATAAAAAATTGGCTTAAATAAGCCCAAAGCCCGAAGCTCAGCATACCCAAAATTGTTTCAGCTTCTTGTGAATTCCAGAAGAGTCCGGAACAAGCTGGAACGGCACCAGGGTTGGTCTCACACGAGAAACCCTTGCGTTCAGCTTCCACGTCACCAGGTTGCTCTGTCCAGCGGTACCCGCAAAGAACACACGAGAAGAGTGATAACAGAAACGGGAAGATGACAGCAATGAAAATAGAATTTTATTTTTATTCTGTAAATCTAGGCTATAAAAAGCCTTGTCTTGTACACCAAAGTTTTTTACACACACATTACGTTTAATATACGCATGCAAATTAGATATTCAAAAATCTAGATCAAAAATTCGAAAGGTGAATCCCAGATTTTCCCTTTTTTTTCCTTTATTTTCTTTGATTGATTTGCAGATTTAGTATGAATATTAAAAGGGAAAGATCTGAATCGACACCGATGAAAAGCCCCGAACATCTCAGATATACATAGATGTGGGCGAGGGTCGAATGAGATTAAAGTTTTGTGGATTTTGTTTTTAAAAAAAAAAAAACAGTATAAGATTCATATCTTTTGTGAAAAAGTAAGGAGCAAGATTACCTGATTTTTGGGAAACGCGACCCTTGTTGGCTAGATCTCGTCCTTGTCCACGCCAATGGCCATTAAACTGATGGATGCTCATGGCTGCGGGATGAAACGAACCCACACAGAGCAAGGGTTCTGCTTCTTTTTTTTGCATCTATTTTGAGATGGAAAGTAAATGAAATAGGGTTTTAAGCAACAAAGGGCTAAACGGCGCCGCATAAGAGGAGGTAGGGTCCGCGTGTTAACCCGCCTGGAGCCCCGGTCTTGTGCCTTTGCGCCTAGATTGGTAAATTTACGCAGCAGGTCCCTCTTCGTTGTACTGCGGCGCAATTGGCCCCCATTTGCATTTAATTTGCTTTATTATCCCTAAAATTTGAAATATTTTTATATTTTAGTCCATATTTTAACACGATGCTTCAAGATCAGGGATTATTTCAATATTGATCCTTGTAAATTCATATGTGTTATATATGTGTCTCTTTTAATATTTTCACTTATGTTTAAATTTTCTTTTTTTTTTTTATTTTACTTTGATTTTGATTAAGTATTTTATCAGATTTATGTTATATATTCGAGATTATTCACTTGTATATTTTCATTTTTTTAATGTTGTATATTCATCCTTGTTTTATTTTCATATTATTTATTATTGTTTATATTATTTGAAATGTTAATGTTAATGATATTATTTGTATTGTTGATCACTTATTGGTTGTAATTTGGGATAATTGAATTTTCATATTGTTGTAAATTATTTTATGTAATGTTTTATGTGTTATTATACATGTACATACCTCTTAATAATTGGTTTTATTCCATGGATATTATTAACATTAAGTTATTATGCATATATTTAACTATTTTTTGGTCTACATGATATACATATGTATTTGTTTGTTTTTAAAAAACAAAATCACATGTTCTATACATATAATTAAATTTTAGCTATACATATATAAAAAAAATAATTGATATACATATATTTTAAATACATTTTAACATTAATATTTTGTACATATGATTTTTTTAGATTTATTCATATATCCTTCTTATTCAAAAGGAAATCTCACACATTTTGTATTATTTAAATTATTATTAAACATGTTTTGTATTTATATCTAATTTGTATCTATTATTAAAGCTAAAATATTTTTATACATATATATATATATTTTAAATAAACTCATATAATTGTGTTTTAAAATTACTACGTATATAAGTTATGTTTAATTCTTTAATTCCTATTTTAATCAAAGGATATTTTAACATATAATTATTTCTAAAATTTTCCCACATATATATGGCATATTTTAATTTATTTTTACTAGGTATATGTTATTTTCACATAACTTTTTGTAAATATTTTTCTATGTATATATATCTTCTTTTAAAATTATTTATGTGTATAATATTTTTAAGAACTCTTTTAAATCATATAATTTATTGTACTTCATATTTTCCTCATGTTTTTTTCATATATATATATATATATATTGTTACTTATATAATTCATATATTTACTTCATTTTATGCATCATTAATTTTTTTTTATACTCAATACTTATCTGTATATAAAGGTTTCATAAATTGATTTTGTATATTATTTTTTATCATATATTGTTATACCTTCATATTTAATATTTTATTTAAATTATCTTGTGAATTATCATTTTTTTAATAAATTTGTGTTTTAAATATTTTATACATAATTTGATTTGAACTTTGAAATTTATAATAACTATTTCAATAAATATATATCCCAAGTTTTATGCAAATGTGTCAACTTATATATGTTATATAATTCTTCATTTTGTTTCATGCATATTTTGTACATCATTTTATTTTGTGTTATAATTATGTATGATATTTTATATTAATTATTCATTATCCATGCTTGAAAGTTTTGTTTTTTTTACAATGATTGTTAAATAGGGTTATTTGTGCTCAATAGTACTGGGTATGACTTTCCCGGAAAACTAAATATTTAGATAACCTCTTTTATAATTCTTCAAAAAGCCGAAAATTGATCGCATCTTAAAGGTATAAGGGATCATATCCAATCGTACTGGATATGAAACCGCATATCTTTGGAACGAGAGATTTTCGATCACCAATTTGAGCTATTTAAATATTTTTACATATTTCGGAATATCTTTTCTTTTAAATTTTTCAAGGACAACATCAAATCAATTTGGTACCAGTTTTTGGGCGTAATGAGGGTGCTAACCCTTCCTCATACCTAACCGACTCCCAAACCCGTTTTTTTTTTACCTAAATCATTTTTTTTTTCATTAAATAAAGCATTTTAATAGGTGGTCCAATCACACCTAAATCAAAAGATTGGTGGCGACTCCACACTCGATTTTAAATGTCGATCCCCATTGCTTTAAAAAAAAAAGGGTTTCGACACAAAGAATTGAAAAGGAATAATTATAAAATGATCTAAATAATAACATTTTATTTATAATATTAATTATTATTATGGATAAGTAGTAGTTAATACTATCCAAAGAAAGGAGGGAAAATTTTGCTTTTGCAGAAGCTATATTTTCACTTCAAAATGTATCTACTTTGTGCTAAGTATTGACAAAAAGATAATAGAAAATCAATGAAAGGGAAGAGGTAGGGGTGGGCTTTGGAAAAGTAGGCATTGGTATAATTTGGAAGGTGATCTTAACTAACTCACCTGTGTTTTAAGGATTTTGAAGAAGTTAGGGCAGTCTTTGATTAATATCATTAGTCATGATATGATGGGCAGGTTTTGCTTATTACAAAAAAAATGACTGTACACAAGAATGTGAATATTGGAATTTGGAAACTCCTATTCTATTTGTGCCTTGAAAGATTGAGACGCAGTTTAATTTATTGAACCATGGTCGTGATTTGTGAGGATAAATCCCTCATACAACCCTTGCATCCAAGCAAATTATCGAGGGATGTTGTTCTGAAGGGTTCCATTTCCAAGAGTCTAAAAAGTTTTTATCAAAATAGATTTACCTAGTCAATTTCCTTTTTCTCTGTGGACCATCCTCTTTATAGAATCCAATTGAAGGGAGCCGTGGAAAATCAAAGAAAACTCCCCTAAGATAATGCATTTGTTTTATTTATCCTTTTCCTCTTTTTCTAAAGCCTTCTTGCCAACTTCTTTCAACATTTTTATTATTATTTTGCTGATAACTATCCCACTCGTGTGTACATAAGAACTCCCATGTCCCCACCAAATTACACAGACAATGATAGCATTTGTTGCTTTGCAGACATGGGATTCTTGCTAACTTACTCATGATGTAATGATTTTGTAAACCAAAAACAGGCATGATTCCCACTATATACTCGTAATGCAGGTGGATTTTTAAGTTTGTTTTAGAAAGAAATGGACATAAGAGCTACTTACTTCAAACACCTTCAATCTTGCTTCTTTTCCTTTTAATCATTCCTCATCATCCATTGCAGGGTACGTTTAAAAAAAGAAAAAAAGAAAAAGCAAACTATAGATAGTATCCCTTTCAAGAAAAGTTACCCCATGGTAAGTCCATGATTTGGTTTTGATGACAAAAACCACTTCATTATTGAAGTCTAGGGGTCAGATTTTATTTTGTAACTTTTATTAATTCACTGTTTCTCTTTCTTTACCTTGACCTTTTTTGGGTTCACTCTTTCAGCAATCTCTCCTTTTATATTCCTTAACCCACACCTCCATTTTCTCTCCATTGCTTTAACTGCAACTCCCCCATTTCTTATATATATATATATACTCTCTCAAAGGTCAGCTGACTGCTGGAGATGTCAACTAAAGTGAGTCAGAAAACGGGAAACAAGGCAACTGGTACTATCATACACAAGTCTAATACCAGTGCTGCAGGGAATAAAGGGGTTCCGAGGTCCCGGAGTTACGGTTTCATGCGATGTAAAACATCGAAATTTTCACCGGTAGGGTTTCTGAAGCATCTTGGTGGTAAATTAGCCAGAGGTTTACAGGTTGTGTCCATGAAAATCAGGCCATCTCCTAAGGTTTCTTCTTCATCTGGAAGATCGAAGCCATTTGTAACACCTGTTGATTCTCATAGAACTGCTGCCATCGAGGACTGCATCGAGTTTATCAACTCTTCTGCTTCTTTGCCTCGATCAAATTCCGTTTCTGCTAATCCTCATTGAACTCTGCAGTTAATGGTCTTAGTTGGTTGTTAAAGATACTTTGATGATTACCAACAACCCTATCCTAGTACCCCATATATATATATATATATACATTGTCTTTCTCTTTAGATAATGAAGCTAAATCATTCCATATATATTTAGTTTAACTATGAAAAAGATAAATAGAGCATCGGTTTTGTTTGTTTAAGTATTTTGAGGTGTTTTCATTTTATAAATTTATGGTCAAGATTGTTATTAAAGTTGAGAGACAAAATTTTAATTTAAAATAAACCTGATTTCTTGAGAGCTGGGCACCTATACAGCTGTATATTTTGTTATTAAATCCATTAGGCTTTTTTTCTAGATCTTGATCTTTTTACGGCATTAAAAGATGACAAAGAAACCAACTACAGTGGAGTTGAGACAGCAATCACATGATAGTGTTTTCCAAACCAAGCGTGCGCATTAAAATTCTTTGCTTTTTTAATTTTTCTTTGAGACGGAATTGGATGAACATGCCTAGCTTTCTTAAGTGCAAGACCAAAAATTGACATCCCAATAGTTGACATTCGTCCTCATATGCCAATTGGAGCCCAACAATGAAGTCCTCCATTATCCATCTTGTCTACCACCAAAAGCTTGATTTGAAACCCCTTTATTAAACAACAAGATCATGTTTGGGATTTGGGTTCTACATTATCCTTCCCTCCTCCATTTACTGTGTTGGTAAGCTTGGTTGGACTAACCTTTGTTCTAAACAGTCTCTAAACAGCAATATGCTAGCTAATCTGACGTTGAATTATGTCGACTATGACAGAAATGAGTTAGGTACCTGATGTAATTGCTTTGTTTGTCCAATGTTGTCAGTTGCCTAAATATCTTGTCAAATGTTAAGATGAATATAATTACTCAAAAAGACAGCAAACCCATGCTTTATTTTTCACCTAATCATGTCATTGCAACTATAGCTGCAAATGTTTCAAATTAGAAGCTGTCAACTTATGACAAGTACAGGAATGTTAAAAAAGGCTTGTCAACAAATAGTGAGGTAATTCCTAATTCTATTCAATCACTAATAGAGCAATTTCTGTTTATTTCACTCTTTTTGCATGAGATGTTGTCATATACAGTCATCATTTTTGCAGACAAAATCTATCAGGTACAGTAAACTAAATATGTTGTTCAACTTTTGCTTGCTTTAATGTAGTGTTCTAAAACCTAATTGAATTGAATCAAAATTTTTATTTATATAATATAAAATTAAAAAAAAATTAAAATAACATGTTTTAAAAATTATGTATTAAAATAATACATTTAAAGAGGTGGAGGGTAGCACATAGGCGTTACTACCTTAGGATTCTAACAAAATTTGCATGAAAATAAAAAAATAAAAAAAATAGTGGAGGCAGCTTAATAGGCAATACTTAAAGAAAATACAGGTCAAATATGACTTGTATACGGTAAAAATTGAACCTAAAACTCGACCCGCTGTCATAGATGGGACAGCACAATAGGTCACGCATAGAGAAGAGGCGGCACCTAATGATCATGCCTTGGGCACAGGCGGCACCACTGGTCACACCATCTCCATAGGCGGCACCGGCCTGCGGTGTCAAGCGATGGGACGAGTAATAGCTTCAGCCCATGAGTTGTGTGTTTGGGGACCTTATAATGGTCCTCAATGCCCCATTTTTGGCTTGAAGAGAGAAAGTTTTTGAAGAAAAGAAGAGAAGAAGAAGAAGAAGGAAAAGGAGAGGGCGGGAAAGGAAGGGAAGGGAAGGGAAAAAGAGAGAAAAAAAGAGAAGCAGAATAGAGAGACGGAAGGAGAAAGAGAAGGAAAAAAAAATAAATAGAAAATGAAAGGAGAGTTTGTTGTTTAGGGAAGATTAGGTAAAAGGTAATTTTTTTTATTATAAATTAATGTTAAATTATTTTGTTTTTGATGTTATTATTGTTAATTTAATTCAAATTTAATTTTTAATTTTATTTTTATAAGGTATTATTTGATTAAAAAGAGCTATTAAAATATGTTTGTGTTTATTTTATATTTTCATTCATTCATAATTTATTTTTAATGTTTATTGAAGTAATAAAGCCTATTTATGTTATGTACAAATAATATTTTTTTATGTAATTTATTTGTTATGTGTATTTTAGGTTGATTAGATTTATTTTTTATGTAATTTATTTGGCATGTTATTTTGATTATTTTAATATAATTTTTTTTTCTTTTTTATGTAAGTAAAAGATGAGACCATTGATATGGTATTTGTGAATGAGACCATCGAGTTAGAATTTATGAGATAAATTAAGAATTACTTTATATGTTCTAATTTTTTAAGATTTTATAATTGAGAATAAGAATTTATGTTTTTTAATTTTATTTTAAATTTTTTTATAAATATTATAAATTAATTTTCTTTTGAATCCTTCTATGCAAAAAAGAAAATTATATTTTTTTGACAATAATTAAGTTGGCATGTTATTATATATATATATATATATTATATTTTAAACCAATACATTTTACTTATTATCATTTTAAAATAATAAAAAAAATCGTATTTATTATGTTGAGATAATTTGTGTTATATTTTTGTTATATTTTTTTATTGGCATGTTATTTTTATTATTTTAATATAATTTTTTTATTTTTTTATGTAAGTAAAAGATTAAACTATTGAGATAGAATTTGTGAACGAGACCACTGAGTTGGAGTTTGAGTTGAAATTTATAAAATATATTTATTTTGTTAATGTAGTATAGCAAAAAATATGATATGGACAATACAGTTTGGTATTTTTTTGTAATTAAAAGCAATATATAAAAATTAGGTATTTTGATAAATATTTAAAATCCATCAAACTTTGAAATTAATAACCGAAATTTGTTTTGAAATTGCAAGTACCGCAATGGGTTCATTGATTAAAAACGATGGTCACATATCAAACACAATTAATAATATGGTAATATATTGTTATTCACGGGTTCCCTTAAAAAAAATCTACGTCATTTACGGAAATAAATTATGTTATTATAACTATTTTTTGTAATTTAATAATGTCAGGGCCCATATCGAGCATTAAGGGATCGGGTGAATGGTTTAGGATATTCCCCGGATGAACGACTGATGCCATACTTGGAGTTAATTGGATTCAGGTCAGTAGCATTAATTCAGACGTTTGATCTGCGGTACGATTTAATATCTGCATTGGCCGAGCGTTGGTGCCCGGAGACCTACACTTTTCATTTGCCGTGTGGGGAGTGCACAGTCACTCTGGAGGATATTGCATTGCAACTTGGGCTCCCAATCGACGGGAGTGACATAATGGGCATAAGTATGATAGTTGAGCCGGTTGCCCTTTGTTATAGCTTACTAGGATTCTCGCCCAACGATGCTAAGTCCAAATTTATGGGTTCGAGATTTTCATGGTTGAAAGTCAATTTTGAACATGTATCAATTAATGCCACTGAGTAGGAGGTGATGTGCATAGCTCGAGTGTATATTATGCATATTATAGGGAGTGTACTGATGCCGAATGCAAACAACAATTGGTTCATTTGATGTATTTACCCCTATTAGCTGATTTGCAGAATGTTCGTTCGTATAGTTAGGGTTCCACAGTTCTGGTTATGTTGTATCGGGAGCTTTGTCGGACGACAAATCCTGATGCTATAGACATAGGCGGATGGCTTATATTGCTCTAGTCATGAGCTATTTATCGGATGTCATTCTTGGCATCAGTTAGGCACCAAGCATACGTATTTCTACTAGTGAACAGGTGATAAAATTTAACTTGTTATAGCAATTAATTGTCATTTTTTTCTAATGATACTATTCTAACGATTCTATTCTAACATGTAACTTGTTTTCATAGATGGAGTTTTTATCCGGGTATCGGGAGGTCGTACACTGTCCTGATATATCGTCTGATGATTGAACAACATGTCGGGGAAGGGGTAAGCTATTCCAATGTTCGTGACATGTAATTACTTTGTATATCTTACTCGAACCGTGTTAAATTTTAACTATGTTATTAATAGTGCATTTTATCTGGATGTCGTATCGGAGACCAAAAATTGCGGTTGTTATATCCTCGTCTGCCCACATTCATTCTCACATGTGGTACATTTACGCACCAATTATCAATTTCCAGATAGTTGAGTGGTATAACGGAGATCGAGCACCCCTCAGTTTGGTTGCATCCAGTATATCCCGGATCCGCCAATGCAATTGGGGAAGATTCACGGTATTAACAAGAGAGGAAAACAGGAAAATAATTGAGGGGTTGTGCACTAGAAATATATTGTAGCGTGGGATAACCGGATGGCGCGGAGACCTCAGAAGGATATTTCTTCCGATTTGTAACCATCGTTAGAGTATATACAATGGTATCAAGTGTAGTCCCCCGCACATACATCGACTTGGGGCATACGAGCAAGTGTCCGATATAGAGGCCAAGCCAAAGCTAGAGCCAAAGCCCGAGCTCGAGCCCAAGCCCGAGCCTGAGCCCGAGCTGTCGCATACACATTTTCCTGATAGTTCTTATCATCCGAAGTTGCGGGTCAATGACTATTTCCCAGGCTCGTCAGGACACGGATATCATTCCGGGTTTGATATCTTAGTCTAGCACCACCGTAGTACAGCACTCCTCCCGGCCCGTATCTAACGCATTACTCCACTCCTCTTGGGTCGTATCTACTGCAGTACAACACTCCTCCTGGCTTAAGTTCATTGATGGCGGTTAAGGCATATGATTTTTCTTCCATGTTTTGCACACCTTCACTTGCGATGAAGAGGATGTTGATTGCTAGGATCATCCACAACATGAACGTCAACCCCCGCAGAAATATACCCCTAGGACCACACCATCAAAACATCAATTTTAGGGATTTCTTGCAATTTCAATATTACAAAATTTGTACTTTTTTTATTCTAAAAAAATATAAATCAAGAAAAAGACAATCTTTGTATTTATTTAATTAGATTAATTGCAACATTACAATATTACAACACTAAAACTTGGAACAAACTTTTTAATATAAATTTTGTAATATAAATTAAATACATTACAATATTAAAAATTGGATCAAACTTTGTAATATAAATTAAATACATTACAACATTAAAAATTGGAACAAACTTTGTAATATAAATTAGGTACATTGGATTACATAAGCTCAATTCCTACCCGATCGTGACGATTATCCAATATGGTAGTTTCGCTGCGGGCATTTACTTCGGTTATGACCAGCTGATTTGCATAATTCACAATTCTTATCGTCGGATTTCTCCCTAATGTCCATTTTATTATGGATTCTAGATGATTGCGAACGACCTTTCGGATTCTGGTGGTCGTTAAACTAACTAAAAATTTGACTTAAGGTAAGCGAACCTATCGAACAGTAGTATAGTTATGGTGAGACCGGAAATATCGTATCCACGAGGACTAAGAGTTCTAGTAATTACTATCTGTTTATTATCTAGCCAAACAATTTAGAGAATGTTTTATCTAAAACTAATTATCTAATTAACTAAGGTTGCGAGAGAGATTAAAGTTGAAAAATACTTTTGGAAACCGATGGAGAAGACAATACCCAATGAAGAATCCACCTAGACTTCACTTGTTACCTTTGAATTAGATGATTTATTCACTTGACTTAATCCATAAAAATCGCTGATTTATGTTAATATCTCTCTTGAGACTAAAAACAACTGACTCTAGGTTGATTAATTGAAATCTCTTTCTAATTAAAACCCCTATTGTCGCATTAACTTGATCTATGGATTCCCTTATTAGATTTGACTCTAATCCGGCAGATTTATGTCATCCTATCTCTAGGATTGCATGCAACTCTACTTAATTATGAATGATCTACTCTTAAACGGAGACTTTTCCTCCACTGAATAAGCACATCAAAAACCTAAATTAATATCTTGGAATATTAAAACAAGGGTTAAACTCACAATTAAGAATAAGAACAAGTATTTATCATATAACTCAATTAATAATAAGATTCATCATAGGTTTCGAGTTTAGTTCATAATAATAGAAAACATCTCAAAAGTTGGAAAATAACAAAACATAAAGAAACCCAAAGAACTTCTAGGAAATTGGATGGAAATATTCAGTGTTGATGTAGATCCTACCTCCGAGGTGATTCCGATGGTTATCCTTCAGTCTTTCCTGCCTTCTACTCTCCGTCCCCCTTTAATCATCTTCTAGGATCTTTAAATAGACTTTGGAATGCCCAAATTAGCCCAAAATTAGCCTTTTCCGAGTAGAATTAGACTTAGGCTCGACAGGGACACGACCGTGTGCCACGCCCGTGTGAAGTTGCTTAGGCCGTGTGCAATTCTGACTTGGTTTAGTGTCGACACTGCCATGACACACGAGCGTGTGGTCTACCCGTGTGTCACACACGGGTGTGTGGATCAATCGTGTGGAAGTGCCTAGACTGTGTGCCACGCTGAATTAGGCCCATTTGGTCTGTTTTTGGCTCATTTCTTGCTCCTTTCGCCTTCTTATGCTCACCTAAGTATAAAAAATAAATTTAAAGGATTAAGGGCATCGAATTCAATGAATCTTATGATAAATTATCCAAAAATACGCTAAGCATGGGATAAAAATATGTATATATTATGGTTTATCGATTCCTTTGCAACCATTCATCTGGGACAAACTCTAAAGTCGTCAGAAGTACCTCCCACGTAGACAGGTCAGGTAGGATAGGGAACTTATTCTTCCAAACATGCAACGTGCGCTTGAGGGTGTACACATCATCGATAATTTGTTCAACATTGAGCAAAACTTTAGCACACGCTGTCACGACATGCGCACATGGATAATGAAGTGTTTGGAACCTCCTACAATCATACCGTTTGTTTCGGAGATTAGCTTCATAGGACCTAGGTGGTATACCGAGTCGACAACTGATGGTCTCCATAACTTGAAACGTTTCAAGACATCGTGAATATATTTCTACATTTATCGACCTCGTTATCTGACGATTTCAACCATTGCATCCCTGACATCTTCGACTAACACATGTCCCGCCTCCATCTGGTTGACTTATTGTTGACCTATTCTTGACATCAAGGTAGCCAATCTATAGCATGTAGCAGAAAAGACATATGAAATCAAAAGATGTCGTATTTTCAACAACACAACGTTGATCCCTTCCACCAAGTTTGTGGTCATTTGACCATAACGAAAGCCCTCATCAAAACTTTAAGCCCATTGTTACGGCTTTATGGTATCCAACCACTGTTGGAAAGATGTGTTCATTTGACCTTCCATGTCAATCTCAAGTCGAGTTATTTTTTGGCGAAAAATGTGTGGCTTTAGCTCGTGCGTCGTATATGTATTAAGAAAAGATAAGTTAAGGTATTGCCTTAAAACATTAAAACTTATATTGAAAAGATAAGGTTATCCTTTACCTATTCTCACAACTTGTCTTCGCCAGTCTGCATTCTTATAATCTCGATGAATGTTAGCCGCGATGTGTTGGATGTAGTAAACAGATCTCCATGGCATACTGGAACGCATAATGACGATAATTAGTCATTTCCCTCTATCGGAAATGATACAAATATTATCGTTGCTAATAACATACCTTCGCAGGTTGGTAAGGAAAAATTCTTACGATTCTATGTTCTCCTTATCTACGATGGGAAATACTATAGAGAGCACGTTCTTGTTGCTGCCTTGAACAACCATAAGAAATAGGATTTATGTATATTTTTCATATAGATAGGTCCCATCTACTTGCACAAACGGCTTGCAGTGGGAAAATGCACGCACACATGGATAAAATGTCCAGAACATTTGATGGAAAATTCTTTTTTCCAGTTGTAGTTGGTTATCCAGGCCGTAATAAGGTCGTGCCTATAACTCAATGACAGTCCCAGGTACTTACTCCCGCATAGCTACTATCCATCATTGTAGCTCATTATACGACGCATCGAAATCCCCATACAATTGCTCTATTACCATTTTTTTAGCTATCCACGCCTTTCAGTATGATACTCGATACTGGAATCATACCTGTATTTCGAAAATCAGTACTGAAACTTTAATGGTTGGCATGTCCTTCACCATTGGCATGATACAATATAGATAGTTTTGGAATCAAGTTTTTGATGATCATCTGTCATATGTGTTGATGTGCATGTGTGAGGCCTAACAAATTTTCGTATCTCCCATATCTACGAATTTTAATAAATGCAGCTCGTACTCGACAATTGTAGCTTTTCGCTGACTTCCAACACTCCCCAATATATAATATCAGTTTAGACACTGTGACTTTGTAGTCCACTAATATATTCATGCTATACCGCTTAATAGCAAATACGCATTTTTCCTTACTTTCGAATCTTTGGCCTATAAACAACTCCTCAATATAAAAATCTATGGTCAGCCGGTGAGCAGGTGGTATTTTAAGGTACTCTGGGAACTCGGCTACATGCGCCGCGTTGGGGTCTATGAGCAACATTTGTAGCCCAAGATTATTGTCTATCATAATACGTCGAATCTGGTTCTCGACTGAAGACATGTTAATGTTTCCATTGTTATTCACGTCTTCTTCATCAATATCATCGATGAACTCATCCACATCGGGATCCCTATCACTATCAACCTCTTGATCACAAGGATCACTATTATTGTATCCATTATCACCAACCACATCAATATTGGGTGCAACATTAAGATCGATATCGATCTCGCGTATAGTCGATTCATTATCAACATACAATATTAGAGCCACCATACACAGTTCTTGAGCTCCATGTTTTTCACCATATGCAGTGAGATCTTTAGTTGGCTCCACACCAGTTAACTCAGCAAATAAGTGAATTGGTGCATTTTAGTCACTCCGATTGCTACAATAAAGAGCGGTTATTGTCTTCATGTCTTCATCATCTACAAGTTCCATTTCGGTGAATTTGATGGGATCTATCGGAACTGAAAACTTGTAGAAAAGTTTCGAGATTCTTCTCCCATAACGTCTAACAATTTTTGTGTAATAGTCGACTTTCAATGATGTCCGAAATAGTGGTTCAAGACCACTAAATTCTAAAAAACAAGCTCGTAATTTATTTATT
Organism: Gossypium longicalyx; assembly: GCA_025698465.1. NCBI lineage: Eukaryota > Viridiplantae > Streptophyta > Magnoliopsida > Malvales > Malvaceae > Gossypium > Gossypium longicalyx. The sequence goes on along the minus strand of CM047001.1, from coordinate 66,049,155 downwards.
TAATAATTATGAGCCAAATGTGATTTTTGAGAGATTTTTAAATTAGTAATTTGTGTTTTATAAAGATTTATTAAGTCAAGAAATTGAAGAAAAAAAGCGATTACGAGATCTCAATTTTATAAATCGAGCCGTAAATATTTTTATAAATATTTATGGAGTATCAATAAGGTAGTATTAAAATTTCGTCAGAAAATTTTAACGTTTGAGTGGTTAATTAAATAAAAAGGACTAAATTAAAAAAGGTGTAAAAGTTTCTAAAAGGTTTAAATAACTCAATTGTCAAATGTGGAAGGACCTAAAGTGAAAATAAGCTCAAAGGAGATATTTTGGGCAGCAATAGCGGAGAAAAATCAAGAAAAGGGTGAAATGAGGGCAAAATTGGAAAATTGCCAAAATAAACTAAATAAAAATGGGACCAAATTGGAATATCTAGAATTCTCTTCATTTTTCTTTATTTTTCATTAGCTAAAAAATAGCCATGGAAGAGGGTTCAAGCTGATTTTCATTCTCTAGCTACATGTAAGTTTAATTCTTACTTTCTCCTTGAAATTTCTATGTTTTTAGACTTTTACAATTGGGTCCAACTTACTATTTCATTAGTTTTTGATTTCATGGCTAAACTTTAAAGATATTATGGATGATTTCTGGAAGAATATGATGAATAAACATAGAATTGAAGCTTTAATTTTGATATATGATAATTTTATCAAGTAAAATTGATGGAAATTGATTTTAAGACCTAATTGTGAAAATGTTTGGAATTAAATTCTAGTGCTGGAATTATGATTTCCAAAAGTTGTAAAGTAGTTTAAAGTGATAGAATAAATTGTTAATTGAGAAAAATCAGCTCAATTGAGAGGCTAATTGAGTAGGGACGAAATTGTTATTTATTAAAAGCTTAGGGGAAAATGGTAATAAATAGCTTGCACTAAAACAATATTGGACAGCAGCAGTGGGTTAACTTTGAAAAATCACCATAAATTTTAGAAATCGAATTAGAAGATGAACATAATACTAAATTAAAGCTTATCGAGTCTAGTTTCTCATAGAAGAAATGGTGTAAGCAATGGATTTGTAAATCATGAGATATAATGAATTTTGTGAGATAAGGTCAGAATGAATTTGAGTTCCCCTGTTCTGACTTTGGAAAATCATAAAAATTTTGAGAAAAACAATTAGGGAATTAAACTTATATTCTTATAATTTTGAATGAGTCTATTTTCAAGAGAAATAAACGAGAACATTATTTGAATTCTGTACAAAGAGATAATTAATTTTTAGTGAAGAAGGGTTGGAACTATCAAATAGAAGAACATGGGTGAATTTAATGAATAAAATGTACTAATTTGCTAAACCAAAAGTTCTGAAAATTTTATGGTAAGAAGATGTGTGAGTCTAGTTTCAGGAAAAATTAACGGATCTTAATTTGGAGTTCTGTAGCTCAAGATATAAATAATTTAGTGACTATGACTCAAATGAATAGCTTTGAATATACATATAAGTAAATAGTAAAATTATTGATAATGTTACTTATAAGTATATTATATAAATTTAAGGATGTGGAATGGAGATGAGGAGGAGGAAAATATGTATGAATACTCATCTAGCATGGCTAATTTGCATGTTTTAGGCTTAGGGACTGAATTGAATAAAAGTAAAACTTTATGGGTAATTTTGTAAAAATGTCAGAAATAACCAAATTGCATGAAATGGATTATTTTATTATTTAAATTACAAAATTGAATGAAATTATTAATTTAGTTCAAGATCGGGGAAAAACATGTTTTAGGGATTAAATTGAAAAGTGTTGAAATTATAGAAAATTTTGATATTTTATAGAATTCATGGGTTGTTATCAATATGTATGAGAATAATAGCTGGAAATAAGGATTAAATTGCAAGAATTTTATTTTCCTGACCCTAAGGATGAAATTGTCATTAAATAAAAGTTTAGGGGCAAAATAGTAATTTTACCTAGAGCATTAATTAAATACATTAGAATATGAAATGAATGAAAATGATGATTAAATTTATTTATAAAGATCCGGACGACTCAAATAAGAGATTTGATCGTAGAAAAGAAAAGATATCGGATTAATAAAATTATAAACACAAACAAGTAATGAAGTAAGTTTGTGTAACTTGAATTATATTCTTAAATGCTTGAAATGCATGTTTTTGATATGAACATGATTTGAATGTTCATTATATGGAAATTTATGAAACATTGATATATTTGATAAAAAGGGGAAGAAATCCCGGTTGAATGAAAGGAAATTTCGATGGATCTCTGAAAAGGAATTGACAACAAAAAGGATCTAGCCCGGACGGGTCATCCTATCCTGATATAGACCTCCCGAAGAATATGTGGAAAATGGATTTAGCCCGGATGGGTAATCCGAATTAGGGTCTGAATTTAGCCTGGACTGATAATTCAGATCCCAGCTCATTAGAGTAATTGTCGTTGTAGGGGATTTAGCCTGGACTGGTAATCCCGACAATACTCTATGAGTTTATATTACAGGGGATTTAGCCTGGACTGGTAATCCCGCTGTAAGGATGAGGTTCGCGGGAGTGTGCTTTCTGAAATAAAATGTGTAAGACCATGGTTGAAAGACACCATGGCAACATGATATGAAATGTGTAAGACCATGGTTGAAAGATACCATGACAACGTGACATGAAAAGAATAAGACCATGGTTGAAAGATACCATGGCAACATGACGGGAATGAATAAGACCATAGTTGAAAGATACTATGGCAATGTAACATGAAATGAACAAGACCATGGTTGAAAGATACCATGGCAACCTGACAGAAAATGAGTAAGACCATAGTTGAAAGACACTATGGCATCATGTCGAAGATAAATAAGACCGCGGATGGGATATGCTATAACATCAGTTGAACAATTGATATTCAGGTAATATGTATCAGATGATGAATGGTTATATGAAATGGTTCTGTGAAATGTTTACAAGAATTGGTCATATAGAAATATATGTACAAAATAGTTGAATGAAATAATTAAAAAGATAAATAAATGAAATAAGTATAGGTACATGGAATTTAATTTATGTTAATTTTAATATGAACTATTACCGAAATAAATATACAAAAGGTATATGGAAATTATGGTGCATGAAATATTGATATAACGAAATGAATGATATATGCTTATGAAGAAACAGTAAGAGAATAATATGTCTCGTGACATGTACGTATATGATTATCTTTGATATGTTGATACAAGGAAATTATATAAGTAAAGACAATTATTAAACTCAAGTGTGACATGTCGAGAAAATAAGTATATCAATGTTGAATTTATATGAAATATGTACTAGTATACTAACAATGTTGTTGTTTGATGCTTATACAAGTGCCAAGCTGTTGATTGAATGGTAATATATTTATTTATATGATGCATTGAATCGGTAAGCATTTAATTGAAAAAAATTTTTAGGTGATCCGTAAATTCTAGTAATGCTCTGAAACCCTGTTTTGACGACGGATACGGGTTAGGGGTGTTACATTTTGCGCTAATCATTTCCTTCATATCATCAAATGAGACATTTCTATTAAATCTCATTGCTATTTGTTGGCGACATTCAAATATACATCTAACGGTTGTTGTCAAGATGATTCCATCAAAATAAACGCATACGAAAAATTGATTATCCATCTTCAATACTCAACCTGTTAAAAAATAAACAAAAATTCTCAAAACAATTTCGAACAACATAAACATAACAATATCAAATTTATTGTCATTTCTAACAATATCTATGACAGAAATATTTTTAGTATTTATATATTTTTTCATATTGTTATCACTAACTAACAATTACTTTATAATAGTTACTAACATAAAAACTTTCAAATATATTAAAAAAATTTAAAACATGACATTCACAACAAACACATAATTAATCTAAACACAAAACTTACTAACAAATCACAATAAACAAAATAACTTTAAAACAAAACATAAAAATAACACTAAACAAACTATATAATACTAACAAAATATCTTTTTCTTATCATAATCTATTCTATTTGAAAATAACAATAAAAATAGTAATACACTTTCTTTCTTCTCTTTTCTTTCTTTCTTCTCTTCTCCTTCTCTTGTTCTGCTATTTTTTTTAACTGATACTTTGAAATTAAACCAGATGGGGTAGCTGGGGAAAAATGCTATTGGTGCCGCCTATCAAATAGGCACCACCAATGCCGCTTACCAGATAGGGGTCACTAGTGCCACCTATCAGATAGACACCATACCCCCATACCCCTTTCGTATTTTTATACCACGTGTACTCTAGAATGAACTAAGTGGTGCCACCTATCACTTTGGCTGGACAAAGTGGTGCCGCCTATGCACCACCCTCCATGTCTTTGAATGTACCATTTTGGTACATAATTTTTGAAACATGCTATTTTAGTATTTTTTTTAATTTTATATTATATTGGTAAAAAAAACTCGTCGAATTGAATGAAAATATTTCGAGTTAACGAATATTTTTTTATCATTTTGACTCGATTTGAAATTTTTTCGAATCAAGTCAACTGAAATAAAATTCGAGTCAAGTCGAATCAAGTGAAAATGTTCAAGTTAAATTAAAAAATTAAACATGTCAAATTAAAATCTTATTACATTATAACTAATTTCATGTTAGAGAAAACCTTTTCAAAGTAAAATAAAAAAAATACTTTAGCATGGTAAACTTGAATAATTAATTAACTTATGTAGGTTCTAGAATCATTATCCTAGAACAATTTTTTTTATTTTTTAACTTTATATATTTTTTAGAATTTTTTTGAAAATTTTAGAATTTTTAAAAAAATATAAAATTTGGAATTTTATAAATATTTTGAATTTTAAAAAATATTTTGAATTTTTTTAAAAATAATTTGACTTTTTTTGTAATTTTTATTGAGAGAAACCAATTTAATCATTTTCAAACTTGACAGGGACCAAAAGGGTATTTACACCAATTTGTTATTCGAATTATTCAAATTGTAAAATTCAACTGGATTCGAACTCGAAACTCGAATTACTTATTCAAGTTGACTCGAATAACTCGATTTGATTAACTCGAAATTTGAATTTTTTTCTATTTTTTTGAATTGAATCAAGTTTTACTGACTCCTAACCTAAATTGTTGTGTTCATCCAAAAAAAATCAACCTGCCTCTGTGAAATGACCAAAATTAGTAAATTTCTAACATCTTGACTTCAAATGATTTCATAAAAGTAGTATTCAATGAAGGAAATCAATAACAGCTTAGTGAAGAAAAATCAAGAAGCCAATACGCTTGTTCTTTAAAGGGACAGAAGCAGAGTTGTTGTGGCGACCATTGTTGTCTTCAACATTCTAGAGAAGAGGACCAGTTTCATAGAACTGGTCATTCGTGTGCAAGTTGTAAAGAATCCAATAAAAAAAGCTCTTTATCTTCTTTGTTTCCACCTGTATCTATGGTTGCAAATATCCTTACTATAGAAGGAGCAAAAGAAATATATTTTTGTAGGGAAGCCACTGTGACTAAGAGAAAGTTTTTTTTTATGAAAATAGTGGGGATACTTTTTTTTTCATTTTTTGTTAGAAAAATACTAGAGATTATGCTATTGTGGAGAGATCTATTTTCATGGGGATAGATTTTGAAGTGACTTTTGGACTATTAGATGAGATTGGAATGATAAATGGGGGATTGTTTGTATAGGGATAGTAATTTTTAGAGTTCATTGCAAATTCGATGTAGATAGAAATCAGTGCATATTAAATATTGTTGATGCTAGGATTAATAAAGGAAGAAATACAGAGGAGGAGGATGTGGTGTTGATGGAGGCTGGTTCATCCAATGAGGGCGGAGGGCCAAAAGAGTTAAGTGAGCAGAGAGGTTGAGAATACAAAGGAAGGGATAAGAATAACATGATGGATAGGGTGCTTAAATGTCGATCCTGTCTTTATCATGCAGAGGGGTATATATAGAGGAGGTTTCATGTTTGGTGGTGTTAATGTGGTGAACTTGCTATCATGCCACCATTGTGAGAAGCACGAGAAGGATATCTGTGATGGGATGAATTTTGTTATTCCTTCAGAACCATGGTACAGAGTGGTCAGGCCCAAATGGGGTTTGATGGTTTAAAGAGTCACGTTCTGAACAAACGAACGGGTGTAGAGCAAAGGCCTTTTGTAGAAAGCGGATGGTTATCTCATAGGGTGATTGACTAAGACCCTTTCAGAGAAAATAGAAGGTCAGTTGGAACTAGGCATTCCAAGCCACTTTGTCTCTTAATGACTAGTTGGCCAACACTGATCAGAGAGGTGTTTCTCAAGTGCCTTGCTGTGACCCGCCACAATTCGTTGTGGTAAATTAGACTCTTTTCAGCAATTAACAAGCTTTTAGGTTATTTTATGTTATTTTAATTCATTTTTGGTTTTAATAACTTAGATTTAATTTCTAGCAAAATAAGTGTTTTTATGCATAATTTAACTTTAGTTGATCTAATGGGTTGATATGGGCTTAAGGTAGTTTTAACGAGCTTAATCGAGTGTGCAGTACACCTATTTTCAAGACTAAAAGCATCAAGAACGACACTCGGGTCGCAACGCGAGCTTCTAGGACTGCAACACAATAGAATGAGCTCCAGAGTATAGGTTCAAAATTGTGTGTTGCTACATAGTTGTGACGAGGGCCAGAAATTAAGCGAGGGTATTTTTTTCTGCACAATCAATATTTATCAGGATTAAGGCATGTAATTGACCTAATTAAAGTAGCTAATATTTCCTATAAATAGCAAGGCTTAGGCTAAGCTATGGAGACTTTTTTGTAGAGGAGTTAGGAGACCGTTAGTTAGGTTTATACATTAGACTTAGTTTTTAATTAAGTTTTTAATTAAGTTTTAAAACAGTTTATTTTCTTGTTTCAGACTTGGATTCGATTTGATTCCAAGCCTTCGTTATTTTATTATTTAGTATTTTTCTTTTAATTTTCTCTTGCAATCATTGATATCTCACTAATAGTTAAAGAAATTTTGTAACCTAGCCCAACCAGCATCTCAAACGGATCGATTTCTATTCTCCTCTTATTTTAGTTTAATTTGTGTCTTTTGCATGATTAAATCATTTCTACAGAAAATGGTATTTAAATTAATGAGTAGCTAAACTGGAAAAACTAGATTAAATTGAATAGACTTCAAAACTTAGGATTGACGGCCCTAAGGGAAAATTAAGATAAGTGAAACTAAAAGTAGATCTTATCAGACATCAATTTGGAAGTTCCGACTTAGTTTGTTAAGGTTGAGAGATAAACTGGACTAATTTGTCAAAATCGGTAAAGTTAAGGTCGAGAGATAAAATTGAACCAATTTAGGAGTAATAGCGATTTAGATCCCTAATTCGAAGGTTAACCAACCTCATGGAAGTTAACCAACCATTGCATGCTATTGTATTTGTCTGGATTTGTTAGTTTCATATTTTATTTTATTTACAATTTAGTCCTTTATTGTTTTTAGGTAATTAAGTAGCTTAATTAAACTTGTGAATGGTCTGTCATAATATAGTACTTAGTTAGCTAGACTTCGTTGATTGCATGTTTATAGTTTAGGAATTGCTTAATCATCGAATCCATTGGGTTCAACCTCTTGGAATACTCTGGTGTTCTATCAAACACTATAAATATTACAACTAACATTGTCCGCTTGTAGTTAAAACTGCAACTTTAGAATTATTTTATAAACCTGTATGTTTTTATGTGCACGTGCAATAACAGTTATATATCCACATATCTATGGCACAATATGCATGGACCAGACAAGAGCGACCATCCTCTCTACGTTGACAGCTTTCATAACATTCTCTTCCTTCATTTTCTGGCTGACTATTTGGCAAATGTAACAAACATTGCAACGGTTCAAAGTCATAAATTAAATCTATTAACATTGTTCAACAGAATCATCCAAATAAAAAAATACACATTTTCACTACAAAGTCAAACAAGTCATTCATTTCTACAATCCTAAAGCCATAATGTCCCATAAACTGATTGGGGAAACAAATAATGAAAAAAAACTCCCCTTTTTATATTTCACGTTACCATTCAAAAGACAAATTCAAAGAAGACAAAATAATTCAACATCTAAACACATTAAGACAAAACATTAGTTAAGTTCAAAGTATTCCTACACCAACCTCAATAGTAGACTACCCAATGTATTTTCATCTTTTTAAACTTAGTGACAGCAAATATCCATAAGGATGCCATTCGACAATGGCAGTAGTCTGGACAATTGGTGGTCAGATGTTATTGTTGGTTTCATTTTCCTCCTTTCAGAACATGATTGGATTAGAAAAATCTTTTCTCGAAAGAAAAACTTAAAAAATGATTTTTAAGAATGGTTTTCGGTGGAAGAAAATGTAATAGTTTTCTTCGAAAATGAATGAAAAGTTAAAACAATAAACACCCTTACCAGAGAAGACCTATTTCATAGGCGAAAATGATGTCCTTCGGACTTCTTATTGATTTTTTTTTTTGTGAGGGGAAATTACTTTTAAATATTTTCTTGTAACAATTAAGCAAAATTACTATCTTCTTGTAATGGTAATGCATGTTAGCAAGCATAATTGCTTGTCCAAGGTTTGATTCCTATCTAATACATATTACTTTTCCTACCACGATGCATTATCCATAATGGTAAGGCTGAATTTGTTTTTCAAATATAACAAATAAATGTTTTAGGTTAGACCTATTATTAAGGGTGTTCACAATTGGTAACCAAATTAACCGACTGAACCGATCTAATTTGGTTAATTAGTTGGAGGTCAGTTAATGATTTTTTAGAATTTCAATTATCGGTTAATTCTGTTTGAATCAGGTAATTAACCGAATTAACTAATTAATCAAAATATTTATTGTTTTCAAGACTTAAGTAGTGTTTGGTTGTTAACTTTTAAGACTTATATAATATTTCTAATGTCTTATTTGTTGTTTTTACCTCCATCCAAAGTTTTTTGAATTATTAAATAAAAGAAAATGAGCATTAGTAATGTAGTTTTTAATATTTTTATATTTACTTTAACCAAAAGGAAAAACATATCAATTTCGGTTAATTCGATTAACAGATCGAATTAACCAAAATATTTCGATTCAGTTAATGTATTTGAAAAAAAATTCGGTTCGATTTACGGTTAAAGATTTTTACATGTCAAGTAATTCAGTTAATAGTAATTCGGTTTGAGTATTAACCGAACTAGCCATTTGAACACCCTTACTTATTAGACCAAATTCAGTTATTTTATCATTCAATAATAACAAATATTTTATCCAGACACTTGTGGTGTGTAAACTACATATTAAACAGAAACAAAAAAAAAAATTCAATTATACATTAAATAATGATACTTTTGTATTTAACCTTATACAATTACACATTAAATATGTACAAAGCAAATTAAAAGATATTATTCTTAAACCTTTAATCAAACACAAGTACACAACTATCTGTTTAAACAATCAATGATATACTTTAAAAGTTCAATTTTTACCTTTTCCTAAAATTATTTATAGTTTATTTTTAAAATTTCAATTTTTTGCTATTACTAAAATTGTTTAAGATTTAGTTATAAATCTACACTTAATGTTGTTAAGGTTTTTTTTTTTAAATGACTAATTTCCACTACATAGGCATCCGATTTTAGATTAATTTTTTCTCTCATTATTTCATTTCTTTTTTCGCATCTATTTTCGTTACAAAAATTAGAGTTTTGCAAAAACAAAATTCTCTTAAACAATATTATAAAGCTTAATACTTATGCATTACTGTATAAATATCTAATATAACTGCATAAATTTAGTACACAAATTCATTAATATCATATTAGATCATTGTAATATTCTTATAATTGTCATACTTCCGGTTTGCACTTCAAAATGTAAATAAAACAAAAAAAAATTCATCACAAACAAACCTTAAACTTTTCTTTATTCCTTCATAACAATAAGCTTTATCAACACTACTTTAATGCAGCAATAGGGACATTTGACACCAAATGCAGTTTTCTTATCAACATTACTAAAGAATTCTTCCCCATTACATAACCATAATGCTAAACATGCAATCGTGTTCCCACCTTCAACATTCAACATCTCCCGCAACAAATTCTTGCAGTTCTTTATCCTCCTATTTGGATTTTTTTTTCAAAAAAGTGTAACATATGTGCTACACCTTGCAGCCTTGCTAGGTGAGACAAGTCACCCTCACCCATTACCATTAAACATATTACTAATGTATAGACAACCAACATAATAGTTTCATTGGCTGTCGTTGTGCACCTCAAAATCCCTTCACCCTTAACCATTTTGCCTTGATTTAGGAATAGTGAAGATCCTAGCAAGATTAGGGCTTGAATGTTGTCGATGTCAGCAAATCGCGTAATGCATTCTCGTACCCAAGGTCTCCTTTCCATTACCCATACATTATGAACTATGCTATTCTAGTTTGTTTCCCCTAACACTTTCTCCTTATTCATGGTTCACCTTATCTCCTTACAACTGTTTCAAACGAAAACATAAACAAAAGCCAATCAACCAACTACCGATATACATCACAAGTAAACAAATAAAAATAATGATTTCAAAGTCAAAACCAATAAAAAAACACTTCTCTATCCCTAATACCACAATCTAAAGGGCAATTACACTTTATATTTATTTTATGAAAATAACAAAAAAATAAATCTCCATTATTTCATTTCAAAGATAAAAATCTTATTTATTAATTACAACTCGACCCTTTACATATGATGCCGCAAACACTTAAATCTAAATCATTCTTGCAGTTCAACTATGAAACTTCTACAAATGATAAAAATCCATTCAATCTCTACAAAGATTCACAAACCTACCTCAGTAGTAGACTTCCAACTGTATCCGCACCTTGTCGAACGCATTAAGAAACAATATAGTACAGGATATGTCCGTCAAATAAAGCAATCTTGATGGTTGCTTTTCATCGATTCTAACCTTTTACATTTCTTTATTCTTTTTCCAATAAACTACTTGATTACAATACTTGGTAATTGGTTATGTAACCACAAAGAAAAAATAAGCTTTTCCCAATTGGAATACATGAAAAAAATTGGCATTTTCTGTACCTTGATAATTATTTTCTCTTGGACGAAATATTTTTCTATTCGTCTCTTGCCATTTGTTTTAAACTAAGTACAAAGTCCAACCGAGATTTTAGTTTCAATGTAATAAAAAATTTAGTTTACATTCATGTCTTATTGGAATGACAACTCGTGTTAAATGTGCCGTTTTTTTTTATTCCTTATATTCTTTTTTTAGGGGGTTAGGGTTTTTCTAACTCATTCCATTTTAATGGAACCGAACTTCAAATTCAATGTAACAGCTCGGTTTAGACCCTAGTCAGAATAGTGGTTTTAGGACCACAAATCAAGTCAAAAAATATTTTAATATTATTTTCTGTGCTTATAATATGTGAATTAATATGTGTGAAATTTTCGTATAAAAATTTGATCGGTTGTGAGCCTAATTTAGAAAAAAGGACCTAATCGCGTAAAGTGCAAAAGTGACTTGTTATTTGTTAAAGTACTTATTTGCTATGGCTTTTTAATTGTAAGGTCCTTATGATATGAATATGCCATGATAAATGTTAGTGGACTTTCATGGACATGAATTATTATGTGTTAAAGGTTATTAATCAAGGATATTTTTGTAATTGTGTTAATAAAGGTTAATAAAATAAAACAAAATCAAATTTTAGTCATATATTCATTTGGTTGCCAAAAATTGAAATAAAAAGAAAAAAAAAAGAGTTCCTAGGGTTCGGCTAAGGAAATTGGTGATTAAGGTATGGTTTTTGATCTGTTTTTGATAATTTCTACATTTTTGTGATCGTTGCTTTGTACTCTATCAAGCCCATATCTCAATTTCTAAATTTGATGATGAATTTTAATTATGTCATTGATGAAATTGTAAGCTTTGTGATATTATTTGGTGGAAAATGAAAGATATATGTTAGATTACTATGTTTTGTATTGGAATTTTTAATGAATTTGAGTATTTTGGACAAATTTGTGAAAATGAGAAATTGAGGGGCTAAAATGTGAAATAAATGAAATATGTGGGCTTATATGAGCTAAGAGAAAATTCGGCTAAGTAAGTGTATATAGAAATTTTGTATATTTTGTGATTTTTATGATTAAGGACTAAAGTATTAAAATGTGAAAATATGAGGGATAATTTGTAAAATGCCCTAAATATGTGCATATGGATTGAATTGAATGATTTGGTGAATAAAAGAGTTAAATTTGAATTTATATAGATCAAGAACCAAAGAAAATGAAATTAGATCGGGGAAAGTCAAAAGTCGTCGAGTAGTCGATTTCGTCCGTTCGAATCCGTACGAGGTAAGTTGATATACAAATAAATGTTTTTGGGTTGATTAATTTATGCTTATATGTGTTTGAATTGTGATGGATAAATATGGAAGATGAATATGTAAAATCCGAGAAAGTTTCGATAATGCAATGACGTCTGAAAAGTCTCGTACGAACCATAGGAATAGTTAGGATACATATGTCATGACATAGGATTCTGAAATGTGATTTCGTGTAAGACCACGTCTAGGACATTAGCATCGATTTGAGATTTACGTGTAAGACCATGTCTGGGATATTGACATCGTATTTGATTTCGTGTAAGACCCTGTCTGGGACAGTGGCATCGATATTTGATTACATGTAAGACCACGTCTAGGAAGTTGGCATTGTACGAGCTTTTGAGCTTTTCGAGTATCCTTATTGATTCCGAAGGGTTCAATGGGCATTCCGAGAAACAAATGACTGTGTGAATGTATATCTGCTTCAAGTGCATATGAACTATATATGGAATTTGGCAATGAAAGGTGAGTATAAATATGATCTTTTGATATGTGAGCTACATGGAAATGTGATGCACTTATAAGTAAGTGATTACAAACAATTGAGCTAAATGAGAATATAAACTTGCTATTGTGTTATGCCATGACTCATATGAATGAATTGGTGTATAATTGTGTTATGTGATAAGTTTATTTGTATATGGCTTACTAAGCTTTTCAAAGCTTACTTTGTCTGTGTTTGCATTGTTTTCTAGATATCGAAGCTACTGGAAGCTTATGGATCGTCGAGGATCATCACCACACTATCGAACTCTGTTTTGGTCCCTTTTGAAAATGTGAATATTGAAGTATGACATGTATAGGCTAGGACTATTGTGGTATTTTTTGAGTTGTATATATATCATGCCATGTGATATGGCTAGATTGAAGTTGCTATTTGGTTTGGTTTTTGTTATATAAGTCATGTTAAGAAATGGTATGTTTTGATGTGCATAAATGGCCTAGTGAGAAATGGTCAATTTGGTAAGTTAGTTATGTGAATAAGTTATGGAAATGGTATGATTTTGATATGAGAATGAATGTGATAAATTGAGATCATGACATGTATGAATGTATGATTTTTAGTATATGAATTTGGTATGTTTTGATATGAAATTGGGTATGAAAATGATTGGTGATATTGTGGATTGAAATATGCATGTTTGAGTATGTTTTTAGCTGCCTTTGGGACATGAAATGTGCTTGGTTTTATCCTTGTAGGGATGACCCAAAATGGGTGGCAATTAGGATTTGCAAATAGCCTATTTTTGTCCATACGGGCAGAGATACGGGCGTGTGCCTCAACCGTATATGACACATGGTCAAGTTACATGACCATGTGTCCCCTAGGGTAGTCCTACAATTTAAAGTCAGTCTCGAGCACGACCTAGACACGCGGGCGTGTGGCTAGCCGTGTGATCTAAGTCAGTTTTCGACCACGGACAAGGCACATGGGCATGTCTCTGGCCGTGTGGTACAAGTCAGTATGTATGCCCTGTTTTGCCACGGCCTGGTCAACGGGCGTGTGACCTCTGTAACTTTGAAAATTTGTTAAGTTTCTGAGAAATTCTATATTTGCTCAGTTTAGTCCCGACTCATTCCTAAAGCATGTTTAAGGTCTTGATGACCTAAGAAAGGGACTTTGTGATGAAGTTTGACTATGATGCGACGACGTGTGGATGATATTTGTGAATTAATTATTAAATGTTCCGATATGTTCGGTAATGCCTCATAACCCTAATCTTGTGACGGATACGGATTAGGGGTGTTACATTCAATTACCTATAACAATTAATGGGTCATATTCAACCTTACCACTTACAAAAACCATTCCACTGAAATATTCATTTATAAACCTTAAACCAAAAGTTTATTAATAACCCAACTCCCATCATTTGCCCAAACTAAAATAATCAGCTCGACCAATATCTATTTAACCAGTTCCCAATTTCTTGATAACCATAATAGCCTATTTGGCTAGAACTTAAATGAAACGGTGTGTTTAATAAACAATATTCTGAATGTAAATGCCCAAATTTGCCCAGCCCAGGCCCAATATAATAAACAGTCCAATATTAACAGCCCAATCCCAAACAAAATAAAAAAAAAAACAAATTCTTCAGAAAACAAACCCTAGCCTCTGACCCTCTTGCAACGCTGCCACCGGCCTCCTCTGACAGCACCTGCAAAACTAAAACAACAAGTAAACGAAAGCAGAGACAGCAGACAACAGTAGCAAAAACAATAGTAAAATAGGGACTTGTAAATCGGTTATAAAGCCGAAAAGAAAACGAATGTAAGGAGGTGGTTTTTTTTATATAAAAAAAAGATTGTATTACACATAGGTTTTGAGAGAAATCAAAAGCAAAAAACAAGTTCAAAAGGTGTTTGCCCTTATTTTTATTTTTGATTTTCTTTCTATTCGTTCGGTTTTTCTATTTTACAAATATTTTTAACAAAAAAGCTTGAAAAATATAAAAAAGGAAAAAGAGGGAAGGAACTTACCGGTATTCGGTTTTCCAACACCGTGAACGACCGAGAAAGCCACCGCCGAGGATCGGTGGCTGGAAACCGAATGGGTTCTTGAGTTCTAGGGTGTTTTTGTTAATTTTTGAAGGTTTTTGGGTTGTTTTAACCCCAAATTCGGGTTCTACTCGAAAAGAGAAGCGAAAGGGGGTCTCGAACGATTTTCTGGCCACCGTGGACGGCGGCGCCGCTGTCGGTGGCTGGTGGCCGGTGGCCAGCGCGACGGTTGATGGCCGGTCCGGTAACCGGAGGAGGGGAAGGGTTGAGAGAGCTTCAGAGAGTTGTTGTTTTTTTTGGAAGGAAAGAGTTGAAATGAATTTTTTTTTAAAAAATGGTTTAAATAGGCCTCCAAAACAACGCCGTTTTGGGCAGGCCTCTCAGGCACCAAAATGACGTTGTTTTGGCCAACCCGATTTGTGACCCGACCCGCTCAGCTAGGATTCGCGTGTTTTCTAGCGTATGGGCAATTTGCGCAATCAGCCCTTCCGCTTTTTCTGCGCGCTACAATCTGATCCTTTTACCTTTTTTTCATTTTCATAAATTTGTCCACTCCTTTTGTTTTTGTTGTAATTTAGTCCCCAGACCATTCGAACGGCCAAACGCCTGAACGGTGCTGTTTATGGATAGGGATTAATTTCCTATTTAGTCCCTATATCTCTGCACGCAATTCATTTTAGCCCTTCAGTTTGCATTCCTCTATTTTTATTTTTAAAATCTATACCTAAACCCTTTCTTTTTTTTTCATAATTTAGTCCTTTTTTTATTTATTTTTGATATCTTAATTAAATTAATTAGTCTAAGATATTATTATTATTATTATCATTGTTATTGTTTTTATTTTTATTATTATTATCATTATTAATATTATTTCTCATGTATATATTATTATTATGTTATTGTTATTATTATTATTATTTACATGTTATTCTCTCTCTTTCTTTTTATTACGTTATTATTACTATTATTACTATTTTTATTGCTAGTATCATAGTTATTTTATTATCATTATTATTTTTGTAATTATTATTACTATTATATTTTATTTAATATACTATTTTTACTATTTTTTCTTATTAACATTATCACCATTATTATTTTTATTACTGATATTACTATTATTATATTATCACTATTATTATTATGTTTATATTTATATTTATTCCATTACCGTTCCTCTAATTTTATTTATATTTCTATCCATCATACTTTTGTTTATATTTTTATTAATACTACTTTTATTCTATTTTTATATATCCATATTTTATTCTATTTGTTCA
The DNA here is from genome assembly GCA_025698465.1 of Gossypium longicalyx. Taxonomy (NCBI): domain Eukaryota; kingdom Viridiplantae; phylum Streptophyta; class Magnoliopsida; order Malvales; family Malvaceae; genus Gossypium; species Gossypium longicalyx. The sequence goes on along the minus strand of CM047001.1, from coordinate 66,032,907 downwards.
TATTCTTTTATAAAATTTTACTTAACTATTATTATTATTATTATTATTATTATTATTATTATTATTATTATATTTTTTACCTATTACTCTTTAAATACACTTATTTTATTTTTTATTCCTTACTCACATTATATATTATTTCTTTATTTATATATACACATACATATATACATTTTCATATATCATTCCAAACTTTAAAATACTTTTTACTTGTATTATTACTATTAATATTATTATTATCATTGCTATACTATCATTTTTTAGTTTTACATAACAATTGTTTATTTATTACTAGTTCCTTTTAATTTCGAATACTTCTTAACTTATTCATGATTTCATTTTATTCGTTTTATTCATTTGTTTTATTTTTGCTCTTATCATCATTATCGTTCACATTCATGTTTATGTTTATTCTGTTATGTCTGTCAATACCGAAATTTTTTTTAGTTATGCATTCTTTATTATCTCGTTTCATTACGAATTTACGTTTCTTCCAACCCAATATTAATTCTTTCATAAAGGCAATATTTCGTACTTGGAAACTCGAGAAAATCGTGCCCTAACTTACTGGGTTTCGATTTTTCTCATTTAACCTAAATAACGAAATATTCCTTTAAACTGCAATACGGGTTTTTGAACAAAAATGCTTACTCTCGGAGATACGAAGTGTTGTGCCCCAACTTACCGCGTATGACATCTTGTTACCTCGAGATAAGATTTTTCGCAAGTAAAGGCAATATTCGGTGTTCGAAAATTCGGGGAAATGTGCCCTAACTTACTGGGTTTTGATTTTCCTCGTTCACCCTAAATAACCAAATATCCTTTTAAAAAGGGGTTAAAATACACAGTTTTTTTAAATAAAAGGCAAGCTCATTCTCAAAAGTTCGAGATGTCGTGTCCTAACTTACTAGATGTGACATTTTGTTACTTCGAGACGAGAAGGTCTTTAACATTCAAGTGTTTTTATAAAAAGAGGGATTGTATTTTAAAGTCTTTCAAGTTTTCAAATTTTCAACACTAAGACACTAATTAATCAACTAGGTACCAATTTTGGGCGTATCGAGGGTGTTAATCCTTCCTCGTGCGTAACCGACTCCTGAACTCATTTTTTGATTTTCGTAGACAAAAAATTATCATTTTAATAAATCTTAACTTTTATTAAAATGATTAATCGGAGGTGACCCGATCACACCTTATCAAAAAAAGGATTGGTGGCGACTCCCGTTTTAATTTTCGCTTTCAAACAAAGTCGATTCTCGTTTTTTCAAAAAATGGTTTTGACACTGAACATCTTTCACTTTCTTTCATTGGTCATAACTAATACTTCATCTTTTTCTTCGTTATCAGCAACCACACTGATTCGCCTTCATTTCATCATCGAACGCCATTGTTGAGCAATAGTCCAAGACCCTTTACTTGCCTTTGTTGGATCCAATATCTTTCGCATAATATGCAATATTTGTCTTTATCAATTTGTCATTACATCAGAAATGATTTCTCAAATCAAATTACTTTTTCCATTTATTTCACATCCTCGTATTTCATCGTATTTTATTTCAAATATTATAATGTTTCAAACCATTAATTCTAAAAATGACAATGTCCCACCAAAACTCTTCTTCAGCACCTTGTGAAAATTTTAACAAATTTGATGCTAGACCTTTTGCTAACAACTGAGTTTTTGTTTGGTGGAAGAAAAGTTTAGAAGAGAAGAAACAGAATTAACCAATTTCTAAGTCCCTAGCACACTTTTTTTTCATTTAATGACGTGTCCTAATCTAATGGCTACAATATTCTCATTTTTATTTAATAATCATAGTGGTTGATCTAAAATGAATCTCATCATAAACATCCAACTTACATTTCTAAAATAAAAAACATTTTGGGATGTTTATAAATTGTCGAAACCATCTTTTTATTTAAAAATTTTATGTTTAATAAAAAATGGGGAATCGACTTTTTGAAAAACGGAAACGGAGTCGCCACCGATCCTTTTGTTTTGGTGTGATCGGATCACCTAACAATTTGGTTATTTTAATAAAACATTTCTTTTTTACTAAAACAACGATTTTGGTCTTACGAAAATATGAGAAAACGGGTTCGGGAGTCAGTTACGCATGAGGAAGGATTAGCACCCTCACTACGCCCAAAATTGGTACCAAATTGATTAAATACTGTCCTTATGTCTAAACTTTAAAAATGTTTTTGAAATGTGATTCCCTTTTGATAACATTTGAGTAACTCGAGTTAGTCATCAAAATTCTCTTGCCTAAGAGGAATATAGCATCACATCCAGTACGATAGGACATTATCCTTTAAGCCCTCGAAAACATGATGAATTTTGACTTCCAAAAATTTATATGTTGAAAACCGCAAAAGGATGCCCAATTATTTAGTCCAACGAGAGAATCGAAACCCAGCACAGTAGGGCACGGTTCTTCGAATTTCTAAACATCGAGTATTACCTCTTTTTTTAGAATTTTTAAGAAACATGAGGGAAATTCTAAAGGGGGTGTTCGATTATTTTGAGCAAACGAGAAATCACAACCCAGCACGATAGGGCATGATTCCCGAATTGTCAAACGCCGAACATTGCCTTCGTTTTAACGGGTTTTTAGAAGACACGAGTGAAATTTTGAAGGGATATTTGATTATTTTAAGCAAACGAGAAATTGCAACCCAGCACGTTAGGGCACGATTCCGTGAATTGCCAAATATCATACATCACCTTCGCTTAAGGAATTTTTAAAAGACATGGGCGAAATTCTAAAGGGACTTTCGATTACTTTGAGCAAACGAGAAATTGCAACCCAACACGTTAGGGCACGATTCCACGAATTACCAAGTATCGAATATCGCCTCCGTTTTAAAGAATTCTTAATAGTTGTGAAACTAGTTTAAAACGCATCAATTCGATTTGAAATAAGACGAAATTAATCATAAAATTTAGATTTTATAAAACCACATTTCAAAAATCAAGTGGAAAACGATGAATGGGGTAATATGTGTATGCATCAAAATACGACAATGGAAAAATGAAGATAATACAATTTATTTAATCAACTACAAGAACTTAAATGACTAAGCATAACTAGTTTGGAAATATAACTCAATCTCAATCATGCATAGAGAATAATTAACATGACAATATGAAACAATGAATAAATAATGTAACGATAACATGTATGGCATAATGTAAAATGACTACTACTAGATACACAAAACAAAAATGCAAAGCAACGAAGTAATATGATATGAAACTATTTCAAAAAGCGACGAATAAATGGACACATAAAATGTAGGTTGACAAATTTGTATATAAAAAGAAAACTAGGGATAGATATATATAACTTTGAAATGGATATTATAGAATGAAAGTTTGAATCAAGTTACATGTAAAATATTTTAAACACAAATATACTTAAGAGTTGACAAACTACATGATGATTTAAATGATATATAACACAAAAGAATAACAAGGATACAAGATGAGATATAACACACAAAATAGATTTATAAAAAATATATACACGTAAGTCTATTAAAAAAACATGAGATTAATAATAAAATACCTATAAATTTTTAAAATAATCTAAAAATTATACGCATCCTTATATCAAAACATTTAAAATAATAGACTATATATACACAAAAGCAATATAATATAAAGATATACTCAAACAATAATAATTTTATAATTACAAAAAAAAACAATGAAATTTCCAAAATTATTTCATATATATAGAGAAAATACTTGATAAATCACAAAGCAAAAAGTGTTTTAAATAAAAAACTATTAAAGTAATAAGTGTATTAATATATACATATAATTTTAAAAGCAAGTACATGCAAAATAACATTGAAATATATATAGGGCTAAATTAATTTCATTATAAACTACATAGTAGATTTAAGAACATACTTGTATATGTAAGAAAACTACATGTATAAAATGTATAGATTAAATACGAGTGTCCACAAATGCATATATATATAATGACAATATCTTAAAAAAAACATTACGTGGGGTTATATAATGCAATACAAAAATAAGTTTTAAAAAGGTATGTCAAACAACATAAGGTTAATATATATATAATAAAATTAGCTTTAATACAAAGTATACGTGTATATATATATTTAAACAAGTGGTTATATAAGAATGTTAAAATAACTTAATGCAAAAAGAAATTCAAAGTGACTTTACAAAACGAAACAAAGTTGTGCATGTACAAATATACATGTATATAGAAAATAAAATAAAAATATTAACATAATAAAAAGAAACTTCAAAACAATCGTATGAATAAGCAGTTAAGAATAAAAGTTATAAACTAAAAGGGTTTAATTAGAATCAATCCAAAATCAAAGGGATAATTTGAAAACAAAACAAAAGTGAAAGATGGCCAATACGCGACGCACGTAAATGCAGAAGGATCTAAACTGGAAATATGCCAGTCCTCACAACGCAACATTAAAACGCGGACTAATTTGCAAACACGCGTAGGTTGACGAGCTAATTTAAGAAAATGAAGTGAAACAGCAAGGGCGCGATTGAATGCGCACGCGAAAGGGGAGGTCTTTGCACGCAAATATCCCCTCGCCACGAAAACACGCGGGTCCCAGGGGTAAAGGGGATGGATCGGGTCGAGCATAATCACACGGCACCGTTTTGGAGCCATTGAAACGGGTCCAAACGGTGCCGTTTTTGATCCTATAAAAGCCTCAATCCAGGCCATATTCAGCCGAAACAAGAACCCTAGCCTCTCTCCCCAATCGTCGGCCTCAAACTCTCTTCTTCCAGCGCCGATTCATCTTCAACAGATTGGATCCTTCGCGCCTAGAGGAATTTCAGCCCGAAATCCCTCCTCCTCTTCGATTTTGACTAAGAAAAGAGGAGAAACCCACGGCTTGCTCACACGGTAAGGCTCCTCTGTCACCGTTCTTTTGTTTTTTTTTTCTTCTTAAATCGACAATGATGAATGACCCATTCCGGAAACGAAACGATGCATAGAAAACTAAAAGGATTCGGGGAAGAAAGGAGTCACCTCTGCTTTTTTGTATTCTTTGTGCGTATATTTTTGTTCGAAAATGTGCGTTCGTAACCCATTACAAGGATTGAGATTTTGGCTTTATATCCGAAAAAGAGAGAAAGGAAAAATCAAAATAAAAAATACAATATTTTTTTGTTTGTATTTGCTGCCGTTGCTTGTTTGTTTCTTTTACAGGTACGAGTGTTGTGCTGGCGTACGGAGGCGCGAGCGTGGCTGCTAGAGGTAGCTGGCGGTCGTACGGCGCGAGGTTGGGGGTTGTACGGCGCCAGGAGAGAACCCTAGGGTTCTATCGTTTTAATGTTCTGGGCCTATCGGGCCTTGTAAGTTTGGGTCAGGTTTTAAATTTAGGTCTAGGTTTAGTTATTGGGCTTGGGTTATATGGCTGGGTTTGGGTCTATTATAAAACTGGACTGTTGTATTGGTTTGGTTTAATTTTTTATTTATTTATTTTGTATATATTTTGGTTTCTAGTGGGCCCGGGCAAATTGGCCCATTTACATAAATAATTTTAAAATTATATTAACAAAGTAATAATAAATCATATCCTTCTATCCCTAAGCGGATGATTGTCAACTCAATAACATTATTTAACAGAAATTTACATTATCAATCCTACCCACTCCTTGGCCTTTAACATCATTTATCTTTTCTTTTTTCTTTTTTATAAATTAATCAGTCAAAAGTTGAGGGAAGTAATATATAAATATTCACCAATAACATTATAGTAAAATAAGTTTACTAACCCAAGGTCGTTAACCAACTTATAAATTTTTTTGACAGTGATATACTCCAAAACGACAAGGTTTCACTGAGTTTCCATTAGACAGTTGTTAAGATTGTCAATAACAAGATACCACATTATTTTTTTAAGGATTGTCAGTGCCATCTTTAATAATTTAAAGGAATAATTATTGAATTTTTTATCTCTCGTTATTGCTCAAGTTTCAAAAATAGTTTAAAATTCAGTAATATATTTTTTTTTAATAAATAAAGGCATAATAACTTATTTGACTCTTTAAATTTGTTCAAAAAATTATTTTAATCCTCCATTTAATTTTTTTTGTCTTTTTTAGTCCTTAAATTTATATTTTTTGTCAAATCACCCTAAAATGGATGAAAATGTTAACGATTTTTAACTTTACTGATGTAACATACACGTGAATTACCAAGTGGATGACATGTATGCCACATTAACAAAGTTAAAAAACATTGACTTTTCCATCCATTTTAGGGCAAATTGACAAAAAAAAAAAAACAAGTTCAAGGGCTAAAAAAATTAAAAAAATTTACATAAATATTTAATATAAATTTTATAAAATTGGAGGGCAAAATAAATTATTATGCCATAAATAAATAAGAAAGTTGAAAAAATATAAGTAATGATAGTAAACTATGACGCCTTTGATGTCTTTAATATGCATCCAAAATGTAACAAAGTGTTGAACATTTCAAGTAGATTAGTAAAAATGATTAATAGAATTTTTTTTTTAAATAAATGTCTAATGGGTATATCTTTTTATGAAATATTCAAATAATTCTAATATTATAATTTATTAACAATCCACTCTGATTTAATTAAAATGTAGATAATTTACTTTATAATTTTTCACACAAACAAATATCATGCATATAAAATGGTATATTCCGATTTGAACCATCAATTAACAAATGTGTTTTAGAGTTTTAATGAGGTTTTTGGTGTCCGAAGACTTACCAATTCACCACATATAGTAGTTATTTATATTTTGGTAAGAAATTGTTCACTTTTAACATTATTATGAGCATGCACTTATCTTAAACATTTACAAGAGAGACCCCTCTTCTTGTTGAAGCAAAATCACTTATGTTTATATGCTCAATGTACTACATTAAACTTGTTGTAAAAACATGTAAGTAAGTATAATTTGTTTTTATCCATCAAACTTTAAAATTAGAGATTACAAATTAGAAGTTGGGCTCTCATTATTAGTATCTAATAATATGGTTGAAATTCATTCTAATTATAGTACTACTAATCAAACAAAAATTATTTACTCCCACATTCATTTTCTTAATTCACATATTAATATGTCCAAACTTTAATTTACAACATGCTATTAACACCATTACCTTTTTCTTAAAAAAAAAATCGACTTTAATTTTAACCACAACTCAAATTCTTATTAAAATAAATTCTAAACTTTCTATTTCCATAACTTTTATCTAGCTTGAATATAATTTGATAAAATAAATAATGAAGTCCATCCCTTTTAAAAATTAAGATGGCTTTTCTATGGTAGTTTGTATATATATATATATATTCAATATATGGTAGTATATAACTAGATATATTATTTCTTTAAATCTTTTAATTTATAAGATATGAACACACCTATCATATGAAAAATGTACACTTTTTTATTATAAAATATTTAATTCAATCCTCAAGATATCATATATTAATATGCTTTTTCATTCAATTTTTTACTATTTGATGGATTCCTAATATTATTTTTCACATTATTAGAAAGGTTCCAACTGTCTATCATTAATAAAATATTGTTAGCATAGTTATTATTCTATATCTTGAAATTTTATCTATTTTTAATAAAATTCTAAAAGCTTTTACAAATTAATATGAGTGTGCATATAATTATATAAATATTAAATAAACTCACACTCGAAACTTTTTTTCTTTTATAAAAAATGAGTAAACTATTACAATAGTCATTTTTATTTATCTCAAGTTACATTTTAGTTACTTATGTTTGAAATGTTATATTTTAGTCGCGTTTACGTGTTGTAACATTTTAGTCATTGAGCCGTTAATTGTTGTTGACGGTGTAATAGTAAGCTAACATGACACGTTAAATCATCATTTCAAATAAAAATTTTAGGTTAAATTATATAATTAGTCCCCATATTTTTTTCTTTTTGCGCAATTTAATTTTTCTTTTATATTTTTTTAACTTTTCCCTTTTTTTTTTCTTTATTTTCTATTCTATTCTACTCCTCCCTCTATTTTCCTCCCTTCTCCATTTCTTTTAACATAGTTTTTTTATGTTTTTAATTTGTTAAAAAATTGCTTCAACGCTAGTTCTCATGCCTTATTTCACGTAATTGCAACTCTATTAAAAAAAATCGATTATTAACTTAAGCTCAAATAAAGGAAAGTTTCAAGATGCAAATCTGTAAAAAATTTTATGCCATCCATGATTAATTCTTCAAGTAATTGACGCTTGTTTTCTTCCCTGAAAAAGGGTTTTCTTGCTTTATTCGTTTTATTCCTTGTATAATTTTCCTTTGGCTCTTGAGAATGCTGACTTGAAGTTGGGTTTTCATGTGGTTAAGGTGGATTTTTAAAAATCCTAGATAAACCCCAATTTTCCTTTTGGCTATTGAGAGTGTTGATTTGAAGTTGGGTTTTCATGTGCTTAGGGTTCCTTTATACTATTTTGTTTTAGAAATATGGAAAAATTGAGGAAAAAAAAGGCTAATTTTTAATTGCTTTGTGTTGGACTATTCAAATTAGTTGAGTTAGTGGTCTTCTAGCTACTTCTCGTTTCTTAGATCATGTTGGGATCTGGGGACAATATGCAGTTCAAAGCCTATTTATTGGTAAAAACTATATAACATTTGGATTGAGATTTTGATTTTGTTTCTCGTATTTTAGACGATGTAAAAGTATTGACTTGGTTTTTGGGTAAGCAAAAGCAAGAAAACCCTTTCTAAAAAAAGAAAACAGGTGCCAGTTATTTAAAGAATTAATCGTGGATGGCATAAGATTACTTACAGATTAGCATGTTGAAACTTTCCTTTATATGAGCTTAAGTTAGTAATCAATTTTTTTATTGGAGTTGCAATTATATGAATGAGGGCATGAGAGCTAGTGTTGAAGCAATTTTTTAACAAATGAAAAATATAGAAAAATTACATTAAAAGAGATGGAGAAGAGAGGAAAATAGAAGGAGAAGCAGAAGAGATTGGAAAATAAAAGGAAAAAAAGTTAAAAGAACATAAAAGAAAAAAATAAATTGTTCAAAATGAAAAAAATATGAGGACCAATTATATAATTTAACAAAAAAATTTTGTTTGAAATGATGATTTAACGTGTCATATCAGCTTACCATTACATTGTTAACGGTAATTAACGGCTTAGTGACTAAAATGTTACAACATGTTAAAGTAAGTGAGTAAAATGTAACATTTCAAACATAAATGACTAAAATATAACTTGAGATAAATAAAAGTGACTATTTTCATAGTTTACCACAAAAAAATTTGTCCAACTCCATTACATTTTAAGCTTTAAAAAATATGAAGTTGTTAAAAACAAGATCATGTAAGAAAACTGTTCTACCTTCCACCATCCAAAATTTTCGATATAGAGAGATCCAATCTCGATGACAACCATAGCCAAATCACTTTTTCTTCCCGTTAATCGCTTCATGCCGTTCATGTCCAAATTCTCTTTTCTTTTTATATACCCGAGACATGGCAACATCCAATTAATCCCTTTTAAAATGGTTGAATGCCAATCATCTTTTGTGTTAATGGCAGTTACATGCGCGCACATATAGCTTACATCTTTTTACTAAAATTGTTCTACTTTTTAAAAGCACATATTTATGGATTTTTAGTAACATTTTAATGAAGTCAAAATAGGAGAAAATGAAGTCAAAGTAAGAATGTTTTTTTAACACTTTTTATGTGATTAAATTTATTTATTTGAACAACTTTAATTTATAAAAAAAGAAAAAGATAACAACTAGAATATTTTTGTTGATTCATTCCATATTTAAGATTTTATCGAGTAGAATATTAAAAGTTACAAATGCACATTGATAATAATTGAACAAGACATTATACTTATTTAAGAAAATGCTTGTTATACAAGATTGAAAGTATTTATCTTGTTCATATAAGGAACTTATTTTAGAGTAAATTGTTGTAAACAATTTGTTTGAATTATTTAGTTTGTAACTAAGTTTTGAAGAGAAAATTTTTAATGGAGAATATAATCTAAAGTCAGATTTTATAGTGTTAAATTAATAATAAATTACTCTTGCTACAAATATAAAAATTTTCTGAATTACATAACCAAATTGGAGGCGATGTCTAATTTTAATCATTTCAATTTCGATTGGGCGTGAAGCTGGAAGGTAAATTCAACAAACTTTCATTTTGAAGTGGACAAATGCCATGAGTATGTGAATTGCTAGATGCCATCGATTGTTGAGGGCCAGTTCCATCTTCTTTCGTTATATCATTTTACGGTGCATATGCGAAGTTGATGAATTCACATGCTTATGACAAATAAATTATTAAATAAGTAGAAATTCATGTCGTGAATAATTTAATCGCATTCATATGTACTGATCTTTGAACTTAATTTGTATGAAGTGCTGGATTGAGTAAGAAATATATTTTTGGTAATTATCTCAGCTAATCCATTAATCAAATGTAGTGCATGGGACGTTGCGCGGAACGAATTTTTTATAATGATTGATATTTCATTTTAAAAAATTTTAGTGACATGATATCATCTAATTTAATGATTATATCAATTTTAAAATAGTAAAAATTTTAAGTTGCTTATTAACAATCATCAATCAAAGCACGCCTTGAAAACAAAATTAGTAAAAGTAATAAAAATCATCATCTATATATCATTTCAAACATTAAATAATATTAAGGAAAAGATGAGAATTTATGGCAATTTTATATTAGAAAAGGAATCAAATACAATATTGTTATTAATATCTTATCATTATCTGGATGTCCATCAAAATTAAGATAAGTTTGATATAGTTAGCCTCTAATATGATGTACACTTATTATGTTCATTAATATAGATTTTAGACAAGTTTTATAAATCCTTATTTATCAATAAACATTCTTTCTCTTTTCCTTTTTTATTTCTTTTTTTCTTTTATTCTTTACTCTCTTTATTTCATAATACATTATCAACACGAAATTCTTTTTCAACCATTAACCATTTGGGATTTTTCGTCAAAATCTAATAATAATAAAAAAAACCTACTGTTGTTAAAAGGGAGTCAAACTTGGGTCCCCAAATCTCCATGTTCGTTTTGCCACTTATTTACCCACAAACCATTTTTAGTTTTTGTCAAGAAATTTATAAAACCAATTGATGCCGGAGAAGAAAAAAGAAAAAGAAAAACAAAATCACGGAATAAGGGAATTGAACCTAAACCCATTGGTAACACTTAATCAATTTTCTTTACCATTCAACCACTCAAAGATTTTAATATTTTTGGAGCTAACAAATTTATAAAACCACTTCATCTATGTTTTCTTTTCTATTTCCTTATTTTTTTATAAATTATTTTATGAAAAAATTATTATTTTAAAGTTTTTTTTAAACTAAAGTTTTATTTTTTTTTATCGCATGATATTTAGGTAATTGAATATTTGACGAATTTAATCACATATATACAAATGGTAGTTTAGTAAAATTTATGAAGTAAATGTCTCCAACTAAATCATATCTTTTGAGAATGAAACTGTTTGTATATATGTGTAAGGATATTATATTTTACATGAATCGGCACTTGTACATATCATGCCAATAAGTTAAGATAAATAATTCCCATTATAATTGGTTTTTGGTTAGGAGTCAAATAAAACCCATTTTAGATTTTTTTTTTTTTTTTTGTAAATGTGTAGTATATATTTAAGTTATTCCACCACAGCGCATAAAACGAGTATTCAAAGAATATTGAGAATATATATTAATTATGAACCTCTTTGTTCTATTAGATGTTTAATTTGAATGAATTATAGATTCAATTATGATATTATTTATATTTTGATTTAATAGTTTTCCCAAAATAGGAGAAGAGAAATAATGGTTGGATGAAATAATTACTTAGAATGAATTACCATTATCTAGATATTCATTTTACTAAGTGCTAACATTGATTATGAAAAAATATTCATTTTATGGTGGATGCAGTAATGTTGAGATATTTTATTAGTCTAACGGTTATTGTTACATTATATAGTGAAAGTTTATATTAAACCATTGAAGGATTTAGAATGTCGGAAGTATATAAAAAATTTCGATAAATTATTTAATATATGAAATGATTTGATTCAAAGATATCAAAGTTTGATTGTAGGTATAGATGTTGAAAGAGAAGGAAAAAAATAGAAAAAATTAATTTTAAAGAGCAAAAAAGAAAAGAAATCAATGTTTCTTTCTCCTCAAGTTTCCACTCTCTTGAAACTACTCTCTCAATGGGAGTCAAATTAAAAGCTTCATGGAAATAAATAAAAATCCCAGCTTTCTCAATGTGGATCAACTGTCTCTAACCACTTCTATTTCTGTTTTTCTTTGGAAAATAGGGTCACCAAGAAAAGTAAAAGTGTAAACTATTGGTTTCGTGGAAAAACAAGAGCAGGAGTTAGCTTTTGGATATGAATAATATATTTGATATAATTCTTTTTATAAGATTATGTCTTAAACATGAATCTTTAAGAATAATAACTCAACTTTTTAATATAATATATTAATTCTCGTGTTAATTTATTTCTTAAACGTCGAGTAAGTATTTTAAATATATCATTTTAAAATAAATAATAATTCTGCATGTGAATTAAAGATAAATTTTAAATCCACCAAAAACTTTTTAAATTAAACAATTAATTATTTAAATAATTTTATTTTTAAGTTTTTTTTATTTCTCGACTTTAATCTTAAATTTATTCATGACTCAACTTATACACTAACTAATTTACATGTATAATTTAAAAATAAATTAAATTAAATAGTAAAATAATTTTTCACTAAATTGGATTACCATAACAATTTATTTAAGGTGACTAGATAATTTGATATCTTATGCAAATAAATATATATATATAAATTGTCCGATTGAGTCTTAACTCTATTAGCATGAAAATTGTTGCAAATATAGGAAGACATGGGTTCAAGTGCGCTGAACCACATTATCCTCTTATTTATGAGTTAGAGAGAGACTATAGGTAGTTTTAGACATCATGTCAACAAAAAAATAGATATGATAAAAAAAACAACATAAAATGCTAAAAAAATATATCATCATAATAAAATTATAAAATAAATTATTAATATGTAAAAGTCTACAAATAAAAAGCTCACACAATTTTTTATTGTTATTTTTCACTTCTCTCCTTCCATTTTTCCTTCTATGTTTCTGTCCTTTCTCTCCTTCCCTTCCCTCTCACCCACCCACCAAAAAAAACAAGCTAGGCGCATCTACAGTGCTTAGCTATAGTCTTAAAAATGTGATGATTAAACTTGTATAAAATGTTGAGCAAAGACGCAACTAAGAGAGGCAATCGGACAAGCAGTGGCCTTGGAACCCCTTAGTTGAGGGGTAGAATAACATTTCCAATCCATTTTAGTTATGAATTACTCAAATTAAGTCTTTTTTAAGTATTTTTTGCTTTTGCCCCAAAATTTAAAAACTTCATTTTGCCCCCTCCCCTAATATCATATTCTTGGCTTTACCCCTGGTGCTAAGAAAGGGGTTTAAAAGACAATGAATTTAGTGTTTGATAGCTTAAGATAAGTGATGAGTAATGGTTTTAGTCTAGAATAGGTGATACAAGTGAAGTTAATAAGGATGGATTGAGGCATGATATAAGCAACTTGTGAGGGGAAAAATTAGTATTTTTTATTAAAAAATTGTTAGAAATTATTAAAATATTATTTAAAAAATTAAAATTACTACCCTTTTATAAATACTTATAATTTTATAAAATTTCCGAGAATTTTTATATCCTTGAAAAGCAATTAAACCCTCCTAATAAAATAATTAAAAAATTCACGCGAGCATTTTTCCATGTTAAATGTCGCACCATCATCTTTTCCAAGTTGTCACGTTACATCAGTACTAGGCTTGAAAAATGAGCTTGGATAAAAAATAATGTCCATTTAGAAAACAGGTCGAGCCTCAAGTAAATTTTTTCGGCTCGGGCTTGGCCCAATCCAAATTTGCAAAAAAAAAAAATAACTGTTGTTGTTTTGTTGTCATTTCACTATCATATTGTTACTATTTTGTTGTTATTGTTTGAAAATTGTATAACTCTTGTTTTATTATTAATTTTGCTACTACTTTAGAGGTATTTACTTATTAAGTTTCACATATCTTAGTGTTATTTAAGTATAAATGCTTTTTTTAATTTATTTTTAATTTGTTGGGAAACATTTATTTTAATGATTTTAGTGTATTTGATGTATTATATTTTTAAATTTATTTTTATATAAAAAATAATTTTAATACGAGTGGACCGAGTCAGACTCAGGTTTTAACTTTTTTTTATCTGGATCGAACTTAAGCAAAATTTTAGGCCTATTTTTCAAGATCAAGCTTATAAAACAGATCTAAAATTTTGTTACGGCTCAGCTCGACGCATGATAACATCTAAGCAGCACTTAGTGGCCCGTTAGGGGCTTTGATGAAAACCATATTACATGAACTCAAGCGATCGCTAACTCTCAATTAATTGCACTTTTCAATTAAATAGTGGATTGTTAATTATTTTATAAAAAGATTTAAATTACTTAAAGCGTAATTTTATATATATATATATATATATATAAAGGATTATGTCTTAAAAAAGTATTCAACATGAGTAGATGATGATATATTGACATATCGGGTAAAACTTAAGAAACAAAGCAAATTAATGAAAAATAATCAATTAGTTAATTATGGCTTCGAAGCATTAGTTGTGTCACTTACCTACAAAACATACTTTGCATGGTTTTCGTGTAAATTCCCTAAAATAAATAGTTCCTATCAACCCAACAGCGACTTTGGACTAGAAATTTCCCAACTACTCTTCCTAAACCTTTCCCATTGTCATCACTTCATATTTATATATAAACATATTCATAATCATATATATAACTTCAATCCTATCAATCTGTCCAATTAAGCTGTCTAGTGCAAAGAATTCTAGACCATAGCATCAATTCTCTAATATAGGTCCTAGCAATGGAATTGGAAAACCTTCCATTTGGGTTCACCCTAGCAGCTGCTGCAACATTTGCTTATGCAATATGGTTCTATCTGCTAGCCAAGAGGTTAAGTGGTCCAAGGGTATGGCCTCTGGTCGGTAGCCTACCATTTCTTTTCATGAACCGGAGGAGGATGCATGATTGGATTGCTAGTAATCTTCGAGCAACAGGTGGTTCAGCCACCTATCAAACATGTACCATTGCTATTCCATTTTTGGCTCGCAAGCAAGGGTTCTACACTGTCACTTGTCACCCCAAAAACATTGAGCACATTCTCCGGACCCGGTTCGATAATTACCCCAAAGGGCCTCATTGGCAGGCTGCATTTCATGATCTTTTGGGGCAAGGGATCTTCAATAGTGATGGAGAATCGTGGCTGATACAGAGGAAAACAGCAGCACTTGAGTTCACGACCAGGACACTCAGGCAAGCCATGGGTCGTTGGGTTAATAGGACTATCAAGAATCGTCTATGGTGTATTTTGGACAAAGCATCAAATGAGAAGAAAGCAGTGGATTTGCAAGACTTGTTGCTTCGTTTAACCTTTGACAACATTTGTGGGCTTACATTTGGCAAAGACCCACAAACACTTTCTCACGAGTTACCAGATAACCCTTTTGCTACTGCTTTCGATACAGCCACTGAAGCAACTCTTAATAGGCTTCTTTACCCTGGTTTATTATGGAGATTGAAGAAGATTTTGGGGATAGGAGCTGAGAAAAGATTAAAGAGTAGCCTCCGAATCGTTGAAAACTACATGAACGAGGCCATTGAAGCACGAAAAGAAGCTCCTTCGGATGATCTACTGTCCCGTTTCATGAAGAAAAAAGATGCTGGGGGAAATCTTTTCACAAGCACCGTTCTTCAACGCATCGCTCTGAACTTCGTCCTCGCTGGCCGTGACACCTCTTCCGTAGCCCTCAGCTGGTTCTTCTGGCTCGTAATGAACCACCCAGAGATTGAGCAAAAGATCATCGATGAAATATCAAGGGTTCTCCGCAACACCCGCGGCCCAGATACCAAGAAATGGATGGAAGAGCCACTGATGTTCGATGAAGCAGACAAGCTGATATATCTGAAAGCAGCATTAGCTGAAACACTGCGGTTATACCCCTCGGTTCCTCAGGACTTCAAGTACGTGGTCGAAGACGATGTGTTACCAGATGGCACATTGGTTCCCGCTGGCTCCACCGTCACATATTCGATATATTCAGTTGGAAGAATGAAGAGTATATGGGGAGAAGATTGCATGGAGTTTAAGCCCGAAAGATGGCTATCAGCAGAAGGTGACAAGTTCGAGGCACCAAAGGATGGTTACAAGTTTGTGGCGTTCAACGCTGGACCAAGGACTTGTTTGGGCAAAGACTTGGCTTACTTGCAAATGAAGTCGGTGGCCTCCGCAATTCTGCTGCGTTATCGGGTTTCGCTGGTTCCTGGACACAGGGTGGAGCAGAAGATGTCTCTCACACTGTTTATGAAGAAAGGTCTTCGTGTTTACTTGCAGCCGCGTCTACTTGCATAGACAAATTGTATTGATCTCTCAACTTTGTATTTGCTGCCTCTTATACTATTATTATATACAGGAAATTAAAGCATGCATGGAGGATATATCATTGTTGTTCATGTTGGCTTTTTTTTGGGGTTATAGTTTGATTTGATTTGGTTTCAACATTTCAAACAAATGTTTGTTTCTTCAATACAATACAGTTGCTTTAAGATGCATATTTGAATTTCTCCATGTTTTAGACACTAGGGGTTGGGCTGGCTTAGGTTCGTCCATCTCGCTAGGTTTGTAGGCTTTGCCCGACTAGGTGCCATGTCCTTAGTGTTTTTACAACCTGATCCAATGTCCTTATCCCAACACAATTATTACTGTCTTCCTTTGTGGTTCCTTACCCAAAGCGGCAATTATATTCATTCAAATAAACTGAAAAAAAGCAGAGCAAGTGAGACCAGAACCCCTGTATGACTAGGGTGGGTCAACACTACACCAGCAAAACAACCACCCCTAAAGCTCCACAATTACATTATTATTCAACTCATGAGTGTTCAAAGTCATATATTAGTATTGATGAAAACAGCCTTTTAACCTAATATTGTGGAGTTAACCATTTAATGAGAGCAGATAATCCATCCGTGAATTGATGGAGTCTCTAATACAAAGTACAAAACGAAATGTCTTGTCTTGTTGCAGCTATCAAAACCAGACACAAACTTCAGGTAAATTTCCCTTCTTTTTTTATTATTATTCATTCACTTGGATAAGTTTTCTACTTCTACTTCTATTTCTTTAATCTTTATCCCTTTTTAATCATAGTGTAAATTTGGATGTACCCAAAAGGGTTTTTATTTTTCTATCACTCGCTTTTGATCGGATTTCAGCCAACTTCATTAATTGGATGTGATTTTTTCCCTTTCTATCATAAAAACAGGAAGAAAATGCATAATATTATGTGTTCTCACTTCATCTTTATTTAAAATATTTGATTTTATCTTAAATCAAAACCACTCTAAAAGTTATTTTTAGTTACTTAATAATAACATCTTCAGAGTCCATAAATAGTATATTATTATTTTTAACTTTAAAATTAAATTATTTTTTTTATAAAAATCTAAAATCTTAAATTTTAAAGCTCTAAACCTTATACCCTTTTAAATCTTAAATTCTAATTTTACTCAGAAGCGAAGTGAGAAGATTTTGTTAGGGGAGTCGAAATTAAATTTTTATTTTTAATTATCTATATCTTTATAATTTTTAATGGATTAAATCAAAATTTTATCATTTTTAAGGGGTTAAAGTGTAATTTTACCTTTATTAATTTAAAATTTTAAAATTTCTAAAGAGTCTAAATGGATAATTTTCCATTTTAGGTAGGACTAATGCCCCTGTTAGCCTCTTAGATACGTCACTGATATCACCATTTTCCTAGAAATATAAATCTTAAATTCTAACTTTGCATACGATAAATCATAAATCTAATTGAATAAACCTTGTGTTACTACTATTATTTGTTAATTTTATTTATGTATTTATTTATTTATTTATATTAATTTTATTTAATTAATCAACACTAACTAGGGTTAAAATATTATTAAAAAGAATTAGTCTAGTGTTAGAAAGTGTATGCTATTAATTAGAAATTCTTTTAAACAATATGAAGTGGCATAATTTTATTGGATGTCTAAAAAATAACTTGTTAGATCATCGCAATATTATTTAAGCTCTAAATTTAATTTGAATCAACCATTCAAAGAATTTAGTAATCATCAATAAAAATTAAAATTTTAGAGTGTGTTAGGATGAAAAATTTTAAGATTTTTAAAATACTAGCATTTTAAAATTTATTAATTCAAGATTTATAATTTCTTTGGTTGGATAAATAAATTTATTTAGAAAAAATTAGGTTAAAGAAATTATAAAAATTTAAAAATAATTATAAAAGAAGAATAATTATATTAAATATAAATAATATAAAAAAAGTGCAATATGAATATCATTATATTTGTAAAATTTTATAAATAGCTTTAACAAAATAAAATTTTAAATATATATATTATAATTAAATAAAACCATTTTTAAAACTTACATTTTTATCTTATAGTGGGACCAAGTATATTAAATCAAATAAAAGTATTAGAAATTTTAAAAACCACATATTTAGGTGAAATTGAAAAAAGAATTTTAAGCTATTAAAATTATCTCTTGAAATTACTCACAAAATTTGAAATTCTCCCATATATTTACCCAAGCAAATAGATTAATTTTGGAATTTTGAATACAAATGAAATCTCTCCTACAAGTTACTCATCATTAGATTAAGGAGAATGATGAATTTATACTAATGTAAAACTTCAATAAAAAAACAAATAGATAAGGAGAAAAGAAAGGGAGAAAAAAGAAAAAGATTAAAAGATACTACTAATGGTGATATCAACATATCATTATACGTGTCGATTGGATCTTAACTCAATTGATATCAATATTGTTGCCAGTGCAGGATGACACAGATTTAAGTGCACTGAAATGCATTATCCTCCTATATAAGGGTTGGAAAGGGACTATGGATAGTTCTAGATATTATATTAAAAAGATAAGATATGACAAAAACCTATAATGAAATTTATGTTCAAATATATATATCATTATAGGATAATTAACAATTCAATAATAACGCAATAAATAGATAATATTTGTGATAATTTTTTGTAAAATTATGTGGCAAAATTTAAACAGTGAGTAAACTTTTTTTTATATAATTTAATTCACCTTTTATTTTAATTACTATAGAATAATAAAATAAATTTTCGATATTATAAATTGGTTAAATTCAAGGCATCTTTTTGAATGCTAAAGGCATATTAATGCCAACCCCATGTGTTACCCGACCACTGGCAAAAGAGAAGACAAATATATGCATCAAGTGGTTCCCCCTAATTCCCCACAAATTCAATTAAAATGTCATCTTTGAGGTTGACCTACAGGTGTTAATGGTTCGGGCCAAGTCGGGTTTAGGTTGAGTTCAACTAAAAATTTAGGTTCATTTATTGGGTTCGGGTTAGGCTTGGCCTAAAAAATGGGCTTAAAATTTTACCCAAGCCTGACCCAAATAAAAATACTAAAACCCGAACCCGACCCGTATTTATTTTTATATTAGTTTATATAATTTTTAAATATATATAATACATCAAAAATACTAAAAAAATCAAAATAAATATTTTCCAACAAATTGAAAATAAATTTTAAAAAATATGTAAACTTAAATAGCACTAAGATAGATGCAACTTAACAAGCAAATACCTCTAAAATAATAACAAAATTAACAAATGCCTTTAAAATAATAACAAAATTAATAATAAAATAAGTTTTATACAATATCCAAATAATAACAACAAAATAGTAGCAACTAATAGTAATATAGTAGCAAAATATGGAGAAAACAACAAGAAAATAATATTTAAAAATTAAAAAAAAAAAAAGCAGAATTTTTTTGTCATTTAGTAAATTCGGGCCGAGCCCGGGCCAAAAATACCTTACCCGGGGCCTGGCCCATTTTTTAAACGGGCCTTATTTTTTGTCCAAGTTTATTTTTCGGGCCTATATTTTTGCCAAAATCCTCCCACATTTCGGACGGACCTTCGGGCCGGGCCGGGTAGCCCGACCCATGAGCAGGTACCAAAAGCTTCCATTTCAATGATTTTATACCCTTTTATTTAAACAAAAAATAATAATGGGGTTGGGCATATCCCCAAGCGCAATTTGAATACAAAGGATGGCCATGCTTAAGCAAAAGCCTAGACAAAAAAAGGAAAGCACAACATTCGGTATTCCTTTACTTTTATTAGGTTTTTCACTCTTTATCTTTTGAAAAAAAAAATATAGCATCTACTGTGTATTATATCAATTGATGATTAATCAAAAGTGTTTATAGCATTATAATATAAATAAAAGAAGGTCAAAAGATCCCATAAAAAAGGAACAAATAAGCTCTAAGCTAAACACTTTTATAGAGACCCAGTATGCATGCTTGAACAAAGATCTAAGCCGTGCAAAACAAATAGAAGCGAAGGTGGCCATTCGGTAGTAATTTCTTCAAGATATCATAGCCAACATAGAGTGATGATAGCCTCTAGATTAAAAAATTAGTCCCCACATGAAGTGTTGAGTCTCGCAACAGATAAAGCAAACACAACAAATCTCACACCTTAGAACACAAAAGAA
This sequence comes from Gossypium longicalyx, assembly GCA_025698465.1. Classification (NCBI taxonomy): domain Eukaryota; kingdom Viridiplantae; phylum Streptophyta; class Magnoliopsida; order Malvales; family Malvaceae; genus Gossypium; species Gossypium longicalyx. The sequence continues at coordinate 66,012,122 of CM047001.1, read as the reverse complement.
TAGAAAAAAAATTTTACGTATAGTGGAGAGGCAAATAGCATAAGTCTCACATCAAGGAGAGCCAAAGGCCTACATCGAGGCAAAAAAAAATTACTCTAAAAAGGTCACTTCATGCTGAGAAAACAGATAAAGCAAACACAATAAATCTCACACCTTAGAACACAAAAGAATAGAAAAAAAAATTTACATATAGTGGAGAGGCAAATAGCATAAGTCTCACATCAAGGAGAGCCAAAGGCCTACATCGAGGCAAAAAAAAAGAAAAATACTCTAAAAAGGCCACTTCATGCTGAGAAATGGTCACTAGCCAGTGAAGGAGGCAGTAAGAACGTGAGGGGTGGATGAGATGGAATAGGGAGGGAAGAGGAAAGAAAAAGATTAGGTGGGAGGAAGGGGCAAAGAGGGAAAGAAAGCAGGAGGAAATGACAAAGGCTGAATAAGGGATGAGAGACGTGGAAAGAAGGGCCAATGTGGTGGCGATGATTGGCCACTGGTGAGCCAAGGGGCCAACCACCAAGGAGGCAAAATGGGAAACAAAGGTGGTGGCTTTTTAAAGAGAACATAAAGCTGCTCTCTAACGATGCTTATTATTCAATACATTTTCTAAAACTACCAATAACCTCCCAAACCTTAATTAATTAAATAAGAGGAACATTACACGACTTGAACTCACAACCTCCAAGAATTGTAACAACAACTAAGACAATTGAGTTAATACATGATCAACATTATAATTATCTTGTTTAATTTGTAAATTGTAATATAATATTCTTAGTTCATTACAACAAATGGCATTGGTTTTAAATGATTATAAAGTAGGACAATTTTACTTCAAAAAAAAAAGTTTATAAAACTCAAAATCAAAATGCGTTGATTAGTGTTTATGCTATAGTCAATCTTTTAGTTGATACATTTACTAACTAATTAAAATGATGATGGGACCATGCATTTACTAAAACCCAACAAGAAGAAATTCTATAAGCAATAAAAAAGGGTAATCAAGGAAAAAAGATTCTAGATAAATAAAGAAGAGAAATCCAAGATGCGGTTGCAACTTTGATTTTTTCAATCTCTAAACACTTTATAAGAGATCCCTTTCAATTTAAAGATAGAAATTCAGAATCATTATCAAATTTAAAATGCAAAAAATTAACAGGTTTTAAATGGTATAAAAATATCTATATGACCAGGGTCATACAAAAATCTGATAATCAACGATCATTCTAGAAAGAAAATTTTCTAACAAGACTTTCTACTTTGTTAGGAGAAAAATTTAGAAATCAAATTAGGGAGAATTACAAATGTATTATTCCCTATGAAAAACTTGCATATGATGAATTAATTAGTTTCACAAAAAAAAAAGATTAAAATCTGTCAAGATTTAAAAATACAAAAATAATTTTAAAAAAAACAGAAATATATCAATACAGAAAGAAAACGGAATCATTTTGCTACCACTTTGACATTAGAAGTGAGCCTTCTTCAAAAGAAATGTTACCCAGTAAAACCAAAAAAATAGGAGAAAAAATATCTCAAAATATTATAAAAAACCAAAATATAGGAAATATAAAAATGAAAAAAAACAGCAAATGTCACAAAACGCAATAGATAAAACAATAAAATATTATAGGTGTGAAAAACCAAGACACATATCAAAATTTTGTAAGATTAAGAGAAGGATTAATAAAAATCTAGATGAAGAAATAGAACAAAAGATCAATGAAGTTCCCCTAGAATCCACTACCTCTGAAAATGATACATCTACTGAATGAGATCAATTACAAATAGATGAATTACATACAACATCCGAATCTTCTAATGAAAATGAACCCTCAATAAATATGTTAACCAAAGACCAATAATTTATTATTTTTATTGATAAAATCCAAGACCCAAAACTTAAAAGAGAATATCTTTTAAAATTAAAATCCTCATTAAAAGATAAACCAGAAAAAGAAAAAGAAATTATCCTAGTCAATCACAAATGTACAATATACAAGATATCATACTTAATAAAGATGTAAATCGAAACCTAGACAAATCACAAATTCTTAATTACAATTATAAATAAAACAAATTAAATTATAACTTTCTCAACTTAAAAATGAACAACAAGAAATGAAGAAACAAATGCAAATTTTAAAATATGAAATCTCATAGGATAGTTCTTCAAGAACTAAACCCGAGCCAAAAGAAAATACACAAGAGTACATGATGGTTCTTACTAAAGTATCCATCCAAATATATTTGATAAAAATAAATCATATTATAAACAATGAATTCCAATTAGAAACAATGGCCCTTTTCAACACAGAAGTAGATAAAAAATGTATTGGAGAAGACATAATTCAAACAAAATAATATAACAAAACATCATAATCTCTTGAAGTTGCAAACGATAAAAAGCTCAAAATTACTTACAAATTTCCTAATGCTAAAATTTGTTATAAAGGTATTAGATACCAAACATGTTTTTAATAGTAAAAGTTATTACCCAACATGTCATATTAAGAATCTTATTTATATTTTTACTCAAACCCTATAAGGTAACAAATCATTCAATCTCTATCAAAGTTTTAAATACTAAGATAAAATTTCATTTTGTGGAAAAATCCAAAATAAGAAATCTCAACCGGTTAATATCTTTGTTCATTCATAATGAGCAAATTAACAATTTGATTAATAATAAACAGAAGCAAATTTCTTTTCTAAAAGAAGAAATATGTTTTAAAAAATTAATTGAACAATAAGCAAAAAGAGAAGTTCAAAACAGACAAAACCAAATTAAAGAAGAAATAAAATCAACAATATGTTCTGACATTCCTAATGCCTTTTGGAATAGGAAAAATAAATGAAATAACAGTACCTTATGAAAATGATTTTGATGAAAGACAAATCCCAATAAAAGTAATGTCAACAAAAATGAAAAATGAAATGGAAGAATTTTGTAAAAAAGAAATAAAAGATCTTCCCAATAAAAAATTAATCTTGGAGTTGTTCAGTATTCTATGTGACAAAAAAATGTAGAACTTGAAAGATGTATGCCCAGATTAGTTATTAATTACAAATCTCTCAATCAAACTTTGAAATGGATTAAATACCCAATCCCAATTAAAAAATATTTATTGCAAAAACTTTTCAATGCCAATATTTTCTCAAATTTTAACATGAAATCAAGAATTTGACAACTCCAAACAAAAGAAGAAGAAAGATACAAAATAACATTTACTATACCATTTGGGCAATACGAATGGAATGTAATTTCTTTTGGATTAGAAAATGCTCCATCTAAATTTTAAAGATTTATGAATGACATTTTGTTATCCATATTCCCAATTTACAATAGTATACATAGATTATGTGTTAGTGTTTTCTGAAAATTTAGAAAAACACTTCTAACACTTAACCATTTTTATCAAAGTTATAAAAATAATGCTTTAGTAGTATCTAAATCCAAACTTAGTTAGTTTCAAACTAGAGTAATGTCATAAATTTTTATCTCAGTCTTAGCAAATTATGCAAGCCCTTGTATGAGAGGCTCAAGAAGAATCCACAATATTGGACAAATGTTCACACAATTATAGTTACTCAAATCAAAAAATAAATCATCAAACTTCCTTGTTTACATTTAATTGTTAATAAGGAACTTTTCAAAGGATGACAATTTAAGCCATTAGACTCCCAAAAAACCCAACAATATATGAAAACATCCTAGTTCAAGCTGGATAAATATTGTTTAAACATTACACAAATCCAAAAGACCCTAACTTCATTACCCATTCGATAGCCCAAATAATTAAAATTCTTAGACCAAGAGACTAGGGTGAAGATCCAAACTCTCCAAAGAAATTACCAACCAAATTTACCACCAAAACAGACCACCACCCATATTTTACATATTAAACTATCAAACAGCTTGGTACAATGCATTTCTTATCAATAATCAACATATGAGAAATCTTGGCTCATATATTTCAAGTATGACACCCAATTCAAATTCCCAAATTAGTTTCAAGAACAGTGGAACTGGTATGGACTATCTTTTTTTGATATCCTACCAACAAAAATTCAAAATGTATGGCCCAAGATCTTTGACAAATTCCAGCTAGAACTGGACCAAAAACACATCTACAGAAGAATCTATTTTTTTTTTAACATTGTGTATTTCTTAGATTGTTTCCTGGAATTATGCTTATGAACATGATCCATACATGGGAATCTTGTTGTTAGTTCGAACTTTCAAAACAAAATGGTAAGACAAATTCAATGATAAAAAATATGATTCCAAGTATTTTGATGATTTTTTCAACAAAAACCCAAGATTATGCAAGTTTGCTACCCCGACCAAACTACTGAAAAGTTTCTTCAGGCCAAATCAATTGTCATCACATTGTTGGCTTAGGCCAAAACCAAAAAGAAATACACAAAACTTATGGTTGAGATGCTCGGCCACGTCAGCTACTTCCATAATTATCCGAAACTGCCAGAAACTAAAATCTGTGATCCCATCAAACTTCTCGATATTCAAATTCATTATTTGTCACTGAACGAGTCGATCTGTAGAAGGTAAATCTTGGCTCTGATACCAATTTTTTAGGGATCAACCCGTATAAATAACGAACAAGTAAAATAAAGAAAACTGAACACATATATTTTATGTGGAAAACTCATTCGAAGAGGATAAAAACTACAGGCAAATGACGCTTTGGCTTTTCACTAAATGAGTAAACAAACGAAAGTACAATATGGAGAAAATAAACCTAAATATACTAAATGTACAAACCCAAACCCTAAAAAAAAGCCCTAACTCAAAGATAAAATTCTCTTCATAGATACTACGAAACTCTCACCAAAACTCATATGTGACTACATGTTTTTGCCCTCAAAAGAAAAGCCTTGCAGTATTACATCTTTAATTGCCTCTTAATTAGCCTATCAAAATAGGGATACAAGGCCCATTTAAATAGACTAAGATTAAATGTCTAATCAAATTAAAATATCCCTAAAGTAATCAGAGTTTAATTGGGAAAAGAAGTCCTTGTTTGGAGTCTAAAACGCAGTTGTAAAATTTGGAGAAATCATCATGACGTCCCATGCATGCTCATCACGACGTCACTGCCACATTCCTTTTGGGTTTTATCGTGATGTTGCTTGTCTTCACATCACAACGTTGCTTCTATTTTACCTCTTCTTCTGTAAATCGTCAAACTTCTTCCTAAATGCCTATAAAATATTTGATAAATGCGAGGCACACCCCACAAATATGGTGGATCTTGCAGATGACTCCACAACAATGACAATACAAAAACTAAAAGAATTAGAAAAAAGGTTTGCAACCTTCAAAGATTCCCTAAAAGACAAGAGAGATATAAACATGAGTGATTCCCTACAAAGCAAATATAGTGATGAATAGACAAGAGGGAGATAAGCAGGAGTGATTCCCTACAAAGCAAAGGCAGAGATGAACAAGAATGATTCATTGTAAAGAAATGACGGAGATGAACAAGATTGATTCTCTGCAAAGAAAAGACGAAGATGAACAGTAAAGATTCTTTGTAAAGAAGAAGCAAAATTGAACAGTAACAATTCTCTGCAAAAATCCTCCCAAAAGAAAAATATGAAGATATAGTGGAGATTCCCTACAAAAATTTTGTAATTCAGAGAATATATTCTCTACAATTATAAAAATAGTCTTAAAAATAACGAATGTGTAATGTTTGTAATAATATAAAGGATCAAATTCCCCAAGAAAGACGTTGTAAAAAGGCAAGAGCCCTCTATAAATAGCTCTCAATTTGATAATGAAAGACACGACTCATAATAAAACTCAAAATAGAACTCAAGAATTAGGATTTTTGCCTAAATAATTTTTAAAAAAAATTAAATACTGAAATTTGTTGTCAGCTGAATTATATACGAAAATGGTATATTTTTTTGGATCGCCCCTATCTGACAGGTGCAACACCTTTTTTTATATTAAAATATTTTTTAAATAAAATATTATTTTATTTTTATTAAAAATATTTAAATATATATACATGTCAAAATATAGTCAACATGTCAAAATATGGGTTAAAAATACCCGAAACAGGTCGCGCCTGTCAAATAGGCACAACTGGTTGCGCCTGATAAGTAGGCGCCACTACTGGTCCCACACAGCCCCCCTGCACCCCTCTGCTGCCCTTTGCCGCACAGCCCCCCTTGGCCACTTTGTTGCACAACACTATTTGGTAGTGTGTAGTCCTTTCACAAGGGAAAATAAATTGTAAATGGGAGACCTTATAAGCATGATCCCCCAAGTTGAAGCACCCACCGGAAGCGATAAAAAAAGGAGAAGAAGAAAGAAAAAAATGTAAGGTATTATTTTAGTAAATAATTTTGTTTATAATTTAAAGAGTTTAATTAAGATGTTGTGAATTTTTTTGTTATTAATTATTATTTATAAATTGTTTATGTTTAGTGTTTATGGTTTTGGGTTAATATTTTGTATGAATGTAATTTTTTTATAATTATTTTAAAATTATTTTGTTATCAATTTAGGATTATGTTATAAATTGTTGTGTTTGTAATTATTTTAAAATTAATTTATTAGTAATTTAAAATTATGTTATAAATTGTTGTGTTTAGTTTAGTATTTGGTGAATTTTTAGTAATATAAAATTATTTTGTTAAATATTTTGTTAGTAATTTATTATAAATTGTTGTATTTTGTGAGTTTTTAGTAATGTAAATTTAAAAAAAAATTATAGTTATTTTGTTAGTAGTTTATGATTAGGTTATAAATTGTTGGTGTTTTGTGTTTTTGTTATAGTTATTTATTTTGTTAATAATTTATGGGATTAGGTTACAAATTGTTAGTGTTTAGTATAGGGTTTTGTGACTTTTAAGAAACGTAATTTTAAAAAAAAATAATTTTAGAGTTATTTTGTTAGTAATTTATGATTAGGTTATATAAATTTTTAGTGTTTAGTAACGTGTTTTGTGATTTTTTAGTAATGTATTTTTTTAAAATAATTTTATAGTTATTTTGTTAGTAATTTATGATTAGGTTATATAAATTGTTCGTGTTTAGTTTAGTGTTTTGTGATTTTTTTAATGTAAATTTTATATAATGTAATTTTATTTGATTTTTATTTATTTGGCAATTTTTATTGATTTATTAAAATGTTGATTAATTTTGTTGTTATATAATTTTATAGGTTGTTTGAAAGAAGCTAATCAGGTATGTTTCTATTTCTATTTTTATTTTTTTAATTCGTATTTTTTTATATTTAGATAGTTTATATTTATATTTATTATATTATTATTGTAAACTAACATAAATTTATTTATTGTAGATAAATTATGGGAAATTATGATATATTTACAGTGTTTTGTTTTTGAAATTTGAAATAGTTTATTATATTTTTTGAAACAAATTAAATGAATTCATTTTTTTAATTGCAGATTTGCAACAAATGAGTTCTTTGGTTAATAATAATAATCACATATCAAGTACTATTAATGAGATGGTAATAAAATTTTATTTGATACTCATGTTATTTTCGGAATTAAATTATTTGTATTAACTATTTATCTAATTTAATAATGTCAGGGCCCGTATCGCGTATTGAGGGGTCGTGTTAATAATGTAGGGTTTCTGCCAGATGAACGTCTAATTTCATACTTCATATTTATGTAATCTAAATAACTTCATATTTATGTAATGAATTTTTTGCCATTTTATTTATCATTTTTTTTTTGCAATTTAAATAGTCAACTTTGTATTTATGTAATGACTTTTTTGCCATTTTATTTATCAATTTTATAGTTTTTTTTTTTTTTTTTGCAGTTTAAATAGATAAACTTCATACTAACTTTGTAAGTCAAATTATATTAACTGCAACAAATTGTAGACAAATTTTAGATTCAATCCTCTCAACATGTAATGAACATCTCAATTTCTACCCGATCGTGACGATTGTCCAATATGGTAGTTCCAAAGCAGGCATTTACTCTGATTATGACTGGCTAATCTACATACGCCACACAGCTTCCTGTCGGATTTCTCCCTAATGTCCATTTCATTATGGATTGATAAGCCATATGTGAAAAAAAAATAAAAATAGAATAAAATAAATAAAATAAAGAACACACAAATTTTACGTGGAAACCCTTTCGGGAAAAAACCACGGGCAGAGGAGAAGAAAATTCACTATGTCGAAAAATTTGAATCAATACAAGAGGAATAGACTATGTCTATTTATAGGCTTGTAAAGCCATATTCTAGTAGGATTGAAACACCCTATCCTAATCAATATAAAATAGATGAAGTTTAATAAGGTTTAAAAAACCTTATTCTAAAATAAAATAAAAGAAGTCTAGTTCTATATGGATTTTACTTTTATTTTATTTTCCATCGTATTTTATTTAAATAAGAATTTGGGTCACTTAATTCTAACAATCTCCACCTTGACACAAATTTTCAATGAACAAGTTCTTCATCATGAACTTTCAATAAACAAGTTCTCCACCTCTTCCATAAAACCCCTTAAGGGTTTAACTTCAACAACGAACACCAACCAAGTCTAAGCAATGCTCAAACTTGGTTATAGGAAGTGACTTAGTCATCATATCTGCAGGATTTTCATGAGTACTAATTTTGCTCACAACAATATCACCACGAGCAATAATATCACGAACAAAATGATACCGAACATCAATGTGTTTTGTTCTCTCATGAAACATTTGATCTTTTGTAAGAAATATAGCACTCTGACTGTCACAAAAAATCGTGCTTTGATTTGAAGGTCTTCATTGAGTTCATTAAATAGTCCCTTCAACCAAATAGCTTCTTTACAAGCCTCGATAATCGCCATGTACTCGGCTTGGTGGTAGACAAAGCGATCGTAGTTTGCAAAGTGGCTTTCCAACTAATTGCACAACCTCCGATTGTAAAGACGTAACTTTGTGAGAGATCTTCTTCTATCAAGGTCTCCAGCAAAATCAGCATCAACATACCCTATGACTCCATCTTTAGTTCTTTCAAAGCGTAAGCAAACATCGGTAGTGCCTCGTAAGTATCTTAAAATCCACTAAATCGCTTTCCAATGTTCTTACTGGGATTTGCCATGTATCTCGCTAATCTGACCGATCGCATATGATAAATCGGGACGTGAACAAACCATAGCATACATGAGAGATCCCCCTTTGCACTAGAGTATGGAACATGTGACATGTACTCAATCTCATCATCCGATTGTGGAGACAAAACCGAGATAAAGTCCTGAAATGGGTTGCTAAAGGAGTACTAATGAGCTTAGCACTCTGCATATTGAACTCGCAAAGAACTTTATCAATATACCCCTTCCGACTTAGGTACAATTTACTTGATTTTCTATCTACGAGAATCTCCATACCAAGTATCTTCTTTCTTTGGTCCTAAATCTTTCATCTCAAATTCTTTACTTAGTTGGGCTTTGACCTTTCTTATCTCTTCTTTATCTTTTGCTACTATCAACATGTCATCAACATAAAGAAGTAGATACACAAAAGAACCATCACTATTTTTCTTAAAGTAAACACAACTGTTAAAACTACTTCTTTTGAAATCATGAGAAGTCATAAAGGAATCAAACCTCTTGTACCACTGTCTTGGTGACTGTTTCAAACCGTAAAGGGACTTTTTCAGCAAGCAAACATAGTTCTCTTTTTCTGAAACTGTAAAACCTTCTGGTTGTTGCATGTAAATATCCTCATCAAGTTCTCCATGCAAAAATGCAGTTTTTACATCTAACTGCTCAAGCTCCAAATCATGCATGGCCACAATACCAAGCAAAGCTCGAATCGAACTATGCTTAACAACTGGGGAGAACACATCTGTGAAGTCCACTCCTGGAATTTGACTGTAACCCTTTGCAACAAGCCTTGCTTTATATCTGGGTTCTTCAACTCCTGGAGTCCCTTCTTTCTTTTTAAATACCCATTTACAACGAACAGCCTTTTTACCTTTAGGAAGTTTCACAAGGTCCCATATTCTGTTTTTGTGGAGTGATTCCATCTCTTCTTGCATAGCAAACATCCACTTTTCTGAGCCTTCACAGCTAACCGCCTCAGAATAATTAGATGGCTCTTGATTCGCATCTATATCTTCAGCCACATTCAAAGCATAAGCAACTAGATCAGCCTCGGCATATTTCTTTGGAGGTTTAATTTCTCTTCTAGTTCTATTTTTGGCGATAGAGTATTGTGGTGAAGAAGCAACTCTATTCTCATTTTTTTATCTCGGCTTAAGGAGTTGACTCTATATTAATCGATGCTCTACTTGTTTTTATTTTCTTTATTGGAAGAGTCTTTAAGAGATAAGTTAGGTAGCATAACGGTTTCATCAAAAACAACATCTCTACTAATCACAACTTTTCTATTCTCGGGACACCATAACTTATACCCTTTTACACCACTTTATAACCAAGAAAAACACATTTAATGGATCTCGGTTCCAATTTTCCATTATCAACATGAGCATATGCAAGACACCCACGAGATCTTTAAATCGAATAATTAGCGGGATTACGGACCATACCTCTTGTAGAGTCTATTTCTCAATGGCAGCGGATGGAGATCGGTTGATCAAAAAAACATGCATGAAACGCCGCTTCGCCCAAAATGACCGGTAAGTTGGCATTTGACAACATACATCGAACCTTCTCCATGATCGTTCTCGTTCATTCGCTCGCAACGCCGCTTTATTGTGGAGTATGATGAATCGTCAAGTGTCTCATGATTCCTTCCGACTTGCACAATCTATTAAACTCATCGTAACGAACTCTAAGTCATTGTATGCATGCGAGGTATTTTATCTGTTTTCCCGTCTATTTTTCAATCATAATTTTCCAAGACTTAAATGCGGAAAACACATCACTTTTCTGCTTCAGGAAGAACGCCCAAACTTTTCTGGAAAAATCATCAATAAAGGTTAGCATATAATTAGCTCCACCTTTGGAAGGCACTCTAGATGGCCCCCACAAGTTAGAATGAATATACTCCAATGTTCCCTTCGTGTTATGGATTCCTCTAGTGAATCGAACTCTCTTTTGTTTCCCAAAAACACAGTGCTCACAGAAATTCAGTTTGCAAATTCCTTGCCCATTAAGAAGTCCTCTTTTGCTCAATTCTACCATGCCATTCTCACTCATATGCCCTAGGCGCATATGCCAAAGTTTAGTAATATCATCATCTGACAAGGAAGAGAAGCGGCATTTGTATTACGAAGAAACTAGTAGAACCACCGCAAAACATATAACTTGGCAATCTTTCTCTGTCCTTTCATCACAACAAAGGGCCCTTTGGAAATCTTTAAAACCCCACTTTTTTGTGTATATGTGCACTTTTGAATCAAGAGTACTCAACGAAATTAAATTTCTTTTCAATTCGGAACATGCCGCACGTCATTAAGTGTTACGACAACTCCATCAAACATCTTAACTTTAATTGCTCCAACACTGCGATTTTACACGAAGCATTATTTCCCATCAAAACAACACCTTCGTATTAATCGTTTCATAAGTTGTAAACCAATCCCGATTGGGACTCATATGGAAGGTGCGGCTGAATCAAGTATCCACTCCTCGCTTACTTTAGAATCATTGTGAAGCGACTAGAAGTTCACCATCCGTAGTCTTCTACAACATCGACTTCCTTTGGAATTTTCGGTTGTTTTCCTTTTGATTCACGGCCTCCTTTTAATCTTATTTTGTAGCTTATAGCACTCAGATTTAATGTGCCTTTTCTTCTTGCAGAAGTTACAAGTTTTACCTCTGTTTGAAGATTTCGATCTACCCTTAGATTTATCACGAGGATTCCGTTCCTGTGTCTTACCACGATCATCATCAGCATTCTGATCTTGTCTACCACGAACAATGAGACCCTCTCCCTGAGAGTCGGGTTTAACCACAAGATGCTTCATCTTATCATACGAGGTTAAAGAATCATAAACCTCATCAACTGTGAGAGACTCGCGGCTATATAAAATCGTGTCTCTAAAGGTTGAATAAAGGCGGGGCAACGAACAAAGTAGAATCAACCCTAGATCTTCCTTATCATCACCGAACCTCCATGGCCTCCAAGTTTGAGAGAATTTCTTTAAACATGTTAAGTGTTCGTGTCATGACGCACCTTCCTCCAAACGATGAGCATAAAGACACCGCTTCATATGCAACTTGCTTGTTAGAGTTTTCGACATACATATTTGTTCTAGCCTCTTCCATAATGCTGTGGCGATTTTCTCTTTCATCACATCCTGCAAAATTTCGTTGGACAAATACAGATGTAATTGTGTTAATGCCTTTCGATCCTTACGCTTCTTCTCTTCATCTGTTAATGTCGAAGGCATCTTATCTATCTCTAGCAGGGCATCCTCCAGATTCATCTGTGCAAAAACTGCTTGCATCTTAATTTGCCACAACACAAATCTGGTGTTGCAATCCAACAGCGAAATTTCATGCTTCAAAGACGCCATTACTGTGATCGAGATGAATAATCCGGAAGCTCGGATACTAATTTGTGAAAAAAATAAAAATAGAATAAAATAAATAAAATAAAGAACACACAAATTTTACGTGGAAACCCTTTCGGGAAAAAACCACGCAGGAGGAGAAGAAAATTCACTATGTCGAAAAATTTGAATCAATACAAGAGGAATAGACTATGTCTATTTATAGGCTTGTAAAGCCATATTCTAGTAGGATTGAAACACCCTATCCTAATCAATATAAAATAGATGAAGTTTAATAAGGTTTAAAAAACCTTATTCTAAAATAAAATAAAAGAAGTCTAGTTCTATATGGATTTTACTTTTATTTTATTTTCCATCGTATTTTATTTAAATAAGAATTTGGGTCACTTAATTCTAACACCATAAAAGTAACATATTTTTAATTACATTCTTGATTACGTTTTTGGATGATTTATTATATGAATTAGTGAATTTGATGCTCCTAATTTTTTAAATTCATGTTTTTATACTTAGGTGAGTATAGGAGAGTGAAATGAGTGAAAAACGAGCCAAATTTGTACAAAAAGAGTTGTTTCCAGGATCCACACGGCCTGGGCATTTCCACACGGGCTGGTCACATACCCATGTGAGCCACACAGGCTGGCCACACGCCCATGTGCCAATCCGTGTCAATTTCGCACATTGCTTCCCTGTTACTCGAAAAAACCCAATTTTTAAAGTTTTTGAGCATTCTAAAGTCTATAAATACACACTAGAAGAGGACCTAAAGGGGGCACGCAGAGTAAAACGCAGAAATTACTCGAAGAACGCCAACGGATTCAGCTCGGAAGCAATATCTCCTTCAAGACTGAAGATCTCCATTTAATTTCTCTCGAAGTCTTTGGGTTTCTTTATGTTTCGTTGCTTTCCTATTTTTGAGATGTTTTCCTCACATAGTATGAACTAAATTCCCTAAATACCTAGAGAAGATGAAATCTAAGATGGATCTTATTATTTGATTTGTTCTGAATTACATGATAAATATTTGTTCTTGATCTTAATTATGTGTTCTTATTTCATGTTTTTAATGTTTTCAAGATATTAATTCATGATTGATGTACTTATTCAGTGGAGCAAAAGTCTCTGTCTAAGAGTAGATCTTGTATAATTGAGTGGAATTGCATGCAACCCTAAAAATAGAGCGACATAAATATATCGGATTAGAGTCAAATTTAATAAGGAAATCCATAGATCGAGTTAATGCGACGATAGGGGTTTTAATTAGAAAGAGATTTCAATTAATTAACCTAGAGTCAGTTATTTTTACTCTCGAAAGAGATATTAATATAATTTAGGGAATTCTACGGATCAAGTCAAATGAATAAATTGTTTGATTTAGATTTAGAATAATAAGTGAAGTCTAAATGGATTAGTTCCTGAGTATTGTCTCTCTCATAAGTTTTCTTCGATTATTTTCCCAATTTGCTCTTTGTCATTTAGTAATTTATTTAGTTAAATTTAGACTTTAAAATAAATCCCTTTAATTTGTTCGGCTAGATAATAAAAAGATAGTAACTATTAGTACTTTTAGTCCTCGTGGATACGATATTCCCGACTCACCGTAGCTATACTACCATTCGATAGGTGCGCTTGCCTTTGTTGTATTTTAGTTAGTTCGTGATGTCATTATGGATTCTGGATGATTGCAGACGACATTTCGGGTTCTTACTCAACCCTTTGTTTGGGACAAGCTCGAAGGTCGTCGGAGGAACCTCCCATGTAGATAGGTCAATAATCATAGGGAACTCGTTCTCCCATACACGTAACATACGCTCGAGGGTGTACACTTCATCGATAAATTGTTCTACATTGAGTGAGACTTTAGCACAAGTTGCCACGACATGTGCATAGGGAAAATGAAGTGTTTGCAACCTCCTGCAATCGCACCGTCTGTTTCGGAGATCAACTCCGTAGGACCTAGGTGGTATACCGGGTCGACGACTGATGGTCTCTGTAACTCGAAACATTTCATTATGTCGTGAACATACTTCTACATTCATTAACTTCGCCATCCGACGGTTTTCAACCATTGCATCCGTGACATCTTCGTCAAACACATATCCCGCCTTAATTTGGTTGACTTGTTGCTGACCCATTCTTAGCATCAAGGTAGCCAACTTGTAGAATATAGCCAAGAAGATAGATGAAATTGGAAGATGTCGTATTTTCAACAACACAGCGTTGATCTCTTCCACTAAGTTTGTGGTCATTTGACCGTAACGAAAGCCCTCGTCAAAACTTTGAGTCTATTGCAACGACTCCATGGTACCCAACCATTGTCGAAAAGATATGTTCATCTAACCTTCCATGTCACTCTCAAGTCAAGTCATCTTTTGCCGAAAAATATGTGGCTCTAGCTCGTACGCTGTGTATGTATTAAGAAAATATAAGTTACAGTCTCGCCCTAAAACATTAGGTTATATATTGAAAGGATAAGGCTATTCTTTACCCATTCTCACAACTTGTCTCTGCAGTCTACATTCTTATAATCTCTGTAAAAGTTAGTCGTGATGTGTCGGATACAGTAAACAGATCTCCATGGCACACGAGAACGCCTAATGGTGACAATTAATCATTTTCCTTTATCGGAGATGATGCAAATATAATCATTACTAATAACATACCTCCACAGGTTTGTAAGGAAGAATTCTCACGACTCCATGTTCTCCTTATCTACGATGACAAACGCAATCGTTGTTGTTCCCATCTTGAGCAACCACAAGAAGTAGGATCTGTGTATATTTACCGTATAGCCATGTCCCATCTACTTGCACAAACGGCTTGCAGTGGGGAAATAAACACACACATGGATCAAACGTCTAGAACATCCGTTGGAAATTTCTTTTTCCCAATTGTAGTTGGTCATCTGGATCGTAATAAATCGTGTCTGCAACTCAATGATAGTCCCCGACACGTACTCCCGCATAGCGGCTATCCATCCTTGTAACTTATTGTATGATACATCGAAATCTCTGTACAATTGCTCCATTACCATCTATTTAACTATCCACGCCTTTCGGTATGATACTCGATACTAGAGTCGTGCTTGCATTTCGGTAATCAGTACCGAATCTTTAATGGTTGGCATGTCTTTCACCATTGACATGATGTACGTACAGATAGTTTTAGAATCAAGTTTTCGATGATCTTCTATCATACGTGTTGAAGTACATGTGTGAGACCCAAAATTTTTTTGTATCTCCCACATCTGCGACTTCTAGATAAATGCAATTCGTATCTGCCAATTGCAACCTTCTGTCGACCTCCAATACTCTCTAATATATAATGTCGGTTTAGACACAACGACTTTATAATCTACTGATATATTCATGATATACCGCTTAATGAAAAATACGTACTCTTCCTTACTTTTAAATCTCTGGCCTACGAACAACTCCTCAAGATCATAATATACAACCATCTGGTGAGTAGGTAGTATTTCAGGGTACTCCGGGAACTCTGGAAAATCAGTCGCATGCGCCGCATTAGGGTCTATCCGAGACATGTGTGCCCCAGGATTATTATGTATCACAATATGACGAATCTGGTTCCCAACTGAAGACGCGCTAACGTTTTCATCCTCATTCACGCCTTCGCCATCAATATCATTCGAGACCTCGTCCACGTTGAGATCACTATCACTATCGACCTCATGATCAGAAGAATCACTACTATGGTATGCATCATCACCAACCACATCAGTCTCAGTGCAGCATTAAGATTAATGTCGATCCCGTGTATAGTTGATTGACTATTAACGTACTATATCGAAACCACCATACACGGCTCTTGAGCTCCATCTTCTTCACCTAATGGAGTGGGATCTTTAGTTGAATCCATACCAACTAACTCAGCAAATAATTGAATCGGTGCATTTTGGTTGCTCCGAGTTATACAATAAAGAGTGACCATTGCGTCCACGTCTTCATCATCTACAAGTTCTATTTCAGTAAATTTTATGGGATCCGTCGAAACTGAAAACTTATAGAAAGTTTCGAAATCCTTCTCCCACAACGTCTATAAATTTTTTCACTAATTTTTCCTTCATGTCATCAAACTAGATATTTCTATTAAATCTCATTGCTACTTGTTTGCTACATTCAAATATACATCCCACAGTTGTCAAAATTTCTCCATCGAAATAAATGCATACGAAAAATTGATTCTCCATCTTCAATACTAGATCTGTTAAAAAAAATTCAAAATTCTCAAAACAGTTTCGAATAGCAAAAAAGTTACATAAAATTTTTAATGCAAAATTTTTCATTCAGAAGCTAACAAAATTAATAACATAACAAAATAACTTTCAAATAATAAAATTACTAACAAATCTCTACATTCTATTTAAAAAGAAATAAACTAAAATACATTATCCTTCTTTTTGTTTTCCTTTCTTTATTTCTTCTCCCTATCTTCTTACTTTCGTTCTACTAAATTTTGTATCTTCTACTCATTTGATTTTTGGGAAATATATATAGGGAAAAATGAAGCACCAGTTGCGCCTGTAGGCTCAACCAATCGTGCCTACTAGATAGGCGCCACCTACCCATACCATTTTCGTATCTCTACACGGGTTATATACTGATCTAGGGAAAAAAATATACAAGCAGTGATGCCTTTCTCATAGGCACCACCAATAAAATAATAATATTTTATTTAAAAATAAAAAAATTAATATAAAAAAAGTTGTTGCGCCTTTCAGATAGGCGTGACCCAAAAAAAAATATCATTTTCGTATATAATCCAACTAATAACCTATTTCAGTATTTAATTTTTTTTAAAATTTATTTAGATAAGAAAACCCTAAGAATTATCTTAAGCTAAGTTTCTCCAAAAAGTTTCTTAACTTTCAAAATTTTAATTTTTATTTTCAAATTTAAGTTTTCAAAAATTTAAATTAATAAAACAATATACATCTCACAGTTGGGAGATTAAATTAATAAAAGGCTTAAACACTCATTTGGTTTATAAATTTGGAATCTCCTCCCAACTTGGTATTTATGATTTTTTTTACCCCAACTTGGTATGAAACTTTTTTTCTTCCATAATTATGGTTTTTTTTCCCTTCGATTGATATAAAGACATATTTATTATTATCTTTCTTTTTTTTTTATTCAACACAATTTTTTGAGTTTATTTCTTTGCAAGATATTTCTCTTGTTTATTTTAGAAGTTGTGTTTCTTCTTGAAGCTATGGTAATCTCTTTACTCTTCAATTTATTAGGGTTCAACTTTAGGGAGTTGGTTAGAATTATTTGTGAAGCTTGCTAACCCGCAAATTGAAATGAATTGTGTGAACAAACTAAAAAATCAGTTGAATTGATTTTATAGTTTTTAAAATTTTTTTTATTTTTAATAATTTATTTGCTTTGAAACAATTAGGTCAGTTGTTCTCGAAACCAATTGGTTAGAGTAGTTTGAAATTGGTTCAATTGATTTTTTAACTCGGTTCAATTAGTTCATACCAATTTGTGGGTCAATTAATTTTTTTCCCTCTCACCAAACTGATACCCCTATCGGTTCTCAGTCCGAGTAGTCAATCCAGTCCAGTTCGATTTTGATAACATTGAATTTGGACTTTTTGTTTGTTTTCTTAAAATTATTTTTATTTTTTGAATTTTAAAGAGTTTTTTTATAATTTTTTATTTTTAAAAATTATATTTTTTTACTTTTTTAAATTTATAATTTCTTTAATTTTTTAATGTTTTTATTGAAAATGTGAAAAAATAATAATTTGTTAAATTTTTTTATGTAATTTTAAAGGGTAAAGATCAAATTAACAAAAGAATTATAAACATTAAGGGTTAAAAATGTTATTTAACCTTTAATATTATTAACTTTAACGAAAATTTTTAATAAAAAGGGTAAAATTTTTAAATGAGAAAAAAATACAAAGGTTTAATGTTTTAAAATTAAAATATAAAGAAAAAATTTTAAATTTAAAAAAAAAAAGGAAAAAAAAAAAAGAAAGAAGAGAAATGTAAACCTTAATTGTCGGCAGCTTTCTTACATTCAAAGGGAGCAGTAAAGTAAAAAAAAAAAAGAAAAAGGAGACGAAAGCAAAGCGTTCAAAAGGAAAAAAGGATCAATGTCGTCTGGGGTTCTTTTATTTCACCAAAACGAGGGTCATTTTAGTCAAAGTCAATGCTTTTTTTTCATGGATTTATACCATTATGTTATTTTATTTCGTTAAAATTTCTCTCGAACATGGAAATTTCATTAACTTTTGGGTTTAAATTTGGATTCATTTTTATTTGGCTAACTTACATGCTTCATCACCCCATTCTCACCAGCTAACATTTTATATAATATATAAAATAAAATAAAAAAACATAATGATTTTCTTTTCCCTTCCAACTTTATCAAAAAAAGTTATTTTAGTTATCTATTTAATTTTTTTTTTGTCTTTTTAACCCTTAAATTTGTATTTTTTTTTTGTGTCAAAACATCTCAAAATGGATGAAAAAGTTAGCTTTGTTAACTTTGTTGACATATCATTCACATGGAAATCTATTTAATTATTTTTTTAAAAATTAATAATATTAAAAATATTTCTTTCATAAGTTTTATTCTTTTTAAATAATTTTAATGATTTTAAATTTTAAAAATAATTTTTACATTTTTTTGAATTTTCAAAATTTTAGAAAAATTAATTAAATATTGATGTGTCATACACGTGGCAAACCACGTATATGTCACATCAACAAAGTAAAAAAAATGTTACTTTTTTTATCCATTTTGAGGTGATTTAAAAAAACACAAGTTTAAAGGTTAAAAAAGACGAAAAATTAATTTAAAGACTAAAATGACTTTTTGTATAAAGTTGGAAGGCCTATAAAAAAATTTCCTTTTAAAAACTTACATGTGTTTATTTTAAGCTTATATGTCAAAAAAGTTCTTAAAAAATGCAAAAAGAAAAAATCAATTAAGCCCTATATTAAATTCGCATCCAATTAATCCCCTATCGTTAATTAAAACAATCAATTAAGCCCCTTTGTTAATGGTTCCTATCATTAACTACGTTGATCATTAAAATAAATTGATAGACCAATTGGATGGTGACACGTGACAACTTCTGATTTAATCTAATATTTTTCCCATAAAAATGATTAAGAATCATGAAAAAAGTTATAAAATATTAGAAAAAATTTATAAAATCATTAAAATTATTAAAATTGATATAAACTAATAAAATATTATAAAAATTATAAAAAATAAAATATCTACTAAATTGTAAAAAATATTTAAAATAATTTTAAAAAATATTAAGAGTATATTAAAATTGATATAAAATTATTAAAATTATAATAAAAAAAACTTGAATTGGATTGGATCAATTAGTTGGACTAGTTAAATCAAAATCGGTAAAGGTATTAGTCTGGAGAAAGCCATTAGATCGATTGACCTAGGAACCGGATGGTTGAACTATTTTTTTATTTTTTTAATTTTTTATTTAATTGAACTGGACAGACTAATAGAATTGGCAAACCGATGGCTTAACCTGTTTGACCACTAGTTTAGTTCTGAAAACCTTGGTAAGAATATTTCACTGACATATCCTAATAGTTGGATATTGAAATTTTGGTTTGTTAAAAATTATTACAAAGTAAATTTAACGGCTTTCTCCGGACCAGTATCCTTGTCGATTTCAGGCTAATCGATCCAACCAATTGATCCGATCCAATTCAAGTTTATATGATTCTTTTTATAATTTTTATAAGTTTATATCAATTTTAATATTTTTAATAATTTGTGGGGTTTGCCTCGTATTTATCAGACACGTTGTAAGCACCTTAGACGAGAATCAACGAGCAATCGAAAAAAGGCCAAAATAGACCCGACATCGAGACAAGGAGTATCGACTCATTGGGACGACCCGATGGGTGACGTCGTGATGAGGCGAATGGGACATTGCGAAGTCATGACATGTTCTCCTATTTTACAACCACGTTTTAGACTTCAAGCAAGATTTTCTCTCTAAGTTAGACTCTAATTATTCTAGAGATGTTTTAGTATGATTAGAACTCTAATCTAAGCTTATTTAAAGGGGTCATTGTATCTTTGTTTTAAAAAGTCAATCAAGATGTAGTCATAGGATTTTTCTTTAAGGGCAACAAGATGTAGTCGCATATTAATGAGTTTTGTGGTAATTATGGAGAGAATTTTTATACCCCTTTTGTGAGTGCCCTATGAGACTTAGAGTTTTGTTTACCGATTTGCTCTTTTGAATTTTGAGCTTTGGATTCAAGGTTTTGGGTAATGTATAGGTTGTATATTTAGGTTTATTTTTTCTATATTGTACTCTCGTTTGTTTACTCATTTAGTGAAAAGTTGATATCTCATTTATCCATGGTTTTTCCCTTTGTAAGGGTTTTCTCCATATTGTACTATTGTTTGTTTACTCATTTAGTAAAAATTCGATTCCTCCTTTATACATGGTTTTTTCTTATTTGAGGGTTTTTCACGTACAATATTTGTGTTTGTTCTTTTACACTTTTACTATCTCATTGTTTATACAGGTCGATCCCCAACAAACTGGTATCAGATCCTGGTTCAGCTTCTGCAATTGACTTGTTCGGTGACACAAAGATTTTGGATATCGAGAAGTTCGATGGATCATAAATTTCAGTTTTTGACAGTTTCGAATAATTACGGAAGTAACTGATGTGACTGAGGACAAGGGTGATGATTCATTGCTCTCCTCATAATACAGTTGAAGGTTGAGTTGTGTAAGATGTCAGGCATGTGCCTGATTTAAAGAACAATCTCATCCCTTTTTGGTTTTAAGGACTCAAATGGTTTGCAGAGTTTTAAGGCAAGAAAAGTCGCAGAGGGTTACAATCAGGTGGAGATAGTTGATGTTTTCTCTCCTGTTCGGATATTACTGGCCCTTGTTGCATTATACAACCTTGATTTGAAGACTAGGAGTTTTTTCAGTTTCTAAGTTTGAACGCGGTTTAGACTTGGTTAACATTAAGCAAAATTTGAGTCAGGCCCGTGCTGGGTATAAAAAAGAGGCATGATAAAAACGAGTCAAGATGAAGATTTATGGGTATGCCTCGCATTTATCAAACATGTTACAGACATTTTAAATAAGAATCGACGAGCAACTGAAGAAAGGCAAAAACAGACCTAACGTTGGGATGAGAAGCACCGACTCTTCGAGACGACGTGATGGACGATGTCGTGACGAGGCGAATGGGACGTTGCAACGTCACGACGTGTTCTCCTATTTGACAGTTGCATTTTAGACTTCAAGCAGGACTTCTTCTCCCAGTTAGACTCTAATTATTTCATGGATATTTTAGTATGATTAGAACTCTAAGCTAAGTCTATTTAAATGGGTCATTATATCCCTTTTTTAAAAAGCTAATCAAGATGTAGTCGTAGGCTTTTTCTTTGAGGGCGATAAGATGTAGTCGCATATGAGTTTTAGTGAAAGTTCTGTGGTAATTATGGAGAGAATTTTTATTCCCTTTTCGTGAGTGCCCTATAAAATTGAGGGTTTTGCTTACGAGTTTGCTCTTTAGGATTTTTAGCTTTATATTGGGGTTTTGGGTAACGTACAAGTTGTACATTTAGGTTTATTTTATCCATATTGTTATCTTATTTGTTTACTCATTTGGTGAAAAGTCAATACCTCCTTTGCTCGTGGTTTTTGTCTCTTTGAGGGTTTTTCACGTAAAATATTTATGTCCGTTCTTCCCCACTTTTGCTATCTCGTTGTTTATACAGGTTGATCCCTAACAAATTTTTGTAATTTTTTTTATTTTTAAGAATTCTAATACGTTTTTATAAGATTTTAACTATTTTAAAAAATTATATTAATTTTATAATTTTTTGTATAATTTATTAGATTTTTATATATTTTTATAACATTTATAAGTTTTTATATTTTTCATAATTTTTATAAGTTTATATCAATTTTTAATATTTTTAATAGTTAATAATTTTATAACTTTTTTTTTATTTTTTTATAATTGTTTATGATTTTTTAATCATTTTTATGAGAAAAACATTAGATTAAACCAAATGTTGTCACATGTCACTATTTGATCGGTTCATCAATTTTATTTTAGAGGTCAACATGGTCAATGACGAAAACTGTTAACGAAAAGACTTAATTGATTATTTTAATTAACGATAAGGACTTAATTGGATGCGAATTTAATATAAGGACATAATTAATTTCTTTTCACATTTTCTTAAGTGTTTTTTTTTAACATATAAGCATTTATTTGAAAACTAAAATATAAAATTAATAAAATGGCACCCTGTATCTAGTGCCTAAGTTAAAGGTTAAAATATGAAGGAACATTTTTATTTTTTTATTTTTTATAAAAAGATATAAAATTGAATCTAAGTTTTTTTAGTTGTTGTAATAGTATTTTGTATTTGGTGGTTGTTTATCATCTCAAAAAAAGTAAGTGAAAAACACACATAGAAATAATGCAACTTTAAAAATTACACTTAGATTGCTTATAAAATCTTAAATTGAGAATCTAGAGAGAGAAAAACCCTTTAAAGCAACAAATTTTATTATAGATTTCTTTAATAAGTATGTATGTATGTAATAATTTTATAAAACGAAAGGGGATCATATGGACCCAACTTGTCAGCAAGATTATAGTTTAGAGAAGATCACGTTCTTTTCCAAGCTCTCAATTTATCATGAGATGAATGAACAAATCTTAACTCGATCGGACAACCTTTGTAATTACATTTGAGTACAATTATCATGTACTTAAAACTAGTTAATTTGTGGTTCAACTTTCAATCAATCTTCATCTTTCTTTGAAATTAATCATGTGTCCACTGTACCTTACTCCATTTCATTTTCCTTTTTATAATAATAAATTTACTCTCTAACACTTATCCTTTTTATTACCTTAGTTTTAGTAAAATTATTTTTTTAGTGTACAACTTTATTAAAATATTAAAATTTTAACGATAAAGATGTAATAATTTACACGACAATTTATGTATATTTCATTATCAAAGATGAAGTTTAGAGGTGAATTTAAAAGTTATTTTAGAAGTAGATTAATTTTAATTTTAATTTTTTAAAAAGTTCAAAGTTCATTTTTCTTATTGTATATGCTTATTATTTTTAAAATTTTTAAAACTTTTAAAGGAATTGGACTGAAGTTTTATCATCTTGAGAATCCCAAGTGTATTTAACTAATAATTTTAAAATTTTAAAAGGATTAAAATGATATTTTGTCATTTAAGAGAGGGCTCACCTACCCCTTGCACCTTCCATGGCCATTGCTTTTGTGGGTAATGTGTTTTTTTTCAATCATAAACCTTTTTTTGAAATTTGTTGAAAATTCTAATAAAGTTCAAAGGCACTTTCCTCCAATATGTAATGTTATACATTAAATTTATTTTTGTGCAATTTTAAATATAAAATGTTGATTTAATTCAATTTTTACAAACCACTGACATCATTATTATTATAACATCATTTTACGTCTACATATTGTGTACACAAATAATTATACACATCCTATATAAAAATAAATTCATGTATTTATTTATTTATTTATTTAAATTTATACAACTGAATAAAAATCAAATTTTCATTACACATTTGAACCACAATCAAAATTTCATGTATATAATTGCACTAAATCAAACTTCATATATCAAATTGCATATTGGACTGAAATTCATTTATATTTGTTATACCCCCAAATGTATCAAGACACGTGGCAAGTGAAGAGGACACCCAAATAGTAAGACAACTTTTAGTAAGTTGGAAGGTCATCCACAAGCCTCCTTTACAAGAGGACGGACCATTTGGACAAGCACATATCATCCATCATCTGGATTCTTGAGCTTCATCAGGAACATGGAGTTTTTGGTCACCAAATACCATGTAGGCTCAACCACTCCATACCTTCAAGTTAGAATAAATTATAGGATTTGTCCCATCAAAGGCATCCACCCCAAGCGTTCCATAATGATAGTTTAATGGCAAATTCAACATATTAACATCATCTTACAGGAGACCCTCGCCTATAAATACCCCCATGAATGATGAAGAAATGGTCAACTCTAAAAGATACCAGGCTTACATTTTGCTCATCTTTATCCCTCATGCTTACATACTCTCTTTATTTTCACTCTTTATAACCTCCGGCTCTCCACCTCGAATAGGTGAACTTGTAACATCCCAAATTTTTAGTTTAAAATTCATCAAATTATTTCAAGAATGAGCTATTGGCTTAATGGTCAAGGGAAAATAAGGAGATAGATTAACTGAATTAGAAACCCGAGTTTAAATCCCTTCCTAAGTAAATAAATTAATTTTACTATTTTTGCTCCCAGTCCCTTAATGTGTCGTCTAACATAGTGTCTAACCCTAGGTTTAAATACAAATTTTATCAGAGAAATCAGCTCTTCCCTTTGCCCCAAGCATAGTTTTTTCCACCATTGTTGTGCTGCCTCTTATTCCTATTATTTTGGTTCCCTAAAACCTTCATTGAGCTGCCTATATCAACCTCTTTTTGCTACCATTAAATCTTTATTGTTGCCTCTCTTTTCCACTCATGGTGATGCTGGTTTGTCCCCCCTTTTTCCATTTCTTTTCTTTCTTTTTACTTGTCGATTTTTTTTTTGTTTTTACAGCATTTTATTGTTGTTTCTAGCCTCTACAAATCGTCTCCTTTGCTACCAAAAATCCAATTTTGTGCCACCCTAAATCAACTTGCTCTTGCCACTATTTGTGGTGGTGTGCTACCCCTTTGGTGTTCATTTGTGGACTGTTGAAATTTTTTTTTTGCCAAGCATTTTTAGTAGCGTTTTCTTTAGTTCTTCTTTGTTTAAAACAACCCCTAGCCTTTCAAATTAAAGGTGTATCCGATCTTGCTCATCTAACATCTCAGATCTACTTAACAAGAAGTGTAAGTGCGGTTTTAGACGGGTTATTATGTTGCATTAGTTTTGTTACATTTTCTGGTTGGGCGAATGTTCTAAGACCTTTAATTAATCATTAGTTACTTATTTTAAGTTTATTTTAATTGTAGGTGTTGATCGGAACGTCCCAGATCAGCAGTGAAATCAGATCTCATCCGCACTCTCGTTTCGCATTAGATCAGTGGTCATCTAAGGCTTAAATGCGAAAGTGCGAATTTTACGGTTTAGTGTTGTGGTTTGTGAATTAAGGTTCGAGTCTTTCCTTATCTCTAATTATCTTAAAAATTATTTAATACGTATTTAAATGCTAAATTTTCTTGTTGGGTTTGACTTGGCTGAATGGTATAAGTGCCAATAACTGGGGTGCCAAGCTAGGTACGTAATCAATTAGAAAGCCCGATTTTTAAAGGCTCTGTTTAAGTCTGATGGAATTGTGTATAGACTACATGAAATGTATGACTTGTGTTATGCATTAGTTGGCCGTATGATTGATATGTCATGACTCTGATTTCTTAATCTGTGATGAAATTGTGCATTGAATGCATGTATAGCATGTTAAATTTTGAAGCATTGATTGTGATGCATGTTTTTATGCCATGATTGATATTGACTGTATGGAAACCATGCAAGCATGCCATTGCTACCATTAATTGAAAGTATACAAAGCATACATCAACATTAAATATTGACATACATATTAAGTAAACCATTGTACTGAATTAGCTATTGAAAGCATGACATGCTTACCGATTGTATGACATATTGCATCTGCATGGGGTGGGTATTTGTGGTTGACAGAGAAGTTTCGTGGAGCACCAACGACATTTAAAGTTCGCAATATTGTTATTAGTGCACTGCACTGGAGTACAGATGAGATTGGGTAATTTAATCGCATTACTAACAGCGTGTCTGCATTACTAGTGGCTTGCCCACACTATTGGTAGTTCAATTGTATTATCATTATTTGTGGCTTGTCCACACTACTGATAGCTCATCTGCACTTATACTGGCAGTTTACTACATTACTATTACCGATGGTTTATCCATAACAAACTTCGAGTTGCATTATTTGGAGTTCAGTAGATGAATTTTGGGGAACTCGTAGTTTGTAATGGATGGTTGGGTAGGAATCTTCTGTATTGCATCATACACATGACATGCTCATACATTGATTGGTTAAGCCATGTACAATTCTGAAATGACACTATTGAATCTTATCTGTTATGATTACTTGTATGATTGTACCTTATATTGACTCACATTGAGCTTTCATAAGCTCACCCCTTGAGTCTAAAACTTCTTAAGTAATGCTTGAGACTAGGACCAAACCTGACATGCAGATGACTCTTTGGACATCAGACTATTTTATTTATTTTGAATTATTTTTTTATAATTTTTTATTGGTTTTGGACTGTAAAATTATTATTTGGACTATGGTTTTGTGGTTTTTGGTTTGGGATTTTTATGCATGCATTATTCATTCGAGTAATTTAAATTTAATAACCAATAATTGCATGTTACTCAACCTAAAGTAAAATTCGACATACTTACAAATTTCCATTGTATTAGAACAAAATAGTTTTTTCATAAATAAAAATGACAACTCAATTGTTTTTCAAAAAATGTTGCTATCGATTAATAAGATGGACTCTAAGTAAAGTTGGCCTAATTAATGAATGTTTTAATGTACATCAAGTTCAAAAGTAGCGATTTTCCTAAAGATAGATTGATTAGGGTTTTCGTAAGTAAAACGAACTGCTTAACCATTTCAGTAGCTAATGTAGCTTTAATGATTCGATCACAGTGTCTAAGCCAAGTTAGGGAGGTTACAGAACTAACCTTCACAGCAATATTCATTCTCTCATCATATCTCCTCCTTGTTGTATCACTGTATCAACAATAGTTTTGATATTTATCCCTATTTTTTTATTAAGTACATGTGAACTACCACATTAGTTACCATGTTAGTAGAGTTAAAATTTTAATGGCCCAATTAATTTTTCCAACTAAAAATTGAAGGTTGAGAATCAAATTGATTTGAAAAATTAAAATTAGGATTAAAATGATAAAAATGTAAATGTTAATAGTTAAATTTATCATTATACATTTAAATTATATATGAAAGCTATTAATAAATCAAAATTCATATAAATAAATAAGTTTTAATTAAAACTAGTATGATTCCCACTTATGCTTCGTGTGGGGTTAAATATTTATTTTCTTTGTTAATTATAGAGTAAAAATTTAAAGGTTGCAATATGCTCTAAGTTTTTGTACTATTAATATATTTGGAATTTAATTTTCATACTTGTTTTTTTATTTTCAGAAATTTAGTCTTTTTACTTTTTCAAGTTTAAAAATGTAGGTCTATTTATTAACACTATTAAAATTCATTTGTTAAATTTCTAGGTGCGGCAATTTGAAATTAAAAAGAAAATCACTTGGCATTCATGTAATAAAATGACAACGTAATTGACTTGAATTTTGTAGAGAATTTTAACAGTGTTAACAACTCTTAAAAAATTCACATCAACATTGTAATTGAAATAAAGTATTTAGATTAACTAATAACATTATAAAAGCTAAAATACCATATTATTTTAAAATTGAAGTATAGAGATCACTATTCTTATATAATCTCATAAAATAAAAAAGAAGAAGTTAGAATTAAAATCATATAATATATAATAAAATGAAATGAAGTAAGTAGTATAGTAAAATCTAGATGCTAGAGCCATAGACCCTAATACCCTTCCGTTGTAGGTTGTTGACTATAGTAAAGTATATGTGAGGGACAAAACATGTTGATTTCCTATCCCAACAAATTAGCATATATAAAACGTTTTGCGACAGAGAAACCAATTTTTTACAACAAAGGTTATATTATTTGTTCAAACTCAAAATATAATTTTTTAGTACACATGCATGGTTAAAATTACACATAAAGTATATGCATGATATGTTGATATTTATAGATGTTAAATTTAAGGGTAGAAAATTTGACTGATATAATTGTTTTGTAAATTGTATTTAAAATAGTGATAAGAATATTATATTATAAGTATATTATACTCTTAATTATAAAAGAAATTAGTAGATAAATCTCAAAGTTAGAATGCTTTAGTAATGTTTGTAATCTTACTCTAAAGCTTCTCTCCTCTTAAAACATTGCTTCTTCGCTTTTTCCACTTCTCTCTCTTTGGAAGTCGCTTAAACTCAATTTAATTACCGACAAAAAAAAAAAAAAGGGTTGAGTTTATGAAAAAAGAAACAGTATTGGTTTGATTTGGGTATCTTAAATCTTGAGATTTATTTACATCCAATTGGGTTGCGTCGTTTTCATATTCTTTTGTGGTAAGTTGTAATGGCAAATGCCCCCCATTCAGGAATTGAACAATTTAAATCATGTGGTGAAGACTATGATATTCGAAGTGGAATATGTTTAATTTATTCAAGAATAAATCCTGAAACAGGAAAAAAAGTAATGATAGCTTTGGATTCTAAGGAGGGCTTCGGCAATTCAGATGAATAATTTTATGCAGTTGAAGCCCCTTTCTAATAATTTAGTAAAATAAGTCAAGAACATTTAAATTAGAATCCACAAGATATTTATAAGCCTCAAGCTTCAAGCTTCAAGCTTCAATCTTCAATTTGATAATTCATTTTGATTAAGGTGGGAGTTTTAATTTCCAATTTAATTTACCTGAATTTGTCGGTCGTTAAGATTTCGGCAACACTATATACCCATACTTTTTTCTTTTCTGCCATGTTAATTTTGAAATGTCTATAAAATTTAATTTCTTTTTAACAATTTACTATTATATCAAACATCAATTTAGTCTTTCTATTATTATTATGTTAAAAATTACTTCTTATACATCAACATGAGATATAAATACGACGTCCAACCCTCTAAAATAGAAAATATTTCTTTTTTACTCTTTTATGATTTATAAAAATTTAAATTAATAACGACAAATTTACATTTTACCCTCCAAAATTATAAACATTTGATTTTATCTTTTAAAGTTATAAAATATAGGTTATCGAAATGATAAAATTGTATTTTTACTATCATAAAAAAATACATATAACTTAATCACACCCTCACAAAATTTAGCTTCACTCTTGTACACGTGACATGTTACATATCACTATCAACCACACTAGTTTTTAACAATACAAATAAATAATTTTTTTATCAATAAAAACCAATTTATTTTTAATTTAATATAAAAAAAAACTAATTTATAAAATCAACAAAATGCAATACAATAAAGGTTAACTTATACGGCCCAGCTAGAGAAGAATAAAATTTCTTATAGTGTGCCACGGATCTCTAATAATTTAGCTTATATAAAAAGAATAAAGAGCAATATATGTTTCTTAGGGTTAACAATTAACATTGATTTCTTAATAATAATAAATCTTTTTCATAATTATAAAAAAATGGAAAGAAAGATCCAAAAGTGACAAGATGGGGAGGATCATAAACAAGAAATAAATGACATTCACTCTCACTTTCGGTTAAAGGTGGTAACTAAATTGGCTTCAACCCTAACACTATTATTAAATTTTTTTTTTTTATTTCTCGATAAAATTTATCAACTTGACATATTATTTAAGCTGAGATATAATTAACAAAAACTGATAGAAAGGATCAATGATGATGATTAAATTAATATTTTTAAATAAAATTAAAAAAGAAAAAAGAGTTAATACTTTCAAATTATAAATAAAACATTGGAAGAGCAATAATGTCATCTAAAAAACGACAAGTAAGGATATGATATGAAATGAAAAAGGATGTTATAAAGGAATTAGAGAGGGAAATGGAGATGGGAATGTGCAACTGTGAAGTTGCGTTACAACTACTAAAACTTTATTCTTCCATTCCCTGCCCCCACTCTTACACACACTGCAATCATCTTCCCCTTTCCATGCTTCCTTTCCTTTCTCTCTCGTAATTCACTGCTTTATGCCCTCTTGAAACTATAACCACAACCTAATTAACCTCATTCTGAAAAAAGAATAATAATAAAGCTTTTTCTTTTGTCAAGCTCTGTCTGTGTATCAATGGCAAAAACCAATTTTGGCTTATTCTTCAACAAGTTCCTATCTCTCTTCATCCTTCTTCTTCACCTTGGTTGCTTCATTTTCACTGCCAAAGACCACCAAAAACCACCCAAGAAACGCAAACATTGGCCGCTTTCTCCTTCCTCTCCTTCTCATAAGCCCCACGCCAATAAATCTCTTTCTTCAACTTGGTCTTATCTCAAACGCATTTTTACTTCTTCTAAAGCCAATTGCAAAAACACCATCCCAACACACCCAACAGCCGCCCCCACTTCTGCGTTAACCTCTGCTAGAAACTCCCAACAATCCCTTGTCTCTATGGTTATTCCGCCCCAAACTCATTTATCTGAGACCTCTCTTCCTCCACCTCATCCGGAATCCGACATCTCTTCCGACAACCCCTTCTCCCCTCTACGTAATGATGTCTTCCCCTGCACCGCTTGCGGTGAGGTTTTCCAAAAACCCCATTTTCTTGAGCAACACCAGGCCACCAAACACGCCGTCTCCCAACTCCTTGATGGTGATTCAGGGAAGAACATAGTCCGGATCATTTTCAAAACAGGTTGGACCGACAAAGTTAGGAACCCTGAAATCCACCGTATTTTGAAGATCCATAACAGCACAAAGATTCTAGCGAGGTTCGAAGAATACAGGGAGCTTGTGAAAGCGAAAGCTGCTAGGAATGGTGCCGTAGTAGGGAGACGAGACGAGAGGTGCATAGCCGATGGGAACGAGCTGTTGAGATTTTACTGTTCAACATTCATGTGTGATCTGGGACTTAATGGGAGTTCCGGCATTTGCAGCCAGCAGTATTGCAGCGTCTGTGGGATAATCAAGTCTGGCTTTTCACCAAAGATGGACGGAATCTCCACGCTATCAACGAGCTGGAGAGCACACATGGCGGTCCCTGAGGATGTAGAGGAAGAGTTCAAGTTCATGAACGTGAAACGGGCCATGCTTGTCTGCCGGGTGGTAGCGGGTAGGGTGGGGTCAGAAGGGGATGAAACAAACAAGGAGGATGGCGGATTTGATTCGGTGATAGGGAGGGGAGGGGGGAATATG
Source organism: Gossypium longicalyx (assembly GCA_025698465.1). Classification (NCBI taxonomy): domain Eukaryota; kingdom Viridiplantae; phylum Streptophyta; class Magnoliopsida; order Malvales; family Malvaceae; genus Gossypium; species Gossypium longicalyx. The sequence continues at coordinate 65,980,531 of CM047001.1, read as the reverse complement.
GCACATCATACCAAGGTTGATGAAGAAGAGCTGCTGGTTTTCAATCCAAGGGCAGTGCTGCCTTGCTTTGTGATTGTGTACACTGTTTGAGTGTAAGTAATCTAATTTTCCTCTCTAATCTTATTTAATCACTTGGGGGGGCAGTAAATGGGTTCATGGTGTTTTTGTTTGACAGGTTTTTGCATATCTGCCTTTATGACCCCAATAGAAACAAACGGGTTTGCTGCCAAAATTAACCATATGATGGAGATTGCTGTGATGCTATAATAGAATGTGCCTGCTTGGTTAATTAAGATAAACTGTGTGTTTAGAGAATGTGAGATTGTAAATCTTGTGTTTGGATCAAATTAGTAGCCTTTCTTTCTGTATTTATGGAAAAGTCAGTTTTGTACTATGATGTTAGATCTAATTTCAAGTTCATCATGCTTATTATAGCCACCGTGAAATAAGAGTAGTAGCTAGCTGTTGTTTTCTATATTGCAGCAGAAGTAGTTAGTAAGGAGTATAGGGAGTGGGTACAATCTTTTTGTGGGTCCTACATATAGGACAGTGCTGCTATATGTAAAGGGAAACACTAGTCAATTAGTACCACCGGAACTGGACCCCTACTGATGATTGCCGCCAACTTAAGTTACTGAGGCCGGGAAAGTTGAAGAAAAATCTGTTATAAGTTACGAGGTCCTTTTTTTAACAACACTGCACCCCCTTATTTCTATTTTCTTTTTCACCGCCTTAGTATCTAACAACTATTGTTTTTAGGTAAAAACAAACGGAGATTGTATTGGAACCTCAAAGAGGAGAGGTATAGTTTATGAAAAATTTATGCTCAGTTTTTTATTTTTGGCTTCTTTTCCGACTTTAAAGAGATTCTAACGAGTTGATAAAATTTGGGAAGTGTCTTGTCACCAAAGAAATATTGAGTCTTTAGCCATCAAGCTCTTTAGTGGTCAGACATTCCTTAAACTCCGTGAACTTATTGATCTCTATACAAATTGGAGAGACAAACTTTGAGAATAAAATTAAGTATAAACACCCTAAGCTCAATTCATCCATCGTTTAAGGGTCCAAGATTGAGTTGCCCTCAACAAGGTTTGAGGTTAATATGCTGTTTGGTATTTATTATTATATTTATAATTTTGCAATATTTTAGGTATCATTAATTTTAATAATTTATATTAATTACTTAAAAGGTATTTCAAATTTATATTTAACTAAATTAAGCATAATATATTATTTGGTACCTAAATTTGACATTTTTTTTAAGTACTTGTGCTTTTTTGTCTAATCTAGTATTTGTATTTGACAAAAGTTATATATTTTGGTATCTAAAAGTAACCATGTTAACTTTTTTAGTGTTTAATTTGGGTTTTTAGAATTGATTTGTTGAAAGTTAATTGCTAATATTATTAGGTTTGAGATTTTCTTGATTTTGTTAATAGAATAAATTTAGTATTAATTGTGAATTTGTCAAATTTGTTAGTTAGATGGATATCATTTAATTTGAGTTTTAGGGTTGAATTGATGAAAGTTAATTGTTAATATATTATCTATTTATAAATATTTATCAAATCAACTCTAAAACCTGAATTAAACATTAAAAAATTAAGATTGTTACATTTAGGTACCAAAATATATAACTTTTGTCAAATACATATATCATATTCGACCAAACATAACATGGATACTACATTAGAAAAAAGTGGCAACTCATGTACCAAATTTTGTATTAAACCTTTAAATTAACTAATCTTTTTTCAACATCATGTTTAAGAAAGATATTTTAACTTTTAACCATTACGTTTCATAGCAATGTCAAATACTTAAAATTAACAAACAACACTTTATTTTCAAATTATTTATTTGGGATTTAAAATACTTGGATTTGGATTTCAAAATTTTAGCTTAAATTTATGGTTTATGATTTCATTATTTCCAACTTCTTTATTTGGGAATTAAAATATTTGAAATTCAAGATTTTGAATTAATTTAAGTTCATTGCATGAATAATTATAATTTAGATTTCTATTTCAACTAATTCTAAGCTTTACAAATATGTTTTTTTTTTAAATTTAATTATTTAAAGGATTTTGAACATTGTTGTTTGAGTCGAACTAGACCAACCGACCGGTTGACTCGAGAATTAGTACGAACCAATTGATTGAGCAGATGAATTGGTCGAATCGTTTTTATTTTTTATTTTTTAATGATTTATTTAATAGAACTGAATGAACTAGACCAATCGAACTGGTCAAATCGATCATACCAGTCAAATCAATCGTACTAGTTCAATTATGAAAACTTTAATTTTTAATGAAAAAATGCCTTTTCCACTATATTATGAACAATTTAGAATAAGATTGGTTGTTTTTGTATATTCTATAAAAGAGGTCTGTTTTTAAATTATGCATTCACCGACAAAATGTAACTTTCTATTGTTATATTTTTATAATTTTTTTTGGTTAAAATATTAAAAAGAACTCCAGCTTTTTCATATTATTTATACATTTTATTTTTGAATAAAATGATATAATTTGATTTGTATTTAAATAAGTGGATTTATTTAGGTATAAATTAAAAGTCAGGGGTTTATAAATTAAAATTGTGGAAATTATCGTATCAATGAAAATTTTGAATATTTATATTGTATTAAATTAAATGCATGAAGCTTTATCATTGTTTTCAGAACCTTATCGGATCGACCAGTTAGATCGATCGAGAATTGACTGGTGTACTAGTCCAAAATATGGGGTCAGATTGGTTGACTTGTAAAAATCGGTCGAACTGGTTGAACTAATTTAATCTATTTTTAAATAATTTTTTATTTTTAATAATTTATTCAATCGGACTGGTTGAACTAAGAACAAATGGTTTGACGAATTCACCTACTGGTCCAATTTTGAAAACCTTAAACTTTTTTGATGATATATTATAAATAAAAGTAATTATTTATTGTTTGAGTTGTAAAGAAAGTGAGAATAAAAAAGTTGTTAATTAATTTTATATTTTAAAATGCATTTTGAAACCCAAAATTGAACTTTTACAACTTTCAACTTAGGGATTTGTCAAATTATATTTTATTTGTTATCAAAAAAAGAAAATGAATTTTCAAATCCAAGTCTAAATAACAGACATATTTTCAAAAACAACTAAGCCTTCTTTAGTTCTTTTAGCATGAAAATTGAAGTTAGATTAGTTTGATGGAGAGTGAGGACCAGATAAAACCCTAGGATGGTGCGTAAATTAGGGGAGAAGCCCAGTGTATAAAGGTTTGGGCATCACCAAACATTCAAACTCAGCCAAGTTGTTTGTTGGGCTTGAAATTGGAGAATCTTCTAACTCCACCCATGTTGTACTTGTGTATTCCCACCAAAACCAATCACACAATATTTTGATATTCCAGATCGATTAAATCTCTAAAAGAAGTCTGTTCACACATCTAACTTCTTTATCATTCGATTTAAGAAAGGCTCAAAGTGTTAGATTAATCTCGTTCAAAAGTAATTATCAAAGAAAAGAAAAACACGAATTTAGATATTTTTTCTAAAATCTAATGCAAGGAAATTGCAAGTAGATCCCCAGTTTTAGCATATGGAAAATAAGGGAAGAGAAGTGGAATTTATATGAATGTGATTTGCTTTTTAGCTTGAAATACTTAAATATAGCAATTGTTAAGTTAGTGGGATTTAGACATAAGCACCAATTACCACTTTGTATGTATGCTACTACACTTCACCCATTTTCATGCTGCATTAATCCATTCACTACTGTTGCATGCTTCGTTAATCTAATAAAAGTTCAATGCATGTGGTGAGTAATTGGTTCTATTGGTGTTTTATAAACAGAAACTCGAATCCTCGATCGGATTAATATAACCTCAATTCACTTAATTAATATCCTCGAATTAAGTTTATTTACTATAGGATTTTCTCAAATAAAATAAAAAATTTCTTGAGTTTAATATAAATTTAAGTTGACTTTATATATTATATATAAAAAATGGGACACGTACTAAAGTTATAATTCTATTTGTGAAATTTAAAAAGTGTAATGTAAATACTTACTCATATTTAAGTAAATTAAAAAGATAAATTATATTACATAATTAATCTACTTAATTAATGAAACTTATATAATTTTATAATAGGATAAGAATTAAATGTGATGGAATTTAGAAAGAGTATTTGTATATAATTTTATTTTATTCTTTGTAATGGGATAAGGGAAAAGTGGATTTTCAACTTACTTTATATTCATTGTCAATGATAGATAGACTAGATTTGGCGAGGTCCACTCTCAAATTCAAATTTGTAACTAAGAAATAGTAAATCCGAATGTGAAAAGAATATTAAATGAACACTTGTTTTGTACACGGTTGGTAAAGTTGAAAATGCATGCTGTCTGGTTTCTACACGATGGTAAACAATCTAAATCCAACAACTTCTCATCTCACCCCATTTTTAAAAAAAAATAAAAATTGGGTTTAAGCGGATTGGATGAGGTGAGATTAGAAAGAATAATTGGGTTAAGTTTGAGATAAATTTGTCTTTTTTTTGTCCCCAACTATTTATTAGTCTCTAATATATGTATATATATTACTATTATAATAAACGTTGATAATAGTAATATCTCAAAAACCGTATTAGAAGAAATTGAGTTAGTGAAACCTAAAGCGGTTACATCTTGAGTTTAAGATTGGGAAATTTTGACAAATGAATTAATCTAGTTCTGTAGATAGGTGTTGTGTTTGTGGGTGTGAGGTTCTAGGTTTGAACCATTTCTTTTAAAATATTGTTACTTTTGTCTAAACCCTTATTCTTGAGTATCTGGTTTATATATTATTTTCGCTCAATTGAGGATAATGATGAGCTTAGTGGTTTAGTGGTTAAGCTTCTTGTGAAAGTAAAATAAAATAAAGAACACACAAATTTTTACATGGAAACCCTTTCGGGAAAAAAATCACGGGCAGAGGAGAAGAAAATTTACTATGTCGAAAATTTGAATCAATACAAGAGGAATAGACTATGTCTATTTATAGGCTTGTAAAGCCATATTCTAGTAGGATTGAAACACCTTATCCTAATAAATATAAAATAGATGGAGTTTAATAAGATTTAAAAAACCTTATTCTAAAATAAAATAAAAGAAATCTAGTTCTATATGAATTTTACTTTTATTTTATTTTCCATCGTATTTTATTTAAATAAGAATTCGGGTCACTTAATTCTAACAATCTCCACCTTGACACAAATTCTCAATGAACAAGTTCTTCACCTCTTCCATAAAACCCCTTAAGGGTTTAACTTCAACAATGAACACCAACCAAGTCTAAGCAATGCTCAAACTTGGTTATAGGAAGTGACTTAGTCATCATATCTGAAAGATTTTCATGAGTACTAATTTTGCTCACAATAATATCACCACGAGCAATAATATCACGAACAAAATGATACCGAACATCAATATGTTTTGTTCTCTCATGAAACATTTGATCTTTTGTAAGGAAAATGGCACTCTGACTGTCACAAAATACTGTACCGATTTGAAGGTCTTCATTAAGTTCACTAAATAGTCTCTTCAACCAAATAGCTTCTTTACAAGCCTCAGTAATCGCCATGTACTCAGCTTCAGTGGTAGACAAAGCGATTGTAGTTTGCAAAGTGGCTTTCCTACTAATTGCACAACCTCCGATTGTAAAGACGTAACCTGTGAGAGATCTTCTTCTATCAAGATCTCCAGTAAAATCAGCATCAACATACCCTATGACTCCATCTTTAGTTCTTCCAAACTTTAAGCAAACATCAGTAGTGCCTCGTAAGTATCTTAAAATCCACTGAACTGCTTTCCAATATTCTTTACCGGGATTTGCCATGTATCTGCTAACTGCATATGATAAATCTGGACGTGAGCAAACCATAGCATATATGAGAGATCCCACTGCACTAGAGTATGGAACATGTGACATGTACTCAATCTCATCATCTAATTGTGGAGACAAAGCCGATGAAAGTCTGAAATGTGCTATTAAAGGAGTACTAACAGGCTTAGCACTCTGCATATTGAACGTACAAAGAACTTTCTCAATGTACCCCTTCTAACTTAGGTACAATTTACTTGCTTTTCTATCTCTGAGAATCTCCATACCAAGTATCTTCTTTGCTAGTACTAAATCTTTCATCTCAAATTATTCACTTAGTTGGGCTTTGACCTTTCTTATCTCTCATTTATCTTTTACTGCTATCAACATGTCATCAACATAAATAAGTAGATACACAAAAGAACTATCACTGTTTTTCTTAAAGTAAACACAACTGTCTAAACTACTTCTTTTGAAATCATGAGAAGTTATAAAGGAATCAAACCTCTTGTACCACTGTCTTGGTGACTGTTTCAAACCGTAAAGGGACTTTCTCAACAAGCAAACATAGTCCTCTTTTTCTGATACTATAAAACCCTCTGGTTGTTACATGTAAATATCCTCCTCAAGTTTTCCATGCAGAAATGCAGTTTTTACATCTAACTGCTCAAGCTCCAAATCATGCATAGCCACAATACCAAGCAAAGCTCGAATCGAACTATGCTTAACAACTGGAGAGAATACATCTGTGAAGTCCACTCTTGGAATTTGACTATAACCCTTTGCAACAAGCCTTGCTTTATATCTGAGTTCTTTAACTCCTGGAGTCCCTTCTTTCTTTTTAAACACCCATTTACAACGAACAGCCTTTTTACCTTTAGGAAGTTTCACAAGGTCCCATGTTCTATTTTTGTGGAGTGATTTCATCTCTTCTTGCATAGCAAACATCCACTTTTCTGAGTCTTCACAGCTAACCGCCTCAGAATAATTAGATGGCTCTTGATTCGCATCTATATCTTCAGCCACATTTAAAGCATAAGCAACTAAATCAGCTTCGGCATACTTCTTTGGAGGTTTAATTTCTCTTCTAGTTCTGTTTTTGGCGATAGACTATTGTGGTGAAGAAGCAACTCTATTCTCAATTTTTGTTATGGCTTGAGGAGTTGACTCTGTATTAATCTGATGCTCCACCTACTTTTGATTTTCTTTATTGGAAGAGTCTTTAAGAGATAAGTTAGGTAGCATAGCAATTTCATGAAAAACAACATCTCTGCTAATCACAACTTTTCTACTTTCATGACACCATAACTTATACCCCTTTACACCAGCTTTATAACCAAGAAAAATGCATTTAATGGATCTCGGTTCCAATTTTCCATTATCAACATGAGCATACGCAGGACACCCAAAAATCTTTAAATCAGAATAATTAGTAGGATTACCAGACCATACCTCTTGTGGAGTCTTTTTCTCAATGGCAACGGATGGAGATCGATTGATAAAAAAATATGCAGTAAAGGCTACTTCTGTCCAAAATGACTTCGGTAAGTTGGCATTTGACAACATACATCGAACCTTCTCCATAATCGTTCTGTTTATTCGTTCTGCAATGACGTTTTGCTGTGGAGTATGACGAACTGTCAAGTATCTTATGATCCCTTCTGACTTGCACAATCTATTAAACTCATCAGAACAGAACTCTAAGCCATTGTCTGTACGAAGGTACTTTATCTGTTTTCCCGTCTGTTTTTCAATCATAATTTTCCAAGACTTAAATGTGGAAAACACATCGCTTTTCTACTTCAGGAAGAACGCCCAAACTTTTCTAGAAAAATCATCAATAAATGTAAGCATATAATTAGCTCCATCTCTCGAAGGCACTCTGGATGGCCCCCACAAATCAGAATGAATATACTCCAATGTTCCTTTCGTGTTATGGATTCCTCTAGTGAATCAAACTCTCTTTTACTTCCCAAAAACACAGTGCTCACAAAAATTCAGTTTGTAAATTCCTTTCCCATCAAGAAGTCCTCTTTTGCTCAATTCTGCCATGCCATTCTCACTCATATGCCCTAGGCACATATGCCAAATTTTAGTAATATCATCATCTGACAAGGAAGAGGAAGCGGCAATTTGCATCACCGATAATGATGATAGAACCCTACAAAACATATAACTTGGCAATTTTTCTCTGCCCTTTCATCACAACAAGGGACCCTTTGGAAATCTTTAAAACCCCACTTTCAGTTGTGTATTTGTACCCTTTTGAATCAAGAGCACTCAACGAAATTAAATTTCTTTTCAATTCTGGAACATGCCGTACGTCACTAAGTGTTCTGACAACTCCATCAAACATCTTAACTTTAATTGTTCCAACACCTGCGATTTTACACGAAGCATTATTTCTCATCAAAACAACACCTTCAGACACTGTTTCGTAAGTTGTAAACCAATCCCGATTGGGACTCATATGGAAGGTGCAGCCTGAATCAAGTATCCACTCTTCGCTTACTTTAGGATCATTGATAGAAGCGATTGGAAGTTCACCATCGTTGTAGTCTTCTACAACATCAGCTTCACCGGAATTTTCTGGTTGTTTTTTCTTTTGATTCGCAGCCTCCCTTTTAATCTTATTCTGTAGCTTATAGCACTCAGATTTAATGTGCCCTTTCTTCTTGCAGAAGTTACAAGTTTTACCTCTGTTTTAAGACTTCAATCTACTTTTAGATTTACCGCGAGGATTCCGTTCCTGTGTCCTTCCACGATCATTATCAGCATTCTGATCTTGTCTCCCACGAGTAATGAGACTCTCTCCCTAAGAGTCGAGTTTAACCACAAGATGCTTCATCTTATCATACGAGGTCAAAGAATTATAAACCTCATCAACTGTGAGAGACTCGCGACTATATAAAATTGTGTCTCTAAAGGTTGAATAAGACGGGGGCAACGAACAAAGTAGAATCAACCCTAGATCTTCATTATCGTATTGAACCTCCATGGCCTCCAAGTTTGAGAGCATTTCTTTAAATACTGTTAAGTGTTCGTGTACAGACGCACCTTCCTCCAAACGATGAGCATAAAGACGCTGCTTCATATGCAACTTGCTTGTTAGAGTTTTCAACATACATATTTGCTCTAGCCTCTTCCATAATGCAGCGGCAGTCTTCTCTTTCATCACATCCTGTAAAATTTCGTTGGACAAATACAGATGTAATTATGTTAACGCCTTTCGATCTTTACACTTCTTCTCTTCATCTGTTAAAGTCGAAGGCATCTTATCTATCCCTAGCAGGGCATCTTCCAGATCCATATGCACAAGAACTGCTTGCATCTTAATCTGCCACAACGCAAATCTAGTGTTGCGATCCAACAGCGGAATTCATACTTCAAAGACGCCATTACCGTGATTGAGATGAAAAAACCCAGAAGCTTTGATACCAATTTATGAAAATAAAATAAAATAAAATAAAATAAAGAACACACAAATTTTTACGTGAAAACCCTTTCGAGAAAAAAACCACGGGCAGAAGAAAAGAAAATTTACTATGTTGAAAATTTGAATCAATATAAGAGGAATAGACTATGTCTATTTATAGGCTTGTAAAGCCATATTCTAGTAGGATTGAAACACCTTATCTTAATAAATATAAAATAGATGGAGTTTAATAAGATTTAAAAAACCTTATTCTAAAATAAAATAAAAGAAGTCTAGTTCTATATGGATTTTACTTTTATTTTATTTTCCATCGTATTTTATTTAAATAAGAATTCGGGTCACTTAATTCTAACACTTCTGTATACAATTGGTTTTGTGTTTGAGTCTCTACGAAAGTAATAAGAATTTTTTTTTGCTGCCTTGTGAGTTAGTTTTTATTTTTCTTAAATTAATTAAGTTTTTCCCAAAAACTTCTTTTTCTTTTCACGTTCTTCTTCCAATTCCTCTCTCTATCGTCTCTTCTTATTCTTTTCTTTTTGGTTGTGATCTTCTTCCACCCTTAGTTTGCTGCTTGAATCGTTTCAAATTTGTTGCTCTAAGTTTCGTTGTGCCGCCGATCTTTCAATCAAACTTCGTAAGTGTTCTTTATTAAGTTTTGTTCGAGTTTGTTAATAGACGAAATCACGTTTTTTTTGTGTGGTGTAAACTTTTGACTTGCATAAATCTCTGTTAGGGAAGATCTCAAGATTTACGTCCTTTCAATGATTTAAGAATTGCGTGTTGGTTGATTTATTTGACGTTAATTTTTGATTTGGGGTTTTGTGTTGAAATTTTTCGATGTAATTTTGGTTTTGGATGTTAGTTTAGTGATTTGATTTTGAATAAATCGTCTGATTGGACATTTGAATGTCATTTTTAGGTTTCGGGATCACCTTTGTTGCTTCTACATCAAAATCGTATCAAGTGTATAACGAAAATCAAGTTTTCTGTGAATGGTGAAGGACAAAATTCATGGCTGTCGATGCCACACGGTTGTGTAACTCTCTGACTTAGGTCACACGGGGATGTGTCCAGGTCGTGTGAGGTACTATTTTGGTTGTGAGTCACACGGGCGTGTGTCTAAACCGTGTAACTCTTTGACTTGAGCCACACGTGTAGCCATGTAGGCCGTGTGAATCCACATGGACGTGTGGGCCAAAAATCAAAACTTTTTCCTTAAGGTCGTAGACCTCGTTTGAATCGAACGTAGGCCTTTCGTACGGTCTGTATGATCTAAAACAAGCTATAAAACTTGATATTTGATGATCTGTTGATATATAATCTGTTATCTATAAGTATGTTTGATATGATATAAGCTAAGTAAGTATGATCTGTTAGCGTATAATGTATTTTTGTTTGAGACGTGTTGAAGGTATGTGATTTATTCATGTATGATCCATACTCTGTTAATTTTAATGATTCATTTCTGTGTTGGATAAGAACATGTGGTATCCGAATATGTTGTTGTGTCTGATATTGATTTTGATATGTAACCATGCATGTGACTTCATGAAAAATCTGATATGATTCATTAAGATTTGATCAATATGTTTTGCAAAGTGTGGATTCTCATACCTTCTGTTTCTGTTATTGTATGACGACATGTCCTACATGCTTCTAGTTTTGATTCTGAATATGCATACCATGACACATTGTATGGGGTTTGAGATGAAGTGAAAGAATGAAGTTTCTGACAATTTAATGATTTACATTATTTGGTGGTTTATCCACAATTTTGTCTGGCAACTTGTCTGTAATTCTGGTGGCACTGTCCATAATTATCTACTGGTGTGATTTGGTTTGATGAGTTCTGGGGAACTCCATTTTGGTATGTAGTAGAGTTGGGTAGGATGTTTTTTGATAAATCTGCATTTTGATTTTATGAAAAACACTACATTGGCATAATCATACATCCTCTGTTCTGTTATACGATCATTATGAAAATCTCTGTGATATTTTGATTTGTTCTGCTCTGGTTATATGATCGTTACGAAATTCTCTGCGTTACTCTGATTTGTATATTGTGTTTTGTTTTATCTCTGTTTGAGTTTAGTTATACATTGAGCTTCATAGTTCATCCTTCTGTTTTATCATTGTCTATTAAGGTAAACCTCTGACTTAGGACCGGACGATGTATGGGAGCTTGGATCGTTTTTGCACTTAATGTAAATATGGTGAATTTCGTAATAATTTGTTTTGACCTTTTGGGTTTGTAATCCATTTGAAATTCGTTTTGGGTTTTTACTTAACTCTTCAGTAATTGATATTTTCTAACGTGAGACTGTAAAATCACTTAAGCCAACAAAACAGATTTTAGTTTTCAAAACTAAAACTTCAAAAAATGTTTTTCACTGCAAAGTAAGTAAGTGTATTCTGAAAGTGAACAAATAGCTTTCTAATGATTGTTTGCGAAAGTCGTATTTGCTAAATACTTATTGAAATCAATTTCCCAAATGAGTCTATGTAATTTCTCCAGATTCTGTCATAACTTCTAGGTTGGGATTGGGGTGTTACAATAATGGCGGTAGAACGATCGCAAAACAATAAGAAAAGGAAAAATAAGAACACACAAATTTTACATGGAAAACCCTTCCAGGAAAAACCACGGGTAGAGGAGAAGAAATTCATTAATGTTAAAAAATGAATGATACAAGAGGAGTTTGATTACATCTATTTAAGGGTTAAAAAACCCTTTTCTAATTATAGTCAAATAGAAGAAGAATAGTTCTATGCGGATTCAACTTATGTTGTATTGTCTGTATCCTTGGTCGCAACCCTAGTCCAGCTTTGTGCTTAACGGGGATCTGTGGCGGCCTACGGCCTCAGGCTATTTATTTCTTCAACAAGTGATGGGATTTGGGTCACACAAACTCTAGTAAGTAAGTTTTTGCTTTCAATAATTAAATATATCAAGTTTTAAGTCTAAAAAAAAAGAACAATCATATTTGCTTCAAAATAAAAAAAATAAAACAATTAAATTAAATTCGGGTTCGACCGGGTCGGAGTTGAGTCTCCTATTAAATCTCGAGGTTCAAATTCGGGGCAAATTTTTTCTCAAGAATTAGGGTCGAGGTGGATTGGTTAAATTTTGGGTTAGGGTCAAGGTCGAGGCGGATGAAAATTCACTTCCGCCCTGTCCCATTACCATCCCTAGTGATAATTGATGTTATAATAGGAAGTTGCAAAGACGTAATTGAAAAAAGTAAGCTACAAGAAATATAAGAAAAGGCATAAGATTAGTTATGTAGTTTGGCATTATAGTTAGGAACAGATGTAGGATTTTTTTTTTATCAAGTAGTTTGATGTTACACTTATATGACATTTAAAGAGTATGTACATAAAATGGGTCTTGGCTGTATTGATGGATGATATTTTATGATAATGTGACATTTTGTGCTCAATTATTGTGTTTTTTATACAAATTTTATGTATTTCCATTTATTATGATTCTGTGCACATATTTATTGAAATTATATAAAACAAGATAATCTTGATAAGATTTTATTGTAATCATGATGTGATATGTATATTACTTAGAAACCTATATATTGAGTTGTAATGTTATAGATATATGACTTAAATGATGTATAATCATCATAATTCACACACGTAAAAATAGTGAATATTATAACTTGTTATATATGGTCAATGTTTGTGCTATTAAAGTTTATGTTTTATTACATTGAGCCAAGTGGGAGAATGTAAGATTTTAGTCCATATGATAGAACCAATTAAGTCTAAAAACAGTTGGAAAATTTTCAGCTTCCATCACTAAGGATTGTATAACCCAAGGGAAAAGATCAAGAAGGAGAAATCAGTTTATCCGTGTGTTTTTCTTCGTCAGTTTTAGTTTCAATAGTCAATTCTGAATCCACGTATATTTGTGAAAATCTAAAGATGTTATAAATTAATGTTATTTATGTAATATTAGGTTTGATGTTGAATTATTTCATTTTTAACCCAATTCTAAAACTTCACCTCTCTCAAATCTAACCCTTTACCTCTTCCCCTTTAGATCGATTTTAAACCAAAGGAACCCAGGTCAATCTTGTATACAATTTAGTGGCGTCATGAGGGAAGCTATGGAAGAGCTCCATATTCCATAGCGTCGGAAGATAGTTGCATGTGGTGATACCCATCGTGTGACATAATATTTTGATATTTTAATCATATTTTAAATAATGTTACCTAATATGGTAACAGTTTAGCGTGATGGAGAAAATTGATAAAATAAGTTAAAAAATAAATGAAATGTATTTAATATCTTTAATAACTTATATTAATATATTTAAATTAATTTGTTTTATTCTATTTCCTTATGTTGTTATTAATATTAATTCTAAACTAAAAATATATTTTAAAAACGTAATTTTCACGCCTATACTCATCTCATAATGTTACTAATATAAAATTACTAATACACGCTTATAGAATTACAAAAACTCCAAAAACCGACTTAAAGGTTGTGATGTATCAACCATAACATCACCAATGAAATCCTTCTGGAAAAATATGTATTGGATTGCAACAACAAGAATTAAGGGGTATTATTTTAAGAAATCAATGTGAAAGAAAGTATCAACGAAAGCTGCGTCAACATGCTGGTTGACAAATTGAAGTAAACAAAACGACAGATTCAGAAACTCACCATGAAAATGATTGAAGTCTACCAAACAAAAGCTGAAATTTTGACAAAAGCACCATGTTGTTTTTGGTTCGTAAAACACGACAGATTATTTCACTCAAAACTTGAGTGGAAAAGAGCCAACCCGCATTAAGGATATCACAATTCCATGCATATTCCCATGATAGAACCTTTAAGAAACTTAGCATTGTTCTTAACAAAGACAATAATAACTCCTAAAACGAGCTATTTACGTACTTAAAAGTACCAAAATATAAGCGGCTACGGGTAGAATTGACAGGAAGAAACCATCTCAATCAAGTCCATCTCTTTCCTTCCATCTGAAGAAGCCTGTTCCGAGAGTAGGTTAGTGTTCACGTCGCCGTTGTAGTTGTCGTCGCCATTTGGAAATGAGGAAGTGGTGGCTCCATTCAACAGGCGAGACAAGTAGAGATCGGAAAACAAATAGGTGGTTCGAGGTTCGTTGTTTGGCTCCTGAGTAGAAGAAGAGAAGCCAAAACGAGTATCAGGAAACTTGGTGCAGTCAATGGTGGATGAACCTTTGCTCAAGTTATGATCAATAACATGGACGGACTTGAACACCTCAGTTGGATTTCTGGTTTGGGAATAATCAAGGGAGGGATGAATAGTATTGTTGTTATTTGCAAAGAAGTTTTGCATGAACATAAGTTCATCATCATATGTTTGAGCAATCAAAGGGTGAGAATCATCGGATTCAGATGGTTCAGGGAGGAAATACTTGAATTGAGTAGACAAGTCTTCAGAGAAGGTGGAGCTAGAAGGGGTGGCGGAAGTGGTGGAGCTGTTGGTTGGGGTATTCAGATTTTGGCTTCGTATGTAGTCTTGAAGAATAGAGGATTGAGGTTTGCCATTTTGGTTATCATTTTGTTTGTTCTTCTTCCTTGAGTTTTGCCTCCTTTTTGTAGCATTCCAATGGTTTTTTATGGCATTTTCAGTTCTTCCAGGGATGAACTTTGCAATCAGAGCCCACCGGTTCCCAACTTTGGCATGAGCTTCAATTAGGATCCTCTCTTCTTCTTCACTCCAGCTATCTTTCTGCAACAACGACATCACACGTAACAACAGAATATGAGGCAATGACAATTTTATTTCCAAAACAAGAATATATATATACATATGCTTGTGTATAATTATTATAGAATAAGTACAACATTTTTTTTTAAGAAAAAAGGGAGTTAATTTTGTTATAGAAAGACCAAAAGGGAAGGGTTTTTTTTATGACGAAATTACTTCTTTGTTAGCTAAAAAAAGTTTCCAAATTTCACATGAAAATCAACACTGAACTAAAGTTTAAAGTTAAAACTGTAAAGGTGGAACAAATGAGGGGAAGATACATGCGGAGAAACGGCTACTGAAACCCCAGCCATATGTTTTGCATGTCAAGGCAATTATAGTTATGCATAAAAACAAAACCCCTTTAGACCTTTCCAACTCAAGAATTAACAACACATTATTAAAGATGGGGAAAAGGAATTTTCTTACTCTTTTTTTTTTTTTTTAAGTCATGAAAGAAAACCCTAAATATATATAAATGGAGGAGGAAATATACTAGTAGATAGCTATCCTCCAGGGTTAGATCCTTTTTGTGTCCTAAGTGGGTGTCTTTAGCATATATTTCGGGCTTGATGATATGCACAGATTTCAAGACAAAATTAATATCAGTTAAGACAAAGTCCCAGGATTTTGTTTCTTAGTCAACTTAAATACTAATATTCATGAAAAACATCCAAGTTGATAGATTCCGGTAAGTCTGTATTTTGAAGAATGGATATGGAGACAACAAAACCAAGTAAAGTAATGAAGAAACTCTGTTTGATTATATATAGTAAAGTATAAAACATGGAAACACAGAGAAACCTTGATATCAGGGCGCAAATGATTATGCCACCTCTCTCGACACTGTTTTCCGGCTCTACCAACCAAACTCTCTGCAATCTGTGCCCATTTCCTTACTCCATATTGCTTCACCAATCTTATCAGTTTCCTATAAATAGATAATATATATCAACCGTAAGAAAAACCCTAGAATAAAACCCATTAAAGAAGAAGAAAAACAAAATCCAAATCTTATAAAAGAAAATGAAGAAAATGCGTTTGTTTTATATATCACCTGTCTTCATCATCTGTCCATTGACCCTTGATCAAAGCTGCAGAAGCAACTTTCTTGTTTCTCTTCACTACCCCTTTAGGGAAATCACCTTTCATTGTAGCCTTCATTCCCATGTTAGGGTTTTTATCATCTGTCAAAGCGAGGATCTCACCATCTACAAATAGCCCATCAAGGAAGCTTTCCTCAGGGTTGGTTTGCCTTGGTAAATAGCCACCAATTGCATCATTGGGGAAGGAGAAACCCCGGACCAAAGCATCAGAAGTTGAACCAAGCACTGTTCCTTTGCTGATCTTCACGTTGCTTTGTATTGAATACGGCCGCTCATGAGCAGCCTGAGAATGAGATAAGAGGCTTTGAGTTTGACCCCATAAAAACCTGTCTATAGCAGATAATGGAGGACTGGACTTACATAGGGAAGACTTATAATTATTATTACACAGTAAATTCCCATAACCAAAAGCTACTCTTCTCCCTCTTAATTCTTTCATGAAAAGTGACCTAAACAAAAAGATTTAAAAAAGGAAGAGAAAGAAAATCCCATGACAGAAGCTTAAAACTGAAGAGAATTAAGCTTATTTAGCTTAAAGCAAGGCTTGGGAAAGGCCACATGTTGAAATAAGATAACTATCGATGAGCTGGTGATTAATCCAACGACTCAGAATTGAAGTTACCTGTAACTCCTGAGCTTCCTCTCTCAGACAAAATTGTTAAAGGAGAGAGAGAGAGAGAGGGAGAGATTAGTGGGTTCGTTATTAAACCGACAATTAATTGCATAATTAATCATTTCTTTTCTTTTCTTTTTTCTTAAAATTTTGCAAAAATAGAATGAAAATTAGCTATGCTAAGAGAAAATTTAAGCAGGCTAGAATGATGCCATTGCCATCATTATATTAAGCATGTATAAGACAAATTTAACCCACACAATTTGAAATTTTTGCCAATGCAATGAAGGGTTTATTTTGGGTTAACAATGGGATGATGACAAAAAAAACTATGGAAGGTCTGTAATGAGAAGAAAAAAAATGGGTTTTTGAGACTAATCACTTTGAAATTATTATTATTATTATAGATGCACAAGTTTGAAGCCCTTTGTTTTTAGTCCTCCTGTGGATGGCTAATGATTAAGTAACTTTCTGTTGATATAAATAAATTCAAAATTCAACAATAACAAGCCGTTTTAAAAATAATTTCATTCTCCCATTATTACTATCTACGCATATCCAATCTATTATTATTACTTTTTTTCTATTTAATTTGTAGTAGTTCATGATTTTCTATAAACCTAAATAATATTATTAATAAATATAATAAAAAGAACACAAGTGTTAACATATAATAAATAATGAAACGTAAAGTTTGAAATTAATAATAACATATATAATATGTTCGAAATTAAAATGAAAAATAAGTGTAAATTGTGAGTAAAAAAATAATTTAAATAAGTAAAAGTATCATATTAAGGATATTAAATGTACTCTAATTGTTTTATCATGATATTATCAATTTTTTGAGTTAGTTTCGAGTTGATTTGTCACATCAACTCAATGAACGACGTTATCAATATATGTAAATAATGTGAATGAAATAATTTATTTATTAACATTGGAATGTATAAGAATATCAAAATAAACTTTTGGTTAAAGTAGTAAAAAAAAATATAAATGTAAGTGGTAAGAGTAAACAAATCTCAACATATGCTTAATTTTATTAAAAATGTAAGAAGATAAAAGTACATTTTTTTTAAATATAACTTATTTCAAATATATAAAAATACTTTAATAATTTTTTAACTAAATTCATCTCATGTTGACTTGTAATATATATATTTTTGAATAAACACACCTAGATTCCATTACTCGAAGGGTTATTAAACAAGTACCAATACATCACAACAGTAAAAAAATAAAAATAAAGGCAACGGTCCAAATAAAAGAGCAATGAATAAGTCAGGATGAAACGCACAGAACAACCCAAAGAAACCAAATAAACACAGAACCCAGATGAAACGCCTCTCTAGAACCACCTTCAACCTGCTGCATGAAGCTCAAAGTCCGAAAACCAGAGAGGTAACAACTTTGCTAACCTTCATGAAGTACCCGATAAACAATCTCCACGCCATAAAGCTATCTATTGCCAGGCAAAACCATAGACACCCCTTTGTTCCAATCAACTGCTGCTGCCTGCTCCACCGTTACTGGCGCTTCCTCAACCCAATACCTCGGCTCCAGAAACATGCACCCCTTTTTTGCAAGGGCATGCGCCTCCATATTCGCCTCCCTTCTTGTAAACCGAAAGGTAATCTTCTCAAAGCATTCTTCATATTTCTTTACATCGTAGATAACTAGATTTAGGATCGATCGATCCGACATGTTTGATTTAAGTTTTTTTAATATTTGTCAGGGAATCGCCTTCAACCCGATCAATTCATTAACGGACCTAGCTCATTTCTGACCTAGCTTAACCAACCCGATCGATCCAGCAGATATCCCTGAATGAACCCGATCAATTCATTAACGAATCATTTAACCCTTTCATGCACCAGTCTATTACACATATACCAGGTTGCCCAATAGGAAATGACCAATAATTTCCTATCTTTATCCTGCATATTCAAGACAATTTCTACTAACCTATTCAAGACAATTTCTACTAACCATTGTTTGTAATATGAACATTGCACGTCTGGAGTCACCATAATCTTTAAATGACGTCGTGTTTGTTTCAAGGTGTGGCACGATCGGACATGATGATCAACGGTTTCTTCCCCTTCCTTGCATAGCGGACAGATCCCCTCCACCTGTAATTTGCGTCGGGATAGGTTCTCCCTTGTAGGCAAAAAATTATTAAATAATTTTCGAAAGTAAAATTGTTAAATATGACTTCTATTTTGAGTCAAATTTGAAAAATAATCTTTCAGTTAAACTTTGGTTACTTGTTTCAATCAAACACTGATTAGTTTAGATTATTTTATTATTATTTGACATATGAATTTAGCCTATAAATAGGCTCTTTTACAACCTTAGAAATAATACACCCGAAAACAAAGAACCCATAAAACGTAAACACAAAATTCTCTAAATGTGTTATGATTCTAATCTCTAATGAGTGTATTATTTCTAAGGTTGTAAAAGAGCCTATTTATAGGCTAAATTCATAGGTCAAATAATAATAAAATAATCTAAACTAATCAGTGTTTGATTGAAACAAGTAAACAGAGTTTAACTGAAAGATTATTTTTCAAATTTGACTCAAAATAGGAGTCATATTTAACAAATCTCCATCTTGACTCATATTTCCACAACGCCATCTTTGCCAAAGCCCGCCACGAGCCTATCTTGAACTATGCAGGGAATTAACTGAGTCGAATTTGTGTGTTCAATTTTTCAATTTATTCTGCTCTGATACCACTTGTTAGGATCCACCCGATTAAACAACAAGTAAGAAAAATAGCGGAATAAATTGAGAAATTGAACACACAAATTCGACTCAGTTAATTCCCTGCATAGTTCAAGATAGGCTCGTATGGCTTTGGCAAAGATGGCGTTTGTGGAAATATGAGTCAAGGTGAGATTTGTTAAATATGACTCTATTTTGAGTCAAATTTGAAAAATAATCTTTCAGTTAAACTCTGTTTACTTGTTTCAATCAAACACTGATTAGTTTAGATTATTTTATTATTATTTGACCTATGAATTTAGCCTATAAATAGGCTCTTTTACAACCTTAGAAATAATACACCCATTAGAGATTAGAACTCATAACACATTTAGAGAATTTTGTGTTTACGTTTTGTGGGTTCTTTATTTTCGAGTTTTTCTGGGTTTAGTTTTTTATCTCCATCTTTTGTACTCTTTGTTCTTTTGCCATTATAGTAAAACAATCTTTGCCCATGGTTTTTTATCCTCTTTGGAGGGGTTTTTCCACGTTAAATTTGTGTGTTCAATTTCTCAATTTATTCCGCTATTTTTCTTACTTGTTGTTTAATCGGGTGGATCCTAACAAAAATTTTATTTTAGTTGGGATTTGCAACGCCCACATTTTTGTAAGGAAAGATGTAATCATGCCTGTTGTATTTCGGAGTGGATCTCCATTGGTTTGTAATTCTTCCTTAACAAGCAGTTTGTAACCACTCTTAATCATGTAATCACTCGAACCATCATGACGCCATACAATCATATCCGGAGTCTTAAAATTAGCAAGAGGAATAGTAAGGACCCTCTCAACTTGGTCTAGGACTAGGAGTAATCTAACCCTGTTTTCATCCCAAGTATTAGTTTCTGAGTTAATTAGTTGATCAACTGTTGACCACCTGATATCATTTCTCTTACAAGAGATTCTCCCTATACCAGGTATAGGCAACCATAGGTCGTTCCATATATTCACCTGTTCCTCCGTGCCAACGTGTCAGCCAAAACCTTTTTCAGTTAATCCTCTAGCAGACCAGATAATTCTCTAGGTGAGAGATGGGTAAGCAACAATATTAGCTGACATTATATATCTAATTGCGGAAAACATTTAGCTTTTAAGACTTTCACTAAAAGGAAAGTAGGTTGAGTAAGAATACGCCAACATTGTTTAGCTAACAACGCAATATTAAACTTTGATAAGTCACGGAACCCCAAACCTCCTATGATTTTTGGTCAGACATAAAATTGACCAAGTAGACCAATGAATGCCTTTTAATGAGTTTAAAATTTCTTCCAATTTACTACATATAGTTTTTGGCAATAAGAAGTATTGCATAGCATAAATTGGGATTGCTTAAAGCACGGATTTGATAAAAATCTCCTTTCCCCTCATAGACAAAAATCTCATATTCCAACCCTTAACCCTCTTGCAAAACTGATCCACATAGTGTGTAAAAGCCCTCCATTTTTGCCTACCAACCATCATTGGCAAACCTAAATATTTCTCAGGGTTTTGAGCAATCCTAACTCCTAAAACCGTGCCAACCAAATCGCCTTCTCTGTCGTTTACGTTTGAGCTAAAAAAGAGAAGTGATTTTTCAAATTTCACCTGTTGCCCTGAAGCAGCTTCATATTCCTTTATAATATAGTGTACATTTTGAGCTCCCACTTTTATAGCGTCCCCAAACAGCACACAATCATCTGTAAAAAAGAGATGATTAATTGCTAATCTTTCTCTTCCTATCAAAGCGCCCCTCACAATTCCTGTCCTTTTCACATAATTCAGAAGTGTTGAGAAACCTTCTGCACACAGTAGGAAAAGATAGGGGCTATGTGGATCCCGTTGTCGCAATCCCTTTAACAGCAAGAATCAATTACTAAACCCTTCATTTACCCCCACCGTATATGTAACAGAGCAAACACATCTCATCACTAAAGTCACCCAATCAACATGGAAACCAACCTAGTCTATCGCAGGCTTTGCTCATATTAAGCTTTAGCGCAAAATTCCCTACTCTTCCCCATTTTTTTATTTTCAAAGAATGTAACACTTCATGGGCAATTGAGGCACTATCCGATATTTGACGACCTGGAATAAAAGCTCCTTAAGCCTCATCAATGCAGCAATTTAGCAGACCACTCATCCTGTTTACAACAACTTTTGCAAGAACATTACACAAACTGATGCCTAAATTGCATCATGTTTCTACGCCTGTTAACTTTTGGTATTAGAACTATGTGGGTCTTACTGATCTCACTAATGTCCACTACCCCATTAGAACTGATATACAGAAATGTTTATAAAGGGTACGCAAAATAATGGTAGGTGATAAAGGGTTTGCTTGAGTCATAAAAATATGGGCTGGATTTAGAAAATATGTGAGACCAGAGTTGGCCAATGAAAGTAAGAAGCCAATGATCCATATTGGGACATCAAAGAGCACCAACTTATAAAACCCATATTAGAATGAATGGCTACGATCTTATAAATGAGATCGCTAGTCAGTCAACTCTGGATGCAATTAGTTCATACAATATTCTATTCCATAGATCGAAGATTCAACCTCTATAATTTGTTTTTTAATTTTACTCATTCAAAGAAAATAATTTAATTTGTAAGAATTTGAGTAAAAAGGACAGAATTTAAGTGTTAAAGAATCAACATTTGATAATGGAAAAAGAGCTCCAATAAACTCTTAGGAGAGAGAATGGAGTGGAAGAGAAAACGAAAATTAAAATAGAAAATAATGGAAACTTATTATTGGCCCAAAAACTTCTTTTAATAGATTATCTTAAAGAATTTTATGTGATGGTTTGATTGTTAAAGGTGTTCACCGAGTCAGGTGTGGCCTATTCGAGTCGCGCTAATTATATTTGTTGTTTGAGCTTTGCCTTGTTATTATGATTCACAAAAAAAAAAAAATTATTTTAAAGAAAATGACATAATTTAAATGGATTAAATCAAAAGCAGATTTTAGTTGGGAGGTACTTTTGTAGTTGGCAATTACTTTTTTAGATTTTATTTTATATATAAAGCATTATCCAGTTACGTTATTTTTATAATTCTAATATTATTAAATAAAAGTATTGTCATTATAGAATAATTGTATTTTTTTTAAAAGTTAGAAATTTATTTTTATATAAATTTTCATAACATTTTTACTTGTATATTTAATATTACTAAGTTATTCAATTAAATATATATATATATATATAAAATACTATCATTTTTAACATGGTGTTTTCTAGACATCTTATTTTCTCACACCAATGTCTCAGGTTGATTTTCTCTTTTTTCGTTATCACTTTTTACTTGGCTGAACTATCAAAGATTTCTGCTTACTTATTTATATATATTCTCATAAATTTATGGGTAATTTTTTTTATTATATTAAAACCAGCTCTTTTGAGAGCCATTGGAAATGGTTCTTGTAGTCATTTGTTGGGAGTAATATGTAACGATTTGATTTTTATTGATGTCGAAAAATATAATTTTAGAATTTTATTTTCGTAAACTGAGTTGGTAAGAATAAAATATGAAGATGTATGGAGTTGGGATGAAAATATATTGAAGATCGATGAAGTAATTTAACTGAGAAATTTATTAATTAAAGTTCAGAGATTCAATTGTAAAATTTCAATTGCTATTGAATTTTAATTTGAAAAATGTTCGAGGACCTAAATAATAAGTATCCAAAGGATCAAAACGATTATTTAACCATTTTGAGGCATGAGATAGTGGAAGATTACGGTGTTTCCCACTTAGTGTTAATATTAGAATTAAAATTGAATATATATATATATATATATATACACGTGTGTTAATTAATGACAACCATGTTTAAGTTTTTTTTTTTTGTAGAAAAGAACAGCATAGGGCTATTACCAAAAAACACACATTTTAGGAACTATTAAAGCTCATTTTATTAGCTAATAGAAGTCCTTGGACCAAAGTTGGAGGTTTTTCAAAAACGACTAGACTTGGAGGACCAGATATATATCGCAAGCCTTGCCATATGATCAACAACTGCATTTTGGGATCTAGGAGCATGGCGAATGCGCACCTTCCATTCACAATTAAGGATGCCATGAATCAAACGTAGCTTCACCATTCTGCTATTTACAGATCCACCAGCCAACAATGATTCCACTAGAAGTGCATTATCACATTCGACCTCAACCTGTCACAATCATTTTCCCCATGCAACATGCAAACCCTCTAGCACAAATTTTGCTTCCACTTTGAAAATATTATCGTTACCCATTCCCATAGAAAAATCACATACCCAGTTTGCACCTGCATCTTTGAAAACACCCCTAATTGTTGCCTGCTGATTAGTTAACGATACTGCCCCATCAATGTTAAGTTTGAACTATCCATTCTCCGGTGGGGACCAATGAGGCATCGTCACCATAGGACTTGGCTATAATACCAATAACCTGAATGTATCATAATCCCTTACCCATGATAATCTTGTATCCAACATATCCTGCATACTAATATTGCCATAAGAGAAAACATAGTGATTGTGATTCTTCCACAATAACCAACATAAAATTAAAAATAGAGTTTGCCAATTGATGTTCTCTGCTCAAATGCACTACATCCCGTAAATTCCAAACCAACCACTCGTTGAAAGGCATAGAAAAGAAAAGACTATGCAGTTAGGTAGGAACCATTGATTTCTAAACCACTATAGATGAAGGACAATCTCGTACTACATGTACCCTAGATTTCAACACATCACCTCATCTTGGGCAGTGACTTTTGTTAGACATATGCCTCCTAGTCTGTTCCTCGTTTGTCAACAACCTATTCTATCACAATAACCAAACAAACACCCTGACCCTTTGTGATGTCTTAACATTCTAAATTAGCTTTATTTATTCATTCATACGGTCCAAGCCTTGAAAGGAAAAGAAGAAACTTTGCTCATTTTTAAACATCCAACCATTCGAATACCATAGGTAATCAAGCTATTTTCTTCAAATCTTTATAGATTCATGATCATGGGAGCTTAATTTAGCTAGCCTATGTGTTAATTTGTTTGATTAATTTGTGTTTAACAGGTTTCCATTAAAGCATAATTGATGATTTTAAGCTTGATTTGAAAAAATTGGTAGTTAGTAAGCTTAGATTTTATATAAAGACTAAGTTGGAAACTGAGTTAAGCTTGTTAGATACCTTTTAACATTAGGGACTAAATTCAATAAATTGAAAATTGTCATGAAATAATGCTATAGTATATAGAAAGTATGAGGTCCCTAAAGAGATAATGTAAAATCATATTTTAATCCGATGTTAGATATGAAAAAATATTAGTATCTCGGATATAGAGACTAAAATGAATAAAGTGAAAAATATGTTGATTATGTGTTTGAATGTGATTTGAATGTGAACTGATTTTTTTTATGATTGAATTATTGAATGCAGCTAAAAATGATGTCGGACTGTCTCGAGAGAAAAGAAAAACAAAAGTCGTAGACAAGTGACAAAAGAATTCAGTTTGTACTTTTTATGGTTCGAGTTCAATGCCTAAATACATATACACATGCATATATAAATATATGATTGTTGCAAATTTGCCTATTGAGGTAAGCATATTACTATTTCCTAACTTAGTTTATACATGATGATATCAGATGTCGAGAATTAGATTGAATTGAATATAGCATAAACAAACATGATATAATTATGATATGTGAGAATGCAAATTATATGTATTTAAACATTGGTTACCCTATTAAATGTTTGAGAAAAGTCGGATATAGTTTGTAACGACCCAGTTTCCAATGGTGCTGGAGATTACAATTCCGGAATTTTATTCCTGTAAACTATGTTTGTAAATATTTATATTTAATATTTACAAGTGTAATGATCCTAAAGTTAGTGGTGTCAGAAAATGAGGTATCGGGATCTCGATTCTGTAAATTGAGCCCGTAAATATTTATATATGAAATATTTACGATTTATATTACAGGTGAATTGAATTTTGGATAGGTAATTTTATTGAATTAGTGACTATTTAAGGTACAAGGACTAAATCGTAAAAGTAGTATAAGTTAATCGCTATTGAATTTTATTTATTATAGGACTTATAAAGCAATTAAACCAAGGTTTAAATGGAAATTTAACTTTTTGTATGTAGTGGACGGTTTGGTAAGGTAATTTTAATTAAACAATATTATATTTTATAATTAAAATAAAATAGGCAAGAAAGAATTAAAAGAAACAAATAGGAAATGGTGAAAAGAAAGAGAAGGATTACTCAGCTTCATCTTTTCCACCAAATCTCAATTGAAGAAAACTCTCAAAAGTTTAAAGTTATTTGGTCCTTGCATGGTATGCAAATTTAGGTCTGTTTTTAGTAATTTTTATGTTTCGTGATCATTGAAGCTCAGTTTAGCTAATCCGTGTGTTATTTTTCAAAACTATTAATGTAACACCTTATACTCGGTCCATGTTAGAGTATGCCTAAAGACCAATCGTGAGATGATTGTAATCACATACTCATTTTACCTTGTTTATTGATATAAGGCATTGCCATTGTTATTTCACTTTCTTTTTTTATGTGTATAAATAAACTGGTTAATAATAAAATCCTAAGAATAATATGATTATTCTTAAAAGGACCTTAGTCAAGTATTATTGTGGGCTTGGAAAATAATAATGCATTGAGACTAATATGTAGTTGATTGATGACAAAGTGTTGTCATTGACATAAAGATGTCAAAATCGATACATAAGTATGTGTTAGAGAACAACATATTGGACTGACCCACTATGAGTATGTTTCTTGGATTATTATGTAATAGTCACAACATTACTCATAGTGATAACTATGTATATGATTCTCAGACTTCAGATCATCATTTTCCCAACATCGTGAGTTGTATATTTTGACACAGTCAAACATCTACCATAACAAGTTATACTATAAAGACTAATGTTAGGTATGTTACAATCTATGTAGTGGGAGATGATGATCAATGTAGGATTTGTCCCTCCTACATAATGGGAGGAATATCTTAAGCATCTTGATGATGTGAGACTAGAAATGCATGGCCATGCTAAAATAATTTGATATGAGATATCACACTTATTTGTTTATTATAGTCTACTTAGAATATAAAGAAATATGAGATTTGACTATTCCATGACTTGTGTCCAATTTAGATATTAAGGATAAAATGATATAATACATGAAAAATTGTCATAGAAAGGTTATGTCGAATTGCGACTTCTTATAACTTGGGTAGCAATGATGCATTGCTAAATGCCACTAATTGCTTGTAATATTAGAAACGTTCTAGTATTACTACTAGCATTACAAGAGCCTACAGGGTCACACCCTATAATTTAAGCAAAAAGAATCCAAATATATTTGGTATTGTATTTAGCTATCACATGAATTAAATTAATTATTGAATTAATTTAATTTGATAGTTAAATATTAACACATTATACGTACAAACTTATTGTATACAAATAGAGAACATAATTAAAATTAATATATGAATTTCAAACATATAAAATAGTAATTGTATATAGTTTACGGAAATTATTAATATAAACAATTATAATAATTTCAGTCAAAATATAAAAGGGCATGGAAAGTGATATACTTTTGGAAATAATATATTTTTTCTTGACTTTTCATTTATTTCTCTAATAATAATGGAATAATCTCGTTTTTTTCTTATATATGATATCAAAGAAAATAAAAGAAATATAATCCCTTAATGTGTTAGGGTTACCAAGAGAAAAACAAAACAAAAGGTCTAGCAGTTGTTTTTAAAAATACTCTCTGAAAAGTTCAAAAGGTTGTTGTTGTTCGTTCTATGATTGGGTGGATTACATAAAGGCCGAGACATTATTGTTGCGGCTGGAATCGACATCTTTGAAGGGGATCCTATCAACAACGTTGTTCGTCGTTCATTCAATTTCGAAAAGGTATATTTTCAACCATTTTTTCAACCTAATTCCTTCCTCGTACATGGATCCATGGTTGATGATCGCCGAAATATTTTTCTACTGCACTGCGAGGTATACCGACGTTCCAACAGTCCAGTCGCAGGACCCAAGCTACAGGATGCTATAATAGTAAAAAGAATTAATGATATACAATTTGCTCCATAGTATTAAATAAATCAATATATACGAGTTAAATCTATGTTTAACATGCATCACAAACAATACTGAGTCTCAATTAAGCTTACAAAAGCCCTTAAATTGACTTGGAACCAAATCAGGACCATTATGAAACTATTACAAAAATATAAGCAAAAAGGTAAAACAGGGGTTACATGGCCAAATTACCAGGCCATGTGATAGGCTGAGGCCGTGTGGAGCAGTTTCATCAGTCGTGTCCCCAAACCGTGTAATAAACTATTGTCGTGTAATTCAGGGTCACACGGTCGTGTCTCCACGTCGTGTAACTCACTATGTCCGTGTGAACTAAAAACCAACCTGAACGTGTTGAACACACGGTCGTGTCAACCACCCATGTGTGACACACGGCCATGTGGTAGCCTATGTGCAGCAAAAATGACCTTTTTTGTGCAAGTTAAATACCATCCAAACAAATTGACCCATAAAGGCATTTTATGCCATTCTAACCTACTCCAAAACATATACATTTCAAAGCCAAAACATCAATTCACATGATCATTTAAACATACAACCAATATGCCTTCATTGGCACTAAGCATTAAACTCAAATCAAATACATTTCATACCAAAGCATCAAATACATTTTCTTTTAATTTTTAATTATTTTAATATATATTTTTTAATTTTAATTTTTTAAAATAATTTTCTTCCAAAATATTAAAAATATTATGATATTGAAATTGAAAATCTTATATTTAAAATTATTTTAATTTATTATATTTTAAAATTTTATTTATATTCATATTTTATCTTTTTTTTTAATATATTTTTATTCTTATTTTTTAAAAATCAAAATATTTCTTGTTTTAGCACTTGGCATTTATTTAAATTAAAGCTCTGATTACTATAACAAATCAAAAAAAAAAAAAGGCTCTTATTATTATTATTTTAATTCTTGGCATCACAAAATGTTGCTATGTGTCGAACTCTTTTTGTTGTCCAAATGAAATTAATTGCTTTTAATACATATGTCATCATTATATAATATCACGTGTTAAGCTAAATTAAGATTGAAAACGTGTTTCGGATCATTTCAATCTCTATTGTATTTAAGATTTTAATTGAATTAGTATAACTTAATTAGAAATTAAATTAAAAAAATTATTAAATTTTTTAGATAGATGTTATATTATTATGAGAGTATTTTTATTATTTTTTATTATTTTTATATAAAGTTAATTAAAATTTATACATGATGAGATTTGAACTCAAGACAAAATAAATTTTAGGGATAAATATTAAAATTATAAATGAACTTGATCCAATATGCAATGTTTACATGAACTTTGATTTTGTGCTATATGAAATTTTTATTTGATTCAATTTTCATAAATCATTAACAACATTATCGAATTAGCACTATTTTACGTTGATATATTGTATACACAAACAATTATATTAATCCAATATAAAAATAAATATATGTATTTATTTCTTTAAATATGTACAGTAGAGACAAAATTAAAGTTTCATGTATATAATTGCATCAAATCAAAATTCATGTATCGAATTAAACATTAGACCAAAGTCCATCTATAAATTTGATATCTATCCCTAAATCTTAAATCTTTAACTTTATCATTTCAACCAAAGGTTTAATTAATTCTTTTATAAACTTTTAATAAATATATTTAGGCTTAATGGTTTAAAAGTCCCTCAAACTTTTTCAAAAAAACTCAATTAAAACCATGCAACCTTTTTGCACCTAATTGAGCCCTTGAACAAATAAAACTGGCCAAATAAGCTTTTTGACTAACATTGACATTACAACACTGATATGATCGTTAATGGCACTAACACGACGCTCAATGTCAGTGATAGTTGTTGATGTGGCAATCACTGAGATTTGAATCCTTGTTGTGATAGTTTTCAATGTCACAACTTTACCATTTCAACTAAAACCATATTTGAGTTTTATAAATTTGTTACATAATTTTTTTTCATCCATATGTGGCTATACCATAATATATATATATATATATATATATATATATATATATTTACCACCTGAACTTGGCCACGTGTACCTAACTAGTACCTTTTTTTATTTTACTTAAATGGCACCTAAACTTCAATTTCGTCACACATTGGTACTTCAACAGTAACACCGTTAAAATACATTGACATGACACTAACGACCAATAGCATGGTGATACATGGTAGCCTCAAGTTTTGACACATGGTAAAAAAATTATAAAATAAAAATTATATATGTTTTATTATAGAATTATAAAACTTTTAACACGTGATTAATGAACCTAGACAACTGATTGTCCAAATACATTTGAACTTGGACAATTCTTTGTCCAAATTCATTCCAAACATTTTTTGGTAATTTTATATGATTTTATATATTATCAAAATAAAAATTATATAAAATATATTATTTCAATAGAATTTTACCAAATGTACCACCACAGTAGACCATTATCCATATTTCACATACTGAGACTATCAAACAGTCTAATACAATGCTTTCCTTGTCAATAATCAGCATATGAACGTTCATGGCTTATATATTTCAAATATGGTGCCTAGTTTAAATTTCCCAACTGGTTCCAAGAATGGTGAAACTAGTATGGACTATCTTCTTTTAAGATCTTACCAGCAAAAATCCAAGATTTATGGCCCAAATTTTTTGACAAGTTCCAACCCGAACCTGATCAAAAATATATTTACAAAAACATTCATTTCTTCTCAAAATTATGCATCTCCTGGATTGTTTTTTGGAGTTATTCATGTGAACAAGATTTTTACATGGGAATCCCATTATTAGTCTGACATTTTAGGAAAAAATGGTCGGACAAATTTAATGATGACAAATATAATTTTAAGTATTTGGATGAATTTTTCAATAAAAACCTAAGATTATGTAAGTCTGCTACCCTAGATCAAACTATAGTAAAATTCCTCCAAGCCAAATCAATTGCAAACACGATGTTAGCTCAGGCTAAAACAAAAAAAAGAATACAAAAACCTCGATACCCAGCTCCATGGATTCTAACTTGGAGGATGAGAAATCATCAACATCTCCGATCAAAACGGTAGATCTTGCGAATGAAATCACCATGATAACAATTACCAAAAGTAGAAAAACTAAAAAATGAACAGAGTAAAACAGGAACAATTCCCTGCAGGAGAAAACAAAGACGAACAATGAAGATTTTCTACAATGAACAGTGAAGATTTTCTACAATGAACAATGAAGATTCCTGCAATGAATAGTGAAGATTCTTTGCAATTAACTTTAAATGTATAAAAACTAGATTTTATTTTAATTTAATATAATTTAAAATATAATAATTTATGAAAAATTTAAAATATATAAAATTAATAAAAAAAAACATATATGGAATGAATCTAGACATATTGTTGTCCTTAAAATATATCTAGACAATTGTTTGTCTAGGTTCATTCTAGTGTCAAGTAATATTTTTAATATTTATAAATTAACATGTTCTTTTTTTTTTGGATTTTATATATTTTAAATTTAAAAATAATAATGGTATAATAACCAGATATGTTATAAAAATACTAAAAAAAATCTTTACAATGAATTTGAATAGATTATTCAGATTTAAATAAACTTGGACCACTATTTGTACAGGTTGATTCCCTATGGGTAAAAAAAATTTATAATTTACTTATAGATTTTATAGATTTTATATATTTTTAAATATATTTATTTTTTAAATTTTTTTGTCATGTGTCACTGTGTTGTTAGTTGTCAATGTTACGTCATCATATTTTAACGATGTTGCTACAAATGTACCAAAATGTGTGACAGAATTGAAGTTTAGATCCGAATAAGTCCAAAAAAATTTAGATATGAGTTAAGTAGAAGCGAACAAGTTCTAGGGGAAAATGTATATTAACCCCTAAAAGAAACAAACAAATACCAAGTCACACATGCTCTTTTGTGAATTATGCCTAACAAATCTCTTAACAATTTGTTAAGCATATCCATGTGACACGGGTTGCGGATCAAAGCTCATGACCATTGTGCACAAAATGTTTTATGGAGGTCAACTAACTAAATGGAGCTCATTTGACCCGTATGAACTTGTTCGACTTGTGGAACATATGGAGAAGTCCATCTACTTGAAGCATTGGTGGCCTAGAGAAACACTTCAGTAAAAGTAGAGTTACCAAGGTAATTTATGTAAATCCTAGAGATAAAGATGTATAGAGTTTAAATCACTTAGGTCTCTCAATTGTATATAGGCTCTAATATTGATCGTCGATGTAACTCAATCTGTACTGTTGGATTTAGGGGAGCTTAAATACAAATGGAGGTCTTCCCCCTCATTTGTAAACCTTTAAAGTAATAGATTACTTTTAAGAGCATTTACTCAAAAACTTGGTGTGCGTTATTTTTCTATGGCTTTTTGTTGGTTTATAGCTTTTTTTGTCTTTCAAGTTTGCTTCCTCTTTGCTTCGGTGTCTTAGAAAATTTCTGCAAGAATTCTCATTGTTCGAGAGTAGGTTGACTTAGACAAAATTTGAACCCAAAAAACCCAAGAAATCGCCTAAGGCCGTGTGATTTTCCGGACTAAAGCTTTAGCCCCGTGACACATGGGAGATCTATTTAAATTTCATCAATTTGACATTTTGAGTACAAGGATGACATTGGAAATTTGGATAAACTTGAGGAGTTATTTATGGTAGTATCCCAATTAAATTAAATAAAAAAGAAATAGATATGAGATCAAGTGGAAGATACAGAGGTGGTTGAAAAAGCATGGGGCAGCAGTAAAAGAAGATATGGAGAGTAAGTTAACTAATAAAAAAAAACTTGTGTGTTTATAACACCATCTATCTCTTCACGTGAAAATACCGTCTGTCTGCTTCCCTAAACTCAATTTCCAACGAGGATTTGACCACTGAGAAAGAAGAAAAAAAAATTAATCTACTTGTATCATGTGCTTATAATTTATTAATTCTTAATTTTTTTCATGTTGTATTTTAATTACTTTTGAAGTAATATTCATATATTATATTATTAAATATAAAAGAAAAGAAAAGGAGGAACTCCATAATGTACATTGCATGTGTTTACAACAAGGGGTTATTAATTAACACAGCTGAAAAGATGAAAATGTCAAGAAGAAAACGTTGAATTGTTGATGTGCTGTTTTGGCACAAAGTTAATTTTAAGAGCAACAAAGAAAGGACGAGAAGAAGAAGACATTCCCCTCAACACTGATTTTGAAGTAACATTGTATGAACATCTGAATGTGCTTGCCCAAATTGTCCTTTAATTCTTAAATTTCTAGAGAAATCGTTTCAAATTAAGCTAGCTGAAAACAATAAAACAAATATAAAAAGGAGAGTTGGGGGGGGGGGGGTTGATGTTCAACCTGTCTACCATAAAGGTGGCAATTCCATATCATAACCACGTTCCTCTCAAACTTGAACTATGGTCGGTTTGGTGACTTCCACGTGGATTTACTGAAAATTCCCATGAAGCTGCTGCTGAATCTTCTAGTGTTTTGTGTGAAATAGCCACCTCTCAATTACTTTCTTGTT
The DNA here is from genome assembly GCA_025698465.1 of Gossypium longicalyx. Taxonomy (NCBI): domain Eukaryota; kingdom Viridiplantae; phylum Streptophyta; class Magnoliopsida; order Malvales; family Malvaceae; genus Gossypium; species Gossypium longicalyx. The sequence goes on along the minus strand of CM047001.1, from coordinate 65,947,317 downwards.
ATTCTTGATTTGCAAAGCACCAAAATTTGCCATTTATCTTTACTGTAATAGATGGATTGGAATGTCAGCCGGATAGGATTAGGTCTAAATTAAAAACTCAAAATTATTAGAATCATTTCAAATCAGTACAAGACTTGAAAATTGAGAATTAAATTATAGATAGAGAAAAAAGGAAACATCATACTCTCTTTTTCTTTTTTCTTTTTTTTACAAACAATTTCGCTATCTTGATTATTTACGTTAAAATAGTTTGAAGTTTTATTAACCATTATAAATACCAAATTTAATAATTAACTTCTCAATTAAATAATTTAAATAAATTAACTAAAATTATAAATTTAAATAAGGTCAATTTTTTTGTCGAAAAGGAAACTATAATTTATTAAAATTATCTTAGAAAGTCGTTTGATACATAATATTTCCCTGTTTATTAGCTACTAGCAGAGGTTTAACACAACTAGGGCCAAAGTTGCAAATACAATGCAAATCCTGGAAATTTAAATCACCCAAGAGAGAGGTAAACTGGAATACCTCCTATCCGAGCTAATATATCCATGCATTTTTTCCTTCTCCGAATACATGCTTTAATGTGCTAATAGTCAGAAGTATTCTATTGTATCTGGTGTCTTAAGTATAGTATTTTTATCTAAGTAAATTTTTAATTTTTCGAATAGATTAGTTAATAAAATTATTCATTAATTATATTAATACTTTGTATATTATCCTCACATGATTTTTGCATGTAAAACAAAATGGAAGCAAATATTATTCACTAGTTGTCTAATATTTAACGAATATTAAGTGGTATTAGGTGGTTGGATTGTAATACAAAAAGATAGCTTGTATTAGTAGACAAATCTAAACATGTCCTTAGTTTAATCGGAAATGAGCAAACCGATTGAAAGACTAATATGCCATCTATCAAGTCCAATTGGGAAAATGCTTTGTCTTGGGTATCGAAGCAGATGACTCCCAAAATATAGAGATATAAATGTGACTAACTAGACTACTATACATCGAACAAGACACAAGATGAATAGATCCTAAATCTGTTTATGGATTTATTCACTTATGACGTTCATAGTGTGACATACTTAAATCCTGAGTGGATGACAGATTATGTATGCATGACTCATACACTTTGATGTAAGTAAAAGTCTAAGTTTGAATAGATAAAAAACCGAAAGCTAGTGCGTTGGGTGTACGACTTCTGCAGTATGTAATGTCATTCACAACAGTGGAATTTATAGCCAAGACATGGGTAAATGATATCCTCTCATTGGCATTACATGGTTGATGAAAAATAAACGTGGCCACAGGTCGTTCGTCTTTATGATGAATAACTTGATTACTATTTGATAGTAATTGACTTTTCATGAAGGAAGATGTAATGGTTACCATGAGATAAAATATTATCATATTGGGAGAGTGGATATTATCTCAAAGAGATTAAGGATATCCTATGAGGGTAACACACTTATGATAAGGTCATTGGACGAGCACTGAGTAGATGCTTTCGTACTGGTATGTCGTTAGGGAGAGCTTAGTCGTGATACTATATTGGAATGACTTCGTGACTAAATGAGTTTATAATTAATAGGCAAAAATCCTGAACTTAATTATAAATCATTTGAGTCCAAATTGCATATGGCCAATCGATCCCTCCTTTAGCTCGTTGAAACCAGAAATGAATTGCACGTTAAATAAAAAATGAATAGAATGAATAGAAACACAGAAATAAAAAACATTAAAAAATGATTATAGTTTTCTCCGAAATGGATTCATTTGGAAAAGAATGTAGTTTTCACAAAATGAAAATAAAAATGAAAATGGGAAATGAACCATTTGCAAACGTACATGGATTACTCAAAAATAATCAGAAGAATGAGTTTATGTTTTTGGGCAGTTTTAAAACCCGAAAATGAAAATAAACCATTCAGTCATAGTGAACAAGTTGAGTTGTGAAATATTGAATATATTTTCTTGAAAATTTTATCAGGGAAAATCGTCATAATTTTACCGAAAGTAAAATTGGGATGAGAAAATTATTTAATTGAAAATTTAATTTTTATTTTAGAAAATAGAAAAGTATGTATTGGGTTAGATCAAATTATAAAATGTTTGGTTGAGAGTCTAGAAAGTACATATAATTTGGTCCAATATAATAAGAGACCCAAATATTCATCATAATATATATGAGGGGAAGCACACCTTATTAGCCTCTCTCCCTCTCCTAGTAATTATTAAGGCTCAATCTATTTTATTTTCGTTTTATTAAGGCTTATGCTTTTTTATTTATTTTACTATTCGAGGACTATAATACTTTATTTTGAATTGTGGCATGAGATTTAGGTTTTAGGTTTGCTTTATTTTACATGACATTTAATTTAAGTTCTCGAATCATGATTATTAATTAATTATGCATGAACCTCAATTTTTATTAAAAACAAATAGTTATCACTTTTCCCATACTAAAATGTAATTAAGATTTCAAGTAATAAATTAATTGGAAATTAACTAAGTTTTCAACTAAATCAAACAAATGTCTTAAAGATGACTGTTTCCAAAAAAATCCAATAACCCTGCTAGGCCATCTCGATGGCTGATGTGATCTTCCAAATTCATGTGTAACATCCAGGTCGGGTTGGGGAGGTTACTCTACCTAACAATCTGATTAAGGATAAAAAAACTATGAGTAGAAGTATGTCTAGGAAGGAAAACGGATGATAAACAGTAATATATATATATTTTTACCACCATGCTTGGCATATTTATGGATGATTTCTCCTTAATTTCATTGAATTTGATGCTCTTAATCCTTTAATTTCATGTTTTATACTCAGGAGAGCTTAGGAGAGCAAAAAGAGTAAGAAACGGGCCAAAAACAGACAAAATGGGCCTAATTCAGCATGGCACACGGCCTAAGCACTTCCACACGGGTGATTCACACGCCCGTGTATGACACATGGTCAAACCACACACCCATGTGTCATGGTCATGTCGACACAAAACCAAGTCAGAATTGCACACGGCCTGAGCACTTACACACTGGCGTGGTACACGGCCGTGTCCCTGTCGAGCCCAAGTCTAATTCTACTCAGAAAAGGCCACTTTTGAGGGTTTTAAAGCATTTTAAAGCCTATAAAAACACCCGAGAGGAGGATTAGGGGACACACAGAGTAGAAGGCAGGAAATACTAAAGGATAGTCATCGGAATCAGCTCGGAGGCAAGATCTACATCAAGACTGAAGATTTCCATCTAATTTCCTAGAAGTTCTTTGGGTTTCTTTATGTTTTTTTGTTTTCCAACTTTTGAGATGTTTTCTATTATTATGAACTAAACTCCCTAAATACCTGAGGGAGATAAAACCTAAGACCGATCTTATGATTATTTGAGTTATATGATAAATACTTGTTCTTATTCTTGATTGTGAAATTAACCCTTGTTTTAATATTCCAGGATATTAATTCAGGTTTTTTGGATGTACTTATTCAGTGAAGGAAAAGTCCCTGTTGAAGAGTAGATCATTCATAATTAAGCAGAGTTACATGCAATCCTAGAGATAGGACAACATAAATCTACCGGATTAGAGTCAAATCTAATAAGGGAATCCATAGATCGAGTTAATGCGTCAATAGTGGTTTTAATTAAAAAGATATTTCGATTAATCAACCTAGAGTCAGTTGTTTTTAGTCTCGAGAGAGATATTAACATAAATAAGGGATTTCTATGGATTAAGTCAAGTGAATAAATTGTCTAATTCAAAGGTAATAAGTGAAGTCTAGGTGGATTCTTCCTTAGGTATTGTCTTCTCCATCGATTTTTCCAAAAGTATTTTCCAACTTTGATCTCTGTCGCAATATTAGTTAATTAGATAATTAGTTTTAGTTTAAAAACACCATTTAATTCTTAGGCTAGATAATAAAAAGATAGTAATTACTAGTACTTTTAGTCCTTGTGGATACGATATTTTCGGTCTCACCATAACTATACTATTGTTCAATAGGTGCGCTTGCCTTAAGTTGAATTTTTAGTTAGTTTCATGACCATCAACGGATAAAGAAAAAATGCACGTAAGGAAAGGACAAAGTTCGCGATTATGGCGAGACATCTGAAAAGTTGTTGAGACTTATCGAATGAATATAGGATTGGTCAGGGGAAGATCGCTTAGTGGCCATCTGCCTGATGAGTTCGGGGAAAGAATCAAAGATTGTCAACCCGAATTAAGAGAAAATTGGCTCAAGACACTCAGGGAGTAAAATGTTTTTAGTTTCTATATTTATTACCTTGACAAGTTGTGGCTAACTGGCGTAGTATAGTAAAGAAATTCATTGAGTTCTTTTGAGCTTATAGAAATTTGGCTTATGTCTGCAGGACGCAAAGAGTGATCGAGGACCTTGAGGAGAGACTAAGCTAGACCGTGTTAGATCAAGAATCATTGTTAGGAAAGGGTCGTGCACGTAGGAAGGGGGTACCCTTAGAGGCTTCGCCTCAAGGTCGAATATATTGTATTTAAATAATTTCCCTTGGATTCAAGGTTGAAGATAGTAAACTTTTGTTCTAAAATATAAAGTTTCTGATGTTAGAGATATTTTTCAATAAAGTCTGTCTATAAATTATTAAGTTTCGAGTATGGTATTTAGTCCAAATTGGTCCATTTGTGACATTCTACACCTAGATTCAGTGATTGAGTCAGGTGAGGGTGTTACATGTATATGGACTTAAATATTATAATCTTACTATGTGAATTGCTAACTTACTGGTTATCTTGTAGAATTGTATAGGAACACACGTAAGGATGCCAAGGATATGTCATGTCATGCCTTTATGTTTCATATACTTTAATTGTTATAGTGATAAGGTAAGTTAAGTCTATTTCTTGTGAACTTACTAAGCATTTATAATGCTTACTCTGTTATGTTTCCTGTCTTGTAATGGTCTTTTGCGGAGCATGAAAATTAGATCGTCTAAAAACTCACACTATCCAACTTTTATTTCAGTAAACTTTTATTTTGGTAGTCTTTTAATCATACTAGAACTCGGTTATGTGACATGTATATAGGCAATTTATGCTTATGTGTACCTACTTTGAATGATGTTGATTTTGGACCTAAAATGGAGTATGACATGAATGGTCATATGATATGGATGAATGTGTGTACCTTGCTAATATGTTTAGCTATAATTAAAGCATATGAATGATTAAAATGAATTATACGTATAGGTGGAAATCATGAAACATAATGTTATGTTTGGATATTAAGTGTGGTGGATTAACATAAGATTTTGGCATTAATAAATTGGTGTGATATGTATACGTGTGTCTTGCATTTCAATGTATGTGTAGGAGTGATGGAAATCAATGTGTTGTTGACTTGGTGATTGGCATGATGCATAATTAGTAGTATAGAATTGAATGAATATAGAATGTATGCATGTTACCAATGGTATGAAAGGTTCAAATGTGATTGTTTGATTAGTAGTCTTGAGGTATATTACTAAATTGAATACATGGTTGGAATATGGCATTTTGAGAATGGTTTGAATGAGTTTTATGCAAGTCATTGGTGTGCCTAAACCACCATTTTAAAAAGGCTTTGGTTTGGGCATGAAATGTACCATAAAACTTGTGATTTTTGACCATTTGAGAAAAAATATCGATACCAATAATCAAAGTATCAATAGTTGACTAAATGAACAGTTTTTAAAATGAACAAAATGCCAATTTGTAAAGAGCAATACTTTTTAAAGGTATTGATAAAATGATATTGTTTTCAACATTCCAAATTTGGCAGAATGCCAAAACGATATCGGCACCATTACTAAGTATTGATATTTATTTCCAAAGTTTTAAAAAATTACATTTTGGTCCTTATTCATGCCCGAATATATTCTATTGTATCTAAAAACTCGATTTAGTTCTAATTATATTCGGAAATACTAATGTGCATATAATTGGAATTATTTGATGTTTTTTATTTTAAAATTGAACTGAATGATATAATTTATGTGTGATTGTTCCAGTGATTGTGGTATCATCTTGTAACTTGAGTTTGATGACCGAACTAGGTTAGGGGTGTTAGAGTAACCTTATCAATAAGAGTTGTAGCTCGTGGAATAACAATAACCTTTTTTGCAAACCTTAGATGATGTTTTTCCAATGCTCAATAAATCTTTAACATTGTCATTATAAGTTGCAACTTTATGTTTCACACGAGCATCAATCAAATGTTAATCTTCATTACTCAAATATACTTGATTCTTCCTTACCCAAATCTACCTTATTGCGGTCTTCTTATTTCATTCATTGTTCTAACTAGTTTTGCAATTAAGTTGAACTTCTTCCAATCTCATATCATTTTATAACAATGAGGTCTACTATGTCCATCTTTCCCACAACAATAACCTACAATCTTTTTAAAGTTTTTATTTCCTGACTCATGATGAAAAGAAACATCCATAACTTTAGCTTTAACGAAAATTGAGGGAGCGATAAGTTGTTTACTTTTATTGATGTAATCAAATCCTCTATGACCTAATTAAATTCTCCTTAAAACCAAAATTTCATCAAGCCTCCATCCATGCATCATCTAACTCGCTGTTATTCATCTTTTTCAGCCCTCGAGCTTAACAATCAGCACGAAGCCCACTACGGAATCAGTAAAGAATCTCCAATTTAAGCCCTAATTGAACTGCTTTAGTAATAGACTTAACAAATTACGCCGCCAAAACTACAAAAGATGTATAGTCAGACAAAATGAATCAGGTTTTTGTTTTTTTCTCTGCAATTATTCCCCTTTACCTGTCATCCAAAACAACTAGTTTCTCATATTATTTATCAAATACTTCCTTCTTCATCGTAAAACGAACATATATTTAGTGGAAAGCATGCGAAACGTAAGGAGACGAGGAAAAGCAACTATAAAATGCACATGAAGATGCTAACACTATACATTTTAAAATTTATTAAATATAGACATTTAAATAAAAAAAATTAAAAATAGTTCTTATATTAACAAAATATAGTTAAAAGTACTAATTACAATTTGTCATGTGGTTTGGTGTTAAAACCAAAAAAAAAAAAAACCCAATAATTTGAACTGTGAACCCAAAGTCCCCCCCATGAACCGTAGGTCCTGAGTGCCAGCCTTGCCTGGCAATAGCATACGACACCGCACACTACTGATCCAAGTTTTCCCATTGTCGCCACGTTCCATGCATTTCACTTTGCTCACGTGAAACCCTGCAATCCCCCAAGCATACCTCCACCGCCGCCGCCGCCATTAAAACTTTAAATCATACCTTATTTAGCCTTTGTCCATATGATTTGCTTTGGTGGGTCATCTTCATTTCCCTTTATATACATATATTAAAGAGGATAGATATTAAGCTTCTTTTTGGGTAGTGTCTGGAGAGATAAGAGGGAAACAAGTGTCGTCTCCACCAGTATTCCATAGGAAATGAGCATAGTATGCTGAGTAATAAGAGTTGGTAGGATCTGCTGATATGGCTCCCAACAAAGTTTCCTCAGCTGCCCACAAATCTTTCCTCACTCTCCATAAAAAGCTAGCGTATTTACTGTATGCTTCACCGTCCGCTGGTTCTACTTCTATCGCTTTCTTGAAGTACTCTTCCGCTCTGTTTCAGCAATAATTTTAAAAAGAAAAAGGCGTACCATTAGCCAAAAACAGCTGTAAATAAATGTAATCACATCATCCGCAAGTAAAGTTTAAATCTTTTTCCAAGTCAAAAATCTAACGATTAGGTCATATAAGCATGCGGAGAAGGGAAAAAGTAAAAAGGTGATATTTTTTCTGAGTTCAGCACGTGATAAGTCACGTGCATAAAGGTTTTTCATAGTTGCCATGGACGGGAAAGCTATGAAGCTGCATGCACCACACATTCCTCTTCTATCAAGGATTCAAGAAAAACCGACATCTTAAGTATCAGCAAAACGACAAGGTTGATAACATTTTTGAAGGATTGTTTATAAACTATTTCTGCGCAGTCAGAAACAATAGGACAATAAATAGATATTATTGTAATTTGCAATTCCAACTTGTTCAGCTGAATCAGTTGAGTCGGTACTGCTTTTTAGATTTCCACCAAGAACCAAAGAGGAAATTGAATACTAATACTATCAATTAAATGAAAGATGGTAAAGATTTCGTACCTGTCATAATCACGTACAACAAGGTAGAGAAACTGGGCATAATTAGCAAGGAGGAGAGGATTGTTAGGCTCTTGTGACAACTCTGTTTTATAAAGAAGCTCAGTTTTTAAGTAATCTTCATGATAGTCATCAGGTTCCATCTTTGCCATTACAGGTGAAATGAAACTCCTAATGGTTTCATTATCAATCGTTTCATCACTGAATAAAGCTTGCATCTTTGAAGCTTCATCAACGATAGTGTTCCAAAGGCTGAGCTCTTCGTCTCTAGTTGATGACGCTTTTTGCGATTCACCTGTTGTTCCTGGAGATGATAACTGGGAAGCACCATCGGGAACAATGGTTCTGAACTGCTCTGCTGCATTGAAGAGTCCATCTCCGTCGGTCCCACTGGCGATGGGCCTGGCTTTTCCACCGCCGCCATTGTTTCCGCCGATGGAAGTGGTTTTCCCGCTCGATGACGTTACTGAAAACGACTTTATAGATGAAAAATCGAACTTTGGGTGCTTCTGATCTTCAACCACAGAAACATAAGAGGCAGATGGGGAACTGGGGGCTGCTACTGCAGCCAGAGCAGCGGTGCTTCCCATAGAATGAACCGAATAATTAGCTAACAGGACCATCACGTAAACCATCAAAGTGGGCGTATGAGAAAAGACCTGTTGGAACAACCAAACAAACGAAGCGTGCATCTCTTTTTGAACTCTAACAAGAACCCCTTGTAAATCTTCATAAAACAAAAGCTCTCGCATCTGCAAAGTGTAACTATGAAGCTCTCGGATTATAAAAACCATTGAAGAAAAAGCCTTCTTCATTGAACAATAAGCCGACTCCCCTGCGTTACGAAACCCTTCTTGCCATTGTAGTTTCCTCTTTATAATCCGAAGCGAAAGCGGAAGATCCACGCTGTTGGCTTTACGTTCTATGTTTGATGGGGTAATTTCTTCTCCTCTTTCCAACCAGGACGGCTTCAAAGATTCAGAATCTAGATCCTTCATGCTAACTTCGCTGATGGGTTTATAACTGTCGTCCGGTGACTGGAATTTGGGAGCCAATTCTTGAATCTTTTTTGAGAATTCTTCATCAGAGAAGTCATCGACTAAACTAGCACTGCAAGCTCTTTTTAAAGTTCTGGACCTTGGATAGAGAAACTCACGGCATCGGGAGCGTTGGAGAGTGGTGGAGTGAGCACCGAACAGAGCTGACCGGCGAACCGACTTCAAACAAAGAACAGAAGGTGAACAGGAACAGGTAGCTGAAACTAGAGCTTGAGAGGAAGATGGAGGTTGAGGAGGAATCGGCTTTGACCACTGTAAACGCGCCGTTGCTGCTACTTCCACTACCATTTGTTAAAGCTTTGGTACTTGAAAAGCTCGCTGGAAAAAAAAAAAAACTTTGCCTTTCAAACTGGTATCTCCCCACTCAAAGCTTCAATCCTTTTACAAATAACCTGAAAAACAAGTAAGTGTTGTCTTTCAATTCACTCCCCATAGAATTTCAGTAAGAAAAATAAAAAATATTGAAAAGAAAGCGAGAAACTGGGATCTATAAAAGCACATTTGCCACCATGAAAATCGGATCTCGAAACTCGAAGACCGATGAAATTCTCCCCGACGAAAAAGAGATTAAAACTTTTTCTTATAAAGAAAGAGCAGGTGATAGAAACGTACATGAGATTCTAACTTTTGAGTTCGTAAGTCGGACAATATTAAAAAAAAGGTTTCCTTTTAAAGCTCCGGTAAGCCTCAATCCGAAGGTTTATCAGAAAAAGCAGGAAGAGAGAGAGCTCTTTAGTCTTTAGCTTTTCCAAGCATGTGCAGTGTGCTAATGAAAAAACAGAGAGAAAGAAAGAATATATATATATATATTTTTTCTTTTTAACATAAATAAAATTCAACAGTTCAAGCCAGTCAAAACACTGTACAAAGTCCAGATGTCTTTACTAAGCACAGCTTCTAACACCTCCGATTATTTTACTTATTTAGCGCTCAAATTTTATAAAAAATACTTTTATTTATTTATTTATTTATTTATTTTTCTTTTAACCATTGAATTTTTATTAAGGTAAATTACACTAACAGTCACCTAACTTTGGGATAGCTGACAAAACAATCGTCTAAATTTTATTTCAGTCATTCAACTTTCAAAAAGTTACAAAATAGTCACTAACGTTATAAAAAAGTGACAAAATAGTCACTGATTAACGGTTACCGTTAGAGTGTTAAAGGGGTTGCTAACATGGCAAGTTAACCAACTGATGTGGCAAGTTAACTTGCCACGTTGGCAACGGCTAATGGGTGCTTGGTTTGGGGCAGGTTTAGGGAAAAAAATTGAAGGGTTATGAGTGTAACGCCCCTCACCCGAATCCGTCATCGAAATAGAGTTACGGAGCATTACCAAAGCTATCGATTTATTTATCAGATATTTTATTATTTCATCTAATATTCATATTTGGAATCAATTAAAATCAAACATATTGTCCCTTAAACGTACTTATTTTTCTCGATATGTTTTACTTGAATTTATTACTCGTCTCACTATACTTAATTTCATTATATCAACGTATCAAAGATAATCACATATTTACATGTCATGATAAATATCATTCTCTTGCTATTTCATCATAAATATAAATCAGGTAATTCATTATATCAAAAATACAATTCAAGTTACACTAATTTACCTCATTGCTTGTTCATATTTATAATTTCATTAATTCGATATCTTTTCTTTTCCATATTCAAGTCTCGTATTCGAGTCATCTGAATCCTTATAAATAAATTTGATCGTCGTTTTCATTTATTTCATGTTCTAATACTTTTAATTAATACTCTAAACAAAATTACAATTTTACCCCTAAACTTTTAATTAATGATGATTTCATCCTTAGGCTAAAAAAATAAAATTCTTGCAATTTAATCATTATTTCTAGCCGTTATTCTCATACAAATTGATAACAACCCATGAATTCTATAAAATATCAGAATTTTTCATAATTTCAACACTTTTCAATTTAATCCTTAAAATATGTTTTTCCCCGATCTTGAACTAAATTAATAAATTTTTTTCAATTTTGAAATTTTAAATAATAAAATAATCCATTTCATGCAAATTGTTATTTCTAACATTTTTACAAAATTACCCATAAAGTTTTACTTTTATTCAATTTAGTCTCTGAGCCTAAAACATGCAAATTAGCCATGCTAGCTGAATATTCATACATATTTTCTTCTTCCTCGTCTCCATTCCACATCCTTAATTTACATAACTTGTTATAATTAATATTATCAATAATTTCACTACTTACTTATATGTATATTCAAAACTGTCTATTTGAGTCATAGTCACTAAATTATTTATATCTTGAGCTACAGAACTCGAAATTAAAATCCGCTAATTTTCCCTGAAACTAGACTTACATATATTTTTACCATAAAATTTTCAAGATTTTTGGTTTAGCCAATAAGTACAGTTTATTCTTTAAAGTCACCTCAGTTCTGCTGTCTGACAGTTCTGACCATTCTTCACTAAAAATTAATTATCTCCTCGTATAGAATCCAAATGATGTTTCCGTTTGTTTCTCTTGAAAATATACTCATTCAGGATTCTAAAAATATAAATTTAAGCCCATAATTATTTTTATCCAATTTTTGATGATTTTCCAAAGTCAGAACAGGGGAACCCAAAATCATTCTGACCTTGTCTAACTAAATTTGTTATATCTCACAATTTTCAATTTCATTGCTTACACCGTTTCTTCTATGAAAAACTAGACTCAATAAGATTTAATTTCATATTTTATTCAACTTTTTATTCAATTTAAAATTTTTTTGGTGATTTTTCAAAATTAGACCACTGCTGCTATCCAAAATTGTTTTAGTGCAAGATATTAATTACCATGTTTATAACACCCTTATTTTCTTTCTCTACACTATTTCTCATCACTTTCTCTTATTTTCTCTTCACTAACATATCAATAACATATGACCATATGTAAGGAAACTCTACATTAACATCAATCTCATGCTTTTTCAATAATATCAAACTTAAAAATATATTGAAATCATGATGTTCTTACCTTGTTCTATTGATTTCAATCTTCATCTTGATTTTCTCTCTCCTTCAGCTTCCATTTCTTGAATCCAACTTAATATTCTAACTTCCCATAGTCTCCTTAACATTTTTCTCTCTTAGTAGCTATGGAAATTCTTTTGATTTTTGGGTAAAAATGGTGAATTTTTGGTAGAAGGACCAAATTGTAAAGAAAAAAAAATTCTTTCTTTTCTTCTCTTCCAGCGTTGGTTGCATGGAAAGATGGATGGTGTTGTTCCCTCTCCTTTTTTTTTTCTTTCCATACACACACACATATATATATATATATATATACTAAATAAAATAATAAAATATTGATAAATATCTTATTAAAATATTAAATAAATAATAATTATCTAATTAAATAATTACAAAATATCACCAACATCATAATTACTTTCTAGATTTCTCTCTCTTCCAATTGACCATTTTTCCCTTCGTGATCTTTTAAAATTTCATTCTTGAGTCATCACTTAATTTGGTAAAATTATAATTTAGTCCCTCATAATTCTTCACCTATTCAATTTGGTCCTAATTCGTCAATTTTTCTTGGTTTCTAGATCATTCCACCCTTAAAATATTTACACTATTAGTCCTTCAAATTTTTCATATTTACACTTTAACCCCTTAAATTTTGAGTATTTACTCTTAGGCAATAAAACTTTTCTCACTTTTACAATTTAGTCCTTTCTTGAATTAATATGTCATAATATACTTCCCAATGACATAACTCAAATTTCCTCTTCTTGTCATTTTGTTTCCTTATTTTACTATATAAATGATAATATCTTACTATAAAAATTTTCGGGGTGTTACAATGAGTTAATGTTTTAGGGTTAGAAACAGATTAGGTTTAAGGGGATTTGGGGGGGAAAGGAAAATCAATTTGGGAAATTTCAATCGTGATTTGGGGGGTTTTAGGGTTTAAACTGAATTGGAAATTGATTAAGAAGGGTTTAGGGTTAGAAATCGGTTCAATAATCGATTAACAGGGTATAAGGTTTAAGGTACGATTGTCTATTTTGTTTGGGGAGAAAAGAAGACAAACCAGAAACCATTTAGTGTTTTTGATTGTCAGCGACAATGGGCAATAGAAGAAAAGCTACCATTGTTGTTACATCCACTTTAACGGGTAAGTTGTTGCATTTAGTTTTAAATTTTTTGGATTTCAATGCTGTTATTTCGATTTAGAATTAATTAGGGTTATTTCGATTTCGATTTCAATTTTAATTTTGATTTTCATTTTGATTACAATTTTGAAACACTCACTGATTGTGATTTTCATTTTGATTTTGATTTCAATTTCGATTTTCATTTCGATCTCGATCTAGAATTAGAATTTGATTTTGATTTCGATTTAGGGTTATTTCGATTTTGATTGTATTTATTATTAATGTGCATGATAGATTAGGGTTTAGTTTTTAAAGTGTATGACATATAATGTGTATTGTATGCCATGTGCATGATGTTTATTGTTTGTATCTACCATTGTACGAATGCCATTATCAAACTGATGTTTATTGTGTATATCTACCATTGTTTGTATCTGCCCTTGTATGAATGCCATTATCAAACTGATGTTTATTGTGTATATCTACCATTATTTGTATCCAAGCTCCTATTGTATGTGGCAAAATCAAAATTTGTTATTTACCTTCTTTATTGTACTGGTTATTGCCTATTATTGTCTGCCATGTGCATGAGAAAAATGGTTGTGTTTGATTAAATTAATTTTTGTATTGGTTGTTGTCTACCATGTGCATGACAGAAGTATTTGTATTAAATTATTGGGTATTTTGTATTTGTTATTGTCTTACAAAAATTGCTAAAGTGTTTGCCTATGTTGTCTGCCTTTATTGATGAGTACTTTGTTTGGCAAGTTTAATTGATGAAAATTTTAATGAAAATGAAGAAAACATGTCTAGTAGTGACAGTGATGCATCTGAAGGAGTTAATTTAGATGGTTTAGACATGGATGGTATAGAAGTAGATGAACTGTGTGATAGTGATGATTTTGGAAGGTTAGATAGTGCACATGGATCTGACTCAGATGGCCAAAATTGGCCCGATTTCAACCTAGAGAATGACATGAGTAATCCTAGACTTAAGGTTGGAATGTTATTTAAGTCTAAAGATAGTCTAAAAGAAGCTGGCAAGCAGTATGGTAGGTTGAATAGTTATTTTATTAAGTTTCCCAAAAATGATTTAAAAAGGTTAAAGGCAGTCTGCAGTGAAAAATGTTCTTGGTTCATATGGGCTTCTAGGCTAAACCCTAATGACCCTATTGGCCAGACTTGGCAAATTAGGAGTTCAAACCCTAACCATACTTGTTCTAAAGTCTATAAAAATAGGAATGTAACCTCAGTTTGGATAGGTGAACATTATAAAGAAAAATTCATTGCTGATCTTAATTATTCTCTAAAATCATTAAAACAAGATGTGAAAAGAGATTTTTATTGCTTAGTCTCACTAACCAAATGTAGGAGGGCTAAACTTAGGGCATTCGAATTAATTGAAGGAGCTTATAGGGCTCAATATGAGAAGATTTATGAGTATTTGTTGGAGGTTAGGACCCAAAATGAGGGAACAACAACAATCTGTTATTTGGATAACAGATTGTTTCAAAGGATGTATGTCTGTCTGTAGGCATGCAAAGATGGCTATAAGGCTGGTTGTAGGAGGATAGTAGGTTTAGATGGATGTTTCTTGAAGGGATACTATGGTGGCTACTTACTTGCAACTATTAGGATAGATGCAAATAATGGTATCTATCCTCTTGCATATGCTACTGTCGAAAGTGAAAACCAAGCACGATGGCTTTGGTTCTTAGAGTTGCTTGCAATAGACTTGGAAATTGTGAGCTCGTACCGGATATCTTTCATGTCTGACAAACAAAAGGTAAAACTCCATTTATTTATTCTTTTATGTTGTTTCTATTAGGGTTTGTCAAAGAATTAAACTGTTTTTTTTTCTAATTGCAGGGACTTGTAGAAGCAATATGTATGTTGTTTTCTAATACAGAAACAAGACACTGTGTTAGGCACCTACATGCCAATTTCAAGAAGGCTGGTTTCCGAACAAAGGAATTGAAAGATTTGCTTTGGAAAGCTGCCAGAGCAAGCACTACAAGGGAGTTTGAGGATGCCATGGATGAACTGAGGAAAACCAATCAACATGCTTATGATTGGTTGAAGGAAAAGAACCCTACTCACTGGTCAAGGTCTCACTTCTCAATTAGGAGCCATTTTGACATGTTGGTGAATAATATTTCCGAATCATTTAATAAGGCAAACCCCTATGTTTTATGTTTCTTACTAATCATTAGCAATTCACTAATCATTTATGTTGTTTACTGACAGATGATACTGGAAGCAAGAGGGAAAACTATTCTAACCATGATGGAAATAATAATGACCAAGATTATGTTGCTTATTGTTAAGAAAAAGGAAGAAGCTAACAAATGGAAAGGAATGTTGTGTCCAAAGATCAAGAAAAATGTGGATGTAAATATAAAAGACTCATTAAGGTAAAGATTCTTTCTGATGCCTATATTTTAACTTCATGTTGCTGATCACATGCTATTTTAGTGAATGTTTTTTAATATACATGCACTGATTATTGGTGTGTTGACTATTTTTTAATATGCATGCAGTGATTGTTAGTGTGTTGCCTATTTTTTAATATGCATGCAGTGAGTATTTTTTTATAATATGCATGTTGGTGGGGCTGTGTTTTTAGGGGTGTGTGTATCATTGTTGGTGGGGCTGCTCACAATGTTGTTTTAGTGATTATGTTTTAAATAAGCATGCTGACTGTTTTTTAGTTGTGTTCCATCACATGCCGGTGGGGACAAGTATCAGGTTGAATGTGGTCCAGGCAGCCAACATGTGGTGGACTTAGTTGAGAATTCCTGCTCTTATAGGAATTGGGATCTCACTGGCATCCCTTACATGCATGCATTAGCTGTTATTCATTTAAAAGAAGAGTTCCCAAATACCTATGTACAAACCTGGTATACCAAGCAAACCTAGCTTCAAATTTACTCCAACTTTGTAAGTCCAGTAAGGGGTCCTAAACAATGGGCCTCTTTGTCAAACATGCTACCAATATTGCCTCCTCCACTAAGAAGGCCACTTGACAGACCTACTAAGGTGAGAAGGAAAGAACCTGATTAACCACAAGCAACAGAAAGGTTAAGCAAGAGAGGAGTGGGAATAAGTTGCAGTAAATGCAAAAGAGTAGGCCACAATAAGAGGAGTTGCAAATGGGAAGTTGGCCAAAACATTCCAATAAGTCATTTGCCTTAAGTTAAGTTACAACATACTTCTATTTATGAATTTGTTTGTTTTTCAGATTTCTCTTGTTCTTGTAGGTTAAAAGACATAAAGTTGGTGTCCTAACTCAGCAACCGACTACCCCAAATCAGCAAGAAGGTACCCCAACTCAGTTACCTACTGCCTCAACTCATCAACAAGCTGTCCTAAGACAAAAGGTCTCATTCAAGAGAAAACCAACCACAGTTAGATGGATGCCTTCTACTTAAGAGTCATCCATGACAAACCATTGATGATGATGTGAAAAAACTGCATTTTGTTAACTTTTTGAAAATGTGTAAATTTGCCTGCTACTGATTTATTAACTTGGCAGATAATTTTTTTTGTAAATTTGCCTATGATTGCTACTGTTGATAAACTTAGGCATAGTCACTGAATTTTTTTGTAAATTTCCCTACAATTCACATATGTTCAATTATGGTGAATTGTAGAAAAATTTGGCAATATTTTGCCCCTCATTCCTTTTGTAAACAGTTTGGCGTTTTCACCTTAATATATGAGCATTGATCCATGCTATTTGTTATCTCTTCTCTTCTAGCATATGTTTCTTTTTTCCATTTGTTATATTTTTTAACAACTGTGTGACTATTAAGAAATGTGTAAGAATTGAGAATTGAGAAATACATATGTTTTTTCCATCTGTTATCTCTTCTAACGTGTGAAAAATTGACAAATGCATAGGTTTTTTTTTCCATCTATTGTCTTTTTCTGACATATGAGTATTGAGAAATACAAATGAAATGAGCTGGTTAGCCATGTATACCAGCAGCCATGTATAATACTTGTTCTAGCAATTTGTAAACAAGAACATGAGCTCGTGATGATCGTGAAACTAACTAAAAATTTGACTTAAGGCAAGCGCACCTATCAAACAGTAGTATAGTTATGGTGAGACTGGAAATGTCGTATCTACAAGGACTAAAAGTATTAGTAATTACTATCTTTTTATTAACTAGCATAAGAATTAAAGGGTGTTTTTAAACTAAAACTAATTATCTAATTAACTAAGAATACGACAGAGATTAAAGTGGGAAAATACTTTAGGAAAAACCGATGGAGAAGACAACACCCAAGGAAGAATCCACCTAGACTCACTTATTACCTTTGAATCAGACGATTTATTCACTTGACTTAATCTGTAGAAATCCCTGATTTATGTTAATATCTCTCTCGAGACTAACAACAACTGACTTTAGGTTGATTAATCGAAATCTCTTTCTAATTAAAACCCCTATTGTCGCATTAACTCGATCTATGGATTCCCTTATTAAATTTGACTCTAATTCGGTAGATTTATATCATCCTATCTCTAGGATTGCATGCAACTCCGCTTAATTATGAATGATCTACTTTTAAACAAGGACTTTTTCTCCACTGAATAAGCACATAAAAAACCTGAATTAATATCCTGGAATATTAAAATAAGGGTTAAACTCACAATTAAGAATAAGAACAAGTATTTTTCATATAAATCAAAGAGTAATAAGATTCGTCTTAGGTTTCATCTCCCTTAGGTATTTAAGGAGTTTAGTTCATAATTATGGAAAACATCTCAAAAATTGGATGGAAATCTTCAATCTTGATGTAGGTCCTCCTTCTGAGCTGATTTCGATGGCTATCATTCAGTATTTCCTGCCTTCTACTCTGTGTGTCCTCTAATCCTCTTCTCGGGTGTTTATATAGGCTTTAGAATGCTTCAAAACCCTCAAAAGTGGCCATTTTCGAGTAGAATTAGACTTGGGCTCAACAGGGACATGGCCGTATGCCACGCTCGTGTGCAAGTGCTCAGGTCGTGTGCAATTCTGACTTGGTTTTGTGTCACACATGAGCGTGTGGACCACCCGTATGGAAGTGCCTAGGCCGTGTGCCATGCTGAATTAGGCCCATTTTGTCCGTTTTTGGCCCGTTTCTTGCTCTTTTTTCTCTCTTAAGCTCTCCTGAGTATAAAACATGAAATTAAAGGATTAGAAGCATCAAATTTAATGAAACTAAGGAGAAATCATGCATAAATATGCCAAGCATGGGGGTAAAAATATGTATATATTACGGTTTATCAGCTGGTTAGTCATGTATACCAGCAGTCATGTATAACAAATATTAAACAATTTTTAATCAACAAAAATATCCCATTTCAAGTCTTTCAAGTGTTTGTAAACAACAACATGAGCTGGTTAGCCATGTATACCAGCAGCCATGTATCACATATGTTAAGTAACAATATACCAACAACCATGTCTACCAACATAAGCAACAATTTACCAGCAACAAAATTACAAAACATAAGCCAGTTTTCAATGAACATAAGATGATTTTTAAGCTTTAAAAAAAACAAAACAGTTACAATTACAAGCACCAATAACCAGGTTCTTCTCTTCCCCTTCCTTGCATCCTCCAATGTCCTCACTTTTTCAGAAGACCCAACAACACAATTCTTGAATGGGGCGTCAATGGTGGATCAAACTAGCTAGAAAACCGACATGGTTTTCGAAATCAACTGCCGAATTTCTTACACCCAAAAAACCTCCTACCTGGGTCATTGGACCAAGACGTGTTTAATTTGGCTGGGTTTCCACAATGGCACACCGGAATCACTTCAGGCATCTCTATTTTTCCTCTTCTCCTTCTTCTTCTTCTTCTTCTTCTTCTTCTCCTCCTCTTCTTCTTCTATTGTTTTTTTCTAACCCTAAACTGATGCTTCAACAGGCTGATAAAGTTAGACTAACCGGCCAGCTGGACTGCCATTGGATGTTGTTACTTGCCATGTCACTTTGCCGTGACGTCTGTGACAGAAAACGGCAAAAGAGACTGTTTTGTAACTTTTTGAAAGTTGAGTGACTGAAATGAAACCTAGGTGACTATTTTGTCAGCTACCCCAAAGTTGGGTGACTGTTGGTGTAATTTACCCTTTTTATTATTATTAAATCATTTTAAAATTAATAGAAAAATTAATTTTTATTAATTTTATTAACATAGCATACATGAACGTTGTATTCACGTAATAATCTACATGTATTGTAATACCCCAAAAATTTTTACAGTAAAATATTATTCGTGATATAGTAAAATAACGAAATAAAGTGACAAAAAGGGAAATTTTGAGTTACGTCAATATTAGGAAGTATATTATGATATATTAATTCAAGAAAGGACTAAATTGTAAAAGTGAGAAAAGTTTTGTTGCACAAGAGTAAATACTCAAAATTTGAGGGGTCAAAGTGTAAATATGAAAAATTTGAAGGACCAATAGTGTAAATATTTTAAGGGTGGAATGATCTAAAAACTAAGGAAAGTGGATGAATTAAGACCAAATTGAATAGATAAAGAACTATGAGGGACTAAATTGTAGTTTTACCAAATTAAATGATGACTATAGGATGGAATTTTAAAAGATAATAAAGGGCAAAATGGTCAATTGGAAGAGAGAGAAATCTAAAAAGTAATAATGATGCTAGAGATATTTTGATATTTTATAATTATTTAATTAGATAAATATTATTTTATTAATATTTTAATAAGATATTTTTTTAATTATTTTATTAGTATATAAAGAAAGAAAGATGAGGAATTCTCATCCATCTTTCCCCTGCAAAACCAACGTGAGAAGAAGAAGAAGAAGAAAAAAAAGTTTTTGTTTCTTTACAATTTGATTCTTTTACCAAAAATTCACCATTTTCACCCAAAAATCAAAAGAATTTCTATAGCTACCAAGAGAGAAAAATATTAAGGAGACTATGGGAAGTTAGAATATCAAGTTGGATTCAAGAAATGGAAGCTGAAGGAGAGAGAAAATCAAGATGAAGATTGAAATCAATAGAATAAGGTAAGAACATCATGATTTCAATACATTTTTAAGTTTGATATTATTGAAAAAGCATGGGATTAATGTTAATGTAGAGTTTCTTTACATATGGTCCTATATTCTTGATATGTTAGTGAAGAGAAAATAAGAGAAAGTGATGAGAAATAGTGTAAAAAAAGAAAATAAGGGTGTTATAAACATGATAATTAATATCTTGCACTAAAATAGTTTTGGACAGCAGTAGTAGTCTAACTTTGAAAAATCACTAAAAATTGTAGAAATCGAATTATAGAATGAATAAAATATTAAATTAAATCTTATTGAGTCTAGTTTCTTATAGAGGAAATTATGTAAGAAATGGAATTGTAAATCATGAGATATAATAAATTTTGTGAGAAAATGTCAGAATGATTTTGGGTTCCCCTGTTCTGGATTTTGAAAATCATCAAAAATTGGATAAAAATAATTATGGGCTTAAATTTATATTTTTAGAATCTTGAATGAGTCTATGTTCAAGAGAAATAAACGGTAACATCATTAGAATTCTGTACGAGGAGATAATTAATTTTTAGTGAAGAATGATCAGGACTGTCAGACAGCAGAATAGGGCTAACTTTAAAGAATAAACTGTACTTATTGGCTAAACCAAAAATTCTGAAAATTTTATGGTAAGAAGATATATGAGTATAGTTTTAGGGAAAATTATAAGATCTTAATTTTTAGTTCTATAGCTCTAGATATAAATAATTTAGTGACTATGACACAGATGGACAACTTAAATATTCATAAAAGTAAATAATAAAAATTATAGATAATATTACTTACAAGTGTGTTATATACATTAAGGATGTGGAATGGAGAGGAGGAGGAGGAAAATATATATGAATATTTAGCTAGCATGGCTAATTTGCATGTTTTAGGCTTAGGGACTAAATTGAATAAAAGTAAAACTTTAGGGGTAATTTTGTAAAAATATAAAAAAATGACCAAATTAAAAGGAATGAATTGTTTTATTATTTAAATTAATAAATTGAATGAAATTATCAATTTAAGATCGAGTGAAAATTGGGAAAATGGTAAATTACCAAAATGCCCCTGAATCTTGATATTTCTGAAATTTCGTCAGGTAAGTTCGCGTAACTTGAATTATATTCTTAAATGTTTGAAATATATGTTATTTTTGTGAATATGATTTGAATGTTCATTGTATGATAATTGATGAAATGTTGATAATATTTGATAAAAAAAAAAGGAAAACAAATCCCTATTGGAAGGAATAGATTTCGATGGATCTCTAAAAAAGAATTGACGGTAAAAAGGATCTAGCCCGGACGGGTGATCCTATCTTGATATAGCCCTCCCGAAGAATATGTGGAAAATGGATTTAGCCTAGACGGGTAATCTGAATTAGGGTCTGATTTAGCTTTGGATCGTAATTGAGATCCAAGCTCATTAGAGTAATTGTCGTTGTGAGGATTTAGCACTGGGTCGTAATCCCGACAATACTCTATGAGTTTATATTACTGGGGATTTAGCTCGACCTGGTAATCCCGTTGTAAGGATGAGGTTCGCAGGAGTGTGCTTTCTGAAATGAAATGTGTAAGACCATGGTTGAAAGATACCATGGCAACAAGATATGAAATGTGTAAGACCATGGTTGAAAGATACCATGGCAACATGATATGAAATGTGTAAGACCATGGTTGAAAGATACCATGGCAACTTGACGAGGAATGAATTAGACCATGGTTGAAAGATACCATGGCAACGTGATATGAAATGAATAAGACCATGGTTGAAAGATACCATGGCAACGTGACATGAAATGAACAAGACCAAGGTTGAAAGATACTATGGCAACATGACAGAAAATGAGTAAGACCATAGTTGAAAGACACTATGGCATCATGTCAAAGATAAATAAGACCGTGGATGGGAGACGCTATAACATCTATTAAACAATTGATATTCAGGTAATATGTATAAGATGACGAATGGATATATGAAATGGTAGTGTGAAATGTTTACAAGAACTGGTCATATGGAAATATATATATAAAAAATAGTTGTATGAAATAATTATGAAGATAGATAAACGAAATAAGTATAAGTACATGGAATATAATTTATGTTAAGTTTGATATAAACTATTACCGGAATAAATATACATAAAATATGTGGAAATGATGGAGCATGAAATATTGATATAATGAAATGATTGATATATATTTATGAAGAAACGGTAAGAGAATGATATGTTTCATGTCATGTACATATATGATTATCTTTGATATGTTGATACAAGGAAATTATGTAAGTAAAGACAATTATTAAACTCAAGTGTGACATGTCGAGAAAATAAGTATATCAATGTTGAATTTATATGAAATATGTGCAAGTATACTAACAGTGATGTTGTTTCACGCTTAGACAAGTGCCAAGCTATTAATTGAATGGTAACATGTTTAAGGAGCATTGAAATGGTAAGTACTTAGATGAAAATATAATTTAAGATTTTGCAGAAAAAAAAATTGTGATCCTGATTTAATTTCGATTGGTTTCTAATGTATGTTTGGGGCCTCGAGGGGCCAATAGAGAGACGTTATGATTATTTTCAAAATATGAATAATAAATGACTCAGAATTATCTAAAAATTTTCAGTAAACTCCGGTAATGCCTCGTACCCTATTTCGGTAATGGTTACGGGTAGGGGGTGTTACATGTATACCATGATTTTTTTTAAAAATTAATTATCTGTTGATGTGGATTGATCACACGTGGCAATCCCTTGAATTTTATGTTTTTATAATTGGATTGGTCAAATTGTCAATTTTCGATCCGATCAATTGATTTAGTTTTATTAACTAAATAATTTAAAAATTCATAAACATAAAAAATATTACTAAAATAGAAAAAATTTGTTCAACAAGTCCATACTGGGTTTCTTTTATATATTTCATGTCCGTTTTACGGTTCATGTTCGGGGTTTCTAGCCGCCCTTTCCAACAATGTCGTCTCCAAGGTTCGAACATGGTTCTTTTGATCTGTTGTAATTTGATATGACAAATTAAGCCTTCCCAGTATACTTAAGAAGCTTATTCTCAAGCAAAGTAGCGTCTTTTTCCGTAGTTTTTCGTACTTTTTAAATTTTAAGTTGATAACTGTAAATGTCTTGTTTTTGCATGTCTTGTTTTTACCCATTTTGAAACCCAATTTGGTCAATAGTATCATTGGGGCCCCTAACATATGGTTGAGTGATGTAGAGACATGTTAAAGGTTGAAAATGAGCGAAAACGGCACCAAAGGAGAGGGTACTGCGATATTTGATGTAACACCCCTAACCCACATCCGCCGTTGAAATAGAGTTTTAGAGCATTACCAATCAAACAAACATAATTTCAAAACATGTCAAAACAATTATCCTAGGTGCCTAACCAATGTACCCTCATTGGTACCATAATTATATCATCAAATCATATCATCAAAGTATCATTCAATTCCAAATTATAAACATGCCAAATTCAATCTATTTTGCCTATTTCATGTTCATTTAAACATTAACTTAAACATGTCATAATATAACCTCAAACATAAACACGTATTTATATGTATATAACCAACCAATATTAGCTTATAATCTTATTTACAATCAATCCACAAAATGATTAATATTTAGACACTCTAGGTACATACCGACACAAAAGGATAAAACATCACCACATTTAAGTTCGGGACCATTGTTGGATGCTGAATCGATGATCAAATTAAGTACCTAACCTGCGCACGAAAAACAAAACCGTACGCTAAGTATAAACTCAGTGCTATTTCTATAATCCGAATATAAAAAAATATATATGACATCACAAATATACAATCAAAATATTTTAATAACCATATCACATTTCATTTGTTTCACAATATCTCAATTCTCATATTTGTTATATAAATAGCTTTTTACAATATAATACACATATCATTTAGACAATTCATGAATACACAATTCATGTATCTCAATCCATATTTCAATTCATTATCCCATTTTCATTTCACATACAATATCATCTAACATCAATCATAATGCAATTTCAATTAATTACCCTTATTAACACGACTTGGACTCGGAAGGATATGCGGATCCAACCAAACACACTAGTTTGGCACTCAGTGCCTCATTGGATAATTCGAAGTAATAATTTGACACTCAGTGTCTCATCGACTAAACCGAAGTAAATTGGCACCCAGTGCCTCATCGAATATATATGAAGTAATAAATTAACACCCAGTGTCTCATCGACTTGAAGTCAAAGAAATCCCTGAACTCTTCCAATCTTATGGTATGCCATCGATATCCGACTCAGCCCAACACATTTAATAGGGCTTCAATTCACTTTTCAAATACAACCAATATTCATTTCAAATCAAATAATCAATATATATATATACCAATTCAATCAATATAAATTCAATAAATTCCTCACATACTAAATCAATCTATTTCAATTGCAAAATACAATAATTCTCACCTCATCAACTTACCATAAACATTAAATCAAAATAGAACAATTAATAATTCGATTCGGATTATAGAAATACAAACCAGAAATTCCGAGTTAT
Source organism: Gossypium longicalyx (assembly GCA_025698465.1). Classification (NCBI taxonomy): domain Eukaryota; kingdom Viridiplantae; phylum Streptophyta; class Magnoliopsida; order Malvales; family Malvaceae; genus Gossypium; species Gossypium longicalyx. The sequence continues at coordinate 65,922,307 of CM047001.1, read as the reverse complement.
TCCTCGTCGACTTTATCTTTTCCCTTTTTGGTCGAGGATTGTGACACAACGTTAGCTACGGAATTAAAACAATTAAAATTTATCAATACAATAAATTCAATTTCATATTGAATATTTCAACTTTTTACTCAACATTTATCTAAATTCCAATTTAGTCCCTAAATCGAGACTAATTTTATTTCTTCGCAATTAATTCTATATTTTCATTCAATTTCCACTTTAAACTAGATTTAACTCTCTAATTTCTCTTAAATCCCTAAATTTTGAAATTTCACAATTTAGTCCCTAATACTCAAAATTTATACTTTATTCTACAATTCAATCCTTTTTTATTTCTAACTTAAAAATCTATCAATTTTGTCTCTATTACTCAAATTATTCAACATAGACAACATTTAAAAACTCAATAATTTCTAAAATTTCGACATGGGTCAGGTAGTATTTAATATCAGAATTCTACAAACATAAAAATTACAAGAAAATGGACTAAATTGACTAACCAGTTGAGCTTTGAACAATTGAAACCCTAGTTTTTCCTCTTTTCTTTCTCTTTTTCTTTTCTTTTCTTTCTTTCCTTCTCTATTTTCGTTTCAATTTTCTTCCTTTTCTATTTATTTTTCATTTTATTTGTTTTTTTATTACTATTTTATTTACTTATTGTTATTATTATAATATAATATATATTTAAATATTAAGTAGGTATAATTTATTAATAAATATATGTATATAAAATTTACACGTGTACTCACCAACACCATCCACTTGTTGAAATAAGGATTAATTACTTATTTAGTCCCTTTAGTTTCTTTAATCTATAATTTAACTTTCACCCTTTATGCAATTTAGTCCTTATACCTAATTACTCTTAATTTATGCAAATTCACTTAACTAAAACCTAATTAACTACACAACTAGCTTCGTAAATATTTATTAAAAATATTTACGAGTCCGTTTTATGGAAATGGAGACCCGAAAATACACTTTTCGATACCCGTGGCTATCGGGTCGTTACAATTCTCCCCCTTAATAAATTTTGTCCCCGAAATTTACCTAAAAAGTGGTGGGGGTATTGGGATCTCATTGTCTCTTCTGGTTCCCAAGTCACTTCCTCAACATTATGACTACGCTATACTACTTTCACTAACGAAACTCTCTTATTACGCAACTCTTTCACCTCACGTGCTAAAATCTCAACCGATTTTTCTTCATATGACAAATCAAGTTGAATTTCAATATCCTCAGTCGAAATAACATGAGATGGGTTTGATCAATATCTTCTAAGCATTGAAACATGAAAAACATCATGAATTTTCCATAATTCAGTAGACAAAGCTAAATGATATGCAACTGGTCCCATTCGTTTCGTGATCTCTTACAGTCCAATAAAACGAGGACTCAGTTTCCCTTTTCGGCCAAATCTCAAAATTTTCTTCCAATGCGAAACTTTAAGAAATACTTTATCGCCAACAGAATATTCAATATCTCGACGTTTCAAATCTGCATATGATTTCTATCTGTCAAAAAATGTCTTCTATCTATCTCAAATTTTCTTAACAATGTCTTTCGTTTCTTGGATTAATTCAGGCCCGATCATTTTTCTTTCACTCAGTTTCTTCCAACAAATAGGTGATTGACATTTACGACCATATAAAGCTTCATATGGAGGCATTTGAATACTTGATTGAAAACTATTATTGTACAAAAATTTGGCCAAAGGTAAATAACGCTCCTAACCTGATTCAAAATTAATAACACAAACACGAAGCATGTCTTTCAAAATCTGAATAACTCGCTCAGATTGTCCGTTAGTCTGCGGATGAAAAGTTGTGCTAAAATTAACTCATGTACCAAGAGATTCAAACAACTGTTTCCAAAATCTTGAAGTAAACTGCGGATCCCGATCAGAAATTATCGACATAGGAACACTGTGTAATCTCACAATTTCTTGAATATAAACTTCAGCAAGTTTTTAAAGTGACCAATCAATCCTGACTGCAATAAAATGAGTTGATTTTGTAAGTCGATCAATAATCACCAAAAAAACATTTTTCTTACTTGTCGATAATGGTAACCCCGTTACAAAATCCATTGTGATACACTCCTATTTTCATTTAGGAATAGTAATAGGCTGAAGTAATCCGGTAGGAACCTAATGTTCTGCCTTAACTCACTAATAAGTTAAAAGTTTAGCTACATATTCGACCACATCTTTTTTCATTCCTGGCCACTAATAAGATTCTCACAGATCACAATACATTTTTGTTCCTCTAGGATGCAAAGCAAAAGGACTATTGTGAGCTTCACAAAGTATTAACTCTTTCAATTTAGAAGCATTTGAAACACAGATTCGATTATGAAATCTCAAACAATCATAATCATCAATACTGAAATTTTCTAATGCACCATTCTGAACCATTTGTCTTTTCTTCACCAACTTGTCATCCTCTAACTGCGCTGACTTGGTCCGATCAAATATCACCGATTTGATTTTTAATTCAGCCAATAAGCTTCCATCATCATCGATACTGAACTGAGCAAACATTGCTCGTAATTCAATCACTATTTTTTTTACTCAACGCATCAACTACGACATTAGCTTTACCAAGGTGGTAATCAATAACACAGCTAAAATCTTTCAGAAGCTCTATCCAACGACGTTGTCTCAAATTCAACTTCTTTTGAGATAGAAGATATTTGAGACTCTTATGATCAGTATAAATTTAACACTTTTTCCTATACAAGTAGTGTCTCCAGATCTTTAGAGCAAAAACCATAGCAGCTAACTCTAAATCGTGTATCTGATAATTAAGTTTATGCACTTTTAACTAACGAGACGCATAAGTAATCACTTTTCTGTCTTGAATCAAAACACAACCAAGACCGCTCAAGGAAACATCACTATTATAACAGCCCAATTTTGGGTCAAATCAGAACAGTGGTTTTGAAACCACAAACTTGAAGTAGAAATGTTAATTTTATTATTAATTTAAGGTCTACAGTATGATTAAATGATTGTGTGAAAATTTTGTTAAGAAATTTTATCGATAGAGTGTCCAATTTGACTAATAGGACTAAATTGCAATAGGTGCAAAATATGTGATCTAGAAGCTAGACGTGTCTAATTTCTATGAAATTTTAAATTGGAGGTCCTTAAATAGTAATTAGACCACTATACTTTAAAGTTGGACAAAAATGGACATGTTTAGATGAAATTTCAAAGTTTTAAGTGAAGGGCATTTTAGTCATTTGGTAAATAAAGACAAAAATTAACAAATAAAAAGATGTCCATTTTCCCAATTTCATCCCCCTAGTTGAATTTTACAAGGAGAAGACATAGCTAGGGTTTTGCCAACTTCCAAGCTTGATTGTAAGTCCGTATTTGTCTCGTTTTTAATGATTTTTATGTTTTTGAAGTTGTCTCAACCTAATCTAGCTATTTCAAGGACTAATTTGAAAGAAAATCAAAGTCTAAAATTTTACCCATGTTGAATATTTGTGTATTTTGATGTTTAATGGTAGAAAATGCATGTTTAGTGTTAGATAAACAATATTTACTAAGTGATTTTTGATGATAATATCAAATAGGGACCTATTTGTAAAAGTTGTAAAATGTGTATAAAAATGTGAATAAATAAAAAATATGGGCTGTTATGAGCAAGGAATAGGTTCAGCTAGGCTTGAATGTGATGAAATTGAATGAAAATCATTTTACAAGCCTAGGGACTAAAATGTAAAAATTTAAAAAGTTAGGGGCAAAAATGTAATTTTTTCCATAAGGTGTTTTGGGGATTAAATTGAATAATGTGATGATTGAATAAGTTAAATTTGATATTATAGATTAAGAAAGAAGAGATTCTGACCTAGACCGGGGAAAGAACAAGGTTGTGGACTAAATTGAACTATTAGCCATTTTGTATCGAGGTAAGTTCGTATGTTAAAAATAAGCTTTAGAATAATTGTACTTAAATGCTTTATTATTGCATGTATTGTATGTCTGATTATGTGAATAAGTATAATTCTACGAACGAGTTCGACGACGATTCGGTAAGTGAGAAGTCCTGTTGAACCTTAGGAATAGATTAGGATACAAGTGACATGTCACTAGGGTCATTATGTGTTATGTGATTATGTGATCCAGGTGCTAGTCTTGTAGGTCCTACTGGTGGCTGAGTATACCGACATCTGTTGTAGATATTTGACAGCTTGTGTGAGCAGCATCACATAGCTACGTTTTGACTGACAGCTTGTGTGAGCAGGCCCGTCGATAACTCGAGAGCGAGGGATTATGTGATATGAGATTGATGTAACATTGGCTACATATGTGGCACTTAGTGCGCAAAAGTCCCGAGTATCCGACATTATTATTCCGAGTGGTTCACGGGTATGTCAAAGATAAGAATATGTGTAAATTCAATTCAAGATAGTTCAGGCATGTACATAAAGCTCATGTTTATTAAATGCTTGAAATGATAAATATGAGGTAAGTTTTGTGGTGTAGTGAGTTATGATCATGAGACTATGGTAAATTTACATTTAATTATGTTATAATATTTAAATGTTATATGCATGGTAAAGTTGTTTATTTCTTGCATACGAGCTTACTAAGCTATATAGCTTGCTCCGTTTATTTTCCATGTTTTATAGTGTTGCCAAGCTAACTCGGATCGAAGATCGTCAGAGATTCGAATCACACTATCAAACTCTCATTTTTGGGTATTGATGATCTTAGTATTTTGAAAGTATGGCATGTATAGGGACTTGGTCATTTTGTTATATGTGTCATTTGATTTGGCCAAATGTATTGGCCTATATTTGTTTAAGGTGGTTTGGTATTTAGCCATGTAATTGGCTTATTTTAGCTAAAATGGTTGTAAGCCCATTTATATAAGTATTTGTGCTAATGCCTTTTGTTTATGTGTTTTGTAATGGGTTACTATAAGTTTATTATGGTTAAATTATTTGTTGTGTGAAATGGATGAGATTGGTCCTTCAGTATGCTAGGATATCTAAGTAGAATGATGCATGATGAAGGTATTCATGCTGACATTTTTTAATGTGAGTTTGGTGTGAATTGATTTGGTAAAATATGCTAAAGTAAATATGTTAAGTGTTGGTAATGAATGATATGATTTAGCCTTGATTATGGATGTTTTGGTTGCTTAAACATGCCATGATTTATGTCATTGAAATTGTGTATGTGATTATGCAAAATGAGGGTGGCAAATGGCTTGGGAAATAGCCTTTATTTTGTCCACACGGGTAGACACACGGGCGTGTATGACACACGGCCTGTCCCATGGGCATGTGTTTTGGCTGTGTGTCCCCTGCACCTTAATTTTGAGAAACAGAATGCTCAGAATTGAGCATACGGGTAGAGACACGGGCGTATTTCTTAGCCATGGCCGTGTGAAGTTTGCACCTATTTTATAGAAATTAATTTTCTACACGGTCTAGCACACGGGCTTGTGACTTGGCCGTCTGATCCCAATTTGTTCATGACTTACAAGTCAGAGAGTTACATGGGGTTGGGACATGGGCGTGCATGACCACACGGCCTGATCACATGGGCGTGTGACCCCTACTTAGTGGAAAAATTTTCTAAGTTTTGTAAAAATTTCTAAAGTTCTTGGTTTAGTCCTGGACCACTCCCAAAGCATGTTTAGGGCCCCGTAGGCTCGTATTAAAGACTTTATGATTAATTGCAAATGGTTTTAATTTGGACGAAAATTTATGGCTTGAAATTGTATGATTGTTTGTGTGGTAAGTCTAGTAACGCCTCGGACCCTATTCCGGCGTTGAATACAGGTAAGGTGTAATATCTTGATTTTGGGCCTAGTCGGAATAGTGGTTTTGTGACCACAAAATTCGAGATAGAAATAATTATTTTATAATTATTTTGATGTTTATGATATGATTGCATGATTGTGTGAAAATTTCGTGATGAAATCCTATGCCTAAAGTGCTTAAATTGAAATTAGGGACTAAATCGAATAATTTGCAAAACTTGCATTCTAGAAGTTTCTAGTATGAAATTGTTTTGAAATATTAATTAGGAGGTCTTAAATAGCAGTTTTACCAATTTCTAAGTTTATGGACAAAAATTGGACGTGGATGAAATTTTTGGAAAGTTTAGTAGTAAGGGCATTTTGGTCATTTAGGGGTAAAATGAATTAAAATACAAAATTAAAAGCCAATTTTGCTCATCTTCAACCCCATGGCCGAATATAGCAAGGAGAAACCATGGCTAGGGTTTTTCAAGCTTTCAAGCTCGATTGTAAGTCCATTCTAGTCCCGTTTTTCAAGTTCTTTACGTTTTTGGAGTCCCGGTAGCTCGATTTAGCTTATGCTAGCAATAATTTAACCTAGGGTTTATATTTGGAAAAATACCCATAGGTGAAATTTGTGTATTTTGGTGTTTTATGATAGAATATGAGGTTTTAAATTATGTTAGACAGCTTGTGCTACTCGGTTTTAAGTGAAAACGAGCAAAAGGGCTTAATCGGTAAAAATACCTAATAGTCAGAAGTACATGTTAGAGTGAGAATTTGATGTTGCCATAGAAGGGGAAAATGATAAGCATGTCTTAAAACATAATAAAATAGGCTGAAGTTTAATTTACGAGCTTTGGGGTAAAAGTGTAAATATGCAAAAGTTTAGGGGCAAAATTGTAATTTTTCCAAAATATGATTTTGGGTCAATTTGAACAATGTGAGTCCTAATTAGACTATATTTTAAATGATAGAGCAAGGAAAACTGAAATTCGGGCTAAAATGGGTAAAATACCAAGTTGTGGACGAAATGGTAAAAGTACCCATTTTCGCATACTAGGTAAGTTCATATGTAAATGTTGGTAACATAGTTATTATTTTAAATGTTTTTATATTATTTAAATGATATGATAATTATTATGAAATATTATACTCGTGATAATTGTTTGATAATATGTCAAATTATGTGATATACTTGGAAAATGTGAAATACTACCAAGTATTGGTATCGGTATTCCGTAGAAGATGGTTGAGACACATGATTGGGAAAAAGGTCCCGTTGAACCTTAGGAATGAATTAGGATACAAGTGACATGTCACTGGGATATTTGGGCATCCGAACTCGTTGAGTTGAGTTCGAGTTCGTGAAATGTAACTAGGCGTCCGAGCTCGTTGAGTTGAGTCCGAGTTCACTTATGGATGCGAACGCCCGAGCTCGTTGAGTTGAGTCCGAGTTCGCTTATGGGCGGGTTACATAGTAGCTTGGCTACATATGTGGCACTTATGTGCAAACTTTCCATGTATCCGAATTATATTCCGATGTGTTCAACTGGTAAAGTTCTACTCAAATGGAGGAATACTTAAGATGAAAGGGATGTATTGGTAAGTGTTGTGAAATGGATACTTTGAACAGGTATGTACTTAACCCTCGGGTTGAAAAATCGATATAACAACAATATGGTAAGATGATCAATGAAAATATGATATGAATGTCTTGGTGATGATTATGCAAATGATGTTTTATGTTTGCTTATATGGTTATGTTACTTGCTATTTGCATGTGAACTTACTAAGCGTTTATGCTTACTCCCTCCTTTTCATTCCTTGTAGTGTTGACAAGCCAGCTCGGAAATCAGAGGCGGTCGGAGGCACGCTCACACTATCAGTATACCATCTTGGCATAATGGCTTGTATATTTTGAGTATGGCATGTATAGCATTATAATCATTTTGTATATATGGTCTTATGATATGGTTATTGAGTAGTATAAAAATGCTTGGTAATGATTAGTCATTGGAATGGCTAATTATGATCATATTTGGTGTTATGTATGTCAAATTGCTAGTTAATCCATGGAAACCATGAAATAGGTAAAATTTACCATAAAATAGATTCAGACAGCAGTAGTGACGTGAATTTGAAAAATCATTAAAAATAGTAGAGATATAATTAGATGATGAATAAAATATGGAATTGAATAATTATGAGTCTATTTTCATATGGAAGAAACGAAACAGGTATATGAGTTATATCTTATGAGATGTTTAAATTTTTGTGAAACATGGCCAGAGCGATTTCTGGATCCCCTGTTCTGATTTTGAAAATTCACCATAAATTGTATAAAAATAATTAGAAGTCATACATTATATGTATAGATTTATTATTGAGTCTAGTTTTAAGAGAAACAAATTTCATAGTCATTGAAATTCTGTACAAAGAGATATCTGATTCGTAATACACAGAGTTCAGAGTAGTCGAACCCTGAAACAGGGGAGACTTTAACTAATAAACTGTACTAATTGGCCTAGCCAAAAATTATAGAAAAAAATTAGTAAATATATATATGAGTCTATTTTCAAGGAAAATTTACAGAATTGGATTTTTAGTTTCAGAAATCGAGATATGAATTTTTAAGCGACTGTGATGCAGTTAGTCAACTTGTCTGGAATTTCTAAAATTAAATTGTTTGAGCTATTTAAGCAATGAATTAAGTCTGTTAACACCTCGTGTTCGACTCCGGCAACGGTCTCGGGTACGGGACGTTACATAAGGGGTGTTACAACTATAAACAACAAAATCCTTTCCTGATTCTGGTGAAGTCAAAACCAGCGCTTCAGTCAACATCTGCTTTAATTTCTCAAAACTTTCTTGACATTGATCATCCCAGACGAATTGAACATTCTTATGCAATAGCTTTGTCTTTGGTAAGGCTATCTTCGAAAATCTATTTACAAATCTTCGGTAATAACCAGCTAGTCTATGGAAACTACAAACTTCTGACACATTACTCGGTGTTTTCCACTGAACAATTACCTCTATCTTTTTCAGATCAACTCTAATTCCATCTGCTGAGATAACATGACCCAAGAATACAACCTCTGATAACCAGAATTCACACTTACTAAGCTTCCCATATAATTGCTTCTCTCGTAACACTTGCAAAACAATTCTGAGGTGTTATTCATGCTCAGATTCGGATTTTGAATAGACCAAAATATCATCAATATACTATCACAAACTGATTCAAATACGGTTGGAAAATACGATTCATAAGATTCATAAATGCTACTGGAGCATTTGTCAATCCAAAAGGCATCACTAAAAATTCATAATGACCATACCTTGTACGAAATGCCGTCTTCGGTACATCACTTTCTTTCACTTTCAACTAGTAGTAACCTGATCTCAAATTAATCTTTGAAAAGATAGAAGTTCCTTTTAGTTGATAAAATAAATCATCAATACGAGTAGAGGATATCGATTCTTAATTGTCAACTTACTCAATTGTCGATAATCAATACAAAGCCGCATCGAACCATATTTCTTTTTGACAAAAAAGTACTAGAGCTCCCCAATGCAATACACTAGGGTGTATAAAACCATGATCCAATAAGTCTTGCAATTGTATTTTTAATTCTTTCAACTCCGTAGGTGACATACGATAAGGGGGGCATTGATACTGGAGCCATACCAGGAAACACTTCAATTTCAAACTCAACCTCTCGATCTAGTAGTAATCCAGGTAATTCTTTGGGAAACACATTAGGGAATTCACAAACAATTCAAATTTTGCTGCACTGGTTATCAACATAATTCAAATTGATAAAATAGGCTAGAAAAACTTCACAACCTTGATGAAAAAGTTTATTAGCTCGAATTACTGAAATGATACGAGTTGAACCATTGTTCGAATACCATTCACCTCAATCTTGTCACCACTTTCACTCTAAACAACAAAATTCTTTTTACAACAATCCAGAATCATTCTGTGCTCCGTAAGCCAATCCATACCCAAAATCATATCAAAATCACCAAAAGGCATTATCAACAAATCAACAGAGAATGTCATATTCTGTATCATTAACGGACATCTCCTACACACCTGATCCACTAACACAGATTGTCCTAATGGGCTAGACATCACTATTGATACTCTAGACGTCTCAGATTTTAAACTTTCTGACTCAACCAATTAAGTATTAACATATGAATGTGAAGATCTCAGATCTATCAAAGCATAAACAGGTTTTTAATATAATAAAAATATACCTGTCACCACATCATTAGCATCACCGTCCTCACGAGTCCACATAACATAAGCTCGAGCTTGTGTTCTGGCCTCCGATTGTTGAATAACGGTATTATTTCCCTTTTTAGCACCACCTCTCGAGATTGAACCACTTCGACTCGACCCGCAACTTCTAAAAGCAGGCATAGATATCTGAGAAGTAATAGGTGTAGCATTTTCATTCTTCAGACAATCTCTAACAAAATGTTCTGTAGATCCATAGCAAAAACAACCTCGAGTTAATTTCCAGCATTCACCACGGTGCTCTTTCCCACAGTGCTCACAATTTGGAATATCACTATCCCTGGATGGACCTCGCATACTACCCGTAGATATAGTCAGTTGTCTATCACAGTTTCTATCAATTCTATTTGATTTAAAATTTGATTTCCAGCTCCCACAGAATTATTTTGATCTTTTCAGTGGTGGGTTTGAACTAGTAGCTCCAGGGCACTTTCCAACAGTACGAATATTCTCAGTCTTTTTATCAAAACCAGAACTTGTTCTACCGTTCTTACCCGTTCCACCAAATCTACAAACTCAATAATTCTGTGTGATACCAACTATACTCGTAACTCATCATGTAAATTGCACAGAAATCGCTACAACTATCAATTTTAGTCGGCATAAACTCAACAGCATACCTACTAAGTCGCAAAAATTCTCGTTCATAATCAACCATAGACATTTCACCTTATTTCAGTATCAAAAACTCTTGTTTTCTGTCTTCGTTATACAATTTAACCACATATTTCTTTTGAAATTCCTGTTGGAAGAATTTCTAATTTACCTGATCTGCGGGTACATGATGCGTCACTGACTGCCACCAGGTATATGCTTCTCCTTGCAGTAGAGAAACAATACATATTAAACTTTCACGTGGGTTGCATCCAAGTTGTTGCAAAATACGTTTAATAGATTCAATCCAAATTTCAGCTGCAGAAGGATCAACTCCTTTCAATCCAAAAAATTCTGTTGCACCATATTTATATAATTCTTTTATCGAAACTTGACGAACAGTAGGGGTAGATGTCATTGCGAATGTAGTTTCTGCCACTCACTGTGAATCATCTCTTTCCCTTATATTACCTCGTTCAATATTAGGCTGTTGAGTACTAACTGGATTAACACTCGGTGTTGTCGATTCAGTTTCATCTAACTCATTGGAGACATCATCTCCGATATATATCTCTTAATCAACATCATCATTATAATCATCCAAAATTTTCAACTATAAAACAAATACAAATATATATCAGCATCCAAATCCCGACTCAATTCGATTCAATTATGGCATGTACCTCTAGACTCAATTTCAAGCTCAATTTATCCCGAGAATCGGCTAAATGTAACACCCCCAACCTGGCCTAGAAGTCTAGATCGAATTCGGAATGCTACATTGATCACCAAAGTGATCGTAGGAAAGAAAAATTTGCAAAACAGTTTATCTTATCAAACCAAATCATTTAAGACGTTTATTAACAAATCAGTATAAATATTAAAATGCTGTTCAATGTAAAACCAGTTCAAATTATACGAATATAAACACAGATCAAAATTGTACCACAGCACTATAAATCCTTACGGTTTAAACTTTAGCTGAATAATGAATAAAACTGAAACTTTAAAAAAAAACCATAGTTTATCCACCAAGACTGTCCGAGACCTTCGCGTACTGATTCCAGTGTCTAGAATCCAGAAATGTACTTGAAAGGGGAAACAGAAGAGCAGGTAAGCTATACGAGCTTAGTGTGAGATCAAACTAACTAACTACTGAAATAGAAACAGATACAGTAAATCTGAAAATAGATCAGCAGCGGAACATACTCACAGAGTGACTTTACAAAATAGACCATTTGTAACTTTACAGTCTTTTGGCTCTGTTAAACACAATACCTAAAATATTTCGAAGTCACAAACTGGGCCTAAGCCCTTTTCCCAGAATTTGAGTCGATTGGGCCTTAGCCCATCACACAAGATCTCCTTTAGGCACGTGTGCCTTCCTGTCAAATATTGCAGTCAGATTTCCCAGGCAAGATAGAAATGTTTCAGACAAACAGATATAGCAGTCACAGAATTAAACAGATGCATATGAGTGCAAATGAGTTATAAAATAACCCACCCATCCAACCACACTATCTCCGTCCCCCATCAAACCTCAATAGAGCTATAAGCTCATCCAACCAATCACTCCAAAAAAGACCTCGAAGAGCCCATCCAACCTTATATCCCCTATATATTGTCCACGACCCTCAGGGAATTGGGACTATCAGAAAGCTGTACAGTGCCATACGGAAGATCGCGGTACAGACATGCAGTATAACTGCCAGATCAGATGTGCTACGCAACAAGGCCAGCGTATAAGCTGTACTGTGTAATACGGTGAAATGTGGTACAAACGTACAATATAAACTGCCAGATCAGATACTAGTACGTAACATAGCTAACATACATGTGGTATAGTGCAAGGCGGTAAACCGCTATACTGTTAACGGAAATATCCACGACCCTCAGGGTATTGGGACCACCTATGACCCTCTGGGTATCATTAAGGCATTCAGAATGCAGATCAACTGCCAGATCGTAAGTCTCCCTTCTCTTCAACATCTCACCCAAAAAAAAGATTTATGCATATGTATATATGTATGCAGTCAGATGTACACAATTCAAAATACAAATTCAGACAGTCAATCAAAAGCAGACACACACATCCGGTTAATCAGTTACAGAATCACATATGTGTCGCTTCATATCTCAAATCCAGTATGAACTTATTTTACAACCAAATCATAAATGTACACATATCAAGCCCAAATCAGAGTCATAATTACCCCCAGTAAGGTTTAGTCGGGGGTTGGAACACATAGAGTCGCATTTGCACTTGCATTTGACCTAAAACCCAAAGTTTGGCGCGATAGGGACACACGCCCGTGTGCTTTGGCCGTGTGGAGCACTCTAGGCCGTGTGGGGGTCCAAACGCCCGTGTGAAGGGTAACACATGGCCGTGTGGTGCAGAGACGAGGCCGTGTGATCAAGCCGTGTAAGACACTATCCTATTTCACCAAGTTCAAATGCTGAGTAGACATGGCTGTGTGAGGGTCTCACACACCCGTGTGGCTACCAGATACGGCCATGTGTTCAAAAACACACGCCTATATGGAATCCCTAATTCCCAAATCAGTCACACGGTCGTGTGGCTGGGCCGTGTGACCCTAAATCTCAAATCCCTATTTCCCAAACTCACACAGCCGTGTGATTTCCAACAAAAATCCCCAAGACAGCCGTGTGGCCATTGGGGAGGCCACGAAACCACCCCAATTTATTCTTGAAACCGCCGTTTAAGCCGTCGTAATAGTCCCTAACCTTTTCCCTATCAAAGTACATCAGAAAGTGATGATTTCCCATCACTTACATCGATTAAAACCTAAAATCGATGGGTTAGCATTGATCAAGAAAAGTCAAAAACGGAGATTCACAAAACAAAATAAACCTATAAGAACTGTAGTGTAACACCCCCTACCCGTATCCGTCGTCGGAATAGAGTACGAGGCATTATCGAGAAGCATGAAACACTTTCAGATAATTTAAATACATTTTCATAACAATTTGTTTCGATTTCATACTATTTCATATTTAAGCTTTTTGCACCAAAGTATTTAAGATATCATCTTTATGCAAATAGCACACATGAGTTACATAAATTCCATAATTATGAATGAACACATTTATCAAACATATTCCATGTTTTTATATATATCATAGTTTCATATTTCCATGTATCAATTACCATCACTTCCTCGTATTTCAGACAAATACGTGTAACAATTCATGAATATGCAATTCATTAGCTCTTCCTACCAATCATGATTTTAAATTGCCAAATCACTTATTGAGCGCAATTTCAATGTTCACTAAAATCTATCATATAAATTTGGATGTACGTATTCATCAATAAATTCCATGTACAGATATCATCATCTCATATTTCCACATACATTTACTTTCCACATTTATGAATTCAAATAGCATATACAAGACATACCAATGTATTTCAGGTACGTTTTCATGATATTTTGTTTCGAACTCAGATTATTTCATACTAGAAGTTTTCTCATTAACTCATTTGGAATATCAATTCATACGGATAATACACTCAAGGCGTAGAAATATATAATCACAAATGAACTCATTCATCAACCAAGTTTTATGCTCATGTCTCATCAACTCGTATTTTCTTATATCACATAATTCCATGTAATACTTACCAAACTTCTTCAAATTAGTGAACATCTTACGGAATTGAGTACTTCATTTTCTCGATGCCATAGTTCAACTATGGTCTTACACATCTTCACATAATGATGCCATAGCCCAGCTATGGTCTTACACATATTCATATATCGATGCCATAGCCCAGCTATGGTCTTACACGTAATCACATATCACATATTGATGCCATAGCCCAGCTATGGTCTTACACGAATCACATATCTCACTGATGCCATATCCCAGATATGGTCTTATACAGTAGCATATATCACACCGATGCCATATCCCAGATATGGTCTTATACGGAAATCACTTGTCACTTGTCACTTGTAGCCGAAGCTACCACTATTCACTGATCAGGTAGCCAGAGCTACCATTTTTCACTGATCAGGTAGCCGGAGCTACCACTTTTCACTGATCAGGTAGCAGAAGCTACCACTTTTCACTGATCAGGTAGCCGAAACTACCACTTTTCACTTTTCATTTGTCATTGATCAGATAAGTGTATCCGAAGCTATCACTTATCACTTTCACTTGTCCTTGATCAGATAAGTGTAGCCGAAGCTATCACTTATCACTTGTTGCCATGGTCCAACCATGGTCTTTTCCTTCAATTCATCTTGTCACTAAACTGAAATGCTCAATTTGATCATTTATTCAATTTTCATACTTTTACATTATTCACGGTTTTATCATCAATACATATGAAATAACACATCATGAAATTCATAAAATTAACAAATAATCACTAAAATTTAGCCATATAAACTCACAAGTTCAATTTTTCTATTATAACGATAATCATAATTTCATAATAAATATTCCAAACAAAACATTATATCATTTCTAATCCAACACTTATCGATTATAATCGGGCATGTGATCAATTTATACACGAGTCATTCATATATTTTTCCTCCTCCTCCTCTCCATCCACATCATTGGTATAAATAACACACTTGTAAGTAACCTTATCCATAATTTTCACTAATTACTTATGTGAATATTCAAGCTATCCACCCGTGTCATAGTCACTAAATTATTTATATCTAAAGCTACGGAACTCCAAATTAAGGTCTGATAATTTTCCCTGAAATTAGACTCACATATCTTCTTACCATAAAATTTTCATAATTTTTGGTTGGGCCAATTAATACAGTTTATTCATTGAAGTCTCCCCTATTCTGCTATCTGACAGTTCCGACCCTTCTTCACTAAAATTTAATTATCTCCTCGTACAGAATTCAAATGATGTTCCCGTTTGTTTGTCTTGAAAATAGACTCATTCAGAATTCTAAAAATATAAATTTAATCCCATAATTATTTTTATCCAATTTTTTATGATTTTACAAAGTTAGAACAGGGGAACCCGAAATCATTCTGACCTTATCTCACAAAATTTATCATATCTCATGATTTACAATTCCATTGCTTACATCATTTCTTTTATAAGAAACTAGACTCAATAAGATTTAATTTCATATTTTATTCATCCTCTAATTCTATTTCTACAATTTTTGGTGATTTTTCAAAATTAGAATACTACTGCTGTCCAAAACAGTTGTAGTGCAAAATGTTGATTTCCATTTTGCCCCAAATTTCACAATTCATACAATTCAGTCCTTGCTCAATTAACCCCAAAATTAAGATAATTTTCTCAATTAATAGTTTTACTAGACATTATAAGTTATTTCATAACTATTTAAATTCAAAATTTCACATAAAACTCTAACTTCAAACTCTTTTACACTTAGGTCCCAAACATTCACTTTCTATTCAATTCTTTCAATAAAATCAACATATAAACAATTTAAAGCTCTAATTCCATGCTAAATCATCATATACTTCCAGCACATATTCATAGCAACTTTAAATTTCTTTCATAGAATCAAAAACTAATGAATTCAACAAGTGGACCTAGTTGTAAAAGTCACAAAAACACAAAAATTTTAAGAAATAATCAAGAATTGAACTTACTTGAAGTAAAAATATGAAAAACCAGCTTAGGGGAACTCTTCCACGGCATTTTTGCTGATGAGAATGCAGAAAGATAAAGAGAAATCTAGATAATTTCACTTTAGTCCTAACTTTATCAAGTAAATTTTGCAATTTTTCAATTTTACCCTTAATTCTCCTTATTTTCTTGCTGATTTCATACCCTTGCCATCCAGCCCAAATAGAACTTGGGTCTATTTTCCTTTTAAACCCTCTTTCTTTTATCATTTAAGTTATTTAATCATTTTCCAAAATTTTGCATTTGATACAATTTAGTCCTTTTTGTTCAATTAACTATCAGAACTTTAAAATTTCTTGACGAAACTTTAATACTAACTTATTAACACTCCATAAATATTTATAAAAATATTTATGGCTCAATTTAAAATTCCCGAGGTCTCGATACCTCGTTTTCGATTCTAATTATTTTAGTATTTATTTTTAGTACACTATTCACTATTTCAAAAATTTTCCTAACTTCACATTTAACTTATAATTACTAAATTAATAATATTTCCTACTCATTTGTCAGATTTAGTGATCTCAAATCACTGTTTCGACACCACTAAAAATTAGGCTATTACATGTAGACAATGTTTGAATCCCACACCTGTTTGCGATTGGAGAAACAGGCAGAGGCGCAAAATTCGCGAATCCACAATCTATCAACAACACTCGTTTTTCACAGAGGACAGTAATAGCAGAAATAAAAGTAGGGAGAATGAGAGGAACAGGAAAAGAACGTGCAAGGGAGGGAAAATAAAATAAAATATCAATATAAACTACAGTAAAATAGATAATAATAGACAAATTATATAATAAGTATTTTAACTGAAAACAGAAATAATTAAAATATTTTCTAAAACGCCCACACAGGAACTCGAACTCAGAACCCTGAGACAAGCCAACACACTCACAACCACTAGACCAGCGGCCTATTCTGCCACTAAACTACACAACTTAACTTATGTGGGGCGTTACACTAAACCTGTAAAGCTCTGATACCATAAAATTGTAACACCCCTAACTTACATCTATCACTGAAATAGGGTTTCATAGCATTACCAAACAAACAAACATAATTTCAAAATATGTCAAAACAATCATCTTAGGTGCCTAACCAATGTACCTTCATTGGTACCATAATTATATCATCAAAGTATCATTCAAGTCCAAATTATAAACGTGCCAAATTCAATCTATTTTGCCTATTTCATGTTCATTTAAACATTAACTTAAACATGCCATAATATAACCTCAAAAATAAACACGTATTTATATGTATATAACCAACCAATATTACCTTATAATCTTATTTACAATCAATCCACAAAATGATTAATATTTAGACACCCTAGGTACATGCCAACACAAAAGGATAAAACATCACCACGTTTGAGTTCGGGACCGTTGTTGGATGCTGAATCGACAATCAAATTAAGTACCTAACTTGCGCACAGAAAATAAAACCGTACGCTGATTATAAACTCAATGGTATTTCTATAATCCGAATAAAAATATGAAATCACAAATATACATTCTAAATATTTCAATAACCATATCACATTTCATTTGTTTTACAATATCTCAATTATCATATTTGCTATATAAATAGCTTTTCACAATATAATACACATATCATTTAAACAATAATTTTGTTCATTCCATATCCAATTCATGAATACACAAATCATGTGTCTCAATCCATATTTCAATTCACTGTCCCATTTTTATTTCACATACAATATCATCTAACATCAATTATAATGCAATTTCAATTAATTATCCCTATTAACACGACTCAGACTCGGACGGATATACGGATTCAACCAAACACACCAGTTTGGCACCAAGTGCCTCATTAGATAATTCGAAGTAATAATTTGACACCCAGTGTCTCATTGGCTAAACCGAAGTAAATTGGCACCTAGTGCCTCATCAAATATATCCGAAGTAATAAATTGACACCCAGTGTCTCATCGACTTGAAGTAAAAAAAATCCCTGAACTCTTCCAATCCTATGGCATGCGATCTATATCCGACTCAACCCGATACAGTTAATAGGGATCCAATTCATTTTTCAAATACAACCAATATTCATTTCAAATCAAATAATCAATCTATATATACCAATTCAATCAATATAAATTCAATAAATTTCTCACATACTAAATCAATCCAATTCAATTGCAAAAAATAATAATTCTCACCTCATCAACTTACCATAAACATTAAATCAAAATACAACAATTAATAATTGGGTTCGGATTATAGAAATACAAACCAGAAAGTCTGAACTATTCCTCGTCGACTTTATATTTTTTCCTTTTTGGTCGAGGATTCCGCCACAATGTTAGCTACAGAATTAAAACAATTAAAAGTTATCAATACAATATAATTCAATTTCATATTTAATATTTCAACTTTTTACTCAACATTTGTCTAAGTTCCAATTTAGCCCCTAAACCGAGACTAATTTTATTTCTTCACAATTAATTTTATATTTTCATTCAATTTCCACTTTAAACTAGATTTAACTCTTTAATTTTCTCTTAAATCCCTAAATTTCAAAATTTTACAAGAAAAGGAACTAAATTGACTAACCAGTTGAGCTTTGAACAATTGAAACCCTAGCTTTTCCTCCTTTCTTTCTCTTTTTCTTTTCTTTCTTTCCTTCTCTGATTTTGTTTCAATTTGTTTCTTTTTCTATTTATTTTTCACTTTATTTGTTTTGTTTTATTATTATTTCATTTACTTATTATTATGATAATAATATAATATATTTACCTAAATATTAAGTAAGTATAATTTATTAATAAATATATGTATATAAATTTTACATGTGTACTCACCAACACCATCCACTTGTTGAAATAAGGATTAATTACTTCTTTAGTCTCTTTACTTTCTTTAATCTATAACTCAACTCTCACCCTTTATGCAATTTAGTCTTTATACCGAATTACTCTTAATTCATGCAAATTCACCTAACCAAAACCTAATTAACTACACAACTAGCTTTGTAAACATTTATTAAAAATATTTACAAGCTCGTTTTATGAAAACAGAGACCCGAAAATACATTTTCTGATACCCGTGATTATCAAGTCATTACATTTGAACCTGGAATCGCAATAAAATTAAAGATTGGAGACTACCTTTCAGTGGTATTGCAATATCCACTTTGGGTATCACGATATTCACCCTCCAAGAAGATGAGTTTTGGGACCTTGTGCGGTTCCACAAGTGGCTAGAATTTTGCATTTGGCCTCATAGGCCTGTAGTGACTCCTATGGTTCTAGAATTCTATGCTAACCTAAAGTTTGCTAATGATGATAAAGTTTATGTCAAAGGCAAAGAGGTTGAAGTCTCTGCTTCAATAATTTCTAAGTATTATAAGGCTCATTTATATGAAAATGACAAGGTTGAACTGCTTGAGTTAAGAAATTTTGATAGCATAGATTTGGACTTTTAATGCTTTACCTAACAGGAGGTTGAGGAGAGTGGGCACGAGAGATAGATATGAATCTACCCCTCTCATTTAATCTAGCCCTACTCACTTTATTAGCCAAACTTTGGATACATTTTCTCCGCGCAAGAATCAACCTCACATCTAGTTCTAGAACTGTTGATCCTTTCTGAGCCATTTTATTGGCTTCTATTTTGTAGAGAAAAGGCATTTATGTAGGGACATGGATCTACAAATTTACGTTGCATTGCATGATCCGGAATGAAGTCAGGATTTTTTTCCCACATTTAGTCATAGACCTATGCCGATCTACAGAAATGCCTATGAAGCCGCTTGAACCATTTCATCTGCCAACTACATTTGTGATAGGTGATTCAATTTATAAGGAAATTCAAGGCACTCTAGCAAGAGCAACGTGACAAATGGGGATGAAGGCATAAAAAAGGGAAAGAGTGGCAACAAGCGTATCAAACAAAATCAAAAATAGAAAACATGTTGGAAGGCATTCAAAAATAGATTGATGAGCTAGTGGAGTCACGATGTTACGACTCCCAAATGATTGAAGTTATGAAGTCATATGTAGAACATTATGTGTGTAACCATTGGGTAGAAAAGCCAACTTGGCCGATGAAACCAAAAAGATAATAGGTTCAAGAAAGGTGTGGAATGGAAGACTAGGAGAATAGGAGGAAGGAAACGAATGAAAAAATACGGAACGACAAACTCAATTAAAGTCAGAATATAGCAAGCACAACGTTCACATTTATACAACCAATGAGAGGAGGGATCGTCTTAAGAAGACCCAAAGAACGACTAAGTCGGCGTCACGAGTTCTCGAGTGCAAGAGGAAAAGAAAAGCACCCTATGGACCCAGAATTGATCTTTGATAACTCAAATTAGTTACATGTTTTCACAATTTGTTTATTTTTATTTGTGTGGCATGTAAGCTATTAAACTACATTATTTTTTGGACTTATTTTTCTATTTTTAGATTTCATATTTTGGTTGTTTTATATATATATTTTTTTTCTTGTGTTTGTTTTATGTGCAGCGAGTTACCTGGAAAGGCTACACTACATTCGTGAGCTTTAATGATAAGGTGGAACCCCGAGCTAGTCTGACGCTCTATTCTAGGGAAGCCCGATAACCTCTTTTTTTGAGGGGGACACATTAGGGAAATGTGTAGTCTCAGTGTGGGGGATGGACATAGTTTTATTAACTAAATTATTTACAAGTTCATAAACATAAAAATATTACTAAAATAGAAAACACTTTGTTCAGCAGGTCTATACTAGGTTTTTTTTTATAAACTTCATGTCAGTTTTACAGTTTATGTATGGGGTTCGTAGTTACCCCTCCCAGCAATGTCATCCCCAAGGTTCGAACTTGGGTCCTCTCCTTGGAAGTGCAATGTGTTACAAATATTACACAAAACTAACCCCAAAACGACTTTTCTACACTAAAAAAATCCAATGTGTTACAAATATTACACTCTATATTTCAGTATCTTGATACTAGTTGTGAATGTGAGATTGCGGGGTGGCTAAAATATTGAGAATCTAAAAAACATAATTTTATTTTGAAATGTGAAATTACGAGGTGTAATGTTATACGCGATAAACTATATGCACTCTTAACTAATAATTAAATAATTTAATTAATGTTTCAATATATGCACAATTGAGTTTTTTTTAAATAAATTATAATATTTAAATTAGGCACAATGATTTTTTTGTAGGTGTGCGCATTCGATCGAATTGAGTTGAATCAAGTGAAATTTTTTTGTATTAGTTGAGTTGGTGAGTCTCATTTTACCATTTTAACTCAATTAAAACATTTTTCAAATCGAGTAAAGTGAAATAAAATTCAAGTCAAATTGAATCGAGTGAAATTGTTCAAGTTAAATTAAAAAAAATTAAACATGACAAATTAAATCATGTTACAATATAACTAATTCATGTTAGAGCACATAAATTTGAAATCATATATATTTGAAAACTATTTCAAAGCAACAGAAGAGAAAAAATAAAATATTTTAGTATGATAAACTTAATCGGTAATTTATATGCTTAGATCTTCAATATTATTATTTCAGATTTTATTTTTATTTACATTCTTTAGAATTGTTTTTAGAATTTTTATTTTTTTTAAAAAATTATTTTTTAAAAAAATTATGAAACTTTAAAATTTTTACAAAAAATTTAAATTTATTTTGATTTTTTTAATTTCTGTTGAGAATCAATTGGTTTATTTCCAGAACTGACGGGGACAAAAAGGGTATTTTTATCAATCTATTATTTGAGTTATTTAAATTGTAAAATTTAACTTGACTTAAACTCGGAAAACCGAATTACTTATTCTAGTTGGCTCCAAAAAATCAAATAACTCAAACAATTCAATTTAATTAACTTGAAATTTGAATTCTTTTTAGTTTTTAACATCGAATCAAGTTTTGCTTAACTCTACTTCTTTTGCCATCAAAATATACCAAAAAAAAAAAAAGAAGAAGAAGAAGTCATTTTATCCCCATTTTTTGTTTTTTATTTTTATTTTTGTCGTTCATTGAATCCTTGAACTTTCGATCTTTGTCAAATTTCCCAAAACTAGATGGAAAATATAACACTTGTTAATTTTCTTTATGTGACATCCACATGTCAATTCACAAGTGTGTCATATTAACAATTAATTAATTTTTAAAAATTTAAAAATTCAAAAAATTTATAAGAAATTTAAAAATTCAAAAAATATAGGAAATCATTTAAATTTTTCTCAAAATTATAAAAATATTAAAAATATTTTTTATATAAAAATTCTAAAAATGTTTAAAGGTATAAGTTTTTTTTTATATTTTTCTTCTTTTCCATGATATATTTTCTTCTAAATATTAAAATAAAAATAAAAATAGTAAAATACTACCCATTTTTTAAAAAGATATATAATCTATTATTAAAAAATATTTTTCTTTCTTTTCTTTCTTATCTTTTCTTTTACTTTTTCTTTTTCTTTTTAATTTCTTTTTCTTTTTCCCATCTTTCTTTCTTTCCTTTCTTTTCTCATAACCATAGTTACGGCTCCTCCGAGCCACCATTGTTCGATATAACACCTCGAACTCGACCTAGACGTTATGGCTGAATCTAGAAATGTTATAGAAAACAGTTATAAACCGAATGTTCGTTTTTGAAAAACATCATATGTATTTGATATCTAAATGAAACTTGCTTCATTTGAAAATGTGTTTGTTATACTTATTTAATTGAAACTGTTGTTCACTTACATCTTTAAAATAAAATGTGTGTCTTGCAGTGGAAAATTTTAGAACGTTTTATTTTGGAAAAACGAGTTTATTCTCTCGAAAATAGTTGTTTTAGTAAAATTATTTCATCGAGTGTCGAGCCAAAAATCCAAAATTTAAAATCGAAAGAAAAAAATAATCTCAAATGTCTCGAGAGTCCAAAAATTACAAAACTCTCAAATCAGAATTTTAAATAAGACAAATTTAAGCAAAATAGAGTTTATGGAAACGTGGATATAACCGAGCTCTCGTCGCATCGATTCGCCTAAGTTTGAGGGTTACCTGAAATTATCAGAAAAACAAAGAGTGAGTTTTCATAACTCAGTGTGTAACTCATAAGAAACAGAAATTCAGATTAAATTACATGACATAACAAATATAGTTATATTTCTTATACAAAATCAGAATCATGTTAGAGTAGTACAGATGTAGATAAATATAATCCTACGCTCATCCTCTGCACACCAACTCCGACTATCCCAACAAACCATGTGGGGTATAAAACACCCACCAACCTTACACACCACTTAGTGTCCTTACGACACTTTTTAGAATAATCACAGCGGTGTTGCCAGTATAATGGAGAGTGAACGCCTCACATAGAACACTTCCTCCACATAATACAAAACCTGCCTCATAGCAAGATATAAACATAATAATAGAAATAACTGATACCAGAATTTACAAATCGTCCATGCTCGTAAAACAGCTATTGAACATGGTTATACATAATAGATCATACATATCACATCACATTACATGCTTTTAAGTGCTATTTACGTCAAATTTCATACTAACAGATTAACAGATTTCATGTTTTAAGGCATATATAGATAAACACATACCGACCCCACAAAAAGCCCACAATCAATAGGGACGACATGTATGACCCTAGGGAAAATTTTTGAAATTTGGGCCTACACGCCCGTGTGGCTCACACATGTCCGTGTAGCCCACACAGCCGTGTGGCGTCGACAGACCCCAGTTTCTTTTTTTTTTGTTCACTATTTTTTGAGTTTCTCGTTACACACTTGACTCAATTTTGATGCAATAATACTCACGAGATTCCCAAAACCTAAACACAATAATTCCAACACCAAAATTAGTACAAAGTCTCTGATTTATCTCTAAAACAGTACCAAACAAACAACTCAACTAACCACGATAGTTCCAATTTGAAAAACCCTTACCTTGAATAAAAACAACAACTCTCCAAAGCCTTACTCGTTCGATGAATTAATCGTCCTGACCTTCACTTAAATAATCCGAAAGATTAATATCGGAAACACCGCACTTAGCAAGATAAACGAATAATGAAATGAAAAACCTTAACCTAAAGAGAAATAATCCAAAGACCAACTTACGCAAGAACTGAATTATTTACACTCCCACCAATAGCCACCAACGAAAATAAATATATCATGAATCACCAACAAAATCACCAAGAGATTGGAACAAAATAAAGAAACAAAATGAAGATCCTCTCTTGCTATTATCCACACGAGAAAGGGAGAGCGCAAAAATAACAGAGAACTGAACAGAATATGGAAATAATGGGAGGAAAAAAATGGGGTAATGGAATTTGACTTGAAAAAATAATAAAATAAAATAAACTAACACAATATCCCCTCAACCCCTATAATTAAGCTATTAGTTTAAAATTAAACTAACTCCAACTACCCACTAATCCTAAATCCCATCTATATCCAACATACTTCCAAAAGTTAAATTTTAACTCAACTTCCTCCATTTGATTAGCACAAAACGAAAATACCCAAAATGCTCTCTCAGAGACTCAGACCAGTGACTCCAACCCCAACCTCCATACTGAAACAGCCACCCACTAGAACAAATCACCTTACTTGATACAATTTAACAAAACAAAGTACATAAGAAAAAATTGGGGCGTTACATTCGACCCCCACCGATCGAAAGCCACTAAAATGAAGTTCCTTATCCTCTATTCACTTTTCTCAGATTAGATTTCCTCAAAGCAAAACCTTAGAAAAATCCAACAAAGTTTGAAGCAAAAGAAACTCGATCAACTATTGTTCATCATCAAATCAGTCTCATTTTTCAATATGATGTTCTTCACCGTCCAATGAGGCTTTTCACCATTAGGATAGTCAAATGGACATTTGAAAAGCTTCGACTAGTCTAATAGGTCGTTGCGACCTGCAAAAATAAAACCTACTTGAAAATATAAAGTTAGTTAATAACAATAAGTAGGTTCACATCCACAGAGATCGATGATAATTATATTTCTTAAAGAAAATAAATAAAGTAAAGATGCATGAGGGTTTTATAAAATAAAAGCAAATAAATTAAAATTAAAAAATAAACAAAATAGCAATAATTAAAGGTTTACTTTTCCTGCACATTTTCTTGTTTTTCTTAGTATTGATGGTAGTCAGTTAATTTAGTTATCACACTAACTAGAGTTTATTTTCATGTTTAGGACCTTTACTTTGCTTGTAATGACACATTCATCTTTGGGTTAATGCTATTTTAGTTTTCTTTCTTTTGATTTTGTTAAAGATCTCATCTTTATTATTCTTGTTTCTTTATCTTTTGTGTTAGTTGCTTTTATTTAAGTTTATTAAGTTAAAAACCAAAGCTTTCATCTTTTTGTTCAAGTTTATGTTAATGGCTTCCATAGTTGTTTCTTTCATGTTTGTTAGCTTTAATATGATAATAGGTAGCTAAACCCTAGGTGGTTGGTTGATGAAAATGTTGGGTAGTTGATTTTAGGTTTTAGGGACTAAATCACAAAATTGGACTAAATTGAATAAACATCAAAACTTAGGATTTATGCCCCTAAGGGAATATCAAGATAAGTGAGACCGATAGATAATCTTGTTGAGCATCATTTTATTAGTCTCGGGTTAGCCGATGAGATCAAGAGATAAACCGAACTAATTTTTCTAGGTTGGTAAAGTTGAAACCGAGAGATAAAATTGAGCCAATTTAGTAGTGGTAACGATTTAGATCCCTAATTCGTGAGTTAATTAACAACATGGAAATCAACCAACCACTCCTTGTTATCATGTTTGGTAGTTTTATATTTTTCTCTATTTACAATTTAGTCATTTTCTGTTGTAGTTAGTTAATTAGTTTTAATCAATCTCATTTATAGTCTGCCGTAATATAGTGCTTAATGAGTAGCTAGCTATACTCTTTTCTTGCATGTATTTTTTTAATAGGAATCACTAAATTGCTTACTCATTTGGGTTCAACCTTTGGAATACCTTGGCGTTTCATTGAACATTATAAATATTACAACTGACCTGCCACACTTTCAGACACCACACTTAGTATTTTATTCAATTATTGTATTTAATTGTTGATTTCTTTCCCCCGTTCACGAGAGCAGGGGAGAGGCAGTCACTTGTTGGCTATCTCATTCGCATTTAGCCCCCAGGCTCATTTTCGATTCTTTTGTATTCTATTACACATCGCATTTCCATTTCATTTACCAATTCACATAATATTTATCCAATTCATATGTTTCTAACCCTATTAACCAGGCACAGACTCAGAATGGATATGTGAATCCATCACCCCGGGTTGTCTGGCAACGATGATGATAAACATGTACATATTACCACTTTGGGTTACCCGACAACAATGACTTTCACAATCTGATTATTCTATAACCTTGAGTTTCTCAACAATGATG
Organism: Gossypium longicalyx; assembly: GCA_025698465.1. Classification (NCBI taxonomy): domain Eukaryota; kingdom Viridiplantae; phylum Streptophyta; class Magnoliopsida; order Malvales; family Malvaceae; genus Gossypium; species Gossypium longicalyx. Next base: position 65,895,547 of record CM047001.1, on the reverse strand, counting down.
ACTTTATAAGTACAAGCTACCATATTGGGTTGCCCAGCAATGATGGTTTTCAATCAATAATCTGACCTAATGGCATGCCAACTGTATCTAACTCGGTTCGAACAGTTAATAAGGAAACCAAATTTCCAATTCTTTATATGTAATTCAATTCACATTATTTCATTCTCAATTTATCATCAAATCATCAATTTATCATATAACACTGTATGCTTCAACTCAATTTCATACCAATTAAAAAATATCAATTAAATCATACTATTTTCCATTCTATTCAATTCAGTCCCTATCTCGATGATCGCCACCAAATGTGTGAGCTTTTGACTAAAAAATACTACACCAAATATATATGGAATCAAAGCAGCGAGGTTTGCAAGTATATGGGTCAAATTGTAATATAGTATTATGTTACAACGGAACATAAGGAAGTATTATGAGGATCGTACCCTAGGGAGGATGAATTAAATCTATTACAATCATCTTTACAATAATAAGTCTAAATAGTCATCATTAATTTCTATATTACGATAAATCATAAAAGAGATTAATATTAGGAATTAAATAACTAAAATAAATAACTAAACCAATTAAACCAACCAAGAAGATTAACTCGTTTCAAGGGCTGTAATTAACTTCAAATTTGGGTTTTAGGGTGGATTAGCTATTAATTAACCAATTATTACTTCCCGGCCTCTAACTAATTAATTAATTGGTTGATACTTGCTTATCTCTTAACCTCACTTTCTCAACTAGGATAAATTATAATTTACTCAGAAAACTTATCTCCCAACCTCATTTAACCTTTGATTACTTCTTAGGGTCAAGTTTAAGGTTTAAGAATGTGTAATTTATACGAACTAATTCGATTGGCAAATCCTTAATCTGTCGTTAATCACTTCCCCTTCCACTCGTTAATTTCCCCTAAAAGAATTAGTAACTCATGGTATTCATAATCTCAAACTCAATTGATATAAACATGTAAATAACATGACGAAAACAAAAGAGAAAAGATATGTAGAATAATATTTGATTTGTATCGATTAATAACGGAATAACAGATCTCTCGATCGGATAATGAATCTTGTCGCTTGCAAAAGAGAATAAACTGAAATACTTCAATTGCGTAAAAGAAATCTTGGATTGAAATCGATTCTAATAGAAAAGAACAAAGCGTTTTAAGAAAATAAGAGAAAACTAAACCTAAATCCTATTCCTAAACTACAAGGGTTTTTGGATGCGTTAAGACGACTTAGTTAGATCAAACCCCTAAGCTTTTATTTATAGAACTATTAGCAGCTCAAATTAGGTCTTCGTATAAGTTCTATTACGAGGACGAAAATAGCCTCGAAATGCTTAGGCTCCACACTGGTCCTATAGCGTGCCATAGAGCTTACATAGCGTGACACAACATGCAATTTATGGGATTCTAGGTTCGTTTCATACTTTAGCGGCTTAGGAAGCTTGTGCATCACTCGTCTCTTGATCCTACGTCCATTGGGCCCTAAATTAAGCATCTTGCACATTCAAATTAACATATTAGAACTACCTAAGGCCCATGTTGGCCTAATAAATCACTAACACTCACAAAATGTGTTAAAAACACTTATTTTATTAACTTTTACTACTTAACTACTAATTATAGAAAATGCGATAAATAAATATAAAAGTACTAGAAAATAAGCTCCTTAAGTGCAGAAATATACTAAAATGACTACCACATTTGATGATAGGTCACTCGATAATCAATATTAACGATATCAATTCATCTCAAATAAATATCGATAACTCATTTCAACATCATATAATGCAAAATGACATGAGCATGCAGAAAATAAATGGTTCCCGAATCATAGAAATACAAACCAAATTTTTGAGCTATGACTTTCAATTTTCCTTTCCCTCTCAATGGTTCTGTGTCAATGTTAGCTAAATAAAATCACAAACATACAATACTATCAAATTCAGTTCAAATCAAAATCAATTACAATGTCAAGCATATTTTACAATTTATTTAGTTTACTTTCTAAACCTGGGACAAACATAACTTTCAATTTAAAGTTTCGAATTGAAATCCAATTTCACATATTTTCATTAGAGTCCTCCTACTTGCTATTGCTACATACATTTCACAACAGTTTTGCATTTTATTTAATTTGGTCCCTAATGTACGAAACTAACAATTAAGCTTTCAAATTTAGTCTTCTTCCTAATTTAAGCTTAATTTCTAGAAATTTCACACCAATTTTATCTAACTCTCAACAATGGTAACTTTCTAAAACTTCAATAGTTTCACAAATTAGTACATGGGCTAGCTAAATCAAGCTCTCATGATTCAGTTTCCATAAAAATCAAAGAAAAATGGTTGGGACTTACTTGAATTAAAGGCCAAAAGCTTGAAACCTTAAGAAAATGGCGTCCTCTTCTCTTTGATTGGCCGGTTGGAGAAGATGATATTTCATCTCTCATTCATCTTATATTTCCTATTTATACTTAGATTAAAGTTTCATTAAGTTAATTATTTTTGTTTCATCTTAATTAAATTTTATTTCACTTAATTGGTCCACATGTTTCATTACCATCCATTATCTTATGTTTGTGCATGGTCTAATATCTATTTTGGACCTTCGTCCATTTCCTAATTAAAAATTTATAGCAATTGGACTTTAAATTTTAGTCCCTGAACCTTAATTAACCATAATTTCAGCTAAATTGACTATTCAAATTTTAATTCATCTATATATTGACTATGTAAATATCCTTCTTTAATATTTATGCACTCAGTTTACGGAAATAATGTCTCAAAACCGAAATTTCCGATACCACTAGAAACCTGATCATTATTTTTAAGCTTTTTTATCAATTTATTTCCTAAATCAATAATAAATAAAATATAAGTATAAATAATATAACTAAGAACATAAATAATATAATTCAAAATGAGAAATATCACAAATAAATAGAAAAAATTATGCGCTTATCACAATGAACTCATTTCCTCTCTTTTTTTTTCTTCTTTTAATTTTCTTGCTTCTTATTCTTCTTTTATTTGTTGAGGATGGGGTGGATGTTCATGGTGGTAAGGTTGAAAATGGGTTAATGGTGAGGGGCTTTGAATAGTATGAAGGCTTAGGTTTAAGTTGAAGGAAGGAGGGTGAAGGTGGGTAGACTGTAGACCTACTCACGAGTGGGGTTATCAAAAACATGGCATTCGCAAACAAACTAGGTCTTGACTGTAGCAATTTTTGGTTTAAGTCATTGAAATCATTTTTTAACTGTCTCTTCGATGAGGACATCCATTTTGTTACTTATCTGCTAACCTTTTGTCAATGGAAAGAAAATAGAACACAAAATGCATTCAACATTTAACACAAAAAACTACACTTTTCCTATTTGACACAAGAAATGAATAAATTATGAATTAAAAATATTATTTAGTTTGTTTATTAATGAAGATGGAAAAGAAGAAAATAATTATAAAAAATTATATATTTTTTGAGTTTTAAATATATTTTTTAAAATTTTATATTTTTTGAATTCTTAAAATAATATTTTTTTGAATTTTATATAATAATAATTAAATATTGATGTGACATATATGTGGATTACCACGTGAATGCCATATTAATAAAGTTAACAGACTTTAGCTTTTTTATTTAATCTTGGGCAATTTGATAGAAACCAAAAGTTTGAGGGTTAAAAAAGCTCAAGAAATTAAAAAGAGCTAAAATGACTTCTTTTTTGTATTGTTTGAGGATCAAATAAGTTATTATGCCTTAAATTAAGGTAATTTATATAGCATGTCGCCTAACTATGCTTAAGGTTTTTTTTGTCACTCAATTATAAAAAATTCAAAATGGTCATCCAACTAATCGTATTTTTTGGTTCAATTCCGTTAATCACCGTTAACTTTGTGATAGAGAAATAATGTAACAATTTTAAAATTGATATAATAACAAATTTATCCCTCAATATTTATACATTATATTAATTTCTTCTTGATTTTAAAAAAATATTTACAAATTATTTTAATTTAACTTTAATTCTAAAAAAATATTTTAAAACCCAAAATTTGATATGGAAAATTTAAACGCCACACCTAAATCCAATAATGCGAACATTATTACAATTGAGAAACCCAAAAACCTAACATTATTAATTATATGCTAATATTATTTAGGGTAAACTGATGAATTGTCTTTAAATTTTGTTTAAAATTATATTTCAATAATCTATCTTTCAAAAGTTACATAGAAGTAATTAATGTTATTAAATCATTAATTTTTTTATCACTATTAACTTCCATTAAAAAATAACGTTGCATCTTCATTCAAAGATTTAGTAGCTAATTTAGTCCCTAAGTTATAGTTAAAAAATAATTTTGATTTTTTAATTTTATTAACAATAATTATAAAAAATTAAAAAATTAAAAATAAATAAATAATCCATATAAGAAATCAATTGCAGCAAAGAAAAAAAATTGCTGTCAATTTTTTCACATCCAATCTCATAAAATATCATAGTCTTTAAATTTTCACACACAAAAAAAAAAAAAAAAACATTAAATAACCATTACTTTGATTTCACTTGTTTTTTCATTTACTTGGTTGTTTTATGCTCTTTTCATTGTCATCTTCTTCTGCCTTTTTCTTTCTCTTTTTTATGTAGATCGATGTCGATTTTGCTCTTATTAGATCATTAAAAATCAAAATTATATATATTTTATTATAGCTAAAAGTAAAATCTTAACTTGAAGTATGAGATAAGAAATGATAGGTTTGGAGAAGAAGAGCACCTAGTATGATAAATTTAGAAAATCCAAAATTTCAAAATTGAAAGTTACTCAAAAACCCAATTATTCAGGTAGCTGGAATTACATAAAAAAAAATGATGGGTTTAGAAAAGAAGTAAGGTACTTTGTATTTATAAATTAAAAGAAAAAAATCTCAATTTTGAAATTTACTAAAGAACCCAATAATATAATAGAATATTTTACTCCTCTCTTGCCCTATTCTTTTTAAAACAATTTCTCCTTTTTTTTTTATTTTTTCATATTTATCAAGAAAATCTTGCAAGTAGACCGTTGATGGTAGAAGTTTTTATGATTCTCAAGAGTAAAAGTAATTTTGCAAGCTTAAATTTTGTTTCTTGAAAACTCGAGCAATAACAATAAGTCTAATAGTGAAATCTGAATCTTGCATTAAAATATATTTTGCCAGGACTTTTTGAAAAAATAAACAAAATAAAATTTACAAAGTAATTTCTCGTTAAAACAACATGAAGGTGTTCATTAACAGTGGAAAACAAATTCCATTTAGTTTAAAAATTTTAAGATTTTTTATATATAAAAATTTGCAAGAAATATTAATTTAAAAATTTTGTAGTTTTAATTTAATATTTTTTTATTTATACATATTTAAGTAATTTTTATATATTTAAAACAAATTATGATTTTTTAAATTATTTTTATATATTTTCTAAAAACTTTTTGTCTAAGATTTTTTTAAAATTATTTACAATTCTTGTTAAGAAAATTTTAAAAATATCAAAATGATTTTTTAATTATAGATCAGGGACCAAATTAGATATTAGCTCTTTGAATTAAGGTACAATGTTACTTTTTTAATGGCAATTAATAGTCGAGTGACAAAAATATAACAATTTAATAACATTAGTGTAACACCTCAAACTCGGCGTAGACGTTACGGCCGAATTTAGAGAAATTACATTAGTTTGTTTAAAATCCTAGAAGTTTTAATTCCAGCTTTAGAAACCATAAGTTCTGAAAATATTAACAAAGCAAAACACTTATACATTATTTTTGGAAATTATGCACAGAACATATTTATTTTATAGGAAACTCATAACCTGATCTCGTTTGAAAACTTCTGATTTCAGTGTGTGTTTCGAAAATATAAATATGACAAAGCTCTTACATATTGTAGAAAAACTTATACTTGAATACTTTTGTATCACAGTAAAACCATCAAGTCATGTAGCAACGAATTTTTCTTTTTACCAATTTTAATTTTGAAAATCGATTTCGAATCTGATAAATCATACGTTAAAAATACCAAAATCTGATGAAAATGAACAGAAACCATAAAACAAATTTACAAACCAAAAGATCAGAAATAAACTAATCATAAATCAATTTATTTACTTAACTAGAAAATCAATTTGAGCTCCCGCACGCCGTCTAGTCCTAAGTCTAAAGATCATCTAAAACGTATTAAATAAAATAGTGAGCTAGAAGCCTAGTATGTAACACATCCAAGTAACAAATCAAAAACACATACACATACGTTAAAAATACCAAAATCCGATGAAAATGAACAGAAAACATAAAAAAAATTTACAAACCAAAAGACCAGAAATAAACTAATCATAAAACAATTTATTTACTTAACTAGAAAATCAATTTGAGCTCCCGCACGCCGTCCAATCCTAAGTCTAAAGATCATCTGAAACGTATTAAATAAAAAAGTGAGCTAGAAGCCTAGTATGTAACACATCCAAGTAACAAATCAAAAACACATACACAAACAAATACGTTTTCATATAAAGATTGAGACATATTCTCATATACAGAATCAGATGTATTCTCATAATCAAATGCAGATGCATATACAGACTCAGATACAGATGTAGACATAGATCCTACCGCCACTCGCTACAGACCAACTTCGTCCAATCAATCACACCAATTAGGATTACAAGAGTCCATCCATCCCATCACACCTGGTCATGGTGGTATACCACTCATATAAATGCAACTGAGCTACCAGACAGAAATGTTGCGGTAAACTGCTAAAATCATATATATGTGGTCGAGCCACTATAATTGCAGTCAAGCTGCCAGAATAAATATTGTGGATACATCGCTAGAAGGTGCAGTAATACTGCCAAAATCACACTTCCTCCATCACATATCATATCCCACCCTAATGCACTTGCAAATACTAACAGACATCAGATGCACATATGCCATATATATTTTTCACATCAAAACATGTTAACAGAATCATCAGATCACAGACTATATACGAATTTCAAATTTTAGACAGTATTGTAATTGAAACACAAACAATATCCCTATTACACAGAATAGCAAAATATCATATTTCATATTTTATAGTCATTTTTAAGGCACAAAAGACCCCATAGGAGTTTAATTATGAATTTCAAAGTCAATCGGGCCTAGGTGAAAATTTTTAAAAAATAGGTCGACATGCCAGTGTGATCCACATGGTCCACTTGGCCCAGCCAGTATGGTCAACACGATCTAACACACGCCCATGTGACCCATATGCCCGTGTGGGCCACATGACCCACTAGTACACGGTCGTTTGGCATCGACAATCCCAATTTTAGCTTTCGCCAATTGTTTTTTTTCTCATGTTTTAGTTATACACCTAGTTAGTTCTGATGCTAACACCACAGATATAAATCCAGCACCTAAAAATGTAATGCCCCAAAATATTTGTTTATGTTTCTATAATTATTTGACATAACAGTGTATCTTCTTCAGTGGTTAAGTGTTTTGGGTGTGTGTGAAAGGTCTCAAGTTCAAACCTTACCTTAAGTGAATTTTGGTATTTTTCTGATCCAAGCCTTACACTTAAGGGGCGGGCTTATAATTAGTTATTTGTAAAGCCATATCAGAAGGAGCTTGCTGGTTCAAGTGGTAAGGGAGTTGGTGTGTTGGAGGTCCCGAGTTCAATTCCCTGCATTAGCAAGGGAATTATTTTTGCTCGGATCTCAGTTAGAGTTGTGCTGGAAATGGTTTCTGAGTAGTGGATTGGTAGTGGGTTGTGGGAGATAATTAAGGGATTTAGGGGTTATCAAATCTTATTTTTATTTTCCCCTTTTTTTAAAAAAATTTTTCAGTTTTCTTCCCCAAATTCTGACATTCTATTCTTTTCCCACCTCTCTGTCGATTTCCCCTTTGCTAACTTATCCTTTACTGTTTTTCCCTTTTTGTCTCTGTTACTTTCCTGTACGTTGCTTGTTGTGTCTCGTTTCTGTCAGTGTTCTTCGTGCATTCTGGTAAGTATGAATAACGTGATTATTATTTTGGTTTTAGTAAATCCTAATTGAAGGGGGTTGTTTTATGTTAGGAAAGGATTAAGGGGCTGTAGTTTTTCCCAAATGGTGTTGTAGTTGAATCGTCATCATTCGATCGAAGGTTAGGATTTTTGATGGATAAAGGTTTGTCTGTCTCGTTGAAGTTATGATTAAGTGTCGATTTAAGTGACTGATTAGGGTTTTAATTGGTCAATTTTAGGTTTCAAGAGACTAAGGAGTATTCTCGCTACAAAACTATACCAGGTGTGTACTCGAAACGTAGAAAAATGAGATTCGACGAAAGCTAAAATTATAATCTGTCAATGCCACATGGGTGTGTGGTCGCCCTTGTAGTAGGCCATATGCGACAACACGGCCATGTGGTCAATGAAGAAATGGTCGTGCGCAGCACACTACCGTGTAGTGGCCGGAGTGTAGCCGTGTGGGCCACACGGGCTAAACTAAATTGGGCATGTGGGTTTCTAGGCCAGGCCAATCTGGGTGTGTGGGCCACACAGGTATGTGGGCCCATTTATCTAAGTTTTTCCCTAGAGTTGCACGAGTTGTCCCAAATGACTGTGGGCCAACTGCAAGGTCGATAAGGGCTAAATAAACCCTAAACTGTATGATCTAATTGTTTGATATTCTGATCTAATTAGGATATTTATGCAAGCCTACTTGCACTATTACCTGCATATTGGTTATCTATATGCGCTTATATGTAAGCATCTGAGCATATTAGTCTATATTTTTGTATTTGTATATTTCTGTATCTGATATTGGGGATGGGATGATGTTTATTGGAGGAAGTGTTCGGAAAGGAAATTTGTGCCTATTACCTGACAGCAAGGCTGCATTATATCTGTTGTGTGCCGCATCGGTACTATATGGTGTGCAGGGCTGGTTGGGTGTTTTTAACCCACATGGTGTGTAGGGATAGTCGGAGATGGTGTGTAGAGGATGGGGGCAGGATTTTTTATTTTTGATTCTGATTTGTACATCTGTATCTGTATCTGAAATGGGCATGGGCCTTAATTTGTATCTGTCAGATGTTTGATAATTTGTATGTTTGCATGTCTAATTCTATTAGGTTACACACAGAGTTTACGTAAACTCACCCCTTCCTGTTTGTTCTGTATAGGTAATCCACAGAGTTAGGCAGATCGGTGCAGCGGAGGACTCGACGGTGATCACTCGTTATTACTATTTAATTTTATTTTATAGTTTTATTTAAGTTTTGGCATTGAGATTTGAGTGGTTAATTTTTCTGGGACTCTCTGGACTCTTTTAAACTATTTGCCTTTAGTTTCAGGTTTTGGACTTAACTTGTTTATTACTATGATGGTTTTACCTAAAACATGAATTTCTAAAAAATGCGAATTATTTTCCTTAAACACTATGATTTTCCTAAGCTTCCGTTAAAATGATACGAGTTAAGGAAAATCGACTAATTGAATATATATTTTAAAATAAATGAAAACAATTAAGGGTTTAAAAGCTTAAGGTTTCTATTGAGTTAGCTCCGTTTTTCAAAATCCCTACCATGTGACGTCGCCAAATTCAGCCATAACGTCTAAGCCAGATTTTGAGTGTTACATTTAGTGGTATCAAAGCCAAGTTACAAAACTCGGCTGTAAATTTTGGGTTCCAAAATTTGATTTTAAAGAATTGGTTTTGAAATGATCTTAAACACTTTGATTAAGTACGTGGTACATCGAGTCTCCGGCGCCGATTCTGTAAGTTTTCTAAAACTTGGATAGATTATTCTGAAATACTGTAGATAGTTAATTTGAAAACACTATTAGTTAGTACATTTTGAAACTGTAGTGAAACATTTAGAGACTGAAACATTTGAAATATTCTAGACTTCTGAAACTTTTTGCATAAAACATTTGTTAATAAAAATTGAAATTGATGTATAAAATTCTTAATGTAGATAAAATTTCTAAATTACAATGAGCGTACGAGGCATCCGTAGATTTGGTACTCGAGGCTGAGGTAGAGGCTGTGGGGGGCTCGAGTGGAGTCCTCATCTCTGGGCAACATGCCAAATCTGGATACTGGTGAGACATTTATGTCGCCTGCTACTCAGACTAGGTCTCAGAGTCATTCGGCTGGGGATGACACACTGTCACAAACCATGCTGAGGATATTAGAGAGGGTCGCTGGGCCCAACACTAGATCTGGGATATGAGGGTCCATAACTGAACGATTTCTTTCTAATGGTGCTGAGTTATTTAGAGGTGTCACTGGAGTCGCCTTTAGTGTGGTCGAGTATTGGTCGGAGGCCACAGAGAGGATTATGAATGATCTAGATTGCACTCCTGAGTAGAAATTAAACGGTGCAGTCTCTCTACTTTATGATGAGGCTTATCAGTAGCGACTGGCTGTTGAGAAGGGTACTCAGCCTGATCGTTTGACCTGGACTTCTTTAATACCACTTTCCAGAGTAAGTATGTGAGAGCGAGCTATATGAATGCTCGTAGACGTGAGTTCATGAATCTCACGCAAGACGATAGGTCAGTGGCCGAGTATGAGGCCAAGTTTCTGAGGTTGAGCGCTACACTTGAGGCATGGTGGAATCAGAGTACGAGAGGTGTGTCCATTTTGAGGACGGCCTGAGGGATAGTTTGAGAGTACTGATTACTTCACAGAGGGAGTGTGAGCTCGCGGTATTGGTTGAGAAGGCAAAGATTGCTGAGAATGTTAAATGTGTGGAGCACCAGAATAGGTACAGAGATATGGGTAATAACAAGAGGGATTCGGAGCCCTCAAGTTCTATGCAGAGGCTTAAGAAAAAGGCTAGATCTGATGGGCCAGTTAGGGTGGGAGCCCCTGTTGCTCTTACTGGGTTACAGTCATACAGTGATTGTGGTAGGCGTCATCTCAGTGAGTGTTGGAGGATGATTAGAGCCTATTTGAGGTGCGGATCTTTATAGTACCGTATTAGAGATTGTCCACAATGAGCAAATTAGACGCAAACTCCGGGTTCTGTACAGCCTCAGAGGACAGTTCAGTAGCCACCTAAGTGTCATAGAGTGGATAGGGGTGGTAATGATATGGGCCGTGGATAGAGAGCACGGGCAAAGATGCTAGTCAGACCGAGGCAAGGTAACTTGCACTGGTTTATACTGCACGACATCGAAAGGATAGAGATGCTCCTGATGTCATCACCTGTATGTTCCTTATATTATATGTGCCTTATACTGCTTTGATAGACATAGGTTCTACTCAATCCTATGTAGCTAGTATTGTATCTGAGATCTTGAGAATTACTGTTGAGAGCATTACTAGTGATGTTGTTGTACTGAGTCCGTTAGGGCAATCTGTGCAGGTTAGTAAACTCTATAGGGATGTTCCGTTAGAGGTACAAGGGATTGTTTCTGTTTGGAAAGTTTGACTTAATTCTAGGCATGGATTGGTTGATCAAGCACCAGGTTAGTTTGGATTACGCGACTAAGAGGGTCGTTTTGAAAACTGAGGACGATAAGAAAGTAGTGCTGATTGGCGAGCGTCAAGATTACTTGTCTAATGTGATCTCCGCTCTTATGGCTGAGAAATTGGTTCGGAAAGGATGTGAGGCGTACTTAGCTTTCGTCACTGTTTCTGGTTATTGGGACTTTTCCGTTGGGAATATCAGAACTGTTAAGGATTTTTCGGATGTTTTTCCTGATGAGTTACTGGGTCTACCTCCGAATCGAGAGATTAAGTTTGGGATTGAAATTTTTTCGAGTACAGCTCCGGTGTCCATCGCTCCCTACCGTATGGCACCGAAAGAGCTTGTTAAGCTTAAGGCTCAACTGCAAGAGCTTCTAGACTGTGGTTTCATCCGTCCTAGCGTATCTCTGTGGGAAGCACTAGTACTATTTGTTAAGAAGAAGGATGAGACCATGAGGATGTGCATTAACTATCGGTAGTTGAACAAGTTGACTGTGAAGAATAAGTATCCGCTTTCAAAGATCGACGACCTATTTGATCAGTACCGAGGGGATTCTGTGTTCTCTAAGATTGATCTTCGATCTAGGTATCATTAGTTAAGGGTTAAGGAGGCTAATGTACGTAAGACTGCATTTAGGACGCATTATGGGCATTACGAGTTCCTAGTTATGTCTTTTGGATTGACGAATACTTTGGCCGCATTCATGGATCTAATGAACTGAGTGTTTCAACCTTATATTGATTAGTTCATCGTGGTCTTCATCGACGATATTTTGGTGCTCCAAGACTGAGAATGAGCATAATGAGCATCTCAGAGTGGTACTTCAGATATTCCGAGAAAAATAGCTCTACGCTAAGTTGAGCAAGTGTGAATTCTAATTGCGAGAGGTAACTTTTCTAGGGCACGTGGTTTTTACAAAAGGGATGCGTGTTGATCCTCGAAAGATTAAGGCTGTACTAGATTGGAAACAGCCTAGGAATGTGTCTGAGATCCGTAACTTTCTGGGTTTAGTGGGTTATTATCATCGGTTTGTTGAGGGATTCTCTCTGATTGCAGCCCCCTTAACTAAGCTTTTGTGTAAGGGTATGTCGTTTGACTAGATTGATGCACAACAATCGAGCTTTGAGAAGCTCAAGTCTGTTCTAACTCAAGCTCTTGTTCTAATATAGTTTGAATCTGATAAGGAGTTTGTGGTGTATAGTGATACGTCGCACGTTGGTTTAGGGTGCATTTTGATGTAAGATGGTAATGTGGTGGCTTATGTGTCCCTTCAGCTTAAGACACATAAAGGAAACTATCCGACGCATGATCTCGAGTTGGCTATTGTGGTCTTTGCATTGAAAATCTAAAGGCATTATCTATATGGTGAAAAATGTATCATCTACACTGATCACAAGAGCATTAAGTATTGCCTTACTTAGAATGATTTGAATCTCAAGCAGTGACGATAGATTGAGCTGCTTAAAGATTATGACTGTACAATTGAGTATCATCCCGGTAAGGCGAATGTGGTGGCTGATGCTCTCAGTCGAAGAGCGATGTCTGATTTGAGGGGTAATGTTTACTCGCGTTAGTTTGTTTGACGATGGGAGTATGTTGGTCGAGTTGCAAGTTAAGTCGACTTGGATAGATCAGATTTGAGATAGGCAGTTAGTGGATGAGACTCTGGGTGTATGGTTTCGTTAGATGGAGAGTGGTGCTACCTCTGATTTTGGGTTAAATAATGATGTTGTGCTATACTTTTGAGGACGGATCTGTGTGCCAAATGATTTTGATCTAAGACAGTCGATTCTGAGGGAGACGCATAGTAGCCCTTATGTTATGTATCACAATGGTAATAAGATGTATCGGGATTTCCATGAATTGTACTGGTGGTCGAGTTTGAAGCGTGAGGTTACTAATTTTGTGGTTCGATGCCTAACGTGTCAACAAGTTAAGACTAAACATCAGTTGCCTTCGGGTTTGCTACAACCCGTTAAGATCCCCTTATGGAAATGGGAGCGTGTGACAATGGACTTTGTTAGTGTGTTGCCCTTGACACCCATTAAAAATAATTTTGTTTGGGCGATCGTGGATCAATTGACCAAGTTTGCTCACTTTGTTCTGGTTTAGACTGATTATTCTCTGCAGAAGTTAGCAAAGCTCTACATCTCTAAGATAGTTAGACTGCATGGGGTTCCTATTTCGATTATCTCTGATAGGGATCCTCGCTTCACATCTCGGTTTTAGAAGAAATTACACGAGGCTCTTGGTTTAAGATTGGACTTCAGTACTACGTTCCATCCTCAAAACGATGGTCAATCTGAGAGGGTAATTCAGATACTGGAGGATATGTTTCGGAGTTGTGTGATAGATTTCTGAGGTAGTTGGGAGGATTATCTACCGCCAGCTAAGTTTGCCTACAATAACAGTTTCCAGTCTAGCACTCAGATGGCAACTTACGAGGCTTTGTATGGTCGTAAGTGTCGTACACCTCTATGTTGGACAGAGTTGGACAGACGTCGAGTTTTTGGTCCTGAGTTGGTTTCTGAGACTGAAGATAATGTTAGATTGATTTTAGATAGTCTAAAAGTGGCTTCTGATAGGCAGAAATAGTATGCAGATTTGAAGAGGCGTGAGATTGAGTATTCTGTAGGGGACTTTGTATTTCTTAAGGTCTCTCCATGGAAGAAGGTTTTGAGGTTCGGTCGTAAGGCCAAGCTGAGCCCTAGGTTTATTAGACCGTACCAGATTCTGAAGCGTATGGGACATGTTGCTTATCGGTTGGAGCTACCCCTTGAATTGGATCATATCCATGACGTGTTTCATGCCTCGATGTTGAGGCAGTACCATTTTGATCCATCCCATATTATCTCAGTTGAGGAGATCGAAGTTAGGCCAGACTTGACTTTTGAGGAGGAGCCGGTTCAAATTTTGGATTGCGATGTTAAGGTTCTGTGGAAATGTCCATTCCATTAGTGAAGGTGCTGTGGCAAAATTATAGAACTGAAGAGGCCATGTGGGAACCTGAGGATGATGCGTCAACAATACCTTCATCAGTTCTGATCAGGTAAATTTCGAGGTTGAAATTTCTTTTAGGGGGTAGAATTGTAACACCCCAAAATATTTGTTTATGCTTCTGTAATTGTTTGACACAACAGTGTATCTGCTTCAATGGTTAAGTGTTCTGGGTGTGTGTGTGAGGTTTCAAGTTCAAGCCTTACATTGGGTGAATTTTGGTATTTTTCTGATCCAAGTCTTACACTTGAAGGGCGGGCTTATAATTAGTTATTTGTAAAGCCATATCAGAAGGAGCTTGTTGGTTCAAGTGGTAAGGGAGTTGATGTGTTGGAGGTCTTGAGTTTGATTCCCTATGTTGGCAAGGGCATTATTTTTGCTCGGTTCTTAGTTAGAGTTGTGCTGGAAATGGTTTTTGAGTAGTGGATTGGTAGTTGGTTAGTGGAAGATAATTAAAGGATTTAAGGGTTATCAAATCTAATTTTTATTTTCCCCTTTTTTTTAAAGTTTTTTATTTTATTCCCCAAATTTTGACGCTCCATTCTTTTCCCACCTCTTTGTCGATTTCCCCTTTGCTAACTTCTCCTTATCTGTTTCTCCCCTTTTGTCTCTGTTACTTGCATATGCATTACTCGTTGTGTCTCATTTCTGTCAGTGTTCTTTGTGCGTTCTGATAAGAATGTATAACGTGATTATTATTTTGGTTTTAGTAAATTGTTATTGAAGGGGGTTGTTTTGTGTTAGGAGAGGATTAAGGGGCTGAAGTTTTTCCCAAATGGTGTTGTAGTGCGTGGAATTACCATCATTCGGTCGAAGGTAAGGATTTTTTATGGATAAAAGTTTGTCTGTCTCGTTGAAGTTATGATTAAGTTTCGATTTAAGTGATTCATTGGGGTTTTAATTGGTCAATTTTAGGTTTCAAAAGACTTGGGAGTATTCTTGCTGCGAAACAATACCAGGTGTGTACCTGAAACGCAGAAAAACGAGATTCGATAAAAGCCAAAATTGTAATCTGTCGATGCCACACAAGTGTGTGGTAGGCCGTATGCGACAACACGGCCATTTGGTCGACAAAGACATGGTTGTGCGCAGCACACGGTCGTGGCCACACTGGCTAAACCAAACTGGGCGTGTGGGACCACACAGGTAGTCCACACAGGCGTGTGGGTTTCTGGGCCTGGCCGTGTGATCCACACGGGCCAGGCCAATCTG
This sequence comes from Gossypium longicalyx, assembly GCA_025698465.1. Lineage (NCBI taxonomy): Eukaryota > Viridiplantae > Streptophyta > Magnoliopsida > Malvales > Malvaceae > Gossypium > Gossypium longicalyx. The sequence continues at coordinate 65,879,838 of CM047001.1, read as the reverse complement.
GGTGTGTGGGCCACACGAGCATGTGGACCCATTTATCTTATTTTTTCCCTAGGGTTGCACGGGTCGTCCCAAATAACTGTGGGCCCACTGCAAGGTCGGTAAGGGCTAAGTAAACCTTAAACTTTATGATCTGATTGTTTGATATTCTGATCTGGTTAGGATATTGATGTTTTCCTACTTGCACTATTATTTGCATATCGGTTATTTATATGCGCTTATATGTAAGCATCTGAGCATGTTAGTTTGTTTATCTGTATTTGTATATTTCTGTATCTGATATTGGGGATGGGATGATGTTTATTGGAGGAAGTGTTCTGAAAGGCAATTTGTGCCTATTATCTGCAGAATGGCTGCATTATATCTGTTGTGTGCCGCATCTGTACTATATGGTGTGTAAAGGATGAGGGTAGGATTTTTTATTTTTGATTCTGATTTACACATCTGTATTTGTATCTGAAATGGGAGTGGGCCCTAATTTGTATCTATCTGATGTTTGATAATCTGTATATTTGCATGTCTAATTCTACTGGGTTACGCACTGAGTTTACATAAACTCACCCCTTCATGTTTGTTCTGTACAGGTAATCTACAGAGTTAGGTGGATCGGTGTAGCGGAGGACTCAACAGTAACCACTCTCTATTACTATTTAATTTTGTTTTATGGTTTTATTTAAGTTTTGGCATTGAGATTTGAGAGGTTGTATTTTCTGGGACTCTCTGGACTCTTTTAAACTATTTGGTTTTGGTTTTGGGTTTTGGACTTAACTTGTTTATTATTATGATGGTTTTATCTAAAACATGAATTTTTAAAAAATGTTGTATTTTTTGGGACTCTTTGGACTCTTTTAAACTGTTTGGCTTTGGTTTTGGGTTTTGGACTTAACTTGTTTATTACTATGATAGTTTTACCTAAAACATGAATTTCTGAAAAATGCGAACTGTTTTCCTTAAACCTTATGATTTTCCTAAGCTTCCGCTAAAATGATACGATTTAAGGCAAGTCGACTAATTGGATATATGTTTTGAAATAAATGAAACCAATTAAGGGTTTAAAAGCTTAAGGTTTCTATCGAGTTAGCCCTGTTTTTCAAAATCTCTACCATGTGACATTACCAGATTCTGCCATAACGTCTAGGCCGAGTTTGGGGTGTTACAAAAAATAACATTCAACTTAACGAATTAACAGAAAAAATAAAAAATGCCCTTCGCTTTCCAAAGCTTTCAACATGAAATCACAAAACATTCAATCCTTGCAACCTAAATTATCACAGACCAGCCCCTATTATGGGTGTTCGACAACTTACCCTTAACGGTAGAGAATTAAATGCACTTACGAAGTCGGAGGAGTATTCATCTCATGATTCACACCTAACCAAATCCTAATTCAATTAAACAAAAATCCCCACAACAAACCCACACTTACTTCACATAAAACATTTAAGGAAATTAAACAAGGAATACTTACAATTCGAGCGTTGAACTAAACTGAAACATTTCATCATGCACAACCTACATGAAAATAAAATGAAGTGAATTGTTAGCAAAAACAACCCAAAGTCAAAACGGCTGTAAAGTAATAGAATAATAGTTGTTAACCAAACGAGAATAATAGACTTACAAAAGTGCAAATGAAGGAATTTTGTAGGGAAAATAATTTTAATAATAATTTTTTTAAAGTCACTCATCCCCACTAACTCCTACTAAATCTGATTAGTTATCCTTCTCATATTTTCCCTAGAGTTAAAAACATGAATAATTTACACTTGTGCACAACAAAATTTGAACTTGAGACCCTTGGATTAGCTGAAAACTTACCACTGAACTAGTAAGCTCATTCTTAATATCACTTGAGCAAAAATAATATATAAGCTATAAGTTCAAAATTAGGGGTTTAAGCAAAAATTTAAGAGAAATGATTTGAACTTGGAACCTCGCACACACTACTCACATCTCTTAACCACTAAGCCAAATTAATTCACTTGATAAAATTTTTATAATCTTAACTCAAAAATCAGGGCGTGACCAATCTTGATTTCACAAACCCAATTTCTTCTAACTTGATTTTTGGGATGTGATAGATAATGACTATTATGAGACTTTTGAAAGTTGAGTGACCGAAATATAATTTTAAACAAGATTTAAGACATTTGATATAGTTTACCCTATTATTTATCCCCAGATGTTGAGAAACCTACGACATTAATACAATTGAAAAAGTCCCTAAATCGAATAATACAATCTCCAAAATAAAAACTCAAAATTTGATTTGGAAAATTTAAATAATATTTGGCTAAATTTTCCAAATTTGTGAAAAAAAAATAATCAAGAGACAGAGTTGGGGAAGAAATTAAAGACCCGGAAAGCAAAGTCACGACTACTAGATATTTGCAAAATTAGGGTTTTGTGTTGGCCTTACTTAGATTCAAAGGAGAAACAAAACATATGGATGACGGTGATACTTAAATTATATCATTTTTTTTAAAGCTGATATTTAATTTTTTTAGTTGATATTTAATTTTTTTTTGTCATAATTGGTATTTAAACTATTTTTTTAAGTTGGTACCTAAATTATATTATTTTTTTTCATTTTAATACTTAAACATTCTTTTTGTCATAAATGGTACCTAAACTATTGTTTCTCAAGTTGGTTAGTCAAATTGTTAAGTCTATTTAAAAAAAAATGATAACCAATTAAAAATTACCATGTAGCAAAAAGAAAGACAAAAAATATTATTTTCTTTATATATATATATGTTTAAAATTAATAAAAATCATAAAAATTAAAAAATAGGGAACCGATTCAACAGGTTCAACCGATTTTTTAGCTTGGTTCAATTGATTTGTATTAGTTCGTGAGTCAACCTGTTCAAGCCCTATCTCTTGACTTATTCTCGATCCAACGAGTCGATCTAGTCTGGTTCTGAAAACACTGGCTTTGATTGATACAATAACTTTTTTCGGTCCCATTAGGCTGAGCAAGTATATAGTGAAGTTTAAAAACACAATTAATCGCCAGTGTCTCAACATCAGGAAGGCTTATTTCGAGCATTATTGGCATTACTAAATATTATAAAGGAAGAAGAAATTGAATAAATAGAAAATAAAGTAAGAAATAATGTAAAATAAAAGAACAAAAAATAATTAAAAATATTTTTTAAAGTATACATGACATGACAATTTATTATTGGTTGAATTTTGTTAACAGATATAACATTTTGGTGTAAAATAAGTAACGAGAGAATAGTTTAAGTACCACTTATGACCAAAAGAAGTTTAGGCACCAACTTAGAAAAATGAATATTATTTAGGTACTAATTTATAGGTTAAGCATTTTTAAAAATAAATTTAATGGTTTGAATAATGATACAAACTAGAGAAAAATTTAATTTAGATACCACTTGTGATAAAAAAGTTTAGATACCAATATTAAAAGATGACATAGTTTATATACCAATTTATAAGTTAAGCATAACTCAAATGTTAAAACTTTCAATTTATCTTTGCTTTGCAAGAACAAATTATTGACAATATTCTGTTCTCATAACCCGAATGTTGTGGTGTTTCTCAACATTATTAGATTTATGTGTGGCATATACAATTTCCAAAGTAGATTTGGGGTTTCTTAATCATTTTTATAAAAAGTAGGATGAAATTAAAATAATTTATAAATATTGAGAGTTTATTTTTTAAAAATTATAATCAAATTGATATAATATGTAAACGTCGAGAGTTAAATATTTTATTATAACAATTTTTAAAATGTCAGTTAATCTCTCCCGAATGGCAATTAAGGGAATTGGACCAAAAAATATAAACACTATTAGTTACATGACCAATTTAATTTTTTTTTATAATTAAATGATAAAAAATAAAATTTAAGCATAATTATGTGTACCCATAAATTAAAAGCTCCTTTGATAAAAGCTTACAGAGAGGCCGGGTATTTGGAGTCTCAATATTAAAACAAAATCATATCCTTATCAAAGATTTTTTCTTTTTCTTTTTCTTTTTTGAATACTAGCTCTATGAACTTTTTTTTTTTTTTTTTTGGATATTCTCTATCAAAGATTTCTTTTTCTTTTGATTAATCTTTATTTTATTTTTGAAGAACTCTATCGAAGAATTGAAACAGAAAATATGGGAGTAAAATTATGGAGGATAATTGATGAAACAGGACTCCACTGATTTTTAATTAGGTAAAAGACAAAATAATGTTGGTTAAAAAGGAAAAAGAAAAAACAAATTAGATGCAAGTTTTGAAGAGATTGCAAGAAGAAAAGAACCAATGAGGTTGGAAAGAAACATATAGAAAATTGAATTAATTGAGATGGAATTATCTTCATAGCAATTTAACACAACATTCATTCCATCAACTATTCTACACAACACCCCCTCTTTTCACCTTCAATCAATTATAAAAGCTCATCACAATCTAGTCTACAACAACATATCAATTATAAAAGCTCATCACAATCAAGTCTACAACAACATAGGCTAATAAGACCGGCCAATTGGTAAATTCAAATAAAATTGAATTTGGGTGCAATTATTTGTAATTACACAATAATGACACGTTTGGATAACCATTGTAATTGTTAGGTTCCATTGAATTAGGTATAATTGGAGTATCCCAATTATACTTTTTTAATTCTTAGGGGTGGTGAGAATTAGACTAATTACGCAGGTAATTACACTCAAATCTATTTTTTTTTTAAAATTAACAAGTTATAAAAATTATATTATAAGCATGAACATGTATGAGTGGTTGGGATGATTATGGCCAAAATTTTCTTATATTATAAATCCTAAAAGAATTATATTATAAACTAATTGTGTAATTTATAAAGTTATAAAAAATTATATTATTTAAATCCTCAAAAATTTTAAAAATTATGGCCAAAAAGTTTATTATAAAAAAATAACTTACATGTTATAAAAGTGTTATAATATATTTATTTATAAAAAGTTAGATTACGTTTGCCATTCTATTACGTACTAATTTGGTTGATAATCGACATTTTTCATTTTATTGCATATCATAAAAATAATTTACATGTTATAAAAGTGTTATAATATATTTATTTATAAAAATTACGATCAAGTATGGACATATCTTATTTATGTGCCCATGCTATATATTATAAAAATAATATACTTATTCATAAAAAAAATTGTTATAGTTTTTTTTAATCATAACTTATTTATAAAAAAAATAACTTTCTAAAATTATGGCAAAATTTTATATCATTAATAAGAAATGTTATGAAAGTTTTGGACAATTTATAAAACTTTTTGGCTAAATAAGGTAAATATTTCATTTTTTTTAATTTAATTCTTCTTTTCAGCCTTTTTTTTTAAATTAGGAAAATAGACCGATTTTGAAGAGAGTGTGTGAAAGCGTGCCTAGCTAGACGTGCTTTCACACACTTTCTCTCCTCGAATTTCTTAAGGGTTATGGTTTTAGGGATGAAACTACGAAAGTTTATAGGTAGATTTGAAGGGTCGAGGATACAATAACGCGCCTCAAAACACATACATTTCATATGTCATGCCGGGATAGGACCATTACCTCAAAAACTCATCATATGGAAGTCAAGTTTCGAGGTGACAGTGCTTGATACGATCACAGGTCGAAGTCTAATTTAAGATCCCAGTCGGCGGTCGTGATGCGGTCATGAGTTCGAGTATAACTGGGGGCCAGTTGACAGTCGTTATGCGGCCACAAGTTCAAGTTTTTTGGATACCTGCAAACGATGCCTTATATATAACATACACAAGATTGAGGCCATAATCATAGGAAAAAACATAGGGCTTTCCGGTGCAATCAACGTAAATTTTTTCTCTATATCAAGGTAGCTGGTATCTTTAACATTTCATTCTTATCCGAAGGCTGACATCGAGGTGGACACAAGAGGGCTTTCAATCAGAGAGCGGATGTTCCAACATAGTCGAGGTCGAACTCGGGTCGGCGCGGTAGCAGTTGTAGTTATTAATGGGTTATTTAATAACTACAATCGTTATCACCTTAAAAGACATATCACTTTTACAGCACAGTAACAACCATTGTCGTCCTGAAAGTCCTTCTGCATCCACAATGGTGTCGGCCTTCAAATAAAAAGGCAGGTTAAAGTTATCGAGTGCGTGGAAATAGAGAAAAAATTCCACCGACTATAGTGGGAAGCCCACAATTTTTCCATATGATTATGCTCTCAAAGTTTTGTATGGTATTTATAAGGCAACATTTCCAGGAATCTGAAAAGTTTGACATCGTACATGCGTAACAACCATCAACTAGCTCCCCCGTTATACTCCGATCCATAACCGCATAATAATCGTCGATTGAGACCTCTACGTAGACTTCCACCCGTGACCGTACAAAGCAAAATAATCCCGAAACCCGATATCCATGAGATAGGTTTTAGAGCTAATGATCCCATCTCGACAGGATATATGAAATGTGTGCGTCTCGGAGCGGTATCGCATTACCAACGACTCAAGAATACCTCGAACAGAAAATTTTATTAGCGATGGAAATTTTTAACACTGAAGTAGGGAAGAAAACGAAGAGAGAGAAATATTGTAAAGTGGAGGGATGAAGGCTATGATGTTTCAGGGATGACGAGGTATGAAGGGGGAGCCCCCTTTTACAGACGCGAGGGAAGGGTAAGATTGCAAAGGAAAAAATCTTTGTGGTTGAAAACACATCTTTGGACCAGTGTTTTCATTGAATATCTTCAAAACATGCGTCAAATCTACAAAAAAAATTCCCAAGGTCAAGTATTATTTTTTGTGGACTTTATGAAAATGTTATTACGCATAACTAGTGGTGTTAGCTCATCTTCATCTCTATCGTCGTCTTCATCTCCACCCTCGATTTCGTCTTTGTCTTCATCACCATTGCCTTCCTTCGTGCTTGAATGTGGTGTCGTTCTAACCTTCCATTGTGTGTCCTCCAATCCACGAGAAGGTAGTTACGCTAATGACCCACTTTGATAAAATAATGACGCGATGAATGTTTGTAACACTATCAACAAATAATTGTACAATGTCGCAAAACCCAAATACATCTATATTAACTCGGGCATCGATGTTGACATCAATGACGATATAGATGACGGTATAGCATTGGCATTTGGCTCAACGTTTGAATAGAATGCTGGGGACGGAGGTTCCCTGAAATATTAGTTGTAGAAGGGGTAAAAGTAGGGTGTTGTGATGGTGCATAATGTGGTGCTTGTGGAAAAAACACAGGGTTAGTGAAATAAATAGGAATAAGTGGAGTGAACAAGGGCATGTCGATAACTCTAAACCAGGGCATGTACACCAAACAGACCATCGTGTCCGATGAGAAAGGGGTTCGCGAATGAGTAAGAATTTCATCCTACAATCTCAAATCTCGATGAACTTCTTGTGGTAATCTTGTCAATTCTCGTCGTTCTTCCCCTGCATATCCAGCTTGTGCAGTGCTTCCATGTCTCACGGTAGCGGCAGAGTTTATTGCCTCCACCCTACTTGTTGCATCACTTAATCTGATTCGTGCATCTCCACCATCGCGTACACTATCAACACCTTCGCGTCCCATATACTCCAATTGGCCAAAAATTTTGGCGAGACACATTCTATGATATCCACCTCGGCGTATTACATCCAATCAAATTGCAGTTCACAATTATAAATTCTGTCCATTTATTTTATGAACCATTGCGTAATTATTATAAGTTTGAAAAAATAAGTAACTAATATCGGCTTCCGAGCGTTAATTTAACAACAATTGGATCTTTTCGAGCTGCTTGGGTAGTCCTACGTAGCTCGACCAATGGTTTCACCTATACAAACGATATTTTAATTAAAATATATAATAAATAAACAACATTTACTATACAAACTATAGATTTATTAACAAATGATTTTTACCTTGTCACAAATGGGAAAATATATGGATTGTTCACTCGAGGACATAGAAATAGTAGTCGCCACCAGGCTCGTAACTGCAGTAAGAACAGGCAACCAATTAACATCTTGTTCAGTACAACGTGGCTAACACGGCTAATCTCCAACTTAGCCGTCTGCTTTCTTTGAAGTGGACTAGGTGTAGTAGCCACCTTATGTGTACCAAATTTTGAGAATTATCGGGCATTGGAATGCCCCCAATTAACCTTAAGATGAATGCTTGAATGTATTGTTCTTTGACGATGTTGGACGCGTCTTTAGAAAGATATTTGAAATTGGTTTCCAACCAATTCATATCTATCAGACCACCATAAAATTTATTTGACACCTTCCCCAAAAGTGCCTCGCAAAGGTCCTCTTTACCGAGAACGACCGCTAACCCCATGGCGATTGACCTATCACCTGTAAACCGAGCTGTAAAGCTACATCTTTGTGTGTGATTGTACACTTTTCACATGGGAGATGGAAAATGGGTCTCCATCTTGCACTGATGAGTGTAGGATCAAGTTTGCAGCCCCTGAGCATATAAGACGCATGCAAGAATCTCGTGTCTTGCAAGTAACCATGAATTTCAGTATCTGTGCTCTTTCACAAGTTATGTATGAACCCTCTTCAAAACACGATCATTCGCCTATTTATATTGACAAAAAAATTAATTTAAAATTTTTAAATCACTTTAAATTTAACTTAATTGATAATAACGAAATTTAAAATTTCGTCTTATCATTACTGCTTGAGCGGTGGAAATGTGCTTGTCATCAAAAAGAATCAGAGAGGTTTCCATTCATGAAAATTTAATGGAAATGAATAATATATGAAATAATTAAATAAAACTATAATATTTTTAAACAAGCGTATCAGGAAATTTAAAACAAAACTTGAGAGAATTGAGAAAGTTGAGAGTTTAGAAAGAATTAAGAAAGTTGGATATGAGTGAAAATAATGAAAAATGGCCTGGTATTTATAGGGAAAAAATTATTGTTGGGACCCTTAAAAAATTTTACCGTTGCCAATGTTAAAAAAAAATAATCGTTAATGGAAAGCGCACCTAATTGGACACGCTTTCACAACTCTCTCTAAAATCGGTCTTTTTTTTTTAAATGACCTAAAAGACCAATTAAATAAAAAAATGGCATACCTTATTTATCCAAACTTTTTCATAAAGGTTATATATTATAAATTTTATGTTATTTCGATTTCTTTTACCTATTATAAAATGGGATATAATCTAATATAAGTCTTTCGCCAAATTAAGTTTATATAAGTTTTTATAATTAAAACCACAAACTATTTAGACGTGAACCCAAATATTATAAGATTGGTGCTAATTATGCAAATAAAAAGAGTTTTCCTGCACCATATCGTGGGATATGATACCACTTCAGAGAATGGTTCCAGACACATGCACATAGATAGCTCATGAACTCTTTAGTTTGAGATATTCAAGGCTTCAAAATGCAATTGAGAATGCTTTTTTTTTTATCTAAAAAAATATTTCCTATACTACCAATATCAACTTAGTATAGCATAAGGAAAGTTTGAATCGTACTAACATGTTGCATAATTCATAACTTCAATCATAGATGGAATTGAGATGGTCCATACTTCGTAGAGTACATGGAAGAAGGAAATCTTGATAATCTTAATGACGTAAATTCAAATTCGGATGATGATGACCTTGATCAAAGACCAACAGATGATGACAAGGAACATATGTTAAATATTACAAAGGGAATAACCTAACAAATATGCAGTAGAATAATTAGATAAAATTGCATATTATATTTATTGTAATCATGTTATCAACTACTTTTTTTAGACTAACATAATAGATATGATGATTTGATTTAATTTATTTTTTTACTTAGAAATCATTTTTATTATACTAATATTTTTAAAAATATAGATTATGTAATTTTGTAATTACAATTTGTACTACCAAACATGACTGTAACCTCCTCAACCCGGCCTAAACGTTAAGTCCGAATTCGAAAGATTACATTGGCCACTGAAATAGCCTAACAGAACTATCGGAGTTTAAAAACATTTGTTTTAATTTTTGAAGAAAACTTAGCATGTTTCTAAAAAGATTACAATTTAATTTCAAAAGCAAGTTGATATTAATGATTGATTTATAAAAGTTGGATTCTAGATTTATATATATGTGTATTTTTCAAACCTCATTTACATAGTCATGCAACAAAAAAACGATATCTAATCACAGTTTTAATAAAAACCAGATTTCATACATATTTAATTAAAATCCATATTTCAACATCGTATAATCAAATTAAATGTCATGCATGCAATATAAACCAAAACCTAAGTCCCATGCCACAGTTTAAAATTAAAACAACACAACCTCTAAATAACAAAAATTGCAAATAATAAATTTAAAATGCTTTTATAAAAAGACAATCTGAGTCGAGACCATCCCGATGCTGAGTCCGTGCCCTAACCTTGCGGGTTATCTAGAAAGATGGAAATTAAAGTGGGGTGAGTTATTGAAGCCCAGTGTGAGTTCTATCACAAGAAAATCAGTGCAAATAGTAGATGTCCAATACAAAATAACAATTCTTAGAACAAACACACTCATATAGTGATCCAGAGTATTATTTTATTAAATCAACACATCAATGTAATAATATCACGGCATTCACAATTTATGTATGCACATATTTATGAATTACGATGTAACATCCTAAAATAGGGCCTAGTCGGAATAGTGAATTTGGGACCACAAATCTGATGTTAAAATATTTATTTTATTATCATTATGAAGTCTAGGATATGAAAATACGCATGTGGTAAATTTTCATGAAGGAATTCTAAGTATAAGGTGTTCAATTGGAAAATAATGACCAAATTGAATAAGTTGCAAAACTTGGGTTCTAGAAGAAATTTGTATGAAATTGCTTTAGATTTTTAATTAGAAGGTATTAAAGAGCAATTTGCCCAATTTCTAAGTTTTTGGACAAAAATGGGCATGTATGGATAAAATTTGAAAGAAATGGCTTAATGGCATTTTGGTCATTTGGCTAATTAATGAAATAAAATGGGAAAATGAGCCAAAAATCAGCTCATCTTCTCCACATTGCTGCCGAAATTTGAGAGCCACCATAGCTAGGGTTTTTCATTTTCCAAGCTCAATAGTAAGTGCTCCTAAGCCCCGTTTTTAATGTTCTTCATTTTTTTTAAAATCCTCGTAACTTGCTCTCTTCATTTCTACCCATATCTCATGCTAGGGTTCATGTTTAGAAATTTACACATGCATGAGTTACTTGTATTTTAATGGTTTATGGAGGAATATGAAAGTTTAAAGGATGGTACACAACTTTTACTGAGTGATTTTTCATGGAAATGGCTTTAGGGACCATTTTGTAAAAGTTGTAAAAATGGGTAGAAAGATGAGAAATAATGGAAAATGTGGGCTGCCATAAGAGGGAAAAACATTCGACTAGGCTTGGGTAATGTAGAAACTGCATACATTTCATCATATGAGCCTAGGGACTAAATCGTAAATATTGTGAAATGTTAGGGGCAAAATGGTCATTTTTCTAGTGAAATTTAGGCTCGTAATGAATAATGTGAGTTACTAATGACTTATTATTACTGATATAGACCCTGAGGAACCAATTTCGGAGGTCGATCCAGGTAAATGGAATGTCTCGAAATAACCGAAACACGAACCCGAAGTAATTACCAGGTAAGTTCGTGTAATTCGAAGTAAACTTTAAATATACTTGAAAATTCATATTTTTAAATGTATGTTAATTTGAATATTGATTGCATAACAATCCAAGAAAGATGATAATTGTCCCGGTTAAATGGAAAAGGGAGATTCGATGGGTAAATTCTTATTTACAAGACATGAGATCCTGCATGTGTTGCAAAAAGGGATTTAGCCCAGACGGGTAATCCGATGATCTCAGTATGGTAAGGATCTAGCCCAGACGGGTGTTCCTTAAGTGATCGAACCTCTCGATGAGTATATCTGCATTGTGGATTTAGCTCGGATAGGTAATACGATTAAGTACTAAAATTAGCCTGGACTAGTATTTCAGATCCGAGCATATTGGAGTAATTGTCGTTGTAAGGGATTTAGCCTGGAATGGTAATCCCGACAATACTCCTTAAATCTATGTTATGAGAGATTTAACCTGGACTGGTAATCCCGCCGTAAGAGTGAGGTTCATGTGAGTGTGTATTTAAAATGGTCACTAGCATGACTTGATGGTAAACGGAATACCTATCGAGATTTTTGATGAATTCAACGGGACTATAATGAGAAATGAGAATGGTAATGTTGAATTGATGAGCTCATCTAAGATTAATGCTATATTATTTGGGATGAAAATAACTCGATGATTGAGTGTATGTGATAGGGAATTTATATTATGCATGTTTGGCAAGAATATCTTTTATGGTTGTATGTTAAATAACCGGTAAGTTTACCTTCCTGTTATCCGAACTTACTAAGCATGTTAATGCTTATCCCTTTTCTTTTCCCTGTTTTACAAAGCTCGTGGACTCGTGAAGATTAGAAGACGGTTGGAGGAATCACCACACTATCACTAGTCTTGCTTTGGTATATGAATTCTTTTATTTTGTTATAATGGCATGTATAGGGTAATGGTCATATTTTTTTATATGTGTCATTTGGTTAGCCAAAGTGTTGGCTTATGGTATTGATAATTCTTTTGTATATGGCTATGGGATGTGGCCAATATTGAGATGGGATGTAATCCCTACCTATTTTGTATGCCTATGTTTACTTGCCTCATGTATTATGATGGTATGATATGCCATGGATGAATCTGTTAAATGAGGCCAAATAATTTGAATATGGTAAAGGCATAAAATGGTATAAGGTATCAATAAGGCCCAAGTATGAAATGTGAAATGGAATAATGAACATCCTTAATGCAAAAAGGATAACCTAGCATGTATTAACCAATAATATGAGGTTACCTTGCAAATGACCATATCAAAGTGGTTTAAAGATACATATATGCCATAGAAACTTTTGAATGTGTATGAGTGATTTTGGGTGACCAATGGCTTAGAAAATAGCCATCAAATGGTCCACATGGGTAGACACCCGAGCATGTGTCTAGGCCATGTGTGACACACGGTCAGCCCCATGGGCATATTGTCCAGCCGTGTGTCCCTTGCACCTTGAAATTTTAGGCAGTAAGCTTTGTAGTAAACACACGAACGGAGACACAGCTGTGTGTCTCAACTGTGTGGAGGACACAGCCTCTGGCCACGGGCATGTACCTCAAATTACATGATGATGCCATAAACAGAATATAGCCTAAAATCATACGGGTGACTACACGGGCGTGTGTCTGGCCATGTTGAGGACACGGGCAAAGGACATGGGCATGTCTTGGCCGTGTGAAAACCACTGCAGTTTCAAAATGAATAATAAATCAAAATAATTCTACTCGGGTAAGGGACACGGGCGTGTCCCAAGCACACGAGCGTATGCATTGCCTCCACACGCGCGTGTGAGGCTTAAACCTAGAAATTTTCCTAAGGTTTTCTTAAGTTCTCAGTTTAGTTCTAGACTGTTTTAAATGTGTGTTTTGGACCTCGTAGGGCCATATTAGGGTCAATATGACCTTATTTGATTAGTTTAAATTTTAATGAAATTTTATAACCCGATTTTTCTCGGAATGTTTATGTTTTTGTACGGTAACACCTCGTACCTTGTCCTGGTCTTGGGTACGGGTAAGGGGTGTTACAGAAGATGTAGTTTCATATTATTAAAATAGATCCTATCCAACTCCACTGCACACTATAGTAGTTCCCCAGAACTCCTCTATCCTTACACCATATTGTGGATAAACCACTCATCATTGTGGATGAACTACTTATTATTGTGGATGAACCACTCATCGATGCAGATAAATTGCCATTGGGTTGTAAATGCACAACATATTTGTAGATAAAATTACCACTGGGTTGTGGGTGCACAACATATTTGTAGATAAAACTGTCAGTAAGTTGTGGATGCATAATATATTTGCAAATAAACTGTCACTAGTTTTTGGACAAGCCACCACTGGTTTGTAAATAAAAATATTTGCAGATAAATTGCTAGTACGGTATGGGTAAACCACTCATTGATGTAGATAAACCACTCATCGATGTAGATAAACTGCTCTTACTTTCTCTATTCATATCATCCCATAAACCACTCATCGATGTAGATAAACCACTCATCGATGTAGATAAACTGCTCTTACTTTCTCTATTCATATCATCCCACCCATGCAATGCAATATGGCATGCTTATAACAGATTAATACGGTAGCAATAAACATGCTTATAACATATTAATACAGTAGCAAAAGTCATGCTTATCATGTATTTGGTTTAACGGTATCAAAAGGCATAATGAACATGTAATGAGTAATACAAAGGTAATAAGCATGTATTGTTCACATATCATGCATATAACAACAATAATTTAGTCACTCATATCATAGATTCTAAATATACATATTATCAAGGATTCAATTGAAAGTAATAAAATTGTAAAGATAGTTTGGGGACTACACAGGGACTAAACAAAACAATTCACAAATTTTTGGGCAAAATTGTAAAACAAAGGTCACACGACCATGTGAGATGCTAAAAGCCGTGTGGCTAAGCCGTGTAACAGACTGTGGCCATGTGGTAAATGTTAAAATTAATCTACAGGAGAGACAGTCGTGTGGCAGGCCGTGTGCAAAACGAAGTACCTTAACGTAACAGTAGGAGACCGTGTAACCCTAAACCTACACACAATTTGCCCCAATTCACTTGGTAAATAACACACACCTTTCACCAGAGGTCCGATCAACATTCCTCAGCCTAATTTTGATCTAATTCACCTATATCCAATCTTTCAAATGACATTTACACACGAATTAACGGTTGATTTAAGATTTGTCAAGGTTAACAAAAGATCTGACATTAATTAATCGAACGTAAGATTAGCGTCGGATAGAAATATTACGAAAACTCAATATCTAAACATCAGAAACGAGATGTACTTACCAATTCTTGGCAAGAATAGGGATGCTATTTGAAGATAACTCTAACACCATTAAGAAATTGAAGAAACGGGAATTGATTCGATACGGGAAAGAAAATA
This sequence comes from Gossypium longicalyx, assembly GCA_025698465.1. Lineage (NCBI taxonomy): Eukaryota > Viridiplantae > Streptophyta > Magnoliopsida > Malvales > Malvaceae > Gossypium > Gossypium longicalyx. The sequence goes on along the minus strand of CM047001.1, from coordinate 65,864,741 downwards.
ATTAATATTTCAAAGGTGAAAATATGATGTAAGAATAAGAGAAAAGAAAAGAAAAAAGAAAGAAAAGAAAAGAGAAAGAAAAGAAATAGGAGATGAAAATGAGTTTTACTAGGATTTGAAAAGACGTAATCCTAGCCAAAATAGGAAAAGATGGAATAAATAGCTAGGGTTTGTAAATCCTAGGGGCAATAAGGGTAATTTACCCAAAATTGTTGAAATTAAAAAGAAATGCATTTAAGGAAAAAGTGGTTCAAACTTAAGATCACAAAGGGGGAAATCTAACTCTTAACCATTATGCTTTAAGCCTATCTCTTGTCTAATCTTTATATCTATCTGTAAATATTTTAGGTGTAGATTTTATCCTAGGTTGCTGAAAATTAAAGGAAAAGAAATGGAAGGAAGGTAGCTCAAACCTAAGACTTCTAAGATAGAGGAGTAACACTTAACCATTGAGCCTTTAGCTAATTTCTTATCTATCCATTATAATTAACCCCCTATATTTTCGGGCATGACAATGACATATGGAATTACAATGTAATTACACTTTATCAGTCAAACACGTCTAGGGAATTACAATTCTTTGTAATTACAACCCTAGTAATTATACTTTCATTTAATTACTCTGTGTTGTCCAAACAAACACTAAATAAAAAATTAAAATATAAAAGTTATAAGATTAAACCTAAAAATATCTAAATTCATTATTCATGCTAAAAATTTATTACATGCGTATGCGTGTAGAAACCACGTATTTAGAATGCATTGATGCATTTATTAATTACATACAATAAATAATTGAATGCAAGATTTTAAACTAATAATAATAACAACACATATGCAATATGTATTAAATGTTACGTTAGTTGATATGACAAAGTTGGGAAAGAGCATGTTTGGTGTTTTGGGTTCAAATCTCATTATAAGCATGGTTATTTTTTGTACATGTTATAGGAAAAGATAAAAATACCCTTAAATTAATATTTATTGCTTTGTTAAAATGAGAGCGTTTTGGTACTTTAATAACTGAGTTGGGACTTAATTATCGGTGACACCAACTAGGTCACAACGTTTATATATAGGATAGAAGTAAAAATATACAATTGATAGAGGTAGTAAAGTATGCATAATAAAATTAAAATGTTTAAATAAATTAAAATAAGACTTTGGTTTAGTGGTAAATTTAATGTTTTACTAAAATGATTAGCGTAGGTTTAAATATCTCCATATGCGTGTATTTTTATTGTCTTTTTTTAAAAAAAAGAAGATAAAAATACCTTGAAATAATATAATTTATTTTAACTACAAAAAGATAGTTCCGTGATTTATCTAATTGAATTGGTATCCTATTAACTTGTGACACCAACTCAGTCATGAACTTAAATAATAGTATAGATTAATAAATAAAATTTTAATAATGTAATCAGATTATTTGGACCAATACCAAAACAAGTTTGGATATCAAATATCTAAAGTTTTCAATATGTGAATCCAAAATTAAACTAAATATAGATTAAGTAGTGCTTGATATTATCATCCAAGACTTGAAGGGGAGAAGTTCACATAAATGATCGGACATATGGACGCCAATGCCACGCCAATCTCCTTATCTCTTTATCTTCAACACCATCCACCCTTCTCTCCCTTCCTCTCTTTTATTACAATTATTATTATTATTATCTTATAAGAAAGGAACTTGATAGTTCCATCTTTCCTTGTCATGGTGTTTTCACTTTCCTTTCAAAATGTATTCTCTCAACTTAAAGTAGGAAAATTCATAAGCGTTAAGAATCAAACCTCACCATTCTCAGACTATCTACTTTCCTAAAAAAGTTTACTAAACTGAGATATATTCTTCATATGTAACAATGTGGAGATGAGTATCAGTCTTTGTAGTTAAACTTCAGATTGGATAATTTAGTAAAGTGGCAATTTAAAATATCTTAAGAGTTTGATGGGTCATTTTGGGGTCTCACTTTTGCTGAATATATGTGTCAACCTCAATTGTTTTCCATATATACTTTCACTAATCAGTGCTACTCTATCTACTGCCTTCGCCCAATCAATTCCATACAAATTTCAAAATATAAATCCTTGTCTTTTTATCAATAATTAGAATATCCCCTACCCACTACACTTCGTAATATCATTTTTTATTACTATATTAAGATTATGCAAATAAACTAAAACATGACACATAAAATATTTATAATAAATTTAAACATTTAAGTTTTTTTTTTATAAATTATACCATAATTACAAATTATGTACAATATGCCATAATATAAAATACAATATGAATATGGTGAATAATCTTTTAGTTAAGTGAAAAAAAGTATTAGGGTGTAAGTATAAAATATTGAAATTCATTCTCCTTTTTTAATTATTGAAAAAAATACAATACCAACATGACATGAACAAATAAATTTCTAAATTAAATTATTATGAAAAATATATAAAACATATCATAAAATCACAAGTCCACAAACATCTCTAAATTCGCATAGAATGAATGATATATAATAAAAAAAAAAGCACAATATTAACATGTTGAGAAAAATATCAAAAACAATTCTTATCCATAAAAAAAAATGAAAAAAGAAAAAAGACAAACATTGGCGTGTAAGCCAAAGGAGTTAACGATTCCCTTAATTTTTTTATTAAGCTGGGCTTTTCATAAAAGAAACAAAGCACAACAAAAGCAACAGAAAAAGTTCCAAAATAAAACGAACCAAGCCCAAACAGAAAGGAAACCTAAAAAGGCCTAAAAGAAAGTCCAGTGCAAACAGCTCCCAAACACGCAACAACCAGTATAGCACCGAACAAGAACAAGGAGCTGTTCAGAAAATCCTTTGGAAAGCACTTCCCATATCCAAAGAGTTGCTGCCAAAACCAAACAAAATCATCTATGATAGTGGCTCAAACCCAATTGAAGGAGGCCCCATCACTGGAAAAACAAAGATCCCGACACACATAGAGATCCAGAATCCTGTCCGGGAGTCAACGAAAACGCCTGCAAAAACCAAGAAACCATCGCACGCTTCCCCCAATAAAACCAGATCCCGACCGCCGCGAAGCTAACCAGCATGAGGTCTCAGGGAGGAGGTCGACTCCCCCAAACACATACCGCGTCGATCCGTCTCCACGGCCAGAAGAGCGAACTCTGGGATCCCCCCTTCTTTGAATAACACGGCCCTCACCCCGAAGGCCATTAGTAGCCAACAGGTGGGCCACAGAGTTTCCCTCATGGGGAACATGCAGGAACCGACACAAATGGAACTGCCCGATCAATCCCTTGATATAACTGATGTAATAACCGATTCGTCATGATGATGAGAATAAAGTTTACGAATCACAGTGAGAGTCTCCTTCAAAGATCACCTCTTGTAAGCCCAATTCGAGACCCAATCGTATAGCATGGTAGCAGGCCAGAGCTTCCGCAGCAAAAGCAGAAGGTATGTGCGTGGTTACTACTGATGTATAGCCAACTACGGAACCAAGATTATCCCTAATAACAATCCCCGCACAGGTCATCAACGTAGGCGCTTGGAAAGCATCATCAAAGTTCACTTTTAAGCAAGAACCTTCTGGAGGCCGCCAACGCTCAGGTCCAATCAGACGTCCAGGCAGCTTCGCATGCACCACGTCAAACTCCAACAGGTAAAACCGCACTCTACAGATTATCTCCTGAATTTGAACAATTGCATTCTCATGCACTCGCCTATTCCTGACATGCCAAATTAACCACAGAGCACACACCACTGATCTGGAAACAGAAATCCTATGCACAGTAAAATCATATAGCAACCAATCCTGAAAGGAAACATCAGTCAGTTCACTAGGCCATGTAACATGCAGCTCTGCCCAAACACGCGATGTCGAAATGTAGTCCCGAAAAATATGTTCCAACGTTTTAGCTGAGGCCATGCACCAAGGGCACAGTGATGATGCGCGAATCCGCTTGTTGTAAGATTGTAATAGCTAGGGATAAAATTATGAAAAATACGTCACGCTGATATTTTTATTTTTGCCGAAAGTTGCATCTTCCACAGTTTGTTGTAAATAGGTTGGTAAGGGTCTGTAGTTTCAGTAGTGTCTAATGTTGCAAGGAGCCGTAGCCATTGCACACTGAATAGTCCCACGAAGTCTCAGTGCCCTACAGTATAAAGTCTGCATGAGCAACCCGAGATAGGGGTATACACAACACCTAGTCTGCTAAAGTCTTTCCCAACACACTGGTAAGCCTTTGCATATCCCACTGTCTCATAGTTTGATTGATAAAGTTTGAAACAAAGAGGGCCGAGGAAATAACTCCCATGTGTTTTAAATGGCGACCAGGTAAACCCGGGATCCACACATCGTCCAAGACCTAAATACTTGTGCCTACACCCACACACCGATTGAGGCCCAATTGCAACAACCCCTTAACGGCCCAAATGCTTTTTCAAAGGTAAGAAGGGTAAGTTTAAGGAGATGCGTTCATAAAATCACAATTGGGATAGTATTTAGCTTTTAGTGCTTGCGCCAATAGTGTGTGAGGGTGTTTAATCAATTGCCAACCCTGCTTGGCCAGAAGGACCACATTAATTTTTGCCAAAACAAAAAAACCCAAATCATTAGTAAACTTTTGGTCACATAACTTTGACCAAGTACACCAAGAGATCCCTCCTTACCCCCAGAACATTTCCACCAAAATCAATTAATAATGCTTTCCAAATCTCAGCAAAAAGAAGTCGGTAATAAAAAACAAGACATGACAAATGTAGGGATAGATTGTAAGACACTTTTAATGAAGACTTTCTTTCCGTCTTGTGACAGTGGTCGAATGCACCAACTATCTATTTGGGGTCGCAAACGATCCTTCAAAACCTGAAAAGCCCTTCTTTTATCATGCCCCACCATGTTAAGGAGTCCCAAGTAACGCTCAAGCTCTGTAGAGATCTAAACCCCCAAAAAAGTGGCAATTGAATCTGTAACAGATCCATCAATGTTTGAACTGAATAGGATAGAAAACTTTTAAAAATTTACACACTGTCCCAAAGACCTTTCATACTCCAGCAAAATCTATTTTAGAATCAGAGCATCCTCCAACCATGGCCTCTCAAAAAAGAATACAATTATTTGCAAACAATAAATGCGACACCTGAGGTCCACGCCAGCTAATCCACGCCCCACAAACCAAGTGATCTTGAGTCATCTGTTGCATCAAAGAAAAGAGTCTCTCACAAAAAATAAGAAAAAGATATGGAATAAGAGGATCACCCTGTCAAATATCCCGCCTTGGAGAGAACACACGACCCACTTCACCATTCAAAATAACCTAGTATGAAATAGAACGAAAACAGTGAAGAAAAAGATCTACCTAATGTCAGCAAAACCCCATTCGTAACATCATGATATCCAAAAAGTGTCATTCAACCCGATCGTAAGCCTTGCTCATGTCTAACTTCAAAGCAAAGTGACATTTCCTCCCTCTCCTCTTTTGACGAAAAGAATTAATATTCTCATAAGCTAGAATAATGTTGTCCATAATCAGGCAATCGGAAAAGAAGGCACTCTATGCCTTATCTACACACAAATACAAAACTGCCTAAAACCTATTAACCAACACCTTTGAAATGACCTTATACAAGACAACACATAAGCTAATGGGGTGGAACTATTGCATGTGAGTAGGAGTGTTAACCTTTAGTATGAGCACTAAGTTTGTATGGTTGATAGCATCTAGGGGCAAACCTTCATTCAAGCATTCCAGACAAAACGCACTAACATCGGGACCAACTATATGCCAATATCGCTGATAAAACAAAGCAGGAAACCCATCAGGTCCCGAAGCCTTTGTTGGACCCATTAATTTTAAAGTCAATGAAACCTCCTCCAACGTGAATCGAGCTATAAGAGAAAGATTCATAATCGTGGTGATATAAGTCCCAACCCCTTCTAAAATACGACTTGGGTCCCCAATCCCTTAAAAGGCGAATAAGTGTTCAAAGTAAGTAGTAGTCACGTCGAACAACTATGCTTTGTCTTCAACCAAGCGACCATCATCTTGTATCAGATAGCTAACCCGGTTGAGTCGTTTCTGTTGACTAGTCGATCTATGAAAGAACCATGTATTATTGTCACCCATTTTCAACTAATCCACCCTAGCTTTCTGTTCCCAATACAATTTATCCTTATCAATTTCTAAATTTAGGTCAAGTTTTGCAGTCAAAAGATCCAGAATATTTTCATCATCTTTGTCCTCCAAATGACAGGCCATGACACAGTAATGGAAATGATTTAGTTGGTCAGTCTTACCATTACAAAGGTCAGCCATCCATCGTTGCAAACCTTGACACAATATAGCCAAACGTTGCGGGACACTACCTACATAACCCGTCCAAAGATAACAAATCTCTGATTTGCAAGTGTCCTCTAAAACCCGCCAAGCCTCAAACTGAAAAAATTCACAACGATACGGTAGGAATAGACAGTATCAATCGAAATAGGGTAGTGATCTGAAAAAGTATGTGGCAAATACTACAGATAGAAGGTCAAAAAACGAGCCCACCACGCAAAATTCGCTACCTCTTATCCAAAGACTCTCGAATGTTATTTGTCGTAAAGTTTTTGCGTTCCTATGTAAACCAAGGTTCTTCAAACCCGAGATCATCCAAGCAACAATCAGATAAGACACCATAGGACATGCGGTTTTCATCAAGCAAAGCACATCTAGTCTTATCAAAAGAGTACAATATTTTGTTAAAATCACAACACACCAAGGCAAGCTCTAATCATGCCCGAGAGACCGAAGTGTATCCCAAGCTACAGACCAATGTCTCAAATCAGGAGAACTGTAGAAACCTATAAAATGCCAGTATACATCCGTAGCAATCTCCTTAACATTTACATCAATATGAAACCATGAAAAACTTTGTAAATCCACTAGAACATCCGCCCGCCAACCTAAATTAAGACCCCCTCGCGTACCCTCCACTAACATCTTAATGTTATGTATGAACCCACATCAACGTCGCACTTGAACCATACGATTACAATCTAATTTCGTATTTATGAAGAAGACAATGTGAGGATTGTACGGACGCAACATATGTCAAAGCCTACGAATAGCCCGTGGACTCCCCAACTTATGGACATTCCAACAAAAGAACCTCATAGCAGTTGGTCGGCCTACTCATTGGCGACCACCGATATATTCAAATAACAAGTATTAGATCACCCATCTCCAGCCCTTGGTAAATTTGAACCCTCAGAAAAAAAAAACCCAGAGGAACAACCAAGTCGTTGTATCTTTTTTATATCAATCCCTATCAAATGAGCCTTTTTTGACTCATGGATCATATGAACTTGATCATGCACACTTAGAAGACTCTTTAAAGCCCTTAACACAATCCCGTCTAAATTCACCCAAAAAACCGAATGGAGACCCCTGAGAAACAGAACCAGTGGGGTATTCAGCAAACCCACAGTCTTAGAGGTGCCCAAAAGATCCGTCCTATAAGAAACGTCAGGATTTTCTTTTCGCACCCAAATAATGTCCATAATAGAGGCTCGACGTCCCACCGCTCTCAGAGAAATATCCCATCCCATATCATCTGTAGTGACTTCCTTTGGCAAGTGAATGGGGCAGAAACTATCGCCATGGCCCAGTCAATTACACAAGAAACAGAACAGTGTGAGCTTCTCATAGCGAAACTGAAAAAAAATAAATTCCCTAGGGAAAAGTTGAATCTTCTTCCAACACTTCAAAGGGCCCGAATATCAATTCTGACCTGCATGCGCAAGAATGGAACAACTCCGTGAATAGCCTATTTGACATCATACTCTTCGAAGAACCCAACAAAATTCCCCAGTGCCCAAGCAACAACTTTAGAAAATAGTCCAGGTGGTAGATCGTGAACCTGCATCCAAAAGTAGGAGTAGATCAAAGGTACCAATAGAGGGTCCTCACTAGGACTTAAGCAATGGAAGACCAAAAGATGGTTGTTAAAAGTCCAATGTGCTCCTTTAACAACCCGATCAAAATTGACACGATTAAATAAACGAAAGAGAAATTGTTTCTCCCCAAGTTAGTAATTTGTATTCCTCCCGAAAGATGCCACAAATTAGCTAGAGTATTGCGCATAGCAGAGAAGTGTGTTGCACTATCAATAACAAAACAACCCACAAAACAAAATTCATACAAAGAATGCCGACCAGTAGAAAGCCCTAGGAGATGAATCACATCCTCCTTCGCCTTCGTAATTCTCAGAGCAGCCAGATTATCTTCCATTGTCTTACCAAAACCAAGGCCAATTGCCCCCATATAACCCATTTAAACATCAAACTTTCAACAATTACCGAAAATAGTAACCAGAAACAGCACGAGAAAGAACACCACAAGAACTCGCGTGCTAACGAAGTAGACAATTACGTGTCAAAAACGACAGACAGTAAAAACTTCAAAAAATTTTAATGCTCTAATTTTTAGAGTTCATTTTTTGTTAACTTTTTTAACGATCAAGTGTTCAAGAACACTGGGCGTAAACCTTGTTTTAATAAAAAGAAAAGAATAATACTTTTTAGAATTTTGCTCAGTGCCTATTTTGAAGATATTTGTTTTGTATTATTTATGTTTGTTTTATGGTTCATGTTCAGAGTTCATAATTGCCTTTCCCAATAATGTCATCCCTAAGCTTCGAACATACATCTTCCTTTTTGGGAGTGCAATGAGCCTCATCATTGCACCAAACCACTTATTAGTAATTTGAAGATACTTTGTGAAAATAGGATTAAAATTTTAAATATTATATTTATATTTATATTTATTTTATATTTATGTATGTAAAATATAAAAATTTGTATGACAGCTAATATAAATGATAAATAAATCACTACAAACTAATGCATAAATGCCATGTAATCTTAAAAAAGAGAAGGACAAATTGATAGTAATTGCAACACTGGAATAATTAAGAAACAAACTAAAGATGCATCAACTTGATCAAATTTTTAAAATTTGCATCCTAACCTCACCATCATCAAATCAACAGGACAATGAACATTGATCAACCAAGAAAAAACTACAAAAAGTCCCAAGAGACCCACCGCATCAGTGATGCACAAAATGCCAAGTCTTAGATGGCTTATTATTCTCCTTATTATCTCGAATCTATCACTATTACTATGATCTATTGTAAAGTTTTAACTTTGACATATATATATATATATATTTGTAATTAAAAAAATTATGTATTGAATTTTATACGAGAAATTATAGTATTTTTATTATTTCAAATATTTGTTACGAAATATATTTATAAATAAATAAAACTTATTCAATAATTTAATAAATATTATTATAAAACTGTAGTTTTAGATTATAGCTTAAGGGAAAAAATGATCTTGCTTCGTGATAAAGATATGTTTGAATAATGATTTAATTAAAAAATCCAAATAGTTTTGATGAAAAATCAATTAGTATTGTAATCAAGTTCACTTATTTTGCAAGAAATAGTTGTATAAATAATTTTTTTCTTTTAAAATACTTAAAATTGAATATAAAAAACACCAAACCGTCAAATAGTTTGTAGTAAGAAATCAAAGATTTAACCTTAGCGCAATCATATATTTCTTTTTAATTAAAAAATGATTATAAGTAATAAAAAGGAAATGTGTAATTTCTTGCAATTTCAGTGCATAATTGGAATATAAATTTTATAGTTTTAGAGTGTGTTTATAAACTAAAATTTAAATGTTGAAAAATTAAGTATTAAATTTTACTGTTACATTTTTTAAGTGTTGATTTTATATTAAAAAATTGTTTGGTAAATTAATAAATATAAGTACTGAAAATAATTATGTTATTTGACAAAAATAAATACATATCTTTAAAAATTATTTATTTCTTACTTTTAATCTTATTAATATAATATTTTATATTATTTTAAATAGTTCTTGAAAGATAAATATGGTACTCTGAATAACTTTTTTTTTAAAGTAAAAGTAATAATTTATTTCAAATTTTTAATAAAATAAAATGAATTTAATATTTTCTACATTAAAAATAATAAACTATCAAAATATAATTTTAAACCAATACTTTTTATTTACTCAAAATCAAATTACTTCTTAATAATCACATATTTATTCAAATATAGAATTTAAACAATAAACTATGCTATTCATCAATCAATTAATGAAAAAAAAATCTTCAATTAGTTTTAAAAAAAAAAAAATGAAACAAAGGAAAAAATAAAGGCCAAACTAATAGCACTTTTACATCATTTTAACATGTAAATTATGTTAACCATCAAATTTAATTATATTTATAATAAATTTAAAGTTTCATACGATTTTATTGTAACTAAAATCCATCAAAACCGTCGATTGAGTCTTAATTCGATTGGCATGGGTATTATTGTCAATGAAGGAGGACGTGAATTCGAATGCATTAAAACACATTATCCTCCTATTTATGGTTGAGAAAGTGCTATGGTAATTTTAGACATTATGTCCAAAAGAGCATATATAAAATTGTCAAAATAAAAATGTTTATATTGTGCAATATTTATCTTAAAGGATAAGATAAAAAATTTTAATATAGATGTTTATAAAACAACTTATTTTAATATTTTAAGCTAGTAGAATTTATATAAAAAAATTTAAAATTTTTCTTAGTATTTAAAATAATTTATCTTTAAGGCTATTATTGGATAAGAAAAAGTGATAATATAGTTTTTTTAATTTTTAATTTTAATTATTTACAAATTAGATAAAAGATTTAGTCTGGTTTCTTTTTGAACAATTCATTCTAATATTTTGAATAACTTGTGTTAATAGTAAAATTTAAGAGAATAACAAATTTAGTAGGATAAGATAAATTTTAAATTATTAAATTTAGATTATTTTAAAGATTTATTTTAATATTTTTAACGGTATGTTTTAAACAATTAAATTTATCTCAAAACTCTAAAACATTTTCTTAATGTAACATAACAGTAATTTTTAAACAAATCAAACAAATATAGGGTAGCTTAATTTTAAGATAAAATATTTATTTAAATATTAGCTTTGATTATTTTTAAATTGTAATTAACATGAGGTTATCTATTATTATTTAATGACATGTGGGTATCTTACATGTTCCAATTCGATAACGTTAATGGCTATTATGTAAGTTTTAAAAGTTGGATGGTCGAAATATAATCTTGACCAAAGTTTAGAGATAACGAGTGCAGTTTACTTTTTTTTTTCTTTTAGTATCTCATATAGGTTAACCGACGGGTTATAAATGATTAAAAAAAATTTTAAAACAAATTTTTTTGTATTTTAGAGGTAAGAGTAAATTCACAGATTTTATAAATTTTGAGGGCCAAAGTTATTAAAAATTTTAATTTTAAAACTAAAATGGCAAAATTTGTAAACATTGAAGATTAAAATTGTTGAAATTTTAACATAATTTTTAATATATTTAATATTCTTTTTAATTGTTAGAATTATTGTTAAGAAAAATTTAAAAAACTAAAATGACATTTTAATTATAGTTCAAGAATCAAATTAGTAATTAGTAATTTAAATTAGTATTCTATGTCATCATTTAACAAATAAAAATTTAGTGGAGAAATTAATTTACTCCTTTCGAAATGTAAAAAAATTAATTTATCTATTTTTTCAGTAAAAAAGTTAAAATGTAATCTGTTGTTAAATACAAGTAAGCAACTAAATACACGAGAAGTGTTAATAAAATTTTAACAACCTAAATTTGAATAATGAGATGAAAGAAAAAGAAAAAAAAGGAATTAAGAGGAAAATGATAAAATTGATAAATATGCATATTATTAAAATGAAAGAAGGTCGGAACCCGATCCAAGCCCAATCAACATTAGGTTTCAATGACGGATCTAAATCCACAAACCGAACCGACTTTCTCTCTCCTTTACAATGAGCGCAAAGCCCTAAGTTTTTGGAACTGAATAACTTTTGTAATTTTTGGCGCATCAGTTTCACACTTTTGAACAGGCAAAATCAATTGCTGCAATGGCCGCCATCGAAACCCTAGCCTTTACTCCCCGTCAGCTTCCGTCTAATTCCCTCTGGTTCTCTTCTACCGTTTCCGTTAACCTCAACCCCAGATTCTCCGGTTCCCGTTCAAGGTCCATTTCTCTTATTGGCTCCACTTCCCGCGTCCGTTCGCTCAGATGCACTTCGCTTTCATCATCTCCTTCGATAGGTACTATTACTTTCCCTTCAATCTCAATAAAATAAAATAAAATAAAATAAAATCATTGATTTTTGAGTGATTCTGTTTTGTTCATGGGAGCATACAGTAGACAAAGATGTCATTTTCCTTTCAATTTAGATTAAAATTACTAATTTCAAACCCCCCAATAGTTCAACTTATTGCCTCTTTACCTTCTTCAGTGAAAGTAATGTATATGAACTTTTAAAGAAATTTTTTTTTTCTATGATTTGAATTTTCACCAGTTGATCAGTCAGTGAAATTTCGAGAAGCTTCGAAGAATGGGAATTTAGTTCCTCTTTACCGATGTATATTCTCGGATCACTTGACTCCGGTGATAGCATATAGATGTTTAGTCAAGGAAGATGATAGGGATGCTCCGAGCTTTTTGTTCGAGTCTGTAGAGCCTGGTTTGCTGGCTTCCAGTGTTGTAGGTTCCTTCTTCGCGCGCCTGTTATATGTTTATAGGCTATGGTTTAGTAATGTTTATGTTGATGTGTATTTTGGGCTAATTCGTGTTAGGGAAGGTATAGTGTGGTTGGAGCTCAGCCAAGCATTGAAATTGTGGCTAAAGAAAATATGGTTACAATTATGAACCATGAGGAGGGGAGTAAGATAGAGGAGATTGTGGACGATCCAATGACTGTTCCACGGAGAATTATGGAGCAATGGGAGCCCCAACGTATAGATGAGCTTCCAGAAGTATTTTGTGGTGAGTAATTTGGACTTAATAGCTTTAGCTTCAGCTGATGTTCACCATAACCCCTTTTGGTTTTTTGTGTGAAGGTCCTGTCATCAACTTTGTTCTTGGATATTTCCGATCTTCTTCTTTTTTCTTTTTTTTTTGTCTTTCCATTTCTATACGTGCTAGTCTATAAAATCACTCTGGAGTCGTACTACTTATTGACGTTTCTGGAAATATTTAGGTGTCACATCAGTTTTTGATGGATAAAATAGAAGAATGGAAGGCTTTTGTTATTGAAGACACCAACTTATGGTGTAATGATACAATGTCTTTGTTCAGGTGGCTGGGTTGGTTATTTCTCATATGACACAGTGCGGTACGTAGAGAAAAAGAAGCTTCCATTCTCTAGTGCTCCCCTCGATGACCGAAACCTTCCAGATGCTCATCTAGGCCTCTATGATGATGTCATTGTATTTGATCATGTTGAGAAGGTATTTTAGATTGTCCTATAGTCTATGTATAATTTCTTTCTTGGTGTGTCTCATTTGTTTTATCGGCAAGGGAGTATGTCTTTAAGTGGCCTCTCTTATTTCCTTTAGTGTTTCTCAAATTTATGTAGTGGAATTGTGTATTACTCTATTATATGTCTATAACTTAGGTCTGTTTCAAAGGCCATTACAATGATGCCTACATTCTTGTGATTTTCACTTCTTTTCTCCCTTTTCGGATGACATTACGCATCTTGATATGTGGTCTTGGTTTAAATTATAGTTGAACTTTATGGATGGTTTTGAGAATAATCTTGGCTTTGATTTATTAACTTGTTGAACACAGAAAGCATTTTTGATTCACTGGGTGCGGTTAGATCAATATTCTTCAGTTGATGAGGCTTATAATGATGGCATGAAACGATTGGAAACTTTAGTATCTAGAGTACATGATATAGATCCGTGAGTGATTGTTTCTTAATGATCCCATACCTTTCTAAACATCTTTTTCTCTCTATAATTTTTTTATTTTGTCAATTTCAGCCCAAAGCTGCCTGCAGGTTCAATCAAGTTGTATACTCGTCTTTTTGGCCCAAAATTGGAGATTTCAAGCATGACAAGTGATGCATACACAGAGGCTGTGTTGCGGGCTAAAGAGCACATTCTGGCTGGTGATATTTTCCAGATTGTATTAAGTCAGCGTTTTGAACGTAGAACATTTGCTGACCCATTTGAAATATACAGAGCCCTCAGGATTGTTAATCCAAGCCCATACATGACATATTTGCAGGTTTTGCCTTCTTATCCTTGTTGGAAATGCTTTGCTTAATTTTGATATTCTAGCTTTTCAACACATTTATCCTTTGATCAGGCTAGAGGGTGTATACTTGTTGCTTCCAGTCCGGAAATTCTTACACGCGTGAAGAAGGTAATTCTTGCAGTATTAGAATGAGTACTTTGACGCAATAATATTTTTATGTCCAGTTCCTTTTTATCTTCTGGTTTGTTAGTGTGAGGTTTCCCATTTCATTGCCCCTCATTCACGATTGGCAAAAGTGTTATAACATTAGATTGCTGTAACTGACATTTATCGCATTTTATATCTTGTTGACAGGGAAAGATTACTAATCGACCTCTTGCTGGGACCATTAGAAGAGGAAAAACACCTAAAGAAGATTTAATGTTGGAAAAAGAACTTTTGGCTGATGAAAAGCAGTGTGCGGAGCACATTATGCTAGTTGACTTGGGGAGAAATGATGTGGGAAAGGTTTATTTCTCTAAATTTTCATTGAAGTAGTGCAGAAGTTCTAATGTATACTTTACTCAATTTATGGATTTGCAAGATCACATTGGAAAATATATAGAATTTTGCAGCTTTGTTAGCAACTTAGAATGTTGAGACAATTATATTGGCAATATACTCTATTAGAGCTTTGATTATAGTTTCCATTTTATAAACTGGCTGTAATATTGGACTTATATTTGTGCAGGTTTCCAAGCCGGGATCTGTTAAGGTCGAAAAGCTGATGAATATCGAACGATATTCCCATGTTATGCACATCAGTTCAACGGTACGATTTTTCTTTCTAGAAGTACATATATGGCCTTCACGGAGGAGATGTAAACTTTAAGCTTTCTGCCATTATTCAAGCTGCTTTACAATGCTTATTATGCTGCTGTTCATTGTGAGTAGTGACAATTCTACATCAAATATGCAGGTTACAGGAGAGTTACTTGACGATTTAACTAGCTGGGATGCTTTGCGTGCAGCATTGCCTGTCGGAACTGTTAGTGGGGCCCCAAAGGTTTTCCTTCTCACCGACATATTTCTATTTCTAGTGGTGGTCATAAGCTTTGCTTCATTCTGGTTTACTATTTTCCTTACACTGAAATACAGGTAAAAGCAATGGAGTTGATTGATCAATTAGAAGTTACGAGGCGGGGACCATATAGTGGTGGGTTTGGAGGCATTTCATTCTCCGGTGATATGGATATTGCGCTCGCACTGAGAACCATTGTTTTTCCGACAGTGACTCGTTATGACACTATGTTTTCATACAAAGACGTGAACAAGCGTCGAGAATGGGTTGCTCACCTGCAAGCCGGGGCTGGCATTGTTGCAGACAGTGTCCCTGCTGAAGAACAGAGAGAGTGTGAGAATAAAGCCGCCGCTCTTGCCCGTGCCATCGATCTTGCAGAGTCTTCATTTGTTGATAAATAATGTCTTCTCAATACTTCTAAAATGTAAGTGTTTGGCCACTTTATCCCTGGCCGTTGGATTTTTGTATAGAGGGGGTTTTCTCTCTTTAGTCTATACTTTATCCTCGCCCCTTAAAACTTTTTATAAATATGGTAAAGTATAAAAATGGTACTAAACTATTGACTACATTTTATTTTGGTCATTTAAATTACTGAATTTTTTGAAATTAAATATTTTAGTTACTGTTGGATATTTTACGGAAAATTGATGTGTGATTTTGGAAATTCACTTAATTTTTTCAATTTTCTACATGGGTAAGATTCATTTTCTTGTAATTGACTTTTTTTTTTTTTTTTTTTTTAAATTTTATCATCTCTTCGTTTTCTTTTTTCTTCTGTTTTCTTTCTTTTTCTTTATTTCATTCCCTTCACCATAGAAACCCAAATTGTCGAACCTTTCTCCAACCGTCTACTGTCAGCCTCTTTATCGTCGTCGAAACTCTCTCTCTCTCTTCTATAATATTGCTTATAATATGTATAAACAATTTTAAAATATTATTTATTTAAATTAGGTCTTATATTAACTATCATATTTTAAAAACGATTTTAAAATATTGTTCATTTAAATTAAGTCTAACAACAATTATCATATTTTTAAATTAAATTTGTATATTATTTTGTTTTATATTATTAATGAAATATTATAAATTTATATTAAAAAATAATCTACTTTAATTAAATTAATATATAGAATTTTCAAGTGCAATAAGAAAACTAGTAAAAGTATATAAATAAAAAATAAGGATGTTATTTTTATTTATTTAAAATTTACTTAGGCATTTTATTTTTTACATATGTTTGATAATCTAAAATTAAAATAATTCGATAGAAAATTTTCTAAAAATAAGTGCGGAAAATAATAAGTAAATAAGAGTTACTTATCACTTAATGAAGAATATTTTCAATTATTACCTAAGAAAACTTGAAGTTTAAAATTTATTATTATTTTTTGTTTAGAATAAGGTGAAATATGTAAAAATTAAGAATAAAATATAAAAATATAATTTTTTATAATTTAAAATTTGTATTTATCAAACAATATATTATATTTTGTAATTAATTATAAGTAATATATTATACATTTTATAACTTAGATTTAATACTTAAATTTTCAGCACTTATTTTGTTAAAATTTAATTTTTCAGATTGTTAAAAATAGTTAATAAACATATTCCAATTTTGCTTCATAAGATGCAAGGGAATAAGTGAGTTTTTAGATAGATTTATTTTTTTGATATAATGACTTATTTGGTTCATTATTTTTCATAAAAAAAATAATTTAACTTTTAATTTAATTTTTTGTTTTTCTTAGCCTTTAAATTAACATTTTTTTTATCAAAACACCTTAAAATGGATGAAAAGAGTAACATTTATTGTTAACTTTACTGAAGTTACATTTCACATTTATACCATGTCAACAATTAAATAATTTTTTTTAAATTATGAAAATGATAGAATATTGTTAAATAAATTTTATACTTGTTAAATACTTTTTAAAATTTTTAAATAATATTTATATATTTTTTGAATTTAAAAAATAATTAATTGTTATCATGAGTTAATTTTTTCATCTATTTTAAGTGATTTGACAAATAATATAAACTAATAATTAAAAGAGATAAAAAAATAATAAATAGAAAGTTGAAATAATTTTTTTTATTAAATTAGAGGGGCAAATAATCATTGTTTATTTCTTTAAAAAATAATTTATAGGTGCCGTTAGGTCCACCTTAAAATATATCGAAAAGCTTAATTACTGGTTTTATAGCATAGCAAAAGTCGTCATCTCCTAGCTCGTAAGTACAGATCCAAAACGAGTAAGTCCTTGACTCCCTGTCCAGTTCTTCTCTCTTAAAACTCTAAAAGCAATGGAGAATCTATGGCGAGCCGCAACGCGTCAGGATCCGAATCCGGAAGACTACAAAGGCGTCGATTTCTGGACCAACCCCGAACGAGCTGGTTGGTTAACAAAACAAGGCGATTACATCAAAACCTGGCGACGCCGGTGGTTTGTTTTGAAGCGAGGCAAACTGTTATGGTTCAAGGACCCTGGCTCTGTCACCCGCACCTCCGCTCCACGCGGCGTTGTATCGGTGGACCTTTGCCTCACTGTCAAGGGAGCCGAGGATATCGTCAAAAAGGCCTTCGCTTTCGAGCTCTCAACACGAGATTCAACCATGTATTTCGTCGCCGATACGGAGAAGGACAGAGAGGATTGGATCAATTCCATCGGTCGTTCCATCGTCCAACATTCACGATCCGTTACCGATTCCGAGGTGGTCGATTACGATAGCAAGACCCGGTAAATGTGCTCCAAATTTCCCCTCTTTTAATTCTGATGTTTCGTTTTTGTAATTTCAATCTGAGCTTGTCTTGTATCAATAAAGTTAGTTGCTTCGGCTTCTTTTTGTGCTTATATTTTGAGTATAATATATATATTTTTTTGTTTGTCTTAGCAAAAGTTCTCAAATATGCCTTGTGTTGCATTCACCACTTGGTAAGATAAAACCCATCACTCAACTCCCATTGTTGGCTAAGAATGTGTGATTTGTTTATGAAGCTATGCCTCCACATCATTAATTCATGACCCACAACTAAGAAACCATTCCTTCCCAATTATCTATTTCTACAATTCAAAACCCAGAACAGTTTGACTGAACATTGTCCTTTATGGAAAAGAAGACCCCATTTTTAGGAAAACACTATGTGACATTTTTGGATTATAAGCAGTTAAAGTTTTTGTGATCATAATAACTTTACTAATCTGCTATAGAAACAATGAACCCCATCAGCGCCAACAACCCATATTTTCACTCGAAGTTTGGCCTTTTTTTAGTAGGAAGCTCCTTTCTATGGGGGAATAGAGTATTAATGCTTCATGCTCAAGAAGTCACTTTGTTTTTTCTTCTACTGCAAAAAAGTTACTAGTCTGGATAAATTAATATGAGAGTAAACTCAATCCATAAACAAATTACAAGATGGAATCAACAAATGCAAACATTCTTAATGTCAATATGAAAATTCAAGATTTCATTTGGAAGGGTTGTATATGCCTCTTCAAGATGAGAATAAATATACGGTGTTATTGGAAACTTTAGTATATATCTATAACACTATAAAAAAGTAAGATAAATGGCTAGCACATTAGATATGCCTCCTCATGTAGCCGATACCTGTCCCTTTGCGTTTTAAGGTTTTGGGGTAGGAGGGAAAGAGAAAGAAAACAAGTGGGAAAAACAAAAACAAGGGAAAAGAAAGAAATTGGAAATTTTCTACTCTTTTTTTTTCATGTATTTATAGTATTGTAAATTTTATTATAAATATAAAAAGAAAGTCTTCTACCCTAGCACGTTATTGTCTATCGTCTTTGGCAAGAGTTCTAGGTTTTTCTTCTATTTTTTGTTTTCTACTGTTTGAAGTCGGCACATCTTGCACGTTTGTCTCCTACAATTTGAAGAAAGATAGCCAAAGTGGATATCTGCATCTGTATCGATGGAAAACGAATTAGCTCAATTGACGATAAATGAAGAAGAAGATGAAGTGATTCAAATATAAACAGATCTGAACAGGGAAAGAGTGGGGGAGATTTTTCAACGAGTGGCTTGTTTCCTGACAGCCAACATAATTCACTTTTCAACAATAAAGAGTACTTTGGCAAATCTGTGGCATCCGGTTCGGGATATTCAGATCCGAGATCTGGGGGAGAAAAGGTATTTGTTTAAATTTTTTCACATTATGAATTTGGAAAGGGTTATTAAGGGTTCTCCTTAGACCTTTAATAATCATCTGCTGTTTCTTTATAAACTACAATGGGGGGAGGATCCATTACAAGTGCCTTTAGTCACGACACCTTTTTGGGTACAGACCCATGATGTCCTATTGGTTTATTTTCTGAGAATTTGGCGACGCAACTGGGGAATTTTCTAGGGGATTTTTTGGAATATGATGGATTGAATCTGGAGAAAGAGAATAGAAATGTCATGAGTATTCGAGTTCAAATTAATGTAAGGCGTCCTTTGAAAAGAAAGAAACATATTTTGTTTTGTGGGAGACATTCATATGTCAGTTTTAAATATGAGAGATTGTCATTATTCTGTTTCTATTATGGAAGATAGGGACATGGCGATTCCTTTTGTGAAACAAAGATGACACTCGGAGTGGAAGTTGCTGAAATGGATTAGGATTTATCTTTGCGAGCTCAATCTCAAAGAGCTTTAGCTATGAATAATATATGGCTACGTGAAGAAGGGGAGGAGAATGTGGGAAGAATCAGTGAAAATAATAGAGAATTAGGGAATGGCCAACGGAAGGCGGAAAATAGAAAGATATTTGAAAAGATTGTGGATCCAGTTCTTGGTTTTAATTTGGAAGGGGGAACATCATTTTTTGGCCAACGGATGGAAAATGCATTGTTAGATTAGGTCTATACTACGATGGACCATGATCTGGAGGATGCAACATTAATAGGAGAGGAGGGAAAGAAGAGATCTAGAGGGGAAATTGACAACTTACCAAAAAAAGATGAAATTAATAAGGTAATGTCAAGAAATATGAGAATGATGGAACTAGATCATTTATTATCGGCGGCTACCAAGAGGCAAGCTGACCGGGCACAATGAAAATCTTAAGCTGGAATGTCCGTGATTTGGTGAGCCCACGGACAATTCGAAAACTTCGACATTCACTGAAGATCTATAATCCCTAAATAGTCTTCTTTATGGAGATTAAACTTTGTAGAATCCAGATGGAGAGAGTTCGACGGAGTTGTGGCTTTGCAAATGGTATCGAAGTTAGATCAATGGGTACTAGAGAAGGATTGTGTTTGGCATGGCGAAATGATATTAATATCATGCTTCAAAATTTTTCTAAAAGACATTGACATGATAGTGGAAGATGCTGAAATTAATGATAAGTGGCGATTTACAAGTTTTTATGGAACCCCGTATGCTCAAGATAAAGAAGACTCATGGGCTGTTTTGAAAATTCTTTATCATGATGAAGATATCCCTTGGTTTGTATGTGGAGACTTCAATGAAATTATGTATGGGTTCGAAAAAAAGGGAAGTCTGCCTAGAGATGAAAAAAGAATGAAATTGTTTTGAAAAACATTAGAGGAATGTCAATTAAATAACATGGGGTTTTCTCGTAATTGGTTTACACGAGAGAGAGGAAATTTACCAAAGATAAACATACAAGAACGATTGGATAGGGGAGTGACCAATGCAAAATGGATGTCAATGTTTCCCAAGACAAAAATTCAGCATCTGGTTCATTCTTTTTCTGATCATTGCCCTCTTTTAGTTGTCACAAAAAGAGAAGATGAAAGGTGAAAATGAAATAATTTTAAATTTGAAGCTTGGTGGACATTAGAGGATTCTTTTGTTGATGAAATCAAACACATATGGGAAATGAAATCAGGGGACTTATTGCAAAAGTTGGAACTTTTAAGAAAGGGCTTGGAAAAATGGACTAGGCAAATACGAATGAACAGGAAGAGTAGAAAAGAGTTCTTAATAGCAAAATTATCAGAACTGGTTGAAGCTGAAAGAGATAATAGGAATTTGGTTGAGATGATTGATACAAAGATCCAGCTAAACTTTGAGATTGAAAATGATGAATATTACTGGGAACAAAGGGCTAGATTGAACTGGTTAAAATTTGGCGATAGAAATACAACTTTTTTTCATAGCCAAGCAACACAGAGATGGTGGAGAAATTAGATTAATAAGCCAAAAAATAGAAGTGGAGGGGAAACGAAAGACCTTCAGGAAATAGAGGGTATTGCACGGGCTTATTTTCAGAATTTATTCACAGCAGGGAATACGGTCAATAATGAACACTTACTTACGAGTATTGATCGCTGTATGTACGAGGAAGATAATAGAAAGCTTATAGTGCCATATACTGGAGAGGAGATTCGAGAAGCATTGTTTGAAATGGGATGGGATCTACAAAGGCACCAAGGGAAGATGGATTCCAAGCCCTATTTTATCAACGATGCTGGAATATCATTGGGGAAGATGTCGTTTATTTTTGTCTACACCTTTTGAATGGAGATATGAAGGTTAGTCCAATAAACTCAACACACATTGTGCTTATCCAAAAAATCACCAACCTTTCTAATATGACACATTTTTGACCTATTAGCTTATGCAATGTTATTTATAAAATATTGGAAAAGGCTATAGCAAACAGATTTAGAGGAGTTATTGACAAATGTATTGATGAAGCACAGAGTGCATTTGTGCCAGGAAGATTAATATCGGATAATGTATTGTTAGCCTATAAAATTCTTCATTCGCTGAAATAGAAGAGATTGAGGGAAAAGGGTTTCATAGCAGTTAAATTAGACATGAGTAAAGCTTATGGTAGAGTTGAATGACACTTTGTTAGGGACATAATGAGTCGAATGGATTTTGCTAAAAAATGGATTGATTCAATTATAAAGTGCATGTCTACTGTCTCTTATTCAGCTATGGTTAATGGAAATATTGGATAAACTTTTTATCCAACCAGGAGACTTCGACAAGGTGATCCATTGAGTCTATTTTTATTCCTAACATGTGGAGAGGGTTTATCGTGTCTAATGAGACTAGCAACAAGAGAAGGGATCTTAAAAGGTGTCAAGGTTAGTAGGAGCAGCCCATAGGTGTCTCACTTATTATTTGCAGATGATTGCATCTTGTTCGGAGAGGTAACAAGAAGGGGAGTTTTCGTAATCGATGAGATTCTACGTGATTACAAAAAAGGTTTGGGTCAGTGTGTGAACTTTGACAAATTAACTGTCTTTTTTAGTAAAAATACATCGGAGGAAGATAGACAATTGGTGGTTAATCAGCTGAGATTTTGAAGCTCAAACGACCCGGAACGGTACTTAGAGTTGCCGAGTAAGAAAAAAAAATCTTTTTAAGTTTTGAAAGATTGACTAAAATAGCGCATTGATAACTGGAGTATCAGATATCTGTCTCAGGGTGGAAAAAAGTTTTCATTAAGGTTGTTTTACAAGCTATACCGACATATTCAATGGCTTGTTTTTTATTACCAAAATCATTATGTGATGAACTGGAATGTATTATTGCTAATTTTTTGTGGCAAAATGGACGTGGGAAGAAGGGAATTCACTGGTGCTCTTGAAAAAACATGTGCTTTTTAAAAGAAAACGAAGGTTTAGATTTCCAAAATTTTAGTCAATTTAATAATGCGTTATTAGCCAAGCAGGGCTGGCGCCTTTTTAATTATCCAAATTCTCTATTGGCCAGAGTTCTTAAAGCGAAATATTTTTCGCATTGAAATTTTCTAAATGCACAGTTGGGAAATTTACTTTCATTTACCTGGAAGAGTATTTGGGCAGCAAAGGGTCTTCTTTGATATGGACTTTGTTAGAGAGTTGGAAGAGGAAATAAGATCTGTATATGGAATGATTATTGGATTCCAGGGATTGAAGCAGTTGGTTGGCAAAACAAAGAAGAAAATGATGAACTACAATTAGTATCGGATCTAATTGATAGCACAAATAAAACATGGAAAACAGAGTTAGTCAGCAATATCTTTCAAACGAAAATTGCCCAAATGATCTTGCAGATCCCTCTTGCAGAAGCTAACCATGAATATTTTCAAGTATGGAAAGAAGAACCTTCTGGAGAATACTCAGTACAGAGCGCCTATAAACTATTACAATATGTTAGCTTGGATCCTAATAGTTACTTAATATAGACTGAAATCAAAGACTTCTATAAAAAAACTATGGACTTACAGCTACCATCAAAAATTACATTAACAATATGGTGGATCTCTTGGAACTATATACCTACACTAGTCAACCTTAGACACAAGCGAGTGACCACTAACGTCAGATGTCCTTGTTGTTGCTCCGGATAAGAGGATAGCCACCATGTCTTTAGACAATTCCCTGCAATCATTGAACTACGGCAAAACCTTAATCTCTCTTAGGTCACAACTCATATGAATCAAAATATCTGGGAGTGGCTAACTTGGGTTTTTGCAAAGAGTACTAAGGAACAGTGTTGGACTTTTTGCTGCGCCTTATGATTCATTTGGAGCTCACGGAATCAGTATGTTCATGAAAGAAAAACCATTTTATATAGGGATTTGTCACAAAAATCAGAAGATACATAGCAGAACCCAAAAGGGGTACGAGAAAAGAAGCTTACCTTTAATATTGAAAGAGTTCATAACCAAATAGGGGCAACAACAGGTACAAAGATACAGTTTGATGCAACCTTCAACAAAAGAAATTCTAGATCGACTTCAGGTTTAGTGATTCGGGACTAGATGGGTGAGTTAAAAGCCTCAAAAATGACTCTCCATTATAATATCTCATCCTCTTTGCAGCAGAAGCTCATGCAGGGTTATGTAACGACCCGAACTTTAAGGTTATAGGAAAAGTGTATTTTTGAATCTTTGTTTTTGAAAAATGGATTAGAAAATATTTATTAAAAATAATTACGAAGTTAATTAAGTAGTTAACTAGACTTTAATTAAGTGAATTTAGCGTAATTAAGAGGAATTAGGAAAAATGACTAAATTGAATAAAGGATGAAAGTTGAATTGTAGATTAAAAGAAAGTAAAAAGGATTAAAATGACAATTAAGCCATTGACAATAGATGAGGAGGCAAATGGAAGAAAAATAAGATTTTTCTTGAATTATGTATATTAATTGTTATTATTATGGTTTTATATTAAACTATTATTATTTAATAGGTGTTATTATTAAATAAATTAAATGAAAGACAAGTGTATGGCAAAAATAAAATACATGTGTAATAAATGTTATACATACATTTGTAAAATATGTATGTTTTTACTTATTATTTAAGTAAATAATTAATGTATTTATTATCATTAAATTAATATTATATGATTAAATTAAATAAAGACAAATGTGTGGATATGATTTGAGACAAGTGTATAAATGAAAATATATACATTTGTAATACATGTATTTAATCATTAATAGATATTTATTATTTATAAAATATATTTACTAATTAAATGATCATATTATAAGATTTTTATGAAATAAATATACTAAATTTTGACAAATGTATGGTTATAAATGGATACAAATGTATTAATAATATACACATGAATAAATAAATAAATAATACTTACTGTTTAAGTATAAATACATGTATATATATATATATATATATATATAAAAGTAAATAAAAGAATAGAAAAGAGAATAGAAGGAGACGAAACAGAGAACAAGGGAAAGAAAGAAGAAAAAGAGAAAAGAAAGATGAAAATGGAAAATTGAAGGTTTGAAGCTTGAAGTTTTAATAAGTAAGTCAATTTAGTCCTTTTTACTTAATTTTGATGTTTTGGAAGTTTTGGGACAATGTTTTGATGAAATTAAGTGAATATTTTGAAAGCTAGTAGATTTCTAAATATTGTTCATGTTGAATAGAAAGATGAATTAGGGGTTAGATTGATAGGAATTCAAGTTAGAAATGAAATAAGGATTGAATTGTAAAGTAATTCATAAGTTTTATGTTGTAGGGACTAAATTGATGAAATTTCGAAATTAGGAAAATATGCTGGAAATTTAATAGTTAAGTATGAGTTTGGACAAAATTTGAATAGAAATGAAGTATGAATTGAGATAGAAAAAGTAAGTGAATTTAGTTAAGATTAAATTGAAATTAAAGTAGAAATTGAATAGAAATTGTATTAATTAGATATAAATTAGTAGTGAATTAACGAATATGAATTGTTTTAATTCCCATAGCTAACGTTGTCTCGGGAAATCTCGGCTAAGCAAGGAAAAATGACAAAGACAACGGGAGTTAGTTCGAGAAAATACGGTTTGTATTTCTATAATCCGAACTTAATACTTAAATTGTTGGATTTATTATTTAATATATATGTAGTAGGTGTTTTGAGATGATTATTTGAATTGGATTGAATATTAATTATATTGAATTGATTTATGAATATATGTGAATGTTTGAATTGAAATGAATATTGATGTGGAAATTGAATAATAAATATTTGTTATATTGGAAAATATATGTAGTTGGAAGTGTGATGAAATTGATAGAAAAATGTGATTATTGTGAAATTGAATATTTATTAATGAAAAGTGAATGGAATTATATTGAATTGAAAATATATAGTTAATTAGTTAAAATATGAATTAATTGAAAACTGAAAAGTGAATTAAATACCCTATTAACTAGTCGGACTAGTCGGATATAGTTGGCATGCCATAGGATATGGAAGAGTACGGGTTTTACCGGCTTACTATCAGGCACTTATGTGCCGATCATCGTTACATCTTATTACGATTCATCATTACCGATTCGGCACTTTGTGTATCGGATATTTATTCTTATTACAATTCTTTGTTACTATTTCGGATTTGTTCCGGATGAGGTACTCTGTATCGCATCGCCATCAGCTATATTATTTATCTTGTTTTGGCTTGGTGATGAGGCACTATGTGCCGTACTGATGTGTTGGTTGGATCCGTGTATCCGTCTAGGTCCGAGTCATGTTAATAGAGGTAAATAAAGGAGCTGGAAAGATCGACTGTTATTGAATAATTTAATTATTTATTGTATATCGATTTTCTTTGAATAATTGATATTATTGGATAACCGATCAATTGATTGATCTTGAATAGCGATTATTATTGAATAATTGATTGTTCTTGAATAATCGACTATTACTAAATAAATAATTGTTACGATTGGTGATCGTTAATGAATATTATTGATTGATTAATTGCTATTGAAAAATAATAAATGATTTTGAATTTAAAGTAGACCAAAACATTGGTTGGAAAATGAATGTTTGAATACTCATTGAGTTTGAAAGTTCAATATATAAAAATTAATACGTTTTATAATTGTTTAAGTGTTCAGATTATAGAAATATCCTTTGAGTATATCTATACTCGTGCGCACGGTTTGTTTCGTGCGCGCAGTTAAGTAAAGATAGAACGTTGAATCAGCATCCCAGGCCGATCTCGAATTCAATAAGGTAAAGTGTGTTAATTATTGGTAAAGGCATGTACTTAGGGTGTCTTATGTGTGTGTCATTTTGAAATTGTAAATTTAAGGATGAAATAAATAGATTTAGGTTTGGTTATGATATATAATAGAATTTGGTTAATTTGGTATGAAATTGATTTATTTGATGATATTTGATATTTGAATAAAATTAAACATTAAATAATATGTAAATGTTTAAATTTGGCAAATTATGAGTGTATCTGGTTGTGTTGGTATTTATGTGTATATTAATTGTAAATGTCTGATAGGTCCGGTAATACTCCGTAACCATGTTCCGGGGACAGTTTGGGGTTAAAAGGTGTTATAGTAGTGGTATCAGATCTATTAGGTTTAGCCGATTCTCGGACTAAATCGAGCTCGAAATTGAGTCTAAAGGTACATGCCATAATTGAGTCGAAATTGAATCGGGATCGGATGCTGATATATTTGTTTGTCTCTGTTTTATAGTGAAAATGTTAGATGAAAATATTGATAGTATTGATCATGAAATGTATACTGAAAACGAAAAGTCTCGTGAATTAGATAAAAACTGAATTGACAACACTGAGTAATAACTTAATGAGTAATTAACCACTGAGTGTCCACTGAGTGTTGAATAATATAATGATAAAGAAAGAGATAATACAAAACTGTTTAGAATTATAACTGATGCTCTTCAGTGAATAGAAGAACTGTATTTATTATGATATCTACCCTATTGTTTCTCAATCGGTTCTCGAAGTGCTTCAAGGTACAGAGCTTGATTGAACAGGTAAGTTATCTGTTGTTAATACTCTGTAAATATAGTGTGGAAGAATTGAGAATTATAGCTAAAAATGGTCTTGAAAGAACTGAAATTTGGTTAGAGAATATTATCATGGTCCTGAATGAATTATTCTGTTCACTGATTAAATGTTAGAAATGTATGATATTTCTGTTAAAAGATTTAGTTTATCAGTTTTAAAAAATATTGATTATGTTGTGATTAAGAAAGGGTTATTTGGAAATTTTCTGAGATGAGTTCTGACAGAAATATATATACATCAGTCAGAAATTTCTTGATCAGAGATGTAAAGAATTCTTGAAACTTAAATAGAGTCATGTGATTGAATAAATATATCAGAGAGCGTATTCCGATAGAAACTGTATGGTACAAATTGTAAAAGATGGTTTAAATGAAGATATAAAGTTGAAGAACGTAGAATAAAGAGTGGAATAAGTGTTGGATATGATTCTTTTGATCATTATCTTAGTGATAGCTTAGAGAAGTTGAAAAAAATATTATTCAGAATTCAAGACCGAGTAACGCAGTTATCAGAGGTAGGTCACCCTGTAATCTCAAAAATACGAGTGAAAGCCGAAATGTGACAAAGGACTTCACTGTAAAATCCGGAGAATGAACATCAGCCAGAGTATATGTTAATTGTATATAAGAAGATTTATCTCTACTGAATGTCATTACAGGTACTTTCTTCTTTATCGACACTAATATGATAATTTTAAATTGATCTTGGTTTGACTATTCCTATGATTACATAAGTTCAGTATCTATTAAAGATTTGCCTGTTGAGTTTGCTGAAATTTTTGGGTTGAAGCATTAAATTTTTCTGATCAGTATTTATGGGCTGATAAGATCTGCAGGAACTGTTTGATAATGATACTACTGTTTTCTGATCGATTTGATGTTAATACTATTTGATGTGATTTCAAGAACGGAATGGTTAATTCTGCATGATATGGTGGTAAATTGTAAGCAAATGTGTATTATACTGCAAGGTTAGAACGATGAAATGTTTTGTTGAAACAGAGAAGATTGAACTAATTGTTTATTGTAATATTGAACATGCCAACACAGATATATGCCGGAAAGGGGTCATGGTATTTACCTTGTTTATGTATTGAATATTAAAGTATTTAAGTTAAGGTTTAAATTAGTGGCAATAGTGCGAGAGAATTCTGATGTGTTTCCAGAAGAGTTGCCCGAACTACTGTTGATTGAAGAAGTTGAATGTGCTATAGATTTTGTGGCTGAGATGACAGTGAAAAATATATTTGAAATTAGAGGTTTTCTAAAACTAGTTGATTATTACAGAAAGATGTGGAATTGGAATGATCTGATAGACATTAGCAAGGTTTTGATTAGTTGAAAGCTCAGTTAACTGAAGCATTAGTTCTGGTTTAGTCTGAAATCCGGTGAAGAAACTTGTGATTTACAAAGATAACAGTGTTTTGATGCAAGAAATAAAACTAATGAATTATGTTTTGGAAAGTTAGAATTATATGAGAATAATTATTTGATACATGATTCAGAAGTGGTAGCTATTGTCTTTGCACTAAAGGATCATGATTTGATAATTGAATATCATCCAGGAAAAGCAAATGGAGTTATGAATACTCAGAATTGAAAGTTTTGCTTTGTGTTATGAGCTATGAACACTCGATTGTCATTATCTAATGATCGCTCAATTCTAGTTGAAATAAAGGTTAAACTTACTTCTCTACAGCAGGTCTGCAAAGTTCAGAAATGTGATAATGAGTTACTGGTTAAATGGGTATAGTGAACAAATGATTTTGATTGAAAATTTCAGATTGAATTTGATGATTGTCTGCTATTTAGAAATAAAAGATGTATTGAAGAATTCAGAGCTTAGACAGAAGAATTTGTATGAAATTTATAGCAATACTATGTCTATGCATTCTGGAAGAAATAAGATGTACAGTGATTTGAGGCAGATGTGTTGAAGACTGGGAAAGAAAAGCAATACTTTGAAATTGTATATAAATGTTTATATCGATCTGAGATACCTTGAATAATATTCTGACTAGAAAGGATATCAGAATGGAAATGGGATATAATTTCTATGGGTTTGAATTGAAATTATCTCGATCTTCGAAAAAGAAAGACGGTATTTGAATAATCGTCGAAGGTATGGCAAAGTCTACATATTCTATTCAGGTATGAATACATTTCTTACTTAATAATTGTCTAAAATATAGGTTTCTGAGATTATCATATTACATGGTATGGTGGTTTCTATTATTTTTGATTGAGATACGTGGTTTATACTCTGATTATAGAACAAGTACAAGAAGTTCTGGGTACGTGATAATAGTTTTCGGCACTGTATAAAGTTCTAAATGATTATGAATATAAAACTGCATGGGATCTGATTGAATACTGTGAGAAAAGAACATGCGGAGCTGGTTGATTCGTGAAACTAAAGAAAAACGAAAATAATTCGAGATAGTTTAAAAGCAGTATTTGATTGTCGGAAATTCTATATGGAAATTGAATGAAAGTGATTCGAGATAGACTGAAACAGTTTGACAGACAGAAATCATATGTGAATTTGAAACATAGGGATATTGAGTTCTCGTACTGTTGGGCTACGTGAATCTGTGAAAGATCGGACTGGAAATATATTGGATGGTTTAGCCTCTGAAGTCACGAAAAATTTATGGGATTTTTTAGGATATGATGTTCAGATGATGCAAATCAGATCTCTTGCATGTTATCTCAAACAAGGATAATGAGATTTGATATGATTTATCGTATGGAGAAAAAAAAAACTTGTTGAGATACTCGCTTGAGTAAGTGAAGCCTTGACATTGAGGAAACAATACGGGAACCGAGAGAAACAGTGAGATTTTTGTACCCCCACCTCTTTCAGATAAATTTCGAGGACGAAATTTATCAAAGGGGGAGAAATGTAACGACCCGAACTTTAAGGTTTTAAGAAAAGTGTATTTTTGGGTCTTTGTTTTTGAAAAATGGATTAGAAAATATTTATTAAAAATAATTACAAAAAATTGAGTAATTAACTAGGCTTTAATTAAGTGAATTTAGCATAATTAGGAGGAATTAGGAAAAGTGACTAAATTGAATAAAGGATGAAAGTTGAATTGTAGATTAAAAGAAAGTAAAAAGGATTAAAATGGCAATTAAGCCATTGACAATAGATGAGGCGGCAAATGGAAGAAAAATCAAGATTTTTCTTGAATTATGTATATTAATTGTTATTATTATAGTTTTATATTAAACTATTATTATTATTTAATAGGTGTTATTATTAAATAAATTAAATGAAAGACAAGTGTATGGCAAAAATAAAATACATGTGTAATAAATATTTTACATACATTTGTAAAATATGTATGTATTTACTTATTATTTAAGTAAATAATTAATGTATTTATTATCATTAAATTAATATTATATGATGAATAAATTAAATAAAGACAATTGTGTGGATATGATTTGAGACAAGTGTATAAATGAAAATATATACATTTGTAATACATGTATTTAATCATTAATAGATATTTATTATTTATAAAATATATTTACTAATTAAATGATCATATTATAAGATTTTTATGAAATAAATATACTAAATTTTGACAAATGTATGGTTATAAATGGATACAAATGTATTAATAATATATACATGAATAAATAAATAAATAATACTTACTGTTTAAGTATAAATACATGTATATATATATATATATATATAAAAGTAAATAAAAGAATAGAAAAGAGAATAGAAGGAGACGAAACAGAGAGCAAGGGAAAGAAAGAAGAAAAAGAGAAAAGAAATATGAAAATGGAAAATTAAGGTTTGAAGCTTGAAGTTTTAATAAGTAAGTCAATTTAGTCCTTTTTACTTAATTTTGATGTTTTGGAAGCTTTGGGACAAAATATTTTGAAAGCTATTAGATTTCTAAATATTGTTCATGTTGAATAAAAAGATGAATTAGGGGTTAGATTGATAGGAATTCAAGTTAGAAATGAAATAAGGATTGAATTGTAAAGTAATTCATAAGTTTTATGTTGTAGGGACTAAATTGATGAAATTTCGAAATTAGAAAAATATGCTGGAAATTTAATAGTTAAGTATGAGTTTGGACAAAATTTGAATAGAAATGAAGTATGAATTGAGATAGAAAAAGTAAGTGAATTTAGTTAAGATTAAATTAAAATTAAAGTAGAAATTGAATAGAAATTGTATTAATTAGATATAAATTAGTAGTGAATTAACGAATATGAATTGTTTTAATTCCAATAGCTAACGTTGTCTCAGGAAATCTCGGCTAAGTAAGGAAAAATGACAAAGACAACGGGAGTTAGTTCGAGAAAATACGGTTTGTATTTCTATAATCCGAACTTAATACTTAAATTGTTGGATTTATTATTTAATATATATATGTAGTAGGTGTTTTGAGATGATTATTTGAATTGGATTGAATATTAATTATATTGAATTGATTTTATGAATATATGTGAATGTTTGAATTGAAATGAGTATTGATGTGGAAATTGAATAATAAATATTTGTTATATTGGAAAATATATGTAGTTGGAAGTGTGATGAAATTGATAGAAAAATGTGATTATTGTGAAATTGAATATTTATTAATGAAAAGTGAATGAAATTATATTGAATTGAAAATATATAGTTAATTAATTAAAATATGAATTAATTGAAAACTGAAAAGTGAATTAAATACCCTATTAACTAGTCGGGCTAGTCGGATATAGTTGGCATGCCATAGGATATGGAAGAGTACGGGTTTTGCCGGCTTACTAATCAGGCACTTATGTGCCGACTACTGTTACTATTACCGTTACTGTCACTGATTCGATACTTTGTGTGTTGTATATTGTTACTGTTACCGTTACTGTTACTATTTCGGATTTGTTCCGATGAGGTACTCTGTGTACCGTACTGCTACTTTTACTGTTACTGTTTCGGCTTCGGCCGATGAGGTACTATGTGCCGTACTGGTGTGTTGGTTGGATCCGTGTATCCGTCTAGGTCCGAGTCATGTTAATAGGGGTAAATAAAGGAACTGGAAAGATCGACTGTTATTGAATAATTTAGTTGTTACTGTATATTTGATTTTCACTGAATAACTGACTGTTACTGGATAACCGATCAATTGATTGATATTGAATAACTGATTATTATTGAATAATTGATTGTTACCGAATAACTGACTATTACTAAATAAATAATTGTTCTGATTGACTGATCGTTAATGAATATTACTAATTGATTAATTGCTATTGAAAAATAATAAATGATTTTGAATTTAAAGTAGACCAAAACATTGGTTGGAAAATGAATGTTTGAATACTCATTGAGTTTGAAAGTTCAATATATATAAATTAATATGTTTTATAATTGTTTAAGTGTTCAAATTATAGAAATACCACTGAGTATACCTATACTCAGCGTACGGTTTGTTTCTGTGCGCAGGTTAAGTAAAGATAGAACGTTGAATCAGCATCCCAGGTCGATCCCGAATTCAATAAGGTAAAGTGTGTTAATTATTGGTAAAGACATGTACCTAAGGTGTCTTATGTGTGTGTCATTTTGAAATTGTAAATTTAAGGATGAAATAAATAGATTTAGGTTTGGTTATGACATATAATAGAATTTGGTTAATTTGATATGAAATTGATTTATTTGATGATATTTGATATTTGAATAAAATTAAACATTAAATAATATGTAAATGTTTAAATTTGGCAAATTATGAGTGTATCTGGTTGTGTTGGTATTTTTATGTATATTAATTGTAAATGTCTGATACGTTCGGTAATTCTCCGTAACCCTGTTCCGGGACAGTTTGGGGTTAAGGGGTGTTACAGGTTAGATGCCATCAAATTAGTATTATCAATAGGTTTAACTTCAGCAACAATAATGGGAGACTAGAAAACAGTCATCAAGAAATGTTAATCGACAAAAGTGGACAAATCAGTACTTGGAGCGATTATTAGAGATATTCAGAGTAAAAGAACCAGTCTTCAAGAGATCACTTTCCAGTTTATCCACAAATCGGAGAATGCTCACGCCCATAAACTAGCAAAAGAAGCACCAGAAAAAGGAAAGAATCATACCTGGTGGGGGAAGCGCTGAAACACAGAGATCTGGTTCCAGATGGAAGATGGAGAAGAAATTCAGACTGAAATCGTTTTGTGGTGGAGAAATGGAATAGTCAAATATAGCAGGTACATGGAAAAAAATTTTGGGGAAGAGCTATCTCTTTACAGATGCGGCTATTGACATGAAAAGATGATAAAATTAATGATGGCCAGGTTGTTCGATTTGACTAGAAATATCAGTAGGTTTTCTTTTTATTAATTATTTATTTTTTGCCTTCATTATTCTATTTCTACTTTTATTTATTTCAATAATGGGCTAATTACAAAAGATAAATTGTATGCTCATTTCTGTTTATTTGTTTGTCCTAGTGGACCTGAGCCCAAAATTTTTGGTATTAATTTTTATGGTTTTTTAATAAAAGCCTAGCCAACTCATTAAGAAAATATTATAAATATTATCATTTTTATATATTCATATCATCTTCAAATTTTTCTGCATTTTTTAAAATAGAAATTTAGCTTTTTTTTGACATATTTCTCTATATATTAATATATAAATGTAAGTTTTATTATTTTTATATACTCACGTCATTCTCAAATTTAATTTTTTTTTTTGATATATTTGTTTATTGAATAATTATTTCACCGTAGAAAACTTTTATTTCACAAGTAAAATTGAAATTTTGTCACATGTTTTATTTATTTTTTAATTTTTTAAATACAACTTAGAGATACATGACAAAAGTTTAATTTTACTTGTGTAGTTAAAACTTTTAACTACTACTAGTGTACTAAATAATTAATTTTTGTTTCCATAAGATATTAAAGTATAAAAATTTATTTACCTAGAGTATTTTGAGTTTAGAAGATTTCTCTCCTTTTGTACTTAAATATATAAAAAATTATAAAATAATTTATTATAGTTATTCAATTTTCAATTTAAATATTGTATTCAATTCCGACATTATGTTTGATTGTTTTAAAATGCAAAATGCTTTTTTTTTTGTTTATTTTAAAAAAAGCTGATAAGATTAATTAGTGTTCATATTCCATTCATTTAATTTGTTTTTTTAAATTTTAAACCATAGAGGTTGGTTCCCTAAAAAAATTAAGATTCACTTTAAAATTTTTTTTAGACCGATGAAAATAATTTTTTATTATTTTTGTTGTGAATGTTATTAATATCAACCTTTTACCTTTTATATTCTTTAACTCTTTATCTTTTATTTCCTTGTAACTCCTTTTCTGTTTATGTATTAGAAAATGAGGAGTCTAATCTCCCTATATATTTATATATATAAAAGTATACTACTTATAATAATGATGGAAAAAAATAGAAAGGTTTATATAGGTACGGAGATGATGATTCAAAGTAGGTAAATAGGATGCTTATAGTTGTTGGTAAGTGCATTGGATATGGAATTGGTATGTTTATGTTAGTGTGAATATGGTTTGGTCATGATAGGCATGATTTGGTCATGTTTTGGTTGAGATTTGGTGTGGATTATTGATGTTGAGTAAATTGTATGTTTTGATGTATGGTTTTGAGTTTAATTGTAGGTTCTCAAATTGGTTGGGCATGGAATGGATGAGTGAATGGAGGTTTTTGACATTTTTGGCAATAAGGTATCGATACCCTAGCTTAGGTATTGATACTTGAAATTTTTTATTAGTTTTTCAAACAAATAGAATGCCAAAACGGTATCGATACCATACTAAAATATCGATACTCTACATCAGGGTACCAATACGTTACAAGGGTATCAATACATTTGATTTTTATATATAAAAAAAACCAGAATCTTAAAACAGTATCGATACTTAAATGGGCATCAATATTTCTTAAATAGGTATCGGTACAATATGACAAGTATCGATACCAGTGATTTAAAAAAAGAATTTTCAAACATCGAAGCTTAAGACGGTATTGGTACCTACCAAGGGCTATCGATGCTTGTTATGAAATTTTAGAAAATTTACAAATAAGTCCTATTTCATGGTCGAGTCAACTAAAAAGCTGTTGTAAGCTCGATTAAAGTTTAGATTTAAATGTTTATCATATTGCTTATGAATTTATAATAGCTGTTAATGTATCTATAAATTATCCATAGTGTTTTTTATGTTAGTTGTTTTGGCAACGAATGTGACATATTATAACTTAGACCCGACGATTGGCTCAGGTGACGGGGTGTTACAATTTCAATCACTATAACATCATCATATACATATTTTCCAATCATATAAACATTTCATATTCATTCAGTACATCTTATTTATTCATAATTTCATATATATACTAAACATTACGATTTAGTTCACTCGAGGCCAAAAGTCACTATATTCTCATCAATACAACAAACAAACAAAATAAGACAATACAAATATGACAAGAATTAGTATTGTAAGTTCCATATAAACTTACCAAGTAAAAACAACAACGAACAAAACATCAATGACTAATTTGTAATTTTTCCTTTTCTTTGATGATCCTTCGATTGATTCAATTATCGATCTATATGATAATTCATTTCATTTTGTCAATTCCAAATACTTTATAACATCCTATTATATCCATATGATAGTTCAATTTTATTTTTTGAATGTTTCCAAAAGTTTTTCATTTTATTCAATTTAGCCCCTAAAATCAAAATTGCTATAACTTTCACATTTGAGCTTCAATATCAAAACCGATCTCAATTTCATCCTTCTACAGCCCTCTATTCTCAATAATTACATAACTTTAACATCAATTTCCAATTTTATGCACTTTAGTCCCTATGTTCAAAAATTAGCAAATTAACTTTACAAACTTGTCCTTTTTCATATCTAAGCTTAAAATCTAAAAAATTCACACCAATTTAATTAAGTATTCAACAATGAAAGATTTTGAAACCTTTAACAATTTTACAAATTGGTATACAGGTTAGCTAAATCAAACTCTCAAAAACATAAAAATTACAAGTAAAGTGATTGAGATTTCCTATCAAATTGTTGTCGAAAGCTTGAAAGCCTAAGAACATATTTTTCTTTCTTTGAAACAGTGGGGAAAAAGATGGACACAAAAATGGTTTTATTTTCTTTTTATTGTTAATTGTATACTTAGATTGAAGTTAACAAAACTTAATTAATTAAATTAAATCTTAGTTAATCTAATACTAAACTTAATTAACCGAAAGTTAGTGAAATACATCATCCACCACTAACTATCAATACTAAATGGTCCAATTGCTGAATTGATCATTTAACTAATTAAAAATCCAAAATAACTAACTTTTACCACTTTTACAACTACATGATTCATATGATCCTAATAATAAAAGAAATGAGTATGTGATCCCAAGTTAAAGTGGCCTTTGATCCCAAATTTAATGGAATAGACCACTTTAACAATGGTCTAATTACTTAACTGATCCTTATTTCTTTTATTAAAAATCAAGAAGATCAAAGGCCAAACTTGGGTTCTCGGTACAAATACATTTCTTTTTCAATTTCATCCTCCCATTTTACGCAATGTAATGTTGTTAATGGAGGCAATTTAATTGTTTGAACATTATGTGAAATTTAATGCTATGACAATTGTCCTATATGTCAAAACATTTGCATACATGTTTTGTTGCTACTTTGTGTTTTGATAATATGTATAAATATTTAGTTGTCTCTTCAAGTTTCATGTGATGGTTACTGTGCTATTTCTTTTTATATATGAATAAATTATGGCCAATAGTATATCATGTCCAATGAAAATTGAGCTCCTAAATACATGTGTATGTCACTTCCTGACATAATTTGGCATCTATTCGGGCCATCAAAGAGCAACAAGTACCATCATGGGTCCAATATCACTCCATGAGAGTGTGGCCTACATGAGCCCATATAGCCTTGAAGAATTCTAGATGGATGTAGATAGATTAGTCCACACTTAATCACTTGCATAGAATTTATTATGAGTAGTTGAGTGTTAGGAGAGAGTAGATCTCCACCGTTCATATATTGGGGATTTGCCTCCCAACCCTCATTTGTACACGCATAAGTCATTTGAGTAATAAGAGCTTCCATCCTCTTAAGGTTTCTTGCTCTCTTGTTCACTTTGCCAAGTTTCTTAGGGACGATCCGGAGTAAGATGCTGACTCGAAGGTTTATTTAGGCATACTACCAATCTAGTTCCAAACTTAAGGTTGCATGGCTGTTTGGATAAAGCTCTAAGCGTGAGACATGTATACAATCAATAAATCTAATTCAATTCTATTATATCTGACTCAAATGATATTTTACATACTTTTATTTATTTATTTTAAATGATCGCCTATGTATTTCCTTAATCATAATCTTTTGATGCCATGCACAGACTACAGTGTATAAAAATATTTTTAAAGTAAATTATTTTCTCAATAAATGTTTAAAGAGTATTTTCAAATTACGATAGAAGCTAAAAGTTTTAGCCACAAAATCATCAAAGGAATAAAAAATTTTGTTTTCTTTCTTGTGTCTCATTCAATCAAATGACACAAGAAATTTTTTTAAGTTTTATTATAGAATTGTTTCACTCATTTAATAAATTTATTTTAATTTTATAAAAAAATATCTTAATTAGATAGCAATATTTAAAATTTTAATTTTCAAACTTTTTGACAATATTTATTTAATAAGGTAGAGTGTTAAAACTTTTAAATATTTTTCACCAAATTTCAAAATAGACCCAAAATTATCTTGTAAAGGAATTTTAAACTATTATCATACCTAATAAAAAAATAAATCGGTGAGGGATTAATTTTTAATAAATCTCCTGTTCTAGTAACAACATTGTGTTTGGTAAAAAATTAAAATTCCCACTACTTTTTTAATTTTAATTGAAAATGGGTGAGGACACCAGCAATAAATCTCTTACAACTATCATTGTTGGTCAGATTACATATGAAAAATTGGTTATTTATTCATTTCTTTAATAGTGATATAAAGAATGGGTCAGAAATATTTTAAAGATAAGTTTAATTTTATAGAAAATTACAATTTTTTCTCTCTTTTCTTTATTTTTTATGAAGAAAAAAAATACACGTACGGTGTCACTTGTAGCGTTGAGTTATGTTAACGTAAGAATAGGGCAGACAACGAAGACAAAAAGCAAAGACAACCAAAGTGCTTGTAAGTTCCAACAATCTTGCAAGATTTCTAGAAGTTAGGAAATCTCACGTTTACCACTTATCTTTGGTGTTGAAATGCAAGGGTAGCCTTGGTTTTTCACTACATCTTCAAAATTCCAGGGCCAGCTAGCAATTCTTTTCTCTATACAAGTTTAAAACATAACCACTTTCCTTTTTTCTTTTAAACATTTCACACAAAGAAAGATACATTGAGAGAGATTGGCTATGAGGAGATCGAATGCAAGCGACTATTTTGAGTTTGATACAGATGGGGGCAATGCTGATTCGTTTTATAGACAGTCAAACGCAGAGGTGGTTCTGCAAGATGAGGAAGATCTTATGTGGGAAGCAATCTCTCGATTGCCATCAATGAAACAAGGGCGTTTCGCAATTTTGAAAAGGACTTCGTCGGAGATTGAACATGATACAGAAGGAGGAGAAAGAGAAAGTGGAACTGCGGAGACGATTGATGTGACGAGGCTTGATCGATCTAGAAGAGAACTAGTTGTAAAGAAAGCGTTGGCTACCGATGATCAAGATAATTTTAAGCTTCTCTCTGCCATTAAAGATCGCCTTGATAGGTAACACGTTTCCGTTGCGATATTACTAATTTTGTTTTTTAATTACGATTTATTCACTTCTTTTTCTTCACAAATCACAAGTTTTAATTTTCGCCATTTAACATTTTAAAACTCGTTTACTTCTTTTTTTGATTTTTAACTTGTGAAAAAAAAAAAAAGTATAAAGTAAATTTATGAATAATTAAAAACTAACAATCTAACTAATAAGTGTTGATGTAGTGTAAGACTTACCATATTTTCAAAGAAAGAATTTAAGTTTAAATTTAGAGACAATATTATTATGACATATAATAATGAATAGTAAAAGTATTAATTTTCGTTTTCTGTAAAATAGACATGAAAAATTTTTTAATTAAAAAATTCCTAAGAACCTAGGGTAGAGAATAAAAAACTTGTTATTGAATAAAACATGCTAGAGTTGGTGGCATTAAGTTTTATGGGTCAAAATTTTTTATTAGTATCTGTATTTTACTTAAAATTTAAATTTAGTCCCTATACTGTCATTTTTAATTGTTGTATTTTTGGAATTGGTAGTTTTAGTCCATTTATTCTTTGAATTTCGAAAATTTAATTTTAAATATAGTAGCAGTTAAATCTAGTTAAATTTGTGATTAGCCATTTACTATTCTTAAAGTTGTATATTTTGTTTATATTCTCAAATTAGATCATTCTCAATCAACTTAATATTATAAAAAAAGTCTCATTCGACTCTTTAACTAATTTTTCTATCACTTTGATGTTTCTAATTTTTTTCCATCATTCAAGTTAGCCCCTTGAACATTTCCCGTTAGAAAAATCTGGCCTAAATGTTTAAAATAACATGTGGACACTTAATTCTCCTTATTTTAATCCATAAAATGCCATAATGTAATTTTGATTTCTTTTTCTTGGTGTCCCCTTTTCAATCACTTAATCCACTAAATCCAACCATTTTTCGTCTCTATTAATCATTCCACTTGTAAAACTTCTTCACCTTTCTAGATATCTCCGTCTCTTTTTCTTATCACTATTTCGCCACACATACATACATATATATATATATATATAACACTTCAGTTCACATTCCATCATTGAACTTCATTGAATAAAATGCCAACTATCTGCTATACTTCACACTCTTCTCTTATCTTCAAGCAACCACCACACCTAAAGCTACAAGACAAAATACGGGTTCAACAATGTCGGGTTGAGTTTTTTGTCATTATCAAGAAAACCCAATGATCCAATCGTGGAATTTCCATTGGTTTCCTGGTCCATCGTTGCTACCTTCCTTTCAAATCCTCTACCAAAGACGAATAAGAAATCAAACCCGTTTCTTCCTTGTCTTTCATTATGGTGGAATCCAACTGAGTGATGAAATGCACATCCCAAAAAGTGAAGCAAATGGAGAAAGAAAGGGGAAAGAATATTAGAAAAAAATGGACTGGAAAACGGATGAGTCCAAGAGATTCCTAAGGAACCCTTCGATTGAGGCCAAGATATGAAAATATAGGGGATACTTAGTTTTCCTTGGGTTTTCTAGGAAAAGTAAGCTAGCCAGTTGATGGAGGAGAAAAAAGGAGCCTAAGGGTGGCTTTCGGTCGAAGCTTCGACGTCAAAAAGAGGCGGATGGAGTAAGAATAAAATGAGGAAGCTAGATTTCTATGATACAAAAAAATTAATTGATAGAGAGAAGGGAAGAGAAAACATAATAGAGAAAGAGAGAAGAGAAACAAATTCCTAAGATTTTCCATGAATGCTTGACTGAAAGCATGACTAGCTCTTAATGGCCAATCAGGGAAGGCAATTAAAAAGTCGTTGCCAAGGTTGTTACTAAAGCTGTTATAACAACCCAGGTGATACCCACCACATCACTTAACCCTTTGCAATCCAAAATGCCCCATATCACTAAAGCCTTTCTATGGCCTAAACTCACCGTTTCATTAATACATTATTTAAACAAAAATTAACTAACTTTTAAATTCCATAACAATTGGTTCCTCCTTTAAAGCATCCTTGTGCTCAAGGATGAAAAGAATGAAACCTTTTTTTGTAGCTCTACCAAATTCTCCCACATGGCAACTTTTGGAAATGCATTGGTCCATTCGATCAAAACTTCAGTTACTGTCTAGTTGCTTCTTGATTATGTAAGCTTTTATCCATAGTGGCTACACTTGACATGCTAGCAAGGTAATGCAAATATATGAGAGGACTGTAAGACCCCTCGCTCGACTCGGTCGCCGAGTCCAAGCTACAAGATGCTACAACCGTTGTCGGAGTAATCATAGATAAATACGATGTAAATATTTTATTAAACATAAATTCATGCAAAGTATGATACACACTCAAAATCGAGTCTCAATTGAGCTTTTGAAAGTTCTAAAGTTGACCCGAGCAAGTAGAATGACTAATTTGTAAACTTTTCAAAATTTGAGAAGAGGTATCAATACCCATATCAGGTATTGATATCATTTTTATCTTTGATGTTCCAAAAATTAAGATAAATCAAATGTTATCGATACCAAACTTATGGTACCAATACTTCTCTCTAGGTACTAATACATTACATTGGTATTGATACCGTTTTCACATTCTGCTACTTTTTGTAAAAACAAAACAAGATCAAAAGTACTGATACCCTTGTAAAGTATCAGTACCCTGATATAGAGTATCAATACTTTAGTCCGGTATCGATACCATTTTGAGGTTAGAAGTTTGGAAAATTTAGAAAAAATGCTAAGTACCAATACCTTTATATAGGGTATCGATACTTTAGTGCTAGAATGTCAAAATCATACAGTTTGGTCCCTTTTTCATGCTCAAATCAACTCAAACTCAAATGGTGCTTAAAAGCACACTTCAAACCCGCACAACACCAAATCAAAACATGTATACATCATATAATCACCTAACCAAAACATTTCCAACTTGAAAAATTCACAAATCATTCACAAATTGCACACCGCACATCATGTTCTAACTCAAATGTTTTGAATAAGCCAAAATGCTAAAATATGGTACTAAACCATACAATCAACTCAAACAACATGTACTTAGCTTAACCATGCATTTAGCCTTTTCATGCCTTTCTTATTCCATGCATTTCCATTCACCAAATACTATTCATACAACTAACCATCAATCAAGCAATTTGCCAACTTGTAACTATGACAAAATCAAATTCATTTATTCATATATGGTACTAAACCATACAATCAACTCAAACAACATGTATTTAGCTTAACCATGCATTTAGCCTTTTCATGCCTTTCTTATTCCATGCATTTCCATTCACCAAATACTATCCATACAACTAGCCATCAATCAAGCAATTTGCCAACTTGTAACTATGACAAAATCAAATTCATTTATTCATATATACCATATTAATGCCATATTGCAAATCATACATACATATTCCATAAGTTTAGCTAACATTAAGAGAGACATATATACATGCCACATAACCGCACGTAAAACATTCAAAAGGCTATTTAAAAGATAACTGGATAGTGTGAGTTCCGAACTGATCTGATCAATACGTTCTGCAAATGAACAAACTATAGAGAAAAGAAAAAAATAATAGAGTAAACAATTTGTATGCTTAGTAAGTTTATAAGCATAAAATATTAATTTACCTTACTTTACAATTGTACATAACATATTATTCAATTTGACAAATGGGACCTAAACATGGTAATACAAATTCACAAAGTGAGCTTTCATACAATTATGTCATATAATGAATCAACATGTAACATTCCGTTTCACTATAAATCAACATTCCAATGTCATTTTTCATAATTAATCCAACTCATTATCAGATGCTTATCAAGCTCAATTTGTTTCAATATCATTTCTCGATATATATGACCTTTTAGCTTGATGAACTTAGTAAATAAACTCGAATACACGGGTAACTACACCACACCAAAGAGCACCGTAGTGCTAAACAAATGGAAATAAAGTGCTAAATAGAGGGAATCAAAGTGCTAAACCTATACAAGCGCGCAACTATCCCTATTCACATGCCAACTGTATCCTAATCTTTACTACATTCATACGGGCACCACTTTGTACATATATGATCAATTATTTAAAATTTAGTTCATGTTTCACCTTTTTATACCATTTTGTAAATAATTCCCTTTGTAATCAAATAGTCATGCATTCGTAATTCAATTACACTGCAAATTAAGTACAATTACATCATATGAACTTACCTTAAAAAATTAGCAATTAACAAGATGTCGAAGACTAATCCACTAATTTGCCTTTTCTGCTATTATCTACGGTTTGGTCCAAATCCCAATCTATATGATAATTCATTTCAATTTATCAATATCAAACATTTTACTAACATTCCATGGTATGCATGAACCTATTTAATTTTTTATGAAACCCCTAAAATTTTTCATTTTATTAAATTTAGTCTTTAAAACTTAAATAATCATAACTTTCAAAATTGAGCTACGATTTCGAAATCGATCTCAATCACATCCTTCCACCACTCTCTTCTATCTATTAACATAGATATTTTATCCCACTATTTACTAATTTTACAATTTATTCCTTTATGACAAAACTAACAAATCCACTTTACAAAATAGTCCATTTTCACTTCTAAACATAAAATCTAACAATTTGGTACAAAAGCTTTAATAAATCATCAATGGAAACTTTTGAAAACTTTAACAGTTTTACAAATTGGTACACGGGTTAGTTAAATCAAGCTCCCAAGACCTTAAAAACATGAAATTTACAAGAAACAGACTTTAATCACTTACCAACTGAAGAATAAAAGCTTGAAACTCAAACCCCTTTATTTCTTAGCTATGGACAGTCAAAGAAGAGAAAAAAGATGAAAATATGATGATAAGTGTCATCTTTTTCTTTTATTTTAGCTTATATACCATGTTTAACTTTAATTAATTAAACTAATTAAACTTAATTAAACCATAATCACCATTAGCTTAAGATAGTGGATTTTAACATCACTATCCACTAACTATCATAAGAAATGGGTACAATTACTCAATTAGTCCTTTAACTACATAAAAATCCACAACAATTAACTTTTATCATTTTTACGATTTAGTCATTGTACTTTAATTAACTATCAATTTAATAAAATTATTAGACCCCAATTAAATATACTACTAAATTAGACTCGTAAATATGAAAAAAATAATATTTATAATCTCGATGACCAAAGCTGAGGTTTTGAAACCATCGTTTTTGACACCACTAAAAAATGAGCTTCTATAAGAACTTTGCCTATAGAAAAGCCTCATAAGGTGAAGTTCCAATTGTTGAATGGAGTGAAGTGTTGTACCACCATTTAGCCAAAGGTAGTCATAACATCCATTTCCTAGGTTTCTCACTAGACATGCACCTCAAATACCCCTCTAGACATTTGT
This sequence comes from Gossypium longicalyx, assembly GCA_025698465.1. Taxonomy (NCBI): domain Eukaryota; kingdom Viridiplantae; phylum Streptophyta; class Magnoliopsida; order Malvales; family Malvaceae; genus Gossypium; species Gossypium longicalyx. The sequence continues at coordinate 65,820,060 of CM047001.1, read as the reverse complement.
TCAACGCCTCTATTTGCCCATCAATTTCAGGGTGGTAAGTTATAGAAAGCTTCAATTTAGTGCCCAACCTTTTAAACAACTTTTGCTAGAAAATAGAAACAAAATCTTGTCCTTATTAGACAAAATTGATTTTGGAGCCCCATGGAGTTTGTAAAGGGGTGTGAGAGGGCCACAAAATGACCATACTTGGTCAATGTGTCAACCACCACCAGGATGGTGTCCTTGCCTTTCGAATTAGAAAGGTCCGCTATGAAGTCCATGCTGAATTTTGCCCATGTTTGATTAGGAATTGGTAGTGGCTATAGCAACTTAGGTTTAGCAACATTATCACTTTTACATTTCTAACACACCTCACACTCTTTCACCCATTACTTCACTTCATTTGTCATGCCCTTCCAATACAACAAGCTAGATAAATGACTTCTTATGATATGAACTCCTAAATGACCTCCCGATGCACTACTATGGAAATATTCAAAAAGCTATTTCATCAACCTACCATTTACCCCTATTGTAATCGTACCCTTTCTTTTAATGTACTTACCATCCTAAGAGTATTATAATTTAGACAACAATGAACTACCACTCATTTGGTTTAAATGCAAAAAAAAAGACTCCATTGGCTTCATTGACAAAGTACCATCCACAATATTATGTACCCCTTTCCTATACACAATGTCACACTTGTATCCCAACATTTTGGCCACCCATTTTTGTTGGAATAAAGTGATAGGTTTCTTTTCAGATATCAAGCTTTGATGGTATGTTCTAATATTAAAATATGTACCAACTAGGTAAGCACTCCATTTCTTGACTGCCATGAGAATTGTCAACATCTCATTGTCATAAATGAATAAGGATTGATTATTGATACCAAAAGCCTTAATTAAAAATGTAACAGGCTTCCCTCCTTAGTGTAAAACAACCCCTACACCATGCCATAAGTATATATTTCAATACATAATTCAAATTTAAATTCAAGAAGTACAAGTACAGGAGCAAAAAAAAAACAAAAAAAACTACCTTATTCAATTGTTGAAAAGCTTGAGTGGCTTGCTAATTGAATTTCCACTTATTTTTCCTAAGAAGATCAGTAAGGGGCTTGCCTAACACTTCAGAATGTTTGAAAAATCTTCTGTAATACACAAACAATCCCAAGAACCCTTTCAACTCATTGATAGACTAAGGCACAAGCCGATTGGCCACACAATCCACCTTGGAGGTGTCCATAGCCATACCCCTATTGGAAATGACATGCCCCAAGCATTTCAACTTATAGGCTCCAAACCTATATTAGCTCATTTTGGTATAAAGCTAGTGCTGCCTTAACAAAGTAAGGACCTCCCTTAAATGAAGCAAATGATTAGACCATATAGCTAAATAAACAAGAATTTCATAAAAAAAGACAACTTGACATTCTTAACAAAGGCTTGAAAACAACATTTATAAGAGCTTGAAAATTGGAGGGAGCATTAGTGAGGCCAAAAGGCATCACAAAGAACTCATAGTGACCCTCATGAGTTTTAAATGTAGTTTTGTGGATATCTGATTCGCATATCTTGATTTGATGGTACCTTGACCTCAAATCTAGCTTGAAAAAGTAAGAGGCAACCCAACTTATATAGGAGCTCCTCAATCACAAGTGTGGGAAACTTATCATTGATAGTGAGTTGATTTAACTATTTGTAGTCAACATACAACCTTCAAGAGCCATCATTCTTATTGACCATCATAATTGGGGAAGCAAAAGAACTGTTGCTATCCCTAATGGTCCAACCTTGCAACATTTCCTTTATCTTCCTCTCAATTTCATTTTTTGTATAGCAGGGTATCTATAGGCTTCATTTTCATAACCTGTTGTTCATCCTTCAAAGGGATCTTATGATCTTGCAATCGAGTAGGAGGAAAACTTGTTGGTTCCTTGAACACATCATTAAATTGATCCAATAAAGCCTTCAAATTAACTTGAAAGGAAGGAGTAGAAATAGTCAAAGTGGCCTAATCTTTGGTAGCCATAACTATAAAGAAAAGGTCCCAATTAATTTTCCACAAAAGAGAGAGACACCTCATAACTTTTTTCCCATACAAGAGATGGATAGCTCAGGCACAATCCCTTGTAACATATAGACTTTCCCGTAATAAAGTTACTGTATGGTTAAGGTGGCAAAATCCCACACTATGGGCACTAATGATAACATCCACTAAATACCAAGGAATATATCACATCCCTTGAAAGGAAGGGCCATAAAATCAGTAAGAAATTAAGCCATTTCTACCTGCCAAGCTATATCCCTACATAGGCCACTAGTGGACACTGTCCTTCTATAACACTCCAACTCGGTCTAAGAGTTTCGGTTAAGTTGAAGGGGTTACATTTCGATCACCGAAGTGATCCTATAAAGCGATTCTTTTACTTGAGTTAATTTTGTATAAAAATAACTCTTTTTGTTTGTAGGAAAAACATTCATTAATTTAAACTGGCTTTACTTAGCAATTTGATTACAATATCATTAATATGGAGTTTTGAAAAACGATTAAGGTTTTCAAGGAAAAGATTTATCAAAACTTGTATTTTGTAAAGAAGTGGAAAACGTTTAAAGTAATGGTTTTTTAAACCGAAAAGCATGCAAATATCAAATTATTAGCTAAGTGTCATGCCTTAGAATAAATAAGCTAAACAACTTCACCCTATATATAAAAGTGAGAAATAATTAATAATTACAACCTCGAGAATAAAAGAATTAAAGAAAACTTTAATGAAAACTTTAAAATAATAATAACAAAAAACGAATTGCTAATCCGAGGCTCCTCCGATACCTTTTCGATTCCTAATTTTCTATGCTTCCTGAGAGGAAAAGAAAGGGGGACTGAGCTTACAACGTCTTTGTATGAGATTAATCTTAAACCATTATATATAATTAATCAAATAGTACAATATTATTTCAAAGCATAATAGCATATTAAACATAATGTAAGAAACATATATTAAATCAATGCATATGCGTAATATATTTATGATGCAATTCACATGCAAATTTCTCACCAGTCCATCCTAATCGCCCTCGAGAATCGCTCGACACACCAAAAACACATATAAAAAATTGACCACCCCAGATTTGTTTTTCGGTGATGGTGGCCGTTCACTTGTCATCTATCACGATGACCTTTACTACAATAACTTACCATCCCAATTGCTCAATTTTTATGGCTTTTTACTACAATAAACTATCATCCCAATAGACTCGGTTTGGTGGTTTATTAACCTACCATCTCGACTTATCTATTTTGGATGACATAGCCGCCTACTTCGTGCAGTATTAACTTTAGGTGTGGAGTTAAATCGATATTGTCTCCTACGGAACTCATCTGTCCTCCGTACCCAATTTCATGTAATTATGTACATATACTCATCATATCATACTCGTTATCAATATTTGATGCTATGCTTATTTAGTACATTTATTGTCACATACTATCATTAGCCGGCATGCTATTATTTATTTATTCATAGCTATATTCACATATACTCATATAATTTGTGTGAGTAGAAACAGACAGTGTCACATGTATAAAATTTTTATGTGAACTCTCAAGCCTAATTATCTAGCACGTATACAGGTTCGCATATAAGCTCGCATATACCAAGGGTTTGCACAACATATAGTCTTACATGTAACAAGTTTCCATGTAATAAAATAACTCACATGTAATCAAATGACTTCGCATGTAATAAACTATAGGTTCACATGTAACAACATATAGGTTTGCATGTATTAACATATAAGTAGTGGTTCGCATGTAATAATAAATGCATGTAATATTCTACAAGTTCGTATGTAACAACAATTAGGGGTCGTACATGATAATCTATAGGTTCGCATGTTTATTCTAAGAGCTCGCCTACTAATTCCTATATAATTTTGCATAAGGGTTTGCAATAAGAGGCTCGCCTATAGGGTTTTAAATACAATGGTGGTTTGTAAAAGGGTTCGTAGAGGGTTCGTATGGGGTTCACCTACAAACTACTCTCTTTCTAACACTACAATTAATCATACATAATTATTTAAGTTTAGATCCCACATCTGATTTGAAGACACAAAAACCTTAATTTGGAAGCAGAGGTTGAAGATCCACTTGAGGGAGAGGGATGATTTTAAAACTTTGACTCATTTTTCTTTGAAAATTTATTTGGAAATAAAAGAGCTTGAGGATGTTTTTCTTGAAATTTTCTAAGTAAAAATTCTAGGGTTTGATTCAAATTGGCTATTTATAAAACTATTTTCCCTAATTGAAATAGGTTTTAGGAGTTCATGTAGAATTAGGACTATTTTAATTTAAGGACTAAACTTTTAAAAAATGGTTTTTTGCTAGGCTAATTTTTAAATTTGACACTTTTATGAGGTAAAAATAGAAAAATAAAATATTTTGGTTAAATGTACACAAGGGGTTTCGAACTTAAAACTTATAGGTAAGTTAAAGTTAAAATTTTATCACTAAACCAACAAGCTCATTCTTGCTAAATTTTTTAACAGAAATAATTTTTAAGTCATTCTAACTCTCTTACCTTATGCTTTAAAAGGAAAAAGAATAATTTTAAAACTACATTTTATTCTTATTTCTTTTAGGCCAATTTTTAGGATATGACACCTTCCATCTATTGCAGTCGCTCTGAGTTTAAACTGTTGAAAAGAAAAAAGGGTTTATAACCAAGGCTCCATCAATAAAATTATGTCTACTACTAGAGTTCACTAAAACGACTACCCTTTTATTACCAAATTGAGTAGTGAAGCTCATCATGTTGGGTCTTTGAGACCCTTGCATAACATGAAGGTAGAGTACATATGAATTAGTTAGGCTGGGTCTGGTTAGACTTCTTCCAAATGCTTTTGACATTCCAAGAATTCTTCTTTATCCCTTGTAGGAGTAGGATCTAGCAAGATCTGGTACAACTGGGACTTAGTGCACTTATGTCCAGGAACATACTTGGCATTATGCCAAAAACACAAGCCTTTCTTTTTTCTTTCCTCAATCTCATTGGGAAAGGGGAACTTGGTAAAAGGTATGGTAATGTTGGAGTAGATCAAGTGGAATTAGAGGCTTGGATACCGATAGGAAAGTTTGAAGGCTTTAGAAAAGATATGGGAGTAGGAAAAAGAGAAGAGGTGCAAATAGGAAAACTTGGCATAGGGAGAAGGCATTTCCTTTGGGTATTTGGAAAGAATGTTTTCTACCTGCCGAGCTAGTAAAAAACCTTCAACCAGATACTTGGGTTTAAACAAACGTAGATATTGACCAATCTCAAGTTTCAAGTTACTCGAAAAAATGCTAAGGGCATAAGCCTCTGAGAGTTGTAATTGGTTTAAGAGACTTACAAAGGAGTCATGATAGCTATCAACAAATCTTTTTTTCTTCAAAGAGAACGGATCAGCCATGGGATCCTAGAAGACCTTTGAACTAAGTCGATCCCTTAAGCTTTGAACATATAAATCCCAGTTAAGCAAGCAGAAGAACCCACCCTACTGTTGAGTGTAAAAAAGGTTCCAGTCTAATGCCTTTCCTTCTAGATGCAACATGATTATGTACCTTAATTGTTTTAGGGACCCTTTCTCCCTCTAAATATTGCTCCATCTTGGCCCACCATTCTCGGAAGTCAGTCCCATCAAACTTAAGACAATCAAGCTCGCAAGGATGAGATCAAACCTCCATTGAAGCATATTAAATTGAACCTAAACTAGCATCGTCCAAGGAAACTACAGGAACAATAATAGTAGGAACTTTAGGTGGAAAACCTAGAGGAGCATCCCTAAGTATTCCTTTGCCCTTATCCTTTGCAACACGAAACCAACAATAGGATCAAATTTTCCCAAGCATTGTTCAAAAAGATGCTTCATCTCATTCTTGAGTTCAACACGAAAATAATCTTGAAAACTTGCCAAACGAGCCTCCAATTTCTTGTCCAGATCAATCTGTAACTTGGAAATTTCCTATTTTAGTTGCCCCACCTTTGCTTGAGTACCCGTAGTAACACTATCACCCACTAAGAAGGAACAACAGGCTTTGATAGCCTTGATACGGAAGAATTAATTTAAAGAGAGAAGAGAAAAGAAGAGAAAATAAAATAGAGAAAGAGAGAACATAAAAAAATTCCTTAGATTTTTCTTGAATGATTGACTAAAAGCATGAATGGCTCTTAATGTCCAACCAGGGAAGGTAGTTACAAAGTCATTCCCAAGGTCATTACTAAATCTGTTTTAACAACCTAGGTGATCCGCACCGTATCACTTAAGTTCCTTACAATCCAAAATGCCTCATATCATTAAAGCCTTTCTATTTCCTAGACGCGTCATTTCATTAATATGTTATTTAAATAGAAATTAACTAACTTTTAAATTCTGTAACATTTTGCTTGAGGTTTGAGTTAACCTGAGAAAGAAAAAAAGAAAGGAGAAAGATGACGTCTTGTGCTTGGCTGGAGGAAAGAATGGTGGTGAGCGAAGACGGTGTTCGTGTAAAACCTATGGTTTCACTTTGGCCAAAATAGTTGGATTTTTTTAACGAAAGAAGAGAAATTAATAAGGAAAAAAAATGTAAATGTTTTATTATTAATAAAAAGAAATTGAAATCAAATGTTGGCATTTGAGTCATTAAAACGACTTGAATTAGTTGATCATGTGTATAGATTTGATCATCTTATACGACCACATAAAAAAAAATTAACGAAAACGGTCAAGGGGCTAACTTAAGCGACAAAATAAAAGAAGAGGGGGTAAACTAACCAAAAATAGTAAAAAAGGTTAAAGTGAGATATTAAGCCTTCTTTATCATTATACTTTTTGAAATTTAAAATTTTAATTTAGATGCAAACCATAGTTACTAATTCATTAACTAGCCTTTTGTGAGTAACATGTGGAAAAAAAACGAATTATGTGAAAATATGTTTGACATTACAAACTTTGAAAATAATATAATGAATTTAACAAATGTTGTTTGGTTAAGACTGGAATTTAAAATTCGAAAAATACAAGAACTAAAAATGACTAAATTAAAGTATAGAGATTAAACCCAAACTTACGCATAATACAAAAACTAAAAGTTGAATTTAACCAATTTTATATAAAAGATATTTGTACTAGTTTTGTCTATAATTATCCAAAACTTAATAACGATTTTAATTAGAACAAAAAGGTGTAAGAGAATGAAGTCTTGGGAATTTTAAGTTTTTAAGTCTGTGTTTATCTATGTAAGTTAACCTTTAGATTTATTATGGTTATAGTTAATTTAATTTGAGTGTAATTAGATATGGAATTAATTATTCAGTTCAATACTTATAATGATTGATTTTTTTATTAGAACTATTAATATAATTGTAACTTCAAAAATAATTATAATAAAAAAACATTTTTATACTAAATACAAAATTTCAATATCATTATTCGATATATAGGTAATTAGATGTAAATTTAGTGTGTAAATTTTTGCAGAGTTGGATTGGAGGTGCCAAAGGTTGAAGTAAGGTTCCAGAACTTAAACATTGAAGCCAATGCTCATATTGGGTCAAGAGCTTTACCTAATTTACTCAACGTTACTCGCGACTTCTTCGAGGTTAGTAACTTACGTATCTTTCTTGTTGTTCATCTTTTTTTGTTAGTATGATGGATGGATATTCATTGATATTATATTAATAACCACAATAATGTTCTTTTACAGTGTATCCTAATAGGATTGAGGATTTTGCGTCCTAATAAATGTCAGTTACACATATTGAAAGACATCAGTGGTATTGTTAAGCCAGGAAGGTAAAGACTCACTACTTGCATGTGTTTTAATGTATAAACAATTTAATATAAAAGCTTGGTAGTGGTTGGAGATTAGTAACTTGTTGTTTTAGGATGACGTTGCTTTTAGGACCACCAGGATCGGGCAAATCCACCTTGCTTTTAGCTCTTGCTGGGAAACTTAACTACAAATCTTTGAAGGTAAGTATCAACCTACAAGCAAATCACATGCTTGTTACTGTCATTTTCACGAATCACTCTGTATCGCCTTTCAACTTGCTTTTCTCCATATACAAAAAGTTTTATTTTACGCTTTGCAGGTCAGTGGTGATATTACATACAATGGCACAAACCTCAATGAGTTTTATGTAAGAAGGACTTCAGCATACATTAGCCAAACAGATAATCACTTACCAGAGCTAACTGTTCGAGAAACATTTGATTTCGCTGCTAGGTGTCAAGGTGCAAGTGAGGGCATGGCAGGTTTGTCTACTTCCAATATTGGCAAATATTAGATTTTTGTTAAAAGCAATCTAAAATATATTTTTGTGCTAAATTAATTCAAATATTATGATATTAATTTGGTATCATGAAGTTTACAACTTTAGGAAGGAATACTTAATGTAATAATTTTAAACAGTGTTTATGAGTACTATTTGACAGAAGAACCCACAAACATTCTATTTATATCTAGTTTAGGCAGCTAACGTGCACTCATTGGACCAGAATTTTTGTTCACTGACTCCATATGGCTTCACCCCTCTCCAAGATTGTGTTTTACACCCCTCTGACTTTAAAATATCTTCTAAGACTTTATATTGTTTAATATATTTAGAATTTTATTAATATATTTTTATTTTAAGAAATTTAATTATTTTATTTTTTAATTAAAAAATTACAATTCCAATTATTCAAACATTTATAATTATTCTATTAAATTAAACTTTTTCTTTGGCTACATGAGAGTTTAAACATGAAGGTTTACTCAAATAGAGACACTTGCATGCCCATCATGTGGGCTGTCACAAGTTCATGTCAGGGTCCATTCCAGCTACTCCCATCACATGGCTCCCATCACTCTATCATTGACTCTAAAAGGTTGAGTCAAGACATATTCAATTACATCCAAGTAGAGTAGAGTACTCCACAACTTTACTATAGTAGGACACTAGTGGTGATGGGCCCACGTCTAAACTATCTCTTTACAAATCCTTTCTTTCTCCAAAGAGTGCAAGATTCTGGAATCATGACAAAGACCTTGTCTAAGTAAAACCCAACTCTACAACCCCCTTAAAACCTCAACTAGGAGCTTTCAGAATCATCGTGTGAACCGTTCTTATAACTTACTATGCAACATCTTGCATCAGCAATTAGCTTCATCTATGAGAAGAGAACAAGAAACATGTCTTTATTGAATGAAAACAACCTAATCGTGTAAAAACCAAGGAAATTTAACTAAGCTACAACAACAATATAACCCATCTATATCATTTCAAGCAACATACCAACAAAAACCTACAAGTCGAGGATATCAAACCAGGGTACTCCAATATGGTTACTAGTGATCTTGTTTGGCTACGCAGATTCTTAGCCTTTTTAGACCAACCGGCCAGAGGTCCCACAATTCTTTGTTGCAATAATCAAGCGGCTTTGGATATTGCCACCAATTCGATTTTTCATGAGCGCCTTACATCCACTATTACGTCAATTATTAACAACACCTCACAACAATATTGCCCATTATTCCTTCCACAACATTATCCAAGGTATAAAGATCAACTGTCAGCCCCACGACACTACCAGGGATACTAAGAACCAACACCAACACCACCACTACTTGCGACAAAAGATCTTGTAGTTCAAAATTCCACCCTAAATTGCCAAAAATACTCTAAGATGCAAGGTCAGCTGAAAATCATCCTCATCCAATTCGGGTAAAAGTAATAAATAAACAATGAAATGCCAACTCATCCAAGAGCTTTAACTTGTCCAAACCATTTGACATTCGAGAGAAAATCTCATATAGCAAATTGACCACATCCCGACGCGCGTGTGGTGAGGCTTGTAAAACTGCATTTAAATATAAAATTAAAGTACAGTATCTGCAAGTATATATAAATTGTAATATAGTTAAAGTGTTACAATGGAACATTGGGAAGTATTGCAAGGATCGTATCTAAGAGAGGTCTGCCTAAACTAAATTGAAAATTAACACACTACTAGGTCTAAATACTACTTACGTACTAATTATATTATGACAAGAAAATAATAACAAGATGATTTATCAAAGAACATACAAATAATTACTAAAATGAAACAATTGAATTTCAATCAAGTTAAGTAGATAGAAGATTAACTCGCATCTGTATTCATGATTAACTTCAGATTCAGGTTTTTAACGACTTAGCTAATGATTAACCTAATTAATACTTTTTGGCCTATAACCAGATTAATTTATCAATTCAAACTACTTATTGTTCAACCTAATTGCTTAAACCAGGTTAGGTTAAGTTGGTGTTAAGTAGATTATCCTTTCGGCCTCGTCTACCTAGGTTTCTTCCTAACATCATCAATCATAGGGTTTAATCTCGCTTAACCTATTCCAACTAAGTTATGGTAAATCCCAACCCTTAGCCAATCATTCCTATTTTCGCTTGTCAATCTTTCTAGGGTTCTTAGTTCATGGTCATACTTGATGCAATTTTCACTAATCAAATTTTGCACATTCAAAATAAATGTAAAAACTAGAGAAGGGACAAGAGAAATCTAGATCCGTGAGTATTTATTGAAGCTTGATTGTTAAAGCCCTTGAATGAATGTTGATCTTGATTCGATTGAAGTAGAAACGAAAGTAAACAAGTAAAATTGCTAAAAAAATTGAAACTGAACTTTATTTGAAATAACAAATTGTTTAAACAAAAAAAAAACTAAATTGAAACCCTAATTCTAAGAAGAAAAATAATTAATTGCTGAAGAGAACCCCTTTAATAAGGTTCTAAGAGCTTAATATTTATAGTGTTAGGGTTTGATGATCAAATTAGGTCAAGTTACAAACTCTATAACATGCTAATTATCATTGTATGGACAAAAATACCTTTAGTTGTAAGTTGGACCTCCTCAGACCGGTGTCACGATATCTTAAAGCTGTTGTAGCGACATTGGACATCGATTGCAACCCCTCTGTTAGTGTAAATCTTTGGTGAGAAAAATGATAAACACATGAACGAAACACAAACAAAAACTCGAACAGGAAACAAAGTAATAGGATAATGTTCCAAGGTGTGTATCAAGCCACTATCTTTAAGGTTCTATTCGCCCTCACCTATACTCAGTGTGCAAATAAGTTTCACACAAATGAGCTTCGAGGATGCAATGAAGCCTAATGACTATTTGCGTTTTGCATTAATGAAAAAAGTCCACTAAGCACTGAGTAGAGTATAACAAGAAAATCAATTCATATAAAGAATTTCTGCAGTAATCATTTATAAAAAAATCTAATAATAGTAGAAGATGGAGAAATGATAGAAAGAACTTTTGAGAAATTGTTGGTATTTTTTCCAAATGAAATTCCACTCTTATTTATAGGAATTTTCATGTCTCTTTATAGAGACATCTTTCAATAGGTGTCTTTTCTGAATAATCACATCTTTTAAAGATAAATAATTATTCATTAATATCTCTTAATTAAACATAAGTATTCAAGTAATATTGTTTGAATAGTTATAGTTCTTTGTCAAAAATCAAGTGATATAACTATTGACCACTAACCAAAATATATAAGTTTTGATTAATTATACCATTTCATTTATAGTTATTGGAGCACTATAAATATTTGAAAATGTTCTAGCACCTTCTTGGTTTGAAGTTGGATGTCGCGACATTGAATGGTTATTGTTGCGACATCGAAGGCTAAATGATCCCTCTCTAGGTTCGAAGTTTGTTATCGCGACATTGGGTAGTTGTTGTTGTGACACCAATAGTTGGATATTCCCCTTTGAGCTTCGTAGTTAGTTTCCTCCTTAGGTCCAGATTGGCCTAACAGGTCATAAAACACACTAAAAAAATTCATTTTATTTAATTCAAATGTGAAAGTACTAAGCCTATAAACTTGAATAAAAAGATAACAAATTGCTCGATTACAAGCTCATTAAGTGTTTAATAGAGCTTAATTTGCCACAACAAATTGTGGTAGATAAAAAATCCACCTCGAAGCAAGAAGACGTAGCTTCCTCGATCCCTGGTTGACATTGAAATCAAAATAGACTAGCCAAAGATGAAGAATATTAGCCACTAGTGATCCACTCTCAAAGGTAGAATGCCCTTATTAAGGAACAACTTGAATATTTGAGAAAGAAGCTAAGCAACCTCTATAGAACAAGGTCGAAGAAGATGTAATAGGCATCTTATTTAAATGACCCCCTTGCTCCTAAGGTCACTAGCAAGATAATGCCTGCAACTTTTGGCACTTAGAGGATCACCTAGTTTAGGAAAGTAACTACATGGAAATTTTTGGGTTCCTCAGATGCACTCAAATGTAGATTCCTCCCCATAACCCTTAGGTAACAGAGTAGAACCTATCTTACTATCCTTCTAGGAACCATTTGTATTTTTTTGAACAAGCATAGCTATTTTTTAGCCACTTTCCAATAAACCCACTTTCAAAGTCCAGCCGGTCTTACTTCCCTCTAATAAAAATCTAATGAGCTACCTTGATACTAAATATGTTACTTCAAAGTTACTTAGACAACCAAGAAGTTAACCAATAAATTGGCCATCTCATTATTCATCTGTAGAATAAGCCATGATAACCTTTAGTATGCTTTACCTGACGACAAACTTGAGAGGCTATATAACCTCTATGAAAGAGTAAGCAACTATACCAAGACAAAAGAAATGTGAATGTTTAACTTTGTCACCCTGAATAGTGAACAACACAAATGAAGCCCTAACCTTGAGGTAACTTGGGGGGCAACACTTCTTACGATCCCCTAAGAGTGTAACGAAAGGCTCTATAGGGCCTTCATTGATGAAAACTTCCAAAGGAGAAGAGGAGCCCCATAAGACGATTTCGATACCTATACCCCTTTGAATGACTCTCCAGCTTAAATCTTAAGCAAGGTAGAAAGATAGGGGAGCTTTGAGTCTTCAGTTAATGGCACTTAATAATCTATCTCATCTAATAGTCAATTTAATAATCTTAATGGGGATAAACATCAATGTATAAATACCTGAGTTAGTGAATAACTAACAAGTGTCTAACAAATACCTAAGTTGGTGTATATTTTATAGGCATAAGCTAAATCATTAACCATTATTCTCATTCATCTCCACCCCCTAAATAGGTTGTATCTTATAGGTAGCCCTAACAGTTGGTGTATATCTTAGTTTGGTTGGTAATTATTCGATTAGATTGCTAAAATTCAACCAACATCTTGTCACACACTCTCTTAATATTTTTATTAACCTAACTATTACTTATTAATTTATAATTACCAATTAAATAGTTAATCTTATCAACATTTAAACTAACTATTAAAAAACTTAAATTACTAAGCCATTAACCTACAATTCCCCAATCAATAGGAAATATTAGTTCATCTGGAAATTCAAAACGAATACATGATTAATAATGATAGACAAACTTGCAAAAGAAATAAGAAATGTTGTTCCCATGAAACTTAATTCTCTTCAATACCAAATCCGAGAATTGATTGGAATCCACAAGCAAATCTAAGCAATTACTCTTAAAACAAGGAATATGTAAAGAAAAGTAAAAATAATTATGGCTACTATTGTAATGCTAAGAGTTGTTTTAAATGTGGAAAGAACAAAATTGGATTTGTAAAACCAAACCAAAATTAAGAGAATATTAACCTAAAAGTGTTATGATTGGGCATTGTAGCATTCATGTCTCTTTGTATTTTTTGCTTCCTCTTCTTTTGTTCTATCATTGTGCTAATCTACACCCAAAAATCTCTAATAAAAAGGCTTTCTAATTTTCATAAAAATCATATAAAAACTTGTTAAAAAAATAGTAGTAGTAAAATAACTATCATTGAAACTAGAATTTATGTGATTTATGAAACGAAAATGAAAAATTAACTAAAATGCCATATAATGATACAAATTCGCCAAAGAAACAAACTAAATGGAAACAAAAGGAAGATTACAATATGATCATGATGAGCAATCATGAGAGGTTATACTAGTATATAGTGATAGCATAGATGAAGTATTGCACTGAAAGGTTTCGAGAAGAGGACCTCTTAAAAAAAGTAATTGAATAGGGAGAACATTATATTTGATTTCACTGAACAGTTCATAGAGGTGAAGGTATCCATCACCCTCTTAATTACTATGGATGATTGAAGGCATACCACAATAGTAATGGTAGAAATTCTTTTCATGGACCAGCCATCAACATATCCCTTTTTTTGGTTAACGACTAATGCAAAAGGCCAAGTTACTTCTGGTGACCATTTGCATGAAGGTAATATTCCTAACCCTAACTAAACTGGGGTATATGCAATCTAAACAAAAAACGGTGAGATAGCTCCATATTACTTTTGTCCAATTAACTTAATGAAGACAAAGATCACTAACATAATCTTTTGGAAAATGACAAAGAAAGAAGCCAGGAGAAAATGATAATAGAAACCTAAGTAAACATAATTTCTAAGAGCATGATAAGCTTGGGAAGTTTGGATGTTTGGGGTCAGATGAACCAATTTAAAGTATCATTTAAAGGGTAGATAGAAGATTTATAGCTCTACCATAACGACCCAAGAGAGTAACTCAAATCTATCCTACCTTCCCCAAGAACAAGAAATGCATCCTAAAGGGCTTGCTTAGAGAGAATGTTGATGTGTTTATATGGTCAACAAAAAATATATCATCTTGGAAATTTTGAGTGGAGAGGATAGATCTGGAGATGATATTGAATTAAACAGTAGACTTCGAGGTGCAGGTGTCGCTTTTCAAAGAGAACTATTTGCCCCCACACAAAGTTGCTAGAGGGTTAAGACAAATTTCCTCCCGGGATACAACGAAGCTTTTGAATTTCCTTTGATTAGTTAAATTGAGGAATTCCCTAACTCTTACTCTAATTTTTGAAAAATATAATTGATTGTAATATCTTTGTGAGTAACATAGACCCTCTATTTATATACACTCAATGGACACTATTTTGAAGAGTCACAACCCTTTACATTTGATTTCCATGGGATATGTTTTTCTAAGAATTATGTCTAATGGAAATCAAATGTATCCATTGAATAAATCACCATTTTCTAATAAGTGCTCATGAATAATAATGAATTTACAATCTTCAATTTCCAACATGTCAAATATTGACACGTAGTCATTACACACTCTTTAAATGTCAGCCTTGAAGTCAAATAAAAGAAGCGTAGGATTTCACAAAAATAATCTAAGCGGTCAAAGAGTGGTGTGAAAACTCTTAGCAATTGATTTCATCAATGGTGGTATACCTGAGTGGCTTTCTAATGTGCTAATGGTGATAAAGGATAATAGGAAGTTGTGCATGTGTATGCATTTTATTAATTTTAACAAGGCTTGCCCAAAAGGTAGATTCCTAGTCCTAATGATTGATAGCTAGTCAATGCATCAATAGGACACAAACATTTAAGTTTCATAGGTGTGTTCCCAAACTATAACCAAATCCTATTGGCTTTAGAAGATTAAGAGAAGAAAACTTTCATCAAAGAGGATGGGCTATTTTGTTACAAGGTAATGTTTTTCGACTTGGAAAAAATATATTTATATGATGAAAACTCATCAATAACTAATTAGGTTGAAAATTAATAAACCTTGAGTTACATTTGAGAAGAGAATTGCACAACCCGAAGTAAAAAATAAGGCAAGATGCGCATACCCTATTCCAAATTAATATCATAAAACATAGATAAACCATTCATATCTTATGCCCATAACCATCCATAATATATTCATAATAATTTTGAACATATTAAGTTAACATTAGATCTATTTAATCAACTTGGAAATTTCAAAATTTCTCAAATTTAATTTAAATAAAGAAAATTGTAATATAATTAAACTTGACCAAAATTAAATTACTTTGATTAAAACAAATTTTTCGATTAAGTCTTAACTCAATTGGCATGGGCATTGTTGCCAATGCAGGAGGACGTGTGTAAGAATGCGCTGAAGTGTATTATTCTTTTATTTATGGGTTAGGGAGGTGCTATGGTTAGCTCTAGGCATTGTTTAAAAAAAAAAGCATTTATGATGAGGTTCTATAATAAGATTGTTAAAGACAAATTTAATTTTGAATTGTAATCTATAAAAGTATTTTCGATAACTACCAATTTTTTAAATCAACATGGATTTCAATTTTTTTTAAAACTAATAGATTCCATAACTTTTATTTATAAATTCATTACATAAAGATAAAATTTAAATTAAATTCTTAACATTTAAGATTTAATAAAATTCTAACCTTAATTTATTTTTTTAAACTTTATAAAAATTAAACTTTTAACTATTAGATGTTTAAGCCAATTGAGTCTTAACTCGATTGGTATGGGCAATACTGTCAGTACAGGAAGACGTGGGTTCGAGTGCATTGAAGTGCATTATCCTCCTATTTATAGGTTGGGGGGGCTATGTGTAGTTTTATGCATTGTGTTAAAAACAGCAAATATGATTAGAACATATAATCAGATTGTTCAATAAAACACTATTAGGTGTTTAATTTTTTACATTTTTTCAGGTAATATCTATTTTTCCAGAGAAAGCTGCCGTGTTATGTTATATCCAAAACATCCTACCTTAAGCATTTGTCATGGGAGACCCATTTCGTGATCAATAAGAGTATAACACTCAATATATTAAACAATTCGATGCCACAAGTCTAAGGTTTATTTACACTACCATCACATGAGATTATTTTCAAAAAATATGTGAGTGAAATATCAAATGGAACTCTCATAGCGAGTCATTTTAAGTATACTTATTCTCGTAACAAGCACTTACGTATTGTCCCCAAGTATCCTATCATTCAACTTATGAGTTTAGTTATATGTATTACATGCATGGAGGTTTAACAGATGTCGACCTTTAAGCATTTTTATGTCATGTTTTGACAATACAATGGCCAAGAACGATTTTGGCAGCACAACTTTAATGCATAGGGATCTCATAATTATAGCTTTTTACATTTCACTTGTAAAGCCTTATGTATTCCATCAATTTACATAAGTGTTAAACTTCATTAAAAAACATTTTACTCGTTGAAAAAGAAATATCTCAGTTTTTTAAAATTATTAATAATAAAATGTTTACTACCAAATAGTAGTTGGTGATCACAAGTACACTCGACTCTCCAACTTTCCTAAAACCTACACTAATGGCTCTTAGCACCATCATGTGAACTGCTTTTAATCTCCTCCGCCATATCTTTCATAAACAATGATTATGTTTTGCTTCTAACTTTTGTTTCATATTACTACTTCTCTTTAATACTAAATATATACTTCCAGGGTGTATGAAGGAATTAACCAAACTAGAAACAGAAAATAATATACGCCCAGCTCCGGAGATTGATGCTTTCATGAAGGTTAGTTTTTTAAAAGAAGAAAAATGTTATGAGAATTATCGATGCAATTGTTCTCATTATTATTATTATTATTATTATTATTACTATTATTATTATTATTATTATTATTATTATTATTATTATTTACAAACTTGTTTCTTTTACTTAATTTTGCATAGGCATCATCTGTCGGGGGTAAAAAGCATAGCATTTCAACAGATTATATCTTAAAAGTGCTTGGCCTTGACGTATGTTCAGAAACTGTCGTCGGAAGTGACATGCAAAGAGGTGTCTCCGGTGGACAAAGAAAAAGAGTTACTACAGGTGTCTCTTTTGATACAATTTTTTCATCATTGAATTTTGCCAATTAAGATTCTTATCGCTTGCATTATCCACATTTGCAGTTATATACAAAGTTACATTTCTATCTTAAAATCCTTGGAAGCATGAGATTGTTTTTAATATCTTATAATACAATATTAATTAATTAAAAATAAAGACTTTAATTAGGGTTATCATTTGACTTTTAGTTTAGACAGATTATGGTATTGTCCTTGTGCAGGAGAAATGATTGTTGGGCCGAGAAAAACTCTTTTTATGGATGAAATATCCACTGGACTTGATAGTTCTACAACATTCCAAATTGTAAAATGTGTGAAAAATTGTGTTCATCTAATGGAAGGAACTGTACTCATGGGTTTACTACAACCTGCACCGGAGACATATGAGTTATTTGACAATATAATGTTGTTATCTGAGGGATATATGGTGTATCAAGGCCCTCGAGAAGATGTTTTGGAATTCTTTGAGTCATTAGGATTCAAATTGCCACCGCGTAAGGGTGTTGCAGATTTTCTTCAAGAGGTATTCATTTCTCCATAGCTACATTTATGGTTAGATATTCTTTAGGTACTTTCCTAACTAGTTGTTGTTGTTAGGTGACCTCTAAAAAAGATCAAGCTCAATACTGGGCTGATCCATCGAAGCCATATGAGTTCATTCCTGTTTCAAAAATGGCGGATGCATTTAAAAATTCTAGATTTGGAAGGTCTCTAGAGTCAACACTTAATGTTCCATATGATAAATCTCGGATCCATCCTTCAGCTTTGTCCAAAACAAAATATGCTGCACCAAAATGGGAACTTTTAAAATCGTGCTTTGCACGAGAAAAACTACTAATCACTCGGCATCGTTTCCTTTACATCTTTAGGACATGCCAGGTATGCTTTAGGTTGCTTCCACTTTTGCACTTATTATTTCACCTTTGAATTTTACATCATAATGTGACATTGATTCTTAACCATCATTATTTCACTCCAACCAACTCATAGTGAAATTGTTTAATTACTACTAAATTTTGACACAAGAGAAAATCATGTTATTAGAATTTCTAATGAAAAACTAGCTTTTGTTAAAAGGGTTCCAACAACCCAGGAATAAGAACAAAAGTTGAAGAACTCTATCAGTTATTTTCCTTTGTACTCATCTCAATGCTAAGTTACTAAATCATTGGTTCACGAAGAACTCTTGGAAAAAATGTAAGAAAATATTTTGTTTAGTTATCAACCTCATTGGCAACTCCTATTTTTCTCTAATTACTAATTTTACTCAAATTTTCTGTCTTGAATCTTGAAAGTGATGGGTATATGATAAAAGGTAGATAAATTTAGGTGTTTCTATTTCTTAACCTAATTTAATGTTGAAGTTATGAACCGTATAACCACCATATGAAAGTTTAGAATTACCACTATTTTTTATGCTATACCTAAATTACTCAAAACCTCATTCCTTGAAGCAGAAAAAATTATACACTCAAATGTGTTCAAATTCATGTTCTCCAAGTTACCGCAACAATAATGGTGCTGGAATAAATTATTAATAGAGAAAGGTAAGACCAATAAAACTATAGCTTCATACAATGTAACAGCTTTGATGTTTATTAAGAGAAATGGCGAAATCAATTATTAATGAAGGTAAAATAAAGTATAAATTGTTTTGATCAATGACAGTTCGTCAAACATGGCTAATAAAATTTTGTAGAAAGTATGGCAAGATAGTTGATATTTTCATCATTGGGAATAAAAAATTGATAATGGGTTAAGGTTTGTTTTTTTCTTACTATTGCTAAAGCATATTAGGCAATTTGTGGTTTCAGTAGAGACAAATTCTTTAGTATCAATGGTAAATCTTGCCAGATTTAATCCTAGGTAGGGCTTTTGCAGAAAAACTTGGTGAATTCAGATGGTGACACAGTAGTCGCCTTTGTAAAGGAAATGGTAGGAGTAAAAGTAGTGGTTAATGTTATTGATGGCACAATCCATATTGATAAGAGATTGAAGCGGAGGAAGTAAAAAAAGGATTGAATTCAAGTTGTTTGACTCGAAAAGGAATGATTTGGATCTGATCTGAAAAAAAGAAATAAACAAATTTAGTAATAAAAAATAAAAAATAGTAAAAGAAAAAATTTGCAAATAAAAAAATAAATATAAGAAATAAATAAGAAATAGAAATTAAAAAAAAAAACAAGTGGAAGATGGACGAGTAAATGGATGGATATGATGGATAGAAGGATAAATATTTGATTGAACCCTTTGAGATATAAATCCCAACAAACTCAATTAATGACTCTGATCAACCCTCCAAGAAATAATCATTGGCAATTTGAAGGGTGAAGAATAAATTCTCAAGACTCCTTAAAGAAAATCAAGAAGAAAACTATTTCTAAAAATCATAAGAAAGAAATCTTGTACAAAGAAATAAACTCCCAGAGTTGAAAACTTTATTAACGAAAACAATTGTTTGCTTAATGAACAATGAAGAAGCCTTTATATAGGCTAACTAAGTACATCCAAATAAAAATCTAAAGTATACTAAAACTCTAATTAATCCAAAATAAGAAGTAGTTTTAATCTAAACTTTCTTGTTTGACTAAGAAACATAAAACTCCTAAACAACTTAAAATACTTAAACAATATCCAAAATTCGTAATAAATAAATAATAAAATAATAAAAACCAATAAATAAAATATTTGGCTCATATATAATAAAAAATTAAGCTTAAAAACAGAACCTAATATGATTTAAACTCGAATTAAAAGCCCAAAACTCATAATTTTCGTTATAATCCCGTTCAAAAATTCTACTCGCACAGTCTTCATTAAAAAAGTCATAACTTAAGCTCCCAAACTCAAAATCAAGTGATTTAAAGTGCATTTTGAAGCTGAGAGATAGATCTTCGAATGCCATGAAGACATCTCAATGCAAAAATACCTAGATCCCATCAAAACAGTCATTACAAGTCTGTTGATTTCTCAAACTTAAAAATTGGCAGCTTCGGTGAATGGAATTTAATAAATTTCACCTTATCCGTGCATGTATCACATATGGATGATATGGAGCACAACATAGAGAATGTTGCAAATGACATGAATAAATTTAATGAATGGACTCAATGCAAGAAGATCCAATAATTAACATTTGTAGAGGCTTTTTTAACCTTTCATCTCACAATTTGTCCGGCCTTAGGTGATTCCTTTGCTCTGAATGTGCCTAAGTCACCGAAAATATAGTAGAAGGCACCGAAAATATAGCGAAAGCAACTCAAGAAAAAAAAAGGCTCAAAAGAACATAATAGCCACAAAAAAGTAATGCACGCCAAGTGTTTGAGTAGATGCTCTTAATATATTCTTTCACTCAAAGAATACAAAATAATAGATTTCACTGGATGATCTAAAATGAGGGGAAAGCTCTCTATTTATAGTTGAGCTCCCTCAAATCCAAAGATATAGCTAGTTTTACATTAACGGACGAGATCGAGCCTATCTACATTTAAGGGATTTACACAATCTCAAAGATTACAAAATCAAATCCTATCAGATTAAAAAATCTTCTAAGATTACTTTATGTAACACCCCAAACCCGGCCTAGAAGTTAAGACCAAGTCTGGAGGAGTTACATCAATACGTCAAAAACTGATTTAGTAATTATCCAGAAAACATTCAAAATTTTACTTAATTCATGGCGAAAAAATATTTTTGGAGTTTAATGTTGGAAACCAAAATCCGTTTTGTCGACTTGAGTGATTTTGTAGTTACATGTTAAAAATTATTAACTACTAACAAATTTAGCAAAAAATAAGACGAGCTCAGAAGCAGATTTCAAACTCAAAAGATCAGGAACATTTTTACATTATAGCAAAATAATTTGAGCTCCCACACCCCATCCGTTCCTAAGTCAGAGACTTACCTGAAGACACAAAGATAAACCAAGGGTGAGCTATAGAACCCAATGTATGACCAACATCAATTACAATTAACAAAACGTAATACATAAATCAGAGTAACACATAGAATATGATAATGAGTATAAGAACAGAACGAAATAGAGTAGGTATCCTAGAGATTTCCATAATGTAAACATAACAAAACAATACACATCAACCAGAACAAGACAAATCAGAACATAACAGAGCATGTATATTTATGCAGATGTAATATTTTTCAAACAGATCAGAATGTAGATTTATCATAAAATGTCTTACCAAACTCCGCTACACACCAAATAGAGTTCCCCTAGGACTCGTCCAGCTAGATCACACCAATAGATAATTGTGGACAATGACAACATAATATTTGCAGTTAAAAACTATCCGATCAGACATATGTGTTCAAACCACTATATTACAGTCAAGCTACCAGAGCGGAATTATGGATAAATCACTAGATAATGCAAATAATTAAACTACCAGAAACTTCCTCCTTTCACATCAACCCAAGTCCCATGCAGTTTATCATGGCATGTATATACAGAATCAGAGTGATGAGCATGTAAGTCATACTATCATTCAATAACAAAATCAGTAGACATGAGAGCCCATGTTTTGTAAGACAATCTGATCAAACCTCAACAGATCATATCAGATTTGCCATGAAGTCACATACATGGTTATAAATTAGTATCAATTACAAGCAATTTAACATATGCAAGTATCATATATTCTTCATCAATAGAGTAACTTAAAAGGTTATAAATCAGAACCAGTAACAATCAATCCAAAATTTTCAGATATCGTATATTCTTCATCAACAGAATAACGTAAAGGGTTATAAATCAAAACCAGTAACAATCAATCCAACATTTTCAAATATCGCATATTCTTCATCAACAGAATAGCGCAGAGGCATACCAACAAACTTAACAGAATACAAATCATACCTGGGTAATTCACATACATTATATAATAGCACATTACGTTTTGATAGTTCTTACGTACTTAGGTTCAACATAGCAGGCACACATATCGTTCCCAAGTTGTTCATCGTCAAATTATCGGATATCAAGTTATATAGTCTAATTCAAATCGTATGGGCCCTACGGTAGGCCTTCATTCATTATGAATGACACTTGTGGCTTGAGGGACAAGTTCCAAATATTACTTCACATGCCCGTGTGGTTTCACATGGCCTGGAGAACTGGCCCATGTGACTCCACACGGTCTAGCACATGCCCATGTGCTTGCCCATATGTCCCACACGGCTTGATACACGCTCGTGTCATTTGCCCGTACAATCTTAATTCGCAAACAGTGATGTACACGGCCTGGACACATACTCATGTCACTAGCCCGTGTGAACCCTACACAATTCATAACCATAGACAGTCTGGTTTTTTGTGAACAGTAAGTTACACGGCCTACCACACGGCCGTATAAAGTCGACAATCAAATTTTCGACACCTAAACTCAAAACAAAAGTGGGGTTATCGGTACCTACCTGATACGGATTTGAAAGAGAAGCAACAAGGTTGAGTTCCCGCCCCTAAACGACAAACAATTGTCCAGCAAACGATTAATTCACAGTCAAATCGCTAAAAACTAACATTCCAAAATTGAAGTTAAAGAACTTTCAACACTAAAACTTT
The DNA here is from genome assembly GCA_025698465.1 of Gossypium longicalyx. Taxonomy (NCBI): domain Eukaryota; kingdom Viridiplantae; phylum Streptophyta; class Magnoliopsida; order Malvales; family Malvaceae; genus Gossypium; species Gossypium longicalyx. Next base: position 65,796,789 of record CM047001.1, on the reverse strand, counting down.
AAATCGAACTTACCAGCCAACAAATTAAACTATGAGGAGAAGTCAGACCCCATAATGAATCAGTGTAACGTAACATAGCAAAAAAGAAAAGGAAGTCTGAAGAGAAGAAATCATAACGAAGAAAAATTGAAGAAAAAAAGGGAGCGAAAGAAACATTAATGGGAAAAAGTAAGTTACTCAACCAAAAATAACTACCATGCCAAGTAATTTAAAAACAAAACATTCCCTATTGCTTTTGCTGATACTCAAACACAAGGCCAAAGAGTATACATAAGCTTAACCATTGAACCAGTAGGCTCATTCTTAACATCAATTGACTGAATTTAAATCATAAACCAACTTTCAAAAGTAAGGGTTTTAGCAAAATAACAAAATTTCTAAAAATAGGATTCAAACCCAGAACCTCACACACATACCCAGAACACTTAACCACTGAACCAAATCAATTTACTTGTCATACATTTCAAAACACTTTCTTCTAACCCAGTTTTTGGGATGTTACAGTTTCCCTATTTACTGAGGTAGCCTTAATTTCCTATAATTGCCTCACTAGACCACTAAAGCTTCAAGTAGATGGGCTTTATCACTTGCTCTTCGAATCGGGATAGTTCACATGGGTTAAATAAACCCCATTTAATAGATTGACCTTGATGGGATGCTCTTTGTGCAATGGTCACAAACTTTAAACCGCAAACCGTGTCATTTTTACCCACCCGTTATCGCAACTCCCTCGTTGATCCTCACAATGGCACTAGTTTGATTCACCATCGAACTTTCTCATCGCCTTGGCTCTTTCCCGACTAGTCTCACAATTGGGTAGTCCTGCCCTTCAAAAACTTTGCCTTAACTTTCGTCGTCTCTTAGCTTGAACCATTCCACTCGTTGGTACATCTCGTTCGCAAGAGCCCACTACTCTTAGTTTCCTACATTGTAAGTTGATTCAATCATGATTAACTTGATCCACACAACTAGGCTTCAGTATGCCCACATTGAACACTAGGTTAATCTTGAGTTTTCCTGCCAATTCTAGTTTATAAGTTCCCCAGCTTCCCTACTTCAACACTCAGAAAGGACTCTTGTGTCCATGCTAAGCCAACAAGTCAGAATGAAAAACACTACCAAAGTGTTTGAAATGTACCTATTTCATTGCATTTACTCGAATTGTCTGCCCATTTTGTATCACCACTTTATCCTCAAATTTTGATGTACAACTCACCTCTCTCTTAGCTAGTAGCCCCTCTGATGACTCAACAAGCTTCATATCGGTTTACTATACCTCTACCATTTCCAAGGAGGACTCTATAGCACTTTGCTCTACCAAGTCGATGTTCCTCTCATATGAAACATCCTCGACTAGCTAGATTGACGACAGTACCTTGGATCCACTACTCATACCTCAACTCACCGGTACAAGGCATTGTGGTTGTTGAGTATCCAAGATACATATAAAATCGAAAAAAAGAATGAACATGGAATTAACTCGGTCAAGAAAGTTCAAGCCAAGTACAAAATTGTAATCATCTAGATCAATTACCTCAAAATCTTCTTTGCCTTTCCACTCACCAATTTGCAGCTAAACGTCTTGTGCTACTCCCACAGTTGGGACCTCTTTGGAATTTGCCGTCTTGATCTTCTTGGTCGATTTGCTAATCGAGAGACCAAGTTTACCCATAGCTTTCTCTGATATACACAAGTTTGATGCTCTTTTGTCAACAAGAGCACTCCTCCTCCGGCCTATGATATCGATGTCCACAAACATCAACCCTTTCTAATTGCAATCTGTTGGAAAATCGAGTTTGAAAAATGCAACAGAAAATAAATTTAGGGAAAAACCAAAGTTTTAAAGAAAATTTCCAAACCAAGAACTTGGTTGTAATATCTAAAGTAATAAACATTTAATCAAAATTGTACTTTTTTTATTCGCCTAATATGAACACTTCGACCGTGTAGTCTTCTTTGCTATCCTCAAGTTCACTTCTGCCGAGTGTGGGCTCGCTTCGAATTAGAAAAATTTTCACAAAAATTACCAGTGGGGTAATTTCGCAACTTCTTTCAACTTTGGCCAAGTTGAAAATAAGAAAAATATCTCTAGAAATTTTCTAAAATAATTTATTTAGAGAACTTTCTCTCTACAACTTTCTCTTAAATTCAAGTGTGTAAAAAATAATGACCCAAGACTCTTTTTATATAGGGAGAGTTTAAAGAGTTCAACTATTATTAAAATTAATTACTTTAATATTAAGATAATCATTTTAATTTAAATTAATAAAATAATATTCATATAAATATGAAATTAAATTTAATATTAAATTTATTAAAATAATATTATTTTTGAAATAGTTAATCTGAAATCAAATTCTCTAGTAGAGTCCTAGTAGGAGTGTAATTCTTCACTGCTCAACCACTAAACACCCACCGTCGTCGACTATTTTTTAGCCACAGGAATGCCGCCATCGCAGCTGAACACCCTATACCCGATCTAATCGTCGAGCTTCAGTAACACGATGGTACACCACTGTCTCATCAACAACATAACATAAAACATCTCATCAACATGCGATTATAAAAAAAATGACATTTGATCATTTATAGATATTTCTTTTAAAGGGCATCGATACCGTTTGAAAAATCGATACCAAATCAGTATTCTGTTTCTCGTTTAAAAATCAAAGTCTCGAGAATTATCAGTACCTTTATTAAAGTATCGATTATTTTACCTAGAGTGTCGATACTCATGGTAAGGTATCGATAAAAATTACAATACTAACTTCCTGCACATTGAAATATCATAGAGATATCATTTTTATAACCCGAATATTGATACCTTTGCTCTAGATCACAAAAATACAACACATCTAAGCATTTAATCTATTCCAACAAATATATAATCAACATGCATCATTTACCTCTTTAAACCAATGTCAAAACGACCAAAATAGCAGTTCAAAACATCAAAAACATGTCCGAGCAAGAATCAACATACCATGGTCCAAGCCTATAATTCTTAGGAACAATTAAGTTATAAAATATCCAAAGCATCATGGCAATATCATGCAACATTTCTACCACATTGCCTTTATTTCCCCAAATCATAAACGAATAAATAAACACCTACGAATAATGTAAAAGTCTCGCTTGGATCACTCCCTTGGAACCACACTACTCACACCAGAATACAACTAATCTGCAATGGTTTAAAAAGGAGTGGGTGAGCTTAAACAATTTCAATAAATGTCAAAGTAACGACGTTCACAACCATATTCTAACCAAGTCAAAATAACATATTCACATTTCATTAAATCATAAACTAACATATACTCCTACATGCAATTACACTCCACTCGCTTGTATATGTAATTCATTTAACAATAATTCATCAAAGCTAAACAACGTATACATTCTTTAATTAATTCACAAGTTTAGCTGATATTTTCTCATGCATTCACAAGTTAAATGGAAACGACCCAAACCACAATTACATACACAATTTACTATGAGAACATACTACCATTTTCATGAAATTTAAATAAACTCATTTAACGTAGTATTCATATGTTTATGCATCCATCTCACATCGTATTATTACAATAAATAAGGTCAAATTTAAACGATAATTTGACACTTGAGGCTATGAAACATGACAATGGGCTTTGTCACCACACATCGGATACACAGATCTCCAACACACCAATTAAATCATAGAGTCGAACATATTTCAAAAAGTGAAGTATAAAGCTAACACTCTCCAACACTCAAACATGTCACATTGAATGGAGCTTTAGCTCACATTCCCTCATTTCTCCAACCTGTCCTAGGACTTCAATGCTCAAAAACACAATACATATAGGTGAGTACTCACAATCCTTTGGCATGTCAACTATATCCAATGGTTTCAAGATATCACAAGGTCAAAATATCCACAATTACACATTTTTAATTACTGATTTAATGCATATCATTTTTGTTCATATTCATCAATTTACATCACAACTTGTACACAATGCATGCTTATTGAATTCACATTTACTTGCACTTTAAGTGTCACAACAATGCTCATTGAGCCATCACATATTTGACCAAATATATGTGCATTAAAATCAGTACATCATATATCACATACAAGTATTCTCACATATTACCTGCCATAATAATATTATATTCCACAATTCAACACATATATACTTACCAAAATTCCATTCTTTTTCGCTACATATTTGCATTATTAGCATATTATTATCATTTTCATTTGGAATGTATATCATCCTCATAACACAATTCACAATAGTTATTACACATTTCTCATATCACAATATCACATTATAATATCAATGCACAATTATTCACATAATCACATAATTACCAAAATAAAGTAAGAGAAATAGAAAGCTTACACTCGAAACTTAGGATAGGGGTTTAGGCTATTCCTAATCTCTCAAATAACACTATGAATTGTGTTTACAAGTAGCGATTCCAAACACTCATCGATCACACTTTCACCTAATTGCTGAAAGCTTAAACTAGCTTTTCCTTGTCTTTTGTCTTTCGCCTTGCTCGTAGATGGCTCCAACGATTTTGATGCTTCACACATAATAACCACACAACATACACCATCAATTAGCAACCAAAGATTCACCTAAACAAACCAAAAAAGCAAGCCTAAGCTATATTCTCTTGTAATTAAAACCTTTGACATAGCAAACTTGAATTTCAATTATCTTGGTTTATACTTAATCTTTTTGCCTAAAATTGATTCCGTTCATCTAATTATTCACCTATAACTAATTCTCAACCTTTAAACTACTCAAAACTATCCAATTCATGGTATCAAAATTTTTGACATGTTTATGGCAATTTTCACAAAAATTCATTAAAACGTTGGAAATCTTCAACGGTATAACTAACTTTACATCGACAAATGAGATCAAACCTATCTACATTTAAGGATTTACACAATCTCAAAGATTACAAAATAAAATCCTATCAGATTACAAATATTCTAAGATTAATTTTCCTATTTATCAAGGTAGCCCTAATTTCCCATAATTGTTTCATTGTGCCACCAAAGCTTCAAGTAGCTAGGCTTTGTCACTTGTTCTTTGAACCGGATCAAATGAGCTTCATTTAATAGATTAACCTTCATGGGATGCTCTTTATGTGATGGTCATAGGCTTTGAACTGTGACCCTTGACATTAGTATAATGAATTGTCATAGAGAGATGATAAAAAGAAAGATTAAAATAGACCCTAAAAAATAAGTGCGATGGCAAAGTGGTGATAATGAAAATAATAGATGATTAAGTGAAAGCTATAATGGTTGTTTGGATTGTTTAAAGAAAGATGCAAAGAAAATTAAAACCACAGGCTTAAATTTATAAATAAAAAATAAAAAAGCCCCCGAATGAAATATCTGATTCTTTATTTGTAACCCTTCAAAGTAATGAAAGGGAGGTTATTAAGAAAGTAGGTGAACAAGGAATAAATAATGGATAGTAGAAGAAAAGGAGGTTATTGAACGTGGATAGTGGGAGAGAGTTATATAGGTGGTCAGTACAATGACAGTTACATAAGAGGAAGCATAGTTTGTTCTATGAGGAGAGGGCAGGAAGCACTTATTTTATAGAGAAAGGTTGAGAAGCAACTTCTTAATAGTGTTCATATATGAGCTTCCAAGCTAAGTGAGCCAAACCAAAAATCTTGCCAATCTTCTTAAGCTTAGACTCACAACTTTTTCCAATATGAAAATTGTTCCCAAGATTATCTTCACAGCTTTCCGAATATGAAGGTTGATCCCAAGTAGAGTTGTCAACAAATGCTGCCTAAGAATTGCACGCTTAAGAAGTTCTCTTGCAAGGAATGTTGCTCCCTTGCAGTACTGTTGTCAGGATCTTTAGTACCCAAAAACAAGTGTCTCAGATAACCTCAAATAGTAGAAGCGATACTGGATGGGATGGTGCAATACTCTTTTTGTGATTAGCAAAATCGAAACTAACTAGGATGATTCGAGATTTGAGGGGATATATTCTTAAGAAGAATCTTCAAGAAAGATGGTCTTGCTTTACTGTAATGAGGTGCAAACTTCAAAAGTTGTTGATTCTTTCAACGATTCATAGCACTTTGTTTTAAGGAAGGTGGTTAAGAAAATTGTACGGTGGTCTGAAAACATTAAAGTTAAAAGTAGGATTCCTTGGATATCCTCTTATGACACTCCTATTAGCACTTGGAAAATCCAAGCATTGATAAACATTGTCTAGAAGTTTGGAGAATTTATTAGAGCTGACACAGGTACTAGATACTTGGATTCTTTTGTCAGAGGTGACATTTAAATCGTCACTAATAGAAAGTCAAGGATTGGTGAAGTGATAAGGCTACAATGTGAAAACTTGATTCATGAGGTCAAAATCATCAAGGTGGAGCCAGTAGTTATGGTTCGGTAAAGTTAGTAAATATCATTAAGGTAAGGTAGCCTTGAATCATACGAGGAAAATAGCATAACTAAGTTTATCAGGAAGGAGGGGGAAGATGGTCAGTCAAATTGAGAGTTTGAATATATTGAAGATAAGTCGAAAACTATGCGAAAAGGCATGTGATTGCGACACATTTACTGTTATGGAAATGATGATAGCATTACTGATAATTACGTTCATGGCTTAAAAGATTAAAAAAAAAAAAATTCGATATATTATGGATAAGTTTTATTGGCTGACTTGATCCTTTATACAAGTGGGGCCCAAGAAAATTGGCGAAAAAGCATTTAGGCTTTGCTGATAGTATGGATGATAAGTTTGTTAATCAAATGGTTAAGATTCATAATCATTTTCTTAATTTTTAGTTTAATCATTCCTCACTCTTTTTCGTCCTACATACAAAGCAGAGCCTAAAGCACGATCCTGCAACCTTATTTGGCTGGTAATCCAGCTGATGATGGTGTAAGTTTTTTATTGAATATTCAAGATGAATTATGCTAGAATTAGCCCTTTATTGAGCAACTGAATCAGACCGGTTTAAATGTAGTAGGTTCAGTGATTCCATATTATGGAGCTGACAAAAATTGGTTGGATGAGGAGGCTATAGATTCTTCAAATCCTGTTTACAATGGTTTAAAGGAGATAACCCATATTAATAATTATAGAGAGGGAGTGGTGACGGGGAAAAGAAATAGGAGAAAGCCAATCAGGTATATAAAGGAAATCGACAAAGATTTTTAAAAGTTAGAAAGCAATTGAAAATCTAAAGGCATGAAGGGGGAAAATAGAAGAAGAAGAAGAAGAAGAAGAACCAGAAAGTGTGAGAAGATTTGATTAAGGCACTATAAGATACTATTAATGAAAACAAAAGAAAATTTTAAGGAACAAAGTAGAAGATTCATTGGCAATTGGAGAATGGTGATCTCAAGGGATGAAAACGAAGTGGTTGAAGAATTGATGACTATTACTATCAAAATATGGCGTGGAGGGGGTTATGGTCGATTCATGCTATCTGGAGGGAGAGTCGTAGCATTTGAGTGATAGAGAAGGTTATGAAGGAGAAGAAGCTTGGGAAGAAGATTACACAGTTGGAGTTAGGAGAGGGCAATGAGAAAGTCTCCTAGCTTTAGGGTCGCGAGGGGTATTTGTACGAGTTTAGCTTAACTCGTCATATGTTGTCATTTGATAGATTTGTTAGTCTCTTTTGTGATTCCTAAGTAGATTGACAATTCATTTGAGATAATAGGATACATGAGTGACAAGTGATAAATATTTTATGTAAAGATGTGATTTTAGGTTTATACAAAGTTACTTTTTCAGTTGATGCCACAAGCATGTTTCATCATTATTTTATTGTTTATTATTTGGTATTATTTGGGTATAGTGTGGTTTTTAATAGTTGTGTTATGCTTTTGGAGATGGTGTTGCTGCGGCCATCATTTTTTTTTTTCTTTTTGCCATTTATTTTTCTAGTTTCATGACTCTCTTTTTTTTTGGTGATTTTTTAATAAAAACCTTTTTATTTGCTGAGAAAAAAAAATCTATGATTTTAGGAACAATCTATGATTTGAGGATACATGAGTTCAGAATGGTTAGGATGTGTATTTTCAATGAAAATATTTTTAATACTTTTTATGTTTGTTTTTACCGTTTCATCTTTTCTTCGCTTGACTGCTATCACGTAAGAACTTAGGACAATGATATTTTTACATAATCTTTTACTTTGAAGTTTAATTTTGCTCTTAGTTTCCACTTTTGAATCTACGTATAACACGTTTAAGGTGGCATTTGTGGCATTTGTGACGAGCACACTATTTTTCCGAACAAGACTACATCCTAGAGATGAGAATGATGGCAACCTCTACCTCTCATGCCTTTACTTCGGGGTGGTGCATTTGATGTTTAATGGATTTACTGAGCTACCCCTTATGATATTTCGACTCCCAGTATTTTACAAACAACGAGATAATCTATTTCATCCTCCATGGGTATGGTCTATCGTCAGTTGGATTATACGTGTACCTTACTCTGTTTTTGAGGCTGTAGTATGGTCTTGTGTTTCGTACTTCACTGTTGGTTTTGCCCCTTCTGCTGGGAGGTATCTCCACTTTCACTCTCTCCCATTAGGTTTTTACTATCAGGAATCTTTTGCTAATTACTTCTTGTTTTTGGACTCAGATTTTTCCGCTTCCTGTTATTAAAATTTGTAGTACACCAAATGTCAATTGGTCTATTTCGAATGGTGGCTGCTCTTGCTCGAGATATAGTCGTCGCCAATACCTTCGGCTCAGCTGCACTTTTAATTGTAATGTTAATGGGTGGATTTCTTATGCCTAAAGGTATGCTGTGTGATAATTCACTTGTGAATAGAAGATAAAAATGTTATTGATGTTCATTGATTTATTCATTTTTCAGACCAGATTAAGCCATGGTGGATTTGGGCTACATGGCTATCCCCGTTACAGTATGCGCAAAGAGCAATATCTGTTAATGAATTCACAGCCACGAGGTGGAAAAAGGTGCATTAATCAACTTGCTTGCATCAATTTTCTGTTTATTGATAATGATCGATATGCTAGACATGTAATTGTGGAGACATTTTTCAGATATCTGCTACTGGAAACAATACAGTTGGATACAATGTGCTTCATTCACATGCTCTACCTTCTGCTGGATATTGGTATTGGCTTGGAGTTGGTGTGTTAATAGGTTATACCCTGCTTTTCAACACCATTGTGACTCTGGCCCTAGCCTACCTGAATCGTGGGTTATCCTTTTATTTATTAAATTAATTCCCAACTCTTTATTATGTACGTATTTCAAGATTCTCTTGTATCCGTTTTTTTTTTCTCTTCACGATAGCTTTAGGTAAAGCCCGGCCAATTGTACCTGATGACACGGAAAATAGTGGTGGTTAGTCATCTTTGATATATGCAACATCATTTTTTTTTATAGATATATAGGGCTTCTGTGCCTCTTTTAAAGGATTCGTCTGATAATTCTTCCACAAAATTCAAAAAAAAAAAAAAAAATTCTTTGCAGCTGAAAACGTAGAGTTGGAATCGGCTTCTCCATCTGCTCAGGGCAGTAGTAAGAGGGGAATGATTCTTCCATTTGAACCATTAGCAATGACTTTTCATAATCTCAATTACTTTGTGGATATGCCTGCGGTATGATTCTCTCATGGTTTTGTTATTGCAGTTGTGTATACCATCCCTTTCAATTTCCCTGTTTTCCTTTTATCCAATATCTCAGGAAATGAGTGCACAAGGCATACCTGAAACGAGATTGCAGCTCCTCTCAAATGTTAGTGGAGTATTCACTCCAGGTGTTCTTACGGCCTTAGTCGGGTCCAGCGGAGCGGGAAAGACTACATTGATGGACGTGCTTTCCGGAAGGAAAACCGGTGGATACATTGAAGGGGATATTAAGATATCAGGATACCCAAAGGTACAGGAAACATTTGCCAGAATTTCAGGATATGTTGAGCAAAATGATATACATTCTCCTCAAGTCACAGTTGAGGAGTCTCTCTGGTTTTCCTCCAGTCTTCGTCTTCCCAAAGAAATTAGCAAAGACCAGAAAATTGTGAGCTGCATAATCCTTTCAGCAATTTATATTTGTTTTGTACTTAGTCTAGTTTCACTTCACTGCATTTCTCATATTCTTTTTTGCACACTTACCTACAGGAGTTTGTTGAAGAAGTGATGCGTTTGGTAGAGCTTGATGCACTAAGGAATGCTATAGTTGGTTTACCAGGTAGCAGTGGCTTATCGACCGAGCAAAGAAAACGTTTAACTATTGCGGTGGAGCTTGTTGCAAATCCTTCCATTATATTCATGGACGAGCCTACATCTGGACTTGATGCACGGGCTGCAGCAATTGTGATGAGAACTGTTCGTAATACTGTTGACACTGGAAGAACTGTAGTGTGCACTATTCATCAACCCAGTACTGACATTTTTGAAGCATTCGACGAGGTTTATCTGAGTATAATGTTTTAAATGCCATTGCGATAGCTAGGTTAAGAAGCTTAAATAATACTTTGCTTTTCATCTAAGTTTGCCTATAAATTTTCATATCTAGCTGCTGCTATTGAAACGAGGAGGTCGGGTTATATATGGAGGGAAACTTGGAGTGCGCTCGCAGATTTTGATTGACTATTTCCAGGTGACTTTACTATCATTATTTTCAGGTTTTTGAATTTAAATAGTACTTAGCATGCAAGTTTGAGACCAAGCAAGACTATAACTGCAATGCACCAAGGAAACTGAATGAATTCACATTCCTTTGGACCTTTATTTAGGTATTTACGAGATTTCAGCATATTCGCTAATGGTCAGAATGGTGATTATTTACATTTTAATATTTCTTTTCTTTAATGTAGAGCATTGATGGCATTCCCTCTATTCCTGATGGATACAACCCGGCAACCTGGATGCTTGAGGTTACAAACCCTGCAGTGGAGCAGAGAACTGATAGAGACTTTGCAGATATATACCAAAATTCTGAACAATATAGGTAATTACTGCGATGTCATGTTACTTGTGGGTTTAACTTGCTTTCGACCACCATGATTAAACATTTTGATATACTCATTACAGGGAAGTGGAAGGTTCCATTACACGTTTGAGTGTTCCACCACCTGATTCACAACCTTTAAAGTTTTCTTCCATCTATTCACAAGACCAACTGTCTCAGTTTCTGATTTGCCTCAAGAAGCAAACTCTTGTGTACTGGAGAAGTCCACGTTATAACTTGGTGAGACTGGTTTTCACAATGGTGTGCGCACTAATATATGGCTCCGTCTTTTGGGATGTTGGTAACCAAAGGCAAGTAATTTTGGTTATTTCATGTTTCTGTGTAACAAAATTGTTGTCCATATTTTGGACCTCCATTTTCGTGGTAATAGTTGAAATTTTGTCTGCCATTGTTTTACAAACCGAATACAATAAATCATTTGGTGTATATATTGTTTCTGCAGGCATACAACTAAAGGTTTGTTTATGGTTATGGGTGCCCTTTATTCCTCATGCATATTTCTTGGGGTCAATAATGCTTCCTCAGTACAGCCAATTGTATCCATCGAAAGAACAGTATTCTATAGAGAGAGAGCAGCAGGATTTTATGCTCCAATTTCTTATGCTGCAGCCCAGGTAATTGGCGCGATCCTGAAGGAAATTTGGTTCAGTATATAGTTTAATTTGACCTTAAAATGCAGGTACTAACACATGCTGCTCCAATTCTTTTGTGGAACAGGGTCTTGTGGAGCTCCCATACATTCTTGTTCAAACAATTTTGTTTGGAGTCATCACATATTTCATGATTAATTTTGAAAGAACAGCCAGTAAGATTCCTTGTTTACCTTTAACACCCCCATTTTATGCTATTTATTTTAAGTCAAATTGTCTTTCAAATACAAGAAGAAACAAACATGAATTTTCTTTTGATAAATATATATTTGGATCAAATCTATTTCATGAATCCAATATCTGATCATGCCAAGTAGTAATTACAAGAAAATTTTGTGAACCGTCTCCAATAAATGCAACTTTGCTTATATGAATCTTTTTGTTATATTATGCAGGAAAATTTTTTCTTTATCTTCTCTTCATGTTTCTTACCTTCACATATTTCACCTTTTATGGTTTGATGGCTGTTGGTCTCACACCTTCTCAGCATACGGCATCAGTCCTCTCTTCTGCCTTTTACTCTTTATGGAATCTCCACTCTGGTTTTCTTGTCCCAAAGCCGGTACGTAGTGCATATTCTACTGTCGATATCTTATTGAAAAAGTGATAGTAAAATTTCTAGTTGATTATTGTTTACCATTTTGTGCAGAGAATTCCAGGATGGTGGATCTGGTTCTATTACATTTGTCCTGTTGCATGGAGCTTAAAGGGTATTATCAGCTCTCAGCTTGGCGATGTCGAAACCATGATTGTTGAACCAACATTTAAAGGCACAGTGAAAGAGTATGTATCAACATCCTTCGGTATTGATGTTGGGATGATGGGGCCTACAGTGGCGGTTTTACTCGGCTTTTGCATCTTATTTTTCAGCGTCTTCGCTTTATCAATAAAATTTCTCAACTTCCAAAAAAGATGAGCAATGAATTACAGAACTATGGTCTACAGTTTAAGTGGGACAAAGCCAAATAGATGCATCAAAAGCAAGTATCATTCCCAACATTCCTTAATGACATCTATTTAAAGGGGCATTAACCTACCGACTCACCCAACCACTCGGTACAACATAGGGGAAAAAGAGAAAACACTTAACCCAATACACTTTAGCTTCTTCTTAATGTTGCTATCGCCACAGGAGTTTGTTGAGTCTCTGAATCTTGTAAACTTACTGCCATCTTGATTATCCAATCTTATATTTATCATTTTTTATATATAAAAGCAAGATGCTCAAGTTTTTCATTATATTACTAAATTTCTTATTTAATTTTTTTTATTATTTATAAGTTTTATCATATTTTATAAATAAGATTTTTAATTTTACTACAATATTTAGTTAATTAAATTTAATTATAAGCAAACTTATCATGCTTATAAACAAGAATTCTAACTCAATTACAAAATTTTTATTAAGTGAATTTATATATTAATAAAAATTTTAAAATTTATATTATAATTCATTTATTATTTATATTATTTAATTTTTTTGTATTATTATAATATTTAAAGAGAAATTATTTGATATACTATTAGTGGAGTTTTTAGACTACAAGTAGGGTCGGGTTTTGACAAGCGTTCTATAAAGGTACAGTAAATTATTAAAAAATAAATATTAAAAAAATACATGTTAAATTTTTAAGGCAGTTTGTGGAATAAAAAAATGCACTACTAGTGTACTAAATACTCACTTATATTTAAATTATTAAATAAATTAATATATTTTAATTATATTCAAAAGTTTTAATAACACATTTTACTTTATACTAATTATGGAAATTAAAAACACATTATTAAAAAAGAATTTAAAAAATTAAATGCATAAAATCAGACCCAACACTTATTTTTTAGAAGTAATAAATTTTTTGAAGTGTAATTTACAAAACAAATATTAAAATTTTATACTTGTAAAAATTATTAAAAAAACTTTGTTTGTAGTAAAAACAAATATTATAAAACTGCTAAATAGCATTATATTTTTAAATATTTTATTAAAATTTTAAACAAATATTAAAGGATCATTTTCTCTATATTTTTAATATAGTTTGTTTTTGATACATTAACAATGTATCTTTTTTATTCGACAAATAACCTAAAAAATTATTGTCTCTTTTTTTTAATATTTATTTTTTAATATTTTATTATACCTTTATAAGAAATTTGTCAACCCTTAACTTGTTGAGGAACCTACAAATTCTACTAACAGTGTACCGAATATTATTCATTTTTCATATTACAAAATACTTGTTTTTAGACAAAAAATAACACTAATAATTACTTTTTTAAATTTAAAATAATTCAAGTCTAAACTTTAGAGATAATATTATTAGTGGAACAACCACAAATCTTAAACATAAATTATAGAACAAATATAAAAGATACCAAAAACAAGCTTATCGAATCAAAATATATATTTCAAAATTAATAAATCATTTAATATTATTTGAATAGAGAGTAAATTAAATAAAAATGTTTAAAAACTTATTAATTACATATTTCAAAATTTTAAATTTTATTTGTTCGCGTATTGTTAATTAATAAGTCATTTAATAGTATTTGAAAATTTTATAAAATATATATTTGAGATTTTTATTTCTCTTTAACTTCATAATATTTTTTTGAAAAAAAATTTAATATGTTAATACTTATTAGGTATAATAACTCTTTTGGTTCCAACCTAACAAAAGAAAAAAAGAGTTATTTAACTCTCTATTTAATTTTTATCTCTTTAACCATTAAATTTATGTTTTTTTTATCAAATCACCTCAAAATGAATTGAAAAATTAGCAGATGTTAACTTTACTGACGTGGAAGTCTACGTTTAACCACATTATCAATTAATTAATTTTTTAAATTCAAAAAATTCCAAAAAAAAATAGAAAGATTTTAAAAAGTTTTTTTTTTAAAATATATAAAAACAATTATTTGAAAAACAAATTTTATTTTTAATAATTTTTTGAGGTTTTAAAGATTTTATAATGTTATTTAAAAAAATTAAAAAAATTAATAATTTTCTATATTTTTAAATTATTTTTATTTTTTTAATTTTTACAGAAAATTAATTAATTACTAATGTGGTATACACATGGACTACCACATGTGTGTTACATTGTAAGGTTAACACCTGTTAACTTTTTCATCTATTTTGAGATGATTTGATAAAAAGTACAAGATCGAGAATTAAGAGAGACAAAAAAATTAAATAGATAACTAAAATGACTTTTTTTTATAAAATTGAAGGGTTAAATGAGTTATTATATCTAATTATTAAGGTATAATTGCAAAAAAAAACTTACCGAGGGGACTTTTGGTTTTGTTCCCTTAACATTTTTTATATTGAAACTATCAACATGATTTTTTCAAAAATTAACTTAATTTTAATGGTAAACGTAAATTAACCGTCAGTCAATCGTTGATTAACGAAGTAAGCCGGCTTATGTGACGTCATAAATGATGTTATCTAAGAAATTTTTTTTTTTTTTCATTTTGTTTCATCTTTTTTCTTCTTCTCCCTTCCTCTCTTCCTCAACTCCTCTTTCTCGTAAAACCGAAAACCCATCTGTACTCCATGGATATCAGTTTCATTTAATTTCCTTTTTTTTTTATTTCTCGAGCTTTTACGGTTCAAAAATGGCAGACAAAGCTAAAACTGAAAACCCATCTTTACTCCATGGGTATCAGTTTCTTTTCTTTTCTTTTTAATTTCTCGAGCTTTTACAATTCAAAAATGGCGGACAAAGCTAAAAT
Source organism: Gossypium longicalyx (assembly GCA_025698465.1). NCBI lineage: Eukaryota > Viridiplantae > Streptophyta > Magnoliopsida > Malvales > Malvaceae > Gossypium > Gossypium longicalyx. The sequence continues at coordinate 65,781,395 of CM047001.1, read as the reverse complement.
CGAAAACCCATCTTTACTCCATGGAAAATACAAGCTTGGTCGTATGTTGGGTCAAGGAACCTTCGCCAAAGTCTACCATGCGAAGAACCTTCAAACAGGAAAGAATGTCGCATGAAAGTGGTGGGCAAATAGAAAGTGATCCAAGTCGAAATAAAATTCAGGAGCTGAAGTAGAAACTACTCCTGCATTTTGAATACTTTCAATCAAACACCTAAAGTCGTTGAATTGACTTTCTTCTCAAGCATGCTCTTGGGTGAAAGAAAGTTCTTCCTCAACTGCATGGAATATTACATTGTCCTTGCAATAGTTCAAAATAGAGCAATCCAATCATCAATTTCCTGCTTAAAATATAAGCAAACAAGTATACAGCAAAACTAGCAATCCACCTTGCCCTGGCAGGATCTTTTATTTATTTTTTTTTATTTTTTTGAGATGGGAGCTGAATCTCAGAGGCTAATATCCAAGCTTTTAGACCCGAACTCGAAAACCCGAATCACCATCTCCAAAATCATGGAATCATCTTGGCTCAGAAAATCAATCCCCAAGACTAAAACAACTAAAGAAGAAATAGAATTCGAAGCTTTGAATAGGGAGAAATCTTCTAAACCCGAGACCTTAAATGCATTCCACATAATTTCATTGTCGGAAGGCTTCGATTTATCACCGTTGTTCGAAGAGAGAAAAAAAAGGGAAGAGAAAGAGGAGTTAATGAAGGGAAAAGAAAAAAGAAGATGAAACAAAACTTAAAAAAAATTTCTTAGATGATGTCATCTATGAGGTCACATAGATTTAATTCATTGATGGGCACTTAATTAACGTTCAATTCACGTTTACTATTAAAATTAGATTGAAATTTAAATTTAAAAAAATCATAACGTTGAGAGTGTGAATAAAAAAAAAGTTAATGACACAAAACTAAAAGCCCCTAAACATTGAGGGTTTATTTTGCAATTATACCAATTATTAAATATAATCAACTTAAGCATTGCAGGTAGAGGTGTTCATAGGTCGGGTCAGGTTTAGTCTAGGCCTAAATATGATATTAACACCCTTTATGCTTACTAAGTTTGGCCTGACCCAAAATATGGACGTAAAATTTGGCTTAAGTTTGCCCATTTTTGCAAATAACTAACTCAAGCTCATTTTAAGCACGTCATTATTGTTTTTAAAAAATTTATATATATTTATATTATTTTAATTTAATATTTAATAATTTTATATATTTTTATTTATTAAAACTTTATAAATAATTATTTTTTTAACTTTTTTTAATGTTTACATTATAATAGTATTATATGTTACTAAAGATTTAAATTTTAAGTGTTATAAATTACATAATATATAAAAATAACATATTATAAAATATTATAAACTTAAAAATGGGTTAGGTCAAGTTAGGCTTGGGCACCAGATATTCAAACTCGAGTTCAAGTTATATCTTAAACAGGTCTAATATTTTTGTCCAAACCTTTTTTTTCAAGTTTAAAATTTTTATTGAAATCTTCTAAAATTTCGAACGATCTTTCAAATTTAAGCCAGTAACTCGATTTATGAACCAATATAATTGCATTGAATAAGAAGGAGATATATTTATACCCATGATTAAAAAAGAATCCTTAAAAAGTTCTTAGTTAATTTATAGGAATGTTTGACTAAATTGAAGTTATTAAATTTTGGATTCACGAAAAAAATATTGCATCAAGGAAGCAATTTGGAGGTGAAGTAAAATGTCCCAATGATGGATTTGATTTTTAAAATTAATTAAGAAGTGGTTGTGAGTCTCATTTATTTATTTTTAATATTTTAAAATATCAATTAAGTACGTATAACAATTTTTTAAATCCAATTGAACAATTTAAAAGTTTCATCTCCTATATACCATATAATTATTTCCATATATTAAATATTGCCGTTTAAAAATAAGGGTTATTTTCTTTTTAAAATAAGGGTATTATTAGGTACAAAAAAAAATCACAAATAAAAATAAGATGACTAAATGTGTCCTTTTATTTATTTTTAAAAATTTTTAAATATAATTCAACTGGAGCATTTATTATCATCTAACCTTTGTTTGTGGAATTCTTTTTACTAGTAGTGCATCAAATAATAATCTTAAAAATAAATGTGTAAATCAACTTAGTTATAGTTCACATTGATAGTCAAACAAAATTATTGAGTACCATTGATAGTTGAAGACAAAAACAAGCAGTGTCAAAAATAATGGTAAGATCAATTCCAACTATTACAGGCACAAGAAATATAAAATGTAGAAAAGTAAACAAGACAATAGATGCTTACACAGTTTGATTTTTATACATCTGTGAGGCCTTACCTAAAGAGAATACTCACTAGTTTAACACCTTGTACAACAAGTGAAATCAAGCTCTAACACTCACTAGTTTTGACTTCTCACTTTTGTACATCTAAGTTTTTCCCCTAAAAACTTAAGTTTCTTAACCAAGTCACACACTTGATCATTAAAGAAGTTTTGCACTCAAAAAACAAATTCTCCATTAAACAAAAAAAGTGCTCCCAACTCAATTCAAAACCTATACAAGTTTTCACAATATATAAGTGAAGAAAGTTGCTAATATATAATCTCCAATACAATTAATTATCCCTTGAATTAAGTAAGATAAATATCAAATAATATATTCAGATTATTCTAAGATAAGTCTTCAATCAGCTAAGGACATCTTTCCTTTAAAAGCTTGATTCGATTTGCTCCATAAATTAATGGATAACAATTACTTTGATCTAATCCCAATAAATATTCAAGATATCTTGCTAAGAGTAGATTGGATATCAAGGACAGGTTGGCATGAATCTTAATCACCAAAGGAAATCGCAGTCCAATCATATTTTTTTGCAAAAATTTGCCAATCTAAATATGGCAGATTTTCAGAGTAACTAGTACTACAATCAATTGGAACTGGTTCAGGCACTAATCCAGACACCAACTGGCGAACTGACTCAATAGTCTCTCCCTTTGATAATTTTTTAAACAAAACAACATAAGAGAGGTTTTTCAACAATTAACACCAATGCTCCTTTAAATAACAACCCTTAGTACATCGTATTAAAACTACTAATATAACCAAGCATGTTAATTATTAATGCATTCGAATCACAACAACATTAATAATCAAAATACTTAGAGTTCATGTCATAGTTATAAAATATAGCACAAGATTCACAAAATATCTAAAAGCAAAGTTCAAAGTTCTTCATGAATACATCCCAATGAAAAAATAAAATCTTGTGCAATCAGGAAACATCAACAAAAGTAATCTAGATCGAAAATTAAGTAAGAACAATAGAAGAATCATTATACTAAAATTGGTTACAGAGATCTGATCAAATAATCATACTCAAGGAAGAGGTTTGCAAGTCTCAGTTTAATCAAGTTTTGAACAAAAAAGCTAGATTAAGTTATTGAGGCTTGCAAGTTCCTTGATGAATCTTCAGTGTCACCACCAATGCTAGCTACTCCTCCTTTTTGTTTAACAGATTTGCCAAGGTGTCAATGAAGCAACTTGGATAATAGATCACTCCTTAAGGATTTGGCTTATCAAAAATTAGTTTGAAGTCATTGTATGGCTTTCTCTTGAGAAGCAATCTCAACGTCAAGATGATGGAGCATTATTCATTCAAAGGCTGAGAGTTGTTCAACTGTGCCTTTCTTGGTGGAAACTAATTCAAGCACTAACTATATTAGATGATTTGTTGCACCAAGAACATCTTCAAGTATGGTAGCCTTGTGCTTCCTTTTTAGCCATTTGTATGAAAACTTTAGTTTTTCAAGTTTTCTCTCATATTTGTTAGTAGCCAAGACAACTTTAGAATTTTTATTATACAATATTTGAAAAATGAGAGAAGGGAATGAGGGAATTAGCCTATTATAAACTCTATCATCATGTTTGACTATATCTTAAAAGTAATCTCCCAGGTCAAACTGAATGACACTACAAATTTTTCTTAATAGAGTTGTCATCCTATTTGTGATTGTGTTCCTTTAACTATTTGGAATCTAGTTCCTTGTTGCAATAGCAAACATACCAGTAGAGGTGATCATGGGCCGGGTCGAGCCCAAACAAAATTTTAGGCCTATTTTTTAGGCCCGACCCTAAATATAGGCCTGAAAATTTGTCCAAGCCCGACCCAAAATAAAATTGCTAAGCTTGAGCCCGGCCCGGCCCGACCCGACCCATATTAATTTTTTTAGCTTATTTCATTAAATAAAAAAATTAAAAATATAATAAATCAAATACATTTCAAACATAAAAATAAATATTAAAACAAGAAACAAATAAAAAGTGAGACTAAAATAATTCTTAAAACAATAGACAAATTGAAAATATAATTGTAATATCCTAATTTTGGGCCTAGTCGGAATAGTGGTTTTGTGACCACAAAATTTGAGAAAGAAATAATTATTTTATAATTATTTTGAGGTCTATGATATGATTGCATGATTGTGTGAAATTTTTGTGAAGAAATTTTATGCATAAAGTGCTTAAATTGAAATTAGGGACTAAATCGAATAATTTGCAAAACTTGCATTCTAGAAGTTTCTAGTATGAAATTGTTTTGAAATATTAATTAGGAGGTCTTAAATAGCAATTTTACCAATTTCTAAGTTTATGGACAAAAATTGGACATGGATGAAATTTTTGGAAAGTTTAGTAGTAAGGGCATTTTGGTCATTTAGGGGTAAAATGAATTAAAATACAAAATTAAAAGCCAATTTTGCTCATCTTCAACCCCATGGCCGAATATAGCAAGGAGAAACCATGGCTAGGGTTTTCAAGCTTCCAAGATCGATTGTAAGTCCATTCTAGCCCCGTTTTTCAAGTTCTTTCGTTTTGAGAGTCTTGTAGGTCGATTAAGCTTATGCTAGCAATAATTCAACCTAGGATTCATATTTGGAAAAATACCCATAGGTGAAATTTGTGTATTTTGGTGTTTTATGATAGAATATGAGGTTTTAAATTATGTTAGACAACTTGTGCTACTCGGTTTTAAGTGAAAACGAGCAAAAGGGCTTAATCGGTAAAAATACCTAATAGTCATAAGTACATGTTAGAGTGAGAATTTGATGTTGCCATATAAGGGAAAAATGATCAGCATGTCATAAAACATAAGAAAATAGGCTGAAGTTTAATTTACGAGCTTTGGGGCAAAAGTGTAAATATGCAAAAGTTTAGGGGCAAAATTGTAATTTTTCCAAAATATGATTTTGGGTCAATTTTAATAATGTGAGTCCTAATTAGACTATATTTTAAATGACAGAGCAAGGAAAACTGAAATTCGGGCTAAAATGGGGAAAATACCAAGTTGTGGACGAAATGGTAAAAGTAGCCATTATCGCATACTAGGTAAGTTCATATGTAAATGTTGGTAACATAGTTATTATTTTATATGTTTTTATGTTATTTAAATGATATAATAATTATTATGAAATATTATACTCATGATAATTGTTTGATAATATGTCAAATTATGTGATATACTTGGAAAATGTGAAATACTACCTGTATCAGATCGGCATTCCGTAGAAGATGGTTGAGACACATGATTGGGAAAAAGGTCCCGTTGAACCTTAGGAATGGATTAGGATACAAGTGACATGTCATTGGGATATTTGGGCATCCGAACTCGTTGAGTTGAGTCCGAGTTCACTTATGGATGCGAATGTCCGAACTCGTTGAGTTGAGTCTGAGTTCGTGAGATGTAACTAGGCATCCGAACTCGTTGAGTTGAGTCCGAGTTCACTTATGGATGCGAATGTCCGAACTCGTTGAGTTGAGTCCGAGTTCGTGAGATGTAACTAGGCATCCGAGCTCGTTGAGTTGAGTCCGAGTTCACTTATGGATGCGAACGCCCGAGCTCGTTGAGTTGAGTCCGAGTTCGCTTATGGGCGGGTTACATAGTAGCTTGGCTACATATGTGGCACTTATGTGCAAACTTTCCATGTATCCGAATTATATTCCGATGTGTTCAACGGGTAAAGTTCTACTCAAATGGAGGAATACTCGAGATGAAAAGGGACGTATTGGTAAGTGTTGTGAAATGGATACTTTGAACAGTATGTACTTAACCCTCGGGTTGAAAAAATCTATATAACAACAATATGGTAAGATGATAAATGAAAATATGATATGAATGTCTTGGTGATGATTATGCAAATGATGTTTTATGTTTGCTTATATGGTTATGTTACTTGCTATTTGCATGTGAGCTTACTAAGCATTTATGCTTACTTCCTCCTTTTCATTCCTTGTAGTGTTGACAAGCCAGCTCGGAAATCGGGAACGGTCGGAGGCATGCTCACACTATCCGTATACCATCTTGGCATAATGGCTTATATATTTTGAGTATGGCATGTATAGCATTATAATCATTTTGTATATATGGTCTTATGATATGGTTATTGAGTAGTATAAAAATGCTTGGTAATGATTAGCCATTGGAATGGCTAATTATGATCATATTTGGTGTTATGTATGTCAAATTGCTAGTTAATCCATGGAAACCATGAAATAGGTAAAATTTACCATAAAATAGATTCAGACAGCAGTAGTGACGTGAATTTGAAAAATCATTAAAAATAGTAGAGATATAATTAGATGGTGAATAAAATATGAAATTGAATAATTATGAGTCTATTTTCGTATGGAAGAAACGAAACAGGTATATGAGTTATATTTTATGAGATGTTTAAATTTTTGTGAAAAAGGGCCAGAGCGATTTCTGGATCCCCTGTTCTGACTTTGGAAATTCACCATAAATTGTATAAAAATAATTAGAAGTCATAATTTATATGTACAGATTTCTTATTGAGTCTAGTTTTAATAGAAACAAACTTCATAGTCATTGAAATTCTTTACAAAGAAATATCTGATTCGTAATACACAGAGGTCAGAGCAGTTGAACCCTGAAATAGGGGAGACTTTAACCAATAAACTGTACTAATTGGCCTAGCCAAAAATACTAGAAAAAAATTAGTAAATATATATATGAGTCTAGTTTCAGGGAAAATTTACGGAATTGGATTTTGAGTTTCATAACTCGAGATATGAATTTTTAAGCGACTATGACGCAATTAGCCAGCTTGTCTGAAATTTCTAAAATTAAATTGTTTGAGCTGTTTAAGCAATGAATGAAGTCTGTTAACACCTCGTGTTTGACTCCGGAAACGGTCTCGGGTACGGGGCGTTACATTTGGTGGTATCAGAGCAGGTTTAGTCGGTTCTCGGGCTAACCTAGCATGTCTAAAAGTTTAGCTATACATGCCACTGATCTGTGATAGTGTGATGTCTTCCGACGCATATGAGTACCGTCTTATTTAGACAGGGTACTCTCCAACCGAGCTGCATCGACCATGTTCAATGTTATGTGAAGGTATTTGAGTAAAATTATGATTATGATAAGTATCGGTTCAGAAAAGTATGAATAAAGGTTTATGATATATATGTGATAAATATTCATATTTGCTTAATGCTCATATGATGTAGTGTATATGGCTTACTTGATAAGATGAACGGAATAAATAGAAAGTAGTAGAGGTATGAATAAAGGTCATAATATTATGATACGAATGAAAATGTCCTTGTTTTGATTTGGACGTCGAATGTTGATGAATGCTAATGATATATAATTTTTATGAGATAAAGGATTATAATGAAATGAACTTATCTATGTTAAATTGTTGGACTGAATTATATGATTGTAATGATATGTACATGATGATGCACGAAATGAAAGTTATGATTGTGGTGCAAATATCTATGTTTGTTTGGCCTTATATGATGTCATGAGCATGACTTAATTTAATTAAATGAATGGATAAGTAAAGCTATCTAGAAAACATAGAATGTATGCATAAGTATATTGTCTAAATGGGACAATAGGAAAATTGGTGTAAGCCAACATGAATGAATGACATGATTTTGATGATGTTGTTATGATGATGGAAGTTGTGTCATATGTGTATGGATAAGAAAATCGAGTCAGAGGTCCTACAACCCCTCCCCCTTACCGAAATGGTACTTATAATGGAATTTCATGAGATTTGTATTGAATAAGTTTCCGTTGAGAACCCAAAGAGTTCAAGTGATAGAATAATTATAAGTATGATCAGAGATTGAAAATGAGTGATAAGTAAAGTCGAGAGACGATGATGATCGATTGACGTAAAGATTATTGGAGTTATGCACTGTCCCAATTAGAGAAGGAATTCTCTTTGGTAAATCGAATTACTCAAGTGCAAGGTCGAGAAAAGTGTAAATTGAAATTTATTCAGAACTGGCCTTCTTTAGTGAATGGTTTAATATGAAATTTGTGACGGCAGAACTAGTTGGGGAAATGATATTTGAAATGTGAACTATCCGAGTGTGATAGTTATGACCGGACAGATTTAGTGATCTCTTTTGAGATGTTCTATGTGTTTACCCGTTCTCAGAAATATTTCTATGGCTATTGATCTTCTGAAGAAATTCTTGTTATATGGGAATGTCTTTTAATCCTGGTGTTGGATGAAAGCATTGGTAGTCTGACTGGTTTATAATTTATATTGCTCTATTTCATCGGGTATTCTATTTCATTTTAAATCTCGATAAGAATTGATGAGAGAATACATATGATGTTATGATTTTGTTTCTTCTACTTGATGCTTCATTTGATATATATGTATGGGAAGATATATTGTTCTTGTTATATTTGATTCCAGTGGGATTAAATGATGTTTTCTTTTGGACTTTCTTTCTTTGAAGAATGATCGGGGTATTCCGTATTTTCTCTATGAGTTTGGTTTTCGATTCTTCGGCTTGGTTTTCGATTCTCCAGCATAGTATCGTATCTTGGGTTTCTTTATTCTGGATTTCTTTATTCTGGATTTCTCTATTTTGGGTTTCTTTATTCGGTTTTCTTGTTATCTTTGTTCCATAATTTGTCAATTATGACTCGTGTTCGAAGTACGTTCTTCAGCTCGTGATAATCATGTCAAATATGACTATACTTCTAATTTGATCTTGGTAATGTGGTGATTTTAGTATTGGGGTTTTTTTTCTAAATTCTGTGTAAGGATTTGACATCAGTAAAGGCATAAGTGATAAAAGCGCGAGTTTCAGTCGGTATGGTGAATTATCTATTTGAAAGATTTCATGCGACAATTATTTAAGGATTATTTTTCCCAAGTCTGATAATAGAATTTCATTTTGTACGGATAAAAGAGTAAATAGCCCGAACGAGAAGTGTATATTCATTAGAAAGAGTTGGATATTAGTTAAAGTTACTACGAATGAATAGGTTTTCGTCTTGTGAAAGTTAAAAAGCTTATTATATGTTGAGGAGTTCGGATAGATGAGAATATTGGTAACCGAAGCGTCTGAACTAGACTAGTCTACATTGAGTAAAGACTTCCTAACTTTCAGTAATATACTGTTGTATGAATTGTGATGTGTTTCAAGACAGTGAGGTAATGTGATAGTTTAGAGCATTCGATGTTACATAAAATCAGAGTTGTTAAAGGGGTTAAAGCCGAGCATTGGGATCTATCAAAATTATCCTTGTCAGTGTTGATATTGGGATGGAAATGAGAAGGATTATTCTTGAGGCCATATCAGAATTATTTCCATGGCAGAAAGAGGAAAATGTGATGTATCCTATTGTTAAATGTTTGGCGAGATCTATAAATCATATCAGTATTGAATGAATTCCTACTCATCAGATTCATGGAAATTCAGGTCTCTTTGATTGTTGGATTTCTTGGAATTCGGTCTCCATTAATCAAGTTAAGATCCGGGTTTTATGTCATGATATCATGGGAAACCGAGAAGGGTTGAAAATTTAAGAACAGGTTGAGAGTTGAGATGTAAGCTTTCAGATCATATGAGAAATTAAAGAGATGTATTGGAGGTACAGTCTAAGTGAAAGTTCTTGGCACCGAATATGAGATTAAAAGTGAAGACCACTTTTCCAGTAAGATTTTTGGGACAAAAATCCCTAAAAGGGGGGAGAGTTGTAATATCCTAATTTTGGGCCTAGTCGGAATAGTGGTTTTGTGACCACAAAATTTGAGAAAGAAATAATTATTTTATAATTATTTTGAGGTCTATGATATGATTGCATGATTGTGTGAAATTTTTCGTGAAGAAATTTTATGCATAAAGTGCTTAAATTGAAATTAGGGATTGAATCGAATAATTTGCAAAACTTGCATTCTAGAAGTTTCTAGTATGAAATTGTTTTGAAATATTAATTAGGAGGTCTTAAATAGCAATTTTACCAATTTCTAAGTTTATGGACAAAAATTGGACATGGATGGAATTTTGGAAAGTTTAGTAGTAAGGGCATTTTGGTCATTTAGGGTAAAATGAATTAAAATACAAAATTAAAAGCCAATTTTGCTCATCTTCAACCCCATGGCCGAATATAGCAAGGAGAAACCATGGCTAGGGTTTTTCAAGCTTCCAAGCTCGATTGTAAGTCCATTCTAGCCCCGTTTTTCAAGTTCTTTTCGTTTTTGGAGTCCCGGTAGGTCGATTAAGCTTATGCTAGCAATAATTCAACCTAGGATTCATATTTGGAAAAATACCCATAGGTGAAATTTGTGTATTTTGGTGTTTTATGATAGAATATGAGGTTTTAAATTATGTTAGACAACTTGTGCTACTCGGTTTTAAGTGAAAACGAGCAAAAGGGCTTAATCGGTAAAAATACCTAATAGTCATAAGTACATGTTAGAGTGAGAATTTGATGTTTCCATAGAAGGGAAAAATGATCAGAATGTCATAAAACATAAGAAAATAGGCTGAAGTTTAATTTACGAGCTTTGGGGCAAAAGTGTAAATATGCAAAAGTTTAGGGGCAAAATTGTAATTTTTCCAAAATATGATTTTGGGTCAATTTTAATAATGTGAGTCCTAATTAGACTATATTTTAAATGACAGAGCAAGGAAAACTGAAATTCGGGCTAAAATGGGGAAAATACCAAGTTGTGGACGAATGGTAAAAGTAGCCATTATCGCATACTAGGTAAGTTCATATGTAAATGTTGGTAACATAGTTATTATTTTAAATGTTTTTATGTTATTTAAATGATATAATAATTATTATGAAATATTATACTCATGATAATTGTTTGATAATATGTCAAATTATGTGATATACTTGGAAAATGTGAAATACTACCGAGTATCTCCAGATCGGCATTCCGTAGAAGATGGTTGAGACACATGATTGGGAAAAAGGTCCCGTTGAACCTTAGGAATGGATTAGGATACAAGTGACATGTCATTGGGATATTTGGGCATCCGAACTCGTTGAGTTGAGTCCGAGTTCACTTATGGATGCGAATGTCCGAACTCGTTGAGTTGAGTCCGAGTTCGTGAGATGTAACTAGGCATCCGAGCTCGTTGAGTTGAGTCCGAGTTCACTTATGGATGCGAACGCCCGAGCTCGTTGAGTTGAGTCCGAGTTCGCTTATGGGCGGGTTACATAGTAGCTTGGCTACATATGTGGCACTTATGTGCAAACTTTCCATGTATCCGAATAATATTCCGATGTGTTCAACGAGTAAAGTTCTACTCAAATGGAGGAATACTCGAGATGAAAAGGGACGTATTGGTAAGTGTTGTGAAATGGATACTTTGAACAGGTATGTACTTAACCCTCGGGTTGAAAAAATCTATATAACAACAATATGGTAAGATGATAAATGAAAATATGATATGAATGTTTTGGTGATGATTATGCAAATGATGTTTTATGTTTGCTTATATGGTTATGTTACTTGCTATTTGCATGTGAGCTTACTAAGCATTTATGCTTACTTCCTCCTTTTCATTCCTTGTAGTGTTGACAAGCCAGCTCAGAAATCGGGAACGGTCGGAGGCATGCTCACACTATCCGTATACCATCTTGGCATAATGGCTTATATATTTTGAGTATGGCATGTATAGCATTATAATCATTTTGTATATATGGTCTTATGATATGGTTATTGAGTAGTATAAAAATGCTTGGTAATGATTAGCCATTGGAATGGCTAATTATGATCATTTTTGGTGTTATGTATGTCAAATTGCTAGTTAATCCATGGAAACCATGAAATAGGTAAAATTTACCATAAAATAGATTCAGACAGCAGTAGTGACGTGAATTTGAAAAATCATTAAAAATAGTAGAGATATAATTAGATGGTGAATAAAATATGGAATTGAATAATTATGAGTCTATTTTCATATGGAAGAAACGAAACAGGTATATGAGTTATATTTTATGAGATGTTTAAATTTTTGTGAAACAGGGCCAGAGTGATTTCTGGATCCCCTGTTCTGATTTTGGAAATTCACCATAAATTGTATAAAAATAATTAGAAGTCATAATTTATATGTACAGATTTCTTATTGAGTCTAGTTTTAATAGAAACAAACTTAATGGTCATTGAAATTCTGTACAAAGAAATATCTGATTCGTAATACACAGAGGTCAGAGCAGTTGAACCCTGAAACAGGGGAGACTTTAACTAATAAACTGTACTAATTGGCCTAGCCAAAAATTCTAGAAAAAAATTAGTAAATATATATATGAGTCTAGTTTTAGGGAAAATTTACAGAATTGGATTTTGAGTTTCATAACTCGAGATATGAATTTTTAAGCGACTATGACGCAGTTAGCCAGCTTGTCTGAAATTTCTAAAATTAAATTGTTTGAGCTGTTTAAGCAATGAATGAAGTCTGTTAACACCTCGTGTTTGACTCCGGAAACGGTCTCGGGTACGGGGCGTTACAATAATAAAAAGTGGTTATATTAAAATTGAAAATAAAAAAAGTAAATATGATTAAAAATAAAAAAAAATGTTTAGTATATAATTCGGGCCGGTCTTGGGCTAAAAAGTTTTACCCGAGGCCCAGCTCGTTTTCTAAACGGGCCTCGTTTTTTTCCCAAACCCATATTTCGGGCCTATATTTTTACATGAACCTTTTTATTTTTCAGGCGGGCCAGGTAGCCCAATCCATGATCACCTCTACATACCAGCATAAGTAGGTTCGAAAGTTGAAGCTTAAAGTTTTGTAGCTTGGTTCCAAGTTGGATGAACACCATTTGTTATAATGTTGGCCATGGTGTCATAAGACTCATCAAGTTCACATTAGTAATCAATTGGTGCAATAAAAATTCTCTAATTCGAGTTGATGCAAAATCATATTGTGACACACCACATGTAACACCCAAAATCAGGTCTAGACGTTATGGTCGAATCTGGTGATGTCACAAGGAATGAGTTTTGAAAATCGTGTTGACTTGGTAAAACTTCAATCTTTGAAATTTACTAAAATCACAAATTAGCCAGTTTCTTTACCAAAATTTATTACAGCTGAAGCCTTAATCGTTATAATTTGGAAGCGTAGTCGAATTTTTAGGAAAACTGTTGTTTGCATAAAAATCGTCTTTTTAATTAAACAAATTTACCAAAACAATCAAATTGATAAACAATCCAAAAATAAACAGTTAAAAACCGAACAGTCCAGAGAGTCCCCAAAAATTACAACTCTCAAATAAGTCCAAAATTTAAAATAAACCAAAAGAACTAAGTTTAACTATTTTACGATATAGTGGTCACCGCTATGTCTCCGCCACACCGATCCGCCTAAGTCTGTGGATTACCTGAAAAAACAGAAAAACAGATGTGAGTTTACGTAAACTCAGTGTATAACCCAATAGAATTAGGCAAGCAAACATACAGAAACATTTCAGACAATCAGATACAGAATCGAGCTTATGCCCATCCCAGATACAGTTACAGAAACAGATGTACAGATCAGATAACAGATTCAGATATGCAAAGTCCTACCTCCATCCTCTACACACCAACTCTAACCATCCCATCACACCATGTGGGGTTAAAAACACCCACACATCCCTACACACCACATTGTGTCGTTTTGGCACATAACAGATATAATACAGCCAAGCTATTAGAATATAGGCGATGATCGCCATACAGAACACTTCCTCCACATATATATAAAACCAACCCCATGATAGATGCAGATATCAAATACAGATTTATCAGACTAAACATGCTCAACATGTTTTATACAAATAACAGATACACATATATCAGTATAATCAGGCATACATTAGCATCCTAATCAGATTAGTCTAACAGAATTTCATAGCATACAGATAGGGGTTCAATTAGCCCTTACCGACCCTACAGTAGGTCCACAGTCGAACGGAACAACCCGCGCGACCCCAGGGAATATTTCAAAATTATAGGCCCACAGGCTCGTGTGGGCCCACACGCCTAAATTGGCCTTGCCCGCGTGGCTCACATGGCCTGGCTCAAGAATTCATACGCCCATGTGTCATGCTTGTGTGGCCCCACACGCCTAACTCGGCCTAGCCCATATGGCTCACACGGCTACACTCGAGCCACCATACGGTCGTGTCTTGCGTACGACCACACTTAAGCGGATCACACTACCGTATTCTCGCACACGGCCTACCAAACGGGTAACCACATGCCCGTATGGCATCGACAGTATGGTTTTTTGGCTTTTATCAACATTCATTTCTCTGCGTATTGGTATACACCTGTTACGATTTCGGTGCGAAAATACTACCGAGCCACCCAGCACCTAAAATTGAGCAACAAACCACTGGATTAGTCGCTTAAATCGAAATTAAAACCAAAACCAAGTCTCCTCTCAATCCAATAAACAACCGAACATGGTGATTTCACGTAACTACGATATCGATGAGAAGTCCCCATCCCTTTGATCTACTCTTAAGCAACAAAATACACATCATTAACATAACCAAAACATCTAATAATTGCACAAAGCTTTCGAAGCACTTACCAAACACCACACAAGCGAAAGACACAGGACCCAACGTAGAGACGATAATAGTTTGAACGAAAAAGAATGGTAACAAGAAGAGAAAAAACAATTGTCGACAAAATTTTTTTGAGAGGGAGAGAAACCAAAAATTTCAAAAAAAAAAAAAAAGAGAATAATATCTTATTGTAACAATATCTCAACCCCCCACTAACATCTCCAACTCAACTTCCTTAGAATTCAAATTCCACTGAAACTCTTTTAGATAACTGAGCAAAAAGAAAATAACTCCTACGCTTGTGTGAGGATTCGAACACAAGATCCCTAACACACCAAATCCCTTACCACTTGAACCAGTAAGCTCATTCTAATACAAATCTACAAGAAATTAAATAAAAGTCCACTGAACAGGGATAAGGCTTAGATTTAAAAACAACTAAAATTTGCCAAAGGTAAGGCTTGAACTTGGGACTTTTCACATATACCTAGAACACTTAACCACTAAAGTAGATAGATATTTGTGTTAAAATTATACAGAATCAAACATAAGAAAATTAGGGAGTTACACCACATTTGACCCAGTCATCAAGTTCAAATGCGTGACGTCATATTACATTGTTGGAACAACTCACTCAACTAATTTTGTATAAAAATTTAAAAAATAAACACGACATAATTTTTTCTTATACGAATTATATTTCAAACATACATAATAGATACATTTCGTTCTTACTTAAGCAGTTACAAAGCTATACGGGGTTGAATTTAGAGTTATGACTCGAATTCGAAATAAAACATCAATGAAACATCTCATTGTTAGAATCGTAAATCAAGATATGATATAAAACTTAATAAATCATAAACCAAGATCTATCATGTCAAATCATCAAGAACAAAACGATAACAGAATTAAATACGGAAGCGTACTTGAATCTATGGATTTCTTAAAAATTTTCTATAACGCCTTAAAATTCTTATTTCTGCTTTTGTGAGAATGTGACACAATTGTGTATTGGCTTCATTGGTTAAGTGTTCTGGGTGTGTGTGAGAGGTCCCAAGTTCAAGCCCTACTTTGAGCAAATTTTGTTATTTTTGGAACTAAGCCTTATCCTTGCTCAGTAGACTTATATTTAATTGTCTGTAAATTTACATCAGAATGAGCCTGCTAGTTCGAACGGTAAGAGAGTTTGTGTGTTGTGTGAAGGTCCTATGTTCAAATCCCTACGCATGCATGGGTATTTATTTTTGCTCGGCTTTGCGCAAGTGTTTTGGTGCAGTTGGAATTTTGAGCAGTGGGTTAGTGGAGATAATTAATGGATTATGGGTGATATCTTCTTTTTTATTTTAATTTATTTTCTCTCTCTTCTAAAATCCCCAAAAAATTATGACGTCAATTTCTTTTTTTCTCTCTGATGTTTTCTTCTCCCTTCTCTTTTTATTGTCACTTCAAATTTTTAGTTCCTTCGGCTGGTCTCTGTCGTGTTCCTAATCAATTGTTGTTTCTACGGTTGGATTCTTCAATCGGATTGGTAAGTAAAGACTTAACTTTTGTTAATATTAGATTCTGAGTTTTAGGTATTGTCTTAATAGCCTTTTTGGTGAGTAATTGGGGATTTCTGTTGCTTAGGTAAAGGCGGTGGAACATCGGTTTCCACTTCAGCGGTTTGATTGAAGTTGGGGTCATTTCTAATAAGCAATAAGTCGATTATTGCTTAGGTGATCAAACGTTTTAGACTTGTAATTGAATTGCTAAAAGGTGTAGAATACTATGTTTTTAGGTTTCTAAAGGCTCGGGAGTGGTTTTGTACTAAATCGATACTAGGTGTGTACTCGAAACGCAGGAAAATGGGATTCGGCGAAAGCTAAAATTATAAACTGTCGACACTACACGAGCGTGTGGTCGCCCATGTGGTAGGCTGTATACGACAACACGGTCGTGTAATAGACGAAGACAGGCCGTGCGTAAGACACGGCCGTGTGATGGCTGGAGCGTGTCATATGGGTCTATACAGGCACACCACACAGGCGTCTGATAACTGAGCCAGGCCATTTGATCCACACGGGCAAGGCCAATATGGGCGTGTGGGCCCACTTATCTGTATTTTTTTTAGGGTTACGCGAGTCGTCTTAAACGGCTGTGGGCCTACTGTAAGGTCGGTAAGGGCTAACGAAACCCAAAACTGTATGATCTGTTTGACTGATATTCTACATTGTGCATGATAGTATATGCATGTTATATCTGTATGTAGGCATGTA
This sequence comes from Gossypium longicalyx, assembly GCA_025698465.1. Taxonomy (NCBI): domain Eukaryota; kingdom Viridiplantae; phylum Streptophyta; class Magnoliopsida; order Malvales; family Malvaceae; genus Gossypium; species Gossypium longicalyx. Next base: position 65,764,293 of record CM047001.1, on the reverse strand, counting down.
AGCATGGTTAATCTGTATGTCTGAAACTGAATATTATGTATCTGATATTGGGGTCGGGATGATGTTTATTGGAGGAAGTGTTCTGAAAGGTAAATTATGCTTAATATCTAGCAGCACAGCTGCATTATATCTTATATGTACCGCATTGGTACAGCGTGGTGTGTAGGGTTGGGTGGGTGTTTTAAACCCCACATTGTGTGTAGGGATGGTCAGAGATAGTGTGTAGAGGATAGGAGTAGGATTCTAATATTTGATTTGCATATCTATAACTGTATCTATATCTGAAATGGGCTCAGGCCCGAATCTGTATCTGTCTGATTTTGATTTTTTGTTATGTGCATGCTTAATTCTGTGGGGTTACACACTGAGTTTATGTAAACTCACTCCTTTCTGTTTAATCTGTACAGGTAATCCATAGAGTTAGGCGGACCGGTGTAGCGAAGGACTCAACGATGACCACTCGCCATAAATTGTTATTTTGTTTTAGTTTTTATTTAAGTTTGGCATTAAAATTTGAGGGCTTGTAATTTTCTAAGACTCTCTCGACTATTTTTAAACTGTTTGGCTTTGGTTCAGGTTTTTGGTTTTAATTACTTAGTACTTGAACGATTTTTTAAAAATAACGTTTTTACAAGCTTCCGCTACAAATATGTTTTATCACTAAACGATTAAATGAAAGTGAGCTTTGAGATTAATAACAGTGATTATGGCTAAATGAAGTGGAAAAGGTTTTTAATTTAACGACAACAATATTCTTTTCAACTCATTTCATGTGACACTTTCAGATTCGGCCATAACGTCTAGGCCGGGTTTGGGGTATTACATTTAGTGGTATCAGAGCTTTATTGTAAAAACCCGGCTGTGGATTTTTGGTTTTCCAGAATATATTTTAAAGAATTGGTTTCCAAATGGTTTAAAATATTTTGATTAAGTATGTGGCACACTGAGTCCCAGGTGCCGATCCTGTAAGTATTTCTAATTTTTGATAAAAAATCTTAAAAGTATGGTTGATAGTCTACTCAAAAGTACTAGAGTTAGTATATTCTGAAACTATAGGAAAATTGATAGGGACTAAAACTTTAAAAAAACAACTTTGAATTTCTAATACTCTATGCATAAAACATCTTTTAATAAATATCAAAACTGATGCATAAAGTTTTTAATGTAGATAAACCTTCTAAGTCACAATGAGCACACGAGGTATCCGTAGATGTGGCATTCAAGGTCGTGGTCACAAGTGAGACACCTATGTCACCTGCTACTGAGACTAGGTCTCAGAGTCGATCGGCTGGGGACGACACACTGTCCCAAGCCATACTAAGGATATTATAGAGAGTCATTGGGCCCAATTCTAGATTTGGGGGCCGAGGGTTGGTAATTGAATGACTTCGGTCTAATAGAGCTGAGTTATTTAGGAGTGTCGCAGGAGTTGCACCTAATGTGGCTGGGTATTGGTTGGAGGCCACTAAGAGGATTATGGATGATTTGGACTACACTCCCGAGAAGAAATTGAAGGGTGCAGTCTCATTGCTTCGTGATGAGGCATACCAGTGGTTGTTGACCATTAAAGAGGGTACTCAGCCTGATCGTCTGACTTGGGAATTCTTTAAGACTATGTTTTAGAGTAAATAAGTGGGGGCCAGTTATATTGATGCTTGCAGGTGTGAGTTTTTGAATCTTACGCAAGGTGACCGATCTGTGGCCATGTATGAGGTCAAATTTTTGAGGTTGAACTGCTACGCTCAAGGCATGGTGGTGTCTGAGTATGAGAGGTGTATTCATTTTGAGGATGGACTGAGGGATAATCTAAGGGTTATGATTGCTCCGCAGAGGGAGTGTGAGTTTGCGGTTCTGGTATAAAAAGTAAAGATTACAGAGGATGTTAAGCGCGCGGAGTGCCAAAACAGAGACTGTGAGAGAGGTAAGAATAAGAGGGATTCAGAGCCCTCAATTCTGTGCAGAGGCCTAAGAAAAAGGCAAGGTCTGATGGGCCAGTTAGAGTGGGGGACCCTATTTCTTCTCTTGCTCTAACTACGTTACAGTCATGCAGTGATTGTGGTAAACGCCATCCGAGCGAGTGTTGAAGGAGAATTGGGGCCTGTCTGAGATGTAGGTCTTTAGAACATCGTATTCGAGAGTGTCCATTGATGGCTGATCAGGTGCAAGCTCTGACACCAGGTTCCATGCAGCCGCAGAGAGTAGTTCAGCAGCCACCTAGGGGCCGTGGAGCGGCTAGAGGTGGTAATGGTTTGGGCCGATGACAGAGAGCACCGGGCTGAGGTGCTGGGCAGACAGAGGTGAGGCAACCTTCTTTGGTTTATGTCACATGTCGCTGAGAGGACAGACATGCTCCTGACGTCATCACCAATACGTTCCTTATATTCAAGTACCTTACCTTGCTTTGATAGACATAGGGTCTATTTACTCATATATAGTTAATAATGTATCTGAGACTTTGGGGATTTCTATTAAGAGCACTATGAGTGAGGTCACTGTACTGAGTCCGTTGGGGCAATCTTTTCGGGTTAGTAAACTTTATAGGGATGTACCTTTAGTAGTGCAAGAAACTGTATTTTTGGCAGATTTGATAGAGTTTTCGTTTGGGGAGTTTGATATGATTTTGGGAATGGACTGGTTGGTCAAGCACCAAGTTAGTCTGGATTGTACGACTAAGAGGGTCATTTTGAGAACTGAGGTGGATGATGAGGTGGTTATTTTTGGATAGCATCTGAATTATTTGTCTAATGTGATCTTTGCGCTTGTAGCTGAGAAATTGGTTCGAAAAGGGTGTAAGGTGTACTTGGCCTATGTAAGTGTTTCTGGTTCTTGGGACTCTTCTGTTGAAGATATCAGAACTGTGAGGGATTTTTCAGATTTTTTCCTGAGAAATTACCAGGATTTCCTTCTAACCAGCAAGTGGAGTTTGAGATTGAGCTTCTTTTGGGTACAGCTCCAGTGTCTATCACTCCCTACCGAATAGCACCGAATGAGCTTACTGAGCTTAAGGCTCAACTACAAGAGTTGTTGGACCGTGGTTTCATTCGCCCTATTGAGTCTCCGTGGGGAGCACCAGTTCTATTTGTTAAGAAGAAGGATGAGACCATGAAGATGTGCATTAATTACCGACAGTTGAATAAGTTAATCGTGAAGAACAAGTATTTGCTTCTGAGGATTGACGACTTATTTGATCAGTTCTGAGGGGCTTCTGTGTTCTCTAAGATCGATCTCAGTTTAGGGTATCATCAGTTGAGGGTATCATCAGTTGAGGGTTAAAGAGGTGGATATGCATAAAATGACATTTAGGACTCGTTATGGACATTACGAGTTCCTAGTTATGTCATTCGAACCGACGAATGCACTGGCTGCATTCATAGATTTAATGAACCGAGTATTTCAGCCCTATCTGGATCAGTTCGTCGTAATTTTCATCAACGAAATTATGGTATACTCTAAGACTAAGGATGAGCATGATGAGTATCTTAGAGTAGTGCTTTAGATTTTGCATGAGAAGCAGCTTTACGCTAAGCTAAGTAAGTGTGAATTTTGGTTGCGTGAAGTAACTTTTCTGGGGCATGTGGTTTCTGCTGAGGGGATTCGAGTTGATCCTCGAAATATTGAGGCTGTGGTGGATTGGGAACAGCCTAAGAATGTGTCTGAGATCCACAGCTTTCTGGGTTTGGCGGGTTATTATCGTCGGTTTGTTGAGGGATTCTCTCTTATTGCAGCTCCCTTGACTAAGCTTTTGCGTAAAGGTGTGCCATTTGTCTAGACTAATGTGCAGTAATTGAGCTTTGAGGAGCTCAAGTCTATTCTGACTCAGGCTTCTGTTCTGATACAGCTTGAGTCTAGAAAGGAGTTTGTGGTGTATAGTGATGCTTCGCATGGTGGTTTAGGTTGCGTTCTGATGCAGGATAGTAAGGTCATAGCTTATACGTCTCGTTAGCTTAAGACACACGAACAAAACTATCCAACGCATGATCTCAAGTTGGTTGCTGTGGTTTTTGTACTAAAAATTTAGAGGCACTATCTGTATGGTGAGAGGTGTATCATCTACACTGATCAAAAGAGCCTCAAGTATCTCCTTACTCAGAAGGTGTTAAACCTTAGGCAGCATCGTTGGATTGGGCTGCTCAAAGATTATGACTGTACCGTCGATTATCATCCTGGTAAAGCCAATGTGGTGGCCGACGCTCTAAGCTGAAAAGCGATGTCTGAATTAAGGGTGATGTTTGCTCGCCTTAGTCTGTTTGATGATGGGAGTCTGTTAGTCGAGTTACAGGTTAAGCTGACTTGGATTAACCAGATTCGAGATAAACAGTTGGGGGATGAGTCATTGGGTTTACGATTTCGTCAGGTTGAGAGTGGTAGCACTTCGAATTTTAGACTGAATAATAATAGAGTACTCTGTTTCCGAAGTCAGATTTTTGTACCGAACGATGGGGATCTGAGGCAGTCTATTCTGAGAGAGGTGCATTGTAGCCCTTATACTATGCATCCCAGCGGTAATAAGATGTATCGCGACCTTCGTGAGTTATACTGGTGACTAGGTTTTGAAGCGTGAGGTTACTGACTTCATTGTTTGATGTTTGACGTGTCAGCAGGTTAAGGCTGAGCATCAGTTACCTTCAAGTTTGCTACAGCCAGTTAAGATTCCCTTATGGAAATGAGAACGAATGACTATGGAATTTGTTAGTGGGTTGCCCTTGACACCCACTAAGAAGGATTCTGCCTAGGTCATCATGGATCGATTGACCAAGTCTGTACACTTCATTCTGGTTCGAACTGATTATTCACTGTAGAAGTTAGTGAAGTTGTACATCTCTAAGATAGTAAGACTACATGGGATACCTGTCTCGATCATTTCTGAGAGAGATCCTCGCTTCACTTCTTAGTTCTAAAAGAAATTACATGAGGCTCTGGGTTCAAGGTTGGACTTCAGTAATGTGTTCCATCCTCAGACCGATGGTCAATCTGAGAGGGTGATTCAGATACTGGAGGATATAATTCAGAGTTGCGTGATTGATTTCCGAAGGAGTTTGGAGGATTATTTGCCTCTAGTCGAGTTCGCCTACATTAACAGTTTCTAGTCGAGTATTCAAATGACACCTTACAAGGCTCTGTATGATCGTAAGTATCATACTCATTTGTGTTGGACTGAGTTGGGCAAACGGTGAGTTTAGGGTCCTGAGTTGGTTTCTGAAACTGAGGATAAGGTTCGACTGATTCGAGATCGCCTAAAAGCAACTTTTGATAGATAGTAGTCTTACGCAAATCTGAAGAGACATGAGATTAAGTACTCTGTGGGGGACTAGGTGTTTCTTAAGGTCTCTCCGTGGAAGAAAGTTCTAAGGTTTGGTCAGAAGGCCAAGCTGAGCCCTAGGTTTATTGGACCGTACCTGATAAGTCGTAATTTATACATATTTTTATCTCATGCTTAGCACATTTTTGGATGAATTATCATTAGATTTTTGGAATTTGATGCTCATAATCCTTTAATTTCGTGTTTTATACTTAGGCGAGCATAGGAGAGTAAAAAGAGTGAGAAACGGACCAAAAACGGTGAAAATGGGTCAACCTAGGAAATCAACACGGCCTGGACTTCCTCACACAGGTAGACCACACGCCCGTGCCTATTTAATAGACTTGCATACGACTTAAGCCGCCTCATACGGGCGTGGCACACGGCCGTGTCCCTGTCGAGCCTAGGACTAGTTTTATTCGGAAAAGGGCACTTTGGAGGGTTCTGAGGCATTCTAAAGCCTATATAAACACCCTAGAGGAGGATTAAAAGGGAAACACGGAGTAGGAGGCAAGGAATTACTTGAAGAAAGTCGAGTGATCCATCTCAGAAGCCAGATTCTCCGTCAAGACTGAAGATTTCCCTTAAATTTCCTTCAAAGGGGTTTTGGGTTTTCTTTATGTTTTGTTATTGTTATTCTTCTAAGATGTTTTCTTTTACAAATATGAACTAAATTCCCTAAATACCTAAGGGGAATGAAACCTAAGATGAATCTTGTTACTATTTTCTTAATTATAAGATAAATACTTGAGTTGTTCTTAATTATATGTTCTTAATTCTTGTTTTAATATTCTAGGATATTGATTCAAGTATTGATGTGCTTATTCAGAGGAGCAAAAGTCCCTGTCTAAGAGAAGATCTAGTATAATTAAGCAGAATTGCATGTAATCCTAGACATAAGACGACATAAATTTGCTGGATTAAGGTCAAACCTAATAAGGGAATCCATAGATCGAGTTAATGCAACACTAGGGGTTTTAATTAGAAAGAGATTTCAATTAATCAACCTAGGGTTAGACCTTGTTAGTCTCGAGTGAGATAATAATATAAATTAGAGATTTTTACGGATCAAGTCAAGTGAATAAATCGACTAATTCAGAGTTAAATAACAAGTGAAGTCTATGTGGATTTTTCCTTGGGTATTGTCCAAATCAATCAGTTTTCCTAAAAGTATTTCCCCAATTTACTTCTTGTGCATTTATAGTTTAGTTAATAAGTTTAGATAAATCAAATCCCCTTATTTTTAGGCTAGATAATAAAAAGAAGGTTAATACTAGTACTTTTAGTTCCTGTGGGTTCGATATTCCGGTCTTGCTATAAGCTATACTACTGTTCGATAGGTGTGCTTGCCTTTATCGTGATAATAGTTAGTTTTCAAGTACGATCAATCATAAAATTAAAACTTATCACGCACATCAAGTTTTTGGCACCATTGCCGGGGAACTAAGATATTAGGAACACTTAATTTTTATTACTTTAGCCATTTTTACTTTTATTGCAATTTACTTTTTATTTTTAATTTTTCTTTACTAATTTTTCTTTTTCTTTATTTCTAGTAGGTTTTTATAGTTTATGACTAGAGCATAGCTCACAGAAACCGAAGAGAAATAAGGCGAAGCTTACAATACATAGAGAAAGGGCAAAAGGACGATATCCATAATACAACCGAGGAGATGGCTAACAATCAGAATAATCCGCTACTCCTGTGGTTGTTGCTAATCCAGTAAATTAGAATCTTGCTTCACGTACTATGTATGATTATGCTAAAACTACTTTAACAGGAGCTGAATCGAGTATAGTTAGACCTGCTATTGCTGCAAATAATTTTGAACTGAAACCTAACACTATTCAAATGATACAACAGTTTGTTCAGTTTTATGGTTTGTAGGACGAGGATCCAAACACTCATTTGGCAAATTTTCTGGAATTCTGCAACACTTTAAAGATAAATGGCATTTCTGATGATGTCATTCACCTTCGATTATTTTCTTTTTCACTGAGGAATAAGGCTAAAAAGTGGTTGAACTCGTTACCACGAGGTTCATTCACTACTTGGGAACAAATGACCGAAAAATTTTTGCTTAAGTATTTCTCACTGGATAAAACGGCTAAATTAAGGAATGATATCTCTTCTTTTGTGCAGATGGATTTAGAAACGCTCTATGATGCATGGGAGAGGTATAAAGATCTATTGAGAAGGTGCCCTCACCATGGGTTACCTCTATTGCTACAGGTTTAAACTTTTTACAATGGTGTGAACCCCTCAACGAGGCAACTTATTGACGCAGCCGTCGGTGGAACGCTAAACAACAAAACACCTGAAGAGGCTTACGAATTTATTGAAGAAATGTCACTGAATAACTATCAGTAGCAAGTCATGAGAACGAAGATGACGAAAGCTTCTGGTGTTTTCAACCTCGACTCAGTTACTATGCTCTCTAACCTGGTAGAACTTTTAAATAAAAAGATTGACGGTTTGTATGGTTCTACTCAGGTGCATCTAGTGATGAGGTGTGATTCAAATGGAGGAGGAGTACACACAGAATATCAATCCTTCAACCCTAGCACCGAGGAGGAACAAGTTCAATAAATGGTTAATAATAATTCTAAACCTCAAAATAACCTATATAGTAACACTTATAATGTAGGTTGGAGGAAACATCCCAACTTCTCGTGGGGTGGTCAAGGAAATCAAAGGCCACAACATCCCCCAGGCTTTCAACAACCACCTTACCAGCAGGAAAAGAAGCCGAACCTTGAGGAGATGCTAACGAAATTCATCTCGGTGTCTGAAACACGTTTCTAGAACACCGAGATAGCTCTTAAAAATCAACAAGCGTCAATTCGAGGGCTCGAGAATCAAATAGGCCAGTTGGCAAAGATGATTTCTGAACAACCACAGGGTACCTTGCCGAGTAATACTGAAACTAATCCAAAGGAGCAACTTAATGCGATCACTATTCGAGAAGAAGAAGGGTTAGTTGAACCTAAACCAGAACCGAAGCAAGAAATTGTGGTAAGTAAAGGTAAGGATGAGGTGGACCACAGTGAACAAAAGTCGATAAGTAGAGAATATAAACCTCGTGTGCCATACACCAGTGCAATAAGGAAAGACCACATGGACAAGCAATTTGGTAAATTCCTTAAATTGTTAAAGAAATTACATATTAACTTACCATTTATTGAAGCTCTTTCGTAGATGCCAAATGCAGTTAAATTTTTAAAGGAGCTTTTAGCAAATAAGCAGAAGTTGGATGAGGCGTTGCATGTAGAGTTAAACACAGTTTGCTTAGCCATTCTACAGAATAAGCTACCCAACAAGTTGAAAGATCCAAGAAGTTTTACGATTCCTTATTTAATTGGTAGTTTAAATGTTAACAATGCTTTGGCTGATTTAGGGGCAAGTATTAATGTCATACCCTATAAAATATTTAAACAACTAGGTCTTGGGAAACCCAAACAAACTAGGATGAGTATTCAATTAGCAGATAAAACAACTAGATTTTCTAGGGGTATTATTGAAAATGTACTCGTTAAAATTGATAAATTTATATTCCCAGTTGACTTTTTTGTTTTAGACATGGATGAGGACAGTAACGTGCCTTTAATTTTGAGGAGGCCTTTTTTAGCAACTGCTCGAACTATCATTGATGTTGGCACAGGTGAACTAATACTTCGTGTAGGGGATGACACGATTACTCTCCAAACTCGTGACTCTGCTAAAATATCTAGTAATTGAGATGATTCGGTTAATTTGAATAATGTTGCAACTCAAACTTCTTTGCAGGAGTCCCTTAGAAAGAACGTGATGGAGCCTCACTCTAATCCATGCCACAAAAATAAAGCGACTCAAGAAGAACGAAGGCTTCAGATCGATGAACTAGATGATTGGCGAACACATGTTCCGGAGAAACACAAAACATACGAAAAATCACACCGACACCACGATGAGCGTAGGGATGAGACAAATCAAATTAAATTTGGGGATAAAGTATTGTTAGATGAAAAAGACCCTCGAATCGCTACTTCAGAGCTTAATACAAATGGAGCAACTCCTTTCACAGTACTGAATGTTTTCCCATACGGTACAGTCGAGGTAAATCATTCTCAATACAACACTTTTAAGGTAAATATTACTCGACTTAAACTTTATGTGGATAATAGAATTGATAACGAGAAAAAGGAGTCTCAACTCCATGATCCACCGTAATCATGCGAATAAGAGGTAAGTCGAGCTTAGACTCTAAATAAGTGCTTCTCAGGAGGCAACCCGAGCAGTAACGGTGTTGATTTCTTTAAGTTTTATTTTTTAACATCTAAACCATTAACTGATTCCTTGAACACAGGTTTTCCAAATCCTCACGACAAGGCACACGGGCGTGCCTTAGGACGTGCTCATACCACAGGCGGCTACACGGCCATTCGAAAATAGAGCAAAATTTTGTCCAAAACACGGGATTCGATACTTTGCCACGGCCGTAGGACTTGGCCATGGGCAATCCTACCAAATCTACATGGGCATGCAACACGCCCGTGTCTATAAGCCATGTTAGACACTAAAAAATTAATACGGGCGTGCGATACGCCCGTGTCCATCACCCGTGGTCGAAACTGTCAAAATAACATGGGCGTGCGCATATGTACACGGGCGTGGGAGAAGCGAACGAAGCAGGACACAGCCGTGCGACACGGCCATATGCACTAACACGCCCAAAGTACACGAGCGTGGGCTGAATACCAGAAGCACCCAAATCTGAAAACCACGAAACACACGGGCTGAAATAAAGGCATACGGGCTTGACCCACTGTTGTGTACCCCAATATCTACATAAACCCCCACTATTCATCATCTTCTTCCCCAATACGTTAACCCTAGTCATCGCTCTCTCCGCCGCTGTCACCTTCTAAGCTCCAATAAACACCCTAAAATCCACCATTTCTCCTCCATCTTCCTCCATATGCATCAAAAACTTTTTTCTTTTCCTCCCTTCCCTACATATTCCTTTCCTCTTCCCTTTTTCTCCACTCATCCTATGCCCCATCACCGTCGTCCCCGCCGCACACTGACGCCGCACCTCTCCTCTATCAAGCACCACCAACATTCATCAGTCGCACACCATGTCAAATCCACGCGATTAGAAAACCGCTGTCTCCGCCTTGAAGATGCAAAAAGGAGCAGCAGCATCCTCGGGTCCTACCATCGAGATTCGACACCCATCTCTCTAGTTTCCCTTGGGACCCAAGAGGAACTATTCCAGATACTACGAGCCCGACCCCTAGGTGCAAGCCGTTGCATTGATTAGGCCGTACTAGAGTAGATTCAACTCGTTGACGCGGTTCGAGCACTCCTGACTACTGACCCATGGGGGCTTTTCTTCCAGATCGTCGAGTCGACATATCTCAAGCTCACCTTAGAACTCTGTTCGACCTTCTACCTTCAAACTGTTATGATAGAGTTCGATGATCCTGGAACGGTCCAGTTTCGTCTCGGTGGTTTAGTTCACCAGTTGAACGTCCCTGAGTTTGGTGTCGCTTTGGGACTATATACGGAAGAGTTCATGGACGACGATGACTTCGATAGTCTCTATCGCCATCCATTATTCTCATTCACTTTTCTAGAAGGCCCTAGTCCCTACTTCGGTAACTTACGACCCTAGCCACTTCAAGGCATCGACTCTCGCCCCATCACGGAGATATCTACACACTATCCTAGCCCACACCCTGACAGGACGGCGAGAGAGTACCGGCGTCGTCAACACTAACCATGCCTATTTTTTATGGAGTATGGCGAATGGTACGTATTCGACCTCACTTATTTCATCGCCCTCACCATCCGCTATCAGACAGAGCGGCATAGGAAGGGAGTTCTTTCCATCGGCCCTTATGTGACTCGCTTAGCGCAAAACTTTAGTCTCCTCAACACGGTGGCGCAATCATCCTTCCTCACCCTCATCAGTCAGATGTCCCCACAGGGCATCTCGAGTATGCTCCATATGAGGATGATCGAGTGATGACATGGATTTGATCCTCCTCAGTACCGCCTCGTCTAGTCAGTCGAGCAGAAGGACCTAGAGGACATTACCGATGATGTCCCTCCACCTCACTAGGATCCTCTATCTCAGCCACCACCTATTCATCGTCTAGTTCATGCAACCGCTTCACTCTCTGACATTTCTAAGCATCTCAATCAATTCGAGCAGCAATGTTTTCAGCGCTTTGATCATATTGATGCAACCCTACATCAGATTTGTTAGCACCTTCACATCTCATCGCCACCCTCACCTCGTGAACCATCTAGCAATGAGGATTTTTGAAGACTTTTATTTATTATCTTTGATACAATTTTTACTTCATCTTTAGGTATTACAATTTATATTAAGCAATTTATGTTTTCGGCCATTTCTTTACGAGTAATCATGCTACTTTATATTTCCTAAAGAGTTATTGATTCTATCGCAGTTAAGAAGAGCTCCAAAGCTCACTATTACTTAGGAAATTGTAACTCCACTGGGAAAGGTTCTCCACGACTGCCATGCCCTGCTCAACCACGATCATAACTACCACCAGTTATAATATTCTTTTGGCGCAGCACTTGTGGACTAACAACCTCTACCACCACCGGAGTATCTTCCTCCAATCTCACCCTTGCCTTAGCCGATTTCCATTTAACATTCAGGAAGTTTCACTTCTCTCCCTATCTTATGATCTTATATCTACATTTTCAATAAGTCTATCATTGTACATTGAGGACAATGTACATCTTAAGTGTGGGGGGTTATTTATATCATTATCAGAAAAATCCCTAAATTTTGTCTTATTCTCACGTTACTCACTTATACCACTATTAGAATGAATTTTGATTAATTTATGATTCTTATTGATATATCTTGAATTAAAACATAGGCATTTATGCATTGATTGTTTAAGCTTTAAGCAATTAGAGAATCAAGCATGATAAGTTGATTTTTAAGAATTAAAATTTTTTTAGGGTATTTCTCCAAGTTTAGGTATTATCTTGAAGTTGAAATTCACAGAGTTAACATCAAAAAGCCATTGTTTTTGTGAGATCTTGAGCCTTTAGAGCATATATTATTTCTTTCATGCTCACTTTTATTGTTGCTATGAGTGCATCAATATTGATTTGTTATTCTAGAACTTGCTTCGATTATGCATGTCAAAACCACACCATTGATTTGATATGTCGAGATGATAAAGGCACCTAGGTTTAACCCACTCACTCCATAAAAATCTACCTTCATAATTAACCCTTAGTGACCCCCTTGAGCCTAACAAGCCATTCATTGATTCACCCTCAATATTAACCCAAAACCCATTATTATTGAAATCCCCTAATTAATTTGATCCCTATTTTTTCAAGATTTGGTTTGAATAATTTACTTAGCTATGTTTTATTTCTGATAGTTAGCAAAGTTCTATGTTACTTGATTTGTTCTTAAAAAAAGTTGCTATAATGTATCCATTATGAAAAGCTCAATTCTAGGATCACCTAATTAGGAATGTAATTTGTTAGTTTTAGTATTTTTCTAGTTAGGTAATTTTTTAATTCAATCTCAATTCTAAACTTCTCTTTCAGCTTGTGACCACACCCCCTAACCAAAGCCACGTTGCAACCCTCTAAAGACCTTTTGATTGATGTATCATTTCAATATATAGTGGTGGAGATTTGATTTTCACGCAAGCCTATGGTAATAACTTTTCATATTGACTGTTGAGTGCTGAATTTGTTGTCCTTAAACACCTCGAGTGATTTGAGCGAATCTTTAGTAAGGATGTTAAACTCTGTGATATTTTGAATCAAAGGTGATAACTTAGATGAGGGGAGACACCTATGTTTTCGTGATAAAATGCTCAACTTGGAATGTTTGAAACTCTGATATTCTTCTAGTTGAATTCTCAATGTATGATTACTTATGGATTATTTTAAGATATTATTGATAGGATTTTAAGATATTATTGATAGGATTATATGTTGAGGATTTTTCTTGAGGACAAGCAAACGCTTAAGTGTGGGGGTATTTGATAAGTTGTAATTTATACATATTTTTATCCTATGCTTAGCACATTTTTGGATGAATTATCATTAGATTTGTGGAATTTGATGCTCCTAATCCTTTAATTTCATGTTTCATACTTAGACGAGCATAGGAGAGTAAAAAGAGTGAGAAACGGGCCAAAAACGGCGAAAATGGGTCAATGTGTGAAATCAACACGGCCTGGACTTCCTCACATGGGTAGACCACACGCCCGTGCCTATTTAACAGACTCTAACACAGCCTGGACTTCCTCACACAGGTAGACCACACACCCGTGCCTATTTAACAGACTTGCACACGACTTAAGCCACCTCACACAAGCATGGCACACGGTCGTGTCATTATCGAGCCCAATACTAGTTTTATTCGGAAAAGGGCACTTTAGAGGGTTCTGAGGCATTCTCAAGCCTATATAAACACCCTAGAGGAGGATTAAAAGGGAAAAATGGAGTAGGAGGCAAGGAATTACTCGAAGAAAGCCGAGTGATCCATCTCAGAAGCCAGATTCTCCTTCAAGACTGAAGATCTCCCTTAAATTTCCTTCAAAGGGGTTTTGGGTTTTCTTTATGTTTTATTATTGTTATTCTTCTGAGATGTTTTCTTTTACAAATATGAACTAAGTTCCCTAAATACCTAAGGGGAATGAAACCTAAGATGAATCTTGTTACTATTTTCTTAATTATATGATAAATACTTGATTTGTTCTTAATTCTTGTTTTAATATTCCAGGATGTTGATTCAAGTATTGATGTGCTTAAATAACAAGTGAAGTCTAGGTGGATTTTTCCTTGGGTATTGTCCAAATCAATCAGTTTTCCCAAAAGTATTTCCCCAATTTACTTCCTGTGCATTCTTAGTTTAGTTAATTAGTTTAGATAAATCAAATCCCCTTATTTTTAGGCTACATAATAAAAAGAAGGTTAATACTAGTACTTTTAATTCCTGTGGGTTCGAAATTATGGTCTTACTATAAGCTATACTACTGTTTGATAGGTGCGCTTGTCTTTACCGTGATAATAGTTAGTTTTCAAGTACGATCAATCATAAATTTAAAACTTATCACACACATCAGTATCGAATTCTGAAGTGGGTGGGACTAGTTCCATATCAGTTGGAGTTACCCTCTGAGCTGGACCGTATTCATGATGTGTTTCACGTCTCGATGTTGAGGCGGTACCGTTCTGACCTGTCCCATATCGTCTTGGTTTAGGAGATCAAGGTTAGGCCGGACTTGACATTTGAGGAGGAGTCAGTTCAGATCCTAGATCGAGATGTTAAGGTTCTGATGAGGAAGTCGATTTCGTTAGTGAATGTGCTGTAGCAGAATCATAGCACTGAGAAGGCCATGTTGGAACCTGATGACTCGATGCATCAGCAGTATCCTCACTATTCTGATCAGGTAAATTTCGAGGTCGGAATTTCTTTTAGGGGGTAGAGTTGTAACACCCAAAATTCTTATTTTTTTTCTTTGTGAGAATGTGACACAACTGTGTATCTGCTTCAGTGGTTAAGTGTTCTAAGTGTGTGTGTGAGGTCCCAAGTTCAAGCCCTACTTTGGGCAACTTATGTTATTTTTTGAATTAAGCCTTATCCTTGCTCAGTGGGCTTATATTTAATTGTCTGTAAACCTACATCAGAATGAGCCTGGTGGTTCGAATGGTAAGGGAGTCTGTGTGTTATGTGGAGGTCCTATGTTCAAATCCTTGTGTATGCATGGGTATTTATTTTTGCTCGGCTTTGCGCAAGTGTTTCAGTGTAGTTGGAATTCTAAGTAGTGGGTTAGTGGAGATAATTAAGAGATTGTGGGTAATATCTTCTTTTTTATTTTAATTTATTTTCTCTCTCTTTTAAAATCCCCAAAAAAATTTTACGTCAATTTCTTTTTTTCTCTCTGACGTTTTCTTTTCCCCTCTCTTTTTGTTGTCACTTCAAATTTTTGGTTCCTTCGGCTGGTCTCTGTCATGTTCCTGATCAATTGTTGTTTTTACGGTTGGATTCTTCAATCGGGTTGGTAAGTAAAGACTTGAATTTTGTTAATATTAGATTTTGAGCTTTGGGTATTGTCTTTATAGCTGTTTTTGGTGAGTAATCGGAGATTTCTGTTGCTTAGGTGAAGGTGGTGGAGCATTGGTTTCCACTTCAGTAGTTTGATTGAAGTTGGGGTCGATTCTAATAGGTGGTAAGTCAATTTTTGCTTAAGTGGTCAAACGTTTTAGACTTGTAATCTGATTGCTAAAAGGTGTGGAGTACTCTGCTTTTAGGTTTCAGAAGGCTCGAGAGTGGTTTTACGCTAAATCGATACCAGGTGTGTACCCAAAATGCAGGAAAACGAGATTTGACGAAAGTCAAAATTGTAAATTGTCGACGGCACATGTGGTCGCCCGTGTGATAGGCCGTGTGCGACAACATGGCTGTGTGATAGACGAAGGCCAGGCCTTACATAAGACATGGCTGTGTGATGGCTGGAGTGTGGTCGTATGGGCCACACGGGCTAGACCGAATTGAGCGTGTGGGCCACACGGGTGTGCGAACCCACACGGGCATGTGGTAACTGGGCCAGGCCGTGTGATCCATACGGGCAAGGCCAATTTGGGCTTGTGGGCTCACTTTTCTGTATTTTTCCCTAGGGTTGCACGGGTCATCCTAAACGACTGTGGGCCTATTGTAGGGTCAGTAAGGGCTAATGAAACCCAAAACTGTATGATCTGTTTGACTGATATTCTATACTAAGCATGATAGTATATGCATGTTATATCTTTTTGTAGGCATGTGAGCATGGTTAATCTGTATGTCTGAAATAGAATATTTTGTATCTGATATTAGGGTTGAGATGATGTTTATTAGAGGAAGTGTTCTGAAAGGCAAATTATAGAGGCCCAATTTGGCCCGGGCCCAGAAAATAACCAAACAAAAAAAACAAAAAATAAAGTCCAGTTTTTTACAATCCAAAATTACAACCCAAAAAGTCCAAATTACATCAGCCCAATAACCTAAACCCCAACTACACAAACCCAAAAATAAAATTAAAAAACCCTAGCCCACAACCTAAACTTTTTCTCAACCAAACCCTAATCCCACTTTCTAGCCGCCGCTCCTAGCCTCTGCCACCACCAACTTCACTGGCCACTCCTACAGCACGCCACTGCCCATCACCCTGCAAAAATCAAAAAGGAAAAGACAGTATAAAGAAATAATAATAAAACTTGTAAAAGATGGCTATAAAAGGCCATTCAAAAATCATGTAAAAGGTTTTTGGATTTTCCTTGAGGAAGCAATACAAGTAATAGATTTTATTTTACGGAGTAGTCTAAAAAACAAAAAGAATACAGCAAGCATTGAAGAAAAATCAGATTCAAATGGCTAAGGTCTCATCTCTTTTCCCTTTTTATTTTCAGTCTTCGACTACATACACATATATTTTCCTTTTTTTTTTCCAAAAAAACAGTATATATATATATTTATACATAAGCATAAAAAAATAAAAGAATTTTACCTTTTTTAATTTTCAGCCACCGTGCACGGTGGCCGGCGACGGTGGTCGACGGTGGTGACTGGCTGGAGTCTTCACCTGCGTGGGGGCCCTCTGTAAATGAAAATGAGAGGAGAAGAGAAATTTTTTTAAAAACAGAGCAAGAATGAATTTTTTTAAAAAAAATTGAATTTAAATAGCCCCTCAAAACGGCGCCGTTTTGGCCGACCTTCTTAATGCCAAAACGACATCGTTTTGGCCCTTAACCCATGACCCGATCCGTCCGACCCGAACCCGCCTCAGGATCCGCATGTTTTTTACTTAATGGTCTATTTGCGCATTAGGCCATTCTGCCTTTTTTATGTTCTGCAATCAAGTTTCTATTTATTTTAATTTGGCCCCGAAATTCGTTATGCTCTGCAATTTGATCCCTCATGCTACGCTACGTTTTGAGGGAAAGGAATAATTGCTGTTTCGGTCCTTCCAGATTACGCGCATGTTGCATTTTGATCCTTTTCCCTTTATTTCTTTTAAATTTGCCCCAAAACTCTGTTTTTAATTCTATTTTGGTCCTTTCTTGTTTATTTTCGTTTCTTTATTAAATATTATTATTATTGTTTCTAATATTATTAATATTATTATTATTATTATTATTATTATTATTATTATTATTATTATATTAGTGTATATTTTTATTGTATATGTATATGTATATATATTTATATATAGTATTATTTTTTATTACTTTATTTTAATATTTTTATTATATTATATATGCTTTTGTATTTCAATATTATTACTATTATTATTATTATTATTATTATTATTATTATTATTATTATTATTATTATTACCTTTTTACTATCTAGTGTATTATTATACCTTATTATTATTATTGTATTATTGCTATTATTATTATATTTTCCTTTTTATTTGTATTTACTCATATGTTATTTTTTTACGTTAACTAATTTAATATGTATATATTCTTGCATACTTATTTTATATATCATTACTCTTATTATTAACACCTCATCATTTATTTTTATCTTCTTTTTTTTTTAATTTCAAACCTTAAATTATTTATTATTTGTCTTATTGTTATTACTATTTGTATTTACCGTTATTATTACTATTATTTTTACTTTTATTACTATTACTATTCATTATTATTACTATTATTATCACTATTATTTTTATTTTTTATTACTATTATCATTTTAAAACATTGTTACTATTGATAATATTTTATTATTCTCTACCTTGACTTGTCGTGTCATTATTATTATTATTTCTATTATTATTCGTGTATATATTAATACTATTGTTATTTTTATTCTAATATTGTATTTTAATGTTTTTCATTAATTGTATCATCACTTGCATTGTTTACAATTTTCTATCGCAAATGATATTTTTTATGTTTTTAATCAATTTCAAGAATAACTAAGGCAACGTACCGATTTTAACACTAAGTCGCTGATTTCATCGCTATGTTGGGTGAATATCATTGGCTCGTGTTAAAAACGAGGCGTTCTTCTAAAAAACCAAAAATTTCAAATTCTCATATTTTAATCGGATCGCAACTAAGTGTTAAATTAAACTTGTATTTTGAGAATTATGACAACCCGTGTTTAACAAGATACCAATTTTGGGCGTCGCGAGGGTGCTAATACCTTCCTCGTGCGTAACTGACTCTCGAACCCTATTTTTCTCTGGATTTTTGCGTAGACCCAAATTCGACCTTCATTTTGTTCAAGAATAAATTTTCTTTTTTAAAAAAGAATGTTTATTAGGTGTCCGATCACACCTAGAAAAATGGTCGGTGACGACTCATTTTCTTTTTAAAACTGAAATTCCATTTTCAAATTTTCAAATAATCG
The DNA here is from genome assembly GCA_025698465.1 of Gossypium longicalyx. NCBI lineage: Eukaryota > Viridiplantae > Streptophyta > Magnoliopsida > Malvales > Malvaceae > Gossypium > Gossypium longicalyx. The sequence goes on along the minus strand of CM047001.1, from coordinate 65,745,588 downwards.
CCTCAATTAGCGACCAAAGTAAATTTTTTACGTCGCAACACAAATTATGTCTAATATCTGGCAACACAGATGCATTATATCTGATATGTGCCGCATCGGTACAGCATGGTGTGTAGGGCTGGGTGGGTGTTTTAAACCTTACATGGTGTGTAGGATAGTTGAAAATGGTGTGTAGAGGATGGGGGTAGGATTCAGATATCTGATTTGCATATTTGTAACTTTATCTATATCCGAAATAGGCACAAGCCCGAATCTGTATCTATCTGTTTTTGATTTTCTGTTATTTGCATGCTTAATTCTATGGGGTTTCACACTGAGTTTACGTAAACTCACTCCTTTCTGTTTAATCTGTACAAGTAATTCGCAGAGTTAGGCGGATTGGTGTAGCGGAGGACTCAACGGTGACAACTCGCCATAAATTATTATTTTGTTTTAGTTTTTATTTAAGTTTGGCGTTAAGATTTGGGAGTACGTAATTTTCTGGAACTCTCTGGATTGTTTTTAAAATGTTTAGCTTTGGTTCAGGATTTTGGTTTTAATTACTTAATACTTGAACAGTTTTCTAAAAACAACATTTTTACAAGCTTTCGCTACAAATATGTTTTATCACTAAACGACTAAATGAAAGTGAGCTTTGAGATTAATAACAGTGATTATGGCTTAACTACATAAAATGAATTGATTTTTCTGTTAGAATTAGTAAATTGAATAGAATTATTATTTTAGATTAAGAACGAGTAGAAAATCGAGGAGAAGAAAAAATTATCAAATAGCCCTTGTACTTAGTCATTGCTGCGATTTAGTTTGGTAAGTTTGTATGAACTATAATCACTTAAATGTTGTTTAAATTGAATGTTTATTATGTTGTTATGATGTAAATGAATCAAAATATAAATGTATCAAAGCTATGATCAATTGATGGATTTCGAGTTCTGATTGAATCTTAAGAATTCTTAAGATACAAATGACATGTCATTAGGGATTTCATGTTTCAGGTGTTGGTCTTGAATTTCCTATCGATGGCTGAGGTCTTGCATTTGTTGCAAATTCTCCATAGTTCATGTGAGCAGCATCGTGTAGCTTACATTTTGACCCGCAGCTCGTGTGAGCAGACCCATTTCACAACTTAGATGAGCACCGATGTAAAGGAAAGGTTAAGTTATTTGTAAAGGCACATTTTGTGTGAGCTTTCCCGAGTATCCAATGTAATTATAAATGGTTCAATGGGTAAGAAAAGGAATGGAACGATAAGTGATATAATGGAAAGGTTCATAACTATATGAAAGGGTTGATGCTTATGTAATGTATCTTATAAAATTCTACTTAGGATGTAAATGAGTTTATATGTGTTGTTGATGAGCCTATTAACATGTGAGTTCGATGATGCTTGAATAGGCTTATATCAAACTCATGGCATTAGTAATAGTTTATATTTAATCTCTGAAATGTAATATTGGAATTAGTAAGTAAGCAAATGGAATGAATCATGATCGTATGGTAACGATGACGAATTAAATGTTATGTTTATACATGGTTGATTTCATATGTATCATGAACATGTATATTAACTTGTGAGTTTGATGGTGTTATATAGGCTTTTATTAAGCTTATGGCATTAGTAAAAGTTTATACTTATTCTATAAATTTTATTATTGAATGGTAAGTTATGTTTTAAGTTTATATGAGCTTACTAAGCATTCATTGCTTATGTACTTTTCTTTCATTGCTTTATAGATTTTCAGAAGCTCGATTGGTTTGGAAGCTTGTCAGAGACCTAGCACACTATCTAGTAGACAAATCAGTAGTTTTTGAGTAATTTGGCTAAGGTTTATAATGGCATGTTTAGGGTGATTTGTAATGGTATTATGTGTATGTGTTAATGGTGTTTTGGCATGTATAAGCTTTGGAAAACTATGTTGTTTTGGTACACTTTGATGCCTTACCAAGTTATGTGATTTTGGTTACTTTAAAGTGCTTATTTATAAGGTTATCTTGGCATATTGATGATGACTTGAAAATGATTAACTGTGACATGTTTTAGTTCATATTTGAGCTAGGTTATCATGTATAGAAATGATAATATTGTTACCTATAGGTCCTTTGTATTGATAGCTCATGGATGTATTAAATGGTTGATTTAGTAAGTTTATGTCTTTAAAGTTTATGTTCAGTTGAAGAACTTATATTGCTTATTAAGTAAGATCTTTTTAACTATTTTAGGGTAATTGAAAGGTATGGTATTTTGGTATGCTTGTGGTGGCTTGAAAATGGTAAATGTGATGTGTTTTGGTAAGTGTTTGAATTAGGTTATTATGTTTGAACAAAATGACATGTATTGAAAATTGATGTTTTGGTATGTTTGTACTGCACATGAATGGTCTATGGATTAGGCAAGTTAATATGTTTTGAATAGTATGTTTAAGTGTATTTGGATGATGTTTGAGTCCCTTGAAAATCTACACAAATGGATTGAGCGTTTATGCATGGTTTGGTTATGAAATGGTTTGAGCTTAGGTGAATTTTGGGTTCACATGGCCTGAGACACGAGCTGTCACACAACTGTGTGTCACTTGTGTTTCCTTATAGTACCAAGTCAGAGAGTTACATGGCCTAGCACAAGGCCAACTAGACAGGCGTGTGGGGCATCTCATAGAGTTACACGGGTGAGGACACAGGCTGGGACACGGCCATGTGTCCCTTGTTTGAATGTTACACGGCTTGGGGTGATTCCACACGGCCGTGTGACCCTTGTTTCCAATTTTTGCAACTTTTTTCTAAACTTTCTGTTTTGTTTCAAATTAGTCCTAAATTATTTCTAAGCTTTTTTTAAGGCCTCAAGGGCTCGATTTAGGGACAATATGCATGTAAATGAATGATTTATGATATTATTAATATGTTGAATGATGTGATTTTTAATTGTTTTCGATTTTACGGTAATGCTCCGTAAGCCTAATCCGGAGATGGAGAGGGGTTAGAGGTGTTACATATTTAATTTTTTTGTTTATATAATCAACTCTTGTTGAATAAGAACAGAAAAAACTTTCTGGAAAGGCAAAATAAATAAAAGTAAATATTCTCAAATCTAAAAGAACAAAATATAAACAACAAAAAACACAATTCATTAACTACTTCGTAAATAAATTAAAATCTTTGCAAACCATAACACTGGTATTGAAACCTACAACAAAAGCATACATCAAATGTACATGAACTTCTTCATCAGAACCTTTGGGAGTCAAATATGGTTCTGCACAACATCCTCCATAATGATTAGGATTGTATCTATGTGAAGAGTGAACTACATCACTTGAGTTTTCCTCTTCATGACATTTTATGTTTTGAAAACTCCTAAAGGCTTCCACTGGATCTCTCTTAGATATGAATGACTTGTAAATGTTTCTCTTAACTCTAATGACTAAAGGAGCACTCTCATGCCTTCAACGATATATGTCAAGTTTATTCCCATAGAAAACAACATAAAACTTACAATTATTCTTCTTCAAAAAGTTCATTTTTGCAAGAAAAAGTGTTTAGGGTTGAGGGGCGATGATATTTTTTGACAAGATGATGGGAATGAGGATAAAAAGAACCCTTCACCATTTTCTTTCTTATAAATGATTAGGACTTGGAAAGGTGGGTAAATTAATTTTCATGGGAAATAATTATTATTTTTCATTAATCTAGATAATTATATGATGAGAAAGAATTTTATTCCAAACCTTTTTCGTTAACCGAAATAATTATATAATGAGAGAGTTTTAAACCTTGAGACTTTCTATTAATCAAGGTAAATTTTAAATTAGAGAGAAACTCTTCAAATTTGAATTTCAAATCCTAGTAGGGCAAAATAGTTATTTTAGTAGCCTTAAATTTAGTTCGGGACAATTTCTAGACATTTATTTTTTTCCTAACTACTTTTATGACTACTAATTTGTTATTGTAATCCAAGTAAGAAAAGAAAAACTCTCTCCCAAAGTTGAGAATTTCCCCCACCCAATTTTATTTATTGCATGGGGAATTATTTAACTCATTAAACACTCGTAGAAGCTAATTAAGTCATAAAAGAGTTAAGATACAAACATCCTGGTTACGTGAATTTCCTTCTATAAAGATGGCTCAAGAATGTGAGAGACAAAAGAATATATAATGTAAGATAGGGAATGTAGGCAATGTGATAACGATAATGTTTGTTGCCATTTAATTTGGTGTTATTGGGCTTGTTGGAAGAGAAGAGACCTAACCAAAAGGTTGGTCTCAAAACCAAACTGGAAAATCTATAAGGTAGCTCCAAATTTCGAGATAATACTAATCAAAAGTTTTATCCAACGGCGAAAAGAAGCCAGAGTATTCAGATAAAAAATTAAAAAATTTGTATTAAAAAGGAAAAAAAAAATTGAAATTTCAAATTCTAAAAGGGCCAAAAATGAAAAATTTTCATTTAACAAAGAGGCTAAAAAAAGACCAAATAGAATTATTAATATTTGAGATTTACTAACGTTGGAATATTTACATTTTACCCCATTGGTTCTAGCGACTATTTTATATCGTGTGACATGTTATATCCATTTGAAACCAACCAATAATGCATGATGTGACTCGTATTTTTTGTAACACCCTAAAATATTAAGAATTTAATTGTGAGATTCTGCAGTAATTAATTTATGTACTTGTGGTCCTGTGTTTTGTGATTGAGTTTAAGGTCTAGAGTTCGAGTAGCATCATTAAAAGTTTTTTTGTTTTTTAAATCAACCCATAAGCACGTGTTACCCGATTAAGTTTGATTCAGTGTGAAATTGTCACAAGAATGAGCCAGTTGGTTCACTGGTTAAGTGTCTGTTTGTATTTTGTCTGGTTCCGAGTTCGAATTCCATCGTATACGTTAGAAAATTATTTTTGTTAAATGCTAGAAACCTGTTTGGATGTTAGGAAATTAATTAACGATAGTTTCTTCTTTTTCTTTCTTTTTTTTTTATTTTTGTTCTTTCTTGTTATCATTTTTATTTTTTTTCCTTCTTTTCATTTTAATTATTTTGTTAACCAGAAGTGGTGAGGGAATACGGGATTAACGAAAGTTCTGTTGTTAGTCAATGGTCAGAAGGTTGTCGGTAAGTAATTGTCAATGCAAGCATCTTGTAACGACCTGATATTCATATGTGTCGGAAAATGTATTTTTGGGTCTTCGTTTTCATGAAACGGATTCGTAAATATTTATTGTGTGATTAATTAGATTTTGGTTAGGTGAATTTGCTTAAATTATGGATAATTAGGTATAAGGACTAGATTACAAATAGGACAAAAGTTTAATTATAGAACAGAGAAAAGTTAAGGGACTAAATAAGTAATTAAACAAAAAATTTACAAGTGTTTAGTGTTGGTATTGACATGTGTAATATTTATATACATAAACTTGTGATAATTATATATATTTGCTTATTATATAAGTAATTATTATTATAATATATTATACTATATTATTATTAAAATTAAAACATAAAACAAATAAATAAAAGAAACAAAAGATAGAAAAGGAACAGAAGAGTGAAACGAAATAGGAAAGAAAGAAAAGAGAAAGGGAAAATTAGGGTTCTAAGGTTTGAAGTTTAATTGGTAAGTCAATTTAGCCCATTTTCTTGTAATTTTGATGTTTTTAGAATCCTAGAACAAAATATTACTTGATTTATGATGAAATTTTAGAAGATAGTGAATTTTTAGATTTGTTCATGTTGAATAAATTGAAGTGTTAGGGGTTAAATTGATAGAATTTTAAGTTAAAAGTGAAAAAAGGGATTGAATTGTAGAATAAATCATAAATTTTGAGCAATAACAACTAAATTGTGAAATTTTGAAATTAGGGTTTTATGGTGAAATTAGAGAATTAAGTTTAGTTTAAGTTGAAATTGAATGAAAATAAAGAATAAATTGTGAAGAAAATAAGGTTAGATTTGATTAAGGACTAAATTGGAATTTAGGCAAAAATTGAGTATAAATTGAAATATTCAATGTGAAATTGTGTGTATTGATGATTTTAAATTGTTTTAATTTCTGAAGCTAACGTTGTGTCGGAGACCTCGGCTAAGAAAGGAAAAGAGAAAGTCGACGATGAGAGATTCAAAAATTACAGTTTGTATTTCTATAATTCGAATTTAGTTGTTAATTGTTATAATTTAATTTAATGTATATGGTAAGTGTTGAGGTGAGAATTATTGTGTTTTGCAATTGAAATGAATTGATTTAGTATGTGATGAATTTATTGAATTTATATTGATTGAATTGATATATATATTGAATATATTGATTATTTGAATTGAAATGAATATTGGTTGTATTTGAAAAGTGAAATTAAACCCTATTAACTGTATCGGGTTGAGTCGGATATAGATGGCATGCCATAGGATTGGAAGTGTTCAGGGATACTTCGACTTCGAGTCGATGAGACACTAGGTGTCAAATTCTTACTTAGGATAAATTTGATGAGGTACTGGGTACCAACTTTCTTCAGCAAGGCCAATGAGACACTGAGTGTCAATCTATTCTTCGAATTATCCAATGAGGCACTAGGTGCCAAACTGTTGTGTTTTGGTTGGATCCGTATATCCGTCCAGGTCCGAGTTGAGTTAATAGGGGTAAATAAATGAATTGGCAATATGAATAATTTTGAATATGAAATTGGAATGAGATATGGAATTGAATTATTCATATGAAAAGCATGAATCATGGATTCATGGAATTGATATTGATATTGAAAATGAATTGCGTATCCTATTGAGAAAAGCTATTTGAATAGCAATTATGAGATTGAAATAGCAAGAGATGAGAATTGAAAGTGTTATGAATGATGTGTTTATGAAATTGATTATTTGTTTGAATGATCTTTGTTATGTGTGATTAAATACATAAATATTATAAATTTTTGCTTAAAAGTATTCGGATTATAAAAATACCACTAATTTTAAACTCAGCGTACGGTTTGTTTCCGTTCGCAGGCTAGGTTAAAGTCGAATCTACCGATTCAACATCCAAAGCTGATCTCGAACTCAAAACGTGGTGATGCATGTTCCTTTCTTGTAATGGCATGTACCTAGGTTGTTTTGTGTAGGTAATTTTGGGAAATAATTGTAAATGATATTATAATATGAAATTGGTTGAATATATATATGAACATATGTGTTATGTTTAAAACTATCAAATGGTATGTTTTGGCTTAAATTAGTATGAATATAGAATTAGTTTAAATGGTATACTATTAGATTGATTTTGAAAATGTGTATGAAGTACCTATGAAGGTACATTGATAATGTCATTAGCTTGAATGTTTTGACATGTTTTAGATGTATTTGAATGTGTTTTGGATTGGTTGAATGATTGGTTTTTGAGTTGCTTGTTGATTAAGATTGCAGGGTTGGTAAACTTGATGCTTAAGGTTCATTTTAAGTCTACACAGCCAGGCACACGGGTGTGTGACTGGACCATGTGAGACACACGGCTGACACATAGGCGTGTGATTTGGCTGTGTGTCTCCTGCAACTTTAAATTTTCAAAACAGAATACTTAGATAATTTCACATGGGCAAAGACACGGGTGTGTGTCTCAGTCGTGTAAGGCATACGGCCTTGCACATGGGCATGTGGCTAGCCGTGTAACCTAAGTCAGAGAGTTACACGGGGTAGGACACAGCTTGAAGCACGAACATGTCATGGGGTCACACGGGTGTGTCCCTTGGCCACATGGGCATGTGTGCCTTGCATCTTTTTTTTTTAAATTTCACGAAAAAATTCTAGAATATCGATTCAGTCCCAATTTGTTTCTAACTCATATTTTGGGTCTCGAGGGCTCAAAAGAGGGACAATATCATTAAACTATCATATTTCCAGTAATGTTTCGTAACCCTGATTCGACGACGAATAAAGTTTAGGGGGTGTTACAACACATCTTCGTGATTTTCCTTCGCTTTGTAAATTATTTAGAATGGAGTATTTTTGTGAATTTTGGGAATCTCTTTTTAACGATTGCGTATTTACCTAGCAGGCAAGGCTATTAACAACAAGGAATAGCAACAAGACAATCTCTGTGATTGTCGCTGAAGTTTCGGTAAGTTTGGGATGTTTGAAGGTTTCATGTCAAAACTTTCAACGTAGGGATTAAGTGAGTAATCGGGAAGTTCTGTTGATTAATTGGCTAAATTGTGTTATTGAATGCTTGTTTTAGGCTTCGAGGATCTTTAGAGTTGTTGTCTCTTCAAAATCTTTCCAAGTGCGTATCGGAAACCTTAGTTTTGCAAGTTCCGATTGCCGAAAATGGTGGCTGTCAACGCCACACTGCCAGGAACACAGGCGTGTGACTAGGCCGTGTGAGCCACACGGCGTGTGACAGGCCGTGTGATCGGCCGTGTAACTCACTGTTTGTCAATTTAGGGCCACATAGGCCTGTGTCTAGGCCTTTTGTGGCCATGTTAGTGCAGGGTTCACACGGGCAACAGACACGGGCGTGTGTTTGTGCCATATAACTCATTGTTTGTGGAACGAGACCACACGGCCAGGGACACGGGCTTGTGTCTAGACCTTGTAACTCACTGTTTGGGGTATACGAGCCGCACGAGCAAGGACACGGGTGTGTACCCAAGCCGTGTGAGGTACACGGGCAAGGACATGGGTGTGTGTCCAGGCTATGTAACTCATTGTTTATGCTTTGAAACCACACGGGCAAGACACACGGGCGTGTGACCAAACCGTGTGGTATATGTTTGGGGCCCGAAACCTGTTTTCAAGGGCGAAAATGTTACCTAACACTGATACCGGTTTCTTTAATGTATGAATGATGGAAATTGATGATATTAGAACTGTCTGATACTCTGAGATTGATCTATGAATAACTTAGTTATAAGTACACTATAATGCATATTCTATTATTGAGCTATTTTATTAATTGTGAAATGAATTGGAATGAATAAATACATGATACTGGTATTTGTGTTTTGCATTGGTATGGGTTGGAGATATTGAGAAGGAGGAAGAAATATGTTCTGAAATTGTAGTTATGCCACTAGGAGTATACATCTAATTCTGGCGCTTGCCGCATACTGAATTAGCAGCTAAGCTACGTTTCTGTAAAAGTGTCAACGAACACTTTGAGGTGTGTAGGGTTGGTTGGGCATTGAATATCCTTAATGGTGTGTTGGGATGGCCGAAGACGGTGTGTAGCGGGCAGAAATAGGAATATTGCATCTGAATCTGATCGGTATTATATATGAACTGAAATTGCATATACATACACATGTAATTAGTCTGCTCTGAGTCTGAACTGAATTTACTCCTGTAACGAATTGAATCTCTGAATTTGGGACTATACTATAACGATTGTTAATTGAATATTTTATTTCACGCACTGAGTTTACAACTCATTCTGTAATTACTCGAATTTTAGGTGATTCGCAGACTTGAACGGGTCGGTGTCGCGGGAGCTTGGTCAAACTATTAACTTTCTATGAATTATTTTAGTAGGAGCCTTGTTAAACTATAGTAGGATGACTGTAGCAGATTATATACTTAACTAATATTTGGGTTGAACTTTATGTAAACCACGGTTTGGTATTATGGTGTCTTGCGTGGTATTTGATTTTTGCATGTGACTCTCTAAGCTTGGGCTGGACGCCTAAGCTGGGTCTAGGGTGTTACATTTTTGGATTACTCGGTTTAGATAGTTTAATGTGTTTGGGTAAAACAAGGTGAAAGTTCAAAATCAATATTTGCAAGTAGTATAAGAGTAGTGTCAGAAATAATGCTAAAAATCAGTGTCAACTGCTTTAGGCAATGAATGAAATATATATAAGAAAATTATAAAAAAAAATGTTATTTTGAATGTTTGGATTTAGTTTTAGTGGGGAACTTGAAAATGTAATAATGATTAGACTCGTATGGGGTGCAACACAAAAGTGTAGTTAATGAGGGCAACTGGGCAAGCAGTGGACTTGGGCCTCCCTTGCCTAGGGGGTAGAATAACATTTTCAGTCCATTTTAGTTATGAATTATCTAATTTACGTCTTTTTTAAGTTTTTGTTTTTTTTACCTCCAAAATTTTAAAACTTTATCCCCCAATCATATTCTTGGCTTTGTCCCTCCTGCCAATTAAAGGGTTTAAAAGACAATAAATTTATGGTTTCGTGGCTTAAAATAAGTGATGAGTAATGGTTTTAGTCTAGAATAGGTGATGCGAAAGAAGTTAACAAGGATGGATTGAGGCATGATGTAGGCAACATGTGAGGGAAAACAAAAATGAGTAGTAATTTTTTATTAAAAATTGTTAGAAATTATTAAAATAGTAGAAATTTATAAAAAAGGAAATTATAAAAAAATATATAAGTTATTTAAATATTATAAAAAATTAAAATTACTACCATTTTATAAATATTTAAAAAAATTTAAAAATTTTATCCTTGAAAAACCAATTAAGACCTCCTAATAAAATAATTAAAAAATTCATGCTAGCAATTTTTTTATCAAATACTACATCATCATTTTTCCCAAGTTAATTGTCACATCACATCAGCACTTAATGGCCCGTTAAGGGCCTTGATGAAAAATCATATTACATGAACTCAATCAATTGCTAGCTCTCAATTAAGAATTCAATTGATTCTACTTTTTGATTAGGTATTCATTTTCTAATTATTTTATGAAATTTTTAAAGTACTTAAAAGCCTAATTTATATATATATATGTATATTTATTTATTTATTTATTTATTTATTTATTTATTTATTTAAAGGATTATGTCTTAAAAAAGTATTCAACATGAGTAGATGATGATATATTGACATATCGGGTAAAACTCATGAAACAAAGCAAATTAATGTAAAAATAACCAATTAGCTAAAGAGTTTATAAATTAATAAGACACGTCTTAGTTAATTACCGCTTCGAAGCATTAGTTGTGTAACTTACCTACAAAATATAGAGTAAACTATAAAAATAGTCACTTTTGTTTATCTTATATTACATTTTAGTCACTTATGTTTGAAATGTTACGTTTTAGTCACTTATGTTATAATTTTGTTACGAAGTGATCACTCTTCTGTTAAGTTCCGTTATCTCCCTAACGGTAATCCTACGTGGCAATCCAACTAGATTTTAAGTATATCTGTTAATACATACTTCATTTGGCTAAATTATGCATTTGAGTAAAAATTGTATTATTTGTAAAGTTCTTTCTCTCCTTTTTACAATGTCAATTGAGTGAAAATAATTGTTAACTACGAGACAAAAGATTCTGATTTTTCTAGCATGAAATTGCTCATATTATTTGGTAATTAATTTCAAATTTCGGTTGCAATTTTTGTCTAGAAAATTTATTTAGCTAGAAAAATCAATTGGCATTGTAAAAATGAGAGAAGAAATAAGCAGGCACTGCATTACTTTGATCTTGTATTTATACTTTTTTTTTTTTACTTTAACTGGTTGCTGATTTGGTCTGCAAAATGAAAATAATCAATTTTAATTTCACATGTGGTTGTCTTTACCATGAATACCTCGCGCATAATTTATGAAATTTTTACTCTATAAGTTTGCTCCACAAGATATATATTTTAGTTTATCTATATATAATAGTGTGAGGATGAACATTCCATATGGCTTGTTATAAATCCAAGTATTAATAACAATTGTACAATATTCAAAAGTTTCATTGACGTATATTACAAAGGATAGTCATCCTTCCCCCGGTTGAAGAACGTAATTATAATAGTAAATCAAATGCATAATTTAGCCGGATGAAGTATGTATTAACAGATATACTTAAAATTTAGTTGGACTGCCACGTAGGATTACCGTTAGGGAGATAACGGAACTTAACGGAAGAGTGATCACTTCGTAACAAAATAATAACATAAGTGACTAAAACGTAACATTTCAAACATAAGTGACTAAACTGTAACATGAGACAAACAAAAGTGACTATTTTTATAGTTTACTCACAAAACATATTTTGCATGGTTTTCGTGTAAAATCCCTAAAATAAATAGTTCCTATCAACCCAACAGCGACCTTGGACTAGAAATATCCTAACTACTCTTCCTAAACCTTTCCCAGTGTCATCACTTCATATTTATATATAAACATATTCATAATCATATATATAACTTCAATCCTATCAATCTCTGTCCAACTAAGCTGTCTAGTGCAAAGAATTCTAGACCATAGTATCAATTCTCTAATATAGGTCCTAGCAATGGAATTGGAAAACCTTCCATTTGGATTCACCCTAGCAGCTGCTGCCTGCTCCAATATTTGCTTATGCAATATGGTTCTATCTGCTAGCCAAGTGGTTAAGTGGTCCAAGGGTATGGCCTCTGGACGGTAGCCTACCATTTCTTTTCATGAACCGGAGGAGGATGCATGATTGGATTGCTAGTAATCTTCGAGCAACAGGAGATTCAGCCATCTTTCAAACATGTACCATTGCTGTTCCATTTGGCTCGCAAGCATGGGTTCTACAATGTCACTTGTCACCCCAAAAACATTGAGCACATTCTCCGGAACCGGTTCCATAATTAACCCAGAGGGCCTCATTGGCAGGCTGCATTTCATGGGCAAGGGATCTTAACTAGTGATGGAGAGTCGTGGCTGATACAGAGGAAAACAGCAGCACTTGAGTTCACGACCAGGAAACTCAGGCAAGCCATGGGTCGTTGGGTTAATAGGACTATCAAGAATCGTCTATGGTGTATTTTGGACAAAGCATCAAATGAGAAGAAAGCAGTGGATTTGCAAGACTTGGGTACGGAAGAGGTGTCACGGCCAGCGAGGACGAAGTTCAGAGCGATACGTTGAAGAACGGTGCTTGTGAAAAGGTTGCCCCCAGCATCTCTTTTCTTCATGAAATGGGACAGTAGATCATCCAATGGAGCTTCTTTTCGTGCTTCAATGGCCTCTTTCATGTAGTTTTCAATGATTCGGAGGCTACCTTTAATCTTTTCTCAGTTCGTATCCCCAAAATCTTCTTCAATCTCCATAGTAAACCAGGGTAAAGAAACCTATCAAGAGTTGCTTCAGTGGCTGTATCGAAAGCAGTAGCAACAGGGTTATCTAGTAACTCGGGGAAAAGTGTTTGTGGGTCTGTGCCAAAGGTAAGCCGTGCCCACAAACACTTTCTCCCGAGTTACTATGGAGATGCTGGGGGCAACCTTTTCACAAGCACCGTTCTTCAGCGCATCGCTCTGAACTTCGTCCTCGCTGGCCGTGACACCTCTTTCGTAGCCCTCAGCTGGTTCTTCTGGCTCGTAATGAACCACCCAGAGGTTGAGCTAAAGATTATCGATGAAATATCAAGGGTTCTCCGCAACACCCGCGGCCCAGATACCAAGAAATGGATGGAAGAGCCACTGACGTTCGATGAAGCAGACATACTGATTTATCTGAAATCAGCAGCACCTGAAACACTGCGGTAATCTTCTGGCTTAAATATCAAGGGTACTTGAAGAGTATATGGGGAGAAGATTGCATGGAATTTAATCTATTCTATTCTTGAATTAAAGTTAGGCAGATTAGCTATTCACCAACATGTGACCAGATTGACTACAATTGTTCCAAACCAATCAAATGTTAAAATACCTAATCACATGCAATTCTAAAGATTGATAATAATCTTCAACCACAAGTATTTTAACCTATTTGAATAATCATCTTTTTAAATAAATTTTTACTACTTAATAAAATTAATTTTATAAATAACTTTTATTATTAATAAAATAAATTATTAAAATGTTATTAATTCCCCTGGGTAAGTAGGCATTAACCTAGTATATATATATAAATTGTATTGATATTATTAGTAAATTCAATACGTTTTAAATTCTTAATTCTTTTTGTATTAATATATATGAATTGTATTAATTCTTCCTCAATTCTTTTTTACCATAGAAAAATGCCGTTAATTTATTTATTTAGTATAAAATTTGGGAATTATTGACCATATTAATGGAAAATTTTAAAAATTGAGACACGGCAACAAAAATTGTGGAAATGTTGAATGCATTACAGGTCATATTTTAATTATATTTTTAAACCCTAATTTGTTTGTGAGTATTACCCAATAAATTTATGTTTAAAGGAATTAAATTTATTTATTTATCAAAACTTAATTGATTACACATGGTATGCTTACAACTTACTTAAAAGTCAAACTTTCTTTTTCTTTTTAACCCTAACTTTATTTTAATATATGTATATATATGATGTACCTATTAATATACTATTTATAAACTGCGATTGTTTAACAGACAAAAATTAGGAAACAAATTGATTTTGTAACATTTTTCATACGAAAATGGCTTTCGTAAAATGATTTCTAAAAATAATTTATTTTTTTAAAAAAAGTTATCATTTTTTTGTGTTTGAATGAATCTGTATAAAATATTTTCTGTTGTTTGACAATTTTTTTAAAAATATTTCATAAGACTTGTTTTTAATGAAACAAACATACATTTGAGATTTTTTTTATCTTTTTATTGTTTAATTAATTTTATTTTATATCTATAAATTTATATTTTACATTATTTTTGCATATATTAAAAAATTTCTGTTAAATTCAGATTCATTATAACATTATTTTTTAGTTACATTACTACCAAGTGAGTATTTTTTATTTAAAAATGTGACATCAACAAAATTGAAAAAAATTTAACAATGTTAACAATTGGACTTGGTTTTCAAATCTGAGAAGTAGAGGAACTAAATTTTTAAAAATAAAAATACAGAGACTAAATTGCACATTTGTGAAAAGTACATAGACTTATGATATATTTTAACCTTTATACTACAAAATATTTATTATTAATATGTTTATAATTATAATAAATATTTATTATTAAAATATTAATATTGAATATTTTCAATAATATGTGAAGAATATTATTTAAAATTATTATTCTTAAAATTTATTATTAAAATAAAATTAAAATATTAAATAATTTATTAAAATAATAAATTATATTAATTATATTAATAATTTATTATAAGACTAAATATAAATAATTAAATATGTATGTTTAATGATATTGAAAAATATAATATTTTATATTAATATTTTAATAATTTTAAAAATAAAAATAAAATTTATTATCAATATAATAATATTAAGCTTGATTTAAGTTAATTTTTATATAAAAATAAAATTACCTATAGAGGAGTTCTTTTCCGGAAAATGACTTACGCTTTTCAAAAGGGTAAGTCATTTTACAGGAAAAGAGGTATTTTACGTTGACTTGTAAGTCATTTTCTGTTGACCAAGTTGTTTTCTATGAAACAAACACAGAAAAATACAGAAAATATTTTCCGTAAAACCTTTTACATGTAAACAAACGAACCCGTATTTGTGGAAGAAATATAATTGACTTTTAGAGTTATTATTGTACATAAAATTAGATAATTTTCCTTATTTTTTAGGCCAAATTTTTATAATTTTAGGGGGCTAAAGTGTAATTTTACCTTTACTAATTTAAAATTTTTAAAAAAAATTAAGGGCCTAAAATACAATTTTACATTTTAGGGGGGCTGGGGCCAATGCCAGCCCCCTGGCTTCGCCCTTGTATATCAACCAAGTAAGGTTACCATATTTGAGTCCAAACCCTGCTATATAATATATATGGTATATGGTATGATATCATGTAAATTTTATCGTATAAAATTAAATATATATTATAATACGAATATTGAAATTATTTTTACTAATAATCCATTTATTAAATGTTAAATAAAAGCTAACATGTTTTTATAAAACAAAACTTGGTTTGTTTCGAATAATTGGTCTGAGATTAGGTATTCACCAACATGTGATGAGATTGACTAAAATTGTTCCAAGCAAATCAAATGTTAAAATACTTATGGCGGGGTTCTGTGAGAAAGAAGACGGAATTTTGGACAATTAAGAAGTATAACGCTCCACATACTTGTGTTGTTGCAGGTATTGTAACATCTTTATATCCAGTTCGACCCAAGAAACCTAATATAGGGATATTACATTTGGTGCCAAAGTGATTTTGGTTAATCACTAATATATTTGAACATTTAAAAAAAAATTAAGTTTTCATAACTTATATTTTTGTCCCTACTACTTGGAACACACTTGATCTTCCTAAGTACATGTCATTCTATTCAAAATTTTAAAATATGTCATCTTTACACTTGGAGATGTGATGAGATGGATGCTCACAACCTCAATTACAACTCTTCAAAATCACTGTACCTAATCTACTCACGGAAAACAAAATCGTACGCTGAGTAAAAACTCAATGATATTTCTATAATCTGAATATTTAAAGACAAGATAATATAATAGGCACAATTAAATTACAAGGACATATTAATGTCTAGTATCATGACTATCATTTTTTTAATTAAATAATATTCTAATTCACACAATTGCTATATAAATGGTTATTCACATATCAAACCATATTTATTCATACAATGACATTAGTCATGCAATACTCAATTCATAAATACATCATTATATACCATACTCAATTATCATCACTTGCTATAAAATAGCTTTCCATAATTTGTTCACATATCAATTAAACAATGGCACTATCCATTCCATATTTAATTCATAAGCATATAACTATTTCATGTATTTACAACATATTTCACATTCTATTTTCAATTCACTATATCAATTTCATTTCTCATACTGTGCCATTTCAATATCAATTATAAAACTTTATTATAAGTTTACCTCTATTAACATGACTCGGACTCGAACGAATACACGGATCCAACAACACACCAGTTTGGCACCCAGTGCCTCATCGAATAATTCAAAGTAATAATTTGACACTCAGTGTCTCATCGGCTAAACCAAAGTAAATTGGCACCCAATGTCTTATCGAATTAATTCGAAATAGTAAATTGACACCCAGTGTCTCATCGACTCGACGTCGAAGAAATACCTGAACTCTTCCAATCTTATGGCATGCCATCTATATCCGACTCAGCCTGATACAGTTAATAGGGTTTAATTTCACATTTCAGATATAATCAATATCCAATATTGTTTTTTCATATAATCACATAATTACACATATAATCATTTCGATTCAAAAATCAATCCATTCAATATATATATATCTACCAATTCAATTCATTCTATCAATTATCAAAATATCAATTACTTACCTCAACACTTACCATATAAAATAAATAAAAATTACAACAATTAATAACTAGTTTCGGATTATAGAAATACAAACTGGAAATTTCGAGCTATTCCTCGTCGACTTTATCTTTTCCCTTTTTAGTCGAGGATTCCAGTACGACGTTAGTTACGGACTTAAAACAATTAAAATGCATCAATACAATACAATTCAATCTCATATTTAATATTTCCATTTTTACTCAATATTTTCCTAAATTTCAATTTAGTCCCTAAACCGAGACTAACTTTATTTCTTCACAATTAATATTATATTTTCATACAAATTCTACTTTAAACTAAATTTAACTCCCTATTTTTACTTAAATCCCTAAATTTCAAATTTTCACAATTTAGTCTCTAATACTCAAAATTTACAATTTATTTTACAATTCACTCCTTTTTCATTTCTAACTTAAAAATCTATCAATTTAGTCCCTAATACTAAAATTATTCAACATAGACAACACTTAAAAACTCAATAAATTTTTAAAATTTCCGCATAGGTCGGGTAGTATTTAACATCGGGATTCTAAAAACATAAAAATTACAATAAAAATGGACTAAATTGACTAACCAATTGAACTTAGAAACTTTGAAACCCTTGGTCGTGGCTTCCTTCTTTCTCTTTTTCTTTTTCTTTCTATTTCGTTTAACCTTCTGTCTTTCTTTTTGTTTCTTTTATTTATTATATTTACTTATTATAATATATAATATAATATATATACTTAATAATTAAGATATAATATTACAATATTATAATATATATTTTAACTTTAAGTTTTATAAATATCTATCTTATGCCGCCTCATTTATAAGCAATGGCACAATTGCTTATTAGTCCCTTTAATTTTTCTTTAATCTATAATTTAACTATCACCCTTTTATGCAATTTAGTCCTTATACCTAATTACTCTTAATTCATGCAAATTCACCTAACCAAAATGTAATTAGCCACACAAATAGCTTCGTACGGGTTTGATTTACGAAAATGGAGTCCCAAAAATACACTTTCTGACACCCGTGACTATCGGGTCGTTACAGGTATGTCACATGATCATCCAAAAATAGATTCTGACCTTTATTCAATAATGTATTATGTAAAGTGAAATAGTTGTGTTGTTGTAGGTATATCGCATGATCATCCGAAATTGGATTACGACATGATCAGTGAAAATGAAAGTGGCACTTCGGTGCAATTGAATGTAGCACTAATGGCACTACGGTGCAATTGAAAATGATTGTTCCACGTATCCTAAATGTTTTATTGAGTTTTCTATAGGCGAAACGAAAAATGTTAAGTGAAATTAGTAGAGTCTATAAGTGAAACATGGTAAGATTGAAAATGAAAATGAGCATTTAATGATTAATTAATTAAATTAATTATGCTACATTTAAATTTTTGATATGTTAAATTTAATTAAGGTATTGGTAAGTTTAATTATTGATGTACTTACTAAGCTGTTATAAGCTTAACGTGTGGTTTTTCAATGCGTAGGTGGTAGAGGCTCGAATTGACACTTTAAAGTGAAGATAAAATTTCATCTCATCACATCACATCTCAAGGTTTGGAAAAAAGGTATGGTTTTGATATTTTGGTAATAGATTATGGCATGTACTTAGGTTTAAACAAAGTATGTGTGTAAGATTTATAGAGGAGATGTTTGATCAACTTTGATTGAATTATGTGTTAAATTATACAGTGCTAAAGGTTGAAAATAGGCTTATAGAAATGAAATATTGGCTAAATTAGTTGAAATATGGTAGATGAGTATTGTTTAGGGTGTTAAGAAATGAAGTATGAAAAATTCATGAAAACAGTGCATGTCGCGACAATGAATATACCGCGTCACAACTAGACCAAGTCAGAAAGTGGTGTGGCGACGTTGCGACGTCGGTCTGAAATTCTAGAAACTTTACAATTTAGTCCTTGATCAATATTAGACTACTAAAAGAGTTTTCGTCAACTTGTACAGAACTCAGATATGAAATTGAAACATGTTGTAAATTGTATAATTATCTTAATAACTTGAACAAAGTGATAAAATAGACTAAAATTAATTGTCGGTGCTTCGGCAACAAATGTAGCATTCCAATATCTTGACTCGACAATTGGGTCGGGTATTAGGAATGTTACAAGCAAGCCTTTTCTTTAATTCGAGATCATCTTACTAAATCAGTTTTCATGTAACAGCCCGTTTTTAGTAAAATTAGAACATTAGCTTCAGGACCACAAATTTGATTTCGAAAGAAAAAATTATTTTTATATTATTTTATTTTATGGTTAATAGCATGATAGTAATGTCTTATAAAAAAAATTGTAAAGAAATTTTACCGATTACATGTTTAATTTGATAAAGGACCAAATTGCACAAAGTGCAAAAGTTAAGTTTTAATAGCTAAAAGGATTAAATAGCTATGGAATTCAAAATTTAAGGTCCTTATATGGAAATTAGACTATTAAAAATGCTTAGTGGTTAAGGATGTTGATTCCTCCATGGAAAATAAAATAAAAAAAGGATGAAATTGGAAAGTGAAATAATAAAAATGATAAATGATAAAAAAAAATATCATCATTTACATCATATTTCCCAAACTAGAAGTATGGAAACCTTAGCCATGAAAACCTAAGCTTAAGCCAACTTATTTTTCTTGATTAGGTAAGTATTCTTGCCCGTTTTTAATGATTTTTTATTTCTAGGATCGTAATATCTTAATCTAGCTACCTCGGGGATTAATTTGCAAAGTTATCAAGGTACTAGGGTTTTTAAATGGATGAACATAGATGAATTATGAAGTTTTATGGTAGAAAATGAAAGGTTGTTAATAAATAAACAACTTTTGTAAAGGGAATTTTGATGAAATTATTATTTAGGGACTAAATTGAAAAGATGTAAAATTCATGGAAAAATTATAAATTTTATGAAATACATGGGCTGTAAATTTTACATGTAAAAATCGGCTAGGTTTAGAATAAGGATTAAATTGCATGAATTTCATTTTTTGAGTCTAGGGACGAAATCGTCATTAACTAAAAGTTTAGGGGCAAAATGGTAATTTTTCATAATATTTGAATTGAATTGAAATGAACATGAATTAATTTTAAATGCATTCATATAGATTCAGATAGACCAAATTCAGAGTTAGAACGAGGAAAAGAGAAAATATCGGATTAGTAGATTTTACGTACACGAACATTTGTCGAGGTAAGTTCGTGTAACTAAATTGTGTATATTTATATGCTTGAATTAAATGTTGTGTATGTGAATTGTATAAATGCCAAACATATGAAATTGGTTACATATCTGACAAAGCCGGATAAATATTAAATCCCGTTTCAATAATGGAATTCGATGGATACAAGATTTCCTGATTGGTTGTGGTCCTGCATGTGTTGTAAACACACCATAGCTCCTACGAGCATCCCATTATAAGCCCTCTCGAGCTTCCTGTTATATGGTTCCTGCGAGCATCCTCATCGGTAGTCATCTTGCATGTGTTGTGGACTACCGCAGCTTTTTGTGAGCGTCCTATTATATGACCAGTTGTGATCCTGCATATATTGCGGACACAAACGCAGCTCTTTGTGAGCGTCCTGGTATGGCTCACTTAAACTTCCCGATATATGGCAATTCGGAGCTCCTGATTAAAGGCTCTTCGTGAGCTTCCTGATTAAAAATTCTTTGTGAACTTCCTGATTATGGCTCTTATGAGCTTCCTGTTATATAGCCTGGATAAGCTTCCTGATAGGCTCTTTGTGAGCTTCCCAATTAATGACTCTTTGTAAGCTTCCTGTTATATGGCTTGAGAGAGGATTTCCCGATTATGTACTTTGAAGAATACTCCTGAATATTAATTGACGGATTTCTTATTTGTATACTTCAAGTGAACTACCTGTGTATCCATCGATGTTTTCAATTATTCAACGAGCAAAATCCTGACATGAGAACATATGAACATGAAGTTCATTAATATACGTATCTACCTGAAGTACATGAAAATGATGATACATGATATATAGAAATACGAGATGATAATATATGAACATGGAATTTGTTTGATGAATATGTTCATCCATGATTATAAATTTGTACACCTTGAGTGTAATACCTATGTGACACTGACATTTCAAATGATTTAATGTGTAACACCCCTTACCCGTATTCGTTGCTGGAATAGGGTACGAGGCATTACCAGAGTTTACCAAATTAATTTTTCGTTAATACAAGTTAAATACTATTCATTTACTAAAACATGTCATGACGTCCTTTAGATGGGCCTCCAAAGCCCAAAACATACTTCGAGACCAAACCAAAATTAAATCGAAACCATAGGAAATTTTTCGCAAAATCCCAAAGTTTTTTTTTTGTTCAATATAACCCCTTTATAAATATCTAACCTTCCCTGCAAATTTTAAAACCGAGACCAATCCAACCAACCAATTCATTTCAATCAATTTGATACCAAATTATACTTCTATTATAATCATACTATTTAACATATTTATTATTATTTTTTACTTTAATGTATATTCATTAAACAAGTCTTAGCATTTATATAATCATCAAACCTTATACATGCCATATAAATCAAAAAGGAAATTTACAAAAGCTACCGGAGATAATCTGGATAGTATGATCCTCTGTGTTGATCCGATCCTCCGTATACTTCCACGTCAATCTACAAGAGACATTGAATACACTCAAGTAAGCTTATAGAAGCTTAGTAAGTTCATAGGCATAAAATATAAATCTTACCAAATATTTATACACTTATACAATATACACAATTATTAAGTTCACCTGTCAACCACAGTCATTGGTGAGTTCCCTTGTATAAACTTACTACCACTTATCCATTTCCTTTTATTCTTTTGGGCCCATTTGTCACATATTATTCTTTAACCAAATTAGGGAACGGTTACGGAAAATTGAGTACTTCACTTTCACTTTGCCATAGTATAACTATGGTCTTGCGTATGATCACTTATCACTTTTTGAAGTCATAGTCCCCTTGCGGTTTTACACTGATCACATTTATCACTTATCACTGATCAGATAAGTGTAGCTAAAACTACCACTTATCACTTATCACTTGTCACCGATCAGATAAGTGTAGCTAAAGCTACCACTTATCACTTATCACTTATCACTTATCACTGATCAGAAGTACTCAAATCCGACATTCCGCTCAATTTGATCATTTATTCGATTTTCGAGTTGTTATTTTATTCTCTATTCATCAATAAATATATTTCATCATACATTATATAATTCATAAAATTAACATATAATCATTAAACTTCAACCATATGAACTTACCTGGGTCGATTTGCAAAATTTGTGAAAGTTCAGGGGCTAATCAGCTACTTTTTCTTTTCCTCGACTTGTTTCGGGTTCTCGATCTATCATTGTAAAATCATTCACTTATCAGTATTGACTTCATCTTCAACCCGCTTATAAGTAATATTATCTATAATTTCATTATTTACTTATGTATATTCCAATGCTGTCCATCCGTGTCATAGTCACTAAATTATTTTTATCTTTAGCTACAGAACTCCAAATTAAGATCCGCTAATTTTCCCTAAAACTAGACTCACATATCTTCTTACCATAAAAATTCATTATTTTTGGTTGGGTCAATTAATACAGTTTCTTCATTGAAGTCTCCCCTATTCTACTATCTGACAGTTCCAACCCTTTTTCACTAAAATTTAATTATCTTCTCGTACAGGATTCAAATGATTTTTTTGTTTGTTTCTCTTGAAAATAGACTCATTTAGAATTATAAAAATATAAATTTAAGCCCCTAATTATTTTTATTCAATTTTTTATGATTTTTCAAAGTCAAAACAGGGGAACCCGAATTCATTCTGACATTGTCTTACAAAATCTATTATATCTCATGATTTACAATTCCATTGCTTACACCGTTTCTTCTATAAGAACCTAGACTCAATAAAATTTAATTTCATATTTTATTTATTCTATAATTCGATTTTTACAATTTTTGGTGATTTTTCAAAGTTAGACTACTGCTGCTGTCCAAACTGTTTTAGCCCTAAATTTCACAGTTCATACAATTCAGTCCTTACTCAATTAACCCCTCAATGAAGATAATTTTTCCTAATTAATGCTTTATCTAGACATTATAAGTTATTTTACAATTATTTAAATTCATAATTTCCACATAAAACCCTAACTTCAAACTCTTTCACCATTAGGTCCCAAACATTCACTTTCTATTCAATTCTTTCAATAAAATCAGCATATAAACAATTTAAAGCTCTAATTCCATGCTAAATCATCATATACTTCCAGCACATATTCATAGCAACTTCCAATTTCTTTCATAAAATCAAAAACTAATGAATTCAACAAGTGGACCTAGTTGTAAAAGTCATAAAAACACAAAAATTTCAAGAAATAATCAAGAATTGAACTTACTTGCAGTAAAAATATGAAAAAACAGCTTAAGAAAACCCTTCTATGGTGTTTTTTGCTGATGAGAATGCATAAAAATAATGAGAAATCTAGATAATTCCACTTTAGTCCTAGCTTTATTAAGTAAATTTTGCAATATTTCAATTTTGCCCTTAATTCATCAATTTTCCTGCTGATTTCATGCCCTTGCCGTCCAGCCCAAATAGACCTTGGGTCTATTTCCCTTTTAAACCCTCTTTCTTTTATCATTTAAGCTATTTAATCATTTCTCATAATTTTACATTTGTTACAATTTAGTCCTTTTTATTCAATTAATTATCGAAACTTTAAAATTTCTTGACGAAACTTTAATACTAACTTATTAACACTCCATAAATATTTATAAAGATATTTATGGCTCGTTTTAAAATTTTTAAACTCTCGATATCTCGTTTCCGATTCTAATTTTTTTTATATTTTTTCTAGTACACTATTCGCTATTTCAAAAATTTTCCTAACTTCACATTTAACTTATATTCACTAAATTATTAATATATTCTACTCATTTGTCGGATTTAGTGATCTCGAATCACTGTTCCGACTCTACTGAAAATTTAGGCTATTACAATTTTCCCCCTCTTAAGAAATTTCGTCCTCGAAATTTGTTACCTGAAAATAGGCTCGGATATTGTGATCTCATTGATTCCTCTGTTTCCCAGGTTGCCTCCTCCACACCATGTCGATGCCACAACACTTTTACTAACGGTACCCGTTTGTTCCTTAACTCTTTAATTTCCCAAGCTAGAATTTTCACCGGTTCTTCTGAATAAGTCATGTCGGGTTGGAGCTCTATTTCTGTATAAGGAATTACATGTAATGGATCTGATCTGTACCGTCTCAACATTGACACATGAAATACGTTATGAATCTTTTCAAGCTCCGGGGGCAAGGCCAATCTATAAGTTTCTTAGGACCGATTCTTTCAATGATTTTATACGGCCCGATAAATCGTAAATGAGTTTTCCTTTCTCTTGAACCGCAAACTTTTTCCATGGTGACACTTTCAAAAATACACGATCACCCACATTAAACTCTATATCTCTTCTCTTTAAGTCTGCATATGATTTTTGTCGATCGAAGGCAGCTTTTAAACAATCTCGAATAATACAAACTTTTTCTTCGGTTTCCCGAATCAAGTCCACTCCCATTAGTTTCGGTTCACTTAATTCAAACCAATATAATGGAGTTTTACACTTTCTTCCATACAGAGCTTCAAATGGTGTCATTTTAATACTAGTTTGATAACTATTATTATAAGCAAATTCGACTAAAGGTAAATACCTTTCCCAGCTGCCGTCAAACTCAAGTACACAACACCTTAACATATCATCTAAAATATGAATCACTCGCTCTGACTGCCCGTCTGTCTGAGGATGAAAAGTTGTGCTGAAATTTAATTTAGTGCCCAAAGCCTCCTGTAATTTACTCCAAAATCTCGAAGTAAATCTCGGATCCCGATCCGAAATAATAGATATTGGAACTCCATGTAATTTCACAATCTCAGAAATATACAATTCCGCTAACTTCTCCAATGAAAAATTTGATCTGACTGGAATAAAATATGCCAACTTTGTCAATCTATCAACGATAACCCAGATTGAATCTTTCTTTTTCATAGTCACAGACAACCCTGATACAAAATCCATCGTAATGTGTTTCCACTTCCATTCAGGAATCATAATTGGTTGTAATAAATCTGTTGGTACTTGATGCTCTGCTTTCACCTGCTAACAGATTAGACATTTTACAACAAATTCACAAATCTCTCGCTTCATACCAGGCCACCAGTACATTCTTTTTAAATCGCAATACATTTTTGTACTACCCGGATGAATAGAATACTTACTATTATGAGCTTCAGCAAGAATATCATTTTTCAATTCTGAATTATTCGGAACACAAATTCTATTACGATAATGCAACATACCACCATCATCAATGCTATATTCTGAACTCAAATTATCCTGAACCGTTTGTCGTTTCAGCACTAGTTTCGGATCATCACTCTGTAATTCACGGATCCGTTGAAGGAATGTAGATTTTGCTTTCAATTCTGCTAATACTGAACCATCTTCATTAACAGACAAATGAACATTCATTGCTCGAAGTGCAAACAATGATGATTTTTGGCTAAGTGCATCAGCGACCACATTAGCTTTCCCCGGGTGATAATCAATAACAAGATCATAATCTTTCAATAGTTCGAGCCACCGTCTCTGTCTCAAGTTCAGCTCTTTCTGTGTCATCAAATATTTTAGACTTTTGTGATCGGTATACACATAACATTTTTCCCCATATAAATAATGTCTCCAGATTTTTAAAGCAAACACAATCGCAGCCAACTCCAAATCATGGGTAGGGTAATTTTTCTCGTGCGATTTTAATTGCCGAGAAGCATATGCCACTACTTTCCCTGACTGCATTAAAACACAACCCAAACCATTTAAAGATGCATCACTATACACAACATATGGTATACCTGATTCTGGTTGAGTTAACACTAGAGCTTCTGTCAACATCTTCTTCAACTGATCAAAACTTTGTTGGCACTCTTCAGACCATACAAATTCAACATTCTTCTGAAGTAGTCGAGTCATCGGCAAAGCAAACATTGAAAATTTTTTAACAAATCGGCGGTAGTATCCCGCTAATCCCAGAAAACTTCGCACTTCTGTTACGTTCTTTGGAGTTTTCCAATTCACTACTGCTGACACTTTACTTGGATCTACTCGAATTCCTTCAGCTGAAACAATATGATCCAGAAATCCAACCTCATGTAGCCAAAATTCACACTTGCTGAACTTTGCATACAACTGCTTCTCTCTCAAGGTTTGTAACACACTTCTCAAGTGTTGTGCATGATCAGACTCGGTCTTCGAATAGATCAGTATATCATCAATAAATAGAACCACGAATCTATCCAAATAAGGTTGAAAAATTCAATTCATCAAGTCCATAAATGCAGCAGGAGCATTAGTTAAACCAAATGGCATTACCAGAAACTCGTAATGACATACCGAGTTCTGAAGGCAGTTTTTGGCACGTCACATTCTTTAACTTTCAGCTGATAATACCCAAATCGAAGATCTATTTTCGAAAACACAGTAGCACCTTTCAACTGATCGAATAAATCATCAATGAGGGGCAAAGGATATTTGTTCTTGATTGTAACCTTATTTAACTGTCTGTAATCTATACACAATCTCAACGAGCCATCTTTCTTTTTCACAAACAAAATAGGTGCACCCCAAGGAGATGTACTCGGTCTAATAAACCCCTTATCTAACAATTCTTGCAACTGAGTCTTCAACTCTTTTAATTCCGTCGGTGCCATTCTGTATGGTGTTATGGATATTGGAGCTGTTCCCGGGATCACATCAATCACAAACTCAACTTCACGATCTGGTGGTAAACCCGACAATTCCTCAGGAAACACATCAGCAAATTCATTAACAATTGGCAACTGTTTCAACTTTGATTCAGAATCCCGAGTATCAAGAATATAAGCTAAATATGCTTCATTACCCTTTCGTACTAGCTTCTGAGCTGAAAAGGTTGAAATAATTCGGACATTATCTTTCATATTTCCAAACTCAGCCGAAATCATTTCTCCTGTCTGATTTTTCAAATCAATCTGTTTCTCTCAACAATTCACTACAGCATCATGTTTTGTTAACCAATCCATCCCCAGAATAATATCAAATTCACGAAAGGCTAACAAAATCAAATCAGCAGGGAATTCACAGCCTTTCACTTTCAGTGGACAATTACGACATATTAAATTAACCATCACACTTTGACCTAATGGATTAGTGACTTGTATATCATAATTAGTGGACTCAACAGATAATTTCTTTTCAGATGCTAGCATAGTGCAAATATATGAATGAGTAGATCCAGGGTCTATTAATGCATAAACAGTAACATCATAATGATAGAAAATACCAGCAATTACATCAGGAGTCGTAGCCTCTTCCCTTGCTCGAATGGCATAGGTACGTGCTAGTGCTCTATTCTCTGATTGACTAACTGGTTCTCTCATACCCGAACGAGTAGCCCCTGTAGCACTGCTCTGGCCCGAACGTCTACTTCTTTGGGGAATGGTTCTCTGTATCTCTTTTTGATCCACTTCATCTTTTTACAGTTGGGGACAATCTCGAATAAGATGATCAGTAGCCCCACATTTATAACAAGCCCCCATCTTAGTCTGCATTCACCGAAATGATGTCTTCCACAATATTGACACTTAGGCCGGGGAGTATTCTGAACACTGCTCACACTTGCTGCAGGTCTATCAAATACCCTAAAATCAGATTGTCTTGATCTACCTCTACCCAATCTTCTCGGCACTGATGTAGCTTGACTAATTTCTTCTCTAGATTTCTTCACTGGCAAATCTGAAAATGACTTAGAAGCACCTCTTTTAAATGACTCTTTATTTTTCCGATCTCGCTGCATTTTTATGTTATATACTTCTTCGAGCTTTTGAGCACGGTCTGACAGAACAACGAACTCCCGTATTTCATTACCCCCAATCATCATTCTAATCTCATCATTTAACCCCTTTTCAAATCTGATACACATTTCTTCTTCAGTAGGTACAATGTCTCGAGCATATTTGCTGAGGTAGACAAACTCTCTTTCGTATTCAGCCACTGACTTATTTCCCTGTTGTAGATCAAGAAATTCTCTCTTTTTCTTGTCTAGATATCTTTTCCCCACATATTTCTTTTTAAACTCGTTCTGGAAAAATTCCCAAGTAAGCTTCTCTGCAGGTACTACAGCTTCCACAGTTTCCCACCAGTTATATGCTTCTTCTTTTAACAATGAGACAGCACATCTAGGGTACCACTAAATGTAACACCCCTTACCGGTATTCATCGCCGAAATAGGGTACGAGGCATTACCAGAGTTTACCAAATTAATTTTTCGTTAATACAAGTTAAATACTATTCATTTACTAAAACATATCATGACGTCCTTTAGATGGGCCTCCAAAGCTCAAAACATACTTCGAGACCAAACCAGAATTAAATTGAAACCATAGGAAATTTTTCGCAAAATCCCAAAGTTTTTTTTTGTTCAATATAACCCCTTTATAAATATCTAACCTTCCCTGCAAATTTTAAAACCGAGACCAATCCAACCAACCAATTCATTTCAATCAATTTGATACCAAATTATACTTCTATTATAATCATACTATTTAACATATTTATCATTTTTTTTACTTTAATGTATATTCATTAAACAAGTCTTAGCATTTATATAATCATCAAACCTTATACATGCCATATAAATCAAAAGGAAATTTACAAAAGCTACAGGAGATAACTGGATAGTGTGATCCTCTGTGTTGATCCGATCCTCCGTATACTTCCACGTCAATCTACAAGAGACATTGAATACATTCAAGTAAGCTTATAGAAGCTTAGTAAGTTCATAGGCATAAAACATAAATCTTACCAAATATTTATACACTTATACAATATACACAATTATTAAGTTCACTTGTCAACCACAGTCATTGGTGAGTTCCCTTGTATAAACTTACTACCACTTATCCATTTCCTTTAATTCTTTTGGGCCCATTTGTCACATATCATTCTTTAACCAAATTAGGAAACGGTTACGGAAAATTGAGTACTTCACTTTCACTTTGCCATAGTATAACTATAGTCTTGCGTATGATCACTTATCACTTTTTGAAGTCATAGTCCCCGCCTTGCGGTCTTTCGATCACATTTATCACTTATCACTGATCAGATAAGTGTAGCTAAAACTACCACTTATCACTTATCACTTGTCACCGATCAGATAAGTGTAGCTAAAGCTACCACTTATCACTTATCACTTATCACTGATCAGAAGTACTCAAATCCGATGTTTCGCTCAATTTGATCATTTATTCGATTTTCGAGTTGTTATTTTATTCTCTATTTATCAATAAATATATTTCATCATACATTATATAATTCATAAAATTAACATATAATCATTAAATTTCAACCATATGAACTTACCTGGGTCGATTTGCAAAATTTGTGAAAGTTCAGGGACTAATCAGCTACTTTTTCTTTTTCTCGACTTGTTTCGGGTTCTCGATCTATCATTTTAAAATCATTCACTTATCAGTATTGACTTCATCTTCAACCCGCTTATAAGTAATATTATCTATAATTTCATTATTTACTTATGTATATTCCAATGCTGTCCATCCGTGTCATAGTTACTAAATTATTTTTATCTTTAGATACAGAACTCCAAATTAAGATCCGCTATTTTTTCCTGAAACTAGACTCATATATCTTCTTACCATAAAAATTTCATAATTTTTTATTGGGCCAATTAATACAGTTTATTCATTGAAGTCTCCACTGTTCTGCTGTCTGACAGTTCTGACCCTTCTTCACTAAAAATTAATTATCTTCTCGTACAGAATTCAAATGATTTTTTCGTTTATTTCTCTTGAAAATAGACTCATTCAGAATTATAAACATATAAATTTAAGCCCCTAATTATTTTTATTAAATTTTTTATGATTTTTCAAAGTCAGAACAGGGGAATCCAAATTCATTCTGATATTGTCTTACAAAATCTATTATATCTCATGATTTTCAATTCCATTGCTTACACCGTTTCTTCTATAAGAAACTAGACTCAATAAGCTTTAATTTCATATTTTATTCATTCTATAATTCGATTTCTAAAATTTTTGGTGATTTTTAAAATTTAGACTACTGCTGCTGTCCAAAACTGTTTTAGTGCAAATGTTGATTTCGATTTTTGCCCCAAATTTCACAGTTCATACAATTCAGTCCTTACTCAATTAACCCCTCAATGAAGATAATTTTTCCCAATTAATGCTTTATCTAGACATTATAAGTTATTTTACAATTATTTAAATTCAGAATTTCCACATAAAACCCTAACTTCAAACTCTTTCACCATTAGGTCCCAAACATTCACTTTCTATTCAATTCTTTCAATAAAATCAGTATATAAACAATTTAAAGCTCTAATTCCATTCTAAATCATCATATAATTCCAGAACATATTCATAGCAACTTCCAATTTATTTCATAAAATCAAAAACTAATGAATTCAACAAGTGGACCTAGTTGTAAAAGTCATAAAAACACAAAAATTTCAAGAAATAATCAAGAATTGAACTTAATTGCAGTAAAATATGAAAAACCAGCTTAAGAAAATCCTTATATGGTGTTTTTCGAGAGTGCAGAAATCTAGATAATTCCACTTTAGTCCTAGCTTTATTAAGTAAATTTTGCAATATTCCAATTTTGCCCTTAATTCATCAATTTTCCTATTGATTTCATGCCCTTGCCATCCAGCCCAAATAGACCTTGGGTCTATTTCCCTTTTAAACCCTCTTTCTTTTATCATTTAAGCTATTTAATCATTTTCCATAATTTTACATTTGTTACAATTTAGTCCTTTTTATTCAATTAATTATCGAAACTTTAAAATTTCTTGACGAAACTTTAATACTAACTTATTAACACTCCATAAATATTTATAAAAATATTTATGGCTCGTTTTAAAATTTTCAAACTCTTGATATCTCGTTTCCGATTCTAATTTTTTTTTATATTTTTTTCTAGTACACTATTCGTTATTTCAAAAATTTTCCTAACTTCACATTTAACTTATATTCACTAAATTATTAATATTTTCTACTCATTTATCGGATTTAGTGATCTCGAATCACTGTTCCGACACCATTGAAAATTTAGGCTATTACATAATGGGTAAAGTTCTGACATGAAATAATTTGAACTTGAGATGAATTATTATGAAAATGTACTTGAAATACAAGGATATGATTGGTATATGTTATATGAATACATGATGTGGAAAGTATATGTACATGGAAATCTAATTATTGTTGAGCCCATACATGTTTCTTGATATTTATATGAAATATATGACTAATAAGGGTGATGGGGATATGTGTTAGGGCTCGTGATCAAGTTGATTGAATGGACCTTGTACGTTTATATTTAATTTAAATAAGTGGTAAGTTAATTACCATGTTATATGAACTTACTAAGCATTTTATGCTTACTCTGTTTTATTTTCCCCTGTTCTATAGTAACTCGGAGGCTCGTTGGATTAGAAGGTTGGCGGAGACCACTCACACTATCCATTAGCCCATTTTGGTATATATATATATGGTAAATCAATTATGATTATAATGGCATGTATAGGTTAATTGGTCAATATAGTCATATAAATGCTTTAATTGTAACTAGTCATTGGAATGGCTTGTGATGGATATGTTTGGTATGTGTTTGAAACGGTTGATTGATAGAAATTATATTGGCATATTGATGATTGAATTAAGTTAGCATATTTGATAAGATATGCATATATGTTAACTTGGTATTTTAAGTAAGTGTGTATACTTGATTAAATGAGGTATTATATCATGTATAGGACCTGATTTTGAGTTGGGTTAAATGACCTATAATAGTTTGTGAACGTGTTAAAGTGTTGGTGTAAGAGGATGACAAAATAGGGTGAGAAATATGGCTTGGAAAATAGCCTATTTTTGTCCACATGTGTAGAGACACAAGCATGTATCTCAGCCGTGTATGACACATGCCTAGCACATGGGCGTGTGACCTGGCCATGTGTCCCCTACATCTTTAAATTTTCAAAACAGAATGTCCAGGTATTCACACACGGCCTAGCACACGGCCATGTGTTTTGGCCGTGTGACCCAAGTTAGAGAGTGATGACGTCACGAACTAACTAAAATACGACAAAGGTAAGCGCACCTATCGAATACTAGTATAGCTACAGTGAGTCGAGAATATCGTATCTACGATGATTAAAAGTACTAGTAATTACTATCTTTTTATTGTTTAGCCTATAAATTGAGGGAATTGTTTTAAAATCTAATTTTAACTAAACTAATTACCAAGCGACAGATAGCGAATTGAGAAAATACTCGAAGAAAACTTATGAGAGACAATACCTAGGAAAAAAATCCACCTAGACTTCACTTATTATTCTAAATCTGAATTAAACGATTTATTCATTAGACTTGATCTGTAGAAATCCCTAAATTATATTAATATCTCTTTCGAGAGTAAAAATAACTAACTCTAGGTTGATTAATTGAAATATCTTTCTAATTAAATCCCCTATCGTCGCATTAACTCGATCTATGAATTCCCCTATTAGATTTTACTCTAATCCGGTAGATTTTTATCGTCCTATTTCTAGGATTGCATGTAACTCCACTCAATTATGCCAGATCTACTCTTAAATAGGGACCTTTGCTCCACTGAATAAACACATCAATCATGAATTAATATCCTGAAAATATTAAACATGAAGGTATGTAAACATAATTGAAATCATGAATAAATATTATCAAGTAATTCAGAAAAATCAAATAATAAAATCTATCATAGGTTTCATCTTCCCTAGGTATTTAGGGAATTTAGTTCATACTTGGAAAGGAAAACATCTTAAAAATAGTAAAACAACAAAACATAAAGAAACCCGAAAACTTCGAGAGAAATTGAATAGAGATATTCAATCTTGAAGGAGATCCTGCTTCTGAACTAAATCCGTTGGCGTTCTTCGAGTCTTTTCTGCGTTTTACTCTGTGTGTCCCCTTAGGTCCTCTTCTAGTATGTATTTATAGACTTTAGAATGCCCAGAAATCCTAAAAATTGGCTTTTTTTACGTGTTTGGAAAATAGGGAGCGATATCGACACGGGCTGCCACATGGGCATGTGGCCAGCCCGTGTGGCTCACACGGGCGTGTGCTCAGCCCTTGTGAAAATAGTCTTGGCCGTGTGGATCTTTAAATCAACACGTTTTGTCCGTTTCTGACCCGTTTTCCGCTCCTTTTGTTCCCCTATGCTCACTTAAGTATAGAAACATGAAATTAAAGGATTAGGAGCATCAAATTCACTAAATTATATAATAAATCATCTAAAAACATGCTAAGCATGGGATTAAAATGTGTTACTTTTATGGTTTATCAGAGAGTTACACGGGCGTGTAACCCTTGCACTTAGAATTTTTATTTTGAGATTTTACGAAAAATGCTCTGAGTACCCGGTTTAGTCCCAACTCGTTACTAATGCATGTTTTGGACCTCGAGGGTTCATATAAGGGACTTTATGATTGATTTCTGGTATGAATATTGTATGATGTGAAATATCAGTTATTTGATCTGTAAATTCTGGTAATGCTCCATAACCCTGTTCCTGCGATGGATTCGGGTTAGGGGTGTTACATTTTAGTTAGAAGAATAAGCTACTATCCAAGCCTAATAATGTGATCGTTATTAAAACGATGGCCCAAGCTTTACTATTTTATTTCATGAGTGTCTTCATGATACCGTTAGGTATTTGTGATGAGCTCCTAAGAATGATGAATCTTTTTTGTAGGTGTTCGAGGTCAAGTATGATAAAAGGTATTTATTGGGTTTCTTGTGACAAGCTTTGTGTGCCTAAAAAAACAAGGTGTTATGAGTTTTCGAAATCTCAACTCCGTTAATTTAGCAATGTTTGGGCAAGCAACATTAACATCTTGTCACTAATATGGAATCTCTTACTAGTCGAATCTACAAAGTCAAATATTATCGAGATGGGGATTTTTTTTCAATGCTTCTGAAGGTAGTAATCCTCTTTTTCTTTTCTTTTTTTTGTTTGAAGGAATGTCTTTGAGGCCATGAATTTACTTTTTAAAGGTTTATGTTGGAGGTTGAGTAGAGGAAACTCTATTCGGGTTTTTAAGACAAATTATGTTCTTACAATAATACTTTTGTCTCTTTATATTTTTAATAAAACTAGTAAAAAATTTGTATATGCACGACACTAACATCTGTAAAAATAATTTCTCTACCACTTTGACCAAAGTTTTATTTTGATATTTATATACATTTCAATATTATTACACAATTTTTAACCCACATCTTTTGCATATATTGATAATGTCATTGATTTAGTTGGTGTCACAAGTTAACTTGATACCAACTCAAAAAAATTAATAATATTATGATAAACCATTAGAGTACATTTAATATTCTTAATATGATTTATTTATTTAAATTTTCTTTTAATCACAATTTAAACTAATTTTTATTTTAATTTCATGCATATTACAAATGTCTTTTTATTAATTTTAAACTTCAGGTTTCATTATTTATTTTTTATTATATGTTAATTTTAAACACAAGAATATGTTTTAAATATGTAATTTTTACGCGCATATAATATATATGTGATAGAATTTTTAAGATTTTATTTAAAAGTATTGAAAAATTATGGATGGCGTGATATTAATGTATTGTAGATGAAAGTCCTTTTCTTAAAAATTATAAGGTTTTTTTTTTTCTTTCAAAAACATGAAAAAGAAGAGAAAAAAAAAACTTGGTGTCATTTGCTGCGGTTAATTATGTTATGTGATCGTAAGAATAGGCCAAAAGAAATAAACAAAGAAAACAGTGCTTAAAAGTCGCAACGAACTTGCAAGCTTGTATAAAATGAGAAATCTCACTTTTACCCCTATTGATCTTTTGTGTTGACTGAAAAGGGTAGTTTCGGTATTTCATTACATCTTCAAAATTCCCGGGTCAGCTTAGGTGTGTTCTTCCTTTTAGAGCTCTTAACTAACTCTTGTCTATAAAAAAGCTTAAAAACTTCACCACTTTCTGTATTTTTTTTTACAAAAAAAAAAAAAAACAATTAGAGATTAAGTAGGATGCAATCGAATGCTTTTGAGCTCGACGTAGAGGCGGGCAATGAGGAGTCATTTCATAGACCGTCGAACGCAGAGGTGGTTGAGCAAGATGAGGAAGATCTTATATGGGAAGCGATCGCTCGGTTGCCTTCGGTGAAAAGAGGACGCTTCGCGATTTTGAGAAGGACTCCATCGGAGATTGAACATAGTGTAGGAGGCGGAGGAGTAGAAGGAGGCGGAGAAACTGGAAGTACGGAGACGATTGATGTGACGAGGCTAGATCGAGCTAGAAGGGAACTAGTTGTAAAGAAAGCATTGGCTAGTGATGATCAAGATAATTATAAGCTTCTCTCTGCTATTAAAGATCGCCTTGATAGGTAATTTGTTTTCGTTGTGTTTTTAATTAATTTTTTGTTATTAAGTAAGATGTATTCACTTCTTCTTCTTCGCAAATCACAAGTTGTAATTTTTGGCCTAGGGTGCAGAATAAAAGAAAACTTGTTCTTGAATAGAAAACAAGGTAGAGTTGATGGGCATTAAATTTGGATATACGTAATTAGATGTAAATGAGTATAAATTTTTGCAGAGTTGGAATGGAGGTGCCAAAGGTTGAAGTAAGGTTCCAGAACTTAAACATCAATGCCAATGCAGAAATTGGGTCAAGAGCTTTACCTACTTTAATCAACGTTGTTCGTGACTTCTTTGAGGTTCGGTAACTTTTACGTATCTTTCTTTTCTTTCATATTTTTGTAAGTGAAATCTGTGATTCATTTCTGGTATTCTTTTATATTCTATTAATAACCACAATTATGTTGTTTGACAGTACGTCTTAATGGGTCTGAGGATTTTACGTCCTAATAAATTCCAGTTACATATCTTGAAAGATATCAGTGGTATCATTAAACCAGGAAGGTAATGTAAATATTTATGGTTCACATGAGAACGCAAATTTAAATGATCTTGTTTTCCCATTACTTTGCTGCTTCTTTTAGGATGACGTTGCTTTTAGGACCACCAGGATCGGGCAAATCCACCTTGCTTTTAGCTCTTGCTGGGAAACTTGATCGCAAATCCTTGAATGTAAGTCATGCTTGCTTTCCATCAACTTTTGGGGAAATCACACGATGTAACTCATTTGCATACCTGTTCCCGTCATTTTCACGAATCACTTCGTGTCACCTTTCAAGTTGCTTTTCTCCCCATGTGATTCGTGAACACCGCCTGGTGAAAGGACGTAATTATAATGCCACTGGTCAAACCAATTGCATGTATGGATTTGGGTCTGCTTGACTGTGTAGCCCAACCTATTTTATGTATGAAATTATAAATCAAAGGATGTTGGAAAGTGAAGTAACTCTTAACTCTTAAGCTCTAGTCAATACAAAAAAAAAAAAAGTTGTATTTTATTTTGTGTAGGTGAGTGGTGATATTACATACAACGGCACAAAACTTGATGAGTTCTATGTTAGAAGGACTTCAGCATACATTGGCCAAACAGATAATCACATACCAGAGCTAACTGTTAGAGAAACATTTGATTTTGCTGCTAGGTGTCAAGGTGCAAGTGAGGGCATGGCAGGTTTGTTTATTTCCACTATCACTAAATATTAGTCACTTAAATTTCATTTTAACTCACACTTTCAACATTAGGTTTTGGTTAAAAGCAGTTTAAAAAGTATTTTTGTACAGAATTAATTCAAATACTATGATATATTAATTTAGTAAAGGCAATCGGTATCATGAAGTTTAGTATATTAGTTAATATAGTAAAATTGAACAGTGTCTAAGTAAATCTTGATAGAATAACCCCCGAAACATTCTAGTTATATTGGGTACCCAAGGTGAACTCACTCAAATCAAAATTGGTTTAATGATGTAAAAAGTTTTCAAAGCTTTTTAAAAAAAATGTAATTGAGTTTTTATTTTTATTTTTTACTCAATTAGGTACTTAAACTATCAAAATACATCAAAAAAACCTTTTGACCCTTAACTGTTAATTGCCCCTAACTTTTTTAAGTTAAAGCCACCACGTGTCATAACTATAGCAAAAATTTATAAAAAAAATATAAAAACCAATAAAATCATAAAAAATTATTAACTTTTAATAAAAAATTTAAAATTTTATTAAAAATAGAAAAAAATTATAAAATCGTAAAATATATATAATTGCAAAATTTTATTAAAATCATAAAAAATTATAAAATGCATCAAAAAGACCCTTTAACTATTAACTTTAACCGTTGGCCGTTAAAGTTAACGATTCTTAATTTTTTGTCAGTTAAAGCCATCACGTGTCGCAACACAACATGACATGTGGTGACAAATGGTAAAAATAAAAATCAATAAAAGTTAAATAAAAATTATAAAATACTTCTTTTGGTAACACATGGTGGCTTTAACTGGAAAAAATTAAGGACAGTAAACTTTAACGGTCAATTATTAAAGTTAACAATCAAATAATTTTTTTTATACATTTTGGTAATTCAAATCCCTAATTGAGTGTCAAAACCCAAAAAACAAAACATACACTTAATTTCTTTTTTATAAAAAGATTTGACAGTTTTTTACACCCTTAAACCAATCAAAATTACTTTCATCGACTCCATTCAGTCCCAAAATTTTTGGGAAATTAAAATTTTATTTTAAACTTATGAAAATTTTAATTATACCTTTAAATTTATTTTTATGAATCTCATTAAGTTTTCTAAAATTCTAAAAAAAATTAATTAAACTCTAAAATATTTGTAAATTCTAAAGCTTCTAATTTAAAAAAAAATAAATCATTAAAATGAGTAGATATTCTCAAATTTTTAAAATTTTGATTAAACTTAATGCGAATTTTCCAATTCCTACCTCTTCAGCATTGCGGTCTGCAAATACACGACACTCTTTTATGTCGATTATGACGAAATTGACCTCAGCGTATATAGTTTAGCTAGATAATATGAAGTCAATCAGGTCTAGAGATTTACATTATGTTAGTTTAGAAAGATATTGATTTACTTATATTTTTGTATTGAGGATACTTATGTTTTTATCTCACCACTTTTCTCTTCTACGTTATTTATACTTATAGGGTATATGAAAGATTTAACCAAACTAGAAAAGGAAAAGAATATACGCCCAGTCCCAGAAATTGATGCTTTCATGAAGGTTAGCTTTAAAATATGCTTAATAAATATTGTTGAGGGTGATTGACTCCTTTCTTGAAGTGTCATTCGCCCATGGCCCACAGACCTCTCAATGAATCTGTTGTTATCTTAGGTTGAGTTATCCAACTCTGTCTAATACCCAAATTGACTATAGGATTCACGAAGCGATAGTGCCTCCTTAGATTGAGTCATGCATGGTGCACAACAATCTAGTAAAGGGATGTGAGCATCTCAGACTTGATAGGGTCTGAATCATTGTCTTTATATGGCATTTAAGGGCATGTATGTTATTACTTGATCAATAGTCTGACCTTTTTCGAAAAAAATTTTGAAGTGTTGCCGTCTGAAACCAATCGACCTCTCAACATATATTATGAGAGATCAGTGCCTTTGTTTACATTCTTTATTTATTTACTGCATTATTGCTTTTACTTTGATTTTGCACAGGCATCATCCATTGGGGGTAAAAAACATAGCATTTCAACAGATTATGTCTTAAAAGTGCTTGGTCTTGACATATGTTCAGACACTTTTGTTGGAAATGATATGCTTAGGGGAGTCTCCGGTGGCCAAAGGAAAAGAGTCACTACTGGTATCTCTCTTGATACAATTTCGTCATCACTGAATTCTGTCAAATAAGATTTTATTTTTGTTTAGTTTAAACTCTTATGATACAATTTTAATTAATTCATGGAAGACATTACTTAAATTATCATTCGATTTTTTTTTTATGGAAGACATTACTAAGGATTAACTTTCGCTTTTTTTTTTTATATAAAGGATATGATGAAAGGTTGTACAAAGATCGAATCTAGGACAACTGCATTTAACCACTTTATCTATAATGGTTTGGATGATGCATTACTATTTTGTTACTTTGCACCAAATTATAATTGTCTGCACTGTCCCCGTGCAGGAGAGATGATTGTTGGGCCGAGAAAAACTCTTTTTATGGATGAAATATCCACTGGACTTGATAGCTCTACAACGTTCCAAATAGTAAAATGTATGCGAAATTTTGTTCATCTAATGGAAGCAACTGTACTTATGGGTCTGCTACAGCCTGCACCGGAGACATATGAGCTATTTGATGATGTAATGTTGTTATCCGAGGGATATATGGTGTATCAGGGCCCTCGAGGAAAAGTTTTGGAATTTTTTGAGTCATTAGGATTCAAACTGCCACCGCGAAAGGGTGTTGCAGATTTTCTTCAAGAGGTATTCATTTCTTTATAGCTACATATATGGTTAGATTTTCTTTAGGTACTTACCTAGCTAGTTGTTGTTGTCATCGTCATTGTCGTCAGGTGACCTCTAAGAAAGATCAAGCTCAATATTGGGCTGACCCGTCAAAGCCATACGTGTTCATTCCCGTTTCGGAAATGGCCATTGCATTTAAAAATTCTAGATTTGGAAAGTCTCTGGAGTCAACACTTAGTGCACCGTATGATAATTCTCAAAGCCATCCTTCAGCTTTGTCCAGAACAAAATATGCCGCATCAAGATGGGAGCTTTTGAATTCTTGCTTTGCGCGAGAAAAATTACTGATGACAAGGCAGAGTTTCCTTTACATTTTCAGGACATTCCAGGTATGCTTTGGGTTGCCACTTCTACACTTGTTATGTTTATTAAGGGTGAACAAAACTCGATTCAACTCGAAAAAATAGAAAAAAAAATTTGAATTTCGAGTTAAACGAATCAAGTTATTCGAGTTAATAGAGTTATTCGAGTCAACTCGAATTTTTTTTCGAATTTCGAGTTCAAA
This sequence comes from Gossypium longicalyx, assembly GCA_025698465.1. Lineage (NCBI taxonomy): Eukaryota > Viridiplantae > Streptophyta > Magnoliopsida > Malvales > Malvaceae > Gossypium > Gossypium longicalyx. Next base: position 65,705,278 of record CM047001.1, on the reverse strand, counting down.
TCGAGTTGAGTTTTCGAATTCGAATAACTCGAATAATTCGAATAATTCGAATAACTCGAATAATTCGAATAATTCGAATATCAAACTATAATATTTTACGTTTTTACCCCAAACTCTCAAACCTTTTTACATTTTCCTCAAAACTTTTACTCCTTCTCACTTCCCTCAAAAACTTTTACTCCCCTTCCATCTCAACCCCCCAATCCTACCCAAAATCCATTTCCCACCAAAATTTTACTCTCCCATTTACTTTTTCTCAAAATTTTACTCCCAAAAACCCTTAAAACTTTTTATTTTCCCCCAAAATTTTTACTCTCTCCTACTTTCCCCCTAAAATTTTTACTTCCTTTCCATTCCACCTCCCCTATTTACTTTCCCTCAAACTTTTATTTGCCCAAAACTTTTTATTTTCCCCCTAAACTTTTACTTCTCACCCTTTACTCTCAAATAAAAAATCAAAATTATCTAAAAAAATCACTAAATATAAATAGTAATAATTTTATTTATATCTACCATTTATATTATTAAATTAAATTTCACATTTTATGTTATTTATATTATTGAATTGTTTAGTCATATTGAATATTTATATTAAAATTGAATTATTAATTATGCCATTAAATATTCATGTTAAAATTTTATATTGGTATCAATTTCACATTTTACCTTTAAAATAACTTTTAATATATTTTTTAATTTCAAAATACATAGTGACAAGAATCTGAAGATAATTGAAACAACTAAGCAAGCAAAGAAGCTAACCCGTATATAAAAAATTAATAAATAAATTATGATGTGATGAAAGTTAATAAAAATTTTGGTTAAGGTGGACAAATTTTATTACCATGGGTGACAGTGGTTACAAAGACCCAAAATTATTTTTTAAAATTTAACTCGAACAAATATATTTGATTCGATTCGATTTCCGTCTCACTCGACTCGATTCGAGAAAATGTCAAATCAAATTAGGATGATAAAATATGATTCGTCAACTCGATTAACTCGAAATTTTTTCATTCGATTCGGTTCGATTCGATCGAACGTTCACCCTTAATGTTTACCGATCACCTTTACATCATAATTTGACACTGACATTCTTGACCATCTATGGTTTGATGATATATGAAGTGAGAACTTTTGTGTAGTATGCTTTTTCATTTTTCAGTAATAAACTTCTGTGTATTATACATGACTAAATATTATGATTTTTTTTTTTGTCATTAATTTTTGTTTTGAAGTTTTTCTCATGTATTTCACTTTTGAATTTATGCATTACGTGTTTAAGGTTGCATTTGTGGCTTTTGTCACGAGCACAATTTTTTTAAGAACAAAGCTGCATCCGGTAGATGAGATTAATGGCAACCTCTACCTCTCATGCCTTTTCTTCGGGGTGGTCCATATGATGTTTAATGGATTTTCTGAGCTATCCCTTCTCATATTTCGACTTCCAGTATTTTACAAACAACGAGATAATCTATTTCATCCTGCATGGATTTGGTCCGTCGTCAGTTGGAGTATTCGTGTACCTTACTCTGCTATTGAAGCTGTAGTATGGTCTTGTGTTTTATACTACACTGTTGGTTTTGCCCCTTCTGCCGGGAGGTATCTCCTATTTCACTCTCTCCCATGATGTTTTTTGCTATCAGAAATGTCTTCTCATTATTTCTAGTTTTTGGATTCAGATTTTTCCGCTTCACGTTCGCCCAATTTGTATTACACCAAATGGCAGTTAGTCTATTTCGAATGTTGGCTTCCCTTGCTCGAGATTTGGTCGTTGCAAATACCTTTGGGTCAGCTTCACTTTTACTTGTATTTTTGTTGGGTGGATTTGTTATACCTAAAGGTATGTTGTCTAATATATTTTATTTAGGAATTAAAGACAAAATGCTGATTCTTCAAAAAGAAATATACATATTGTTGATTGATTTACTCTTCTTCTTTTAGACCAAATTAAGCCATGGTGGGTTTGGGCTTCATGGCTGTCACCATTACAGTATGCGCAAAGAGCAGTTTCCATTAATGAATTCACAGCTACAAGGTGGAAAAAGGTGCATTAATCAACATGCTTTCTTCAAATTTCTGTTCATTAGTAATGATTAATATGCTAGACGTGTAATTGTTGAGACATGTTTCAGATATCTGCTATTGGAAACAATACAATCGGATACAATGTGCTTCATCAACATGGTTTACCTTCTGCTAAATATTGGTATTGGCTTGGAGTTGGTGTGTTAATAGGTTATGCTGTGATTTTCAACATCATCGTGACACTGGCCCTAGCCTACCTGAATCGTGGGTTATCCTTTAAATTATTAAAATCATTCACAACTTCCTTTCTCTAAACTTCATCATGTATCCAAAGATTCTCTTATATAGTTTTTCTATTCACGACAGCTTTAAGTAAAGGCAAGGCAATTGTACCTGAAGAGACAGAAGAAAATTCTGTAAGGAAGGATGGTTAGTCATATTTGATATATGCAGCATCAACTTATTTTTCATATATACGGCTCGTATGCCTGTTTTAAAGGATTGTGGTAATTCCTTCGCAAATTTCAAAATATCTCTGCAGTTGAAAGCGAAAAGTTGACATCAGATTCTTCATCTGCTCAGGGCAGCAGTAAGAAGGGAATGATTCTTCCATTTGAACCATTAGCAATGACTTTTCATAATGTCAATTACTTTGTGGATATGCCTGTGGTATGATTCTTTAGTGTGTTTTTTTTTTTTCTTTTTTGCAGTTATGTATATATTTTACTGATGTGAAGCCTCACTTTTCAATTTCCCTGTTTTCCTTTTATCCAATATCTCAGGAAATGAGTGCACAAGGCATACCTGAAACGAGATTGCAGCTCCTCTCAAATGTTAGTGGAGTATTCACTCCTGGTGTTCTTACGGCCTTAGTCGGGTCCAGCGGAGCGGGAAAGACTACATTGATGGACGTGCTTTCCGGAAGGAAAACCGGTGGATACATTGAAGGGGATATTAAGATATCAGGATACCCAAAGGTACAGGAAACATTTGCCAGAATTTCAGGATATGTTGAGCAAAATGATATACATTCTCCTCAAGTCACAGTTGAGGAGTCTCTCTGGTTTTCCTCCAGTCTTCGTCTTCCCAAAGAAATTAGCAAAGACCAGAAGATTGTGAGCTGCATAATCCTTTCAGCAATTTATATTTGTTTTGTACTTAGTCTAGTTTCACTTCACTGCATTTCTCATATTCTTTTTTGCACACTTACCTATAGGAGTTTGTTGAAGAAGTGATGCGTTTGGTAGAGCTTGATACACTAAGGAATGCTATAGTTGGTTTACCAGGTAGCAGTGGCTTATCAACGGAGCAAAGAAAACGTTTAACTATTGCGGTGGAGCTTGTTGCAAATCCTTCCATTATATTCATGGATGAGCCTACATCTGGACTTGATGCACGGGCTGCAGCAATTGTGATGAGAACTGTTCGTAATACTGTTGACACTGGAAGAACTGTGGTGTGCACTATTCATCAACCCAGTATTGACATTTTCGAAGCATTCGACGAGGTTTATCTGAGTATAATGTTTTAAATGCCATTGCGATAGCTAGGTTAAGAAGCTTAACTAATACTTTGCTTTTCATCTAAGTTTGCCTATAAATTTTCATATCTAGCTGCTGCTTTTGAAACGAGGAGGTCGGGTTATATATGGAGGGAAACTTGGAGTGCGCTCGCAGATTTTGATTGACTATTTCCAGGTGACTTACACTCTCACTATTACTATCATTGTGTTGAAGAGAAAAACATAACTAAGTAAGAATGATACACCGATTCCTCACTTTTCATATTTACAAGAATACATTGAAGGTCAGTCTTTAGCGAAATGCTATAGATATGTCACGAGGTGCATTGCTGTAAGATAAATTTGAAATTTTTATTCGGCTTCGTTCCAGAATCCAAACTATCTAGAAACTATAAAGCACGTACGCACCGGAGAACCCCTCATACCGATTTCGTATTAGTGTCTGACACAGACATGCTAGAATACGCACCGAACATGTCAGGACACACATTGATACGGTCAACAGACGTGTGTACATGGGATTTTGGTGGTTGAGAGTGGCTGAAAACATCAAAATAGTGGTAGAAATTTTTTGTTCGAAAACCTGGTCTACGCTTTATTATTAAGATTTCCTAAAATCCACTTTTATTGGTTGATAGGGATCTGATGAGGGTATTTTTTAAATTTATTCTGACACCGTTAATGGTGGTCGACAATGACAACGACATTATTTTTAGGTCGAAGAAAAAGATGGGTTGAAGAAAATAGATGAAAAGAGAGGAAAGAAAAAGGAAAACAAAAACAAAAACTTCTTAATTTACCATTTAAAGCTTCTTCTTCTTTTTTTTTTGTAGGTTTGAAAGAAGAAAAATTTAAAAATTTAAAAATTAGAATGATAGAAAAAAATGAAATGATGAAAAAAAAAGATTTTCTAATCTTACCCTTTAAGACTTTATTTGAAAGAGTTAATAGAAAATTAGAAGATAATAAATTGAAAAAGTAAAAAAATAGAATTATAGAAAATATTATTTCTCTTTCCATAATCATATTTGGTAAGAAAGATTGAAAAATTAGATCTATTCATTAATTCGTTAGAGCAAAAAAAATGAGAGGAAAATAAAATAAAATATTTAAAAAATGAATAATTTTTAATTAATATACATCCCTTACTCATTTTCTCTCCTACCATTTCAATTTGTAAGTGCCCATTTTCTTTCAAATTTTCAAAGATGTATCGCCATGTCCATATCATGTCATATTTGTATTGCGTATCCGTGTTTGTAAGTCATGGTCTAGAATACTTTGAGTAATTAGTATGCAATTTAGGCACAAATGCCAAGCTTTATTGTTGGCATTTTATGTATGGTTTCAGACTATCTGGAGCTTTCAAAGAATAGTTAGCATGCAAGTTTAAGATCAAGTAAACTATAACTACAATGCACTAAGGAAACTATATGCATTCACATCCCTTTTAGACTTCTGTTTAGGTATTTACGAGATTTCAACATATTCACAAATTAAAATAATTATCAGAATGGAGATTATTTATATCTTCATATTTCTTTACTCTAATAGAGAATTGATGGCATTCCCTCTATTCCTGATGGATACAACCCAGCAACGTGGATGCTTGAGATTACTAACCCTGTAGCAGAGCAGAGAATTGGTAGAGATTTCTCAGATATATACACAAATTCTGCAGAGTACAGGTAATTATTGTGTTGTCATGTTACTAATCGGTTTAACTTGCTCTCAAGCTGCATAAGTAGACATTTTGATATCCACGTTACAGGGAAGTGGAAGGTACCATTACGCGTTTGAGTGTTCCTCCTCCTGGTTCACAACCATTAAAATTTTCTTCCGTATATTCACAAGACCAACTGTCTCAGTTCCTAATTTGCCTCAAGAAGCAAAACCTTGTGTATTGGAGAAGTCCTCGTTACAACTTGGTGAGACTGGTTTTTACGACGGTGTGCGCATTACTATTAGGCTCTGTTTATTGGGATGTTGGTAACAAAAGGCAAGTAATGTAGGTTACTTTATGTTTTGCGCTGAAGTCCAAATACTCGAAAATGGCTTAAACAAAATCATTGTTCACTTGACCTCTAATTTTCGTCATGCATGTCTATGGTGTCATTTTCTGCCATTGTTCTACAAACCTGCTAAATCATTTGGTGTGCATATTGTTTATACAGGGATACAACTAAAGGTTTGTTTATGGTTATGGGTGCCCTTTATTCCGCATGCTTATTTCTTGGGATCAATAATGCTTCCTCAGTACAGCCAATTGTATCTATTGAGAGAACAGTGTTCTATAGAGAGAAAGCAGCAGGATTGTACGCTCCAACTTCTTATGCTGCAGCCCAGGTAATTAGTTTTGGTATGCAGTTTATTTTGTCCTAAAAAATTAAAGTAGTAACACACGCTTCGGTTGTTTTTGGAATAGGGCCTTGTGGAGCTTCCATACATTGTTGCTCAAACAATTTTGTTTGGGGTCATCACATATTTCATGATTAATTTTGAAAGGACAGCTAGTAAGATTCCTTATTCCCCTTTAACAACGCCATTTTATGTAACAGAGTGATGGTTGCCCTGCTAGTTCTTTAAATTAAGTCGTCTTTTATTTGTTTTTGTTTCAATTTACCTACCCTCAAATGAACCAACTCCCAGGGACTCTAGCCTGCTAGAGAAAGAATGTGACTGTCTTTCATATGTAATAAGAGACAAACATGACTTTCTTTTGATTAAAATATATGTATTTCATGAACCCAGTATCTGATTGTAGTCGGTACTAATTACTAGAAATATATGTGACCCAATTGTCTACAATAAATGCAACTTTGCTTATAAGAATCTCTCTTATTATGCAGGTAAATTTTTCCTTTATCTTGTCATCATGTTCCTTACCTTCACCTATTTCACCTTTTATGGTTTGATGGCCGTTGGTCTCACACCTTCTCAACATATGGCAGCTGTCGTCTCTTCTGCCTTTTACTCTTTCTGGAATCTCCTCTCTGGTTTTCTTGTCCCAAAGCCAGTAAGTAGTACAAAGCTCTCTGCATATTCTACTGTTGATCTCATATTTCTAACTTTCTCATTTCTAGGTATTTTGGGTACAAGTTGCTAATTTGTTCTATAAAGTTAGTGGAGCATTAGGGCTTTTATTTTTATAAAACATGTGGCGATACTCCACAAAAGTACTTGTATCTAGGGAAATGTTAAGGAAACCACTATTCAAACCTTTGATTTGGGTCTATGGTTAAATAATCCCTGCTGTTTTTTTTTTTTTTAACTTTCTTTCTTTCTATAAGAGATCAATTGATTTATGTAAATTATTGATAAAGAGTTGGTATTTAGGAAGTGTGGTTCCCAATCATGGAATGAACCATTTTGATTTGGAGTGCAGAGAATTCCAGGATGGTGGATCTGGTTCTACTACATTTGTCCTGTTGCATGGACTTTAAAGGGTATTATCAGCTCTCAGCTTGGCGATGTCGAAACCATGATTGTTGAACCGACATTTAAAGGCACCGTGAAAGAGTATGTATCAACAGTCTTCGGCATTGATCCCGATGTAACAGGGCCCGCTGTGGCTGTACTAATCGGCTTTTGTATCTTATTTTTCGGTGTCTTTGCTTTCTCTGTAAAATTTCTCAACTTCCAAAAAAGATAGAAGGATGAATTTGAGAGGTATGGTCTCATTTTGTTTATGGTTTCCTCTTAAGTGGGAAAACCAAACAAATTCATGAAAAGCTAGTATGTTGCCGACCTTCTTCGATGATATCTACTTAAATGTGGTGGTCATTAAGCTAGCAAATAACTCAACCACTCATTACAACATAGGAAAAAGGAACAAATATTGTGTTTGTTGTTATTGTTAATATAGCAACTATAGTTCCTCTTTTATTTTTTGATCAATTATAGCAACAAAAGTTGGTTGTGATGGTGAACGTAATAAACATGCCAGCCTTTATTGTATCTTGTCATCTTGATTATTCTCAAACTTAATTATCAATAATATCTTAAAATTCTTTAATAATTTGACTATTCATGTAATGTTTGTATTTTTATGGTAAACAATATTATTAACAAAACAAAAAGAGTAACTAAGACACAATAAATGAGGGAAATCTAAATCCAAGCCAATACGCCTCCCCACTACACTTGGACTTAAATCCCTCAAAAAATATTAAAAGGAGATATAAAATCGTAATGAAAACAATTAAGTAAAAAAAGGAGGAGAGTTCCAAATAACATTATGAGCATATAATAGTGAGCGGCCTTGTTTGCATTAAAACACGTCCAATGAAAGGATAAAGCTTGTAAATACTTTCAAAACTAAAGTCTCAAAATAAAAGACTAAATTCTGACACTAACGGCAACGAGAACGCAAAGCATCGATGGCTACTTTGCAATTAAACTCAACCATTATATTGTCAAAAAAACAGAGAGAGACTTAATCTACAAGAAGGCCTCTTGAATGGCCGTAGTTTCAACAAGAATTGGTTCCAATGTAGCATTTAGCATAATAGTTTGCCCTTTAATAATTTGACTCTGGTCTCCGCGAACAATAGCTATCAAGACAATTGCGTTCCATTCCGATGAGATAGAAGTGTCCATATTACATTTAAAACAGCTAGATGGAGATCTCATCTAATACAATAGATGAGGAGGCTACCCAAAGGATGCACCTTCTACACATTGGAAAAACCATATTCGCCTCTCGCTAATCCTGAAAAAACTTATCTACAAAATAAACAATTTAGAAAGGTTGAGTCACCACTTTCTTCCAACAAAATAGGTTCTAATAGAATCATATACTCCAAGAAATAACAAGAAAACGTTTTCTAAGAGTGGAATTCTAAAGATGTAGCATGTAATGCATAAAATCAATAAACAAAGTATGAACAAAAATCATTCCAACGTTGTTCTAAATAGCTACAACAATCTAACAATGCATGATAACATGTGCCAAACTCTCAATGTCCCCACATCTAACATAACTTGGATCAATAGCACAATCTTTCTCAAGTAATCTACTTTTAGATAGAATAAAATGTTGCAACCCTCACCAAATAAAAGACTTAATTTTTGGTGAAAAAACCAAGTTTTAAAGCTGAGACCAAGAACCATCAACAACCAATAATGATATGTTAGTGCTAGCTTGGAGTGCAACACGATATCCTAACTTCACATTGTACCAACCATCTTTAGAAAAATGCCATATAAGTTGGTCTAGTGGCCTAGAATACAAAAAAGGAATACTAAAAATTTTCTTAGCATCTTGAGGTGCTAAAATACCCTTAATTGTAATAACTTGATTTTCAATGATGTTGAAAAATGCGATTTCGGAGTCTCAATTGCATAAACTGAGTTTGTAAATATAAATAAGAATATTTACATTAGAAAAATATATTGAAGTTCGGTTAAGTAATTTAGTCGAAAAAAATAATTAATTAAGGCTCATGGACTAAATTGTAAAAGTTCAATCTCTATTGAGTTTTAATTAAGAAAAGGTTTGAGGACTTATATAGCAATTATCCAAAGAATTAAAATGGTTAATAAACCAATTTTAATTAGTGGATAGTGGACTTTGATGATGATGTCCCTTTAATTTGTGTAATTAGGATTAAAGAAAATAATTTAGATTAATTAAAGTAATAAATCATAATTAACTAAATTAATCAAGATTAAACCTTAGTATAAATAGCTCAATTTAGTGCAAGGAAAGATGAAAATCAATTTTTCTTCCTCCACCATCAAACAAAAAGAAAAGAAAGGAGAAAAACCTCCATTGCTAAAAGCTCTATTCAGTCATTATTTCAAATAAGTCTCTAAGTCATTTTTTTTTATTTTTATGGAAATTGAATCATGATAGTTTAATTTAGCTAGCCTATGTATCAATTTGATCAATTTTTGAAATTTTAGTAAGTTATCATTGTTGAGAAATTGATGAAGTAGGCTTGAATTTGATATATATTAAGCTTAGATTATGAAAATGACTAAATTGTAAAGTTTAATAAGCTTGGTTGTTAACTTTGTAACATTAAGGATCAAACTGAATAAAGTGAAAACCTATCATGACATTATGCTAGGAATAGAAAGTATAGAGCCACTAATGAGTTAGTGTGAAATCGTATTTTGATCCAATGCTAAATACTAAATTAAATAAAATGTAAAATATGTTTGACCTTATATTTGAATGTGAATTGGATGAATTTTGATATTGTTCCTTTGTTAATTATCGATCGTAGATAAAGACGACATCAGGCCATCAAGAAGGAAAGGAAAAGCGAGAGTTGTAAAACCCTTAACTCGACCTGATCCACCAGTTCTGAATCTTAGGTATTACTTCACAAATGTAGCAATATTCCAAAACAGTAAACGATTATTCTTTTCTTAAAACATTTTTCTTATTCGTATATTTAAAGATTCAATATTAAAGAACAAAAGAAAGGTATTTAAAAATAAAATAAAGTAATATATCAAATTAATTAAAAAATTTTATAACACTAATAGTTTGCTAAAGACAAACTCTCAGGACATAATCCTACAATATGCCAAAATCTAAAGATGTCCAATGCATGCATAATATCCCAGATCGTCGTTTCTATAGCATACTCTTGACTTGTCTTTCTAGGCGGTCTCATTCATACAGCATAACCTGAAACATAAACAAAGCATTTGTAAGTTACATGAGCTTAGTGAATTTGAAACACATTTTACCTTTTAACCTTTCATGCTGAACTCTTCCTTCAGATTATTTAGTTTATCAAATTTGTCTTTAATTCATACCTTTACCTTGTCGAGCAAACATACAAATACTTATGCACCACTTACCATACTTAATGAATCATCCTTAACTTAATTCATTGGCTGACTTCAGTTCTAACCAAACAATACTACCTCTGCCTCTCTATTTAGACCACTTGCATCGTTTATTCCAAATCATTTGTTCACAAACATTGTTCATTGGCGTATACTTACATAGATAATTCGAGAGTCAAAACAAGATGCTATTCAAATATGGCGAATACCAATAACTCATATTTTCAATCCCTACATATCACAAACAAAATCAGACCGTTGAACACTTGTATATCTATTATCACTGAGAATACATCCATATTCTAAACTGACAAATGATCACAGTGGATAACCTCCTTAAACACTCAGATTCATTCGATTACATCATAGGACTATTCAATCCAAAATAACTCCAGACATAATACAAATTTATCAAAGTCTTATCGATTAGAGAACTTCTCATAATTTATCCAAAACTTAACACATGGGCACCACATAAACTTAACAGAGTATGCCATAAATGCCAAATAGATTACACCACAAAGGTCAAACTAGAATACACCATAAAGGCGACATATATGTATGCCACATAGGCTTAGCAGAAGTACACCACAAGAACCAATATAATGCATCACAAAGGCAACATATAGGATAGCCACATAGGCTTAGTAGAAAAATGTCATAAGGACCAACAGAATGCGTCACAAATGCCAAACAAAATTTGCCATAAAGGTCAAATAGAATACGCCATAAAGGCGACATATAGGATACACCACATAGGCTTAGCAGAAGTACGTCATAAGGGCCAATAGAATGTGCCACCAAGTCCAAACAAAATTCACCATAAATGCATTATTGATAATGCCACAAACGCCCTATTTGGATGCCACCAAGGCACCACAAGAACTGTCATGTTTGCGATATGAATTTGCCTATACTCACATCGTGTGAGGTTTACCCATCATCACCCTAGGACACACAGAAACCCCAGTCAATAAATACGGCTCATCCGCCTCTTTTCAGAATGTGCCATGGCCATGAACTTTCTTTAGAATTGTCATACTGAAATATGTGTTTACTGTCCTAACGAGCTTCATCAAATACCACCACGATGTCAAAACCCATATCACATAATCTCCTAATACTTTGTTACCCCAATTTCTCCAACATTTTTAATTGCGCAACTAATATCTAACATACATGCACATTCAGGTGGGTTATACTCAATTCTTTAACCAAGTCATAGTTCAATACACATTTCACACACATCAATATGTTCATGTATCACAACATACATTCCAGACACATACACATAATTGTTTCATAGAATCACATACACTTATTTTTTTACAATTCATTACATAATTTACTCACAAGGACACAATACCATATATTTTCAGCATTCATACCAGTACCTATGCATCATCGGTCACAAGAGAACTATCTAGAAAGACTTGTGAGAGTCGTTATTAGGGACTCACTTAAGACTCACTTACTATAGCTTAAAGCTCTAGACTTTGACATCTTTCCCAAACCAACAGCAACAATTGCTTAAAGAACACATATTCAACATTAAAACCTATTTACACACAGATTGTTAACATCTCAATCATGGATAACCCCCATGCAAGGCCTTGTACTAACAACTTATTGTTCATATACCACTTACAAACTTACTCTTTCAAAACTTTACATGCAAAGCTTTGATACTTACTCAAAGATGGAATAACCACTTATTAGCTTCTAACTTAACAGAGAAGAAATAAAATTAGATTTGAGAGGAAAGATTCAAAGAGTAATATTATAGAAAGAAGAACCTTCCTTAGAACCTTTCTCACATATATATAAATATCACCTCATTCCACTTAGTGAAACTTAACAAGTGTCACTTAATTCAATATTTGTCCTTTTTAGTGGCTTACAATTTTCGAGAAAAACATAAATTGAAAATCCTGCATAATGGATATGAGACCAGTTAATCCAGTTGGTTCCTAACCAGGTTATATTACAACCTAACTAGCACAATACTCAGACAAACAAGGCATACTATACATTTGGTGACAACTCATGCAATAATTACCTTTTTGCTTAACAAAATCCTTTTTCTTTAAATAGTAGAATAACCTAAATTAAAATCTTTACTTACTTAGATGGCAGTTACTATACGCCCTCTCTTATTCGCCAAAAGAAATAAATGGGTGGATTGCACTTTGCCAAATAGAAAATTTTACTACTACACGCCTTTTATCTCAAATCCATTAGACTTGAGGTGTGACAAGAGTCATCAATGAGTGACACGAGATTTTGGTTTGTGCTTTTATGATTCTAGATCAATCTATTTATTTTCATATTCATGGTATATTGCATGATTGAGTGTCAAGGTGAGTTAATAATGGTCGTATGAATTGATATGTGACCCGCATGCAAAAAAATAAATAATTTTATAAAAAAAGTGCGGTGTTAACTGCAAGCATACAGTGTCAATTGTAAATTTGTAGTGTCAATTGAACACTAGATTATTCCAAGGATCTAACCCAATAGATTACCGATAAAGCAATTACTAATTTAATCGAGTAGGAAATTATTAGTGCGAATTCCAAAATAAATTGTTTATAAACTAAATATTAGCTCATTGATTGTCTAAGTTCAAACTGAAGATAAATGCCATTGTAAGAACGTTTACATTATGAAAAAGACAACTTACTTCAGTAGATAATCTAAATGAGTCTGTAATCCCGTAAAAGAATTAAAGTGAACATTTTATTCAAATATTAAGAAGGATTGTTATGTCGTCTATAATTCCAATTGGGGAGATGACTAGTTATGGCTATCAGAGCAGTTGACTCCATGGGTGGAGACATAGATGTATACATTGGTAGAATGTTACATTGGGTTGGACCCAAGATGAATTAATTCTGAACCCGTTAATAAATTAATTCACTTGTGACATTCATGGTGTGATTTACCTAAATCCTAAGTTAGTTATTAACCATGCATATGTAACTTTTGTACTTTGATATAAGTGGAGGCTTATGCTCTAAAAATGATCGAGCTCATAGTTGATATGTTGGGTACATGACTTCTATATGGCATGGCTTTACTAGCAATAGTGGAATTTATAGCCCAATTAAAGAGTTAATTATATCCTCCCATTGGCATTGTGTGGATTGATAAATATGGAACGTGGTAACGGGTTGCTTGTTCTCAAACGAGCAATTTATCACAGTCATTTGTTGACAGTGATCATATTAATCATTAAGAAGACACAATTGTGACAATGATATAAAATAAGATTGTATTGAATGAATGAATTTAACTCAAATATTGAATCCATGATATCATATGAGGGTAACACACACATGACGAGGTCATTGGACAAAGCAGTTAGATGAATTGCTTTTGTAAAGAGTATACAATAAGGAATTTTCAATCATGGTACTTCTTGTGGATTGACTCCACGATTAAGTAATTGCGAATTATCAGAACAATACTTCTGGACATAATTGCAATTACTAGAATCTAATTGTATATGTTTGATTGGTCCCTCCGCTAGTTCAACAAAAGCTCAATTAGACTGCATTTGAATAAAAAGAAAACTCTACGACTTTAGAAATAATTTAATTGAATTGATTTATTCAATGTGGAATTAAATTAGGTGGTTGTGACAATTGTTCAACTAGAGAATTTGATTAAAGAATTATAACACCCCTAACCCTATCCAATGCTGGAACAGGGTTACGGAGCATTACCAGACTTACAATTGAACAAACAGACATTTCATATTCATCTCACTTTCAAATAAAAAATCATTCATAAACAATCATATAGTCCCCAATACGAGCCCTCGAGGCCCAAAATAGACATAAAAAATAGTTCGGGACTAAACCGAGTACTCAAGGAATTTTTCGAAAAAACATTGAAATTTTTCAAAGTATAGGGGATACACACTCGTATGGCTAAGTCGTGTGGGCATTCGAAATAGGGACACGCGGCCATGTCCCAGCTCATGTTCGTGTTTGTGCCTGTGTAACTTACTGACTTTGGTCACACGGCTAAACCACACGCCCGTGTGCCAGGCCGTGTACCTTTCAAAATGACCTCACACGCCCGTGTGCTAGGCTGTGTGAAAACTGGAGGGTTTACTGACTTGTGCCACAGGGCCAAGCCACATGCCCGTGTGCTAAGCCGTGTGAGGCTATTGACTTTATTTCTTTAGAAGCTACAGGGGACACACGGCCGTGTCACCTGGCCATGTGTCACATACGGTTGAGACACACACCCGTGTGGACAAAAATAGGCCATTTTCCAAGCCATATTTCTCACCCATATTGGTACCAATCTAAACACATCAATTAACATATGACCAAATCATAAATAGGCATTCAAACCAACCAAAATCAAGCCTAAAACATGCAACATAATCACAAACAACCATGATGCCTATAGGCACGTCAATTTTCCATTTATAAACATGTCAATTATGTCTCCAAAATCTACCTAAATGGGCAAAAGCATATATATGTATCATTGTGCCTAAAACTTAACATGTATGCCACTTATCAATCTCACAAACCAAGCATTCACATGGCAACCATACACCACATATAATAAGGCTATTTACATATTTACATAACAAAATATACCAAATACAAGCCAAATCAAATGGCTAAATACATGACAAAACATATAAACAACCATTAGCCAAAATGGCCTATATATGCCATTAAAACCAAAATGTATAACCAAAAGTACGAAAATAAACGTTTGATAGTGTGATGCAATCTCCGACAACTTTCAATCCGAACGAGCTTTCGAACCACTATAAAACACAAAAAATAAAACAGAGTAAGCAATTAAGCTTAGTAAGTTCATATAACTAAAATTACAACATACCATTCAACCACAATTTAGGTAAGTAAAATTAAGGCATAAAACAACTCTATTTTGGCCCAAAAGCCTAACATATAATCATCAACCATGTTAGCCATGTATTCATATGTCAAACATATATATACCACTTTCCGTATTTCACATAAATACCTGTACTAGTTCGTATCAAACTCGTATAATCCTCGTAACAACACTGTGCCCATTGAACCACTCGGAATAATATCGGATACGCGGGTATCTCGCATACTATGTGCCAACACATTGTCAAAACCATTACTATCTCATATCTCGTATCAATGTTCTCTCTCGAGCTGGGTTTGCTCACACAAGTTGTCAATCAAGACGTAACTATACGATGCTGCTCACACAATTTGTAAAGTAACCGCAACACATGCCAGAAACTCAGCCACCGTAGGACGTACGAGACCAGCACCCAAAACACAGTAACCCCTCATGACATGTCATTTGTATCCTATCTATTCCTGAGGTTCAACCGGGATTGATAAGTCGTCGAAACTTCGTCGAATATTTCCATGGAGTCGTATCATCAAGAATATAATAATAAAACATTTAAATTAAATATAATTTAATGTTTATTAAACATACGAATTTACCTTGAATTTGTACGGAGAAAATCGATCGATTACTCCAACACTTTATCTTTTCCCCAATTTAATTCCATATGTTGCTTTTCTTGATCTATATAATCAAATTTAACTAATTTAAACCTCATTCTATACAATTCAATCCAAAAATCATGTTATGAAAAAATTACCATTTTGCCCCTATACTTTTGACTTCTTTACAATTTAGTCCCTAGGCTCGTAAAGAGAAATT
Organism: Gossypium longicalyx; assembly: GCA_025698465.1. Lineage (NCBI taxonomy): Eukaryota > Viridiplantae > Streptophyta > Magnoliopsida > Malvales > Malvaceae > Gossypium > Gossypium longicalyx. The sequence continues at coordinate 65,689,215 of CM047001.1, read as the reverse complement.
CATGCAATTTCACCCTTAACCAAGCCTAGTCGAATTTAATATATCCTTATAGCAGCTCATACATTTCACAATTTCACACATTTACCACACAGTTTTCACATTTCTCAATCTAATCCCTAATTAAAAATTTCATTAAAAATCACTGAACAAAAGTTGTTTAACTCCCAACAAAGATTCATTTTCTTCCATTAAACTTCACAAAAAACTAAAATTCTCTAATGGTAAAACCCTATACTTTCAACCATTTTGCAAATTAGTCCTCTAGTTAGCTAGGTTAAGTTGCAACGATCCCAAAAACATAAAAATCATTAAAAACGGGATGAGTTTTCACTTACATGCAAGAGACTTATTAGCTAAAATTTTCAAGCTCTCCAAGGCTTCCTTATGCTGGAAAAATCAGCTCATGCATGAATGAAAAAGATGACCCTTTGTTTTATTTTATTTTTTTATTATTTATTTACCTAATTACCAAATTACCCTTACCTAACTTTAAAATTTTCATAATTACCAAGCCATGCACATCTACTAACTCAATTAATGGTCTAATTATCATATAAGGACCTCCAATTTAAATTTTTATAGTTATTTAACACCTTTAGCTAATAGAACACAACTTTCACACTTTACGCGATTTAGTCCTTTTCATCAAATTGAACATGTAAACGCTAAAATTTCATAACAAAATTTTTATACGATAATACTATCATTCTGTAGATCACAAAATAATATTAAAATAAAATTTTCAACATCGAATTTGTGGTCCCGAAACTATTGTTTCGACTTCACTAAAAACGGGCTGTTACAAGAATTTTCTTGAAAAATTAATTTGAAAAATCTATGTAATTTTTGAAAATGAATTTTGATCAAGTAAAATTAAATTAATCAATTTAATTAAAATTAATATGATATTTTTATAAATTAATTTTTAAGTTAGACAATTAATGGATAATTAAACTTGAAAATTGGACATCAGATTGTAAATTGGGTAGTAGCCCAAAACTGAGACAAAGACCTAAAAACTAGTCGAACTGGACCGGGTATGTGAAATTGGGCCGATGGTCTAACCGGTGGCTAGACCAGATCAGTCGGATCGTCACTGACCTGAACCAAACTGACAACAGTTGAATTGGCTCAGGGTGCCATAAAGGTGTCAGACCTGTATCATCAGACATGACAGCTGCGATGTCGACATTCTAGTGGTCGACGATAGTTGGTTATCAATGGTTGAACAATGGAAGAATTACACTCCTACTGAGACTCTATCAAAGAATTTGATTTTAAATTAACTATTTTAAAAATAATATTATTCTAATAGTTTAATATTAAATTTAATTTAATGTTTATCTATAAGATAAATATTCAATTATTTTAATAAGATTTAATATATAAAATTTAATTTAAAATTATAAAATTACCCTATTGATAAATTTTATGAAAATATTTCTGATTCGAAGCGAGTCCACACTTGATAAACGTGAGCTTGAGGATAGTGAAGAAGACTACTCGATTGAAGCGCTCATCCTAAATGAATCGAAAATGTACAATTTTGATTAATTGTTTATTTTTTAAATATCACAACAAAAATCTTATTTTAGAAAAAAATTAAAATTCTATTTTCTTTAAATTTATTTTTAGCTGCATTTTTCAAACGGATTATAATTTTCTTTTTATATGGTTCAATTAGTCTATCATCCCATTAAAACAACCATCATTAATTTTCTGTGTATTACCCTTTTATAAAAATATATAAAAATAAATATTTAATTTAAAAATAAATTATTTTTTTACTTAAAAACTGATTTTTTTAAAAATTTTTTTATAATACATGTCAATCAAGTACATCAACACATGATATCTTTTTATAGTTGATTTTGACTTTAAAGCAATTTTCTTTTTTCAAATTGAAATACCATCATTCAACTCATAAGACTAAAATCGTGACAACTCTAAGTGAAATATGGAGGTTCTTACAAAAGAAAATCATTTGTTTTGTCCAAAAATTATTTTTTTGGTCAATTTAAAAAGAAATTAGATAATAAAAAATTTAACATCCTAAATGTAACGGAATCCTAACCTCAGCTAGCCCCGTGTTCCTCTAAGGGTAACTCTTTTCTAAATTACTCAACCAATCAGATTTAAGTAATTTAATCCCAACATCAGATTCTTTAAAAGCGCGTGGGGTCAAAGAATCCTAAAACTTTCCCTGTCCCCCACCGTAGAGAACCTCTCAATAAAGTCATTGCCAAAAAAAAAAAAAAAAAAACGAATTATATAATAAAAATATGAAGCCCGTCCCCTCAAATTCTCGTTAGGCCCTTCCAAATTTAGTCGGCAATTTTATATTTTCAGAAAACCCCTCTTTAGCCCCTAATATCCAACTTTTCTTTTCACTTTCACCCCATATTCTTCCTTTTTCCTCCTCCTCCTCCTCTTCTTCGAATTAGGGTTTCACGATCCCCAGATATGAAGCGAACTGCCACGAAGAAGAAGAGGCGGCCTCGTGCGACGAAAACGCCGGCGGTCAACGATTCGTCACGTCACGCGTTAAGTCAGCGGGATCAGCGGCGAGAAGGAGAAGGAGAAGGAGAAGACGATGAAGAACAAAAAAGGCTTCTCGGCTCGTTAATGGAAGCCTTCGGTTCGATCTCTCTAGAAGAAGCCACGTCAGCTTATAACCAAGCCGACGGTGATTTAGACAAAGCGGCCGAGATTCTATCCAATTTGATCGATAACGGTAACAATAGTGAAGATCCCGATCCGTCAACGAGCTCGATATCGAGTAGCTCGTCATCGTCAGGTTCGTCCGGGTTCGGTTTTTCCGAAACGAGTTGCGTACAAAATCTGAATAGCGGGAGGGGACGTAGCAGATGGGGAAAACAGCAGAAGCGAGTGGTAGCGTCAACGGGGACGGTTTCGACTGTCCTCGGGAAAGATTACGTTAGGTCAAGCCCATGGCGAGTCCCGGCTGCAGTGGCACCGGCGAAATCGGTGTTGGCGATGGAAGAAGCGGAACAGTTTTTATGCTCAATGCTTGGGGAAGAGTGTGAACTTAGCATGGCTGTTGTTAGAGATGTTTTGTGTGAGTTTATTTATTATTTTGTTAGCATATTGAAGTTCTTAAAATAATTCTTTTAATTATATTTTTATGTTGAACGAACAGAAGTTTACTTTTGCAGGTCAGTGTGGGTACAATGTTGAGAAGGTATTGTTAGTCCTAAAATCTGAATTTGCTTTCTTTGTTGATTTTGATGTATCAAAACAGCGAAGTAGTTTCATAGTCATTTAGGAAATCGTTAAGGAAAAAGAAAGATTTATGAAAGGTTACATGCTCCCTGTAGCATACTGGGTTCTTTATATGGTTTGTTGGTAAAATGTTACTTTTTTACTATATAAACGTGCATCCAAGGATCAAGGAGTCTATGCGTATTGATTTTCACCCTGTAAATAGGCAAATGTGGAAATTGGGTTACTGATTCAGAGAGGGATGGACTGGGTTGACTTTAGTTCTTTGATTCTCTCCCTCTCGGAATGGTTGAATTGTGAGTAAATCTGACTTAAAAAATCGGAAACAAGAGAAAGGGCTAAGCTACTGAAATATAGCTTCTTGGTACATCACTGTGTTGGGATACTTATTTCTGCTTTGTCATCCTTTTGATGATTCCCTTTATGATTCAATGTATTCGTTCTTTCCAGGCTTTGGATGCATTACTTGATTTATCTGCTTCCTCCTATGAAAAATCCAAGAGTTTTAATGACAATTTGAACAGTAGACAAGATACAGGATTCGTAATTGAATGTGCAGACAATGTAAGTATTATGATTTTTTTTTTTTTTTTACTTGAAATGTTTCAAGTTTTGTGGATCAGATATCTCACTCTGAGTATGACATCATTTTTTTTAGTTTGTTAGATTTCTATACACCAAATCTATAATAATTCCTGTTTGTCCCACTAGAGCTGTTTGATATTATCTGGTTTGAGTGTTATTATGCTTACTTTTTTTAGAGAGGCAGTGGGGACTCAGAGAGAAAATACACAGTTGTTTGGTTTGGATAGGTTTAAATATTTATTTAGTGTTCTATTTGATGGTTTATCTTTCCTTATTCTAATCTTGAGGATTCGACAATCAGATAAGAGTTCTTTAGGTTGCCAAATTAAGGTTCATCTCTATATTGCAAACCGATGTAACTCAAGGGAACTTCCATTTTGTATTCATTCAGTTAGTCACTAAAGGAGTAGAAATTGACAAAAGCCTACCCCTTCCCCCCCCCCCCCCCAAATTTTTTCCCTCTTGGAAAGAGCACTGAAGAATGTGTAAGATTATATTTGTGTGGCATATGTTTAATTATTTTTGCTGTTTTGTATAATTTACATCTCTTTTGCCCATAATTTGAAATCTCTCTGAAGCATTTTACATTGCATTGTATTCTAAATGGTGATTTATAAATTTTCTAACAGTTAACAGATAGGACATCTGACTGCATATCTAAGTTGTTGGAAAGCGAACTTCAAGATAGTATATGGTCAGCCGGATATGGTCACAGGTAATTTAGTCTGTCTGCCATTGTCCTTGACTTGGCTATTTCTTTTTCTTTTTTCCCTCAAAATCATCTTCTCGTGCAGGAGTTATATTATAATAGAAAGAGACTTAAATGTTGTAGATGACCAAATGGTTTTGAGCTATTTCATGCATGTCTTGAAGAGTGAGATAATTTATGGTAGAAACTTTTCTTGTTGGTCAATTAATTGCCTGTTAGATTTAGAAGCTGCAGAAAGAACGAGAACAATTTTGTAATCACAGTATAAAAAGCTCTGCAAGTCATTTATCAGTGCAGTCTAAAAGTGTGTTTGCTTGTTGTATTGCATGTTTTCAGTAGCATTGCATGTAAACTTAACTGACATTACAATCGTAGCTAAGAATTACTTTTGGTTGAGAGAACCACGCTACATCTTCATATATGTGTTATGTTGTAATACAGTTATCTCATGCTAGTTGTAAGTCTTCTAAGTACTTGGTTTAGATAACTTGAGCGACGCCTTGACTGTGGCAGTATTGTAGAAAGCTTTTATATTGCTGTTAATTTGAATTCTCCTATTTTGATCTTAAGTGTAAAAAACTATGACTTGAAATCTTAGGTGTTCTACCCCTCTTGAACATAGGAATTACTCGAAGGTTCTTGCTAGTTCTGAGGCTATGCAACCACCTTGCCCAAGGAGTAATGTGTCGAATCTCCCTCAGGAGGTCCTGGATTCTTTATTTAAAATCCCCAAGAGTTCTGAGCATGAACCAAGCACTATGAGTTGGAGGAATGTAGTAAAGAAGATGCAGTTGTTGGGACCACCTATTGATTTTTGTCCATCTACTGATGCAAAACCTCAGCAGGATATCTATGGTATTCTCTTGTTAATTTTCTCAGGCTTTGCATGTTATTGTATATATGAGTTTGTTGGTACTGTGACCTCTGGTTTTGAAATGGGGTTATGAATATCACTATAAACAGTTTTATTTGCTAAATTGTACTTGAGCACCTTTATTGGAAGGGTAAACTGACAAATTGCTATTAATTATCTTTTCATTGTTAGTCACATGTATGCTAGATACATATCCATTACTTTTCTTCTGTTCGTCCTACTCCTGCCATAATTTGAATATACAAGTACTCAGAGCTACTTGAATAACTGCCCCCTCTACTTACTATGAGAAATCAAGACATAAGAATAATCATAAAAGTGGTTAGGTCACTCTTTGGTTCCTTTTTAGAACTTAAAAAAGTCTACTAAAATAATAAGAAGAAAAAGGAACGGAAGAATTTTAAGGTGGTTCTTGATTGGATGTAGTTTTCTTTTAGGGTTTGTATTGTTTTTATTTCCTTATTCACGTAGCATTTATAACCATTTCTCAAAATAGTCATCATAAACACTTTTGTACAACCTGTATATACGTTTCTGCACTGTTTTTCATCATATTTTTCTTCACAATTCAAAATATCTGTAATTTGTAGCTAAGGGAGATGAATATCACAAATTTAGAGAGAGTGCCAAAGAACATTGGGATTCCATGAGATCTTATTATCAGAAGGTATGGCGTTTATAGCAATATGTATATTTATTATTTCTATAAACCAAATACATACATACATACATACACATACATACATATATGGACATCACGAATACAAGTTGCATTGCCCCATATGAATTTTTTGTAATTGATATGAGTATAGTTGACTCTTTGATGGTAGAATGAACGTTCTTCTACAGGCTGCTACTGCATATTCAAAGGGAGAGTTGGAGTATGCTGCTTATCTTTCTGATCAGGTGTGTTTTCTACTTGGGGGATGTTATGAATCATGTGTTGCATATAAGTTCGAGATGTGATGCCATGTCATTGGCAAATTTTGAAAAGGAAACACTGGCAACAAAAATGAAGGAACATGAGAACTGGGGATAATATCCCATAATGTTTTACTTGTCTTCTTCTCTGCTTGACATCAATATGATGTCTTATGTCAAAACTCGTGCCAAGGGTTGGCTTTAGAATAAAACTCTGACTTGATAATACCTTGCATCTGAGTAGGGAAAGATACAGACTAAATTGGCACGGGAAGCAGATGAAAGGGCAAGCCAGAATATATTTAAAGCTAGGTTAGTCCTTGTATAACTAACTGAATCTGTGAACAAGAAGTATTCTCTCTCTGCCTGCCTCTACCTTCTCTTGTGGTCTAGTGAACTGATCTGTCAACTCTCTTTCCAGGAACAAAGCCTTTGAAAATGTGATAACAATTGATTTGCATGGGCAACATGTCAAACAAGCGATGAGACTTTTAAAACTACACCTTCTATTTGGAATACATGTTCCTTGTAAGCATTGTTTGACCTGATTCCGTATTAGTATGTGTGTGTGTGTGTGTGTGTTTGTGTTGTACTTATTATTTGCCTTATTGTGCTTAGCGGTTCAAACTCTGAGGGTTATTACTGGCTGTGGAACACATGGTATGGGGAAGTCAAAACTGAAACAGTCGGTATGGATCTAAAGTATCCCTGATCCAGCTATTTATCCTTTCTGTAGTAAATTAATAAAAAAAAAAGTCGCATTCTTTTGTGGTGGTTGATTTATCCAGAAATGATTTATGTGGATGTTTTGGTAGATTATATGTGGTTGAAATGTTTTATTGATTATATTGAACTTTGATTCATTTTCTTCATTGCGAACATTTTACTTTATGCTTTTGTCTTAGGAGGACAGTGTAGTTTATGTTCTTGTTGTCTAATATTTTATGTCACTGGTTGATGCATGCAGGTCACTAAGCTTCTTGAAAAGGAAGGCATTCAGTGGCGTGAAGAAAACCGTGGAACTGTACTAATCAAGCTTGACGGATACAGAGAGTTCAGCTTTTTAGAATCCAATAGTGACACGGAGTAAATTAATTATCTAATACCAGGTTTGCATCATTTACCATCTGCTTGTACAAGACAAGGATGTAATGTAACAAGGTTAATTAGTGGTTCAAAAACAGGGATCAGATGTTTATATGTACATTACTAGAAATCCTTGTACTCTTTCCTCCTTAGGTAGGTGGAAGCTTCATGAAGATGAAGCTTCTGTGTTCCTGTATGTTGAGTTTAGCAAAATCATGTATTTGACTCAATTATTGGTAATAACAAAGACTCATGAGAGACTGTAAATTCCATAGTTATCAACAAAGATAGAGTTGCTGTGTTCTTGTACTTTCATTAGAAACTCGGTTTGGTATGGAGCATCTTTCCTGCTGCAGGTAACCTATTTGTTTGACAAGATGGAAGAATGGTTGAGGATTGTTTTGCTTGAAGTGTTGCAGAATGGCGCAGCAGTGCCAGTTTTTGAGGAGTTGGAAAATTTATTTTATTATTGTTTTATCTTCGATTTTGTTGCTGGCTTGAGTTGATTTGTTCAGCATTTTATAGAATAGATGAATTAGCCATATTGTATCTGTTACGTGGATTATGGTTCATGGCTTTATCTTACAATAATCCTTGATTTAACCTATTCATCCAACAATATTTGTTCTGTTGGATTCATCCAACTTTTTTGGACCCTGGCAAATGTTAAATGGTCGGCAAAGCAAACAGATAACATTTTCTTTGTTGACCAATATGCATGATATCTTTATAATTCCATGCTTTTTTTTAATTGAATATGCAAATAATTGAGAAGTAGGGAATTCGACATTATCCCCTTCATTGCGGTTTTTGGTTTCTATGGCTATGGCCCATATATAGAACGCAGAAAGGTACACCATGCATGCGCCTCGTCCAAAAGGATCCTGAGGCGGCGCGTTTAGGTGGTGGCCCTGCCAACACTGATTTCACCACTTCCAACAATAGCAACTTTGTTCTTGGGTGTACAGCTCAGCCTTCCTTGAGCTTCAATTTTGTAAACCACATCCATCCCAGAGAGCACTTTTCCAAATACATGTTTGCCATCTAACCTATGGAAAAGTGATCAATGATTTAGCAGCCATGTTAAAAGGTGATAAACTATAACATCTTCATTGTAAAATTTATAACTACCTGCTGGCTGTAACGGTTGTAATGAATAATTGTGAGCCCTATACGAAACGAAACGAAACAAACAGTCTTTGCTTGTAACAGATGTTCCAAATCATTCCTTGAAAACTAGTTAAAGACGAGTAGGAATATAGCTGGCTCACCAGGCCCAGTGTGCTTCAGCTTGAAATTCTCCTCACCTAATTTCCACCATCACCGAGTGTAAAATCGCCTCCTTGTATCATAAAATGTGGAATAATCCTATGAAACGTACTGCCTTTGTAGTGGAGAGATTTCCCCTGTAATGGAAACCCACGGTCCCATGTAAATAACGACTATGTTACCAGGACTCTTAAGTTTGTATCTGAAGCATATTAACATAAGTTGACCAGTGAGATTAGCACAATGTTCGGAAATTTTCTGCATATAACAGAAACTCAAGCTGATTGGTAGCAAAACAATTGATGGGAAAATTCCAAAAGATACATTAAGACAGCAATGCAGCCATAACACAAAGCATACCTGTTGTTTTAGGAACTATGTTTCCAAAGAGTCCTATGATGATTCGACCTGAGAGCAATAATTCAGTAGTAACGTTTTAGCTATGTAAACTAAACAGAAAGCAAAAGCTATGGTGGGTGCAACACATTACATATCCTACGACATTGGAGGAAATTCTAGGGTGAGCTCCACTTAAGCAAATGCTTTTACCAAAATAACTAAAGATTTACCGATATTTGCAAGACTTTACCAAAATTGGTCTTAAAAGTAAGAAAAAGTGAAGCACACCAGCAGGTTTTCCTGCAATTTCAACATCAAAGTAAACTTGGTGAGTAACGTCATTCAAATCTTCCCTTGACTGTTTTGCCTGCACATTCCATTAAAAAGAACATATCCAACAATCAAATCAACTAATCACATCTGACTAGACAGTAAGTGAAGAAAAACAGAAGAAGATATTAACTTAACATTGTATATCGCAGATGAGATTAATAAATAAAACGCAGAACTAAAAACAGAAAGGGAACCTGAGCCAAGAACTTTACTTAATCTGACGTAGTTATATAATTCAAATGCATCACAAATTATTCTATTTTGATATTGAGACCAAAATATTGGCATTTTCGCTAAAATCTTTCACTGCGCTTTTAAAATGTCAAATGCTTTCTCAATATAAATTTTTAAAGATGAATGGGCTCGATTAAAAATTTTTCCGGGCAATGTTGATTTTTTTAGATTCACAGTGGAGATTTTTTTTTTAATATTTACTTTGAATTTTAGAGATGAAAGTGAAAATAGGAGAATGAAGGCTACTAATATCTTGACACTGCTATTAGATTTGAGAGCATGATCAGATATTTTATTTCACATATCTCATTCTCAATCAGCTGTTGAAAAAAATTACCCATAAAAGTAAAAATTTGTTAACCATATTTATATTAAATAATAAAATAATATTAAGGTTAAATAATCGTTTAAAATATTAAAGTTATATTTTGTTTCACAAAAAAGAATTTTTGATATGCTTTTTCGAAGTAAATAGAAAGTAAAATAATGTTGGATTGGAGAGAGATCCACAGAGAATGAAGAAAGTTTACATGGAAAAGTAAGAAACATAGCTATGTTTGTATCGACTTGGTTATTAGCCCATCAATGTCTAAGTTCCTCCTTGGAGATCCAATTCATTCATTCAAAAACTGAAAAAAGGATGTGCTTGGGAGCTTTGACAATGCTAAAATCACCCTTTTAGCAGGTCAATTGCCACCACCGTATCTATAAAATTCTTTTAAGAGTAGTGGCTGACCCTGTAAGCACTCTCTTAATTCAACTAATGGGATTTCATCCACCTCCCTTTTCTCTTGCCATATCAATTATTGGGTCACGATTCTCATCCCAAGTTGGGCTTCAAATACTGAATCATCAATCTCCCTTTTTTCTTCTCTTTCTCGATTGCTGCTCTTCTCACCCACCCCTCCTTAAGGATAAAGTGGTACCATCTTCGTGCATCTACTCTTTTTTCTTTTCTTATCAGTAAAGATGAAAATAAAAATATTTTTTTCTCGAGCTACTAGTACAGAATTGTAACCATAAAGTTGTTGGCAGCCAGCCATGGGTTGGTTAAGGTGGCTCTAACAGGGTCGATTCCACTGTTTTCCCAATCACTGCATTTTCATTGACTCTCCTATTAATGTCACCATCCGTGTGAAGCTCTGCCCTTCACCTACCTTTTCCTCGATTACCATAAATGACACTCATTTACAAACCAAGCCAAACACCCTTACATATTTTGGAAAGGGTAAATTACACCACAGTTTTTTTTCCCGTTAATTGCACCATCAGGAGGGTAATGTGACACTTGAAAAATTGATTTAATAACAAATTTATCCTTTAACTTTTATATATTATATCGATTTAACCATAATTTTTTAAAAAATTAACTTTCAAAATTTACAAAATAATCTCAATTTAATCCTAATTCTAAAAACTTCAAAAAATATATAAAAATATTTTTAAAAAATATAAAAAAATTATATTAATATTAAATGAAAACAAAACCCCTCCCTTACTATCTCCCTCTCCCTCCCCTCAATTTTAATATAAATATAAACATTTAAATTTGAATGAACCTAAACAAATAGTTGTCAAGATACATTCGAATCTGCACAATCATTTGTCCAGATTTATTCTAGATGTGTTTTCAGTAGTTTTATATATTTTTCCAGATTTAAATTTATAGGCGTAAAAATCATTTGTCTAGGTTTATTTTAGACATGTTTTTTTTTATATATTTATATAAATTTATAAACTTTTAATTCTTAATTTTTAAAAATTTATAACTTATATTATAATATTTGTTATTTTTCAAAATATTATAGGCTCTTTATATGTTTAATTTTATATACTTTTATTTAATAAATTTATTTTTATATATTTTCCAAAATAATTATAACCAAAAAATTGATAATTTGTTAAAAATATATAAATTACTAAAAAAACAGTCTTTTCGTGAAGAAAAATACTTTTATTAATTTATATAGTTCTAAAGATTTTTTTATTTTTGTTTGACATGTGGCATTATCGGAGGTAGTCATGTTTCATCACTGAATTGGTTATTAGTGCCATGTTACACAAACTAACAATGCTAATGTAGAAGTATCAAAATGTGTGATAGATTACAAGTTTAGATACCAATTAAGTAAATAAAAAATGTGCCAACTAAGTACAAATGGATAGATTTGGAAGGCAAAATGCATATTAAAAATAGTAACTTCTTTATTTGAGTTAATGTTCGGTTGACTCGTGACATTAATTTTATTAAAAAATAATTAAAAAATTATTTCTTAAAAGTATTTTTGACAATTTAAACTTAGGAGGTTATAATTTAAAATATTTAATTTTACCATTTATACTATACTCAATACCTCAGATTTAGTTGGTGTCATGAGTTAATTAGAGTTAGAAAATGACTAATTATTTTAAAAAAAAATAAATTATAGCAAAGTTTTATTTAATTATAATATGTAAACTTTTAATAAATATATTTTTTACATAAAATTTTTTGAGATTAAAATAAAAAAGAAATTAAGGTAATTACCAAGTTTATCTAAAATAAACTATCCACTTAAAATTAAAAAAAAAAATTTGCCAGAAAAATTGAAATTATTAACTAAGCTATTTTAAGAAATATTTATTAATCTACTCTTATTCAAGTAATTCCTCAAATTAGAATATAAAAAAAAAATATTTTAAACTCAGATGGTTGCCCAAAGAAATTTAATGATTGATTGAATTCAATGACATTGGGAGGATAGGACCCCCGAACCATTAAAAACAGAACACAATGGACGGCCTCGGAGGCGGCCTCGGAGGAAGCGAAGAAATTCAATCCACGTGGGAAACCCAATACCATCCTTCCACACACACAGACAGGCAGACGGACAGAGAACGCGAGTTTAAAAAAAGTTACCTTAAAAAAAGGAATCACTAATAATGGTTTAAACCTTATGTTCGTCCGTTGTATTTTGTACCAAACAAAAAGCGGGGGACGCGAACACCATTTGCAGGGAGCCGCTGCAAATGCTCTTTTCAATATGGCGAAACAACACGCCTGGGCTCACTCTGCACACCCTCGTTCGCCTTCTTATCTCTTCTTCTCCGTCGTTGCGCTTTCTTTCCTCTCCCTTATCGCCGTCCTCATCTACAAGGTCCACCTCCTTTTTCTTTTTCTTTTTTAATATTTATCAGCTTCTAATGGAACCAGAAATGTTCTAACTTGTTTTTTTTTCCCGGTGGAGATTTAGGTGGATAATTTTGCTTCCCAAACGAAAACAATCGTGGGTCATAATTTAGAGCCGACGCCATGGCATCTTTTCCCGCCGAAAAACTTCACCGACGAATCCCGACATTCCCGGGCTTACAAGATCATCCAATGCTCCTATCTGACTTGTCGCTACGCCGCCACCGTCGGTGGCGCTCAACCCTTGGAGGGGCAGGAGGAGGAACGACGGGGCTTAGTCTCCTCTCGTACCCCTCCACAATGCCCAAACTTTTTCAAGTTCATTTACCGTGATCTTGAACCATGGATGAAGACCCGGATATCCGCTAACCACATAAATGAAGCCAAGGAACACGCGGCGTTTCGTATCGTTATTGTTGAAGGAAAATTGTTTGTCGATTTGTATTATGCTTGTGTACAAAGTAGATTGATGTTTACGCTATGGGGAATTTTACAGCTTATCAAAAAGTATCCTGGGATGGTCCCTGATGTGGATATGATGTTTGATTGCATGGATAAGCCTACCATTGAAAGAGCTAGAGTTGAAAATGGGTCTTTGCCGTTGCCTCTGTTCCGGTATTGTACGACTGAGGCTCACTTTGACATCCCTTTTCCCGACTGGTCCTTTTGGGGTTGGTAAGAATCACTCATTCCCAACTTCATTTGAGATTCTAATTTGTCTACTTTTACTACAAGATCATATCTGCATAATCTGTGTTTACACTTACCACAACCTAACTCCATTCGTGTAACTTAAAACCTCAAGTTACCAAATTAAAATTGTCCCAAACCTAAAATGATATGAATAACTTAAATTGTTCATAATCTGGGTATACCAGGGATTGCAGGTAATTTGCTATGGACTAAGCTCCAGGTGCTAAATTATTAATGATTCTGTGCAGATAGAATGTTGAATTGAGTAGACCATCTGATGGGAGTATGAATTGTGTGAAAATATGTTTGAGTTGCGAAGCTTAACAACGTTGTATCCCTGAATGCAGAAATGTTGAGTTATATTGGTGTCACTCTATGTAGTTGTCATCCATATGATTCATGTTCAAATACTCCCAAGTCTAAAAGTGTTTTTCTTGTTTATGTGAATCCTATATATATTGGCATGCTATATGTGTTGGGATATGTGTGTGTGTGTATAGTGCTCCTCTCTGCTAGCTTATGCAAATGGAGCATCTTGCATCTATCTTGGAATTTTTCATTAGTCACAGCTATGGTGGTGGTATAAGAGATGTGGTCTAGAATTCCTGTTAGTTTTGGTGGATATTTATTTGAATTCTTGTGCACATCTTTGTGAATGACTTGTCTGCAGGCCAGAGGTAAATGTAGAGGCATGGGATGAGCAGTTCAAAGAAATTAAGAAGGGATCACAAGCTCAAACCTGGTTGAAGAAGATTCCCCGTGCCTATTGGAAAGGAAATCCAGATGTTGAATCTCCAATACGTCTGGCACTAATGCAATGCAATGACTCTAACTTGTGGGGTACAGAAATTATTCGTCAGGTTGGTTTGAAAAGTTTTATGTGAACGCATGAATTTTTCTGTTGTAGAAATGATAGGTCTAGCAGCCAAAAATGTGCTTTAAAGTGCAATAATGATAATAAGATTTATGTTGTTTGATGATGTTGCTTTTTATTGTGCATTGCAGGACTGGGCGGAAGAAGCAAAGACTGGGTATGAGCGGTCCAAACTATCCGATCAGTGTAATTATCGGTGAGTTCTCTTCTTTGACTGATATTACTACAGCGGACATGCTTATATTCAACATTTGCATTTGAGTCCGGATAATAGCCTTATGCTGTGAGATGGGCCTGGAACTTTAGAAGACTATTCCTTAAGAGTCCTAAACAAACTTGGTAGCTACAAGTTACTAGAGTGCTTTGACTTGGTTTCCACGCTTTTCGTAGGTAAGCCTTCTAGAATTTTCCAGATCTGGGTCGGGTCAAGATGCCCCATATGAACAACTTGGTTTGCTGTGTGAGCCTTGATCATGAGCTGGTGTGCACAGGCTGTGACATTGGCACAGTACATTTAAAGCTTGCTATTTAGACTAGTCCTTGGGGACCTAAGAATCAACCACCCCTGCCTTTAAATCCCAGATTTCTTCCCAAGAGTTCAATCTGCTTGGATTGCATTGCAGAAAGCCGTCATAAGGGCTGCATCTTATAATGGAAATTAAGCAAATTTTGTTCCAAGGCTCAAAAAGTGCATAATTTAAT
The DNA here is from genome assembly GCA_025698465.1 of Gossypium longicalyx. Taxonomy (NCBI): domain Eukaryota; kingdom Viridiplantae; phylum Streptophyta; class Magnoliopsida; order Malvales; family Malvaceae; genus Gossypium; species Gossypium longicalyx. Next base: position 65,674,184 of record CM047001.1, on the reverse strand, counting down.
ATTGTTTTGTAATACTTGTCTGATATTGAATGTAATATACTGATGTTTTTGTTTCCCGTTTTCTGCAGTTATAAGATCTATGCTGAAGGCTATGCTTGGTCTGTAAGCTTGAAATATATCCTATCTTGTGGTTCACTTCCTCTATTAATTTCCCCACAATATGAAGATTTCTTCACTCGTGCCCTCGTTCCCAAGTTAAACTACTGGCCTGTCTCTAACATTGATTTATGTCGCTCCATAAAGTTTGCTGTTGACTGGGGTAATACAAACCCGTCTCAGGTATGATCTTTTGGCATTCGAATTGGCAATAAGCAACAACTATTATAGGTTTAAACTGAATCTAGAATTCTTTCTTTTGTGCATCCACATAAATTCATGGCAATATTAGTACATGGTTATGGGGTATGATCCTCTATATATTTATGAGAAAGCTTGGAACATGGTTGACCCCTATTAGTGATACATTCTTTCTTTCTTATAAATTTGACTAAACAGGCAGAGGCAGTCGGGAAAAGAGCGCAACATCTGATGGAAAGTTTAAGCATGGATCGGGTTTACGATTACATGTTTCACCTGATTTCAGAATATGCAAAGCTGCAAGACTTTAAGCCTGTCCCGCCCTCATCAGCTCAGCAAGTATGTGAAGAATCCTTGCTTTGCTTCGCAGATGACAAGCAAAAGGAATTCCTTAAGAAATCAGCAGTGACTGATGGTTCATCAACGCCGCCCTGCACCCTTATCAAGCGTCCCAATCCTAATTTTTTCACTATTTGGAATGATCAGAAGAGGAAAATAATTGATAATGTGAGAGATATGGAGAACAGAGCAAATGCAGCCATCACCTAGATGACATACCTAATGAATTTATGTCTGCACTTAGTCATTTATACAAAAATTCTTTTAAATCCTTTTTACACGTTATTTTTTATATTTATATTTATATTTATATTTATACGACAAAAAAAGAAAAACCAAATGAAATGGAAGTGGTGGAATTACAAACTTGGGTTGCAAATTTAGTTAAAATTAATTTTACATGTTGGTTTTATGTATTTATTTATTTTAATTCATTAAACAATGTATTTTTATTAACAAAATATTCTTCTCGTAATCAAAATTTAGGGAAAACACACATATATTTGGGTAGTTCAGATAGAACACAGCTATCTGAAGACAACAGAAAATTATAACACAATAGCCTTACTACCAAATAGGTAGGGAAAAACGAAACAGGAGTTGTGCTTGGCTCTCTTGTAATTTTTGAATTATTCGAATCTGAATTTATAAATATGTCTAAAAATTCAACATCGTAAATCATCTGAGTAGTACCATCCAATTCTGATTCTGAATTAAATATACATTATCTTCTCGATAACTAAATTCGCAAAAAAAAATATCTAAAATTAATATTTTCTATCATATGTTGAATATCAAAATCTACAAAAATTTGAATTCAAATATGAAAGTCTATATTTATTGACATAGGAAGTATAATTATCTTGATCTTGATGGACATCCACTTAATAAGATATTCATAACACTCCCTCTATATATCATTAAAACCTTACTAAGATAAAAACTGTGGGAAAAAATTTTGCTAGGGAAGGAAAAAGAGTACACATATCTATAATACGCATAATATGCTATTAAAAACCTTACTAGGAAAACCTAATAGGACAAAACCTCGGTTAAAGGAAAAAGAGTACAGAGCGTATTTACTCCATTTCATGAAAACATCACATACTTTCTCATATTCTACGTATTCAATCTTAAATACTAGTTTTTCAAATGACTATATGAATGTATTTGCTAAGCATTTATATCACCATTCTTTTGAAAGTTATGAGTGAGGGAAAATTGGGTGAACCCTCATAGATATCAGGTGCCCACATATATAGAGTCAAAAGAGATATGGAGTCGAAAGGGGAGAGAATTTTTCTTCGGGGCTCGAAAGATGGAATAGATAAGGCCCCACATGTTTTTAATTCACCGTTGGGGAATTCACACCAAAGGGAACGAGGAATTCTCAACGAAAAAAGTGCTCTCTGAACCGAACATGAAAGTTGTTTTCCATCAGACGGCTGTTCCTGAGAAAAATACTTTTTGATCTTTTTAGGAGTTTCAACAATAATCATAGAAAACTTTAATAATGATTTTTCTATAAAAACACAAATCGGTATTTTGGATCATTTTATAATCTTCCATCAACTACTACTGATTAGGTCAAATTTCAATTCATATAAATGAACAATTTCCCAATAATTTCAATATACTTCTGTCATTCTAAATCCTTTAAGGATTTTAATATAAACTTTAGTTCATAAAAAGGTTATAACAACAACCATTAGACGCAAGTTAAATATTTTATAAATTGTCAGTTTAATAATATACTCAAAATGTTATTGCATCCACAACAAAAGAATATTATATCTTTTTATAATCACTTCAATACCGTCAAATAGAGTCCTCTGAAATCTAAATTTATGATTTACATCTAACCACCGACGATGGCCCATATAAGAGAACTTCTTCCCATTGTACAACCACTTCGAACAAGTTTGCGCAGCACAACAAGGACAAGCATAACGTCCTTTAGTACTCCAACCCGATAAATTAGCATAAGCTGGGAAATCATTAATTATCCATAACAAAGCTGCACGTAAATTAAAGTTCTCATTTCTCAATACATCATATTTCTCAACACCCGACCATAATTTTTTTAACTCTTCAATAAGTGGTTGCAAATAGATGTCAATATCATTTCCGGGACCTTTCTCTCCAGGAATAATCATTGATAAAATAAACGAAGATTGCTTCATGCAAATCCATGGAGGTAAATTGTAAGGAACAAGCACTACAGGCCAAGTACTGTACGAAGTACTTATGATTTTAAATGGATTAAAGCCGTCAGCTGCTAGCCCAAGCCTCACATTCCGAGAATCGCTTGCAGAGCTTGGAAATTTACTGTAAAATGATTTCCAAGCTAAAGAATCCGCAGGATGTCTTAATAATCCATCATCGGTCCGTTGATCATTTGCCACCTCATAGATTCGGCTGTCTTTGACGACATGAAAAGCCTTTGAAGTCTTGGTATTATGGGAAAATATCGTAAAACTTTGACTGGCTTCTTTCTTAATTGTGCCCCACCTTCATCCGCATTCACATCTTCTGTATTACTATTCATCCAACGAGACTTACCGCAAACATGACAAGATTGTTGGTTTTTCTGATCACCCCAGTACAACATGCAGTCATTTGGGCAACTATGAATTTTATCGTACCCAAGGCCCAAATCTTTTATTAGCCTCTTCATATCTTGACAAAACTGGGAGATTTTTGCAAACGGAAATATCTCTCTCAGAAACTCTAGCAGCATTGTAAAAGAGTTTCCAGTCCACCCTTCCAAACATTTTAAGTGAAATAGACGAATACAGAAGGACAATTTCAAAAATTTTGATCCCTCGTAAAGTTCTTCGTTCATTTTGTTAAGTAAATTGTAGAACTTCGCCGCTTCTTCATTTGGCTCCTCATCAGGTGCACTTGTTCCCGTTTTGCAAAAAAACATTTCCACCAATATTACAATCATCGGATGCAATAAAGTCAGGTGGAAATGATTGCTCACCATGACTTTGCATATTAAATGCATCCCGTATCATACCTTCCATGTCATCTTGTCTAACATACTGGTGGTAATCAGTATTAGGATAAGTCGGATTAATCGTTGAAGAAGTTCCACTAAATGTACACTCTCCATGGGAAATCCATTTTCTATACCCTCGAATAAAGCCATCAACAATTAGATGTTTGTAGACAACTTCACGAAAATGCCAATTGATGTTGCCACACTTCTTACACGGGCAAAGAATCATATTCTCTTGGCTTGCATTTTGAAATGCAAAATTTAGAAAAGTTTGTACTCCATTTCGATAGGCGTTGCTTACCCTTGACAATTTCATCTAACTCCTATCCATTTCGTAGTTCTTGAAGTCTAAACTTGACAATAAATTACGATTACTAAAATAGATAATACATATCAAGTATCAAGTAGCTAATGGGTGTAAACTAATTCACGTAAGTTGCGGGATTTTCAAGTGTATATTTATGTATTACGTAAGTTAAGTAAGTTTTGTAAGTTATGTAAGTTATGATATGATATAAATTTATGTAAGGTATGTAAGTAAATTATGATATGAAATATATTTATGTATTATGTAAGTTATGTAAGTTTAAAATATCATGTATTTAATTATTTTAATTAAATAATATTTAAATAAATTAATCCAAATTATATAATTTAAAAAATTGTGTATAAAAAAGTCAAAAACCGTATAAGATGAAATGACAACTTTGTTCCTTGGAAATAAAAATAAAAATAAAAATTGACGATATGAAAAATCACCTGGAAAAATTTATTTTAATTAAATAATATTTATAAAAATTATTTTAATTAAATAATTTTTTAATATTAAATTAATCCAAATTATTTTAATTAAATAATATTTAAATAAATTAATCCAAATTATATAATTTAAAAAATTGTGTATAAAAAAGTCGAAAATCGTATAAGATGAAATGTCAACTTTGTTCCTTGGAAAAAAATAATAATAATAAAATTTGACGATGTGGAAAATTGCATGGAAAAAATTTATTTTAATTAAATAATATTTATAAAAATTATTTTAATTAAATAATATTTACATAAATTAATCCAAATTATATTAAGTAATTAATATTTAAATAAATTAATCCAAATTATATTATTTAAAATAAGATTGAACCTTGTTTTAATATAGACATGTCTTTTGCTTTTATTTGGCAAATCACATGTGCAGTTAAAATATAGATGTACAATAGTCTACACTTAATTTAATTTATGTTTTACAAGTCATCTTTTCTTAAGTACATGTTAAAGCATTGTGTGAACATTCGTATTTAGCTTAAAAGCTATGATTTATTTTGAATAAAAAGTTTTAACTTAAATGATAAAACAAACGATAATATTTGTGATAAAACGGAGGAGAATATTTCAATAATAATTTAAATTTAATTATAAAAAATATAAAAATATTTTATTAAATATTTGTATCGGAGATGGGACATATTATACTAATAATTTAATTTATTAAAAATCGTGATAAAAATATAGAATATTTAATCGCAAATTATAAAAATAAGGTAGAAAAAATTCACATGGCAAGCATACATGTAGAGATGTATAATATTATGAAAAGGTTGCAAATTGAGCACTTAGCTCATGGAATACATGGCGGATTTCAATAGAGAGACATCAAATAAAGATTTAGCAAATTAAATATACATACCTCTTAGAAATTATAAATTGGATGGTAGAGTCAATTTCAGCAAATTAAATTACACCTGCAAACAATGAATAGCCATGAAATTAAAAAATAATCTGAGGATAAACAAGAATAGTAATCTAATTTTTACATTAAAAAAATGTATAGTAATAAACTTGAAAATTTATAGACTAAAATGAAAATTCAAAAACCCTTTGAAATTAGACTAACATAGGTTTACTAATACGGGTGTTACTATCTGCATGGTATATTATACATATATTCATATTATATGTATTTGCTTAATATGGTTTCAAGTTTGTACCAAAAGAAGAGAAAGTTACAAAGAAGATACAAATGCTCTTTTTTTGCTACAAAAGATAATGGCATGGTGGGAATGCAATAAATATTGAAATGAAGCATAGGAGGACAATTATGATTGTGGTTGAAAAAACAGACTCAAATGGGTTGGAGCCACGCTTGCCATTTTACTACACTTTTGCAATCTTTTATCAACGTTATTATAATCAATCTGAGCATATACTTACCTCCTACTTTATTATGTAACATATATCTATTCGTTTCATGTTGGTATTAGTTTTCTCTTTTAGATTATAATATGCTTAAAGTATAATATATTTATATAAAATTTATTTTATGCAATTATATTATGTATAAAATAGATGAGCTCCCTACCTGCATCAAAGTTCGTAAAAGGAGTTTGATTTTTTGGTCCCACTCAAATCTTGTCTAATGGGTCCAAATAAGGAAATGGCTCCCAATCTTTTAAATAAAAGGCTGTGTGATCTGCTGTCATGGGGCTTGCTAAAACAGTTCTAGCAATAGGGTGCATTGTCTTTTTGTACTGTTTTTATATAATTTTTTTTGACAAAACAAGACTGGATATTGCTGAAAATTAAAAAATAAAAAATAAAGAGAAAAGAAGGTGCTAAGTTGGGTCTACGGTGGTAGGAATATGAAGCTCAAATCTCATTGACTTAATATGGTCTCCCCATTAGCAATCCTATCTATGTAAGGCTTGAGATTTTCATAAGTAACTATGGGAACATTTTTCTTAAAGAGCATCAATGTAGCATCAATGGGCAAACAGTAACTGTTGTATATGAACAACATGAACACAAGATCTCATAACATTAACAAATTGGAAAACCCTTTTCTCAAACTCAAAAACATGAACAAACTAGAAAACCCTTTTCTCAAACTCGAAAATCCTTTTCTCAAGATCTCATCATTTCCTAAACACCCAAGTAAGACACATTGTACTTATCATAAAAAAAATTATATAAATTCGAAGCTTATAAAGCAATAAAATACAACCTAACAAAATCAATATAAACACAAATATATACCTATAGTATAGGACTCGAAAATCCAGCTGCAGCGGCGGAGAGAAGAGGCAGACGCAGACGCAGACGCAGTTAAGGAAAATGAGAGAAAAGAAATTGGGTAAATGGGGGAATGAAATCGGGTTTAAGTTGGGGAAGACGCAGACGCAGTTAGGGTGCAAAATCAAAATTTTTGATGTGGGGTTATGGGAAAACTACTCATAGCAGAGCAAATCAAAGGGACTTTGGGGAAAGTGATTTGAGGATATCTCTTTGGGGGAAATTATAGGGGATTTTTGAAATTAGGGTTTGGAAGTAATGGGAAATTTTAAGGGATTTCTGAAACAAATGAAGTAAAGGGAAAATTAATCGGGGTAAACTGAACTGGGGAAAGGTAAAGGGAAATTGGGGTTCCAAAAAACGACGACGTTTTAATCTATTCATAAATATTTGTGGCATTTTTATAAAGCGCCACTAATTAGATGGCTAAAAACGACGCAGTTTTTGCAATCTGTTAATAATTTTTGTGGCGTTTCTATAGAAAACGCCGGTATTTCACACCTTTTGTGGCATTTATAAAAGCGCCACTAATAAAAGGCTATAAAACGATGACGTTTTGAAATCTCTTTAGATGTTTTGTGGCATTTTTCCAAAAAGCGCCACTAATAACAAGGTAATAATGACACCGTTTTTCAATCTATTAATAGATGTTTGTGGCGTTTTCTTGTGAAAACGCCGGTAATTCACACCTACTGCGGCGTTTGTAGAAGCGCTACTAATAACAAAGATGTAAACGACGCCGTTTTACATTCTCTTAATAGATGTTTTGTGGCGTTTTTTTAAAAACGCCACTAATAACAAAGCTTCAAAACGACATAGCTTAGAATATTAATATATGTTTGCGGCGTTTTTTTCTAAAACGCCACTAAGTATGCAATATAAAGCCCAATAATTTTTCCTTCCTTTTTTTTCTCTTTTATTTTTTTTCTCTTTTATTATTATTATTATTATTATCATTATTATTATTATTATTATTAATACATGGTTAAATTTTAATTTGGTCTCTGTAATATATTTAAATTTTAGATTTATTTGCATATACTTTAATTTTTATATCATTTAGTCTATATAATTTTATAATATTATTAATTAATCTAAACAGTTAATATTATTAACTTTTTATTAAAACATTACATGGTAATATATAATTTGAATATTTAGAGAATAGAGATTGAAATGTGGTTTCCCATTTTTTATATGTTTGTGTCGTTCTTTTACATTAATATCTATATATCAATATATATCCATATCAAATTTATTCTTATAGGTTGAGGATTTAGTATTTAAGGGTTTAAGGGTTTACTGTCTATAGTTGAAGGTTTTATGGTTTTGGATTTAGGGTTTATAGTTTATAGTTTTATAATTTAAGGTCTAGTAGTGATTTAGGAATCTATATTTAAGGGTTTAAGGGTTTAGTGTCTATAGTTTAGGGTTTTATGGTTTAAGATTCAAGGTTTAATATTTAGGGTTTAAGGTTTATAGTTTATGGTTTATGACTAGAGATTTAGGGTTTGGGATTTAAAGGGTTATTGATTTAAGGGATTAAGGGTTAGGGGTTAGGGTTTAGAGAAAGCCATAACATTGATTTTAACAGCTTCGTAACTTATTAAATGAAAACTTCTAAATAGTTTATTTATCAAAGTGTAACTTTTCATAATTAAGTAACTAAAATGAAATTAACTTTCTCATAGCTAAGTGAATGGTGTAGTTAATTTATATTGTTTGTAAAGTCGGTTTTAGATATGATCAAAATAAAATCGAATTCAAAATAAAAATAAGACCTTATTTAATTTGTTATAATTTGGTCCTATCCAAAATAGATAGTTACCTATCCATATCAATCTGTTACTTTTTTTATTTATTTTTCAATAAATAATTTGTTATAATTTTAATATATTAAAATTAATATTATCTCTTTTACAATTATATAAGAGATTATTTCATATATAAATTAAAAAACACTAATTAATCTAAACCCTAAACTCTTAACTACAATTTCCAAAACCTTAAATCATAAAACATAAACCATCAAGCCTAAACCCCAACCCTTAAACCCATAATCCATAAACCTTAAAATAGTTTAGATCTATAGCGGCGTTTTTCAAAAAGCGCCGCTAAAACTCATCTATTGCGGCATTTTTTTGAGGAAGCGCTGCTATAATGCCACTGAAGCTCAAAAACGACGATGTTCTGTTTAGTCTTTTAGCGGTGTTTTTAAGAAAGCACCACTAAAGATCGACCTATAGCGGCGCTTTCTTAAAAACGCCGATAATGTTGGATCTATTGCGACGTTTTTTGGCAAGCGTCGCTAATGCCACCGAAGCTAAAGAAAACGACCTCGTTTTCTTTAATCTTTTAGCGGCGTTTTTAGAAAAGCGCCGCTATAGATCGATCTTTAGTGGCGCTTTCTTAAAAATGCCGCTAATGCTCTATCTTTAGCGACGTTTTTTAAAAAACGCCGCTAATACTATATTCGATTTTTAGTGCCATTTTCTATTCAAACGCCGCTATAAGTATAGTGCTAGTTTGATCTGTTGTTAAATTCTGGAAAAGTCGCTAGCTGCTTTTCTTTGTATGGAGCCCTTAATAATGTATCAAATTGGAAGAAGGGCAGCTTTGAATATTGTTTGCAGTCAATTAAAAAATTGCATCCTTTTCCGTTTATGTTTTTATGTAAAATCAATGTTTTCTAAAATATTTATGAAATCTTTTAAAAATCTCAAAAAAATTTCTATTTTAATGTCAATACTTTCATATGTAATTTTAATTTTAACCCAGGTCTTAATTCTAAAAAATAATTACCATCAAGATTTAGGTTCGATGATAATGCGCATTGTACCCTCCTAAAAACAAAAAACCTCAACTTTTAATTTTGAAGATGAAATTCTTTGGGAGGAAAAGTCAAAACCAGAAAAATTAATATTTTTTTACTGTGGTTTGACGATTGAATCTGTAATTCACATGCTTAGAGACTGCCCAATTCAAAGAGATGCACAACAGGGCATTTTTACTGCTAATTTACAGACTTCGCTTTGCTCGAATTTGCAAAGTGAATCAAATATTAGAGGCTAAGGATATTTAGTGGAATAAATTCTCGGGGATATTATGTTGGAAGGAATGAGTCTATTTTTAATGATTAGCATTTAAATTTGGAATAATGTACTATTTGATTTTTTTACTTTATAAAATGTCTAAAGTGGTATCTGTATTTTAAAAGTGTTCATTGTGGTACTTGAATCATCAATTTATGTATTATTTGATACGTGCATTTTTATAAAATCTCCAATGTGATATTTATACTTTGAAAATATACAATGTGAGATCTAAACTATCAATATATGTATTATTATGGTACTTGATTTATTGAGCTTGAATGGGAGGTTGAATAATTTGATTTCAACTACCATTTCATTTTTTTATTATCTTTTCACATAATATTTATATTATCCATGTGAAATTGATGATTTAGAAAAAAAATTCTATCGAATTTTTATGGGTTGATTTAGCATTTAATGTGGGTGTTAACTCTAACTCTAAGTACCATAATAAAACACAAGTTGATAATTCAAATACCATGCATTAAATATTTTCAAAGTATAAGTATCATATTAGATATTTTATGAAAGTAATGATGGCAACTAATACATAAATTGATAGTTTAAGTATCATATTAAATATTTTTAAAGTACAGGTACCATGTTGAGAGTCCGACACCCAACTTTCCTCTACAATAAGATAGGCTGATGAAAACAATAGTAATCTAGCTTTGGTTAAAGAGATCAACAAACTCAAAAAGAGGCAAATATGTTGCAGATAAACTTGCTAGAAAGGGACTTGAAGCTCCAGTTGAAATACAGGTTTTATCTAAAGCTCCTGAATAAGTCTCTTTATTGTTGGAGGAAGATATGCGAGGAAGGTCTTACACTAGGAAGTTTATATTTAGAAATTTTCTCTTTTTAAGTAGAAAAAAAAAAAAATTAAAGTGGAGTAAAGTGAGGTGGAATAGGGATGAATGTATCCAACATTAAAAAATAATAATGGTTTTTAAAATTATATATTTGTAATGAAATGGGACGAGTGATCAAACAAAACATGTCAACTGTGGAGCCATGGTGAATTTAGTAGCATTCACCCCACCCCGCTCCATTATTATCCCTACCTATCTTCCCAGATAAAATACGCATATTCTAGTTTGAGGCCCTCTTACTATTTAATAATACAATTTGATCATTTTTGCATAAATTTTTTAAGTTTGACCCCAACAATTTATATTCTTATTCTGACCTTCAACTAAAATTTCCTAGCATCGTCGTGGTTATGGAAGGCATAATTCAAGTGATCTATGTTCCTGCTGTTGATGAAGTTGCTGATGCACTAACAGGGCATCTATTTTCTAGTTTCTTTGTTCGACTTCTATGGAGATTGGGTGTTTACTCACCTCAAGAAGTAAACTGTGTGCTCACAATTGAGAGCAGGGTGAATGATAGAAGTATAATTTCTCAAGTATAATCTGTTGCAGTAGGTTATATTTCACTTTTCTATACAAATTTATCTTACTAGCACACGAACTGTGTCATGTAAATTTATTAATTAACCATTTCCTATAAACTTAAAATTTTAAGATAATTGATCATTCAATTTAAGGGTAACATTGACACACCATGAATTGGAGCTTATTAACACTGAACCAGGAAAACATATTTGATTGCAAATCTACAGTTAAAAGAAAATATATGCTTCCACATTATAAAGGAAAACCAAAACAAATGTACAACTTTATCATTCTTAGCCTAAAGCAAAGGTTGCAACCATTTATTTCTTAATTATATATTTATTTGAGTTAATTTCACATTATAGAGCAAGCATGAGGATTCTCATCACTGAAAGCTGAACCTGTTTGATGACCAAAAATGGTTGAATGAACCGGAAGACGATAATAAGAAGGATCATTGCTATCATATCCATGCTTATAGTAATTGTAAGATGAGGAAGGCTGAGGTGCATAATATGTCATGGCGCCATTGCATTGGTGTTGATTGTAGTAGTGATTACCAAAACTGTGGTGCTCTGGATTGTAGGGCAGCTGCCACAGCTCGGCTCGCCTACCGGTTCTTCGGACAGTTTTAAGAATCTTTTTCTGGTCTGCGTGTCCGGTGACCGTCACCTTTTGCATTCCCATATCGATGTCAACTTCGTCGACCCCTGTGTGCATATTGAACAATCCTTAATGTTAATTATCAATTATTTAACAACCAAGTATAAGATAATTACGTATTGATAATTTTGTGGTATATATATATATATCAACCTTTGAGTTTTTGAAGAGCGCTTTTCACCTTGCTTTCACATCCAGCACAATCCATATGAACTCTCATCTCTATGATCTGAGAACATATATATAAACCAATATTACCAAATGAATTATAAACATACTAACCCTAAAAGACATATATGGATATATGCTTACTGTCATTTTCCTTGGCTGAAAGGCTGAGAAGAATCTAACTATATCTGAAAATTCCTGTCGAAAGTGTGTAAAAGAGATATTTGAAAGTGGATGACAGAATATGACTGATCAAAGTATCATCTTCCTTGTATATAAACCATAGTGGACCTCTACGATTATTGTTCTTAATTATTTTTTTATGATGGGTTAGCATAATTTATGATTTAGTGCACCGACCTTTGAGTTTCTCAACGGTATTCTTGAAGCAAAATTGAGAATGGAAAGCCTTGGGAAGGGCATACCACCACACTTTGCATGGGCATCCGCACTTCTTAACTTAATAACATGATTTCATCCATATTGGTCGGCGTTGACCTTAAATGATGTTTGCTTATTTGGATTTTAATAGTCAGTCCCACGTGAAACTAGCTTAACTTGCTCTCATTTCTTTGGACACAAAAAAAGTTCAAACACCTTTTTTCTTTTCTTTTTTTTCTACAACTTCTAACAGACAGCAAATAAGCATGATTAAAGGAAATATAGGGGGGAATAGAAAGCTAGCACAAAGTTTTAATTGTTGATAGAGAAGTTTAAACTGGTTTAAATCAAGCGTTGATTTGAATGTGTTTGACAAAATTTTGAAAGAGCTATTATTGGGGATCGACGCGTATAAACAACAAAAAAATAAAAGTAGAAGTAGAGAATATCAAACACACAAATATTTATGTAGAAATATCTCTTCAAAGAAAAGGACAAAAAACCATAGATAAATTAAACTTCGCTAAATGAGCAAAAACCAAAAAAGTACAAGATGAGGATAATATTAACAAATAATCCTAAATCCTGAAAGAATAAAGCACTCTAGCTAAAACTCGAAATTTCTCAAAACTCACAAAATTCTCTCAATTTCAAAAATGATGAAGATTATTATTCTAGGTTACAACAAGCCCTTTTATAGGTTAAATTCGTAGACTAAATATGAATAAAATAATCTAGACTAATTACAGATTAACTAGGAAATAATAGCAAAGTTTAACTAGGAGAAGAAAACCCGATTGAATTGGAGAACACGTTGTCACGCTGCAACGCCGCATGCACCTCGTCGTGATACCGTTCTTTGCATCATCGTGATGTGGCCAATCTTCTTGTCAAGACTTCGTGGTTGTTTCGTCACAATGTCAGCTCTTCCTCATCGAGATGTCGGCTCATAAATACGAGGCACACTCCACACCTATAAAAAGTGTAATTCTGATACAAGCCTACATAAATAGTGCCGATCAAATCTCGATACATGTGCAATATTCAAAGGAAGCAATTGAAAGTGCTTTTAGAGAAAATGTTTTAAAAAATGCTGTGAAAAATGTAATTTGTTAATTTTAATTTTTCAACATTACTATTAAAAATTACGATTGAAAGTTAAAATGTTGATTTTAGATATAATATTGAAAAGTAAAATATATATATATATAATTACAATTACTATTAGTTCGATAATAACAAATGTTATTAAATTAGTTGAATGTAAATAATATTTAAGTAATTTAATAACTATTGACTTAGTTAATATAAATTATATTTATCTAATGTAAATGATATAATAACAATTACCCGTTCTATGGGTATCAATATTTGATTGTAGGGCTGCCTGTGTAAAACAAATTTAGATTATACATAACTCATGACATATTAAATTAGTACAACTAGAAAGCCAAATCAACTCAAATAGTAGTTTTCTAGTTGAAATGGGTTTATTCAAGCTCGAAATTAAGGTTCCATTTATAGGTTTGCCTATGTGATAGTATAATATGTATGTTTGTGATTTCAACTCATAAAATAACACAAAAATAGGCAACTCATATTTTCACACCCAAACTGCAAAAGCTAAAAGCCACAAAAGCACCCTAAAAGCATTCCCGAAGGGAACTTCGTGGGAATTTAAGAGGGTTAGATGTGCAAGGATACTGCGAAATCGAGAACACTACAATGTTAGGTCCCTGAAGTTAAAGGCTTAAAGCTGGCATACAATGACTCAAAAGAGCAAAAATGGTATTGATCCTTTGCAAGTTGGACTTGGTGGGATCAACTGATGAATCACATAAAAGCTTTTCGTCCATGGACCATCTCATTCGATTAAGTACATGTAAAGCCAACCCCAGTTTCCTTGTTTAATAAGCCCATGTCTGGGCAAAATCTTTTTCCTGTTTCAGTTTCTAGAATCTAGGCAACTGGGCTTGGCCAAGAACATCTTCGACATCCCATTTCCCGACACGTGCAGGGGCTCAACTCAATTGACTCCGCCACTTCCTTCTTAAACTTTTGAACCTGTATTTGAATCAACAGCCCCACGTTCTTTTCTCTGATTATTGGGAAGGGAAATGAGGTTGTTTAGAATTGAATTTAAATTTTTATACTTACAATATAATAATTAAAAAATATTAAAATGAATTTACAAATATTATTAACATTGATAAGCAATAGGGTTAAGCAGAGGAATCAAAAAATTGATTTGAATTGATATATTTAATTTGGTTCGGATTATATTTTTTTATTCAGTTTTAGATTGATGTTATCATTTAAACAGTATAATTCAATTCATTTTAATTTTTTTCACATGAAACTCGTTTTATTTAAATCAAACCGAATGAAAAAAATCTATATTTAAAGGAATAGTCCTAATAGAATAATAGATTAACTATTTGAATATTTATATGGACTAATTCATTTAACCCTATTATTATTATTATAAAAAAATTTAAAGTTAAAAGTAAATATTTAATAAAAAAGTTATGAAAGTGTATTTTTATATTAGGGTAAGTGAATCATTTTTTAAATATAATTATTATAATTATAAGCATAATTCTAATTTTAGAAAAATAGTTTATTAAACTTTATAATATTTTACTTATAAAAGAAACAATTATTCACAAATTATCAATTATATATTTGATAGTCATGAATTTAATCGATTATATGACAAATTGTAACGATTTAGTTATAACTAATTAAAAGTAGCAATTAATTAAACTAATTAAAAGAAATGACACAACAAAACATTAGGTATATAAATAGTTTAAGTATTACCCTTCCTTTTTACACCTTTGAATGATTTATTAATTTAATAGTTTAATTTAAAATAATTTTTTAAAAGATATTATGGATGATTATGATATTTATTTAATTATTTAATTTACTTTATAAATATATAAATGAATCAAGACCATGTATTACAATTTTTATTGATAAATAAAACTTGAATTTTAAGCCTAAAATAATTTTACTTTCAAAAGTTAAAAATCGAATCAAACCATTTAATTTAATTTTTATAAAAAAGAAAATCAAACCCAACTGAAAACAAAACTAATAATCAAAGAATCCAGCTCACCTTTACCTACTATGTTGCTAGTCTATTTTGTAGCCCATATAATAATAAATTACTACAGTTTTCCCCCCCATATATTCTTAGGCTACTACATGCTTTCTACGAAGGTGGGATCAAGTTAAATAACAAGGATGCAGAGACAAACTACCTCAGTAAGGTGAAACAGTTTGCTAAGTAATAGCTGCAGTGCCGAATGGTTGGCTCATAAACCATTGATTACACGCCTTGCTTTTCTCTCCCAAACCTACAGCCCATACGGAATCTCCTCATTTCTTCAGTCGTGTCTTGTTTTAACCTTTTTTTTTTTTTTTTTTTTTTCATGTAATGGTGTCATGTCTGAAATTATAATGGTGAGTAGAGAAATGGATTTTCTCCTTCTAAACCCTTTTGTTTAGTATCCTAAAAAATATTAGAGCGAGAGAGTGTGGATGGAGGCTATAAAAAGGAGAGATGAATATGAATAGGATGGCATGGCAGAAAGGGGCAGTGGTCTTGAAACAGTCCATTAAAAGCTCAGCTTCTTTTGTAATGCAAAGGCAATTTTGTCCAATTAGATATTATTGTGGAATTATATTTGGGTTATGTTAATTATTTAGTGAATATTTAGGTTGATGTAAAAGATGATATTGGTAAAGAATACGGATTTGAATCGAAATTTCTCAAAACTAACTCCTTAAAATATAAATTTTATATTGGATGATGAAAAATCTAACTTATAGTAAATAATAATCTTACTAATTAATTAATTCACCATCATAGCTTTTATTAAATAAACAGAGGAAAGTGAGATGTAGCACATCTTTGTATAAATTCTATTTGTTGAAAAATCACACATTATTGAATTTAATTAATAAAACTGTTCCACTCAGGTAAATAAATAAATAAAAATGTTTTAGTCAACACCACGAGCTGATTCATCATCCACAGCTTTTCTTCTTGATAACCTTTTCTATTTGAATAAAAATATAAAATAGCTAGCCTTTTTTTATTTAACATATTTTCCTAAAAACTTCAAATATCATTATCTATAATGTCGTTAAAAAGTAATTCAATGACATATTAGTATGGATGTTGTCAATTTTTAATTATTTTACTGTTAAATTATAAAATAAATATTTGAATATTAAAATATAATTTAAGTCTCTCTATTTTTTATATTTAAAATTTAGTTGTTTTTAAGAATTTAGTGTTTTTTATTTTTTGAATTTAAAAATTTAAATTCAATTATTAATACTATTAAATTCGTTAGTTTGACATTTTGAAATTAAAAAAAAAAATATTCACTTAGTAGTCATGTAACAAAAAATATATATTAAAATTGACTTGTATTTAACAAATAATTTTAATATTGCAAACAACTCTTAAAAGTTACACCAGTATTTTAATCAAAATAAATGTACCAAATTATGCCGAAAAGTTAAAATTATAAAAATTGAATCTTAAATTCAAGTGTCGCAAAGAAACTAAAATTAAAATTTAACCATTATTATATAATTTTAAAATTAAGTATAACATTAAGACTAAAATTAAAAATTGACCATTATTATATAATCTTAAATTTAAATATAACATAAAAATTGAAATTGAAATTTCAGGGTTTTTCTATAGATGTCAACCATAGTTACATAGATTTTGGGGGAACGGATTCAAACATTTTTCTCAAAATTAACGCCGCTCTTTTAAAATTTTTAGATAAAAAAGTTAGATATAATTTCATTTCCTTAATTGAAAAGAAGGTATTTAAATTATTGAGTCTGTTTGAGTTAGGTATTTAAATTATTTTTTGAGTGAGAAGGAGGGATGATAAATTATTTTTTATTTTTTAAAATATTAATATAATTATTTTTATTTAATATTAATATAAAAAAAATTAACTGCATTAACAACATATATCTACTTCAATAACGGAATCAAAATTTAGGTACTCAAATTTATTAAAAAATATTTTAGATACCCAACTCAAACTAACCCAATAATTTAGGTACTCTTGTTCAATTAAGCCAATTTCATTGAATAGTTTATATGTCATTTTTACTAATAATTTCTCTAAAAGTCTTGTCTATGAAATTATGCCATTTACTCATCTCACTCTTTCTTAATATTTTCTTTTCTTAGATCAATAATTCCTTAAAGTATGGAAGTCTGTTTGATGGTGAATTATCGTCCATCAATCTTTGCCAAATTCGATTTATTATTAGCAAAAAATGAAATGTAGCATGATTGATGTGTAGAAACGACTTAATAATTTATTTGTCTTGTTTAAAAATATATTTGTTTTTTATCAAAAATATTTTTATAAAAGTAGACTTTAATTGTTTTAATTATTTATATGTGAATGTATTAATAAATTAATAAAATCACCGTTTTATTATAGTTTAAGGTTTGTAATGAACAAATAAAATGAATTTAGATCCATAATCGTATAATATTAATAACTTATTAATAGTATCAGGTGGTATATAATGGAGTCATCTTCTTTCACTAAAAAGAAAATTCTAAATAATTCAATAAAATACATGAGAAATGTAATGCCAACATCTTTAAAAATAATCATCATTGAATAACATTCAAATCTTGGTAGCACTTGGACATCCTCAAAATATCTTATGTTGGCTAAGCCTTAACCTTTTCTCATGTATGACTTTTCTCACACATGTTTTTACTCCATTATCATCTTCAATCTTGTTTTTTCCCTATCAAAATATTGACTTAAGCATTAGAGAGTGCCCCAAACCACAAGCTTCAACACCTCTAAACTCACTCATGTCTTGCAATTTTACTGACTACAAAATCCAATTCATTGGCTACAAAACCCTTCTCACTCTATTTTTCAAGCCCAACAAAAGAAGAATAAACAATTGCGTTTGTGGCAAACAAGCAAAAAATCCATAGCTCAATCTCTTCAATGTTGTTTCATGTTGTTCTTTGGTTTTCATCTCTCTCATTTTTGTTTTAAAATTTCTTCTCATTATTGAAGCATGTTTTTGAAGTGGCTATCTATGAACCAATGGAAGTGACCAGCAAGACTGTTATACACATAATTTGCCTTATTTGGTAGCATATTTTACTAAAATATTTTGATTATTTACTTGCATTCTTATCTCGTGTTTATTATTGGGAAAGAGATTGAATTGAGAAATGTTACTTTTCAAATATTCTTATATGATCTACTTATCTTACATATATACTAATATATGTAATTCAAGAAGATATGAACTGACTTTATGATATTTTGTGTAAATCAAGATAATTGATTTGATGAGATTTGGGTAAATTAATATAGATTAAAGCTTACTTTGTGAAGTTGGATTCTTGCTTTAAATATGGAAGGTTTGTTCAACGTGGATAGATGTTTTATTGTTAAAACAAGTATTTTTGAAGTGACCATAGAAGTGCCAACATAAGTGGCCAATGCAGTTTGCACTTTGATAGGAAACATAATTTGTCTTATTTGGAGTTGGAAATCTTTTCAACAAAATAATTTGGGTAATGACTTAAATAATTTGAATATCAATCTTGTGGAGCAAAAAACTTTGAAGATCGGATCGGATCGGATTGGATCGGATCCAACAATCGAATCCCTTTAATTGTAGAGAACAAATCAAGATTACATTGAAGACATATATCTCCAAAAATCCATTTTATATTAGTCTTTATTAGTATACTGTATCTTGATATTTATTAGTTGTTGTTTAAGAGGGATTGAATTGTAATTGATCTTTAGTATGTTATCAAGTCTTAAACACTCTTATATATTGAGAGGCTTGTATAAGTTTTGTACGAGACATGCTAGTACCTGTTTCATTAAGGAACTTGTATTTGAGAATGCGTTGAAAGTGTAAAGCAAGCTTGTTGCTTGGTTTTACCGCCTAAGTTCTCAATTGGAGAACTAAAATGTGAGTGATCTAGATCTTTAGGTACAAAAGTGAGGTTGCTATGTTGGGATGCGATAAGACTTAAATCACTTGTTGTATTAGGTATTAAAGATAGTGGATTTACAAACTAAGCTAGGCTCTACAGATGTAGGGAAATCGAACTGTGTAAATAATTCATGTATGTTTCATTTTTTTCTGTTATTTATAATAATGCCATCTGAAGTGTCTACTTCCACTACCACTTTGGTCATCACTTATGCACTTTATTTTTCTTAAGCAATTATTGACTGGAGGTCCAACACTCATGTTATTTTAGGCTTCATATCTCTCATTTATTTTTGGATTCCTTTCTATATTAACTTTCTCTATTTTGGAGTTCTTAAACTTAAGAAATCTTAACTCTATTTTTGGGCCTCTTGAAGCTTCCTCAAAATATTATATCACCATTTTTGGGTTTCTTGAAGTTTCTCTCTTCCTCAACACTTTTAATCTCCATCTTTGGATTTTCCTAAGCTTCCTCAACACCCGTTTCATTTTTTGATCTCTTAAAGCTCCCTCAATATTCATATTATTCTTAGGCTTATAGAAGTTTTTCCCATTTTTTTAGCTCATTGAAGCTTTTTCAACATTGACATTATTTTTGGGCATCTTGAAGTTCCCTTAGCACTCATATTTTGTAGCCTGTGAAAAATAAAATAAAATAAAATAAATAAAATAAAGATAAAGAACACACAAATTTTACGTGGAAACCCTTTCGGGAAAAAAATCACGGGCAGAGGAGAAGAAAATTCACTATGTCAAAAATTTGAATCAATACAAGAGGAATAGACTATGTCTATTTATAGGCTTGTAAAGCCATATTCTAGTAGGATTGAAACACCTTATCCTAATCAATATAAAATAGATGGAGTTTAATAAGGTTTAAAAAACCTTATTCTAAAAAATAAAATAAAAGAAGTCTAGTTCTATATGGATTTTACTTTTATTTATTTTCCATTGTATTTTATTTAAATAAGAATTTGGGTCACTTAATTCTAACAATCTCCACCTTGACACAAATTCTCAATGAACAAGTTCTTCATCGCAAACTTTCAATAAACAAGTTATTCACCTCTTCCATATAACCCCTTAAGGGTTTAACTTCAACAATGAACACCAACCAAGTCTAAGCAATGTTCAAACTTGGTTTTAGGAAGTGACTTAGTCATCATATTTGCAGGATTTTCATGAGTACTAATTTTGCTCACAACAATATCACCACGAGCAATAATATCACAAACAAAATGATCTGAGAATATCAATGTGTTTTGTTCTCTCATGAAACATTTGATCTTTGTAAGAAAGATGGCACTCGATTGTCACAAAATCTGTGGTGATTTGAAGGTCTTCATTGAGTTCACTAAAGAGTCCCTTCAACCAAATAGCTTCTTTACAAGCCTCGATAATCGCTATGTACTCGGCTTGGTGGTAGACAAAGCCATCAGAGATTGCAAAGTGGCTTTCCAACCGATTGCACAACCTCCGATTGTAAAGATATAACCTGTGAGAGGTCTTCTTTTATCAAGGTCTCCAGCAAAATCAGCATCAACATACCCAATGACTTCATCTCTAGTTCTTCCAAACTGTAAGCAAACATTAGTAGTACCTCGTAAGTATCTTAGAATCCACTGAACTGCTTTCCAGTGTTCTTTATCGGGATTCGCCATGTATCTCGCTAATCTGCATCGATTGCATATGATAGATCGGACGTGAACAAACCATAGTATACATGAGAGATCCCATTGCACTAGAGTATGGAACATGTGACATGTACTCAATCTCATCATCGATTGTGGAGACAAAACCGATGAAAGTCCGAAATGGTTTGCTAAAGGAGTACTAACGAAGCTTAGTACTCTGCATATTGAACCTACAAAGAACTTTCTCAATGTACCCTTCCGACTTAGGTACAATTTACTTGTTTTTTATCTCTCCGAGAATCTCCATTCCAAGTATCTTCTTTCTTTGGTCCTAAATCTTTCATCTCAAATTCTTTACTTAGTTGGGTTTTGACCTTTCTTATCTCTCATTTATCTTTTTGTCGCTATCAACATGTCATCAACATAAAAAAGTAGATACACAAAAGAACCATCACTGTTTTTCTTAAAGTAAACACAACTGTCAAAACTACTTCTTTTAAAACCATGAGAAGTCATAAAGGAATCAAACCTCTTGTACCACTGTCTTGGTGACTGTTTCAAACCGTAAAGGGACTTTTTCAGCAAGCAAACATAGTCCTCTTTTTTTGAGACTATAAAACCCTCTGGTTGTTGCATGTAAATATCCTCCTCAAGTTCTCCATGCAGAAATGCAGTTTTTACATCTAACTGCTCAAGCTCCAAATCATGCATGGCCACAATACCAAGCAAAGCTCGAATCGAACTATGCTTAACAACTGGGGAGAACACATCTGTGAAGTCCACTCTTGGAATTTGACTGTAACTTTTTGCAACAAGCCTTGCTTTATATCTGGGTTCTTCAACTCTTGGAGTCCCTTCTTTCTTTTTAAACACCCATTTACAATGAACAACCTTTTTACCTTTAGGAAGTTTCACAAGGTCCCATGTTCTGTTTTTGTGGAGTGATTCCATCTCTTCTTGCATAGCAAACATCCACTTTTACGAGTCTTCATGACTAATCGCCTCGAGAAT
This sequence comes from Gossypium longicalyx, assembly GCA_025698465.1. Taxonomy (NCBI): domain Eukaryota; kingdom Viridiplantae; phylum Streptophyta; class Magnoliopsida; order Malvales; family Malvaceae; genus Gossypium; species Gossypium longicalyx. The sequence continues at coordinate 65,652,091 of CM047001.1, read as the reverse complement.
AATTAGATGGCTCTTGATTCGCATCTATATCTTCAGCCACATTTAAAGCATAAGCAACTAGATCAGCCTCGGCATACTTCTTTGGAGGTTTAATTTCTCTTCTAGTTCTGTTTTTGGCGATAGAGTATTGTTGTGAAGAAGCAACTCTATTCTCAATTTTTGTACTGGCTTGAGGAGTTGACTCTGTATTAATCTGATGCTCCATTTGCTTTTGATTTTCTTTATTGGAAGAGTCTTTAAGAGATAAGTTAGGTAGCATAGAAGTTTCATCAAAGACAACATCTCTGCTAATCACAACTTTTCTATTTTCAGGACACCATAACTTATACCCTTTTACACCAGCTTTATAACCAAGAAAAACGCATTTAATGGATCTCGGTTCTAATTTTCCATTATCAACATAAGCATACGCAGGATACCCAAAAATTTTTAAATCAGAATAATTAGCAGGATTACCAGACCATACCTCTTGTGGAGTCTTTTTTTCAATGGCAACGGATGGAGATCGGTTGATCAAAAAACATGCAGTAGAGGCTACTTCTGCCCAAAATGACTTTGGTAAGTTGGCATTTGACAACATACATCGAACCTTCTCCATGATCGTTCTGTTCATTCGTTCTACAACGCCGTTTTGCTGTGGAGTATGACGAACTGTCAAGTGTCTCATGATCCCTTCTAACTTACACAATCTATTAAACTCATCAGAACAGAACTCTAAGCCATTGTCTGTGCGGAGGTATTTTATCTGTTTTCCCGTCTGTACTTCAATCATAATTTTTCAAGACTTAAATGTGGAAAACACATCGCTTTTCTGCTTCAGGAAGAACGCCCAAACTTTTCTGGAAAAATCATCAATAAAGGTTAGCATATAATTAGCTCCACCTCTTGAAGGCACTCTGGATGGCCCCCACAGATCAGAATGAATATACTCCAACGTTCCCTTTGTGTTATGGATTCCTCTAGTGAATCGAACTCTCTTTTGCTTCCCAAAAATACAGTGCTCACAGAAATTTAGTTTGCAAATTTCTTGCCCATCAAGAAGTCCTCTTTTGCTCAATTCTGCCATGCCATTTTCACTCATATGCCTTAGGCGCATATGCCAATGTTTAGTAATGTCATCATCTGATAAGGAAGAGGAAGCGACAGCTGCATAACCAGTAACAGTAGAGCCCTGCAAAACATATAACTTGGCAATCTTTCTTTGCCCTTTCATCACAACAAGGGACCCTTTGGAAATCTTTAAAACCCCACTTTCAGCTGTATATCTTTACCTTTTTGAATCAAGAGTACTCAACGAAATTAAATTTCTTTTCAATTCTGGAACATGTCGTACATCACTAAGTGTTCTGACAACTCCATCAAACATCTTAACTTTAATTGTTCCAACACCTGCGATTTTACATGAAGCATTATTTCCCATCAAAATAACACCTTTAGACATTGTTTCGTAAGTTGTAAACCAATCCCGATTGGAACTCATGTGGAAGGTGCAGCCTGAATCAAGTATCCACTCCTTGCTTACTTTAGAATCATTGACAGAAGCGACTAGAAGTTCACCATCGTTGTAGTCTTCTACAACATCAGCTTTACCAGAATTTTCTGGTTGTTTTCCCTTTTGATTTGCAGCCTCCCTTTTAATATTATTCTGTAACTTGTAGCACTCAGATTTAATGTGCCCTTTCTTCTTGCAGAAGTTGCAAGTTTTACCTCTGTTTGAAGACTTTGATCTACCCTTAGATTTACCGCGAGGATTCCGTTCCTTTGTCCTTCCACGATCATCATCAGCATTCCGATCTTATCTCCCACGAACAATGAGACCCTCTCCTTGAGAGTCGGGTTTAACTACAAGATGCTTCATCTTATCATACGAGGTCAAAGAATCATAAACCTCATCAACTGTGAGAGACTCGCGGCTATATAAAATCGTGTCTCTAAAGGTTGAATAAGACGGGGGTAACGAACAAAGTAGAATCAACCCTAGATCTTCCTTATCATACTGAACCTCTATGGCCTCCAAGTTTGAGATAATTTCTTTAAACACTTGTAAATGTTCGTGTACAGACGCACCTTCCTCCAAACGATGGGCATAAAGACGTTGCTTCATATGCAACTTGCTTGTTAGAGTTTTCGACATACATAATTGTTCTAGCCTCTTCCATAATGCAGCGACGGTCTTCTTTTTCATCACATCCTGCAAAATTTCGTTGGACAAATGCAGATGTAATTGTGTTAATGCCTTTCGATCCTTACGCTTCTTCTCTTCATCTGTTAATGTCGAAGGCATCTTATCTATCCCTAGCAGTGCATCCTCCAGATCTATCTGTGCAAGAACTGCTTGCATCTTAATCTGCCACAACGCAAATCTGGTGTCACGATCCAACAGCGGAATTTCATACTTCAAAGACGTCATTACCATGATCGAGATGAATAACCCGGAAGCTCGGATACCAATTTGTGAAAAATAAAATAAAATAAAATAAAGATAAAGAACACACAAATTTTACGTGGAAACCCTTTCGGAAAAAACCACGGGCAGAGGAGAAGAAAATTCACTATGTCAAAAATTTGAATCAATACAAGAGGAATAGACTATGTCTATTTATAGGCTTGTAAAGCCATATTCTAGTAGGATTGAAACACCTTATCCTAATCAATATAAAATAGATGGAGTTTAATAAGGTTTAAAAAACCTTATTCTAAAAAATAAAATAAAAGAAGTCTAGTTCTATATGGATTTTACTTTTATTTTATTTTCCATTGTATTTTATTTAAATAAGAATTTGGGTCACTTAATTCTAACATAGCCCATATTCTATAATTGAATTTTTAGTGGCAATTTTGCATCCCAAATTCTATGATCAAAACTTGTAACAATTCTGTAGCGATGGTTCTGTGACCTTGATTTGTGACAATGCTTCTATAGCCCAATTTCTATAATCAAATCTTATGGCGACAATTTTGCAACAACTATAAAGTTTAAATTCTACAACTCGGATTATGTAGCTTGATTTTGTTAGTTTCTTCCGACCTCCTTAACTATCAAATTCTACTTTATAACTCAAATCAAGCTATACATCCTCATCTTTCTATTGCATTTTATAGCTTTTTTTAGCTTCATACTATTTTTTATGTTGTTTTTGAATGAACATGTAGTTTGTTGTCTCTTTTTTAACTTTTTACAAACTCTTTGGTGTTATTTTTGTATGAGCATTTAGTTTTTTGGTTTCTTTTAGTTTCATGTAGCTTTTCTTGTGTTGTTTTTTTGGTATACATATATTTCACACAACTTTTTCACGTTAGTTTTGGGTGCACATACTTTTTGCAACTTTTAGTAGCCTTTTGTGTTGTTTTTTTAAAGCATATATGTTATATTGGTTTTACGTCTTCTTGTTTCCTGCAACTTTTATAACTTTCAACTTTTGGTGGCTTAGGTTTAAGTTTTTTCTTTATGTTGGCTTTTTCCTTTTGGTGGCTTACTATAGCTTCCTACAATCTGAGTATGATATGTTTTTGGGCACCATACCTTCCATATTCATGTAGCTTTTTGCACACATTACAACTAAATTATCTTTTGTAACTATGCTATCCAATTCTTTCTTTACAACTCCATTGTTTAATTTTATAGATATGTTGATTTATTTAATTTCTTTAGAACCTGCCATACAACCTATTCAGCTTGTCCCTGTAGATTCATTATGTTCATTTCTTATCATTGTGTTATTTTGTTACTTATCTCTACTCTACAACTTTACAATATAAATTTTTTATATTGGTATCTTCTAGCTTCATGTAGTTCTCTACAACATCATATAACCTTTGTATTCCTACAACTTTTTGTACATATGTTATGTTGGTTTCTTCCAGCTCTTATTAGCTTCTTGCAACTTTGACGTTTCGTCATGTTGTTTGTTGCTTTCTACAACTCATAATCCTATTTTTCTTATAATTCTAAATCCAAATTCTATTATGATGATTTTGGAGCCTAAATTCTATGACGACAATTCTATGACACTATGATTCTAAAGCCATGATTCTGTAGCCTAAATTTAATTAATCCAATGATGCAATCTTCAAATAAAGTTTAGTTTCTTCTAACTCCATACTACTTCAACTTTGTTTTTTTTTTCACTTCAAGCAACCTTGGCTTTTCACACTGTGTATATGATCTACACGGCAATTTATGCAATTTTATCCTATAACCTATGTGTCCTACAACTTTTTATAGCGCTATAATCTTATTTTTGAAAGCATGCATGTTATATTGGATTCTACAACTTTCTACAAATTCTATCATGTTAATTTTTAGTGTATATATGATTCCTACAACTTATATAGTTTCTTGCAACTTCACTCCATAATCTATGTTGTTTTGGCTTTTTACACCTTACAATCTTATTAAATAATTTTGTTATATAGATCTCTCTCCACAAGGTAATTTCCCACTTCACAAACAATAAAAAATTTCATGGTGTATAATTTTGGCATCCACAAATCTAACTACAAAGCATGGTTAAGAAAAATCATTTAAAAGATATTATTACACCAAACAAATTAGCTTTGAATAAAGTACTGAGGCCATAAAGTTAGAACTTCTACTTTGGCTTCTACGACTATCACTCCCAACCCCAATACTTGAAGGAGAAAAAATCCTACTACTCAGTGGTAAAATCTTACTCTCATAGAATTGCTTGAGCACATATCATTTAAGAGCTACAACTAAACTTTCAACACTTTTTTCACCCTAAATACGTTCAATTTAGTGGTATATTTTACTTGTCATTTAAATGAACGTATAAAGGAGGTTTTCTAATTGTATTGGGCACAATTGAATAAAAGTTGAAGTTTTCATTTACTTTGCATGAAGAAAGTTTTCTTTGAAAGTTGAGTGATTCTTCTTTTGTTTATTTTTAAAAATTCGTTACTTTCAAAATCTTTCGAGGAGTGTAAATCTTCAAGTTTCAAGCCCAATTATTAACTTTTTAGGAGTCCTTATTTTAAAGGTTTTGTAGGGGTTCAAGTCAGATCATTGACATTCTCGGATACAAGTTATCAAAGCATTCCATAGAGCTATTCTATACTTATTTTCTTTCTATTTATTTTATTTTTATTTACTTTACTCCTTTATTTTGAAGCTAACTTGGTTTAATTCTATATCTTATTTTCATATTCAAACATTCTTTGGGCTAGGAATTGTATTCAACACACTCATACTTCCTCCAGATTGAATACAATACAATAAGCCTATTCTTTCTTCTTTGATTTTTCTTTAATTTTTCTTCTTTTAATTCCTTATTTTTAAAATTTTTAAATATGATTTTGTGGTTTTTTTAAATTCTATTTATTTCTAGGAATAATTAAATAAATTGCAATTGACATAAAAATGCAAATCATTTTTAACAAAAGTTGTGATATGAAAATTATAAAAGAAAATTAAAAATGCTAAAATTTTGAGGTCATGGGAGCTTTTGATTTAGCTAACCCATGTACCAATTTGTTAAACTTTTAAAGTTTTTAAAAGTTTATATTGTTGATTTATTGAAGAAATTGGTATGAAATTGATAGATTTTAAGCTTAGATTATGAAAAGGGCTAGATTGTAATGTTTAATTATTAGTTTTGTACATAAGGATTAAAGTGAATAAAATATATTTTTTTGTGAAATTTTAGTATAAATAGATAGTAGAGGGTCTCTAATGAATATAATTGAAGTTGGTTTTCAAACTGAGGCTCAAAATTGAAAGATATGGTTATTTCAAATGTAAGGACTAAATTGAATAATATGTAAAATTTTAAGGGTATCAAAAAATGAGATTATTTAGGTTCATTCATGTCATGGCATAATGTATGAATGTTGGGTATTGACGAATTGAATGAAATAATTGTATAGATCAAGAATTGGATCAAATTGGAAGTAATTTAGGAAAAACCAAAATTATTGATTAGTCCCTGAAAGTTTAACTTGTTTGGTATTTTGATTAGGTAAGTTCATATGGTACTTATAACTTAGATTGTATGTATTTGAATTATATATATGTTTGGTTGTAAATTAAAGTGGTTGTGAATTGATATAAAAGGTAAGAATTGGACTAAATTAAAAAGTGATGATTATATGTGTAATAGATGCCTGTGTGAACTTAATAAAGGTTAGGATATGATTGGCATGTCAATAAGGTCTTGTGCACGCTTGTACGAGATTGATTACAGATGTTACCGAGGTCCAACATTTGTTGTAGATTCTCAATTATATGTGACATAGGTCTAGTTCAGACGAGTAACTTGATGTCATTTTAAAGGTTTAGCCCGGACAGGTAACCTGAAATGTATATATTTAGCTCGGATAAGAAACTGGTGTGTAGATACTTGTGTATCCGACCTCGTTTACTAGGTTCCATCGAGCGAAACGGTTTATATGAAATGAGAAATTGAAATGGAATGAAATGAACTTGACTATCAAACGGTGAGTTATTGAATGAATAGTGCAAGAGATATTGATTTGAGTAAGGCCATTAATATGTATATTAATGTAATATCCCTTGAATGAGTATAAACTTTAAATTGTTACTTATTGTCTCATGATTTGCATATTGAGCATTTCTGGTATTATATGTGGTTTGATTTTAAGCTAATGCTCACCTTGTTGATGTTGTGATTTGTCATGTCTAGCCAAACTATGCCAAAGTGTGGTAGCTTATTGTATTTAATTGAAAGATAATGTAAGTTTTACTTAATGCCTATGAACTTACTAAGCATTTCATATGCTTACCTAATTTGTTTTTCCCTTTTCCTTGTAGATCGTCACCTTGTGGAACATGTCAAGCTGAATTATCTCGAAGCTCACACTATCCCCAATTCGGTAGCTATTTGGTCATTTTGAGTCTAAGATTGTGACATGTATATAAGTGTTTTTGTGTAAACTTTAATGTATAAAAGTCTATGATGAGTTTAAATGTTAGTCTTGGTATGCGAATTAGAAATGCATGATTTGGAAATGGTGATGCCTAATTGAAATGGTATATTTTGAATGACATGCTTGAGATATGTAATGATAAATGGTTGATTTGTTTTATGTTTAAGGCCAACAAGCCATTAATGTATAAAATGGTCATAAGTGCATGAAGTTAAGGTGATATGATATGTTTCAAATTGATAAGGCATAGGTTTGGGTTGATAATTACGTGACTTGAATGTTAGGTTAAAATGACATAGACATGTTAAAGTTTAATTGATGAATAAGTGTTGAATGCGTTGTTAATATGTTGAATTTGAATGTTTGAGCTTGTTTAGCATGATTGGTAAGTTTTGAATTAAGTAAATGTGGTGATTTGTGAACATATTGAATAGTTGTTGTTGGAAACTATGAAATAGGTATCAAATGCTTCATTTTTACCAAACACAAGGTCCATGTCCTAACGACCAACCTATCTCGTCGCAACATCGATTGCCAGTATGTGAAATCGTGACGTCGAGTGGCTTGAAGTTGAGACGTGACATACTGTTTTGGCAACGTCACAACATAGAAGAGATAACATAACGATGTCAGGCTTGAACTTCTAAAACTTTCCAATTTGATCTTGTTTCATGTTCGGGTTGATAAAAGAGCTTTCGTAAGATTGATTAAAACTCGAAGTTGATTGTTTAACATGATTTGAATGTAATGGACACGTAATTGCATGTGTGAATGATTATTTGTTGTGTATTTGACTATAGTTGCTCCGACAACGAATGTGGTATCCTATAGATCGGACCCAGCGACCGATTCGGATGAAATGTGTTACATATTCATAATATCTTATAAATTTAATAAAATTTTCTATATTTTTATAATTTTCTATAATATCTAATTTTTTTATTTTTTATTCATATTTTTATAGTATATTAACAATTTTTTATGTTAATAATTTTTTATAATTTATATATATATTTAAATTTATTATAATATTATAATAATTTTTATTTTAAATAACTGAGAATCAATTAAGTGTTGATGTCATCATGTTATAATTTTTTTTTTCAATGTTAATTATTTTCATCATTATTTAATGGTTTGTCGAAGATTTCAATAAAAAAAATTTATTTCAGATTCTATTAAAATTATTTTATTAAAACTTTTTTTTTGACATTTTAACCTATTTAAAATTCAATGCTTCGCTCACATTGCAAACGACGTTAAATTTGGGTGCGTGATTAGATTACTTCTCTTTTCCTTGCCTGTGCCTAACTTTCAATTGGGTCCCACTCTTTCTTAAACAGTGGGGGGGTCCTTTATATGATATTTCCATTGACTTTTCCTTCATTTGGTCTATCTTTAATTTCACTCTTCTACTTTATGAAAATTAAAAAATAGCCCATTTATTTTAATTTATTAAAATTTAATCCTCAAAAAATAAGTTATTAATTTAATTAGGTAACATTACTAAATCTTACCGTTAAATTAGTTATCTAAAATTTAGTAGTTGACTAATTTATATGTACAAAATTAGCAAAAACAAGTAAATTAGCATGTCCAACAAATTAGCAAGTTTATGTATTTATTAGTAGTAGGATTAATTTATATGTATTTTTAATGAGAAAATGAAGTTTTTTGTAATATTACCCAAGTTTTAAGTAAAAACTGATAGATGATTTTTTTTATATTAATTTTTAAATATTTTTTATTGTGTCTTAGAAAATATTAATCATGGATAACCTGATTAAATATTAAAATATTAAAATTTAATGGATAACATTTTAAAAAGGTTTAGTTGCCATTTCATGTGCATTTGCATTTGAATTTTGGGGATTTCTTTTCTTTTTCCTTTTTTTTTTTTAAAGAGGGAAATGAAAGGAAAGAGCGATGGGCTCATATTTTGGACTCTTCTTATAAAAATGGAATATCAACGTAAAGTCTTTCTCTTTTCTCTTTCTTTGTTTTTTTTTTTTTTGTTATCATTTTTTAATGCGGGTTTGAAACTTTGAAGTTTGAAGGCACCAAGCTTGCATTTTTCTGAAGGACACATTCTGGGTTCTGATCTTGTTATCACATTTGTGTTTCAAAAATCAAAGGCATGTATTCTCTTTTCCTATGTTGGTGCTCTGTTTGTGTTTGTTTGGTTGGTGACAAAATGTGGGAAAAGAATGAAACTTTCAAGTCTTTTGGTTGTTGGGGATAGTTACTTATTCTATGTTAGTACTATGTTTGGGAATTCTGCCTGATTGTTTTTGTATCTATAGTTAACTTTTATTGAAGATTTTGGTATTTTTAACTGATTTTTCTGTTCTTTAATTGGTTAAAATTGTATAGGTGTGTTTGGTAGAGTAGAAAATTAGAAAGATAGATAAGAAAAGAGTGTGAAAGTGAAACGAAAATGATTTTCTTGTGTTTCTGGTAAGGGAATAAATTGAGTAAATTTACTCACAAAATAAATCATTTTCAAAATTTAAAAAAAAATACAAGATTTCCATCATATTTTGATTGTACTTTAGAATTTTGATTGATAAAATATAAACTGGTAAATTTCTTTTCTACCCATTCTGCCAGGACAACCTATATGCTTTGGTTTTAATTCTAGGATAAGTTTATTTGTTAGAAATTTAATGGTTAGTTTTTTAAGGATTACAACTTTATTTGTAAAGTTGAATGTTTAAGGAAAACTTATGATGTATGTCTCTTTGTTTTTTTCTGTTAAATTCATGAATTGTGGGGTTTTAGTGTGCTCTGTTTCTCTCTTTTTATGTCAATTTCAGGCTCTGAATTTTTTGGATGAGTTGATGAGTGTTTTTCTTTTTGTTTTCTCCTTGTTTGCAATTTTTGCAGAAAGAAAAATATTTTTCAATGTGCAGTGGTCCAAAGAGCAAACAAGCTCAAACTAGTTTCACGATGGAGGGTGAGTCTCATAAAGAAGAAGGGCTTCCTCAAAAGTTGTCTATTTTGCTAGAGTTGTCGGCTTCAAATGATCTGATTGGCTTTAGACGAGCTATTGAGGAAGAGGGTTATGACATTGATGAGTCAAGCTTGTGGTATGGAAGGAGAATGGGATCAAAGAAACTTGGGTTTGAAGAAAGAACACCCCTTTTGGTAGCTTCCATGTTCGGGAGCAAAGATGTGGTGAATTATATTATCAAAAGTGGCTGTGTTGATGTTAACAGGGCTTGTGGTTCTGACGAGGCGACGGCTGTCCACTGTGCTGCTGCTGGTGGCTCCTTTGAGTCAGCTGAGGTTGTCAAAATCTTGCTTGGCGCCTCCGCTGATATCACTTCTGTTGATGCAAATGAAAACTGGCCTAGTGATTTGATTGCTCCAGCTTTCGACTCAGCTTTTAGCTTGAAGAAGAAAACGCTGGGGTCTTTGTTGAAAGGAAAGGAAACTGTAGGTCAAATAGCGGGTTTGCATGCTCAGGTAGGAAATGAAATGGAAGGGCAAGAGCAGCAACAAAATTCAACGGCTCAGGCTTTGAAGGAAGGAACTGAGAAGAAAGAATATCCAGTCGATCTTACTCTTCCAGAGATTAAGAACGGAATATATGGTACAGATGAATTTCGGATGTATATTTTTAAGGTCAAACCTTGCTCCAGGGCTTACTCTCATGACTGGACTGAGTGCCCCTTTGTTCATCCTGGGGAGAACGCGAGGAGGCGTGATCCTAGGAAATATCATTATAGTTGTGTCCCTTGCCCTGAATTTCGTAAGGGTTCCTGCAGGCAGGGTGATAATTGTGAGTATGCACATGGTATTTTTGAGTGCTGGCTTCATCCTGCTCAATATCGAACTCGTTTATGCAAGGATGAGACTAATTGCACCAGGAGGGTCTGCTTCTTTGCTCACAAGCCCGAGGAGCTTCGTCCGTTGTATGCTTCAACAGGTTCAGCAGTGCCTTCTCCAAGATCTTATTCAGCTACAGGTTCCTCCTTAGACGTGGGTTCGATGAGCCCACTTGCTCTTGGCTCTCCATCTATTATGATACCTCCGACATCAACAGCACCCTTGACCCCTACCGGTGCCTCTTCTCCTATGGGTGGAGCTATGTGGCCAAATCAGTCTAACATCTTGCCTCCTACTTTGCAGCTTCCTGGTAGTAGGTTGAAAGCTGCGTTAAGTGCTCGGTATATGGATTTAGACATGGAACTATTTGGGTTGGAAAGTCATCATCTCCACCAGCACAAGCAGCTAATTGATGAGATATCTGGTATTTCCTCCCCAACCAGCTGGAACAATCCCTTGTCTACTGCTTCAGCCTTTTCTGCCTCTGGTGACTGGAATGGGGAATTAAATAGGTTTGGAGGGGTGAAGCCCACTAGCCTTGAGGATATTTTTGGATCTCTTGATCCTATTAATTTGCCGCAATTACAGGGAAATTCACTTGACGCTGCAGCCCCTCAGCTGCAATCTCCCACTGGATTGCGGATGCGTCAGAATATTAACCAGCAGCTCCGTGCTAGCTACCCTACCAACCTAGCATCCTCTCCTGTGAGGGTGTCTCCATCCTTTGGGATTGATCCCTCTGGGCCAACTGCAGCAACACTTTTAAGTTCGAGGTCAGCTGCCTTTGCAAACCGAAGCCAGAGCTTTATTGAGCGTACTGCTGTGAATTGTCATTCAGGGATATTTTCACCAGCTTCTTCAGCAAATGCAGTGCCTTCTAACCTTTCAGATTGGGGTTCCCCTGATGGCAGATTAGACTGGGGTATACAAGGAGAAGAGCTAAACAAGATGAGAAAATCTGCTTCTTTTGGGTTCCGAAGCAATTTTGGAAATGCAGTACTCTCAATGTCATCAAGTTCTGATGAGCCTGATGTGTTTCGGGTACAGTCTCTGGCAAAGGACACTCCTTCTGGACAGTTGAGTTTGGAGGATGAGCAGCAGCAGTGTCATCTTAGCTCCGGGGGTGCGGAGATGCTCCCTGCCTGGATGGAGCAATTGTATGCGGAGCAAGAGCAGATGGTGGCCTAAAAGCAAAGCTAGCCCCCAACTTGGCTCCTAAGTTAACCATTAACTAGTTTTCTTTTCGGGTCATTTTTGTTAGAGTTGAGCTTTTGTAATTGGAATGAAATGGAGATGGGAAAAAATTGATTGCTCCCTTAGGAGAGAATACAAGGTGAGCATAAGAGAGGGTTTCTGCTAATACTGCTCTTAGATTCTCCAGAATAATGTCTTCTTTATTCTTTTTTTGTCACAAAATTTGGTTCATTTGTTGAATGGGGTTCCATATTCATCCAAGTAGAAACATGATTTGCAGAAGAGGGTTCCTTTTTGTTTTTCAATTTCTGGAGGATGTGCGCATTTTATGTAACACAAACTGCTGCATTATTTAATATATATGTATATAAGATTTCCGGTGAAAAGTGCTTGCTTATTCTTTTACTTGTTGAGGCTTTGTATTTGCTCATTTCCTCTAGGGACAGAAGGATGGATCTTTGGATGTGAGTCCCTCCCCACTTTAATCATTGTTTTTCTCTTTACAATGTTATTGCTTCATCTTACTTTGGGCATTTCAACAGGTGGGTGGCTCATTGGTTCCATGATTCTAAAACGGCAATCCTGCATGCTTGTATCTTTTAAATAGCTTTCTTATTGAGTGGGATGGACACTAGAAACCTGGAAGAATGAAAAAACAAAGATTCTTTTAGCTTCTCATTAGCAAAAAAAAAGAAAAGAAAAAGAGCTTGATTTTCTCCACATTCATTAAGGTTTCTTGGAGATGTAGAAATCAAATGACGAAAAATCTTGTTCAAATAAATTAGAGAAAGGCTGCTGCCGGCATTTGCCTGCTTTGAGATCGTTTTATTTTGGTGTCGTGAGGTTTTTAATATTTTCTCAAATTTATTTGTTTAATGTGTGTAAAATAAAAGAATTATTAGAAATAAATTTAACAATTAAATTTGTTACATTTTGTGAAAGCAATATGAATAAAAGAATTATTAACCATCACATTAAGTCTCAATTTATCCTCAAAGAATTATTTGTTTAATGCTTTTTTTTAAATTTATGACCAAGTCTTCAAGTAATATAATAAATCATAAATGTAATATGTTTTAATCTCATTCTTAATGCGTTTATGGATGATTAATGATGTAAATTAGTGAACTTGATGCTCCTAATCCCTTAAATTCATGTTTTTATACTTAGGAAAGCATGTGGGAGCAAAATGAGCGAAAAAGGGGCCAAAATCGAAGTTTTCAGGATCCACATGGGTAGGCCACATGCCCATGTGATCCACACGGGCAGACCACATGCCCATGTGCCAGCCCGTGTCGATATCGCTCCCTATTTTCCAAACACTCAGAAAAAGTCAATTTTTAGGGTTTCTGAGCATTCAAAAGTCTATAAATACATACTAGAAGAAGACCTGGGGGGCACAGAGAGCAGAAAGCAACAATTACTTGAAGGAAGCCGTTGGAATCATCTCGAAAGCATATCCACTTCAAGATTGAAGATCTCCAGTCAAATTTCTTTCGAAGTTTATTTGGATTTTTTTTATGTCTTTTTGTTTTTCTAAATTTGAGATGTTTTCCTTTCACATTATGAACTAAATTCCCTAAATACCTAGGGAAGATAAAACCTAAGATGGATCTTATTATTTAATGTTTTGAATTTAATGATAAATACTTGTTCTTGTTCTTAATTATGTGTTCCTAATTCTTGATCTAATATTTTCAAGATATTAATTCAAGTTGATGTGCTTATTCAGTGGAGCAAAAGTCCCTATTTAAGAGTAGATCTAGCATAATTAAGTAGAGTGGATTGCAATCCTAGAAATAGGACGACATAAATCTGCCGGATTAGAGTCAAATCTAATAAGGGAATCCATAGATCGAGTTAATGCGACAATAGGAGTTTTAATTAGAAAGAGATTTCAATTAATCAACCTAGAATCAGTCGTTTTTAGTCTCGAAAGAGATATTAACATATTTAGGGATTTCTACGGATTAAGACAAGTGAATAAATCATTTGATTCAGAGTCAGAATAATAAGTGAAGTCTAGGTGGATTCTTTCCTGGGTATTGTCCTCTTTATAAGTTTTCTTCAAGTAATTTTCCCAATTCACTCTTTATCACGTTTAGTAGTTAAGTAGTTAGTTAATTTTAGATTAAAACAAATCTCTTATATTTTAAGCTAAATAATAAAAAGAAAGTTAATACTAGTACTTTTAGTCCTTGTGGATACGATATTTTGGACTCACCATAACTATACTACCATTCGATAGGTGCGCTGCCTTAGTCGTGATTGTAGTCTAGTTTAGTGTTTCATAAAACGATCATCACAATACAAGTAGGCTTTTTAAGGGGATCTCTTGTGAAAGTCTGTCTATTCACAATTTGTCTAGAAAACGAACTCATTTATTAATCATCATATTAAGTTTCAGCTATCACATCTCATCTTTAGGGCACATCATAATACCACTCTATTTAGTCGTATCACATTAAACAACTTACCCCGGATCCATTAATAGCTACTCAACACATGGCATATGGGATAATAGAGGACAAGTATATAAAGACTCATGTCCAAGGATGAGACCAAACTATCTACATCTCTCCTCCCAGCCCACCTCAGGGCACATCCTCTCTTCCTTTTTGTCTTTCCTTCCCAATACTCTAAGCATTCTATTGACAACTCTTTTCCCTGTTCTAAATAGGGTGAACTACCCATCTTTACCATTTATCCATTAGTGTATCAACAATTGGGACAGTGAGCATAAACCCACTTCTGACCAAGTAACATTTTTAATGGACCAGGCTAATCGAAACAACCAAATTACCAAGACCTAGAACAACAACCAAACTACCCAAAACATTAATCAAACTCAACCACAAAATCAAAACTTTGGAATGTATTATTACGACCTATACAACATGGATGCCCAACATTCTCTTTTACAACAAATATATTACGAAGCTTACCCTAGTTACCAATCCACGAACTAGAAAATTACAACTTAAAACCAGAATAGCTCTCACCAGTTTTTTGAGTTGCAAGAAAAACTTTGGAATTGGCAAGAGCGGTTTAGACAATCTCAGGAATTCCAACAACAATAGCAACAAGTATACAAGCAACAACATTAACTTTTACAGTGTAACATGCAAAAACTATTGACGATCTAGCGCCATCAGAAGGGATGGTGTAATGACAAAGAGACAAGAGCTTTCTCAATTAGGCAAGGCTAAGACCGCAATTGGAACTGATAAAACCCACAACAGAGAAATAAAGTAGGTAACAACCCTAGGGCCGATAAGAGAATTCCACAGTGAATGGATCTGGAGTATATTCTCATACGATATGGAATGATGAAGTTCAAACTCTTTGTAAAGAGTTGCAGGATTTGCAGACTGCACAGTTGGGTTATATAAAATGAATGCCAATCGTTCAGATCCCCTAGCACCCCATATCACTAGCAATGTGTATCCAGACAACTTTAAATTGCTAAAAAAAGTGTATGATGGTAAAAAGGATCCCACAGGCCACCTATTGCAATTAAAAAGTTGCATGGATATTTTTGGGCATCAAATGAGTTAAAGTGCAAAGTCTTCCCTATGACACTTTGAGCGAATGCAAAAAACTAGTAAAATTCTCTCACACCCAGGATTATTTAGAAGCTTTGATGAATTGTCCGAACTCTTTGTTGGTCATTTCCTAGCCAACAAGACGACTTTGAAATTAAAAGACCAACCTGTTAGGAATTCGACAACAACTAGGGGAATGCTTAGCAAGTTCACCTATCGTTTCAGCTAGGCTACGTTGGAATTAAAAGATCTTACTAATGAGTAGGTCGTATCTGTATTCATAACTGGCCTAAAACACCAATTTTGAAAGTACACCTTGAAGGTTAACGAGCCAGAATACTATTTCAACTGTATGATATGGCGAGTGAATGCGCAGAAACTAAAGATATCAACAGTGCGACAAGCTTTGGGTATAGTGCAAACCCTTCCGCCTAGGATTTTGACAAAAGTTTGAGAAAGAAGAATAAAAAATCTAGAAAAAAAAAACAATAGGCAATATAAGTGAACATAGGGGAAACAATATCCTATATTCCCGTAGGCTGCATTTCATAGTTAGTCAAAGGCATCACCTGAAGGGTCCACGAAATAGTCTCAAAGCAACCCACTTCAAAGTGCTTTTTCTTATTGCAGATTAGTGCAAAAGAAACATTTAGACTTAGATAAGTCCTAAACTTTTTCCTATCCACTTTGGGCAGAAACAAAGTCTTAGCCTTTTGCTTTCCTTTAGCTTACTTTCCATTTCTTTTTGAAGAAGAAGCAACTGTAAAGTTGGCTTCTTTTTTTTTTTTGGATTTGTACTCTTATCATTCAACATCAACTCAGAAGTGTGTAACTCTTTTATAAGTAGTGTAAGAGTGAGCTCTTTGTTTTTTAAGTTGTAAGTAGCCCTAAGATCGACAAAGTCCTCAGGCAGAAACTTAAATATCGTTTCAATCTAGTGTTATGATCAGGGATTTAAATAATGGTCCGATACCGTTATAGCAGCCGTTATATAGCGGCAGTGGCATCGCCCGAAACTGCTACTGCCAAAATTGCTATTATTTTTTTACAATAAGTTGTGTGAATTTTTTAAAAAATTCACGATCACGATACTCGCAGTGATTGCAATAACATTCGTTATGTCCGCAACCGCGACAAACGCAACGCGACTGAAAACGTTTTCGCAACTGAAATTTAAATCACTGGTTATGATCTAGCTCAACCTCATTATCTGTTAAGCTTTGGCCTGCAATGCAACATTAGACTAACATGCAAACCAGCATTGGAGCTGAACCAAATGAAGCAGAATCATTTTGTTTATTTGTAACTTGATCTGGTTGCTTTGTAATTTAACTTTTAAGTTAGTAGGATTTGGTCAAGATTTGAATGTGATAACTGGCATGTCAGCTACATTTTTTTTGTAATTTTAGCTAAGCTTTTGACAAGCATTTATGCAACTAGTTATGTTAGGTAACTGCCATTTTTTATTGTAATATATATACTTTTACTGGATGAAATGAAACATGTGTGAAATTTCATTTTCTTCCTCAACAATTTGTTTTTGCTTCTATTTTAGTTGATTTCTCTTGCAATTCTCAAGTCTTTGAAGCTCAAGCTTCTTTCATACTTTATCCGGGTTTATTACTTTGTCACTTTATTTTCAGACAGAGCTTCATATTTTATCCGGATTACTTGGTTCTGTTTTTCTTCCCATGTGAAAAACCCAACAAATAGTATCAAGAGCCTGTCATCTTTGAGGGCCCCTGTTGTTGGTATCTTTCTTTGTGGAGAAAACTTAAAGAGAAAATAAGCAGAAGCTATTTTTTGTTGGTCTGTTTGTTTGCTGCAAGGATGAGCTTTACACCACCACCACCACCACTTGTGTTTGTTGAAGAAAACTACCACATCTGGGTAGTAAAGATGAAGATATATCTCCAAGCACAGGACTTGTGGAATGCTGTAGAAAATGATGCTGAACCACCTCCATTGAGGGCCAATCCCACCATTGCACAGATAAGGCAACATAGTGAAGATTGTGCCAAGAAGCACAAGGCTATGGCTTGCCTACAAAATGGAGTATCTGATGTGATTTTTACTAGGATAATGACTTGTGACTCACCAAAGCAAGCATGGGAGAAGCTAAAGGAGGAGTTTATGGGGTCAGACAAAACAAGACAACAACAACTGATTAACCTTAGGAGAGACTCTAAGAACTTGAAGATGAAAGGCTCAGAGACTATCAAGCAGTACTCTGATAGGATAATGGCCATAGTCAACAAAATTAGGCTCCTTGGTGATGATTTCAGTGAGAGCAGAGTTGTTGAAAAGGTCATTACAACTCTCCCTGAAAAATTTAAGTCAAAGATATCTTCATTGGAGGACTCGAGGGATTTATCAGCCATTTCACTATATGAGTTGGTAAATTCCTTGTACGCACTTAAGTAAAGGAGGGCCAATAGGTAGGAAGAGCATCCTGAAGGAGCTTTTCAAGCAAAGGTCAAAGAAGGCTCAGGTTCAAGTCAAAAAGGGAAGAAACCTTGGCTCGATAAAAGGGAGAAATCAAAGAGAGATGCTGGTAAGAAGAGGTTTCCACCATGAATTCACTACAAGAAGACCACACACTTGGAGAAGTTTTGCTGGTACAAGTTAGATGTCCAGTACAGGAAATGTAAACAGTTTGGTCATGTTGAGAAAGTATGTAAGACCAAAGAAAGGGCTCAAACTCGGCAACAAAACCAAGCGCAAGTTGCTGAGGACCTTCAAGCTTAGTAGGAGCATATTTTCTCTGCATCTTGTGATGCAACCTCAAGCAAAATCAGTAAGAACTGGTTAGTTGACAGTGGTTGTTCTCACCATATGGCTTCAGATGAAAGGTCGTTCAAGAATCTTGATAGAAGGTTTACTTCCAAAGTCAGAGTTGGAAATGGCAACCTTATTGAGGCCAGAGGCAAATGAGATTCAGTGATCAACACATATTTAGGTAACAAAGTTATTTCTGATGTACTTTATGTGCTTGACATAGATCAAAAGCTGCTTAGTATTGGTCAGCTAATTGAGAAGGGTTATTCACTGGTTTTCAAGAATAACTCCAGTGTTGTTGAGGATTTATTTGGTCAAGTACTGGTTACAGTGCCTGTGACTGATAGATGTTTCATGCTGGATGTAAATTAGCTAGAGAAAAAGGCCTATACTAGTGCTACTGACTTAGCTACTTTATGGCACAAGAGGTTAGGCCATGTCAGTTACAAATCACTTGGTTTGTTGGATAGATTGAATTTGGTTGAAAACATGTCCAAAATTGAAGTCAGTGATAATGTTTGTGAAGTTTGCCAGCTTGGTAAGCAGGCAAGACTGCTTTTTCCAGTCAATAAGGTATAGAGAGCTCGAGGTAAGCTCGAATTAGTTCACACTGACATTTATGGACCAATGAGGTCTTCCTCCTTAAATGACAGCAAGTATTTTATACTATTCATTGATGATTTCAGTAGATTTTGCTGGGTTTATTTTTTAAAGCAAAAGTCAGAAGTATTTGAGGGATTCAAAAAATTTAAAGCCTTAGTTGAGAATCAATCAGACTGCAAGATCAAGGCTTTGAGATCAGATAATGGTTCTGAGTATTTGTCTGAGAAGTTTCAGAAGCTGTGTGAGCAAGTTGGAATTCATCATCAGCTAACAATAGTCTATACTCCTCAGAAAAATGGAGTATGTGAGAGGAAGAATTGAACAATGCTTGATATGGCTAGATGCTTACTGTTTGAGAGCGTAACACCCTTTACCCGTATCCAAGGCTGGAACAGGGTACGAGGCATTACTAGACTTAACCATACACAAAGATGAAAACCAGGCCATAAATTTTCATTTAATTTAAAACTTCTCAAACACATACATATCGTCCCTTAAACATCCATGTCTAAGGCAACATTACTCATCTCCGTATTACACATTTAACTCATAATCCATAGGCATGCATTCGACTTACAGGATATATTACTAATCATGCATAACAAACAAACCTAACTATATCATCATATCACAAATATAAGGCATAACATGTATAACTAAATTTACAAACCATAATGAATAAATGTCATATCTCATGACCATATATGATAGCTCAATGCAGACCAATACGGTTGGCCAAAGTCATAATAATAACACATATCACAAACTAACTTCCTATACATGCCACTCACTTGATATTTCAAATATTGAATTAATTCTCCCAAAAGTGATAGCTTGATAGTATGATTCTGCCTCCGACGATCTCCAACCCCGAGCCAACCTGCCAAAACTGAAGAAGTGGAGAGGAAGGGGCAAGCTTTACGCTTAGTAAGTCCATATGAAATTAATAAGCAATTATCATCATGCTTTTCTAAGATAAAACACCAAAATTGTACAATTTACACATGTTCAGGTTAAGTTGTTTTACCGAATTACAGTTACTAAATTATTTATATCTAGAGCTACGAAACTCCAAATTAAGTTCCGTTAATTTTTCATGAAACTATATTCATAATTTTTGGTTTAGAAAATTGGTACAATTTATTCATTAAAGTTTCCCCTGTTTCAGTTTTCAGCTACTCTAACCTCTGTTCACTACGAATCAATTTTATCTCTGTACAGAATTCAAAGGGATATGCCGTTTATTTCTCTTAAAAATAGACTCAATAAGGAATCTATACATGTAAAGTATAATTCCTAATTATTTTTGTACAATTTTTAGTGAATTTCTCAAATAGGAACAAGGGATCTCGAAGTTATTCAGACTCTGTCTCACAACAATTTAAATATCTCATAACATAAAGTTCAATTGCATGTATCGTTTCCTCTATCTGAAACTAGACTCATTGACCTTTAATGTAATATTTTATTCACCCCCTATGTCAATTTCCACAATTTATGGTGAATTTACAAAGTTTCACCACTACAGTAACCCAAAACTCTCAAGGCTGAATTTACTCATTCACCACTATTATTCACCAAATCCATACAATATCATTTCATCCATCATGGTAAGAACACATAATTATGCTTCATAAGCATGGACTCATAATTACAAGGTCATCATAAAAGCATTCTCATGAACATTCTTACCACACAATTACAACATATCGAGTTCTCTACTCGAGAGTTTACGCACATACCTGTTCATCGTACTCATTTCACAACACTTACCAACATGTCGCTTTTATCTGGAGTATTTTACTTCGTTTACTTGAGATTTACTTGTTGAACACATCAGAATATAATTCGGATACACAAAATCAAGCTACCATAATTTCACCCATAATGAACTCAGAACGCAACTCAACGAGCTCGGGGGTTTGCATCCATAATGAACTCAGAACACAACTCAACGAGTTCGGATGCTTACATCCATAAGTGAACTTGGAACGCAACTTAACGAGCTCGGATGCCTCATAATTCTCACGAACTCGGACCGCAACTCAACGAGTTCAGATCTCAATTTCCTAGTGACATGTCACTTGTATCCTAATCTATTCCTAATGTTCAAACGAGATTTTCCTCGATCATACGCCTTTGCCATCTTTCTCGTGATGTCAATATCGATACTCTGGTGGCAACTCATATTTTTCAAGTATTCCACATAATTTGTATAATAATTCAACAATAATCATAGATTGCAACAATTCGTAAACAATAATCGTTATACCATTATAAAGACATCAACAACATATAGTAATGTTACATCATTTACATAATATCAAATTATTCACATATATGTATACTTACAATTCATATAATATCATAACATTAACATTAAAATACACATTGCATTATTAAAATCATATGAACTTACCTCGTATGCGAAAATGATCATTTCTACCATTTTGTCCATAACTTGGTATTTTGCCGATTTTAGCCTGAATTTCGATTTTCCTTGCTCTATAATTTCAAATATAGCCTAATTAGGACTCATATTATTCAAATCAACCCAAAATCATATTTTAGAAAAATTACAATTTTGCCCCAAATCTCGTAAATTAAAATTCATCCTATTTTCTTATGCTTTATGACACGCTGATCATTTTTCCCTTCTATAGAAACATCCAATTCTCACTCTAACATGTACTTATGAACATTAGGTATTTTTACCGATTATGTCATTTAACTCGTTTTCACGTAAAATTGCTTAGCAAAAGTCGTTTATCTAACACCCAACCTTCATTTTCTATCATTAGACATCAAAATACATGCATATTATTCATGGGTAAATTTTTAGACATGAACCTTAACTCAAATTAATGGTAGAAATAAGTAGAACAATTTATTGGGATTTCAAAAATGTAAAGAACTTTAAAAACGGGGTTAGGGAGCACTTACAATCGAGATTGGGAATTTGAACAAACCCTAACCATGGCTGCTGCTGGTATAAACGGTTGAATGAAGAAGATGATAGCTAATTTGACTTATTTCCCTTTTTAATTCTTTTAATTATTAGTTTACCAAAATACCCCTAACTTAAAAATATTTTATTACACCCATTTCATGTCCATTTTTGTCCAACAATTAACCAATGGTCTAATTACCATTTAAGGACCTTTAATTTAAAAACGCATAACAATTGGACACTTCTAACATGTAGATCTCAACTTTTACACTTTTTACGATTTAGTCCTTTTAACTAAATTAAGTGCCCGAACGTTAAAATTTTCGAACGAAATTTTCACAAAATTATTCAGTGAACTCGTAGACCATAAAAATAAAAAAAATTTTGTCGGATTTGTGGTCCCAAAACCACTGTTTCGACTAGGCCCAAAATCAGGGTGTTACAACTCTCCCCCCTTTAGAGATTTTCGTCCCCGAAAATCTTACCGGAAAAGTGGTTTTCACTTAGATTCCTCAATCTCATACTCGATACCAAAGTACCTTCGCTCAGGTGGTGCCTCCAATACATCTCCTTAATTTCTCATATGATCTGAAAGCTTACGGACTCAACTCCCAATTGTTTTTAAATTTTCAAAGGCTTCTCAGTTTCCAATGATATCATGACATAAAACCTGGATCTCAATTTGGTTTATGGAGACTTGAATTTCCAAGAAATCCAACAATCAAAGGAAACTTGCACTTTTTCGAAATAATCATACAGATTTTCATCATCGATAAATCATAATCCAATAACATTTAAATCAAATTACAGTACACGTCATTACTCTCTGAATGAATAGGCAAATTTTCACTGTGAGCTTCGTACAATTCTTTCTGTATAAGCCTCAGAATAATAATACCATGAATCAGATCCAATCTGAAATTCAACATTAGAAGTCAATCTTTACTGTACTCTTTTAGTTTACTACTCACTATCACATTTTCCTCTTTCCGCTACGGAAATAATTCTGATATAGCTTCAAAAATAATCCTTCTCATTCTCATCCTAATATCAATACTAGCAGAGATAATTCTGGTAGATCCTGATGCTCAGCTTTAACCCCATCAATAACTCAAATTTTCTATGACATCAAATGCTCCAAACTATCACATTACCTTATTTTCTTGAAACACATCACCATTCATACAACAGTGCATTACTGAAAATTAGGAAATCTTTACTCAATGCAGACTAGTCCAGTTCAAATGCTTTGGTTAGCAATATTCTCATCTGTCCAAACCTTGCTAACATGTAATAAACTTTTCAGCTTTCGCAAGATGAAAACTTTATCATTCTTAGTAGCTTCTACTCATATCAAAATTTTCTAAGAGATATACACTTTTCGTTCAGACTATTTGCCTTTTACCCGTAAAGAAATGAAATTCTATTATCAAACTTTGGAAAAATGATCCTGACATAATTGTCATATAAAATCTTTCAAATAATTAATTCACACAGATTAAACACTCGAGCCGATCTAAACACCGTTGAATGACATTTCAAGTAATCCTTTCTTCTAGTTACTAAACAATTCATCATGCAGTCCTTTACTATTCATTCCTTACACTAATCAAAACCATCTCAATTGCATTAGCTCAAGTAACCAAAATATCTCAATTGAAGTCATTAATTATAATTGACTTACTTGAGAGAAGTAATCGACCATACTGATTGAAACTTGCGCTTTTATCACTTATGCCTTTACTGTTGTCAAATCCTTACACGAAAATTTGAGAAATCCCAATACTAAAATCACCACATTATCAAGATCAAATCGAAAGTATAGTCATACTTATCATAATTATCACGAGCTGAAGAACGTACTTCAAACATGAGTCATAATTGACAAATTATGGAATAAAGATAACAAGAAAACCGAATAAAGAAATTCCAAGATTGAGAAACCTAGAATAAAGAAATCCAGAATAAAGAAACCCAAGATACGATATTATGCCAGAAAATTGAAAACCAAACTCATAGAAAAATATGGAAGATCTCGAAAATTCCTCAGAGAAAAGAAGTCCAGAAGAAAACATCATTTAATTCCACCGGAATCAAATATAACAAGAACAATGTATCTTCCCATACATATCCTCTCATCAATTCTTACCAGACGAAATGTAATAAAATGCCTGAGGAAATACAACAATACAAATTATAAACCAGTCAGACTACCAATGCTTCTATCTAACACCAAGATTAGAAAACATTCCCACATAACAAGAATCTCTTAAAAAGATCAACAACCATAGAAATTTTTTTTTGAGAATGGATAAATACATAGAACATTTCAGAAGAAACTGTTAAATCTGTTCAGCTGTAACTGTCATACTCAGATATTTCACATTTCAAATATCATCTCCCACAACTAGTTCTGCCATCACAAATTTCATGTTAGACCTTTCACTAAAGAAGACCAGTTCTAAATAAATTTTGATTTACATTTTTCTCGACCTTGTACCCGAGTAATTCAATTTACCAAAGTAAATTCATTCTCTAACTGGGACAATGCATAGTTCTAATAATCTTTATGTCAACCTGATACTTTTCTAGCTCTGACTTTACTTATCAACTCATTCTCAATCTCTAATCATTCTTATAATTATTCTATCATTGAACTATTTGGTTTTTCAACCAGGAACTTATTCAGTACAAATCTCATGAAATTCCATTATAAGCACCACTTCGATAAGGAGGAGGGGTTGTAGGGCCTCTGACTTGACTTTCTTATACATATACATATGACAAAACTTTCATCATCATATACATATCATTACAATCATATAATTCAGTCCAAACAATTTAACATAGATAAGTTCATTTCGTTATAATTCTTTATCTCATAAAAATATCATTAACATTCAATGTCCAATCAAGATAATGACATTTTCATTCGTATCATGATATTATGAACCCTTACTCATACCTCTATGAATACCTATTTATCCCATTCAACTTATCAAGTAAGCCAAGTGCACTACATCATATGAGCATTAAGCAAGTATGGGTATTCATCACAACATAAACTTTCATATCACGTGTTATCACATATATATCATACACTTTTATTCATACTTTTTTGAACCAAGACTTATCATAATCATAATTTTACACAAATACCTTCAATCACCTTGAACATGGTCGGTGCAGCTTGGTTCGAGAGTACATTTGTCTAAATAAGACGGTGTTCTTACGCGTCGGGAGACATCACACTATCACGGATCCTTGGCATGTATAACTAGACTTTTACACATGCTAGGTTAATTTGAGAATCGAATAAACCATAGCTCTGATACCACCAAATGTAACACCCTTTACCCGTATCCAAGGCTGGAACAGGGTATGAGGCATTACCAGACTTAACCATACACAAAGACGAAAACCGGGCCATAAATTTTCATTTAATTCAAAACTTCTCAAACACATGCATATCGTCCCTTAAACATCCATGTCCAATGCAACATTACTCATCTCCGTATTACACATTTAACTCATAATCCATAGGCATGCATTCAACTTACAGGATATATTACTAATCATGCATAGCAAACAAACCTAACTATATCATCACATCACAAACATAAGACATAACATGTTTAACTAAATTTACAAACCATAATGAATAAAGGTCATATCTCATGACCATATATGATAGCTCAATGCAGACCAATACGGTTGGCCAAAGTCATAATAATAATCCATATCACAAACTAACTTCCTATACATGCCACTCACTTGATATTTCAAATATTGAATTAATTCTCCCAAAAGTGATAGCTTGATAGTATGATTTTGCCTCCGACGATCTCCAACCCCGAGCTGACCTGCCAAAACTGAAGAAGTGGAGAGGAAGGGGTAAGATTTACGCTTAGTAAGTCCATATGAAATTAATAAGCAATTACCATAATGCTTTTCTAAGATAAAACACCAAAATTGTACAATTTACACATGTTCAGGTTAAGCTATTTTACCGAATTACAGTTACTAAATTATTTATATCTAGAGCTACGAAACTCCAAATTAAGTTCCGTTAATTTTTCTTGAAATTAGACTCATATACCTTTCTCGCATAAAATTTCCAAATTTTTTGGTTTATCCAATTGGTACAGTTTATGCATTAAAGTTTCCCTTGTTTTAGTTTTCAGCTACTCTGACCTCTGTTCACTACGAATCAATTTTCTCTCTGTACAGAATTAAAATGGCTATGCTGTTTATTTCTATTAAAAATATACTTAATAAGGAATCTATACATGTAAATTATAACTCCTAATTATTTTTTTACAATTTTTAGTGAATTTATCAAATAGGAACATGGGATCTTGAAGTCATTCAGACTCTGTCTCACAACAATTTAAATCTCTCATAACATAAAGTTCAATTGCATGTAATTTTTCCTCTATGTGAAACTAGACTAATTGAGATTTAATCTCATATTTTATTTAGCCCCTAATTCAATTTCCACAATTTATGGTGAATTTACAAAGTTACACTACTGCAGTAACCTAAAACTATCAAGGCTAAATTTACTCATTCACCACTATTATTCACCAAATCCATACAATATCATTTCATCCATCATGGTAAGAACACATAATTATGCTTCATAAGCATGGAATCATAATTACAAGGTCATCACAAAAGCATTCTCATGAACATTCTTACCACACAATTACAACATATCGAGTTCTCTACTCGAGAGTTTACGCACATACCTGTTCATCTTACTCATTTCACAACACTTACCAACATGTCGCTTTCATTTGGAGTATTTTACTTCGTTTACTTGATATTTACACGTTGAACACATCAGAATATAATCCGGATACACGAAATCAAGCTACCATAATTTCACCCATAATGAACTCGGAACGTAACTCAACGAGCTCGGGTGTTTGCATCCATAATGAACTCGGAACACAACTCAACGAGTTCGGATGCTTGCATCCATAAGTGAACTCGAAATGCAACTCAAGGAGCTCGGATGCCTCATAATTATCATGAACTCGGAACGCAACCCAACAAGTTCAGATCTCAATTTCCTAGTGACATGTCACTTGTATCCTAATCTATTCCTAATGTTCAAAAGAGATTTTCCTCGATCATACGCCTTTGCCATCTTTCTCGTGATGTCAATATCGATACTCCGGTGGCAACTCGTATTTTTCAAGTATTCCACATAATTTTTATAATAATTCAACAATAATCATAGAATGCAACAATTCGTAAACAATAATCATCATACCATTATAAAGACATCAACAACATATAGTAATGTTACATCATTTACATAATATCAAATTATTCACATATATGTATACTTACAATTCATATAATATCATAACATTAATATTAAAATACACATTGCATTATTAAAATCATATTAACTTACCTCATATGCGAAAATGATCATTTTTACCATTTTGTCGACAACTTGGTATTTTACCGATTTTATCCCGAATTTCGATTTTCCTTGCTCTATAATTTCAAATATAGCCTAATTAGGACTCATATTATTCAAATCAACCCAAAATCATATTTTGGAAAAATTACAATTTTGCCCCTAAACTTTCACATATTTACACTTTTGCCCCAATCTCGTAAATTAAAATTCATCCTATTTTCTTATGCTTTATGACACACTGATCATTTTTCCCTTCTATAGAAACATCCAATTCTCACTCTAACATGTACTTATGAACATTAGGTATTTTTACCCATTATGTCATTTTACTCGTTTTCACGTAAAATCGCTTAGCAAAAGTCGTCTATCTAACACCCAACCTTCATTTTCTATCATTAGACATCAAAATACATGCATATTATTCATGAGTAAATTTTTAGACATGAACCTTAACTCAAATTAATGGTAGAAATAAGTAGAACAAGTTATTGGGATTTCAAAAATGTAAAGAACTTTAAAAACGGGGTTAGGGAGCACTTACAATCGAGATTGGGAATTTGAACAAACCCCAACCATGGCTGCTGCTGGTATAAATGTTTGAATGAAGAAGATGATAGCTAATTTGACTTATTTCCCTTTTTAATTCTTTTAATTATTAGTTTACCAAAATACCCCTAACTTAAAAATATTTTATTACACCCATTTCATGTCCATTTTTGTCCAAAAATTAACCAATGGTATAATTACCATTTAAGGACCTTTAATTTAAAAACTCATAACAATCGGACACTTTTAACATGTAGAACTCAACTTTTGTACTTTTTACGATTTAGTCCTTTTGACTAAATTAAGTGCCCGAACGTCAAAATTTTTGAATGAAATGTTCTAAAAATTATTCTGTGAACTCGTAGACCATAAAAATATAATAAAAATAAAATTTTATTCATCGAATTTGTGGTCCCAAAACCACTATTCCGACTAGGCCCAAAATCAGGGTGTTACAGAGAGCAAGCTGCCAAGCAAATTCTGGGCTGAGGCTGTCAATATGTTAGTGTATCTGCTCAACAGACTTCCTACTATTACTGTGAAAGAAAAGGCTCCTTTTGAAGCTTGGCATGATCTCAAACCAACAGTGTCACACCTAAAGGTGTTTTGTTGTATCTGCTACACTCTTATTCCAGCTGAAAAGAAAACCAAACTAGATAAAAGATCTGTGCCTGGGATCTTTGTTGTTTACAGCAGCACCAATAAGGGCTACAGGGTATATGATCCCTCGACAAAGAAGATTTTGGTGAGTAGGGATGTTAGATTTGATGAAGAGAAGGTTTGGAGCTGGAATGATGCAGATGCAAGGTTGATTGAAGAAGATCAGCTGGACAATAGTTTGGAACTAGCTGAAGAAGGGACAGTTGATGATAATTTTGATGAAGCACATATGAGAGGGACAAGGACTATTGTTGATATCTACCAAAGATGTGATGTTGCAATAGTTGAACCTTCAGATTTTGAAGAGGCTGCCAGGGACAAATGCTGAAAGAAGGCCATGGAAGCTGAATTGGAAATGATCCACAAGAATGAATCTTGGGAATTGGTTAACAGACCAGACCAGAAGAAAGTCATAGGTGTCAAGTGGATGTTTAGAGCCAAGTACAATGTTGATGGCTCATTGAACAAGCACAAGGCAAGGCTTGTGGTGAATGGTTACAGTCAGCAATATGGCATTGATTTCATGGAGACATTTGCTCCAGTAGCGAGGCTAGACACAATTAAGCTTCTCTTTGCATTGGCTACACAGAAACAATGGAGAATTCACCAGCTCGATGTCAAGTCTGCTTTTCTGAATGGCTTTCTCAAGAAAGAAATTTTTATTGAATAACCAGAAGGGTTCAAGGTTCATGGTGAAGAGGACAAAGTCTACAAGCTAAAAAAGGCCCTGTATGGTCTGAAGCAGGCACCAAGGGCCTGGTATGATAGGGTTGATGCATACCTGTCTAGGCTAGGGTTCGAGAAAAGTGTTAGTGAACCTAAACTTTTTATAAAGAAGTCAGAACATGAAGCTCTTCTGATTGTCTCACTTTATGTGGATGACTTACTTGTAACTGGAAGCAATCAAGAGCTGATCAATAAATTCAAGGTGCAAATGCAAGAAGTTTTTGAAATGACAGATTTGGGAGTTATGATTTACTTTCTTGGAATGGAAGTGAACCAATCTGATCAAGGCATCTTTATTAGCCAACATGCCTTTACTTTGAAAATTCTCAATAGATTTTGTATGGAAAATTGTAAAACAGTCAGCACACCAGTGGCTCAAAGGGAGAAGCTGACTAGTAGTGGGAATCAAGAGAGGGTTGATGTGAAGGAATATCGAAGTCTGGTGGGTTGTTTGCTTTACTTAACAACTACTAGGCCTGATATCATGTATATTGTTAGTCTCCTATCCAGATTTATGCATTGTTGCAATGTTGTTCATTTTAAAGCAACAAAGAGAGTTCTTAGATATGTGAAGGGAACTTTGGATCATGGAGTGAAGTTTGAGAAGGAAAAAGAGGTCAAACTGATAGGGTATTCAGACAGTGATTGGGCAGGGTGCATTGATGACATGAAAAGCACCTCTGGATACTTTTTTACTCTTGGCTGAGGGGTTTTTTGTTGGAGCTCAAAGAAGTAACAAATTGTTGCTCAATCAACAGCTGAAGCAAAGTACATTGCAGCTGCTGTAGCTATTAATCAAGCCATTTGGCTTAGAAAGTTGCTGTGTGATTTGAATGAAGAACAGTTTCAAGCTACTGAGATCAGGGTTGATAATCAGTCAGCAGTTACCATAGCTAAGAATCTAGTTTTTCATGGCAAAACTAAACATTTTAAGATTAAATTTCATTTTGTTCGAGAGGCTGAACAATTGGGGGAAGTAAATTTGGTTTATTGCAGCTCAAAAAATCAGTTTGCTGATATTTTAACCAAGTCTCTTGGTGCTACACGATTTGATACTTTAAGAAGAAAGATTGGAGTTTGTTGCACACAGTCCAATGAGAAGTGTTAAGCTTTAGCCTGTAATGCAACATCAGACCAACATGCAAACCAGCATTAGAGTTGAACCAAATGAAGCAAAATCATTTTGTTTATTTATAAATTGATTTGGTTACTTTGTAATTTAACTTTTAAGTTAGTAGGATTTGGTCAAGATTTGAATGTGATAGCTGGTATATTAGCTACATTTTGTGTAACACCCCATACCTGTAACCCACGCCGGGACAGAGTACAAGGCATTACCTAACTTGGTCTCTTGCATTCAAACGACTTCAAGTCACCGAGACTCGGTCCAAATTAAAACTTTTTCAATTTCTACCTTAAACTTCTATTTATGAGCCTACGAGCCCCAAATCGACCATTGAAAATTATTCGGGACTATTTCGGGTCATTAAACCAATCTTAGAAAATTTGCCTTTAAAACAGGGCACACGCCCGTGTGGAAGGGAGACACGCCCATGTGACCATTCCGACATGGTCGTGCTGATGGCCCGTGTGGCTTGCACGGCCTAAGCACTATAGGACACGCCCGTGTCCCACGCCCGTATGAAATTAAATTCTAATTCACACCTACAGGGGTTTTCACATGGCCAGACACACGCCCGTATCTATGGCCCGTGTCCCTCATACGGCCACGACACGCCCGTGTCTTAGCCCGTGTGTAAAAACCTAGGTATTTTGTTTCTGACGTCAGCATCCCCAAAAGGTCACACGGCCATGGCAGACATTCGTGGGGCTGACCGTATGTCACACACGGCCTAGACACACGCCCGTGTGTCTACCCGTGTGGACAATATAAGGCCATTTATCAAGCCTCATTGCCACCCTTGCATACCTATTTTCATACAAATACCAACCAATACCAAAACGAGCATAATTTCTATAATCAAATCAACCACAATAGACACTCATTCAACCATGAAGATGCATTTTCTATTAACTCAAAATAAATGTTAGCCATCATTCAAGGCTTTATGCAAAGTGTGGGATCTATCCCAAGTTAACACCTTTGGCCAATTCTCAAAGACACAAAATAATGAAAACTAAGCCCTATACATGCCATATTCAAAAATATAAATCCAACTATACCGAATACTTCGGCTGATATTGTGATCGATATCTCTGGTTTTCGGTGGTCCTTGAGCTAATTAGACGACATTGTAAGGAAATAGAAAAGAAGGGGAGTAAGCATAAAGCTTAGTAAGTTGCATATAAATGTATATACCACAAAAATACATCGATAATCAACATGCTAATAATACCAAGGTAAGTATAGATATAACTTACTCAATACCATCCATACAAGTCACATATTATACAATAAGCTCACATCTCATACGTACTAATTAGGTACCTGTGCCACTCGCAACACGGTTATACTTTCCTCATTAGATTAAGAACATAAATTTCACCGTTGAACCATTCGGAACACTACCGGATAATCCATAAGCCTTACACATGGGTAAATGTGCCGATGCCATGTCCCAGACATGGTCTTACACTGGCTATCATCTTCGAGGCTGATGTCATGTCCCAGACATGGTTTTACACTAGCTCTTGCATATCCGTGCCGATACCATGTCCCAGACATGGTCTTACACTGACATGCCTCGTAGTCGATGCATGTCCCAGACATGTCTTAAATTGACTTACGTCCCGAGGTCGATGCATGTCCCAAACATGTCTTACACTGGCATGCGACTCAATACCGATGCCATTTCTCTGACATGGTCTTACACTAGCTCTCTTAATGTGGCTGATGCATGTCCCAGACATGTCTTACACTAGCTCACATAAGTGACCCAAATGTCACGGCATGAATATCCGGTTTATTTCCTAGGGTTTCACGGGATTTCTACTATCACAATTATCATTATGCATTCTCAATTCACAGTCAACCAATTTATGCCATATCGATCAAATGAAAATTCAAACACATATAGTAGCAATGTAGTTGTGTTATTTACATACAACTTACCTTGGATTACAAAATGTACACAACTAGTCGGTTTAGTCGATTTGCTTGGCTTTCTCTCGGTCTAAGTTCAGATTTGGAAAATTTTCATTTATATTATAAAAATGCACTCATTTAGTCACTAAACACGATTAGACAATTTAAAATTCACATCTTGGGTAAAATGACCATTTTACCCCTAGACCTTGGCAAAATGACAATTTTGCCCCTATACTCAAAAATCAATTTTTATCGAATTTCTTCGTATCTCAAGCCTATCCAAACTCTTTTTGCTCTTATAGCAACCCAAAATTTTTACTATTTCACGCACTTATCACCTATTTTGCAACTTATGCAAAATAGTCCCTTTAGGTGTTTCCATGCTAACACCTTTCACAAAAATTGTTTATAACACAACCAGGACTCATATTCTTTCATAAAAACTCAGAAACTATCACAAATAAATTCATGTCAAAACCCTAAACTCTTGTTTATTAAGCACAATAATCCTCTCATTTGAAAGCCTATGCTTCAAGGAGTTCAAAAATGTAGAAATCATTAAGAGAAACTATCAAAATCACTTACTTGAGAGGGCTTAAAGTTGCTAAAATTTTTTAAGCTTTCAAACCCCAAAAATGGCTGATAATTTTGGCTAAGAAGAGAGAAAGATGATAGCTTCTCTTTTTTTGTTTTATTTAATATCACACTAGTCAAAATTGATGACCTAAGCTTCACCTAATTTTGACCTTCTCCAAAATTGTCCCCTATGGCCGGCCATGCTATAGAAAAATGGTTTAATTGCCCCTTAAAGACCCTCAATTTTTGTTCTCTAGCTATTTGACACTTTTAGCTATTAATCTAGGACTTTTACATTTTATGCGATTTAGTCTTTTTTCGCAATTGGGCTCACAAACGTCAAAATTAACTTACCAAATTTTTCATGCACTAATATACATGCTGGATTATCAAAATAATAATAATATAATCTTTTTAACCTCAGATTTGTGGTCCCGAGACCACTGTTCTAACTAGGCCTTAAATCGGGCTGTTACATTTTGTTTGTAATTTTAGCTAAGCTTTTGACAAGCATTTATGGGAACAGTTATGTTAGGTAACTGTCATTTTTTATTGTAACATATATACTTTTACTGGATGAAATGAAACATGTGTGAAATTTTATTTTTTTCCTCAACAATTTGTTTTTGCTTCTTTTTTAGTTGTTCTCTCTTGCAATTCTCAAGTCTTTGAAGCTCAAGCTTCCTTTATACTTTATCCAGGTTTATTACTTTGTTGCTCTATTTTCCAGATTACTTGGTTTTGTTTTTCTTCCTGTGTGAAAAACCCAACATTATCCTCCACTTCTGCAAAGAATACCATAGTCCATAAGTGCTAGCGTACAGGACTTCTACTTAGAGTTTATCAAACTAGTTATTGTGGACCATCGAGCCAAGGTAACTTGGCATTCATACATCTCTTCCAAATTTTCCATGATCTCTTTAGTCATAACGTAACAGCGAGTTATCTCATTTGAGTCCTTTCTACAAACCCTAGCTTGATGTTGGTTTTCAGAAGGGCATGCTCCATCAAACACAAATTTATGTTTTTCATAGATTAGAACAATGTGTAGGTTCTGATTTCCATTGCTTTTATTTTCGTTTAACTTATTTTTAGTAAGAATGTTAATGAGAGGAGTTGGTGTCATTTGGAATTGAAAATAAAATTAACCATAAGTTAATTATATTTTTATTAATTAAATATTCTGATTATATTTTGCAACAAACAATATGCATTAAGAATGATATTGTAACAGCCCAATTTCAGTGAAATCAGAATAGTGGTTTCGGGACCACAAATTCGAGTCCGAAAAATGAAATTATTTAAATTTCATAAAATGATAGGTATTATGATAGGAATATTGCATGAAAATCTTTATAGAAAAATTTTGTCAATTATGTGTCTAATTGCAAAAAGGACTGAATTGAATAAAATGTTAAAGTTGTATATTAATAGGTATAGGGATTATATGGCTAGAGAATTCAAAATGTGAGGTCCTTATATAGCAATTAAACCATTGAAGAAAAATATGTAGATATTTTTAATGAGTCATCCATGGAAAAATGGAAAAAGGTAAAGGACTAAATTGGAAAGTGGAAAAGTTAAATGATATTAATTAAATAAAATAAAAAAGATATCATTTTATCATCTTCTTCTTCATAAAATACATGGAAACCCTAGGAGAGAGAAAGAAAATTTCTCAAGCTTGAATTGGTAAGTTCTATGTCCCGTTTTTAATAATTTTTATATTTTTGAGATCGAGAAAGCTTAATTTCTTTATTTGGATGATTAAATTAAAAGAAAACAAAAGTTTATAAAATTACTTATGGATGGATATGCTGTAAATTGAAAGTTTTTGATAGAAAATAAAGATTATTGATAGATAAACCACTTTTACGAAGTGATTTTTAGTGAAAACATGTGTAGGGACTAAATTGCAAAGTAGTGAAATTATTGGAAAAATTCTGAAATTTATGAAATACATGTGCTGTAAAAGTAATGTTGAAATTTTGAATAAGTTTGGAATAAGGAGTAAATTGCACGAATTTCAATTTCCGAGCTTAGGGACGAAATTGGAATTAATTAAAAGTTTAGGGGAAAAATGGTACTTTTGCCTAAAATGTGAAATGGGCTTGATTGAATGTAAAAATCATAGAATTGATGATTAAATTTATTTATATAGATCCGGAAGTGTTGAACAAAGAAAAAGATCGAAGGAAAGAAAAAGTCTCGGATTAGTAGATATGATCAATTATCAAGGTAAGTTTGTAAAACTAAATTAAGCATGTAAATGTGTTGAATTGATTGTTAAATTATGTGCATCATGTCTTGTATTCGGTAAGTACATGTAATAAACAATTATTGATTAGTGACTTATATAGACGATGAAATGATTCATTAATCCGTTTGAATATTGATTTCCAATTGGATAGGTGATTACCGTGAATATGAGATCTTGCATATGTTGCAATAAAGGTTGTCCCTAAAGGATAATCTTTTGATCTCATTATGAAAAGGAAATGTATCCCGAAAGGGTAATACTTGAAAAGGACTTATGTGCCCAAATGGTACAACTTGAAAAGTCTATGTACACTTTGTGTATACACTTGGAAAGGTTAGGTATAATTTGTGTGTACCATATGAAAAGGAAAGGTATACTTTGTATATACCATATGAAAAAGAAAGGTATACTTTGTGTATACCATATGAAGAGGAAAGGTATACTTTGTGTATACCATATGAAGAGGAAAGGTATACTTTGTGATGCGAACCTAGCCGCGTCATGTTACAAATCAACTCGACAACATCGAGCATGACCTAAGCTCGAGGGGCCCAAGTGCAAGATGAAGTTTAATTTCGGTTCAACGAGCTCAATTTTGGTTTACCCAGCTCAATGGAGCTCAACTCAGCTTGTTTGAGCTCATTTGAACTCGTTTGAGTTCATTTTATTTCATTTGATTTTAGTTGCTGGAATAAATTTAATAAGTTGTGTTAGTTAATTAGTTAATTGTCAGCTCAAATAATTAATTAATTTAATGGAGTCTTAAATCTGGACATTTTAATTTAGCATATTAAATGTCTCATATTATTATGTGTTTAATGTGTCTAGATTAGGACATAATTTAATGTGTCTAATTTAAACAAATTAATTAGCTGCTACTAATTTAATTTGTCCAGCTCTTATTTATTTTGTCCTAGCCTAAACATGTTTTAAATGTGTCTTGGAGTTAGCCGAAATTAATTGTGACCAGAATGGGACAAATTTAATTGATTTTGTCCAGACAAAATTAATTTGTCTTGGCTGCCGCCGATTTTCAGTGTGTGTGAGTGTTTAATATGTAATAACCGAATTTAATGTGCAAGAAACAACAATAAAGGAGCTGCTGGTGCATTAAAAGCTGCTGGTGCATAAAAACAACATTAAATGAGTTGTCTAGCATGAATAGCCAACTTCAATACAAGGTGCACTTCCCATGAATAGCCTAGGAGCTTGAATGGTGATTAACGCATGGTATGCTGCTGGTTGGTGTTTCCTAAGTGGCCATTCAGCCAAGGAGTAGCTGAACATTCCGTTTTCCCAAGCTGGCCGATTTATTTCCCAAAGCAAAGTGCATGCTTTCTCCACCAGCCGAATATTCTTTTCACACCCAAAGACCACTCGGTTTTGCTTATTCACATGCAAGTGGCTGTTTAGCTTTGTTAGTTCACACTCAATGATTAATGGAGTGCCCAAAGCAACTCATAAAATTCCAAGTTCATTCAGCTAAACCCAAACAGCTCCATTATGGTTTATTTAAGCATAAAGCCGAATCTAGACAAGCTATTCAACTCTCTAACATCTCCATTAATATTCAGCTGAATGGACTCCTTCTAGATGCTGTCGAATGGTATTTATCATGCTTGGAAACTTCAAGGAAGCTTCTAAGGACGTTCAAGAATCTTCAAGAAAGGTTCCAGCCACAATTAGCTTTAAAATTGTTGTCCAATCCACTTCCAATTTGACCATTCGGCTAACTACTTGTTTAGGCTATAAATATGTGATGTTTTCACTTTGTAAAGGTTACTGAATTTTATACTTTGTCATTTTATGAACTTCATTGTTCTAGTGAGAATTCAATTCTCTTTATTCACTTTTGGACTGATTTGACTTATCGGGATTTCGTCTCGTGGCGTCTATCTTTCCTTCATTTTATCCTGAACTTATCACCAACCCGGTGTGACGTTCATCCCTTCAAAAAGACTATACCTTTGGTTCCTAACTCCCTATAGTTAGCGGGTTAAGGTCCATTTCAACTATTCCATTGTTTCTACCGTCATCCACAACCTAGGTGCCATTTTTGAGACTCGGGTCAACAATCTTAATATTGTTGGTTCATTCTCCGGCCTTAGCCATTTCTCCCAATCTATCATCCAACTATCCTAAATCCTTTCTTTGTAACCCTTTTGAGCCTATTCCATAATTGATTTTCACCTTCTTTTCAAACGAGCCAAAACTTACCCAATTTACGATCGGGCAACTATTACGACTCAAATCATCCCGAGGCGAGTTCTTATCACTTTGTGTATACCACTTGAAAAGGAAAGGTACACTATGTGTGTACACTTGAAAAGGTTATGTGCACTTTGTGTGTACAAATTGAAAAGAAAATGTACACCTCGGGTGTATAATTAGAAAAGGAAAGGTCCATTGGAAATTCAAAGATTCAACGGAAATGTATTAACAAGTGAAGTAAGAAGAAATGACATGATGAACTCATCTAAGCATATTAATGTTTATGTACTAACCAATTTGGTTAAATGATTGTGAATAGGCCATATTTGCTAATTTGCTAAATTGATGAATAAATTGCCTTATGTGTGATTTTACTTGTTATATATGAATGGTAAGTGTTGTTTGGTTATATGAACTTACTAAGCATATAATGCTTACTAGGTTTATTTTTCTCTGTTTTATAGTGCTCGAAGCTCGTGAAGGTTGGATTGAGTCAGAGCTATCATTACACTATCATCTCCTTAAATTTTTGTATAAACGATAAACTCATTTTGATATAATGGCATATATAGGCTAATGAGGCCAAATGATAATGTAACATGTTTGTTTACAACCTAGCCATTGGAATGGCTAGTAATATGTATTTTGAGGTAATATAGTATGTTCATGTTCAACAAGATACAAATCACCTTTATTAAAACATGATTTACAAACCAATGTAAAGGTAAGCTTCAGGTATGGTTAAGTGTTGGAAATGTTAGATAGAATGATGGAAATTGGTTGAAATGGATGGTATATACTTGTAAGTTTTCATGCAGGAAATTGGTTAAGTTTGGATGAGAAATAGGGCTAGGAAATGGCCTTATTTCGTCCACATGGGTAAGACACACGGGCATGTGTCTAGGCCGTGTGTGACATACGGACAACCCATGGGCGTGTGAAATGACCGTGTGTCCCCTGCATCCTTAAATATGAAGTCAGGATCGTACACGGGCAAAAGACGCAGCCGTGTGCCTTGATCGTGTGAAGGACACGGGTTTTAAGCATAGCCGTATAACAAAATCATGTGAAAATGGCTTAAAATGGTTAAATATCAGTTTACCACACGGCCTAGCCACATGGGCATGTGCCCAGGCCGTGTGCCCCTCTGATGCTTAAGAAATTACAAGTCAGAATTCCACACGGGCTGGCCACACGGCCATATCCCATGCCACACGGGCGTGTGCCCTTATCTTCAAGGTAAAATTTCCAAAGTTGCTGGTTTTGTCTCGAATCACTTTTAAAGCATGTATTGGGCCCCATTGGCCCATATTAGGGACTTTATGGTGAAATTTGAAAAGTTTTGATTTGGAATGCATAATTTATGACTCGTTTTTCCACAAATGCTAACGTATAAGTCCGGTAATGCCTCATAACCCTATTTCGGTGCTGGATATGGGTTAGGGGTGTTACAGATATATGCTTCTTACATTAAACTTTGAAAAATTAGTAAACTGTTGCAACAATAATTGCATAAAAATAATTGTACAAATTCAAAATTCATGTATCACATTTACATATAACAAATTTAATATCTGATTTTAGAATTTCTCGCTTTAATTTAACTAATTAAGTGCTAATAATCTATAAAAAAAATATCTATAATATTAAATTTATTTTTGTTAATCATAATAAATAGATATTGTTTTTATTTTGATAAGAATTTTTATTTAAAAAATTGATGATATATTTATAATATGATTTTATTTTTAAAAAATAAATTTAATGAATAATTAAAAAAGAAAAAAATAAATGAAAAAATGGAGAGAGCGCCACTTGGTGTCATTTTAAATGTTTTTTATTATTAATAAGATTTATCACATATAAAAATAAAAATAATAATTTACTAAAATATTTCATTAAATAAGTAAGAAGCTTTATAAAACATATTAATAATTTTTTTTATAATTACATTAACAGGATAAGGCTTGAACAACCAATGCGACTATTACAATTTGAACCCAAATCACATCTGAAGCAGTGAATACCCTTAATTATTAGGCCATCACATGGGGTTCATAAAAATAAGAATTTTGATTCTATTAAAAGATTTTTATTAAATGAATTTATATAATAATAAATAAGTAAACAATAAATTTTTTATTGAAATACTTTATTTTATATTATTTTGTTTCCATCAACCAAAAAAGTTAAAAAAAAAAGTATTACTTTAATTTTAAATAACAAAATTTAATTATTTCTATAATAAGTAAGTTTATATGTCATATATAAAAGCTTATAAATAATATATTTATATAATTTAAAATGTTATATTATATGTGTATTATAGTCTATTTATTAACTATAAAAAAATTATGAAAAGTGAACAAGATTTTAATTTACAATATATCAATTTTTTATTACTCATAAAAATTATAATTTGTACAAATATGGTTTAATGATGATTAAGGTTTTTTATTAGCATTATATCTAAATTATCAAAATATTGATATATTTTAATTATATTTATTAATTATTATTTTGAATAATATTGTTTTGCATTATTTATATTATATTATACCTTAAACATGATATGAAAATTTTTAATATTATTGATCTACAATATATTCAGTTTTTGCTACGGTATAAATTCTTTAATTATTAATTGAAATTTTGTTAATATATTTGAATTATTTTCAATAATTTGAATAATGAACTAAAAAATTAATGATAATAATTAAAAATATATTATTTAAAAAAATTAAAAATTAAAATTACAGCATTGAAAACAAGTGAGAAATGAACAAATTATGGCCATTAATCTTAGTTATTGTATCATTCAGATTTGGCAAGGGAAAGCAACTGAAACAGGTTTATATCAGTCTGATAAAACACTATATCTCCACTATTGCTGACGTAATGATCTTGTGCGAGGCTTGTGATTAAATTATTGATCAAATGAAATGGAAAAGCCCCTGATTTCTTCGGCTCCCGGTAGAATTTTCCTATCACCGGTTTCACCGCTTTAGTCTGCAAAACCCAGAAAACACCCTTCATTTTATCTTATGAAATCAGTCGGTTTAATTGTTTCTAAAGAATATTTTACGTACAGCTTCCACTAAGTGATAATGAGGGATTTGAGGGAAGAGATGATGGATGACATGTGTGCCAATGTCATGGTGGATATTATTGAATAAACCATAATCACGATCCACTGTTGTAAGCCCTCCTCTGAGATAACTCCATTCCTGTCATGTAAATGAACTAAACCTCTCAAGTTTGAACAACTTTTTACTCTCAATGCGTACATACAAAGTTAGATTGTAGGTACCTTGCCACGGTACCAAGGTAGTTTCTGCTCATGGCCATGGTGATGTAGGTAAGTCACTAAATCTAGCCATATCACGAAAATCTACGAAACCAGAATAAAATGGCTCAGCTTGATGGATCGAAACTTAGCGCAAGTGACTCACACAACTTGACGTACCAAGTAGGGAATGCCATAGAGCTTAAACATGTGGGATGGACCAACTGTAAAGGATACGTAGGCAAGTATAATAGCCATTGTAGACCAACAGGCAGTGGATATCATCACAAGTTTCCTCTCTTGGGGGCTAAACAAGTTGCTGTAAGGGTTGAAATGAGATCCTTCTTTGCCTGGGCTTCTATACCACTGTAATAAAAACAAAAGATAGCCAAATTTAACTCCTTACTAGCCATTATGTTAATCTTTTTGTCGACTAAAACAAAACAAGCTTTCTCACCAAATACACGGGGAATGCAAATAGGGGAAAGGGGACGGTGAATCGCAGTAATCGCGTACTGGTGTCGAGTTTCTTGTAAATATTCTCAGGCAACTGAGATTAAAAACCAAAAGCATGAAGGGTTAGTCTGCAACTTGATATATATAGCATGGATGAATTATAAGAAAAATAAGGTCGAAAATGTTGTACCGGAACCCATGACTCATCATTTTCGACATTTCCGTGGTTCTGATGATGAGTTCTATGGCTTATTCTCCTGTAAGATTTTCAGATTCTGTTATGTAGTTGCAAGCATACAAAATAAAGAACAAATATTTACCTGATTGAACTTACCATCCATGGTAAGGAACAAGAATTGAAGAATGTAAGATATGTCCCACCACACTATTCAAAATAGCATTGTCTGAAAAGCTTCCATGGCCACTGCAAATCCAAAACTAAGATAAAGAGTTATACTAAAAACAAGAAAAAGGAAATGAAGTGTACTATTACCAATCATGTCCAAGGACAAAGACAGCCCAAAACATGGTTCCTTGGGCAAACCAGTAGATTGGCCAAAACAACCAACTATTGCAGTAGACTGCAGCTGCTGCTAATGCAAAAACCACACTGACATCCCTAAAAACATAACTCATTGACCTCCATGGATTCTTGATCCAACACTGCTTCGGTATGGCAGCTCGGATATCCGCAATCCGGAATGGAGGAGGTGAACTCGGATCAAAATCACCTTGCTCATTCATTCCATTAACATACTCCCTTTTCAACTCCATTGTTTCAAATCATATATCTAGGATGAGATAGGTGACCAATGGTTGCTTTATCTCCACTCCTTTCTAACCTTTATATAGATGTGATGAACTTAGAATTTGATATTTATGCTAACAAATCCACCTAATTGGAATTACCCTCGAGATATTAATGCTTCCGTGCAACAGAAAAAGTGAAAAAGGTTAAAAAGATTATTCAGTGTATTTGCAAAAGCTTTCAAAATATGGAAATGTGTATTTGTTTATTGAAAGAAAATTTCATCTTCCAATCACACACACAATTCCTTTTCGGGGTTTTTCTAATTTTATCCTAATTACTCAAATTAATCTATCTTCCAACTCTCTAAATCTATACTAATTATAAAGTAAAAATTAAACATAACGACACACACAAAAAAAAATTTTAATTTTTTATCGTTCATAAATTTGATACTAACACTTCGCTAGATGTAATAATAAAGAAAAATGTTGAGAGTGTAAATTCAAAATGTTAAAAACCATATTATTAAGCGGAACAGTCATAAACCCCAAACATGAAATATATAATTTATAGTTATTATATTCAACAATTCATGTAACATGTGTGTTGTATTTGCGGGCTAAAATCAAACACGATCAAAGTGCCAAAATTTTCAGTAGACTTATTAAGTAAATTCTCACTTAAATTATACCATTTTCTCATTTTATATATTTAGTCCAAAACTATATAGAAAAAGTAGCAACATCATTTAACAGTGAATTTTATATATAAGCCTATTGAATATTATAAAATTAGTGGATGTGTAACTTTTGGGTGCAACAAAAGTACATGCAAACATCCATCCATCAATGGCGATTTTCCAGAATGCTAAAAAGGTTTGAAAAGAATGATTTCATTGGCCAGACCAACTTAGCATGGAATGGAAGTCAATTATCAGGAAAAGAAAGAGTAGAAATTCCAGTAAAACAAAAGTTAATAAATTGTTCTGTTTTTTGGGGAATCAAAACCAACAAATTCTACTTTTTTCAGAGTGCAGGGAACAAATTCTAAGACCACTAATTGAAGTTTAGCTTGATGAACAAGTAAGGAAACCAAAAATAATAAAGAAAAAGCTTGTTTACACTGAAGGTTCCAAGAAGCTGGAGCAATAAATCTGAAAAGAACACAACCATGATCTTAAAGCAATCCCCCTCATAAAAGAGATTTTAATTACTTGAGTAAATAAAAGAGAGAATGCAATTTTTATGTACCAACCTGAAGAAGAAGCTAGCTATCAACTTATGGACTTCTCCACTGAAAAATTTTCGACCATTTTTATTTTCTTTAGGGCAAATTATCTTAGTTGGTCATCTATCTTTTAAGCCACTTTCATTTTGGTCACTCAACTGTTAAATCTTTAACGTATTTAATTGTACACGCCGTATCATTTTTACATTTTCATTTTGGTCACCCAACTTCCAGGTCGCCCGAAAAATTCTCTTTTTTTTTTTGTTTTTGTTTTTGTAAGTATGGATTTTGGGTAAAAAAAATCAAGGATTAAAATGAATAAGCCTTAGAAACCAAAATAATATACAAAAAAATTTATTTAATTGTACTCGTTTATCCCATTGGAAAAAATTCTAATTTTCCTTTTCTAATATTAAAATTTTAAATTTCAAAACATCAAAATAAATTATTGAAAAAAATTATGTCTTGATAATGTCAACCAATTTGTTACTATAATATAAAAATTAATTAATTTAATTTACTTCTAAATCTTAAAATTTTATTCTATGTTTTCAAATTATCCTTAACGAAATCATCTTAAATAACTTATATTTAATAATTGCCTATGAAACTTAATTGCCTTTGGATTATATAATCTCGAATATTTCATGTTAAGCTAAAAGCAATGATTAAATCCTTGCAAGAATAAAGGTGTGATGAAAAAAATATGAGATTTGTTTGGCAAAGAAGATAAAATTAATTAGTTAAATTAATTGCAAGACTTTTTTTCTTTATTTTTAGCTTAGCATAGAAGGTTTAACATAAAATTAAAAGAAATTTGTGTTTCGTAGACAACTATTAAAAATGGGTTATTTGAGTTTATTTTAATTTGAAAACATAAAATAAAATTTAAATTTTAGAAGGAAATTAAATTAATTATTATCAATACTATAGTAATAAATCGGTTAACACTATTAAGGCATAAAATTTTCCAATAATTTATTTAATTGATTTTGATGTCCATAAGGAGGTAAACAAGTACAATTTGACAATTTTTTAATGTATTATTTTAGTTTCTACCTTTTTTTTTTACTCTGAGTAGTACTTAAGAGGATTTTTTTGGAGTGATAAAAATAAAAGTGACCTAAAAGTTGGATGGCCAAAACGATAGTGTAAACATAACATGACGTATGCAATTAACTGTCATCAGAGATTTAATGCTTAGATAACTAAAATGAAAACGCCTTTAAAATTTAATGATGAAATTACAAAAATTTTATTTTAAGTGACCAAAATAAAATTATCCTAAAAAATTAGGTAACTAACTAGGTAGATTATATATATATATATATATATTATAGTAAAAATTAAGCAATGGGATGGATCTTTTATAAGCAAGCCCATAAGTAAATTAATAACTTTTTCACATTTGGAAACCCATGCCGGATGACAAGTAATTAGAGGTCGCAAACCAACGGGTTTGGGCGGGCGGATAATTTTTAGATTCAAATTAACTCGAGTTTGAATATTTTCAAGTTGAGATTTTTTTAAATTTAAAAATTTTTTGAGTTTAGATTTTTCGAATTATATCAGGTT
The DNA here is from genome assembly GCA_025698465.1 of Gossypium longicalyx. NCBI lineage: Eukaryota > Viridiplantae > Streptophyta > Magnoliopsida > Malvales > Malvaceae > Gossypium > Gossypium longicalyx. The sequence continues at coordinate 65,607,521 of CM047001.1, read as the reverse complement.
TAGTTGGATGGATTTAAATAAATTTAAATATTTTTATATTTTATAAATTATATTTCAAATGTGATAATCACTTTTATTTATAAATAATAATAACACAATACAAATCTATTTTATGAAAAGGAGAAATTTTATATATAAGTTTTTTTAAATAGAAATATTGTATATAACAAAACTGAAAAGTAGTTAAAGTAATGTTTATGATTATATAATATATAAGAATTCTATAAATACAATTAATATTATTATATAATACATATTTGAATTTGTATATAATATTTTTGTTTATTTGTATGTAAAATTTATGGTTCTATGATATTTATATATATATAAATTTTATTTATTTGATTATTATCTAAAATATATATAAGGCACTAGTTTGGAAAATATTTTAAATTGAAAAAATAATATTTATTTTTTATTATATTACTAAATTAATATTTGAATAATTTTTATTTTGTTATTAAATTTTTAATATTGAGAAATATTTATTATATTTAAGCTTAAGGCTAAAAAAAATCTTTTTGTAAAAAAAATAATTAAATTCTTAAGAATGTCAAAAAAATATTCAAGTAGACCGTTTTGATAATGAAAATCATCATTAATTGATTTGACTTATAACAAACACTTATGCAACTAACAAAATCAATAAGAAACTACTACATGACATGTTACTTTGACAAATATACTGACGTGGCATGTTGCATATCATATATTAAAAAAATTAAAATATTATAAATTATAAATTATAAAAATATACTAAAAATATAAAGAAAATTTGTTTTAAGAAGCTTTTGTGTTCATTTTTCATATGAATTATGGGTACAATGAGTATATACAAATTTGATTTTTCATTAACTAAAAGTTTAATAAATTTGATAGGTAAGATGTTTTCGCTTCATTTGAATTTTCATATCATTAAATTAATATATTACATCATTGTATATTTTATATAATCATTAAATTTAAATTTTGTAAATTTGAATATTTATTATATATACATTAAAATTATTTTATATTCATAATTAAATTTTTAATAGTTCTTTTTAATTTACAATTTAACATAAAGACATATTGTTATTTATAAAATCTTAATATAATTATATAATATTTAAAATATATTTTCATAACATCTTTTTCTTTGGGTTTTAGATCGATTATATTTCGGGCTTAAGCTTCGATTAGTCTCAAGCTCGAAACGGGTCTCGGGTCGGTCTTGAATTATTTTTAGCTCAAGCTTTCTCAAGCTCGAGTCAGCTTAGGCTCAAATTTTCTCGAGTTCAAACTTTCTAGGGCTCAAATTTTTATTGGACTCAGATATTTTGATGTTCGAATTTGGATCATTACAGGCTTAGATCAACATGGGCAGACTTTCGAGCTCGGGCCTATTTTGTCAGCTCTACAAGAAATATTAAAATTAAGGAAATAAAATTAAACCATTCATTAGCATTGAAGTAATCAAAATTTTCTTTGTTGAAGGTGTAAAAATTTCAATATATTCAATTATTACAAATATTGAATAATTAACTCAACAACTAAATTAAATAATTAACTAGCAAACTGACCTACTATATTTATAAGTGATTGACTAATTAAAGAATGTAAACACAAACTCAAACTTAAGATGTCAAATATCCTAAACTTTAAATCTTACCATTCTCATACAATATATACAATTTCTCTTCATAGGATCATTCTGAAGAGGTGATATTTATGGATTTAATGTTCACAATCTTGGCCATCTAATTTGTTAGGATCGACCCCATTAAGAAACGAATAAGAAAAATAGCAGAATAAATTGAGAAATTGAACACACAAATTTAACATGGAAAAACCTCTCCAAAGAGGATAAAAAATCACGGGCAAAGATAATTTTACTATAATGGCAAAAGAACGAAGAGTAAAAAAGATGGAGATAAAAACTAAACCCCAAAAACCCGAAAACAAAGAACCCTCAAAACGTAAACACAAAATTCTCTAAATGTGTTATGAGTTCTAATATCTAATAGGTGTATTTTCTAAGGCTGTAAAATAGTCTATTTATAGGCTAAATTCATAGGTCAAATAATAATAAAATAATCTAAACTAATCAGTGTTTGATTGAAACAAATAAATAGAGTTTAACTGAAAGATTATTTCTCAAATTTGACTGAAAATAGGAGTCATATTTAACAAATCTCCACCTTGACTCCTATTTCCACGACGCCATCTTTGCCAAAGCCCTCCATGAGCCTATCTTAAATTATGCAGAGAGTTAACTGAGTCGAATTTGTGCTTAGAAACTGGAAAACTTCTAACCTTTGACTTGTACACTACCAAATCAAAACTAACCCGAGTCTGATTTTCACGAACCCAGTGCCCTAACTTTTCAAAACATGCATCCAAAAGAGAACCTCTCTTCAACGCAACGGTCATACCTTTTTCCCTCGTATGACCAAGTTGTCTCTGCTCCAAACGATTTGACTTCGACTCTATAACAGACGAGGAACGTCCGATTTCACCGGTCACTGTAGAACCTTCCAGAATATAAAGATTGTCGGTTCTTTTACCTTTTAACAAAATGAGAGCTCCATGAGATACTTTAATGCCGCTCGACTTGATATTGATTATGCATCCTTTCAAGTCTAAAATACTCAATGAGATGAGATTTTTTTGTAAATTAGGTACATACCTGACATCTAAGAGTGTCATAATCGTCCATCGTGTATCCTAAATTTAACAGTACCAATTGCCTTACTAGATGAATCGTTTCCCATGCGTACAACTCCACTTTCAACCGAACTATATGTGGAGAACCATTCTCTATTGGGACACATGTGGAAAGAACATCCCGAATCTAGGATCCACTCGGACATGAGCTTGGAGTTATCGCTCGTTGACACTAACAAGAAATCATCACCGCTTTCATCGGCCAAATTAGCACCAGCTACATCTTCTTCGTTACTCTCAGCAGCTCTTTTATTTCGCAGTTTATAACAATCTGCTTTGATGTGACCTAACTTTTTACAATAACGACACATTTTGTCTCATTTCTTTGATGCTATCAAAACGGAAGCCTGCCTATCTGGCTTGCTATCCAAATGAAACCCATTGTCGAGTTTGTCTCTACTCAACAAATGACCCTTCACATCTTCGAACGAGAGTTTGTCTCTGCCATAAATCATGGTCTCCCTAAAAGACTTGTATGAAGGGGGTAAAGAGCAGAATAATATCATAGCTTGATCTTCATCATCAATATGAACCTCAACGTTCTTTAAATCATTTAAAAGAGTAATGAATTGACTGATGTGATGTCTAAGAAGCTCACATTCGTTCATGTGAAACGTAAATAGACGTTGTTTCAACACTAAACGGTTAGCCAGATACTTAGTCGTATAAAGAGTTTTTAACCTTTTCCACAAGGCAGATGAGGTCTTCTCCATCAATACCTCCTTCAATATTGTATTCGCAGGTACAACTGGATTGCAGACAAAGCATTTTCATCAAGCTCTTCCCATTTTGTTTTATTTAGATTCTCAATCTTTTTCTCGGTAACAACCTTTTTTAAACCGGATTGTACTAGAATTGTCATCATCCAAACTTGCCACAGATTGAAATTTGTCTCACCATCGAACTTCTCAATTTCAAACCTTGTTGCTGCCATATCTGAATGGGCTGATCTATGAAAATTAAACTAGCTCTGATACCACTTGTAGGATCGACTCGATTAAACAACGAATAAGAAAAATAGCGAAATAAATTAAGAAATTGAACACACAAATTTAACGTGGAAAAACCCCTCCAAAGAGGATAAAGAACCACGAGCAAAGATAATTTTACTATAATGACAAAAGAACGAAGAGTACAAAAGATGGAAATAAAAACTAAACCCCAAAAACTCGAAAACAAAGAACCCTTAAAACGTAAACACAAAATTCTCTAAATGTGTTACGAGTTCTAATATCTAATGGATGTATTTTCTAAGGTTGTAAAATAGCCTATTTATAGGCTAAATCCATAGGTCAAATAATAATAAAATAATCTAAATTAATCAGTATTTGATTGAAACAAATAAACAGAGTTTAACTGAAAGATCATTTCACAAATTTGATTGAAAATAAGAGTCATATTTAACATAACTACATCTAGAGATAAGTTGTTTGTTGCGTGATTGAATCACTGCGTTGCCTGCACCAAACTTCACAGTGTTTTTTTTTTTTTTTAAATCTCTAAACTCTTTTTGAGTTGGGAGCACCAAGAAATACAAAATTTCAAGTTAACCTTGGAGAAACCTATTTAAGATTTTATCATTATCTTGTAATAATAATAATTCTATTTTACTTTCATTGTTACATGTTTTTCGAATATAATGCACATGGACCTTAATCCTTAGTCGACTAACCCTTTTTCTTCCTATTGGGTTATCATCAAACAATTTTTTTTTTTATTATGAGTGAAGGCAATACATTTTCTTTTCATCAATATTAAATTATAAATTTTTAAAGAGATTAAAACATAATTTTATGATTTTTACAATTTTTAAAGGGTTAATTCATAAATTTATCATTTGGAATTGAAGTATAAATTTTAAGAGGACCAAAAATTAATTTACCATTATATTAATTCAAAAACTTACAATTTTAGTGTAAAAAATTATCAGAAATATACATATTATTAAATTGTCAGGTATTATTTAATTTACATTTAAATTTAAGAAAACTAAATATATAAAATTTTAATTTTCAGATTTTTTGAATGTCCATTTATAAAATTATTTTAAAGAATAATAATTTAATTTTTATCATTTTTAACATCTATTTTTCTATCTTCTTACTTTCAACTGTTTATATTACATCACATATTTTACCTATTTTTTTTGTAATGGTGTTAAAATATGAGTGTGCTATGTTGTCATAAAAAATAATATTAAAAAGAAATTAGGAAGTTGTATAAAATTTAAAAAAATAAAATAATAATAAAATCTAATTGAATTTTTTTTACACAATATTTTTTCTTCTTAAAAAAGTTCATGAAAGCATCCAAAGTACCAGAATTTCCACTAAAATTATTTCTTTATTATGAAGGAAGTTAGATAAGAATCAAAATCAAATCCTGCAATTTCCAAAATCATCTAACTAGCATTACTCAAACATCTAGAAAAAAGGAGCAACCTTTATTGGTAAGTATTTCATGTAAAAGGAAAAAGGAAGAAGAAAATCACTTCAGATCTACAACATTGATTTAAAATTCTAAACCTTAATTTTAACCCAATGAATCTACCCCACAATTTCCTTTTTAAACAATCACAATAAGTAAAGTTTGACATATATAAAATATGTTTTTTTTTTTATTTAAAATTAAATTTTTTTATTACATTACTATCGAGTGGGTATTTATTTTTATTTCAAAATATCATATCAACGAAATTAATAAAAGAATGTTAATAGAGTTAATAATTGGACTTGAATCTTTTAAACCTAAAAGGTAGAGAGACTAAATTCTTGAAAATAAGAATAACACCCTTTGTGCAAATCTGTCAAAAATGACCAAAATTAATCAAAATTTATTATAAAATTAATTAAAATTTATTATGTTAATAATTTAAGTACAAAATAATTATTTTATAATATTTATATATTTTTTTACAATAATTTTCTGAAACTGCATGAATTTGAGTTAAAAAGGGCATGAAAAAGTGTATTTTTTTTTGTGTTTCTAGTGGTCCACCCATGTGGCCCTATACACGATAATCATTGATTCACTTGGAAAAGACACATACCTTTCACCATGGGTCTGGTTGACGCTTCCCACAATCAACTTTGATATGATTCATCTAAATCCGGTCCTTTAACGGCAACTATGCACGGATTAACAATCGATATCAAGATTTTGAAAAGATTATTAAAGATTTGGCAAGATCCGTAAAAGATTGTTTATTCAAATGAAAGATTAATGTCGAATAGTAGTATTATGAAAATATGGGACCTAATCATCGAAACGAGGTGCACTTACCATTTCTTAGCAAAGATATGGATGTTATTGATGACAATTTTAAATTCGATAGAAAATGATTGAACGGGGGATGATTTGATATGGGAAAGCAAATTAATCAACAAAAATACGACGAAAATATGGTGTAAAGAAGAAGAAAAGAAAAACAAAAAGAAAAGAAATATAAGATTAAGAGAAATTTTACTAGAATTTGAGAACAGGCAATCCAAATCAAAATAGGAAAATAATGATTAAATAGCTAGGGTTTGAAAAGCTAGGTAGAATGTACTACACTTAGTCATCAAGCCTAATTCATTTTTTGTTTAACTTAGACGCTTAACCTTATAAAAATTGGGGCATGACAAACATTAAATTAATAGTAGGTGGCCTAAATAAAACCAATTTTTAACAACAATGCCTAAAATAAAACTTTCTTCTCTGGTGCTCAAAAGGAAAATTTATGAAAGTTAGATAACCAATTGTGTAATTAACCCTTCAATTAGTCATCTGATATTGGTTCCTAACCAGTGACTCAATGTTTGAGATAATTAAGGCTGTATGTTTAATTAATTGATGTAAAATTTTTTATTTTGATTGTCAAACCAAGTTCGGTGTTAAAGAACCATTGCTAACATTTTAAAAAACCTTATTACAATTGATGACCGCAAATCTTAAATTTTTTAAAAAATTATTATTTTTAATCTTTTGAATATAATATCTAAATATTAGATTAGATTATTAAAATTTTTAATGTATTGAAAATTTTTTATATTTAATCAAACACGCCCTAAGTTTTATTTTAGCAATGAATTAAATTTGGTAATATTATTTTAGATTAAAATATGTTTTAAGTCTTTGTACTTTTTGTATAGTTTTATTTTTATTTTCAAGAATTTAATCTTTGACTCGGCAGACACTGCTAGAAGCACAAAACCGAGAAGCGATTTTTGAAGAATCGAGATGAATGAATTTTCCAGCTAAATATGGTCTAAATTATGTGTATTAATTCATAATATAATTAATTTTAATTTTAATCCAATTTAATTTGGGTTAAATAAATTATTATTAATTAATTATGAAAGGTGGTGACCCAATTGAGCTGAACCGAGAGAACCGAACAAACCAAGCTATGGGCAGCCCAAAACCGTCCAACATGCTGACCTAATCAGCTTACTTGGCTGATTAATTGGCTTACAAAAAGGCCCTTGAAGACTTCGTCAAACTGCAAACAAACCCCTCCTCTTTTAGTGCCTTTTTAGATTTGCCTCAGCCTTAATATAGAAAGTTTGAAAGCTTCAAACTTGCCACATGTGTGGCCGGCCATGGGAGGGCTCTTTTGCTGCTGATTTTGGCTATTTTTAGCAGCCCTCTCACCCTATAAATACCCCCTTAGCTACTCATTTCAACACACCTCAAGCATTCACATCTTTTCGCTCTTCTCTCCACTTTCTCTCTTCTTTTCCATTCCAAATTCCCTTGCTCTCTTGCCGATTTCTCCTCTTGGAAAAGGGGCATTCATTAGCCATTTGCAGCAGCAATTAAGTGTTCATAGCAGCCTTGGTCGACGAGGACAACAGAGAAGGAAGAACAGAGCAAACTAGTCAAGCCACGGAAAAACACCGAATTTGATTCTTGTTCCCTATCTCTTTAATTTTTGTTGTTGTTATGATGAACATATCTATGGATATTTATGTTGTTGGAATGGTTAATTTAATCAATTTATCTTGAATTTAATTCGTGTTAGGTTGATTGCATTTCATTTGCTAAAATTGTTAAAATTATGTTTATGTTGTTATAGACCTCGATAAGATGCTTGATTAAGTAAAATCATGACTAAGTTATTCTTGCATTACAATTGTGAGGTAGCTAATGAATTAATTATTTAAACGGATTGAAATTGTAATTAATGGACACAATACTTAATCAGTGCATGTTTAATCATCTAAGGTAGTTGAGGGTTAATTAGCAACGGTATCTGATGATACATTTGTCTTGTATAACTTGCAGGATTATTGTGATTAAACTATTTCAAGGTAGGGATACCTTGTTACCTTACGTAGTCTTTTATGTGCTTATTAGATTTAATTAATTGTTTGAATTGACATAGGGATATGATAAGAGACTATTTCGATTTAATAAGAAACTATGAATTGACATAAGGATATAGTCAAGAGATGAATGGATTTTGGTAAGTGAGTATTTTCATAAGTTAGCAAATTACCGAGTTGCCGTGAATTTATTCGTAACAATATAAACATGATTTTAATAATTCTAATTTAAGAAATGTAATTAATCTAACACAATTAGTCATCTTGATTAAAATCGTATTTTGAAATCGTGCATTTAAGATTTATTTATTTAGTTTAATTAGTTTAAAATCTTAGTTTTTAATCACCCTCTTCAAACAAAATATTTTCCTTCACCAAAGTGTTTTAAATAGCATTTATAAATAATTCTTTTCACAGTCCCTGTGGGTACGATAACTCGACATTTACTTGTCACTTTATTACTTGTTGCGATTGTGTACACTTGCACATTTTTGTCGTTCCATGTTTTTGGCGCCGTTGCCGGGGACTATTTTAAAATGTCATTATTTGTGAATTTGTTAGTTTTGCATTTTGGTTTATTTTTCTGTTCAAATTTTAACTTAATTAAATTTTCTGTGATTATTTCAGGTGTTTATGAGTATTGACCAAATTATCGATTTACTCCCTGTAGACCCTAAGATAGAAAAAACTTTTTGACAGCGAAAAAGATAAGCGAATCAGAGAAGGACCAAAGAGATGAACCTTGAAAATTTGAATCAAGTAAACGGAGCAAACCCTTCTCAAAATCCTATCCTTATTGCTGATGATAGGGATAGAGTTTTAAGACAATATGCAATGCCAATGTTTAATGATCTTAATCTGGGTATTAGGAGACCTAAAACTGAGGCACAACAATTCGAGCTGAAGCCAGTCACGTTTCAGATGCTTCAGACAGTGGGCCAATTCAGTGGAATGCCTACCGAAGATCCTCACCTACACTTAAGATTGTTTATGGAGGTGAGTGATTCTTTCAAGTTAGCCGGAGTACCTGAAGATGCATTACAATTGAAGTTGTTCCCATATTCACTAAAGGACAGAGCTCGAGCCTAGTTGAACTCATTGCCACCAAATTCAATTCCACATGGCAAGAGTTAGCAAAAAGATTTCTCATGAAGTATTTCCCGCCTAGCTAGAATGCTAAGTTGAGGAACGAGATCACTACTTTCCAACAAATGGATGATGAGTCCTTGTATGAGGCATAGGAAAGGTACAAAGAATTATTACGAAAGTGCCCTCATCATGGAATCCCACATTGCATCCAACTTGAGACGTTTTATAATGGTCTCAATGCTCACACGAGGATGGTAGTGAACGCTTCTGCTAACGGTGCTCTCCTATCTAAGTCTTATAATGAGGCTTATGAAATCATTGAGAGGATTGCCAACAATAATTATCAATAGCCAACCAATCGAGCAGTGTCAGGAAAACGAGTTGCTGGAATACGTGAAGTAGACACTCTCACTTCACTTGCATCTTAGGTATCTTCAATATCCTTAATGCTTAAAAATTTTACCACTAATGGGTCTAATAGTTTTGCAGCATAACCACCAAATCAATTTGAAAATATAGCCTGTGTTAATTGTGGGGAAGGACATTTGTTTGAAGAATGTCCATTAAACCCAGAATCCGTATATTATATTGGTAACCAGAACCAAAATTGAGGAAGGCAAGGCAAGGACTGCAATCTAATTTCTATAACCTATCATGGTGAAACCACCAGAATTTTTCCTGGAGTAAACAAGGGGCTGGAACCAGTAACACTTACGCCCAACCTAGATCGAGCCAGCCACCTAGTTTTTCCCAACAAGTTCAGAAAATAACCCAAGCTGAACCATCCAATGACTTAGAAAAATTTGTTAAAGGCATACATGGCCAAGAATGATGCCTTAATTCAAAGCTAAGCAGCTACATTGAAAAATCTAGAAAACCAAATGAGCTAGCTTGCTACTGAACTCAAGAACCGACCACAAGGTGTTTTACCTAGTGATATAGAGAATTTGAAGAATCCAAGGAATGAGCATTGTAAAGCGTTGACATTGAGGAGCGGAAAGACTTTAGAGCCTAATTCCGTCGAAGTTGAGAAGGAGTTAGCTGACACTCAAGACTCAGAGGAAGTTCAACCGAGTGTTGAAATTCCAGTTTCACCAGAACAAGAATCTGCCAAATTCGACAAGGTAACTTCAGAACCAGCTAATTCTGATCAACTAACAACTCTGTTAGATGCAGAATTACCACAGAAGACAAATCAATCAGTTCTAGTAAAGAAACCTCCACCACCCTACCTTTAAAGAATTCAGAAGCAGAAGCAAGAAATCCAATTCAAGAAGTTCCTAGACGTACTCAAGCAACTTCATATTAACATCCTGTTGGTTGAAGCACTTGAACAAATGTTGAACTACGTCAAATTCATGAAGGATATCCTGTCTAAAAAATGAAGACTTGGAGAATTTGAGATGGTAGCCCTGACAAAGGAATGCAGTGCATATCTTCAAGACAAACTACCCCCAAAATTGAAGGATCCTAGATGTTTTCCCATACCTTGTAATATTGGAGCAACATATTGTGGTAAAGCACTATGTGACTTGGGTGGGAGTATCAACTTGATGCCCATGTCAATATTTAGGAAGTTGAGGATAGGTGAAATTAGACATACTACGGTTACACTTCAACTAGCAGATCGATCCTTAGCACACCTAGAAGGAAAAATCGAGGATGTATTGATACGTGTAGACAAATTTATTTTTCCTGCTGACTTTGTGGTTCTAGACTTTAAAGCAGACAAGGAAGTGCCAATCATCTTAGGAAAGCCTTTCTTAGCAACCGGAAGGACCCTTATTAATGTGCAGAAGGGCAAGCTTACTATGCGTGTTTAGGATGATCAGGTAACATTTAATGTTTTTAAGTCTATGCGATTTCCTGACACAAAGATGATTGTTCTGCAGTTTCTGATTTAGATGAGTTAATTATGGAAAAGGAATTCAACTATGTTGAGGATCCATTAGAATGAATTTTGACATTTGATCCTCCAAATGATGAAGAAGAGGATGAATACTTAGCTTTGTTAGAAGCTAATCAAAAGGGATTTAATCCGCAATCTCGCTTTGAATCTTTGGAGTTAGAGAAAATGGATTATGCCCAACCAAAAGTGCCAATCGAGGAACCACCAAAATTAGAACTGAAGGTACTTCTCTCACATTTGAAATATGTTTATTTAGGTAACTCTTCTACTCTGCCTGTGATTGTTTCAACAGAATTAACTACTGAGCAAGAAAAAAAACTCATCTTGGTATTGAAATAATTCAAAAAGGCTATCAAATAGACCATAGTCGATATCTACAGAATTAGTCCATCTATATACATGTACAAGATTGTCCTGAAAGATGGCGAAAAAGGGACAATTGATAGACAACGAAGACTGAACCCCATCATAAAGGACATAGTCAAGAAAGAAATCATCAAGTGGTTAGATGCAGGTATAATTTACCCCATCTCAGATAGTTCATAGGTAAGTCCGGTCCAGTGCGTACCGAAGAAAAGAGGTATCACAGTAATTGAAAACGAGAATAACGAGTTGGTATCGACTAGCATAGTTACGGAATGGAGAATTTACATCGATTATCGAAAACTGAACAAGGCAACTTGGAAAGATCATTTTTCTTTGCCGCTTTTGGATAAAATGCTAGATAGACTTGCAGGGCGAGACTATTACTATTTTCTTGATGGATACTCGGGGTATAATCAGATTACAGTACCACCAGAAGATCAACACAAGACAACATTCACCTACCTGTACGGTACATTTGCATTTAGACACATGCCATTTGGTTTATGTAATGCACCTGTCACATTTCAAAGATGTATGATGTCTATTTTTACTAACATGGTTGAAAAATACTTTGAAGTTTTTATGGATGATTTTTCAGTATTCGGAGATACATATGATGATTTCCTAGCCAATCTAACCAAGGTACTAAGGTGATACGAAGAAACAAACCTCATACTCAATTGGTAAAAGTGTCATTTCATGGTACGAGAAGGTATTATTCTAGGGCATCGAATAACGAGACATAGAATCGAGGTAGATAAAGTAAAGGTAGATGTTATTCAGAAACTCTCACCTTTAACATCTATAAAGGATGTTAGGAGCTTTTTGTGTAACAGTCCGATTTAGACCTTAATTGAAACAGTGGTTTTAGAACCACGAATCCAAGTCGAAAAAAATTTAAATATTATTTTTCGTGTTTATTGTATGTGAATTTGCATGTGTGAAAATTTCGTACAAAAATTTGATTGTTTGTGTGCTTAATTTGATAAAATGACTTAATTGTGTAAGTTGAAAATTTGATAGTCTAAATTATAATGGTTGAATTGATAGTGGCTTTTTAATATGGAGTATTTATGTTGCAAATAATCCTTTATTTTAGTTATGGCCCAATATACTCATAATGTATGTGTTTATGATATTATTTTATTATGGTTAAATAAGTAAAATATGTTAAATGTTAACATATAATATATTATAACATAAAAAAAAAGCCATGCATATTACTTTGTTCTTGATCTATATAATTTCAAATTAACCTCATTTAAAAACAATTTCATTCAATTTAATCCAACAACACATAAATGGGAAAATTACCATTTTACCCCTGATATTTTACTAGTTTCGACATTGTTGATACAAATTCAAGGTATGTTTTGTTTCGATTTTTGATAATTTTTACGTTTTTGAGATCGTTGCTTCGAATACTTCCCGACCATGCTTGAATTTTTTATTTTGGTGAATATTTTGTGTTATGACATTGATGAATATTTATGTTTTGTGATGTTTGATGATGAAATATTAAAAATATGTTTTAGATTAACATATTTTGTATTGGAGTTTTTGTTGATTTTGAGTTATTAGGATTAAATTGCAAGAATAATAAATTGAGGGACTAAAATGTGAAATAAATGAAATATATGGACTAGTATGAGTATGTTGAAAATTCGGCTCAACTATGTTTTTGTGAGATTTGGTGTATTTTGTGTTTTGTGCAATTTGGACTAAATAGTAAAAATATGAAATATCAGGGGTAAAATGGTAATTTGCCCATTTATGTGTTGTTGGATCAAAATGAATGAAATTGTTTTTAAATGAGATTAATTTGAAATTATATAGATCAAGAACAAAGGAAATCGAACTTGGATCGGGGAAAAACAAAAATAATTGAATAGTCGATTCATAACGTCCGTTGATATCCGAGGTAAGTCTTTAAGTAATTAAGCATGGTTTATTTTGAACATAGAATGATTTACCATGATGATTATAATTTTATAATGTATTAGTTTGATAGTCGAATGAGATATGTCAATGAATTAATGTGATTAAGTTGTATTTGAATGATATCAAAGCTTTAGAAAATGTGTATGTGTTGCATGGAATATTATACGATTCGATATATGTGAAATGTTGTGGAATGATTATATGCTTGTGATGTTCGGGCTTTGATCCTAGCAAGCCTTGTGCTGGTGACTTTGTTCGGATTCGTGCTTAGCAGGCTTAGTGCCGATGAATGAATTTCAGAACTTGGGTCTAGCAGGCCTTGTGCCGGTGTTGAATCAGGCTTATGCCTAGCAGGTTTTAAATCGGTGAATTGTTCTCAAGTTTATGATTACAAGAGTTTAAGATATTGTGGATATTGAACAAGTGAAATTAAGCTATAAAACATTGTATATGTTCGGCCAAACAGGTAAGTACAAGTAAACTTATATCAAACTTGAGTATTCGATTACATGTGAATTTATATTGAACATGTGTATTTGGTTACATGTGAGTTTATATTGAACTTATATTTATATACATTCAATACATGTGAGGTCATATTGAATTCGTAAATTCGGTCATATGTGTTGATTTATTGAGTTGGAATATTAGGTTATTGTGATAATATATCTTGAACTTATATATTAGCCCTTATGAGATAATATAATGTATCTTTCGAATTTGGATATATAGGTAAGTATTTATGTGGTATTATATTTGATCTTGAATATTCAGCCAAGGTAAATTATTTGAGTAAAGTATATCTTTGATGGTACATTTCGGCTTGTATAAAATGTTTTGCTCATTCATTTAAGCTATTTAACTTACTTAAAGCTTACTAAGCTAAGTTAGCTTACTCTGTATGTTTTGTTATTCTATTTTATAGATTTTGGTTGTAAGTTACGAGCTCGAGGATCGTGATCGAAGTCATCCACACTATCGTCAACTTTCAGTATTTTTAAAAGCTTATCTTCGAACTTTTGGCATGTGTAGGCTAATTCGTATTTTGTTCAACTTTGAATATGTATATATTTTGAGCCATGCGAATATGGCTTATTTTTAAAGTACAAATATGGTTATATTTGGCAATGGGTTATCTCATTTTGATTTTAATGTTATGTGAAATGAATGAAAAGTATATGTGATTGGTGTTTTATGATTTGGAAATAGCTTGGAAATGATTATGGGATTTGGTTGTAAATGATAAATCAGTCATGGTACGTGTAAATGTGGTTAAACAATTCGGTTATGGTACATGTTTGGTTAATTATAAATGTGAATTCATATATTAAACTTGTTTAATACATATTTTGAATGGTATGGTAAAGGGTACATTTTGTGTTAATGAATAGAACTTAGTTCGGTTTGCATGTAAAGTGTATCTATATTTAAAGTGATTTGTGTAATGATATACTATGGGAGTTATATGAATTTTAACAAGATGTTAATTATATATATATACATGTACAAGTTGTATATTCGAATGAAGCTTACCATAATGGTTTGGTTTATAATGAAAGTATATGCGTTTGAATATAATTGCTAATGAATAAATGATTTGTGATATTATGATTTAGTTGAAGATGTGTATGATTATTGGGTTGAAAATATGATTGTTTGAATGTCACGAATTTGGTTAAAATTTGAGATATGAGTAGTAATTACAATGTGATTAATAATGCATGTATTATATTTAATTAGCTATGTGTTTAATTTGTATGAATATGACTTGCATTGAAAATGGATAAATATTTGGGATTATGTTTTTTATCAATAACGCCTGATAACCCTAATCCAGCGACGAGTACGGGTTAGGGGGTGTGACATTTTGGGCCACACCTGTTTCTATCGAAGATTCATCAAGGACTTCTCCAAAGTTGCTAAACCCTTATACAAATTATTAGAGAAGGACGCGGCATTCAAATTTGATGAAGAGTGCTTAAGAGCTTTTAAAGATTTGAAGAGTCGATTAGTTTCAGCGCCCATAATCGTCATACCAGACTGGTATTTTTCATTTGAATTTATGTGTGACGCAAGCGACTTCGCGATAGGAGCTGTTATGGGCCAGCGAAGGAACAAAGTTTTTCATCCCATTTACTACACAAGCCGAACTCTGACAGGAGCTCAACTGAATTACACGGTAATAGAAAAAGAGTTACTTGCTATTGTGTTTGCTTTTGAAAAGTTTCGATCTTATCTTATAGGTCCCAAAGTGACTGTCTATACGGGCCACTCGACAATTAAGTATTTACTTGCCAAGAAAGACACTAAGTCGAGACAGATTCGGTGGGTACTTCTACTTCAAGAGTTCGATTTAGAAATTTAAGATTGAAAGGGAATAGAAAACCAAGTAGTAGACCACTTGTTCAGATTGGAGCCACAAGAAGGGAATTCTCCACTTATACCCATTCAGGAAACATTTCCAGATGAATACATACTAAAGGTAAATCATGTCCATAATACCCCTTGGTTTGCTAATATTGCTAACTATTTAGCTTGTGGTTTGATGCCGATTGATAAGACATATCATCAAAAGAAAAAGTTTCTTCACGATGTGAAGTACTATTTCTAGGAATAACCATATTTGTTTAGAAATTATGCAGATCAAATGATCAGGAGATGCGTGGCAGAAGATGAAGTACATAAGATTTTATACCACTGTCACTCAGCTCCAGTGGAGGACACTTCGGAGGAACATTTATTGCGGCCAAAGTATTGCAAGCCGGATTCTTTTGGCCAAAACTGTTTAAAGACGCATATGCTTACGTAAAGAGTTGTGATCGATGTCAAAGGATTGGAAATGTCACCAACAAAAATGAGATGCCTCGAACAAACATCATTGAGGTGGAACTGTTTGATGTTTGAGGTATTGACTTTCTCGATCCTTTTCCTCCGTCTTTTGGTCACAAGTACAGATTGGTAGCAGTAGATTATGTGTCTAAATGGGTTGAGGCCAAGGCATATCCGACAAATGATGCTAAGGTTGTGATGAAGTTTTTGCAAAAGCATGTGTTCACAAGGATTGGAACCCCAAGAGCCATCATCAGTGATGAAGGGTCCCATTTTGTGAACAAGTGGTTGAAATGGTTACTTGACAAACATGGAGTGAAGCACAAGGTTGCCACAGCTTACCATCCACAGACGAATGGGCAAGCTGAACTGGCAAACAAAGAGATCAAAGGCATACTTGAGAAGGTAGTTTGCCCGAACCGACAAGATTGGTCCAAAAGACTAGATGATGCTTTATGGGCCTACAGGACAGCATATAAGACACCTTTAGGGATGTCACCCTATAGGTTGGTCTTTGGGAAAGCCTATCATCTACCCTTGGAGTTAGAGCACAAAGCTTACTGAGCTCTCCAACAACTTAACTTGGATCTTAAACTTGCTAAAGAGAGACGGATGATCCAGTTCAACGAGTTAGAAGAATTCTGAATGTTCTCATACAAGAATGCCAAATTACTCAAAGAGTGACTTAAGAAATGGCATGACAAGCATATTTGAGTTCGAGAATTTGAAGCAGGTCAGCAAGTCTTGTTATTTAATTCCAAATTAAAATTCTTTCCAGGTAAGTTAAAATCACGTTGGTCCGGCCCATTTACAATTTAACGAGTCTATCCATACGGAGTTATCGACCTTCAAGGTAACGGAGGTATTTTCTGAGTCAATGCTCAACTCTTGAAACATTACTGGGGGGATAAAATTGAACGGGATCAAATCTCGTTCATTTTATTGGATATTTAATTTCCCTTATTTTTCTTTTTAAATAAATATATTAGGGTATATTTTCGAGATTATTATGTTTAAATAAATTCTGTCTAGGAGATTGGAACTTAAGTAGGACCGTTTGTGACCCCTCTAATCTTTCCTGAGAATTGATTTTAACATAATCTTCCGAGAAATTGTCCCCTAAATGATAAAATAAATTTTTAGTTTCAAATAAAATGGTCAATTTTGATCCAAGTTTTAAATTGCAACTCAATTTCAGATTTTCTTTAAGTCTAGGTACTTAATTAAATAATTTTCAAAATGTGGTTGTTCTTTTTGTAAATATTAAAAATTAGATGCCTCTTTTTGTAAATATTTCTAAAAGGCTTCTAAAATAAATGTTTTTAGTTTAATAAAAAAGATGATAATTATTAATATATAATTATATCTATTACAATATATATTAATTATTATCAACTTTACGTAGAGTTAGGATTAGTTTTAATTTAATTATATTTTATTTGATACGTTTTTATCTTAATAAATTAATAGAAAATAATAATTTAATATGCATTATACTAATTATTAATTGTTTTTTACTTTGAGTAGAATTAGAACTTAGAATCTTTAATTATTAAATTTCTCTAAGAATTCTACTTTATCTCATATTTCCCTCACTAAAAATACCACCAACCCTCTCTATCTTTCTTCATTCAAACTTCCATCCCACCAAACCACCTAGTGCCATAGCCCTCAACTTCCTAGCCGCAGCACTACCGACAACCTAGTTGGCCAGCACAAGCCTAGCAGCCCTCGCACACAGGCGCACCTGCAGCTCGTCTGGCCTTCTCATTGGCGCTGCACATGCTCCTCAACCCAACTGCGTGGCGCCCATTTCTTGCTCTTTGCAAGAATCGCCGAGCATTTGCTCACACTGAGTTGTACCGCTCTTTGAACCTACTCGATGCGTCTGCTAGCTGCCCAGCACCCGTGCGGCACATGAGCCCTATTACTCACACCAATACCTCATCATTAGCCAATAATCCTCCAACCTATCATAAATCAACCTCTTTTGTTTTCTAATTATTTTTTTAGTAGTTCTTAATTTTTATAAAAAGGTGGTAAGACAAATTTTTCTCTTAAATTTTAAATTTTATTTAATCATTTAATTTTTCAATTTATTGAATTATTAAATTTTATATTAATTAAATTTTTGAGAAATTGTTTTCCATCTTATGTTCAGGTTAATCATGCCTCACAAAAGAACTCATGTCTTTACCCAAATTGACGAATCACAAAGCAAATTCCACTGTGAAGAAGCCAAAGCGAGATACGAAAGTGTTTTCAAGAATCAACAGATACATCTAGAGAAAGACTTCACATTGAAAGAAAGCAATTATATTGATTCCATGGCGCGCATTCGTCAAGTTGCTGAAACTCTCAATTGGGAGTTATTTTGTGAGAAAAAACCTAGTGTGGATGAGGATTTAGTTCGTGAATTTTATGTGAATTTAATATCAAGTGAGTTTACGGAAGTATCTGTCCACAGAATCAAGGTACTAATAACCTCAAATGTTATTAATGAAATCTTTGAATTACCTGATTTTGAAAAAGACGAATATTCTTCCTTGATGAGCGATATTGAGTCTGAAAATTTTCAAGAAATTCTTGAAGAACTTACAGTTCCATATTCCAAGTGGACTGTGTCAAAACAAGGAATTCACACTTGTCGAAGAGAATATTTGACACCACTTGCGAAGGTATGGCTCTATTTCATCTTATTCAGCCTTATGCCTAGTTCACATGGAACTACAATTTCATTAGAACGAATGGTCTTATTATACTCGATTTTAACTGGAAAGATCATTGATGTGGGAAAAATCATCTCGAGAGAGATGCAAAATTGTGCTGCTAGACGTTCTGACCCAACTTACTTCCCTTTTACGATAACAATTTTTTCTTAAAAACTAAAATTCTTGCAAAGTAAAGAAGGCAAGTTATAGACAAGGAACAATCACAGATTGAGACATCTATCGAATAGCTGGAGACTCTGTTCTACAGGAATGAATTGAAGAAAGTAAGGATCCCGAAGAAAAATAAGAAGATCCCACAGAGATTGAACCAATGCAATTAGCTGAAATCCCTGATAAGGCAGAACCAAGAGAACCAGAAGTCGAACCTGATGTCGCAACTTCAATGTTCAGAACCCAATCGCCTCGTCCAGATCTTCGAAATGAGCTGTCAAAATTGATGGACTTAATGCAACATTTGTAGTGGCAGCAACAAGCTTATTGGAGATATTCAAAAATAAAGGATGACTCCATGAAAAGCGCTTTTACAAAAATATACAATGACCGGTTTATTTTTGTGCTTAAGTTTCCAGATTTCTTAGTTGAACCATGGAGTCCACAATTGAAGAGGGGGCAAAGCTATTCATGCAAAAACAAAGATGATGCAGCAAAAGACGAGTCAAATTCGGAAGAATCTGCAAATAAATAAAAAGGGAGGATCTTGACTTTATTTTATTTCTGTTTTTAAGTTATCTTAGGATTAATTTTAATTAGGAATTTTTATTTTCGCATAATAAAACAAGAGGTGGAAATCATTAATAAACAAGTTAAAAAGTATAAAGTGTGGCAATAGATATATACATGTCTAGGATTGGATTTAGAGAGAACTTGGTACTTAAGCAGTCAAATTGACTCACCTCCTCTTTTCTAGAATCCTACCGGGTGTATAGTATCTATTCACTTTTAACAATGAGAACATTGTTCATTTTAAGTAAGGGAACCGAAAAATTGAAATTGCTTCCACTCAGAATATATATTTTTTAATTATGATTAGGATATATTTTGTTCAATAAATTTGAAATTTTGTTAAGTATGCTAAACTTCAATATAAATAAAGTTTGATTATTTCAATAAATTGTTATGTTAGCTTAATAATGACATAAATGTATTTTTAATAAAGCATGCAAATCATATCATAAAATTTTTAGTTCCTTAGGAAAGTTAGGTATGCATGAAAGTTTAAGTCTCTAGAATTGACTTAGTAGTTTCTTGAGGTGAAATCCTAGAAAGCATGGAATGTTGAAAATTATTTAGACAACTTTTGTTTGGACCGTTTGAGCCTTTCAAGCCGACCTTGATGAAATTTTACCTTTTGAAACCCAACTTTGAGACTATATGGCCTAATTTTATTTGAACCTTTGCAATATTTAGCCATCACGTTTCTCTTAATTATCTTTATAATTAATGAATTTTATAATGAATTTTGATTAATTTTGGTCATTTTCGACATATTTGCACAAATGGTGAAAATTGGCTTGGCAGACACTGCTAGAAGCACAAGCATCGAAACGAATGAATTTTCTAGCGAAAGACGGTCCAAATTATGTTTACTAATTCATAATATAATTAATTTTAATTTTAATCCAATTTATTTTGGGTTAAATAAATCATTATTAATTAATTATGAAAGGTGGCCCAGTTGAGCTAAACCGAGAGAACCGAACCAACCAAGCTATGGACAGCCCAAAATCGTCCAGCATGCTGACCCAATTAGCTTACTTGTCTGATTAATTGGCTTGCAAAAAAGCCCTTGAAGACTTCGTCAAATTGTAAACAAACCCCTCCTCTTTTAGTGTCTTTCTAGATTTGCCCCAGCCTTAATATAGCAAGTTTGACATGTGTGGCCAGCAATGGGAGGGCTCTTTGGCTACTTATTTTGGTTATTTTTATCAGCCCTCTCACCTTATAAAAACCCCCCTTAGCTTCTCATTTCAACACATCTTAAGCATTCACATCTTTTCTCTTTTCTCTCCAATTTCTCTCTTCTTTTCCATTCCAAATTCCCTTGTTCTCTTGCTGATTTCTCCTCTTGGAAAAGGGGCATTCATCAGCCATTTGCAGCAGCAATTAAGTGTTCAAAGTAGCCTTGGTCAACGAGGACAACGGAGAAGAAATAACAGAGCAAACTAGTCAAGTCACGGAAAAACACCGAATTTGATTCTTGTTCCCTATCTCTTTAATTTTTGTTGTTGTTATGATGAACATATCTATGGATATTTATGTTGTTGGAATGGTTAATTTAATCAATTTAGCTTGAATTTAATTCGGTTAGGTTGATTGCATTTCATTTGCTAAAATTGTTAAAATTGTGTTTATGTTGTTATAGGCCTCGGTATGATGCTTGATTAAGTAAAATCATGACTAAGTTATTCTTGCATTACAATTGTGAGGTAGCTATGAATTAATTATTTAAACAGATTGAAATTATAATTAATGGACACGGTACTTAATCAGTGCATGTTTAATCATCTAAGGTAGCTGAGGGTTAAATTAGCAATGGTATTTGACGATACATTTGTCTTGTATAACTTGCAAGATTATTGTGATTAAACTGTTTCAAGGTAGGGATACCTTGTTACCTCACGTAGTCTTTTATGTGCTTACTAGATTTAATTAATCGTTTGAATTGACATAGGGATATGTATAAGAGATTATTTCGATTTAATAAAATGTATGTGAAATAACATATTTGTCTATTAAGATTTGTTTAACCGATTGAATTGACATAGGGATATAGTCAAGAGATGAATGAATTTTGGTAGGTGAGTTTGTTCATAAGTTAGCAAATTACGGAGTTGCCGTGAATTTATTCGTAATAATATAAACATGAGTTTAATAATTCTAAGTTAAGAAATGTAATTAATCTAACACAATTATGCCATCTTGATTAGAATTGTATTTTGAAACCGTGCATTTGAGATTTATTTATTTAGTTTACTTAGTTTAAAATCTTAGTTTTTAATCACCCTCTTCAAACAAAATATTTTTCTTCACCAAAGTGTTTTAAATAGCATTCATAAATAATTTTTTTCACAGTTCTTATGGGTATGATAACTCGACATTTACTTGTCACTTTATTACTTGTTGCGATTGTGTACACTTGCACATTTCCATCGTTCTAAGCACATGGCCACCACACGGTCATGTGCACCTGTAGATTTTAGGGACTTCGTAAACCACACAACCTTAACCTGTCACACGACTTGCCACACGGTCGTGTCTCTACTGTAGGGTAATTTATCATTTTCCACACATCAAGTTGTTACACGGCCTGGCCACATGACTGTATACCCTTTCACACAATCTTAGCTTTCTCACACAGTCGTGTACCCCTATTTTACAGTTTCTCTGAAAATTTGTGAATTATTCTATTTAGTCCCTATATAGTCTCCGAATTATTTTTAGAGTTTTATTTCACACAATTGAGTCCCTAATAATATGTATACTTTGAAATATACGATTTGATTGACTGAATTATTATTATTTTATGCATGATCTGTGAATGATACATGCCTACTACCATGGTATTTCTGATAAACTGTTACTTTTATTTTTGTCACTGTATTACTGATTACATGTTCAGCATACCTATTTTTACTATTGAACCGAATACATGTTAAGTATGTCTATTATTTCTGTATTTTTCTTTTATAAGCATGACATATTACATTTCATGGGGTGAGACGATATGAAAGGAGAAAGTACTGACAGTTTAATAATCAACAAATACTGGCGGTTCATTCACAACTTACTGGCAGTTTATCTACAAACTTTTTATCTGAAAATACTAGTAGTTTATCTACAATTTTTACTGGCAGATTATCTACAAATTACTAATGGTTTATCCACAGCACAATGTGCAGAGATGGATGAGCTCTAGGGAACTCTTACTGTGGTGTGTAGTAGAGTTAGGTAGGATCTTTTCTGATAAATTAAAATTGCATTTTCCGTTCATAAAGCATTTACATGAAAAACTGTGAATTCTAATGTATTATATTGATCAGTAGATTTGAAAAATCGAAACTCTAATTTGCTATTCAATTGTGATTGTTCTATGCGTTGTTATTTCGTATGTCTTGTCTATTGTTTTGCACCGGTTTTCTTGTGATATGACTCACACTAAGCTTATTAAGTTCACTCCCACTTAATTTTCATCTTTACAAATAACCAAACAAGGTTAGGACACAGACTCGACATACAGAGGGCTCGACTCGATTATTTTAGCTAAAAGTATTTTAGATGTATTTATATAATTTATGTTATTTCAGCATTGTAATGCTCTATTTGAATTGTGGCATGGAACTTAGATTTTGGATTTATTTGGCATGCATGACATTTAATTTGATTTTAAGACATTGAAACATGAATTTTGAATTAATTATGCATAAAATTGTGGTTTTCTTCATCAAAACTATTTTGAATATAACTTTTCTGCTACGATATCACATAAATGAGATTTTGAAAAGTAAACAAATTGAAAATCAACTTTTGCTAAGTAAACTTTAAAACCCATCGTTTTTTGGAAAATTATATCTTTTAGTGAAGAGAAGATAACAAACTATTTTTTTCTTCAAAAATAAGTAAATGTTTTTAAACTACTATTTTATAAATTCTGATAATTTTGCTAGGCCATTTCGGTGGCCAATGTAATCTTCAGAATTCGGTTGTAACGTTTAGGCTGAGTTAGGGAGATTACATTTAGTGATATCAGAGCCCAGGTTTTCAAAACTCGGACTGTGAAATTTTTAAATGAGTTTATATGCATGTATTTAGAAAAGCGGTATTTGGGAGGGGGAAATCATTCCACAAACTTATGAAAAATGAGTTTCTTCAAAAAAAATAAAATTCGAGACTCTGATGTCAGTCCTAATTTAATTATTGTTACCTTTGAAACTTTAGATTAGTTGTAAACTTTAGACTGTAAACACTCAGGAAAAATAGCTAATGCTTGAACTTTTATGTGAAAATTATAGATATACTTTAGACTATAAATTTCGTGAGATCATTATGAACACTGAAGGTAAACATAGTAGAGGTAGGTCGCGTAGGGTTGCTCCTGTTGAGTTGCCCACCATTCAGGGTGAAAACCCATTTTTTAAGGTAGATTATGTGGAGAATTCAACTACCAATGGTGGCGAAAGTTATGAAAATGGAGATGATGCAGTGTCACAAGCGATTATGAGGGTTCTGTAGAGGGTTGCTGAGCTCAAATTGGATCTGGGAGTCGTGGATCTATTACGGAAAGGCTTTGATCTAAAAGGGCTAAAATATTCAAAGATGTTGTTAGAACGACCCCTACGGTGGCAGAGTACTAGATGAATTTGATAGAAAAGATTCTGGAGGAATTTGATTGTACTCTAAAATAAAAATTAAAAGGTATTGTATCCTTACTAAGGGAAGAGGCCTATTGCTGGTGGCAACCTGTTGTGTAAGGTACGCAGGCTGAATGGTTGACCTGAAAATATTTTCAAGAGGCCTTTCAGAAGAAGTCTATAGGCACTAGGTATGTGGAAGCCCACAGAATCGAGTTTATCGAGTTGAAACATGGAGAAAGGATTGTGGCGAAATATGAGGTTGAATTTCTGAGACTCAGTCGCTATGCTCAAGGTATGGTCACCACGGAGCAAGATAAATGTGTGAGGTTTGAAAATGGAATGCGCTTTGACATCAAAATACAGGTTGCTCCACACTAGGAAAGAGTGTTTGAGACCCTATTGTAGCGACGTAAAATTTTAGCTTTGGTCGCTAGTTGAGGCGATCATTTGAAAATTTGAAAACCGACTTGCGATTTTATTAAAAAGGGGATTCGCCACCGATCTTTTTTCCTAGGTTTGATCAGACACCTAATAAATCCTCTTTTTTAAAAGAAATTTTATTCCTTAAACAAACAGAAGGCCGAGTTTAGGTCTACGTTAAAAGCCAGAGAAAAAATAGGGTTCGGGAGTCGGTTACTCGCGAGGAAGGTATTAACACCCTCGCGACGCCCAAAATTGGTATCTTGTTAAACATGTGTTGTCTTAATTTCAAAAATACGAGTTCAATATAACATTTAATCATGATCCGATTAAAACACGAGAAATTTCAAGTTTTTCGGTTTCTTTTGAGAAGGATGTTCCGTTTTTAACACGAACCGATTAATATTCACCCAACATAGCGATGAAATCGATGACTTAATGTTAAATCGGTACGTTGCCTTATTGTTAAAAAGTATAAGTAAAACATTATTATAATAAGAATTCGTAAATGATGCAAACAATGATGCAATTAATAAAAATATTAATAACTAAGAATATTAAAACAACAATAACCATATTTTCAAGAAAATAAAAAATAATGTATTATTAATATAATAAGAAAAATAATATATTTATAACAATAATAAAAAATAACAATATATACATAAAAAATATATATGTACATAAATATGTGTATATACATGTTAATAATGATGAAAAGAATAATAATTATACTAATAATAGTGGTAATGGTGATGATCAAGGAGTAATAAAGCAAGTATAAGTATGAACAAGAAGATATATGTATGCATAATAATATTAAAATAAAATAATAAGCAACAATAATGAAAATAATAAGTATAAATATAATTATATATATAAAAATAATATTATATATAAAAATATATTGTATACACATATAATAAAATATATACTAATGTTAATAATAAATATAATAGGGGTAAAAATGGATATAATAATAATAAGCAATAATACGGTATTTAAAAATATATACAATATAGCTATTAAAAATATATATACATGAGATAATATAAAAAATAATATAGTATTCAAATATATACATGATATATATAAAAGTACAATATTAAAAAGATATATATACGTAATATATAAAAATGTATACATAATATGATATTAAAATATTTACATAACATTTACATATTAGAAATAATAATGTTAAAGGTACCTATTAATAATATTATATAAATATATACCTATATATGTTAAAGATATATACATATAATGATATCAAAAGTATGCATGTAATATAAATATAAAAATACATACATAATGCAGTTATTAAAAATATATATAATATAATAAAATATATGAATAATAGGAATAAAATAGATATAATAATATATACATAAGATGTTATTAAAAATATATATATAACATAGTATTCAAGAATTTATACGTGGGATGATATAAAAATATATACATGGAATAGTAAAAGAAATATATAACAAATAACCTTAAAAATATATATATAATAAAATACATACAATATATACATATATTTAGAAATGATAATAATATATAAAAAAATTCATATGCTACATAAATACGTACATAAATAATAATGGTGTTAGAAATATACAATATAGTATTAGAAATATACATAATAGTATAAAAGATATATAACTAATGATACTAAAATATATGCATAATAATATATGTAAAATATATTCACAATATAGTTATAAAAACATATATATACACATAATATAGAATTTAGAATATGCCTAATATATTAAAAGAGTATACATATAATATAATATTATGACAAATAATAATAATAGTAAAACTATTAATAATAGTATATAATATATATACGTATAACTATTAAGTAGAAATAATGATAATGAAATGCTAATAAATAAAACTATAATAACCATCACAGTAACAATAGTGTAATTAATATTTAAATTAAGATAAAATAATGAGAAAAGTAAAAAAAGGACGAAATTGAATAGAAAAATGAAATTTTGAGGCGAATTCGAAATAAAAATAAAAAGTAAGGGCTTATTTGAATGCGCGTAAGGTATAGGGGGACTAAATGAGAAATTTTCTCCAAACCCCAAAATGCGCGTTTCATAGGGGACTAAATTGAAAAGCGCAAAAAAAATGGGGTCAAATTGAAAATAAAAAATGACTTAATTGTAAAAGAGTGAAAAAGCGGAAGGACCGCGCGCATAAATAACCCATTAATCAAAAACACGCGGATCCTCTAGCGGGTCGGGTCGGACGGATCGGGTATAAGCCAAAACGACGTCGTTTTGGGGTTAAAGGGTAGCCCCCAAAACGACGTCATTTTGGGAAGCTATATAAAGGCCAAAATCTTCAAAAAAAATCATTTGCAACAGCAGAGGGAAAAAAAAAGAGAGGAAAGGGGGAGTGGGAGATTTTCGGCCACAGGGCCGGTCACCGTCCGGTCGCCGAACCATCACCGGCTGTCGCCGCTGGCCACCGTCGGCCACCGTTTACGGTGGCCGGAAAATCAAAAAAGGTATTTTTTTATTTTTTTAGTTTAATAATATATATATTTTATATGTATATTGATGGGGAAATAAAAGAAATATGTACGTATGTATGCGAAAGATTAAAAAAAATACCCTTTAGTCCGTTTGCTTTATTTTTTCTTCGAATGCTTACTATTACTTCTGCATTCTTTGGGATTGTTTTGTTGTTTGAGTATATGATGAACTTGCCGAATGTTTTTTTTGTATTTTTCAAAGAAAAAAAATGTCGAATCCTTTTACAAAATTTCATTTGGGTTTTTATAACCCTTTTACATATATCTTTTCTATTGTTTCTGTCCTTTCTTTCTAATCTCTTGCAGGTGCAAGTGGCTGATGGGACAAGGGGCTGACAGAGGAGTAGCGTTGCAGAGGGCAGTTGGTGGAGGCAGGTGGCTGCCAGTGGCTAGGGTTTCAGCTTTTCTGAAACCCTAGTTTAACTAATAGGCTAGGTTAATTTTAGGTTTTGGGCTTTAGGATAGTTGGGCTGATGTTTGGGTTTAAAATGTTGTAAACGGGTTTGGGTTTTGTGGGTTTAGTTGTAATGTATTTGGGCAGGCAAATTTTGGGCTTCTACACCTATGTAATAGCCCGCCCGGTGAAGTCTCTATACCTGGTTATTTTTTGGTGTGTTTTGGTAAAATAAGGATATATGTGAGTAAGTAATGTGTTTGTTTTGAATAAGTATAGGAAAGTAATTTGTTTGTTTTGAATAAGTATAGGAATCTATGTGTATGCACCATTTGGCAAATTATTTGTCTTGGCGAGTTCTGCAATTTAGCAGACTATTCTGTTTAGTATTCTCCAACCCAGATGTTTTGGAGAACTCAATAAGTTTATAGTTGTTAGATTTTTTTATTATTTAAGTATGGTAATTTGGCTAGTTAAATCGAGACTTAGTTAGAATAAAACTAGACTACTATAAATGATAAGACTCAAATTAAATTAAGAGCACTTAATCACGATAATCAAGAGAGTTAGTGAATTTATCTGATTTTTCCACTAATCCTTGTCTCCGAGCTTAAGTATATAAGGTCAAGCGGTGGTCTTTCTGAACACTTTTACTATTTCTTCTTCTTTCCAGACTTTCTCTGAAAAACTTTTTGAAAACTTAAGTTCAGAACAACCCCCTTTAAAGTAAGGTTCGTAGTATTCAACTAACTTATACGTTAGTGCCAGCTTACTGGTAATTACTAATGAAACTTAGGTTATTCTTTAAGTCATTTACGTGTTTTTTATTTTGCATGTATAAGTGCTAGAATGGTGTGTGAGGAAGGAAACTTTCTGATTCTGTATGAGTGTTGTTGATTCTTGCATGCATGATCAGATTTAATAGAATAGTGATTTGATATGTTAAATTATCTTTATTTTAGCTCAAGAAGATAACGAAGGTCCAAGTGATAAGGGCAAGGGACCTGCTTTATAGACTTGTGTTAGAGTTTCTAGTGAGTTCCTTCTTACTTCCATGTGTTGTAACTTTATTTATTTATATTTTGTGTAAGGTAAGTATTACTCAAGGATGAAAAGTGTGTGAGTGTGTAATGAATGAAAATTGTTGTGTAGGTAATGGTTATCCAAAGTTATCAATTTGAATGCAGTCCGTTTGTAATATGAAGTAAACGTTACTCTTCATGCTCAAGCGACAACCATCTAGTTCTGATATGTACGAAACAATATGTGTAACAGCTCATTTTCAGTGAAATCGGAACAGTGATTTTGGGAGCACAAATCCAAGCCAGAAACAAAATTTATTTTAATATTATTGCATGGTCTGTATTATAATAGAAATGCTATATGAAAATTCTAATAAGAAAATTTTACCGATTATGTGTTTAACTATGGAAAGGACCTAATTGCATAAAATGCAAAAGTTGAGTTCTAGTAGCTATAAGTATCAAATAGCTATAGAATTTAAAACTTGAGTTCCTTATATGGTAATTAGACCATTAAAAAAAAGTTAGTAGATATTTTTGATGAATCATCCATGGAAAATTAGAAAAAGGCAAGGACTAAATTAGAAAGTGAAAAAATTAATGGATGATATATAATTAAATAGAAATATTATCATTTTATATCATCTTCATCCCTAAAATATACATAGAAACCCTAGGAAAGAGAAAACAAGCTTTCTTGACTTAATTGGGTAAGTATTCTTGTCCCGTTTTTAGTAATTTTTATATTTTTGAGACCAGAATAGCTTAATCTATTTATTTTAGGGATTAATTTGAAAATTTATCAAAGTATCAAAGTTTTTTCATGGATGAATATGCAGAAATTTTAAAATTTATTGTAGAAAATGAAAGGTTGTTGATAGATAAATAACTTTTACAAAGTGAATTTTGATGAAATTATGATTTAGGGATTAAATTGTAAAGATATAAAATTTATAGAAAAATTCTAAATTTCGTGAAATACATATGCTGTAAATATTATATGAAAATTTTGGTTAGGCTTGGAATAAGGATTAAATTGTATGAATTTCATTTTTCAAGCCTAGGGATGAAATTATCATTTATGAAAAGTATAAGAGTAAAATGGTAATTTTTCCTAGGATGTAAATGGAATCTAATTGAATATGAAATGTGATAAATTGATGATTAAATTCATTTATATAGATTCGGACAACTCAAATTCGAAGCTAGATCGAGGAAAAGAAAAAGTTTCGGATTAGTAGATTTTCATATACAAATAAGTGTCGAGGTAAGTTCGTGTAACCAAATTGTGCTTATTTATATGCTTGAATTGAATGTGGTATGTGATTTTATGAATTATATGAATGTTAAAAATAAATAAAATAATCTTATGTTCAATTATATCCAGAAAATATTAAGTTCCGTTTGAATAATAAAATTCGATGGATATATGTAATTTCCCGTATTACATGTGGTCCTACATATGTTGCAGACAAAATATAGCTCGGACGAGCAATCCTGTTATAGCCCTCTCGAGCATCCTGTTATTCCTGAAAGCATCCTGATCGGTAGTGATTATCATGTGTTGCGCACTACTGCAGCTCTTTGTAAGCGTCCTGTTACATAATCCAATTGGTTGTGATCTAGCATAAAATGCGGACACAAACGCTGCTCTATGTAAGCGTTCTGATATTGGCTTTTATGAGCTTCCTGACATGGCTCGCTTGAACTCCCTATTACCTTATCTAGTGCTCCATGATATTAACTCTTCGGAGTTATCTGTTAAGCTCTATGAGCTCCCTGATTAAAACTCTTATGAGTTTCCTGTTTAGCCCGGATAAGTGTCCTATTACATGGCTCAACTGAGCATTATGATATGTGGCCCGAAAGTGTGCTCACTGATTAAGTGCCCTAATGGGTACCCCTGATTATGAGTTGACGGTTTACAGTTTTGTACACCTTGTGTGTACTACCTGAGTATCCATCAATATTTCAATAATTCAACAAACAAAACTTCTGACATGAAAAATTATAAGATTAAAAGAGTTATGTCCTGAATACTTCTGAATACTTGAAAGAGTGTAGCATGATGAGCTCGTTCATGTTTATTTGATCTATATGTGAATTATGTGACTAACTTACTTATTTGAGTGTAAGTGATTAGGCAAATTGCCAATTTATTGGAAAGCATGTTATTGTATGCTTATTGTAATGAATGTGATTGGTAAGTTTAATTCCTGTTATATAAACTTACTAAGCATTAATTGCTTACTAGGTTTTATTTTCTCTGTTTTATAGTGCTCAAAAGCTCGCAAAGGTTGGAGATTAGTCGAAGCATCATCACACTATCCACTAGCTCGTTTTGGTATAAATAGTAAACTAATTTTGGTATAATGGCATGTATAGGTTAACTTGGCCAAATGATGACTTGTAAATGGATGTTTATAATCTAGCCATTGATATGGCTAGTGATGTTTGATTTGGTATATTACTACAAAGTTATATCAAGTTAATATATATGTATGGTAAGGTTAGATTAAATTAATGTAAACTATATACCTTAACAAAAAGGTAAGTTTGGTTATATGAATATAGGTAATGTTATATCATACTTGTTAATGATGTTTGCTTGGTTTAATGCTTGGAATTGATTGATTTATGTGTGTAAGTGTTTTGGCAGGTTGATGGAAAAAGTTTGGGTGAGAAATAAGGCTAGGAAATGGCCTTATTTTGTCCACACGAGTAGACACACGGGCGTGTGTCTTGACCATGTGTGACACACGGCCTGCCATATGGGCATGTGGTTTGGCCGTGTGTCCCCTACATCTTAAAATTTAGAAACAAAATGCTCAGAATTGGGCACACGGGCAGAGACACGGGCGTGTGTCTCAGCTGTGTGTGATACACGGCCTAGAATAAGGTTGTGTGTCTTGGCCGTGTGAAACCTGAACCTAATTTATGAAAATTAAATTGACCATACAGCCTAACACACAGGCATGTGGCATACCGTGTGGCACAAGTCAGAGAGTTACACGGGTAAAGACAAGGGCTGGGACATGGTCGTGTGCCTCACATCGAATGCCCACATGGCCTGAGACATGGGCATGTCACTTGGCCTTGTGGCCAACCCACACGGGCATGTGACCTACCCACACGGGCGTGTGATCCCTGTTTATAAGAAAAATTTTGGAATTTGAGAAAAGTATTCTAAATTCCCGATTTAGTTTCGACTTGATTCAAATGTTTAAATTGGGCCTCGATGGTTCATTCAAGGGAAAATATGATTAGTTTTGGATATAAATAGTAAATGACATAATTTACATGAAATTATTCTGTAAATTCTGGTAATACTCCGTAACTCTTTTCCGGCGACAGATACGGGTTTGAGGTGTTACAATAAGAACTAATATGTGAAAAGGAGATATGTTTGTATAGCCTCTGATAAAGCAGATATATTGTAAACCAGATTGGCAGATCACAATAAAACATGCTCTTTAGAATGAAGAAAAATTTATATGTGAATGATACATAACTACTATCACGGTATTTCTGATAAACTATTACTATTATTTCTATCACTGTATTACTAATTGCATGTTCAACATGTCTACTGTTACTATTGAACCAAATACATGTTAAGCATGTCTATTGTTTCTGTATTGTTCTGTTACAAACATGACATATTGGTTTGCATGGGGTGGGACGATATGAATGGAGGAAGTACTGACAGTTTAATAATATGCAAATATTGATGGTTTATCCATAATTTTTATTGGAAGTTTATCTTCAAACTACTGGTGGTTTATCCACAATGTGGTGTGTAGGGATCGATGAGTTTTGGGGTACTCTTATTGTGGTGTGTAACGGAGTTAGGTGCATTTGTCATTCATAAAGCATTTAGATCCAAAACTGTGAATAAGATATTATATTGATGACTAGATCTGAAAAACTGATTTGCTATTCAATTGTGATTATTCTATGAGTTGTTATTTTATATGTTTTGTCTACTATTTTGCACTGTTTTTCTTGTGATAGGACTCACACTGAGCTTCTTAAGCTCACTCTCCCTTAATTTTCATCTTTATAGATTATCCATAAGGTTAGGACACAAACTCGACATATGAAGAGCTCGACTCGATTTATTTCAGCTAAAAGTATTTTAGACGTATTTATATGATTTCTATTATTTTGGAATTGTAATGCTTTATTTGAATTGTGGCATGGGATTTATATTTGTGTTTATTTGGCATGCATGATATTTAATTTGATTTTAGAATATTGAAATATGGATTTTGAATTAATTATGCATAAAATTGTGATTTTTCTTCATCAAAACTATTTTGAATATCACTCTTTCGCTGCAATATCACGTAAATGAGATTTTGAAAAGTAAATAAATTGAAAATCAACTTTTGCTAAGTAAATTTTAAAATCCATCATTTTTGGAAAATTATTTCTTCTAGTGAAAAGAAGATAACACGCAATTTTTTTCTTCAAAAATAAGCAAATGTTTTAAACGACTATTTTATAAACTTCGATAATTCTACTAGACTATTTCGGTGGCCAATGTAATTTTTAGAATTTGGTTGTAACGCCTAGGCCAAGTTAAGGAGGTTACAATGTTATTTTCATTCAACTCATTTTAACACCCAACTTTAATAAGTTTTCATTTTGGCCAATTATTTTTTTTAATGAATTATATTTTTGTCAAAAAAATATGAATCTATCCAGGAATTGAGTTATTTAGCTGTGGAAATGAAACCCAAAATTTTCCATAAAAACTCAAGTTTTTCCTATAAAACTCTGGTAATTCAAAACCTAAGGATTTTCTTCTCTTTTCTTTTACTAATAAACTAAAATTAATTCTAAAAGAGGGGAAGGAAATTAAATAGATAAAATGTTTTTTCTTGTAAAAATCTAAGTTTTCTAAATTAAAACCTAGGCAATCCCTTGTAAAATCTCAAGTTTTCCCTTTTTTTTTGAAAAAATTGAAATTAATAATAAAAATAAAAAATAAAAAAACTATTTTTTCTTTATAAAAATTCAAGTTTTTCTTATAAAAATCCAGGTAATCTCCTGTAATAAAAAAACTTATGTTTTCTCCTTTTACTAAAAAAGAAAATTAAAAAGATAAAATAAGTGATGAAAATAAAAAAATTTTAAAGTTTAATGATTAAAATGAGTATAGAATAAGATGTGACAAATAAAAATAATTTTTAAATATAATGCGCAAAATATATAATAAAAAAAATAGTTAATTGTGAGTTATGAGAATTGAAACTTTCTAATTTAACCTTTAATTGAAAAAGAAATGAAGGGAACTAACGTTTCCAATGCATTAAAAATTATAATAAAATGGAAAGGAAATGAAATCAACGTGAAAAACAAGGAGCTAGAGAAGGCATCAAATAGAAAGAAATCGTAGATGAGCCAAAACTTCATTTCATCTACTTTTTTTTTTTTAAAGAAAATTAAAAAAATAAGAATGTATCAAAAAGTTAAGCATAGAAATAAATTCTCTTTCTTTTTCCTAAAAAAAAAAGATAAGATGTTTTATCTTCAACTATTAAAATTAATACTAAATATTTTTGAGCATCATATTAATAAAATTAAGTCAAAATTTTAATATTTGCAATTATCAACTACAATAAGGTCTGTGGAAGTATTGGCTAATGCCCAAATCTGTGTTGCATTTTCGTATACGTGAATTATGAATTCAAATTTTATTTTATTTTAAGTCTAATTTTATCTAAGTTTATTCTAGTTTAGATAATAATAAAAAATTTATTTATCAATTCGTCTCGTCTATTTATGCATGTAATAGTTTTATTATTATTTATAATTTCATTTGTGAAACCGATAATTATATCATTTGGTCCTAAAGTTAAATTCTCAAATTATTTATTATTTATTATTCGATTCAATTCGTTTATTTTTTTTTATTTTATTGTACTATTTTTTTTAGTTTTGTATGATTAAAAAGTATATTTTCCCAGACTTCGTCTGTGGAAATCCTTTTATAAATAATAATGATATGTGCCGAAAGTAGTTAATAAATTTCATTCAAATACGTTTTTATCATTTGTAATGCATATATTATTTTTAGTATTTTGCTACTGTTATCATCTCTCTACTACAATTAAGAATTTAATATCTATTTTTTAATTTTATGTAATTTCGTCGTCGTTGGTTAGTTGAAATAGTAATTATTCTAGCTAAAATGTTGAGTTCGAATTTATCCCTTAAAAATATTCATTCCAACTTCATGTAAAAATATATGTATTGTGTTAGAACAATATTTTAAAGAGAAATTCATGTAATCATGTTATCAATATAGTTAAGGATTCTAATTATTTGGACTAACTAATTTCATTATAAAAACAGATTACTAAATTATATCAAATTAAAATATAATAACTAAATCTCAAATGCGAGCATAGTAGAGAGATCGAAGATGCAACTTTACCATTCTATTATAATGACTAAAAAAAAGTTGTCTTTAGATAACCCAAATATTTAGTACCCTACATTTTTTTTTTTTAGCTGATGTGAACTTTTTTAATAACACTCATCCCAATTCATTATGTTAAAATATTTTTTTATTAGAATAGTATTTTTTCAAAAATCAACATAAAATATTTAATTAAAATAGTTAAAGATGTTAATTATTTAGAATAATTAATGTTATTGGAAAATTTGAGAATCAAATTATATCAAAATTAAAATATAAGAATTAAATCTCAAATGTTATTATAATAGAGGGACCAAAATTGAAGTTTTACCATTATAATTATAATTAGGATTTTGGGTGCTTAGGTTTGATACGCATGGTACATTTGCGTAGTGAATTTAAGTAATAGTTTAATTTTGATTGTAGTTTAATTTTGTTGTACACTATATTAATTGAGTAGACTATATGCAATTAAGAATTGTAGTGATTCCCAGGGGCGAAGTCAGAATAATTTTGTAGGGAGGTCAAATAAAATTTTAATTTTTTATATTCTATATCTTTATCATTTTTAAAGGATTAAATTAAATTTTTATAATTTTAAAGGGCTATAGTATAATTTTAAATTTATTAATTTAAAATTTAAAAAAAATTAAAGAACTTAAATAATAATTTTTCATTTTAGAGGGCTATAGTACAATTACCAAACTCTTACACCATATTTGAACAAACCCCTTACAATTAGGTAATATTCTTTTCTTTTCTTTTATCTTTTTCTTTTATTTTTACTCATTTAATATAAAAATTTATTTACTAAACACTTCAAAATCTCTTACTGTTATAGGCCAATTTTGGGCCGTTTATAAATTGCTTGGGCCCAAGACAAATTACCCAAACCCCAATTAGCGACCAAAGCAAATTTTACGTCACTACAGTTGGCGACTCCGCTGGGGAACTTTTTTTGAGAGTCGTGTCTGGAATAAACTCGCGTTGTCAAAATTTTTAAAGTTCCTTGTTCAAATTAATATCTAGTCGTGATCCTCAAATTGTGTTTTCAAAATGTCATGCATTCGCATTATGTTTTTCTAACTCATTTCGTCTTTTTTGTTTTTCAACTTTAAGTTTTAT
This sequence comes from Gossypium longicalyx, assembly GCA_025698465.1. Taxonomy (NCBI): domain Eukaryota; kingdom Viridiplantae; phylum Streptophyta; class Magnoliopsida; order Malvales; family Malvaceae; genus Gossypium; species Gossypium longicalyx. Next base: position 65,571,341 of record CM047001.1, on the reverse strand, counting down.
GGTTTTAGCTTTGTAGTTTTTTTTTAAAATAAAACGTAAAGGTTTGTGAGTTTCTCCCCACACACCGTGCACTTGCATTTTTGCATAACATGAGCTCTCTACCCGGGCTTCTTCCGTTTAAGTGGAAGTAAACACTATGCCTTCGTGAGTTAACTCGTCCCTCCGTACAGGCTAGTGAATACTTCCAGGTTACATACGACTTATGCTTTCGTGAGTTAACTTGTCCCTCCGCATAGGCATAAGTAAATGTAATCCCTCAAATTGAACTCGTGAGCCTGTGATGGGCTACGACCGAGGCTTCGTACTAGTCTTAGTAGACGATAGTACGAACAATTCGAGTACCTATCTAGAACCGAAACCGCATATAGTGAACCGTACGAGCCACCTAATTAGAGCCATACCGAACCTCTGTCCGTTAATAGTCACCAAAATAAGTGCACGGGAGGAACGCCTCTTACCTTTTGCATTTTCGCTTTCTATACAAGGGGATTGGGTCTGTTTAATAAACTAGATCGGGTAGTTCGATTTGTTAAATTTTCCATGTTTTACTGCCTGTATTTAATTACTAATAAAGGTTGTTTGTCTTTGTCTTATTGTTTTCATCATGCATTATAGGCATCATATTAGGAAGGTGTTGACTAGAGATCGGTTGCCAAAAAATGGGTTTCTAATGGAAGAGTCAATTATACAAACAATCGAGAAGAATGTCGTGGTTCGGGACTGGTCTCTAAAAACTCAGAAAGAAAAAGGGGATAGTCTAGTGAAGGGATGTATTGCCAATCTGCCCGAGCACGTAACTGTGAATGTTCGCCAAAATAACCTTAAAGACTTGGTTCAGATTTGGAATCAGTGGGACTCGGACGCTAAGGGTATATTCACTAAGAAGTACAGAGATATAGCCCACTTGATCACTATCAACATAGACGAGCGTTTGATTCAAGCCATGATCAGATTTTGGGATCTGGCCTACCATTGTTTTACCTTCAATCAGGAAGACATGACCCCGACTATAGAAGAGTACGCTGCTTTACTTTGTGTCGATAATGTACAACCCTATAAGATATATGTGAAAGAGCCTAAGCCAATGACCTTCAAGAAAAAGCTAGTGAGATTGACAGACATGACTGACACATGGGCTGAAAAACAAATAAAGAAGAAGAATGAAGTCGTCTATATCCCGTGGTTCTCCTTGCGAGATTTGGTTCTGAACCACCCCGACATGTTGAAGAGGGTAAATCTGTTCGCTTTGGCCATTTACGGTTTGGTCATTTTCCCAAAAGTTGCAGTAGTGGATTTATTTGAAAGGTTAAAACAAGGAATCAACCCTGTCCCAACTATCCTGGCCGAAACCTTCAGGTCACTAAGCAGCTGTAGGAAGAAAGGGGAAGGTCGTTTTATCGGATGCGCGCAGTTACTCAATGTTTGGATTTTGAGCCACTTTTGGAAAGTAGAGCGCACACCGTTCCATATGTTTTCCAAAACATTCGCCCCGTTAGAAGCTTATCTCGAGAAAGAATGGTCAAAGGAGGTCATCGAGCAACATTGGGTCTTAGTTTTTCAGAACCTTCGCGCCGAGGACATAACTTGGATAGTATCGTGGATACGTCCGTCAGTTTTGTTATACAAGGTTGGAAATCAAGATTGGGTGCCACTACTCGGGTTATGGGGAGGAGTTGGATACGCTCCATTAATGGTCCAAAGGCAATTTTGTTCACAACAATTCATACCCGCCACCGGAGGATTAGCACAGTTCGAGTTTGCTTTTGCAGGTGAGGGATATATGAAGAGGGTCCGAGGCGCTGCAAAATCTTGGAAGGAAGTTCATCTGATGGAGTTGGCCCTGTACGCTGATACTCTCACTCAAGATTACGACGTATGGAGGATACGGCGGGTAAATAGTCAGTAAGTTTCGTCAATGAGTTACGCCTTTCAGAATCCCTTCTTAAAGGAATTGCCGTCCGAGTTAAAAATGGCAAGACAAGAATTTGAACAAGAAAAGGCCAAGATGTCTTGGGACCTTAGTGCTCTTCAAGAGGAAAACTACCAGCTGAAGATCGACATTCAGATTGAAAGATCCAGAACCGAGAAAGTTCAAAAAGAAGCTGAAGTCGTAAGAAATGATTTAAAGGACCTTCATCTGAAAAATAAGAAGTTAAGAGTCACTATCAAGAATAGTGGATTGGACAAATCATCATCGGAATGGAAAGAAGAGTTAAGCAACATCAAAGGTGGGATGAAATTTTGGAAAGGAAAAGCGAAAAAAGAAGAGGAAAAGGCTGCGCGGGCTATGATGGAGCTAAGGAAGAAAAACGCCGAATATGAAGTTGTGTCTGCCGAGGTAATGACTAGTCGATCTAAACGTCAAGAACTAAAAGAGAGGATACAGGATTTAGAAGACATGCTGCAAGATCGCCAACAACAGCTAGATACTCTCTTGGAGGCTTTGGAAGAAAAGAATAGTCAGTATGATAGAGACATTCGTGTTTACGAAGAGGGCCTCCAAGAAAAAGAATGCAACTTAACTATTTGATCAATGAAATTCGTGGGGTAGCCATGCACGTGGTACAACTATCGGAAGAAGCTGAAATTCTCATTTGCCAATTCCCTCCAAGTTGAAGATCAAACATATCAGAATTCTTAACACGAGTAAAGAAATATGGCGATATAGCTAGGAAGTTTGTGTAATGGCTGAATCGAAAATGGCAAAATGTTTTGTAATGAACTCTTTTGATGAATGAAATGCCTAAATAGGGGCTATCTTGAAATCAACACCAATTTCTCGCATTTCTTTCATGACTAACATTCATTTGACAATTATACATCCATTCATTCATTCATTCATTCATTGCATATCCCATAATCGTTCGCTGAGGTTAAAACATACAATTCGCAGTTGTGATACTACAAGACTGGAACCACGTCATTCATATAGGACGCGCCGACAAGCCTGAGTAATGGAGGCTGAATTCGATGAAAGGATTGAAAGGATAGAAAGAATCTAAAAGGAATTACAAGAGCAGTTGGCTAGGTCACAGCAAGAGACAAGAGACTTAATGGTGAGATCTCGAGAAGAGTCGCTCGAACAAAGGGACCAAATGGCCAAGATGATGGAAATGATGTCAGCTCTAGTAAAAGGAAAATGACCTATGAACCCTGACGTTGTGGAACCACAGTCAAGAGTTAATCTCGATCAGGATCCGCCCCATCCGCCAGGATTTACTCCACCGCACACCTACGCAACACAAAGAGGGTACGCTCAATGGGAACCTACAGGCCCGAAACAACGACCTGCGCCACCTGCTAATCTAGGGCAAGAAATGTTCGTATCAAACCCGGGGGCTAGTCCTGCTGACCCACTAGTTCCAGATTTAGACGATCCGGCAGAGATAGCCAGGTTGAAATTGGATAATCATGATGCAAATGAAAAATATAGGAGCCTAGAGGAAAGACTCAAGGCCATAGAAGGCGTTGAAGTCTTCTCTGCATTGGGTGCTAAAGAACTCAGTTTGGTACCTGATCTAATTCTGCCTTCGAAGTTTAAGGTGCCTGATTTTGAAAAATACGATGAGATAAGATGTCCAAAAGCCCATCTTGTCATGTTTTACCGAAAAATGACCGGTTATGTGAACGAAGATAAGCTACTCATACATTGTTTTCAGGATAGTCTAGTAGGATCGGCTCTTCGGTGGTACAACCAGCTTAGTAGGGAAAAGATCCGATCCTGGAAGGACTTGGCGTTAGCATTCTGCGAACAGTACAAACACGTATCCGATATGGTGCCTGACCGAATGACTCTACAAATGATGGAGAAGAAACCAGTAGAAACCTTTAGGCAATATGCTCAAAGGTGGAGAGATATCTGGGCTCAAGTGGAGCCACCATTGACTAAGACTGAGATAACAGTCCTTTTCACCAATACTCTGAGAGCACCATTCTATGACAAGCTGGTGAGAAGTGCTACGAAGGATTTTTCGGATATCGTAATATTCGGAGAACTTATTGAGAGTGCCATCAAAAGTGGGAGGATAGAAAGTTCAGAAAGTTCAAAAAGGGCAGCGCCCATGAAGAAGAAAGAACCAGAAGCCCATATGGTGGGAATGAGAAGCCGTTATACCTCTAATCTATATCCAAACCAACCTCGACCCCAAAATTATCCACCTCCGAATTTCTATTATCCACCCTAAACCCCTTACTACCAAGAACCACTTCCTTCTTACCCCGTATATGCCACGAACAACCAAAGACCCGTCACCACCTTCCTACAAAACACTGTACCCATTCAAAGCCAACCCAGAAACGAACCAAGACCAGCAAGGCCCAATCCCGAGAGACCACAATTTACTCCTATCCCTGTGTCATATGGGGAATTGTACCCAAAAATTTTTGAGAAACAATTGATATCTCCCCATTATATGGCACCTCTGAAACCCCCGTACCCGAAATGGTACGATCCTAATGCTAGTTGTGCATACCATGCCAGGAACCAGGGGCACTCTACGGAAAACTGTCTTGCCTTCAAAAGGAGAGTTCAAGGATTCATCGATGCGGGTATTTTGCGATTTGATGGTACTGGCAGTACTGCCGAGAACCCATTCCCAAACCGCATCGAAGAGAATGTGAGCGCAGTGGGAGAGGAGGACAAACAACAAAGTAGAAGATGGGTTTCTGAAATAAGAGCACCTCTGTAGAAAATCTGGGAGGTACTAGTTGAAAAGGGGTTGCTCTGTCGTCCTAACAGAGTGTTCGAAGAAAAAAATGCAAAAGGTCAAAGTTTTTACGAATTCCATGGTTTTGAGAGGCACAACATTCAGTCCTGCGAGGAGTTCAGGAGATTACTGCAAAATATGATGAATAATAAGGAGATTGAGATTTTTCATAAAGGCGAAGAGGCCGATAGAGGATGTAGCGACGTAAAAAAAATTTTGCTTTCGGTCGCTAATTGTGGTGGTTTACTGAAAACTTGAAAACTGAAGTTTGATTTTGAAATAAAAGGGGAGTCACCACCGATCATTTTCATAGGTGTGATCGGGCACCTAAGAATTTTATTTTTAAAACAAAAGAAGGCCGAGTTTAGGTCCACGTTAAAATCGAGTAAGTAGTAGGGTCCGGAGTCCTTCTGCGAGGAAGGTATTAGCACCCTCGCGACGCCCAAAATTGGTATCTTGTTAAACAAGCGTTGTCTTAATTTTCAAAATTGCAAGTTCAAGATAATATTGAACCGTGATCCAATTGAAAAGACGAGAAATTTTAAATTTTGATCTTTGAGAAGGGTATATCGATTTAGCACGAGCCGACAAATTCCATCCAACATAGCGATGAAATTCGATGACTTAATATTAAATCAGTACATTGTCTTGATTATTAAAATTAGAAAACATGAACAAGATTTCTCGAAGCATGCGAAGCAAAATTGATATAGAATAAAAATGAATAACTGACATAACCAGAAATATATTGAAGCAAACAATAACCGTGGAAATAATCTCAAAATCAATAATCATGCATGCTATATTAAACATAATAATAGTTTAAACTAAAACATTATAAATATATATATGTATATATGAACATATATTAGCGGTGATAATAATAATAATAATAATAAGATGTATCTATATATATATACCAACTAATACATAGTTTAAAAAAATAAGTGAAAATAATAGGTATAATAATGAGTGTAATAATATACGAAAATAATACTATATGTAAAATGTATATACAAGAATAATAAAATATGTGTACATAAGACCATATAAAAGTATATCAAAAATATTAAAGTATATACATAATATGTATAAAACAACGTAATAGGGTATTGGAAATATATACATGGGATAATATGGAAATATGTACATAGTATAATGTTAAAATACATACTCGATATAGAGTTAAAAAAAATATATATATATATAAGACAATATATAAGGTCAAATGTAATACAGTACTAGAAATATATACACATACAAAAATACAATACTAAAAAAATACATATGTGTAATATATAAAAATGCATAATATAATGCTTAAATATTTACATAGTATATATATACATAATAATAATGTTGAAAATACCTATGAATAATATTACAGACACATATACTTATACGTATTAAGGACATATACACAAAAAACAAAATATATGTTAATATTAATGATAATAAAATAATGTAAAATATATGCATAAGATTGTCTAAAAAAATACATAAAAATATTATGGTAGAAAGAAAGAAAAAAAAAATATGTGGAATAATAAAAGAAACATATAACAAATAACATAAAAAAACATAATATATATAAGGAATTAGATAATATGTATACAATATACACGTAAAAAAAATATATGCATAATATAGTATTAGACCATAATAATACAACATTAAAAATATATGATATATGTAAAGTATAGTATTAAGAACACATATATAATATATGAAGAATATACATATACATATGATGCAAAAACATTTAGGTAATATATACATATTAAAATAAAAACTTTAGTACTAATGTTACATAAGTATATACAAATATATTAAGCATGTATACGTATTATAAGTATATAATCGTATAATAAAGCATAAGATAATACATAATAATAATAATAATATTAATAATATTAATAATAATAATAATAATAATACTAGTATTATAAAAATAACAAGAATATTTAATAAGAAAATAAGAATAAACAAAAAAGGACTAAAATTAAATTAAAAACAAAGTTGTGGGGCCAATTCGAAATGAAAACAAAGAAAAGGGACTTAATCGTACGCGCGTGTGACTTAAAAGGACCAAAAGCGCAATATTCCCAACGGTTAAAACGCTGCGCTGCACGGAGGGACTAAATTAAAAAGCGCTAAAAATTACATGGCCAAATTGAAAATAGACAAAACTTGATTGTAATATTCCAGAAAAGCGGAAGGGCTGAAAGCGCAATTAGCCCTTCCGCTTTAAAAAACACGCGGACCCTGTCGGAGCGAGTCGGGTCGATCCGACCTGAGGCAAAACGACGTCGTTTTTTAGTCAGAGTTTAGGCACCAAAACGGTGCCGTTTTGGTGGGCTATAAATAGCCTAAAGTTCTGAAAAAAAATCATTTGAAGAGGAAAAAGAAAAAAAAAGAAGAGAGAGGGAAGAGAGAAGGGAGAGAATAGGGAAGGGGAAGGGGAATCCGGCCGGGGAATCTCCGATCCGATCGCCGGACCACCACTGGCTGGCCTTGTGTGTGGCCACACGCGTCTATGGTGGCGGAAAAGGTAAAAAATCCCTTTTTTTGTATTTTTTATATGTTTTTATATATATTTATATATGTATTTATATGTATATATGTATGTTTGCTGAAGCATAAGGAAAAAGAAAAAAAATTGATAAAAAATCACCTTATTTGATGTCCGATTTTTGTCTTTTAGATTCTTTGATTTTTTTTTTTTTTGGATGTTCAAATCTCTGCCCTTTGATGTCAATATTGTAATAGTTTTTTTGAAATCAAAAAGAGAAAAGAAAAAAAAAAGCCCCCTTACAATGTTCTTGAATCGGGTTTTATAACCCTTACAATATTTTGTTTAACATTTTCTGTCCCTTCATTGCTACTTGCAGGGAAAGGGTGGTGCTGGTGGAGCAGGTGGCCGGCAGTCAGGGGTATGGGGCTGTCAGAGGGTTAGTGGCGCAAGTGGGGGGTAGGTTCGGTGATGGCAGAGCGAAAATAGGGTTTCAGTGGGTTTTGGGTAGTTGGTTGTAAGTGGGCTAGGCTTAGGTTAATGGGCTAGGGTTTTGGGTTTGTAAAAAATGTAAATGGGTTTGGGTTTTAGTTTGGGGCCCAAAATTGGCCTGTACAGCTGCCCCTCTTTGCTCATTGTCGTGTAACGAGAATAGAGCAAAGACAAAATGAAAGGCCAATTTTGCCCTGTCTTGCCGAGTATTGACCTCATTGGTGCTCTTCTTGTTCAGATAGTCTTCTTCTAGTCCACTGTATTTTGTAGCTTCAATCTACTTCAATGTAGCTTAGAGGATATGAGATTTGTGACTTCGATCTGCTTCACTTGTAACTTTCGAAAGATCAGATATACATCTTTAATCTGCTCTTCTATCGCTTCAGTGAGATAGGGTTTGTGATCTTCTCCTCTATAACTCTAGCAAAGCAAGATTTGATATCCTCGATCAGCTCCACTGCAACTTCAGGGGAACAAGACTTGCAACTTTGTCTCACTTTACTGCAACTTCAAGGAACACCAAATGGTGTCTTTTATCAGCTTCAATCTTTATTCTTTATTCACCATGTGATCTTGAGCTCAACTCCTTTCTCGCAATATGAATTGACTCTCTAAAAATAGACATTAGAAACAAAAACTGAAAATAGGATTTGAAAATACCTCGGCATGTGACCCGAGGCTCAACTCACCTCTCGCAATATGAGTTGATTTTTGAAACACAGAAATTAAAAGTCTCAACTCACCTCTCGCAATATGAGTTGATTTTTGAAAAATAGAAATTAAAAGGCTCAACTCACCTCTCGCAATACGAGTTGATTCTTTGAAAAACATAAACTGAAAACAGAAATTGAAAATACCTCAGCGTGTCCTGAGGCTCAACTCATCTCTCGCAATATGAGTTGATTTTTGACAAACAAAAATTGAAATTACCTCATCATGTCCTGAGGCTCAACTCACCTCTCGCAATATGAGTTGTTTTTTTAAAAAACAGAAATTAAAAACGAAAATTGAAAATACCTCAACATGTGAGCCGAGGCTCAACTCACCTCTCGCAATATGAGTTGATTTTTGAAACAACAGAAATTAAGAATACCTCAGCGTGACCTGAGGCTTGACTCACCTCTCGCAATATGAGTCAATTTTTGAAACATAAACCAAAAATACCTCAGCGTGTGGCCTGAGGCTCAACTCACCTCTCGCAATATGAGTTGATTTTTTTTTAAAACAGAATCAAAATACCAAAAGATATCATCTAGTGAAACTCAGGTGTCCTTTTGATTCAGTGCAGCTATCATTTAACATTTGTTGCTCTGCTGGAGTACCTGTATATGTCATGCATGATGTTATCATGATATGCATATGTTGGTCTTAAATGCATTTATACCTACATGATCATGCCATGTGCCTTGGGTTTGTTCATCATATGCCCCTTTTTCCGTCATGATTTTTTGATGATCTGCTTTCATTGCTTTGACTCTTGACTTTCTCTTCTGGCCCTGTACCCGTCCCCAAGTTTCACAGGTAAACTGCGTTTCTCAGATATCGCTCTTTTGCCCCGGTTGAACTTTGTCCTTGCTTTGAAACTCTTGTACCTATCAAATTCTTATCCGAATAATGCTTAACATTTCTTTTGTTTAGAGTATGTCATTTCACAATTTATCATGTAAATGAACCAAATAATGAGACGCATGAAAATGATCGGGTAGGGATAAAAGGGTACCTGACATTTATTCATTTCAAATGTAGCAAACAAAGAAAATCAATCAAATGATAGTAAAAATGTCACAAAGAGAAAAGGGGTAACATTTCAACAAATACAAATGCTCTAGATATTCAACGCATGAACTCTTCCACGTTCCTCAGTCACGAATCTTTTCGAGCATGGCTTCTTGCGTGGAAGATTTCGAGCTTTCAGAAATGCTTCAAATACTGTAATCTCATTATTTGCCCCCTGTTCAAACGCCTTACTTTTTAAGCCATTGCTTGCCTAATTAGAACGCCCTTTCGGGTTTTCATCCTAATTTTTGTGTTAACCAAGACGCCCTTTTCGGGTTTTCACCTTGATCCCTTTTTTTTTTCAGGCATGATATTTCTTCACAGCATCTGAATTCACTGGATTAGGTAACTCCATCCCATCCATCTCAGTGAGAATCAAAGCTCCGCCTGAGAAAGCCTTCTTCACAACGTACGGTCCTTCCCAATTTGGTGCCCATTTTCCTCGCAAGTCTTTTTGTATTGGGAGACTCTTTCTCAGCACGAGTTCTCCCTCATGGAATTCTCTTGGCCGTACTTTCTTGTCATGGGTCGTGATCATTCTCTTCTGGTACATCTGTCCGTGACAAATTGCCTTTAAACATTTTTCCTCGATGAGGTTTAACTGGTCATATCGAGCCCGAACCCATTCTGCTTCCTCTAGTTTTGATTCCGTTAAGACTCGTAGAAAAGGGATCTCAACTTCGATAGGTAGCACAGCTTCCATTCCATAGACCAGAGAGAAAGGGGTTGCACCCGTAGATGTCCGCACAGATGTGCGATATGTATACAAGGCAAATGGTAGCTTCTCGTGCCAGTCTTTATATGTCTCGGTCATTTTCTCAATGATCTTTTTGATGTTTTTATTCGCTGCTTCAACGGCCCCATTCATCTTTGGGCGATAGGGCGAGGAGTTATGATGCTTTATTTGAAATTGCTCGCACACTTCCTTCATCATCTTGTTGTTCAGATTCAAGGCGTTGTCTGAAATGATTCTCTCAGGCAAACCATATCGACAAATGATTTCCTTTTTCAAAACTCGCAGATCGCATCTTAAATCACGTTGGCAAACGAAGCGGCTTCTATCCATTTTGTGAAGTAATCAATAACCACAAAAATGAACCGGTGTCCGTTAGAAGCTTTTGGGAAAATTGGCCCTATAACATCCATGCCCCACATAGAAAAAGGCCACGGGGAAGTCATGACATGAAGGGGCGAAGGGGCTGCATGAATTTTATCGCCGTAAATTTGGCATTTGTGGCATTTTCTTGCAAAGCTAATGCAGTCGCTTTCCATCGTTAGCCAGTAGTAGCCGAGTCTCATAATCTTCCTGGCCATAGTGAAACCATTGGCATATGTCCCACAGATTCCCTCATGGACATCTTCAAGTATTTTCCTGGCTTCGACGGCATCTACACATCTCAAGAGCACCTGATCTTTTCCTTTTTTGTACAGGATGTCCCCATCAAGGACAAATCCCGCTGCCATTCTTCTGATTGTTCTTTTGTCGTTCTCATTCGCTTGTTCGGGATACCTTTGATTCTTAATATATTCTAAGACATCATGGAACTATGGCCGTCCATCTAGCTCTTTTTCAATGCTGAAGCAATGTGCAGGGACTTCATATATGCTCATTTGAAGAGGCATTATTTCCGTTTCTCTGTTTGCTTTGAACATTGAAGCCAAAGTGGCTAGGGCATCAGCCAATTGGTTTTCTTCTCGTGGGAAATAATTAAAAGTTATTTCTTTAAATTCTTTAATCAGTCCTATCACTAGATCGCTGTATATAACAAATTTCGAATCTCTTACTTCCCAATCTCCACGGATTTGGTATATCACCAATGCTGAGTCTCCATATACCTCTAAAGTTTTGATGTTTCATTCGATAGCTGCATGAAGTCCCATGATACAGGCCTCATACTCTGCTATGTTGTTGGTACAGAAGAAATTCAGCCTGGCAGTGAACGGGTAATGATTCCCTTCTGGCGATACCAAGACTGCTCCGATCCCATGCCCCAATGCATTTGATGCACCATCAAAGCTCATCTTCCATGGTTCCTCATTTGATGACTCGGATTCCTTTTCTGTGATGCACATTAAGTCTTCATCTGGGAAATTGAATCTCAATGGCTCATACTCCTCTATCGTTCGAGCCGCTAAGAAATCCGCTATTGCACTTCCTTTTATCGACTTTTGACTCACATAGACGATATCGTACTCCGATAATAATATTTGCCATCGTGCCATTCTTCCTGAGAGTGCAGGCGATTCCATCATGTATTTCATTGGAACCAGCTTCGAGATTAACCACGTCGTATGATACAACATATATTGCCTGAGTCTCCGAGCTACCCAAACCAGAGCGCAACAGTATTTTTCAATGGACGAATACTTTGCCTCATATTCAGTGAACTTTTTGCTGAGGTAGTAGATCGCCTTTTCTTTCTTTCCTGACACAATATCAGTGGTCTTCCCGGAATTGGTGGTACTAGCACTGGAGGACTAGACAAATATTGTTTTATCTTATCAAAGGCCACCTGGCATTCCTCGTTCCATTCTCCCAGATTATGTTTTCGAAGAAGCGGAAAGATTGGGTCGCATTGGTTGGTAAGTTGAGCAATGAACCGAGCGATGTAGTTCAACCTCCCTAAAAATCCTCTGACTTCTTTTTGCGTGCGCGGAGGTGGTAGTTCTTGAATAGCTTTTATTTTATCTGGATCAACTTCAATGCCTCTTTTCACGACGATGAAGAAGCCTAAGCAATTTTCTCGAGGTAGCCCCAAACGTACATTTGGCCGGATTGAGCTTTATTTGGAACTTTCTCTCACCGTCGAACAACTTCTTCAAGTTCACTACATGCTCTTCTTCCCCTCGGGATTTAGCAATCATATCGTCGACGTAGACCTCTATTTCTTTATGCATCATATCATGGAACAATGTCACCATAGCTCTCTGATATGTTGCCCCGGCATTCTTTAATCCGAATGGCATCACCTTGCTTGTGTAAGTAACGCTCCCACATCGTTATGAAGGTAGTTTTCTCCATATCTTCCGAGCCATCTTTATCTGATTATAACCCGAGAATCCATCCATGAATGAAAACAATGAATGCTTGGCTGTGTTATCCACCAATGTATCGATGTGTGGCAAAGGAAAATTATCTTTAGGACTTGCTCGATTCAGGTCACGATAATCCACGCACATTCGTACTTTGCCGTCTTTCTTTGGTACCGGGACTATGTTAGCCACCCACTCAGGATATTTGGAGGCTTGTAGGAAACCAGCGTCAAATTGTTTCTTGACTTCCTCTTTTATTTTCAACAACATCTCAGGTCTCATCCGTCTTAGCTTTTGTTGAATGGGTTTGCATTCTGGCTGTAATGGGAGTTTATGGACCACCACATCTTCATTCAATCCCGGCATGTCCTGATATGACCATGTGAATACATCTTTGTACTCACAGAGCAAAGCAATCAAATTATGCCTGGTGTTCCCCGAAATAGAGGTCCCAATCTTCACTTCTTGCTTCATTTCTTCAGTTCCCAGATTTATTGTTTCAACAGATTTCTGATGAGGCAAGATCTGTTTATCCTCTTGTTCCACCATTCTTAACAAGTCGGGAGACGAGACATAGTATTCAGCATTCTCTTCGACTTCGAATTTTTCTAAACAAACAGCCTTCTCAAAATCGATTTCAGGACTCGTAACGGGTTCGTTCATGCCGTTGATATCTGAGCACCTGAAAATTGAATGGAAAAGGAAACTATAGAGGGACATCCAAGTATTGGAACCAAGACGAAATGTTATGACATGGCATGAGGCAGATGTAAGGATAGGCTATGAAATGAGGAAATGATTATGAAATTAATAATGCGACAAATCGTAACAAAATGCATCTTCATTGATATTCATTTGAATGATAAAGAGCGAATGCAAGCTCTTACAAAAGAATTCTATTATATCTAAGGACACAATAGAGGGTTAATGTTTGAGCATTACTCTGAAGACTTATAAACTACAAGAAGGTCTTCAGCAGTTCAATTGTTCAACATAAAGTCCGGGGGACAAGGGCGTATCTTTGGGATGCCTTTACTTGCGCCATCTCCTTTGTCAATGACATTTATACTGATATTCTGGAGACCCCTTTCAATGATTAACAGTGCGCTTCGTGTATTGTCTTGTTTGGGGTACATCGTTCCTATAGACGTAAATGTTTTTTACAAAGGAGGGTAAGCTATAGGCTCCCATTCTATTTCCCGGCCTAAGGTCCTTACGACCCTTCTTTCCTGATCCTTCTTCCATTGTCTCCTTCTTTGACGTATGTCTGGCTGAAAACCTAAATCGTATCTGGCCTTGTGGTGCACTGGTTTCAGAGCCCTAGCTATTCCTTGCAGATATCTCCCTAAACCTCTTCTTGCTCGAGCCCCTCTTCCTACAGTCAACCTGACACCCATTTTGATATTTCTTGAGAGTTTTGGTACAGGAATTCTGTTTCCCTCGGCGACGAATGTAGCATTGACAAATTCAAGGGATCGAAAGAAACATTCTACAGCATCTTTATTCACTTCAATGTACGGTGCGTCAGTAGAAATAGATGCTACAATGTCTTCTTCTCCCTCGACAGTGACCAAACAGCCATCCATAATAAATTTCACCTTTTGGTGGAGGGATGATGGGACTGCTCCAGCAGAATAGATCCAGGGTTTTCCCAAGAGGCAATTATATGACGGTGTAATGTCCATGACTTGAAATTCCACATCGTATATATACGGGCTCACTTCCAGAGGAATTTCAATCTTTCTCATGACTTCACGCCTCGTCCCATCGAAAGCCCTTACCGTGGAATAACAAGGCCTTAAATAGGACAGATCCATCGGAATCCTGGAAAGTGTGGCCAAAGGCATAATGTTGAGTGCCGACCCATTGTCGATGAGCATATTTGGTATTATGTAGCCCTTGCAACGAGTCGTAATATGCAGTGCCTTTACTGAGCCTCTACCATTTGGCGGTATCTCATCGTCACTAAAAGAAATAAAATTATCCGCATTCAAATTATTTACCCACCGATCAAGCTTCTCAACAGATATGTTATTTGCTACGTAAGCTTGATTCAGCACCTTCAACAAAGCATTTCGGTGTGGCTCTGAGTTTAACAGTAGAGATAGGACTGAGATTCGAGCTGGCTGCTTATTTAACTGTTCCACCATGTTGTGCTCACTGTGCTTGATAAACCTCAAGAATTCCTGTGCTTCTTCCTCATTCACAGGCTTTTTAGTTTCTTGTACGGGTGGAACTTCTTGCTCGACTTCGGCCTCATTCATCACTGCCTTTCCTTTTTGTTTCAAGTCACCGCTTTTTTTCTTTGGTGGACTTCTTTAGAATAGCACCGCCCACTTCGGGTAAAATGACCTACCTCCCCAACATCTCCGTTGTGGTGGCGGACTTTCCACCTTCCAAAGGTGACGATATTGATATCATACTTCTATGGTACGGCTTTGTCGTCCTTGTAGGGAAAGGAGATGGTACTTCAATGATCATCTTCGGTTTTCTGGCTCCTTCTTCGCATCGTAATAAATTATCAACGGTCGGTCGGTATTGCACGGAAAAACCCGAAGATTGATTGTCGGAGGCGCATATTTCTCCTCTATTGGTCTCTTCACCTTTATAAAAATCTCGATCTCCTTATTATCTATCATATTTTGCAGTGATCTCTCGAACTCTTCGCAGGACTGAATGTTGTGTCCTTTAATACTATGGAATCATAAAAACTTTGACTTTTTGCAATTTTTCCTTCGAACACACATCGTTGGGGACGACATGAGTAAACCCTTTTCAACTAGTACCTCCAGATTTTCTGCGTAGGGTGCTCTTATTTCGTAAAACCCATCTTCTACTTTGTCGTTTGTCCTCCTCTCCCACTGCACTCACATTCCCTTCGGTGTGGTTTGGGAATGGGTTCCCGGCCGTACTGCCAGTACCATCAAATCGTAGAATACCCGCGTCGATGAGTCCTTGAACTCTCCTTTTGAAGGCCAGACAGTTTTCCGTAGAGTGCCCCTGGTTCCCGGCATGGTATGCACAACTGGCATTCGGATGGTACCATTTCGGGTACGGGGGTTTCAGGGGTACCATGTAATTAGGAGAGATCAAATGTTTCTCCCAAAGTTTAGGATATAATTCCCCATACGACACAGGGATGGGGGTAAATTATGGTCTCTCGGGGTTAAGCCTTGCTGGTCTTGGCTCATTTCTAGGCTGGCTTTGAGTGGGTACCGTGTTTTGTGGAAATGTGGTGACGCGTCTTTGGTGGTTCGCGGCGTATACGGGGTAGGAAGGAGGTGGAGCTTGGTAGTATGGGGTTTGAGAGGGATAATAGAAATTCAGAGGTGGATAGTTTCGAGGTCGGGGTTGGTTTAGATACGGATTAGGGGTATAACGGCTTCCCATTCCCACCATGTGGGCTTCTGGTTCTTTCTTCTTCATGGGTGTTGTCCTTCTTGAACTTTCTGAACCTTCCATCCTCCCACTTTTGATGGCACCCTCGATAAGCTCTCCGGATATTACGATATCCGAAAAATCCTTTGTAGCACATCCCACTAGTTTGTCATAAAACGGCGCCTTTAAGGTGTTGATAAAGAGAACGGTTATCTCCGTTTTTATTAGTGGGGGTTCCACTTGGGCCGAGACGTCCCTCCATCTCTGCGCATATTGTCTAAAAGTCTCTGACGGCTTTTTCTCCATCATTTGCAAGGTTATCCGGTCTGGCACTATACCCGATACATGCTTGTATTGCTCACAGAATGCTGATGCCAAATCTTTCCAAGATCGGATCTTTTCCCTACTAAGCTGGTTGTACCACCGAAGAGCCGATCCCACTAGACTATCTTGAAAACAATGTATGAGCAGTTTGTCTTCATTCACATAGCCGGTCATCTTCCGGCAAAACATGATGAGATGCGCTTTTGGACATCTTGTCCAATCGTACTTTTCAAAATCCGGTACCTTAAACTTCGGGGGCAAAATTAAATCAGGTACCAAACTGAGTTCTTTAGCACCTAGTACCGAGAAGACTCAGTGCCTTCGATTGCCTTAAGTCTTTCCTCCAAACTCTTATACTTCTCTTGAGCCTCATGATCCTCCATTCTCAACCTGGCTATTTCCACTGGATCGTCCAAATCTGGAACAATTGGGTTGGCAGGATTGGCCCCAGGATTTGATATGAATATTCCTTGCCCTAAATGAGCAGGTGGCACCGGCCGTTGCTCTGGGTCTGTGGGTTCCCCTTGGGTGTACCCTCTTTGTGCTGCGTGGGCGTGTGGCGGAGTGAATCCGGGAGGATATAGCGGGTCTTGATTGTAATTAATTCTTGACCGAGGTTCTTCGATGTCAGGGCTCTGCATGGGTCCTTTTCCTTTAACTAAAGCTGACATCATCTCCATCATCTTGTTCATTTGATCTTTCTGTTCGAGCGATTCTTCTCGTGATCTCACCATTAAGTCTCTCGTCTCTTGCTGTGACCTAGCCAATTGTTCTTGTAATTCCTTTTGGATTCTTTCCATTCTTTCAATCCTTTCATTGAATTCAGCCTCCATTATTCTAGCTTGTTGACGCGTTCTATACGAGTGGCGTGATTCCAGATTTGAAGTATTGCAACTGCGCATTATATTATCCTAACCTTAGCGAATGATTATGAAATATGCAATGAATGAATGAATGAATAAGATGAATGCATGACAAATGAATGTTGAATAAATGACGAATGAATGTTAGTTATGAATAAATATGCAAGAATTTGGTGTTGATTTCAAGATAGCCCCTATTTAGGCATTTCATTCATCAAAAGAGTTCATTACAAAAATATTTCGTCATTTTGATTTGGCTATTACACGAACTTTCTAGCTACTTCGCTATATTTCTTTATTCGCTCTAAGAATTCTGATATGCTTGATCGTTAACTCGGCGGGAATTGGCAGCTGAGATCCTCTGCTTCATCTGATAATTGTACCATATGTATGGCCGCTTCACGGATTTTGTTGATCAAGAAGCCAAGTTGCATCTCTCTTTCTTGGAGGTCCATTTTATAAGCGTGAATGTCTCTATCATATTGATCGTTCTTCTCTTCTAAGGCTTTTAAGAGACTATCCAATTGTTGCTGACGATCTTGCAGTATGTCTTCTAAATCCCGTATCCTTTCTTTTAGTTCTTGAAATTTAGATCGACTAGTCGTTACCTCGACAGACTCGGCTTCATATTCTGCGTTCTTCTTCCTTAGCTCCATCATAGCCCGTGCGGCCTTTTCCTCTTCCTTTTTCGCCTTTCCCTTCTAGAATTCCATTCCCCCTTTGATGTTGCTTATCTCCTCTTTCCATTCCGATGATGATTTGCCCAACCTGCTATTCTTGATAGTGACTCTCAATTTCTTGTTTTCCAGATGAAGGTCCCTTAAATCATTTCTTACAATTTCCACTTCTTTTTGCACTTTCTCGGTTTTAGACCTTTCAATCTGAACATCGATTTTTAACTGGTAGTTCTCCTCTTGCAGAGCACTGAGATCCCTTGACATCTTGGCCTTTTCGCGTTCAAACTCTTGCCTTGCCATTTCTAACTCAGATGGCAATTCCTTTAGGAAGGGATTCTGAAAGGCGCAACTCATTGACGAGACTTGCTGACTATTTATCCGCTGAATCCTCCATACGTCATAATCTTGAGTGAGAGTGTCAGCGTACAGGGCCAACTCCACCAGATAAATTTTCTTCCAAGATTTTGCAGTGTCTCGGACCCTCTTCATGTATCCCTCACCCGCAAAGGTGAACTCAGACTGTGCTAACCCTCCAGTGGCGGGTATGAACTATCGCGAAGAAAATTACCTTTGGACTAATAGCGGGGCATATCCAACACCTCCCCATAAACCAAGTAGTGGCACCCAGTCTTGATCTCGACGACTGCATGCAGTGAACAGAAGGGCGTATCCATGGTGCTCTCCATGTTATATCTTCGGCGCGAAGGTTTTGAAAAACTGAGACCCAATATTGCTCGGTGATTTCCTTGGGCCATTCTTTCTTGAGGTAGGCTTCTAATGGGGCAAATGTTTTTGAAAACATGTGGAACAGAGTGCGCTCTACTTTCCAAAAATGGCTCAAAATCCAAACATTGAGCAACTGCGCGCATCCAATAAATCGTCATTCCCCTTTTCTTCGGCAACTACTCAGGGATCTGAAGGTCTCGGCTAGGATAGTCGGGACAGGGTTGATTCCTTGTTTTAATCTTTCAAAGAAATCAATTACCGCGACTTCAAGATGTCCGAGAACTTTCGGGAAGATGATCAAACCGTAGATAGCCAAAGCGAATAGATTTACCCTTTTCATCATGTCAGGATGGTTCAGAACCAAATCCCGTAGGGAAGACCATGGAATGCAAATGGATTCATTCTTTTTTTTTATCTGCTTTTCAGCCCACGCGTCAGTCATATCTGTCAACCTCACTAGCTTCTTTTTAAAGGTCATCGGCTTAGGCTCTTTCACATATATCTTATAGGGCTGTGCGTTATCAATACGAAGTAAAGTAGTATACTCCTCTATAGTTGGGGTCATGTCCTCCTGATTGAAAGTAAAACATTGGTAGGCCGGATCCCAAAATCTGATCATGGCTTGAATCAAACAATCATCTATGTTGATAGTGATCAAGTGGGCTATATCCCCGTATTTCTCAATGAATATACCTTTCATGTCTGAGTCCCACTGATTCTAAATCCGAACCAAGTCTTCAAGGTTATTCTGGCGGACATTTACCGTTACTTGCTCAGGCAGATTGGCAAAACATCCCTCCACTAGACTATCCCCTTTTTCCTTCTGAGTTCTTAGAGACCAGTCCCGAACCACAGCATTCTTCTCGACTGTTTGTATAATTGACTCTTCCATTAGAAACCCGTTTTTTGGCCACTAATCTTTAATCAACACCCTCCTAATGTGATGCCTATAATGCATGATAAGAAGAACAATAAGGCAAAGACAAATAACCTTGATTAGCAATTAAATACAGGCAGAAAAACATGGAAAATTCAACAATTTAAGCTGATTTATTAAACAGACCCAATCTCCTTTGTATAGAAAGTGAAAATGCAAAAAGCGAGAGGCGTTCCTCCCGTGCACTTATTTTGGTGACCATTAACGGATAGAGGTTCGGCATGGCTCTAATTAGGTGGTTCGTACGGTTCACTATATGTGGTTTCGGTTCTAGACAGATACTCGAATGCTCGTACTATCATCTACTAAGACTAGTACGAAGCCTCGGTCGTAGCCCATCACAGGCTCATGAGTTCAATTCGAGGGGTTACATTTACTTATGCCTATGCGGAGGGCCAAGTTAACTCACGAAAGCATAAGTCATATGTAACCCGGAAGTATTCACTAGCCTGTGCGGAGGGACGAGTTAACTCACGAAGGCGTAGCGTTTACTTCCACTTAGACGGACGAAGCCCGGGTAGAGAGCTCATGTTATGCAAAATGCAAGTGCACGGTGTGTGGGGAGAAACTCACAAACCTTTACGTTTATTTAAAAACTAAACCAAAACTAAAATCATAAGAATTTAAAGCTTTAAAACAACCGGACAAAACAAGTTAGAAGAATATATACAACACGATGCAAATGCATGATTTTTCAGAAACACGATTTTAGGATCACGACTAAACATTAATTTGAACAAGGAATTTTGAAAATTTTGACAA
This sequence comes from Gossypium longicalyx, assembly GCA_025698465.1. Taxonomy (NCBI): domain Eukaryota; kingdom Viridiplantae; phylum Streptophyta; class Magnoliopsida; order Malvales; family Malvaceae; genus Gossypium; species Gossypium longicalyx. The sequence continues at coordinate 65,551,155 of CM047001.1, read as the reverse complement.
CACACGTTTAATTCGACTTGACTCTCGAAAATGCGAGTCCCCAGTGGAGTCGCCAGCTGTAGCGACGTAAAATTTTTTTTGCTTTCGGTCACTAATTATGGCGGTTTACTGAAAACTTGAAAACTGAAGTTTGATTTTGAAATAAAAGGGGAGTCGCCACCGATCATTTTCATAGGTGTGATCGGGCACCTAAGAATTTTATTTTTAAAACAAAAGAAGGCCGAGTTTAGGTCTACGTTAAAATCAGAGTAAGTAGGGTCCGGGAGTCGGTTACGCGCGAGGAAGGTATTAGCACCCTCGCGACGCCCAAAATTGGTATCTTGTTAAACAAGCGTTGTCTTAATTTTCAAAATTGCAAGTTCAAGATAATATTGAACTGTGATCCAATTGAAAAGACGATAAATTTTAAATTTTGATCTTTGAGAAGGGTATATCGATTTAGCACGAGCCGACAAATTCCATCCAACATAGCGATGAAATTCGATGACTTAATATTAAATCGGTACATTGCCTTGATTATTGAAATTAGAAAACATGAACAAGATTTTTCGAAGTATGCGAAGCAAAATTGATATAGAATAAAAATGAATAACTGACATAACCAGAAATATATTGAAGCAAACAATAACCGCGGAAATAATCTCAAAATCAATAATCATGCATGCTATATTAAACATAATAATAGTTTAAACTAAAACATTATAAATATATATATGTATATATGAACATATATTAGCGGTGATAATAATAATAATAATAATAAGATGTATCTATATATATATACCAACTAATACATAGTTTAAAAAAATAAGTGAAAATAATAGGTATAATAATGAGTGTAATAATATACGAAAATAATACTATATGTAAAATGTATATACAAGAATAATAAAATATGTGTACATAAGACCATATAAAAATATATCAAAAATATTAAAGTATATACATAATATGTATAAAACAACGTAATAGGGTATTGGAAATATATACATGGGATAATATGGAAATATGTACATAGTATAATGTTAAAAATACATACTTGATATAGAGTTAATATATATATATATATATATAAGACAATATATAAGGTCAAATGTAATACAGTACTAGAAATATATACACATACAAAAATACAATACTAAAAAAATACATATGTGTAATATATAAAAATGCATAATATAATGCTTAAATATTTACATAGTATATATATACATAATAATAATGTTGAAAATACCTATGAATAATATTACAGACACATATACTTATACGTATTAAGGACATATACACAAATAATTAAATATATGTTAATATTAATGATAATAAAATAATGTAAAATATATGCATAAGATTGTCTAAAAAAATACATAAAAATATTATGGTAGAAAGAAAGAAAAAAAATATGTGGAATAATAAAAGAAACATATAACAAATAACATAAAAAAACATAATATATATAAGGAATTAGATAATATGTATACAATATACACGTAAAAAAAATATATGCATAATATAGTATTAGACCATAATAATACAACATTAAAAATATATGATATATGTAAAGTATAGTATTAAGAACACATATATAATATATGAAGAATATATATGATGCTAAAACATTTAGGTAATATATACATATTAAAATAAAAACTTTAGTACTAATGTTACATAAGTATATACAAATATATTAAGCATGTATACGTATTATAAGTATATAATCGTATAATAAAGCATAAGATAATACATAATAATAATAATAATAATAATAATAATAATAATAATACTAGTATTATAAAAATAACAAGAATATTTAATAAGAAAATAAGAATAAACAAAAAAGGACTAAAATTAAATTAAAAACAAAGTTGTGGGGCCAATTCGAAATGAAAACAAAGAGAAAGGACTTAATCGTACGCGCGTGTGACTTAAAAGGACCAAAAGCGCAATATTCCCAACGGTTAAAACGCTGCGCTGCACGGAGGGACTAAATTGAAAAGCGCTAAAAATTACAGGGCCAAATTGAAAATAGACAAAACTTGATTGTAATATTCTAGAAAACCGGAAGGGCTGAAAGCGCAATTAGCCCTTCCGCTTTAAAAAACACGCAGACCCTGTCGGGGCGGATCGACCAAAACGACGTCGTTTTTTAGTCAGAGTTTAGGCACCAAAACGGTGTCGTTTTGGTGGGCTATAAATAGCCTAAAGTTCTGAAAAAAAAATCATTTGAAGAGGAAAAAGAAAAAAAAGAAGAGAGAGGGAAGAGAGAAAGGAGAGAAGAGGGAAGGGGAAGGGGAATCCGGCCGGAGAATCTCCGGTCCGATCGCCGGACCACCGTCGTCGGCGCCGGCCACCGCACGCGGTGGCCAAAAAAGGTAAAAAATCCCTTTTTTTGTATTTTTTTATATGTTTTTATATATATATTTATATATGTATTTATATGTATATATGTGTGTTTGCTGAAGCGTAAGGAAAAAGAAAAAAAATTGATAAAAAATCACCTTATTTGATGTCCGATTTTTGTCTTTTAGATTCTCTGATTTTTTTTTGGGTGTTCAAATCTCTGCCCTTTGATGTCAATATTGTAATAGTTTTTTTGAAATCAAAAAGAGAAAAGAAAAAAAAAAGCCCTCTTACAATGTTCTTGAATCGGGTTTTATAACCCTTACAATATTTTGTTTAACATTTTCTATCCCTTCATTGCTACTTGCAGGGAAAGGGTGGTCTTTGGTGGAGCAGTGGGCGACAATGGGTATGGGGGTGTCTGAGGAGGGTTAGTGGCGCAAGCAAGTGGGGTAGGTTCGGTGATGGCAGAGCGAAAATAGGGTTTCAGTGGGTTTTGGGTAGTTGGTTGTAAGTGGGCTAGGCTTAGGTTAGTGGGCTAGGGTTTTGGGTTTGTAAAAAATGTAAATGGGTTTGGGTTTTAGTTTGGGGCCCAAAATTGGCCTGTACAGAGGAGAAATATGCGCCTCTGACAATCAATCGTCAGGTTTCCCGTATAGTGCCGACCGACCGTTAATAATTTATTACGATGCGAAGAATGAGCCGGTGAAACCAAAAGAGATAATCGAAGTACCATCTCCTTTCCCCTACAAGGACGATAAAGCGGTACCCTGGAAGTACGACGCCAATATCGTCACACCTGAAGGCAAAGAATCCAAAGCCACGACTGGAAGCATTGGGGAAGTAGGTCATTTCACTCGCAGTGGGAGATGTTATTCAAAAGAGGTCGAACCAATGAAGAAGAATAGTGATTTGAAACAAAAAGGAAAGGCAGTGATGTATGAGGCCGAAGTCGAGCAGGAAACTCCACCCGTGCAAGAAACCAAAAAGCCTGTGGATGAGGAGGAAGCACAGGAGTTCTTGAAATTTATCAAGCATAGTGAATACAATGTGGTGGAACAATTGAATAAGCAACCAGCACGAATCTCGGTTCTATCTCTACTGTTAAATTCTGAGCCACACCGAAACGCTTTGCTGAAGGTGTTAAATCAAGCTTATGTAGCAAACAACATATCTATTGAGAAGCTTGATAGGTGGGTGAATAATCTGAATGCGGACAATTTCATCTCTTTTAGTGATGATGAGATACCACCAAACGGTAGAGGCTCCATGAAAGCACTACATATTACGACTCACTGCAAAGGCTACATAATACCGGACGTGCTCATCGATAATGGGTCGGCGCTCAACGTCATGCCTCTGGCCATGCTTTTCAGAATTCCGATGGATTTGTCCTATTTAAGGCCCTGTCATTCCACGGTAGGGGCATTCGATGGGATAAGGCGTGAAGTCATGGGAAAGATTGAGATACCTCTAGAAGTGGGCCCGTATATATACGATGTTGAATTTCAAGTCATGGACATTACACCATCATACAATTGCCTCTTGGAAAGACCTTGGATCCATTCCGCTGGAACAGTCCCGTCATCCCTCCACCAAAAAATGAAATTTATCATGGATGGCTGTTTAGTCACAGTCGAGGGCGAATAAGACATTGTCGCATCTATATCTGCTGATGCGCCATACCTTGAAGTAAGCAAAGACGCAGTGGAATGTTCCTTTCGATCTCTCAAATTTGTCAATGCCACATTTGTTCCCGAGGGAAATAGAATTCCCGTGCCTAAGCTGTCGAGAAATACCAGGATGGGTATCAAGCTGATTGTGGGGAGGAGAGCTCGAGCGAGGAAAGGTTTGGGAAAATTTCAGCAAGGAATAGTCAGGGCTCTGAGGCCAGTGCATCATAAGGCTCGATACTGTTTAGGTTTTCAACCGGACATACGTCAAAGAAGGAAACAATGGAAGAAAGATCAGGAAAGAAGGATCGCAAGAACCTTAGGCCGAGAAATAGAATGGGAGCCCATAACGTACCCTCCTTTGTCAAAAACATTTACGTCTGCAGGAATGATATACCTCGAGCAAGACAATCCATGAAGCACACTGTTAATTATTGAAAGGGGTCTCCAGAATGTCAGTATAAATGTCATTGACAAAGGAGCTGACGCAAGTAAAGACGTCTCAATGATACGCCCTTGTCCCCCGGGCGTCATGTTGAACAATTGGACTGCTGAGGACCTTCTTGTAGTTTATAAGTCTTCAGAGTAATGCCCAAACGTTAACCCTCTATTGTGTCCTTAGATATAATAGAATTCTTTTGTAAGAGCTTGCATTCGCTCTTTATCATTCAAATGAATATCAATGAAGATGCATTTTGTCACGATCTTTCGCATTATCACTAATTTCATAATCATTTTCTCATCTCATAGCCTATCCTTACATATGCCTCATGCCATGCCATAACATTTCATCTTGGTTCCAATACCTGGATGCCCTTCTATGGTTTCCTTTTCTATTCAACTTTCAGGTGCTTAGATATCAACGGCATGAACAAACCCGTTACGAGTCCTGAAATCGATTTTGAGAAAGCTGTTTGTTCAGGAGAATTCGAAGTCGAAGAAAACGCTGAAGACTATGTCTCGTCTCCTGACTTGCTAAGAATGGTGGAACAAGAGGATAAACAGATTTTGCCTCATCAAGAACCTGTCGAAACAATAAATCTGGGAACGGAAGAAAGGAAGCAAGAAATGAAGATTGGCACCTCTATTTCAGGAGGTACCAGGCATAATTTCATTGCTTTACTCCGTGAGTAAAAAGATGTATTCGCATGGTCATATCAGGACATGCCAGGATTGGATGAAGATGTGGTGGTCCATAAACTCCCATTAAAGCCAGAATGCAAACCCATTCAACAAAAGCTAAGATGGATGAGACCTGAGATGTTATTAAAAATAAAAGAGGAAGTCAAGAAACAATTTGATGCTGGCTTCCTACAAGCCTCTAAATATCCAAAATGGGTGGCTAACATAGTCCCGGTACCAAAGAAAGATGGCAAAGTACGAATGTGCGTGGATTATCACGATTTGAATCGAGCAAGTCCTAAAGATAATTTTCCTTTGCCACACATCGATACATTGGTGGATAACACAGCCAAGCATTCATTGTTTTCGTTCATGGATGGACTCTAGGGTTATAATTAGATAAAGATGGCTCTGGAAGATATGGAGAAAACTACCTTCATAACGATGTGGGGAACATTCTGCTACAAGGTGATGCCATTTGGATTGAAGAATGCTGGGGCAACATATCAGAGGGCTATGGTGACGTTATTCCATGACATGATGCATAAAGAAATAGAGGTCTACGTCGACGATATGATTGCTAAATCCCGAGGAGAAGAAGAGCATGTAGTGAACTTGAAGAAGTTGTTCAACAGATTGAGAAAATTCCAGCTGAAGCTCAATTCGGCCAAATGTACGTTTAGGGCTACCTCGAGAAAATTGTTAGGTTTCATCGTCAGCGAAAGAGGCATTGAAGTTGATCCAGATAAAATAAAAGCCATTCAAGAGTTACCGCCTCTGCGCACACAAAAGGAAGCCAGAGGATTTTTAGGGAGGTTAAACTATATCGCCCGATTCATCGCTCAACTTACCAACCAATGCGACCCAATCTTTCAGCTTCTTCGAAAACATAATCCAGGAGAATGGAACGAGGAGTGCCAGATGGCCTTTGATAAGATAAAATAATATTGATCTAGTCCTCCAGTGCTAGTACCACCAATCTCGGGAAGACCACTGATATTGTATTTGACTGTATTCGAGAATTTAATGGGTTGCGTACTGGGGCAACACGACGAGTCAGAAAAGAAAGAAAATGCGATCTACTACCTCAGCAAAAAGTTTATTGAATATGAGGCAAAGTATTCGTCCATTGAAAAATACTATTGCGCTCTGGTTTGGGTAGCTCGGAGACTCAAGCAATATATGTTGTATCATACGACATGGTTAATTTCGAAGCTGGATCCAATAAAGTACATGATGAAATCACCTGCACTCTCAGGAAGAATGGCATGATTGTAGATCTTATTATCGGAGTACGACATCGTCTATGTGAGTCAAAAGTCGATAAAAGGAAGTGCAATAGCTGATTTCTTAGTGGCTCGAATGACAGAGGAGTATGAGCCCTTGAGGTTCGATTTCCCAGACGAAGACTTAATGTGCATCACAGAAAAAGAATCCGAGTCACCAAAAGAGAAGCCATGGAAGATGAGTTTTGATGGTGCATCGAACGCATTGGGGCATGGGATTGGAGCAGTTTTAGTATCGCCAGAAGGGAACCATTACCCACTCACTGCTAGGCTAAACTTCTTCTGTACCAATAACATAGCGGAATACAAGGCCTGTATCATGGGACTTCATGCAGCTATTGAACGAAACATCAAAACTTTAGAGGTATATGGAGACTCAGCATTGGTGATATACCAAATCTGGGGAGATTGGGAAGTGAGAGATTCGAAATTAGTCAAATACAGCAATCTAGTGACAGGACTGATTAAAGAATTCAAAGAAATAACTTTTAATTACTTCCCACGAGAAGAAAACCAATTGGCTGATGCCCTGGCCACTTTGACTTCAATGTTCAAAGCAAACAGAGAAACGAAAATAATGCCTCTTCAAATGAGCATATATAAAGTCCTAGCACATTGTTTCAGCATTGAAAAAGAGCCAGATGGACGGCCATGGTTCCATGATATCTTAGAATATATCAAGAATCAAAGGTATCCCGAACAAGCAAATGAGAACGACAAAAGAACAATCAGAAGAATGGCAGCGGGATTTGTTCTTGATGGGGACATCCTGTACAAAAGAGGAAAAGATCAGGTGCTCTTGAGATGTGTTGAAGCCAGAAAAATACTTGAAGATGTCCATGAGGGAATTTGTGGGACACATGCCAATGGTTTCACTATGGCCAGAAAGATTATGAGACTCGGCTACTACTGGCTGACAATGGAAAGCGACTGCATTAGTTTTGCAAGAAAATGCCACAAATGCCAAATTTACGGTGATAAAATTCATGCAGCCCCTTCGCCCCTTCATGTCATGACTTCCCCGTGGCCTTTTTCTATGTGGGGCATGGATGTTATAGGGCCAATTTCCCCAAAAGCTTCCAATGGACATCGATTCATTTTTGTGGTCATTGATTACTTCACAAAGTGGATAAAAGCCACTTCGTTTGCCAATGTGACGAAGACTGCAGTTTGCAGGTTTTTAAAAAAGGAAATCATTTGTCGGTATGGTTTGCCTGAAAGAATCATTTCAGATAACGCCTTGAACCTGAACAATAAGATAATGAAAGAAGTGTGTGAGCAATTCTAAATAAAGCATCATAACTCCTCGCCCTATCGCCCAAAGATGAATGGAGCTGTTGAAGCAGCGAACAAAAATATTAAGAAGATCATTGGGAAAATGACCGAGACCTATAAAGACTGGCAGAAAAAGCTACCATTTGCTTTGTATGCATATCGCACCTCTGTGCGAACATCTAGGGAGCAACTCATTTCTCTCTGGTCTATGGAATGGAAGCCGTGTTACCCATCGAAGTTGAGATCCCTTCTCTACGAGTCGTAATGGAGTCGAAATTAGAGGAAGCAGAATGGGTTCGAGCTCGTTATGACTAGTTAAACCTCATCGAGGAAAAACGTCTAAAGGCAATTTGTCACGGATAGATGTACCAGAAGAGAATGATCGCGGCCCATGACAAGAAAGTACGGCCAAGAGAATTCCACGAAGGAGAACTCGTGTTGAAAAAGATTCTCCCAATACAAAAAGACTTGCGAGGAAAATGGGCTCCAAATTGGGAAGGACCATACGTTGTAAATAAGGCTTTCTCAGGCGGAGCTTTGATTCTCACTAAGATGGATGGGAAGGAGTTACCTAATCCAGTGAATTCAGATGTTGTGAATAAATATTATGCCTAAAAAAAGGGGGGGATTAAGGTGAAAACCCGAAAATGGCATCTTGATTAACACAAAAGATTAGAATGAAAACCCGAAAGGGCATTCTAATGAAGCAAACCTGGGTTTAAAAAGCAAGACGTTTTGAACGGTGGGTCAAGCAGAGATGCTACAGTATTTGAGGCATTTCTGAAAGCCCGAAATCTTCTACGCAAGAAGCCATGCTCGAAAAGATTCTTGATTGAGGAACTTGGAAGAATTCATGCGTTGAATATCTAGAGCATTTGTATTTATTAAAATGCGATCCCTTTTTCTCTTTGTGACATTTTTTACTATCATTGATTAACTTTCTTTGTTTGCTACATTTGAAATGAATAAATGTGAGGTATCCTTTTGTCCCTACCTGACCATTTTCATGTATCTCATTATGTGGTTCATTTACATGATAAATAGTGAAATGACATACTCTAAACAAAAAAAAATGTTAAGCGTTACCTGGATAAGAATTTGATAAGTACAAGAGCCTCAATGCAACGACAAAGTTCAACCGGGGGCAAAAGAGTGATATCTGAGAAACGCAGGTTACAAAGCCTGAAGAGAAAGTCAAGAGTCAAAGCAATGAACGGAAATCATCAAAACTCGTGACGAAAAAGGACATATGAAAAACATGCCTGAGGCGCATAGCAAAATCATGTAGGCATAAAGGCATTTAAGACAAACATATGCATATCATGATAACATCATGCATGACATGTACAGGTATTTCAGTAGAACAAGAGGTTTCGATGATAGCTGTACTGAATCAAGGAAAAGACACTCGAGTTCCACCAGATGATATGTTTTGGTACTTTGAGGTATCTTCAATTCATGTTTTCAAAAATCAACTCATATTGCGAGAGGTGAGTTGAGCCTTGGGGCACGCTGAGGTATTTTCAATTTCTACTTTTCAAATTCTGCTTTTCAAAAAAATCAACTCATATTGCGAGAGGTGAGTTGAGCCTTAGGACACGTTGAGGTATTTTCAGTTTTTGTTTTTTCAATTTATATTTTTCAAAAATCAACTCATATTGCGAGAAGTGAGTTGAACCTCGGGTCACATGCCGAGGTATTTTCAATTTATGTTTAAAAAAAAATCAACTCATATTGCGAGAGGTGAGTTGAGTCTCGGCTCACACGCTGAGGTATTTTCAATTTCTGTTTTTTCAATTTATATTTTTCAAAAATCAACTCATATTGCAAGAGGTGAGTTGAGCCTCGGGTCACATGCCGATGTATTTTCAAATTCTATTTTAATTTTTGTTTTCAAAGTCCAACTCATATTGCGAGAGATGAGTTAAGCCTTGGCTCACATACTGAGCTATTTTCAATTTCTGCTTTTAATGTTTTTTTTTAAAGAGTCAATTCATATTGTGAGAAATGAGTTGAGCTCAAGATCACGTGCTGAGTAAAGAATAAAGATTGGAGCTGATGGAAGACACCAGATTTGGCCTCCCTGAAATGGCAGTAGGAGCAGGTTAAAGTTGCAAGTCTTGTCTCCCTGAAGTTGTAGTGGAACAGGTCAAAGTTGCAAGTCTTGTCTCCCTGAAGTTGCAGTGGAACAGGTCAAAGTTGCAAGTCTTGACTCCCTGAAGTTGCAGTGAAGCTGATCGAGGATATCAGATCTTGCCTTTCTAAAGCTACAGAAGAGAAGACCACAATCCTTATCTCACTGAAACGATAGAAGAGCAGATCGACGCCACAAGTCTCATATAATTGAAGTCACATTGGAGAAGATCGAAGCTACAAGGCGTATATCAGAAAATGCAGTGGATTGAACCAAAGCTACAAGATACGGTGGACTGGAAGGAGACTATCTGAACAAGAAGAGCACCAATGGAGTCAAGACTCGGCAAGACAGGGCAAAATTGGCCTTTCATTATGTCTTTGCTCTATTCTCGTTACACGACAATGAGCAAAGAGGGGCAGCTGTTATAGGCCAATTTTGGGCCGTTTATAAATTGCTTGGGCCCAAGACAAATTACCCAAACCCCAATTAGCGACCAAAGCAAATTTTATGTCGCTACACTTACAATTCTTTTTTATTAAAAAAACTAAAATTATTAATAAAAAGGAAATTTAAAAGAAAAAATGGTTTTTTTTCATCTAAAAACTCAAGTAATTTTCTATAAAAAAAACTCAGATTTTTCCCTTTTACTGAAAAATAAAATGAATTCTAAAGTAATAAAAGATATTAAAAAGATAAATTAAGTCACTAAAATTTGGTGACTAAAATAAGTATATAATTAACCGCAGGTGATAAATAAAAATAATTTTTTAAATGTAAAGCTTAAAATGTAAAAAAAAAAAAATCAATGCTCAAAATAAAAATTTATGAAAATTATAGTTGAGGTATAATATTTTTTTTATCAAAATAGTTGACCTATAATTGAAATAGAAAAGAGGGGAATTAAGCTTTCCGTTGCATTAAAAATGGAATGGAAATCAAATTAACGTGAAAAACAAGGAAGCTAGAGATGGCATCAAATAGAGGGTAAAGAGAAAGAAAGTGTAGTATTTTTTTTTTATTTTTTATTAAAGAGAAATTGGTATATTAAAAAAGTGTCGGTGGGTGATTTTCCGGGTTCTAAGATTGCTCACTGTTTATTGTTAGTTTTGTATGATAAAAAAGGAATATTATTAGGGGAAATCCTTTTTATATTTTTTCTTAAAATTTAATGATATGTTATGTACCAAAAGAAATTAATATTAATCAGCTTCATTCCAACATGTTTTTATCATTTGTAATGCATATATTGTTTTTAGTTTTTTTTTCTTAATAAAAAAATCAAATGACAAATGGTCCCTCTACTACAACTTAGTATCTATTCTTTAATTTCATATAATTTGGTTCTTCTACGTTATGTCATTGGTTAGTTGAAATAGTTTAACTTGATCAAAATGTTGAGTTTGATTTTTTCTCTTAAAAATATTCATTCCAACTTCATGTAAACATATATGTGTTGTATTAAAAAATGTGTTTTTAACAGAAATTCGTGTAATCATTTTATCGATATAATTAAGGATTCTAATTATTTGGACTAACTAATGATGACCGATTTATGTCAAATTAAACTACAATTTTACCATTTATATTATAATGACTAAAAAAGGTTGTGTAAGTTCAAATATTTAGCACCCAGGATCTTTTTGGTTTAATAACACTTATTCCATTTCATTATGTTAAAACAATTTTTTATTAGAATAGTATTCTTTTAAAGAAATAATGAAAATATCTAAGGAGGTTAATTATTTAGACTAATTAACGTTATTGTAAAATTTGAGAACTAAATTATATTAAATTAAAATATAAAAACTAAATTTTAAATGTTATTATAATAGAGGGACTAAAACTGAAGTTTTACCATTATAATTATAATGGCAAAAAAATCAGCAAAAGGTGATTGGATGCGTGCGTGTCAGGAAGTGTTAGGCACTCCTTTTATATAGAGCTAGTAGTATGATTTCAGCACGCTTGGTCTTGTATTAATTATTTATTTATTTTAGATTAATTTATAAAGTAAAAATTTAAAGATTATAATATGTTTTTGTATATTTGTAATTTATTTTTTTATTTTATTTCAAAATTTTAATATTTTTATTTTTTGGATTTAAAATTGTAAGTTTAGTGCTTAATATTATTAAAATATATTTATTAAAATCAAGTTCATCATAACATTATTTTTTATACATTATTATAAAATAAATATTTTTTTATTTCAAAATTTCATTTCAACGAAATTAATAAAAGAATTTCAACAAAGTCAGTAATTAAACTTGAATTTTTAAGAACTAAAAAGTAAAAAATTTAAATTCCTAAAAATAAGAATTAAAAAAATTAAAATTTAAATATACGAAAAAGTAGAAATACTTGGAGTAGTAAAATAACATTTACCAAATATAATTTATTGCTAAAATAAAACTTAGGAGGAGTTTGATAAAATATTAAAAATTTTGAAGAGTATCTTAAGCTAAAATTGATCTATTTGGAAGGATTTTTTTTGTAAGAAAGTTTTCTATTTTTCAATTATTTATGTTGAAAAGCTTTATGCGATCCTAAAACTGGATGTGCTTTTATGAAACTGAGTTGTCGGGTCCTCAGTTGACTTTTTAATATTTTTTTAATTAAGATTAAATTTACGTAATTTATAATGTTAAAAGACTAAAATTTTAAAAACATCATCCAATCATTTCTTTTGTTAGTCATTTAATGGTAGATGATAAAAAATGATAAATCTAAAAATATTAATAATTATTTTATAGTTTTTTATAATTAAGTGATTAAAAAATATATTAATAATTAAGTGATTGTTAATGTAATTTATCTTAAATTTTTTTTTTCTTTTTTTGGCTTATATGAAAGATAGGTACTCAAACTTTGTAATTTTTCCACTTTAGGTATTTAAAGTAGTTTTTAACTAAAGTTTTGTTCTGTTACACATTTAGGTTAAAAGTTGACACCTGTAAAAAAAAGGAAAACTTTTAACTCCAATGATATATTGACATAGGACAAAATATATATATATGTTCTTTTTTTCCATTTGTTATTTTCCCATCTCTCTTAATTTTTTAAAATTTGAATTAAGATTAATAAATTTTATAAACATTAATAATTAAATTTATTAAAATTTTAAATTCAAGATCAAATTATTAAAATGTGTAAACATTAAATAGTTAAATTTATTATAAGATGAATAAAAAGAACTCACACCAACTTTCTATTCCTCATCTAACAGGAAAGTGAGTGAAACATTTGTTTTCATAAAATTAAATGACTAAATAAATAATAATAATAATAATAATAATAATAATAATAATAAAACTAAAAGCATAATACAGTCACTACATTTGTAGTTTATCCATAAAATAAAATAAATGATAATTTATATAAATGATCAATTAAGTATGCCCGCGATCTTCATCACCCAACTTTAAAAATTTTCAATTTAGACACTAATATTTAAATTCATTTCTGTTCTGGTTATTAAAAAAAAAAACTTTTTTTTACTAGTACAATAACACATTTAGTCCTCAATACTTTGGTCCTAATTTTAAATAATTCAATGGCAAAATTGGTCACTATGTTTGTAGTTTAGCCGTAAAATAAAATAAAAAAATTAAAAAAATTAAATGGATTAATGAATATAGTAATCTATAAATTAAAGCCTTTATGCTACGAGTAATAAATACATAATTTCATAACAGTTGGGAAAAATCAACAACTCAGCCTGCGTCTATATATTTCATTATTGTATTTAATTTTTAGTATGTCCTGTAAACAAACCAACGTCGCCTTGAGATTCATTGATAACAGACTAAACTCCTCCTCCTCCCTCCCAATCCCCAAGCTGCTGCTAACCTCTAACTAACAAACACAAATGCATAGATGCCGATTAAAACTTTATACACTGGATGAAAATGGACAGCGAGCATTTGGCTCTTAAAACGGAAAAAAAGATACCTATCTATGAGTTTATATTCTGCTTATGTCGCGACCGAACACAAAAGTTGTGAGCCAGTTAATAGCCACATAAAATCTGTTCCTCCAGCTGACGACTCGTGTTAGATATGCCGAGCGCCATATAAACCAGCTGACGAAGCCTGCTAGAGATATCCCTTTTGCCTCCTATAAAAAAGAATCAAATAAGTCTCACAACTCATCCAAACTAATAGCTCAAATGCGGGGAAAGAAAAAGAAAAGAATCACCTTGCTCTGTCTTAGATCAACAAGAGCCTTGAATCTGCCCACAGTTGCCATGCTTCCAAGATGCTTGTACTCAAACGGATCCCCCAAGTTCATGTCCTTAGCACCGTTGGCATGTCCTCCACCATCTTTACAGATTTTATTCAATAGCTTTGCCAGATACTTTCCTTGTCGCTCGGCAACCTGAACAGGATTGAAATATTGGCACCGCAGTTGTTCGAAGCAACACAAGGGTAGGCATTATCAATCTCCCAGGTGTATAAATATAACTATATTTCTAGTCTAGAAAGCTAATATAGAAAGCTCATCATAGAGTTTGACATTCAATTGATACACAACTTGGGTCCAACTCTGTATTGTACCTGTGTTTTGGATTGAAAAGAGTAGTTCGAAAAAAACACCATACGGAAGAATCAACTTTAAATTAGAAGTAGGTAAGAACAGTTCACTTAGCCAATCCAATGAATTCATGTAGTAACAAGCATGCAGGAAACACCCAACTCCAATTTCCAATGGAACTGGATGATGTTATCTCGAACTTTATGAGAAGAAAAAGACTCGAAGGAAGGCACGGAAAACGTTGGGGTCCTAACTTACCTGCGCTAAAGCCGGAAGGACTGGTTTGCCAGTACTTTCCAGAAACCCGCTGCAATCACCAATTGAAAATACATCTTGCACAGTAGGAACCCGAAGCCACTCATCAACACCAATCCTGTTAGTAAAAAGGAATTGAATTAGGTGAACAGCTGGTATCTTAAGTTTTATTTACGATTTATGAAAACTTACCAATAATTTTTATGCCAGTTGGTTCAAAACTTTATAAGGTGCATATTACCATGCCATCAAGAAAATCTTCATAAAAATAAAAACAATGTCACTGGGATTTTATCTTACCTTCCACCCGGAGATTTCGGAAGTCCTAGAGAGTTCACAAAAGGAGAAGGACCAACACCTGTTGACCATACTAACAATCCATAGGGAACCTCGGAACCATCAGTGAGGACAAGATTTTCAGGTTTAACATCCTTCACAATCCCACGAACTAGACGAACTCCTGACTGAGAAAAAACTAGTTGATGAAATAAAAATAAAATAATAAAATCCTCTCTTCTCAGCAGCCTAACAGAAGATATTTAAACTCCTTCAATGGAGTTAGAAAGCTAAAACAATATTTGCGTCAATCAACCATCTTTTACCTTCGTTAAATGCTTAATTGCATAGTGCCGGAGACGATCATCAAAGGAAGACAGTATCTCATTAGCCTGAAAAAAAGATAATAATTTTATTATAATTCACAAATCTCCTCAATTCAGCAACTTAAAACAAGGCATGAGCACAAGAAGAATCTCAAGAAGGTCTTCAAGTTTCCAGCAGAGTTCGGAAAGCCAGCTCTGGCTTCAACAAAGATATTAGATGACAAAAGAACTACATAAATGGGAGTACGGAGGAATAACTGATATCGTAGTGAAACAAACCTCAATCAGTGTGACATGGATATAGTCTTTTACATGAGTGTATCTTTCATGAACATCCCTCCTAATAAAATCACTAAGTTCACCACTAAACTCAACCCCGGTCGGACCGCCTCCTACAACAACACAATGCAGCAATCTACGTTTCTCTTCTTCAGGAAGCCCTGCCTCAACACCGAACCAATAGGTAAAACATATAATCATACTCAAGAAATTATTTTCCATTACAGAAGGTAGAAAAACCAAAGTGTGGCATTACCTGGCACATCGGATAGCATCAAGTTGAGAAGTAGCTTCCTCCGAATTTCCTGAGCATGGTGAACTTCACGCAGAAAAATAGCATGTTCTTTCACTCCATGGATTCCGAAAGTCGATGCCTGTGCTCCTGATGCAATTACCAACTTATCATATGAAATCTTAAACTTCCATGGGTCCAGGGTGTCAGTTCCATCAGTAACAGTCTCACAATGCACCTTCAAATACCCAAAACCAAATATTCCATGATCAAAAGGTCAAAAATCCAAAATTTTCCTACTGCATTTTATTTTCCATCAAACAGAACAAGAACAAAGAACTTTCCGTGTACACTGAGGGAATGCTACCAACAAGCTTAATTCAACAATTGCATTCTACAAAGCAATATCTAGACGTACGATCCATCACTATTCTCTAGTTCAAAAAACTAGAAATTTTTAGTAAAATTAAACTAAATTCAATACCCAAAAGCCCAAAGCCAAAAATTTAAACAACCAAGCTAATTTTAGGATCATAAAAGGACTCCCAACCTTATATTAACATTCAACTCAGCCAACAGTCAATGCCTTTTGATTTTAGTTCTCCCAAAACGGAAATCATAACTAATTAAACCCAATAAAGGCGACATATTGTTGAAATACCTCATGGTTTTCAGTATCCACTGCAGTAGAATTGGCAAGAAAAAAATAGGATCCAGGTGCTGAAGAGATGGAGGGCTGAATCCTGGCAATGGGTTCGGCAACGGACCTGAACTCAAGAGTCCCAACACAAGTAGAAGCCAATAGGGGAGTAAATACCATATGGTTCCTAGGCGAGACACAAACGATGTCATACAGCTTGGGGTCCAAGCCTTTCATTAGCCTGCAACCAGCCCATCCAGATCCTAACACCACCACCCTCGGTTTGTCGTGTGGCTTGGTGGGTCCGAGACCTGATGGCTGAGCCTGAGCCGAGGCAGGGGGTTGGTTGGCGGTGCTGAAGTGGGATAAAGAAGCTTGTAGAAGATTTTTGGTGATGGGGGTTTTGGATTTGTTGGGTGTGGAGAGTTTGATCAAGTTCCTATACCAAAACATGGCTGCCTGATTACGTTTCTTTCATAAAACAATGAGAGATTGCTTTGGGGGAGGACGTATTGGGATTTGGGATGGGAGAGTTTCAGTCAACTTCAGTGGCACGTGTCAGGTGATGGTTGAAATTTGCATGCAAATAGAAAAGCCCATTCCCTCACTGGGCTAAAATTTTCTAAAAGAAGCATCATACTCCATTTAGACTGTGATTAGAAAGAAATGGTTGAAGTACATTTACACCTTTAAAGTAGGCTATAGCATGTTACTAATTTGGTTATCCTCTCATTTGTGCCATTTAGATCATGGGAAGATAGTCATGTGTCTACTCCAAGTAGCATATCTGTTTGGGTCTTCCATTGAACTTTCGTGAAGAAGGAAAAGGCATCACTTGCAGAAGAGACTCCTATGGAAACATGTGGGAAAGAGGAGATGCAGACCAAACAAGTCATCTATGGCAATGCTAATGCCATCATTCCCATTCACTGAGAGAGAGTAAAACATTGGCAAGTCAGGGTCAACACATCTGAGTCCTAAAGTCTACAAGTCAACAACAGATTATCTCGGATAGTCTCTGTCAGATGGGAATACTTGGCAAAATTGTCGGTAGTTAATATACCTCCTTCCTGGCAATTAACATGGTCAAGCATTGTGTTCCTTTCTCCTCTCTTGCTGCTTTCATTTTTCTCTTACTTTGTTTTATCTTTTCATTAGTTGCAATTGGTGTGTATTTGAAAGGTTTATTTATTAATGTAACCAAGAGAAAAAGGTGATGGTAAGCTTTTGGCAAACCTTTTCAAACATTCTTAGATGAGCTTTAATTTTCAGGTCATAAAAGTATTCCACCCTGAAAGCTCCATAGCTAACAAAGAGTCTAAAAGGTTGCAGAGGCAGAAGACGAATAATACTCCTTACAGTGAACATGAGTATACTGATGGAGACCAGATTTCACAACATAAAGACAACAGGCGTGTTCCTCAGGGATTAAAGTCAATGGCAGGCACAGAAGTTTATAAGACGCCATCTCAAAACCACCTCAATATGAGCTTGCTTGCTGGGTGTACTGGATTAAAACAGATGTAGACTGTAAGTAAAAATCTAACCATATTGCTCATTCAAATGATTTATCCATTGTCTGAAATAGTGGATACCAAAAAGTTTCCCATAAACTACAAGTATTACCATTATCATAAAATAAGAGGTCGTGGGGGCAGGAGCAGTGATCTGGGATCACAAAGGCTCTTGGATTGTTGGCTCATATGTCATATCGTCATGTTCCACTTGCGACTAGCGTAGAAGCGGACTTATAGGCCCTTCGTGACGGCTTTAGACTTGCTAAGAGCTTAAATATTAGGCATTTGGTCATTGAAGTTGATGCTACTTTAATCATTCATTTCATGTCTAATATAAATACTACTAATCTACTGTTATCTCCAATTATGAATGAATGCAAGATGCTCCTCTGTCTATTGATTTCTAAGAGTATTAAACATATCTTTCGAGTTTAGTACGTATTCGGAACAATCTTCTTGATAATTCACTACAAGAAAATAGATTTTTAGCGGCACTTTTTTTAGCCTTTAGCGGCATTTTTAAGCGCCACTAAAACTATTTACGGTGTTTTTACTAACACCACAAAAAACGCTGCTATAAGAAACGCCACTAAAAGTCATGACTCTTAGCGGCGTTTGTTGGGAAAAACGCCACTAAAAGTCATAACCTTTAGCAGCACTTTTCCTACAAACGCCGCTATAAAATAGACCTTTAGCGGCGCTTTTCCCACAAATGCTGCTAAAGAATATAACCTTTAAAAAAGATTATTTTAATTAAATAATATTTATTTCTATGATAAATATTATATTATGTTTAAATTTTAAAATTTAAACTTTAAACTATACACTTTTAAGATAAATAAAAAATATTAATTAAATTAAATTTCCTATTAAAATTTAAAATTCAAAACTAAATATAAAAATTAATGAATTTAAATTAACGAAATAATAACATTGATGAAGTTAAAAAAAAAAAAGACAATGAAGAAATTAAGGGTCAAACATTAGCTCCAATAATTGTTCAAAATATAAGACAGCTACATTCAAATAGAAACTAAATAACAACTAAAGCATCCAATGGAACATAAGTTCACTCTTCATCACTAAATGTTTCCTCATAAACATGGCTTCATCCAAAACAAAACCTCATACCATTACAATTCGTCTTTTAAGCAGAAACTGCTGCAACCTTCTTTCTTGGTGCTGCTTCAGTACCTATACATCACCCCCAATAAAAAATAAGAACATTTTGAAAGAAAAAAAAAAAACCCAAAATTTCTTACAAGAACAGAAATACGCAATGGAACTAAAATCAGAAAGCAATGAGCCTAAGGACATTAGCATTTTCCTACCTTCCCTGAAACCTGTCTTGAACCTGCAAGGAACGTGACAAAGATACCTCTATACACTGGTGAT
The DNA here is from genome assembly GCA_025698465.1 of Gossypium longicalyx. Lineage (NCBI taxonomy): Eukaryota > Viridiplantae > Streptophyta > Magnoliopsida > Malvales > Malvaceae > Gossypium > Gossypium longicalyx. The sequence continues at coordinate 65,531,872 of CM047001.1, read as the reverse complement.
GGAGATGTTAGCGTCATCTAATTGAAACCAACAGCTAGAAACACAAATAATCACACAAGTTAAAAAACCCAAAATAAGTACTTAAACACTTCAATTTGCAACATTTAAGCACTTCAATTTACAGCATTTAAACACTTCAATTTGCAGCATTCAAACACTTCAATTTGCAGCAGTTTAACACTTCAATTTACAGCATCTAAGCACTTCAATTTGCAGCACTTTAACATCTCAATTAACAACATTTATACACCTCAATTACAGCGATAAAACATCTCAATGTCCAGCAACTAAACACTTCAATTTGCAACATTTAAGCACTTCAATTTACAGCATTTAAACACTTCAATTTACAGCATTCAAACACTTCAATTTGCAGCACTTTAACACCTCAATTAACAACATTTATACACCTCAATTACAGCGATAAAACATCTCAATGTCCAGCAACTAAACACTTCAATTTGCAGTACTTAAACACTTCAATTTGCAACATTTAAGCACTTCAATTTACAGCATTTAAACACTTCAATTTACAGCATTCAAACACTTCAATTTGCAGCAGTTTAACACTTCAATTTACAGCATTAAAACACTTCAATTTGCAGCACTTTAACATTTCAATTAACAACATTTATACACCACAATTACAGCGATAAAACATCTCAATTTCCAACAACTAAACACTTCAATTTGCAGTACTTAAACACTTCAATTTGCAACATTTACTACTAATATATAACTTTAGGATTCATTAACCAAGAAAAGGAAGGAAAAATATTCTTACTGCCATGGAATATTGCCTGCAATCAGCCATTCTCCTTCTTTGTCCTGGTAGGTGAGAATATAATCATCTTCATCATATTTCTCGTCTGTTCATAACATGAAAAAGAAAAAAGCAAGCTGAATATTGAGATTTTTGGTATTCTTTTATCTTTTGAGGAATTTATGTATATAATCAATGACTTTACCTTTGGCAAACATGGTGATCAAGGAGTGATTTAAAATATAAATCATGAAAATCTTTTACACTAAGGAAAATAATGTTTTAGTATATATTGTTGGAGTGATTTAAACCTTTTTGGATCTTATGCGTTTAAAGACAGAATCAAGTTGTTGCTCCAAATTTTGAAGCTCTCTAAGACTCAAATTCTAGATATCTTCTCCTTCGTAATGCCTAGAAATATAATTATTTATTTATTAAAAGAGAAAGATGCATGCCTTGAATGTATCTAAAATTTGAAGCCATTGGAGGGTACCTCAGGTTTCTTTGTAAAGTCTGCATTCTAGCTTTAAGTTTTGCATGTTCCCAGATCCAGTTTCCCTGTAAAAGAACATATTGAAATCATCCCAAGTCAACAAGTAGAACATATTTTGTGTAATAACTATTATGATGTTGATGTAACAATTTAAGCCAACAATAATAAAGCATTCAAATAATATATAAATTCTTTAAAATTTCAAGTAATAAATAAATATTCAACTTTATTTCAATTTAGATATCTCGTTATAGTTTATTTTCAATGTAGTTTTTAAAATTATAAAATGAAGTTAAAAAATTTATTAAAAATTTGTGAAAGATTTTAAGATTTTAAACATTTAATAGTCATTTCCATCATAATCGACAGCAAATTATCCACCATTTAATTAGCTTAGTTTCAGCATTAATTTGGTAATGAGCAACAATATACAGCAGCATTCAATCCACCATACAAAGATATTTCAAACATCAATTTACTCACTTCCGGACCTCATTAATAGCAGTAATTTAACTGATTTCTTTTATACAGTTCTTCCAACCCGAAACAGCAAGATTAAACCACCAAGGATTGATCTTACCTAAACCTGATAAACCATGTTATTAGGATGTTGAAATTTGAAAACCAAGATCATTGCTAGTGCTAATTAATAAAAACAACAAAACATCTAAACGTTGCAAGACAATAAGTCAGGAAAAATAGGGCATGCTTTCAATACTTAAAGGCTAGCTCAAAATGTTCCTAAGTTGCCAAAAGGACTACTAGAGCACTGAAATTTAGTAGGGACTTGAGACAGCTAGAGTTCCTTTCTTTCTACCTTTTTCATTTCATTTTGTCCTCCATATAAATTAATTAGAGCTATAATTTCTCTTGCAAAAAAAAAAAAAATACCAGTTGCTATCATGAACATTTAAATACTTGTGCACATAACGAGATGAATTATTTCAAGGAACAATTAGTATAAAAAATTAAGGAGTTGTTTCAAGGAACAAAATCATAGATACAGAGCATGTTCTGGGTAAAAAATTAACTTTGGAACAAATTATAATACAAAAATAACAACAGTTTTAAGCTCAAACTTATACATTTATTCAATTATATAATTAAAACAACAATATAATACATAAACTCATAAATGACGTTGAAGCTTAAAAATCAAACTAAACTGCTCCATACCCCAAAAACAGCAAAAGAATCAACCCATAACCCTAGATATTCAAATATGGAAAAAAGTTCAATAAATAAGATTGATAAGACCATCAACTCTAACAAAAAAATAAGCTAAAACTCAGCTTAATTAACCAAAACAACCCCAAAAATATATGAAGAATTCATTATAGAACTCAACTTTGACAACCCAATTCTAGAAAGAATATACACAATAAGTAAATGGAAAAAAAAAGGAGAAAATATTGTACCTTGCACTCGTTGAGGTTGATTTCATTACTTCCAACCATTTCTCTTTCTCTAAACACTCAAAAACAAAACCCAAAAGCTTAAAACAGATCCTTGTGAAGAACAAACCAAAAACTCACAATTCATATCCCAAACCCAAATAAATAAAAAGTAAAAAAAAACCAACAAAGATGTTAATCTGATCTTATTCTCTTTTTTTCCACTTCAAAAGATCCCTCCTTTTGTTTTTCCTGCCGTTAGAGCTTATTATCAAGAGAAAAGATAAACAGCTTAAAAATCTCTTCAAAAGGAAACAAAGAGAGAGTAAACGATAAAAGATAAACCATCCACACTGCAATTGAACAGAGAGAGAAGGGGGTTATATATGTGTCGTGTGGAGTGGGTGAAGGATAGGAAAGGTGGCGCAGATTAGAAGACAGGAAAGATAAATGCTAAAATATACACAAGGTGAAATATGGAAATGAGTGATACCAAGTAGTAAGCAAGAGCAAAATCACAAGGGTTTTCCCCTGTTGAACCACTTTTATTCCTAACCATTTTGCACAGATTTCATCATCAGAGGAAGAAATAAAATCAATACCTTGCAGTGCATTTCTCAAATCACACACTGTATAAAAACTTCTCCTATAAATTTTGCAGATAATATCTCCACCAATGGAAGCAGTTACAGCTTCAAAGGCAGGCCATTATCTAGAACTGAAGGTCTGAAACTGGGATCCTAAATAAACCTTAATCTCGTAATTGTCAAATTGTAAAACATCTGCTAAAAAGAATGATGCATCCCCTTAGTTGACTCCAGCAGTTATGAAATTCAGAGTTGACCTTCCAAGTGCAAAATTGATGCAGCAAATGACCTCATAACAAATTTTTTTTGTTATAATTAAAATATCCAAATATTCATTTTACGGTCGACAAAGATTCTTTCAGGTTCATAGCTACCCTTCATATTCTACCTTATACTCTACCTGGACAACCTGGTAATTACATCTAATGATCACTGTTAAACAACAAGTTTTAAGACTGAAAAGAATCCTAGCAGGCACATAATATAAGCAAACAATTTAAATGAACTATATTATCCATCTAACATATATAAAGAAGGTTGTAAGAAGAACCTTTTCTCTGTATGGCAAGAGAGTACGGAGGGTGTCCAGGTGAGCATTAATCCTTTCTCTCCTCCTCCTCTCAGCTTCGCTATGACTCTTTAAAGCCGCTATAACTTTCTCTTCCGCCACGCTTTTCTTCCCAACCTTCACCAGCGACTTCACCACCAGCTCACTTTTCTCATTATCCAAAACCAAGGACTGTGAAATCCCATTGCATGGACCCAAATCACGGGAAAAGGGATGAGGAAACCAGAATAACAATTCCCAGATAAAAAAATATTGTCGTTGAAATAGTAAGCAGCCATATAAAAACACACACAAAAATAAAAAGAAAGCTAAACGAAGCTGTATGAGAGTTTGTCTTTAGGAACCAGAAGTGAAAGAGAGTAGACCAGGTGGACGTGTGGTGCGAGCGAACCAGAAAGATAGCTTTTGAAGAACAAAGTTTTGATGGTTAGCGACTTTCTCGTTGTTGCCGATGATCAGTGCTATGATTGTTTCGATGATAGCTTCCATAACGCAAGTGAACAATTCTAGGGAGATCGCTTTTTCAAACAGAAAGAAAGACTAAAGAGAAAACATCCACAGTTTCTTCTTGATCATCTTGAATTCCTCCATAGGTATATGTGATTCCTTTCTAGAGTTTTGAGACGTTTGAACCTCAAAAAAAAAAACAATATGGGATTTTTGGGATTTCAGTGAATATTCAAGAGGGAGCAAACAACAGAGGGAAGAACAAGAGTACTTGTTTTCTCAAATTGCAAAATTCAAAAAAACAAGAATCGATTTATCTCTGAGCACAAGGAGAACTGAACAAATGAAGTTACTTTATAGCTTTTTCAAGCATACCAATAGCACACTCTCGAGTCTGAACCCTTAGAACACTGTCAACTGTAGTAAAATTAACGATCAGAGAAAGTGTTTTCGAAGACTAAAGAGGTCTATTCCCGATGGCATATAAATTGAAAAGAAAACCCATTTGAAGAGATAGTTATTAATATGAAAATTACAACTAAATAAACATAGAGAGAAAGGGCTACCGACAGCAGATGTCGACAGAGATACAGCAGCGGGCTACCCACGGAGATGCAGAGGGCTGCCGATTTGAGGAAATTGGGGGAAAAAATAAAGGGAATTGGGGTAGGGGAGAAATGGTTTGGGAAAAATAAAATGGGGAAAAAAAGAGAAGAAATTTCAAGTGAAATTTTAGGATTTCTTTGGGGATGGGGGAGGGAACCGATTTTGGGAAAAGAAAGGAGAGGGAAAAAAGAAAGATTTCTTGTCAAATTTTGGGATTTCGAGAGGAAGGGGGAACGAAAAAGTCTAATGCATTTTGGGTAACAAGATGGCATCGTTTTGTGTAAAAAAATTTGTGGCGTTTTTTATTACTTTTTGCGGCATTTTTAATAAAAACACACAAAAAGTCATTTTCTCACCTTTTTGCTTTGCTAAAAATTCTTTATTTTGTTTTAATATATATAAACTTTATCATTATCTCTTAAATAATTTAAACTATATTTAATTATATGTATATACCTAAATTTTGATAGAGATATATCTCAGAATTATATATAAATTTCGGTTTAATGTGTAATTGTAGACGTAAAATTTTAATTGTGGTTTAAATGTATAGTTGAAACTTTAATTTTGATTTAATTATACACGTTTTAAAAAATAAATACATCAATATATTTTTATATTGAATAAATATAAATATTTATGTATGCAATATATAAATATAAAATGATGTTATATCAATAATTGTGTTCATAATTTATGCTATTAGGATTTAATCCATTTTGATATATATTTTTTAAAATAATAATTTATATTTATCTTATTTAGATTTATATTATAAAAAAATCCAAGATACACAAGTTAAGTAGTTCACTATATTTACCCCTAAATCCCTAAACTTAAAACCCTATATCATAAATCCTAGACCATAAACCCCAAACCTTAACCTATAATTTAAACTATAATCATAATTTTAATATATTAAAATTAATCTTATCTCTTTTACAATTATATAATAAATTATTTAATATATAAATTACAAAGCATTAATTAATCTAAGCCTTAAACCCTAATCCCTACCCCTAAACCCTAAATCATAAACATAATCTATAAACCCTAAAAACCTAACACTTAACCCTTAACCCTAAGTCTTAAACCCCAACCCTTAAACCATAAACCATAATCTCTAAACCAATAATCCATCAACCTTAAAATAGTAACTCATAAACATTAAACCCTTAACCAAATACCGTAAACCCTAAACTATAATGATAATTAGTTCAATATTTTAAAATTAACACTATCTCTTTTACAATTATATAAGAAAATATTTAACATATAAATTAAAAAACAATTAGTCATATACCAAAAATCTTTAAAATTATTTTAAATAATAGTATTTTATTTTTTTTCATTTTTTTGGCGTTTTTCAAAAAACGTCGCTAAAGCCACTAAAAGCTCAAAACAAAACGACGGCATTTTGTAAAAACGCCGCTAAAGATCAAGCACTAGCGGCGTTTTTTCAAAAGCGTCGCTAAAGATGTATGTATAGCGGCGTTTTTAAAAAAGCGCCGCCAATACTCGATCTTTAGCGGCGTTTTTAAAAAGCGCCGATAAAGCCACTAAAGGCTCAATACAAAATGCATTTTTTTGCGGCGTTTTTAAAAAGCGCCGCTAAAAACCTGTTATTCCTCTTTTGATTGTAACTCTTTTGATGATTTCTTTTGTATTGGTAACTCCCCTCGTAGCTCCTTAATTCCAATTGTTGAGGCGGATGCCAGAAAGGACATTTTGTTCATGTAGAACCTTTTATCAATGAAGTTCCTTTCTTGACAAAAAAAGAAAAGAAAAAGAAAAGAATACCTTGAAATGACAATATTACATTTACATCGTCGTCCCATCACTTTAATTTTTACATACAAAAAAAAAAAAGGCATAATGCAACAAGCAACAGCTATAAATACAAATCTAATTGTCTTATTCACTAAAAATTAATCCCATAAAATCATAAACGACAAAAAGCTCTTTACTTACTTCCGAGCAAGTGTAGTTACATGGGATTTTGACAAGTGGAGTCCTCTTGAAGCTAAACATGGAAAAATTTATAACTTTATAGTCATTTCATTTCAAGGAAGGGATTATTTTCAGAATTTCAGTAAACTGGTTAAGAAGTTAAGTTGGGTGCAGAGAAGTTTGAGTACTAAAGGCCAAAAGTCAACATTAAGTTTATACAAAATGCGAAAGATGGCTGATGACGTGGAGAAAGACGAGGACCGCGGTGGTCCGTAGCGCTGCAAGCGGTAGCGGGACTGGAAGAAGATGACCTTTTTTTTTATTTTTTTTCTAAAAATGATTATTTTGTCTTTTGGTAGATTCTTGACTGACTTTCATTGGGCCACCGCATTGTACCAAAAACCAGTTCGGCCTAATCTGTAAGCCCATGAGCTTTTTCTTTGGCGAACAGGAAAGTATATCAATTTTTTTAATAAAAAACTGATAATTTGTAGAAAATTATGTTTTTTCTTTAAAAAATTGAAATTTTTTAATTTTTATGTCTCAATTGAGAGTTGAATCGATTGAACTGAAAAATTAAATGTTTAATTGATTCAATTTTTAAATAAATTAACTTTTTTAATTAATTAAAGTATCATCCGTTAAATAATCAATTAAATTTCTCAACAACAATAAAATATTATCTCATATCATGATTTTATCTCTTTAACTCTATCAATAACTCAAATGCTTTAAAAAACCTTATTCATAACAAGTTCACTGAATCAGGACTCTCTCGATTGGTGGAAATATTAACCGCAAATCTTAGTCGAAAGGTGTATAGAGTTTAGAATGAAGGGTCAGAAGCGTACGAAGGCAAAATAAGGAAGAAAAAAATTGAGGACATGGCACTCTTGGAGCACAACGTGGATGTTGTAGCGCCTATGACCTGTGTTGCAACGCTTTTGGCCATTTTGGCCCCATTTTTGTCTTTAATTGCAAATTTTCGACTCTTTGATGCCAAGTCTGACTTTGAAACCCTAGAAGGTCATACAAAGACATATAAATAGCATACTTTAGGCTACTTAAATATGTGAAATTAGGTTATTAGAGACTATTTTGTTTTTATCTAATTTTCTAACTTAAGACTTTTAGTTCTTCTTTGCTTTTCAAGGGTGATTGTTTGGAGATTTTGTTTGTAAATTCGATCAACTCTTAGATTGAATTATTGAAAAAATGTGCTTCAATCGAATAAAAATTTTATTCTTTTTTCTTTAATCTTTTTCATTGTTATAATTATGTTATTATTTATATTTTTGTGTTTATTTGAATTTCATCAAGTGTTAATTCTTCTAAATGATTGAGGAATGGTAGGCCAATGAATTGAAAATTAAAATAAGTTAAAGATTGCGTAGTGTAATGTTTCATAGTTAAGTTGAGCTTCAAAAATCCAAAAGCAAAATCTACATGCAAACATAACAGCACGTAAACATAAAATGTTTAGTAAATTCAAATGAAAATCACTATACTTGTCTTACCTTGATATAAGCATGTCAAACATATATCTTAACAAAGTTATATGTTAAACTAGAATAAAAGCATGGCAAGGTTAAAGCGTTCAAAATAGGATTAAACATATAATGAAATTCTCATTGCTCTAATGTACACAACAAGTTTTAGCATAATCATTTTCATTCCAAGTCTCAACATTCAAAACACATCTCTCAATCAAACTAAGTAAACTCATAATTACAACATTCATAATTCTCACACAAATTATAATCGCATATTGATTTCATTAATATGTTACTATCAGAATTACGAATTTCGCATCTAGTGTAACCTTAGTAAAACAAGACTTTGACACACACGTTTTCACTAAAATACATCAAAGAAAACATTAACATTATAAGTGCAACTATCCAAACATCGAGAGAGTTTTTAAAGAGATAATATATACCCTTTGTTTGCATAATATGTCCAACCAAGGGATTACACATCATAACTCTATATCCACATTGTACTCAAATAAAAATGTCCATATAATCTTAATTAGCATGTCAATCGTATTAATACAATATTAATAGATATTAAGCGAAAATTTTGGTGGAACTAAAATTAAATAGGACATTGATTTTATTAATTTCCTTTTTTTAAGGAATATATCTTCAAATTTTGATAAAAAGAGATGATTTGTTATATTATTTCATTTTTCTCCAAAGCATACATAGTTTTATTTTAATTATAGAAAAATATATATTTTTTAAATTTTATTTACTAGTATCACCACTTCAATCATCAATGTTAAATTTTCATTTGGGATAAAAAAATGATAAAATACACTTTTTGGTCCAAGTGCCGATTTTGGTAAATAAACTTTTGAATAAAAAATAATAAAAGGTAATCTTTTCCGCATTTAAATACTATAGATTACAGTTATTTATTAAGACATTAATTTAATTTAATTTCAGCAGGCCACACCCAATCTTTCTTTTTCTACAACGTAACATGCGAATAAGAAATCACAGCCATCAATGGTTGGGCCCTAGTTGATGAACGTCAAAGATGCATCCAAAATGCAGCGAAAACTGGTTCTTGATGAGGGAGCATAGCCAAGATGAAGCGAAAATAACGTGAGAGAGAGTTGAAAAAAGAATATATTCCGATTTTTTTTTCTTTTCTTTATCTGTTGTTTTTTTTCCCCTTTTTTAACTTCTCTTCATATATATATATATATATATATATATATAATATTTGCCATGCTTAAGAAGAACGTACATGTTCAGTCAAATGGCGGCACTGGTGTTCGACTGGAGAAACCGACAAACCCTCTGTTTTGTGGAAAACTGAAACGTAACAAAATGAGTGGGAGGAAGAAACTTGATGTTAATGAAAAAGTTGAGGTAATGTGGTTATTGCCCATTATGGTTTTTGTGATTTTTTTTCAAAAAAAAAAATTTGGTTTCAAATTCTGGGTTGCAATTTTGAATTTTCTTAATGTGGGTACTTTTCTTAGAAAAACTGGGTTGTTATTATTATTATTATTGGTTTTGTTTATAGTTGAAAGTTTCAAATACTGTTAATCAGTCTAATTAGAGCTACATTTTGTTGTTTAGTTCTTTCTCTCTGTAGTAATTTGCTTATCTGCCTGTTTTGGGGTCTCTTTTGTAGCCATGCAATTAAAACTTGGAGCAAGTGTTTTTTACGCTCAAAATTTCGTGTCTCATTGGTTGGGCTCTTAGTTTTTAAATATGAATAAAAAAAATGGATTTGAAGTTTTAGTTCATTGCATAACAAAGTTGGTATGGTGTAGGTGAGGAGTGAGGAAGAGGGATTTCAGGGCTCATGGCATCAAGGGACTGTTATTGCATGGGATAAGCGGGGGTTTCACATCAAGTATGACCACATTGTTGTTGATGATGGTTCTGATAGTCTCGTTGACATTGTGGGTGTTTCACCTGGAATAAATGGTATTGATTGTCCCTGTGAGAATCATCGTCACTATCGAGGGTTAATGAGGCGATTGCCACCTAAGCTAGAGTTCAGTAAATGGAGTCTTTGCTATGGTATCTGTGTGGATGTATGGTATATGGATGCCTGGTGGGAAGGTGTGATTTTTGACCATGAAGATGGTTCAGAGAATAGGAGAGTGTTCTTTCCTGATTTGGGTGATGAAATGGTCACTGGAATTGGCGATTTACGGATTACACAAGATTGGGATGATTTTGAAGAGGAGTGGCACCAACGTGGAACTTGGTTGTTTCTTGAGTTGATTAAACAATATGAGCATGAGTGGTACATTTCTGTTTCTGTGAAGCAACTCTGGTATGATTTACGGGAGAAAAATAGTTTTCAAAATGTTAGAGAGTGGACTATTTCTTGTGATTCTTTGTGGAAAAAATTGGTGCTGGATGTAATAAAAGATAATTATGAGATCGCCGTGAATCATTTTGTTAGGGTATTAGGTCTTCCTGGGTCCTCTCAACCAGAATCTGAGTCGCAACTGGAGCCTACTATGCCAGATGCAGATTTAGATGAAACTGCTTCTCTTTTACCATTTGAGCATAAGGTTAACAGTAATTTGTTGACTCCAAATTCATCTATTGTTCAACCAATTCAAGAGAAATCTAGTATAGGTCCGTTGATGTGCATCTCAAATGATGATACTCATGTTTTAACTGAAAGCAATGGGTCCTCTCTTGATAAAGCACTTTCTGTTTTACCTGAAGCTTTGTTGGTCTCACCCTCTGTTGTGGATGGAATTTCTTGCATCTGTTCTTTAACCAGCAATGAAAGATTTTCCAAAACCGATAATGATATGGCTCAAAGGAGGGCCAGGCTAAAGAGACACAATGCAAAGGTTAAATGGATAACTGCTGGTCCCAACCTTGTTCCTGAGGCTGAGTCATGCCCTGATGCCATTAGAAAATATGCTCTTGCTGACAAGAAACATCTGAATGCTTTGAGAACTGATGTTAGGAAGCATCTTCTATATCAAGGATGGAGAATTGAATCGAAGCGAGAAAAACATCTTGTCAGAATGCGATACATCTCACCTACTGGTGTTCGTTATTACTCTCTTTATAAGCTCTGCTCACTTTTAATGAAAAACACCAGGGAGCTTATTTGTTCAGACACAAAAGATGCACATCATGTTATTGAATCAAACATCAAGGTTCAACATGTTGTTGATCCTGAATATTGCCCTCAAGCTGTTTTGAATTGGTCTAAAGCTGATATCAATGCGATTTGCAAGCGCCGTCTCGGGAAAAGTGATATGATACCGAAGGCAAAAAAGCATCTCTCATGGCTGGGTTGGGTATTTCACTATGCAGTCAGCAATGGAAGGCGCTATTTGTGCTATACTTCACCGAGAGGAAGGACATGTTATTCACTTCGTGGAGCCTGCAAAATTTGTATAAAAGAAGGCGGACTTTCACAAGATGCTGCTTCTCCTTCTGGATCTGTCGAAAACATTAATGTCACTGAAGAGATTGATAGTCAACTAGCAGGCAAGAAGCTTTCTTCTGCACTCTCTAATATGGATATCCAGAGGAAGCTTGTTTGTTCTGACACCAAAGACGCACATCATGTTGTTGAACCAAACATCAAAGATCTACATGTTGAACCAGAATATTGCCCTCAAGCTCTTTTGAACTGGTCTAAAGCTGAATCCAATGAGATTCAAAAGTGTCATTTCAGGAGAAGTGATATGACCCTGAAGGCTTCTCCTAGACCTGTAGAGAAAATTAATGTCAATGAGGAGGTTGATAGCCAGCTAGCAAGTGAGAAGCTTAATGTCAATGAGGAGGTTAACAGTCAGCTAGCAAGTGAGAAGCTTTGTTCTGCACTTTCTGATACAGATATCCTGAGAAGCTTGGTGCCATCAAATACTAAATCTAACAATTGGACTAGAAAATCTTATTCTAAACTGGAGACCAGAAATGTTTCTGAGCAAAGTATAGTAGTAGGTCAAAGAACTCAGAAGCCTAAGAGGAAAAAGGATAGTTTATCGAATCTTGTGGCTGACTTAGTTAAAAAGCAAACTGACTCACCTGTTAAAAACACTAGCATCTCAAGATTGAAAGGTGGAAAATCACCTGCAGCATTGATCAAATTAAGAGAGAATCTCAATGGCAATCAACATAACCATTTGTTACGATCAACCAAAAGAGTGCAGCAGGTTGTAACTCCTAGTCTGTTGCATCAAAATCCACGAACTGTGTTGTCTTGGCTGATAGATAACAATGTTGTTTTACCAAGGTCAAAAGTACATTACTGGAGGAAGGAAAAGAGGTTGAAATTTGAAGGCCGGATAACTCGTAATGGAGTTAAGTGCAATTGTTGTGACAAGATATACACTCTCGGTGGCTTTGTAGCACATGGTGGCAGCAGTAACCACAGAGCAGCTGCCCAGATCTTCTTGGAAGATGGCAGGTCTCTGTTGGACTGCCAATGGGAAATGATGCGAAGTAATAAGATGAAGTTTGAAAGAAAACGGAGTTGCCGTTTGACTCGCAATTCTCAAATAGACAAGAATGACGACATTTGTTATGTTTGTCATTATGGAGGTGAACTAATATTGTGTGATCAATGCCCATCCTCATTCCATAAAAGCTGCCTCAATTTAGAGGTATATCTTTTATTCTGTTGTCAGTTTATTTGGATTTAGATTTACTTTTTCTTTTTTCCATTTTCTTAAAACCCCCAGATCTTTGATCTATCATAGAGTATTCCAGATGGTGACTGGTTCTGTCCATCTTGTTGCTGTGGAATCTGTGGCCAAAGCAAGCTTAAAGAAGACGTTGCTAATATTGAGGATGATAGAGTTCTTACTTGTGCTCAGTGTGAGCATAAATGTAGGTTGCTTTTCTCCATTTTCTGACAGGTCAAAGCCGCATATTAATAGTTTCTTATGCTTTTTTTTGGTGTGTATTTGATGCAGATCATGTTCAGTGCATATGCCGTAGAGGGGCAGATAGGTTGGAAATATGTGCAAAAGAAAATTGGTTTTGCTGCAAAAAGTGTGAAGAGGTATTTCCGATCTGCTTTATTTTTTTAATGTTTATTGTGCATCAATAAGTGGTAGCTACTGCTGACTTCTTTCTGACCTTTTATTTTGGGCACGTGTAGTTTCGCATCTTCAATCCTCTGTTAACTATTTGAGTGGTTCATAGTAGAAAGCTAGTAATATTTTCATTTCTTCCTTGATTACCTTGTAAGAAGACTTTTAGCCCTTTTTATGTGCATGTTTAGAATCAAGAAGTGAATTGCTAGCAGCAGGGAACTTCTTTTTCTGGAAAAGATTTTACGATGAGATTGATATGATGGAATGCTAATTGGTGGGAGATATTTCTGCTATTTATAAAATTAATCACAGGGATTATTGATAGTGACATGCATTGCTTTCACCTGAGAATAACAGCCAATTCTAGCCTTCTTGTCACTGGTAATATTGTTAGGATTAGGTCATAAATATTATTTCATTACTCATTTATTTACAGCAGTAGCCTACTTTAAAGTTAGTATTGCAGCAGTGTAATACCATACAGATGATAGTACATCTTGAAAATGTTGCTTATACCCTGGCCTTGCTGCAGATATTTTTGGTCCTTCATGAACTTTTAGGAAGACCAATTCCTGTCGGAACAGACAATCTAACATGGACACTAATTAAATCCATGCCATCGAATACTCATGATGAGGCTTCAGATAATGAAGCCATGGTTGAGAATTATAGCAAACTTAGCATCGCGCTTGACGTGATGCATGAGTGTTTCAAGCCTATAAAAGAACTTCGCACTGGCAGAGATCTTGTTGCAGATATTATATTCAGTAGAAGGTGTGATATTCTTATTTTTCTTAAGCCATCTTGATAACTTCAATATCTACTGGGCATTGAGGTGGTTATTAGTGATGATATATTCAAATTTTTTGTGTTTACTATAAGAACTTCAGTATTTATTGGGAATTGAACTGATCATTAGTGATGATTTATTCAAATTTCGTGTGTTTACTATAAGCAAATGACTTAAACTTCTATCATCATGATTTTGAATTCTACAGCTCTGAACATAACCGCTTGAACTTCCAAGGCTTCTACACAATACTTTTGGAAAGACAGGATGAAGTCATTACTGTTGCTAATGTTAGGTATGCTTATCTAATTAACAATATTTAGCTGTATAGGGCTAAAGCTTTTGGTTTGACTCTTCTGTATGTTTGCTTTGATTTGTCTATTCAAGGGTCCATGGAGAAAAAGTAGCCGAAATACCTTTAATTGGTACCAGATTTCAATACCGGCGACTTGGAATGTGTCGTATTTTGATGGATGAGCTTGAAAAGGTTAGTTACACCTAGTTTGTTTGGGTTTGTATTAACAGTTCCTTATGTTCATTGGTCAAATTCCTTCATAATTTATGGCACTCGATAATTGAGATTAGTTATCTTCCTACATTTTTTGTGCTAAAATGCATTGCATCTTACAAATTTCTGACTATTGTTTGTTGATTTCTTCAGAAGCTCATAGAATTAGGAGTTCAGAGGCTGATGTTACCTGCTGTTCCTGATGTGCTGCCCACCTGGACTGGTTCATTTGGGTTTTCAAAGATGACTCCATCAGAGAGATTAGAATTTGTTGATTATACATTGTTAGGTTTCCAGGGTGCCATCATGTGCCAGAAGCTTTTACCGAAGAGTTCTTTAGTGGAATCAAACCTATCTCTTGGTATTCCCTGTTATAGCCACCTAGTTCAAGTATTAGTTACTGCAATGAACCAGTGAGTCACATTCATGTTTACGTTACATCTTCCAGGGTCCCAGTTTGAACTTCATAGTGATGAAAATACCAATGCAGATGGGTCCAGTTCAGTCTCTGAAGCACTCCAAGCGATTGAGGAAAACAGATGTATGGATCAAGGACCAATGGAGTACGTATGACCTTTTTTATTAACTCTAGTTCGAAGGGAAAATGAAAAGTAGAAGGGGTAAAAAAACTCTAGTTTTGCTCTCCTTAGGTTGGTCAAACTTGTGAGAACTATTGGCTTAGACATCTAACCAAGTTATTAAGATGAAAGATCTCCTATGTAAATTTTAAAACTCTGAAGTCAGTTAGGTTCAGGTAGTTGTGGTTTGTGGGAAGAAAATATTCCTAGGTAGTCATCCTTTGGTATTTGAGGTTCTCAGCAAGGAGAGACTTCGCAGTCTTTACAACTATTAGAGAGGCAGAGATCATAAATGACAACTCTTACAAAGCAAATACCCTTTACTGGTATGTGTGTGATACTGTTAACTTTGTAAAATATGAAAGCAGTGACCCTAGAATGCCCCACTTCCACTCTTTAGTTTAACCGAGCTAGCATGTTTCAGTTGGATATAGTTACAGGTTGTTCATTGCTGGTCTTTGAATCCTGAACTCTTTCAAGTATATCAGTTCAGTTCAGTCTCTGAAGCACTCCAAGCGATTGAGGAAAACAGATGCATGGATCAAGGACCAATGGAGTACGTATGACCTTTTTTATTAACTCTAGTTCGAAGGGAAAATGAAAAGTGGAAGGGGTAAAAAAACTCTAGCTTTGCTCTCCTTAGGTTGGTCAAGCTTGTGAGAACTATTGGCTTAGACATCTAACCAAGTTATTAAGATGAAAGATCTCCTATGTAAATTTTAAAACTCTGAAGTCAGTTAGGTTCAGGTAGTTGTGGTTTGTGGGAAGAAAATATTCCTAGGTAGTCATCCTTTGGTATTTGAGGTTCTCAGCAAAGAGAGACTTCGCAGTCTTTACAACTATTAGAGAGGCAGAGATCATAAATGACAACTCTTACAAAGCAAATACGCTTTACTGGTATGTGTGTGATACTGTTAACTTTGTAAAATATGAAAGCAGTGACCCTAGAATGCCCCACTTCCACTCTTTAGTTTAACCGAGCTAGCATGTTTCAGTTGGATATAGTTACAGGTTGTTCATTGCTGGTCTTTGAATCCTGACCTCTTTCAAGTATATCAGTTCAGTTCAGTCTCTGAAGCACTCCAAGCGATTGAGGAAAACAGATGTATGGATCAAGGACCAATGGAGTACGTATGACCTTTTTTATTAACTCTAGTTCGAAGAGAAAATGAAAAGTAGAAGGGGTAAAAAAAACTCTAGCTTTGCTCTCCTTAGGTTGGTCAAACTTGTGAGAACTATTGGCTTAGACATCTAACCAAGTTATTAAGATGAAAGATCTCCTATGTAAATTTTAAAACTCTTTAAGTCAGTTAGGTTCAGGTAGTTGTGGTTTATGCGAAGAAAATATTCCTAGGTAGTCATCCTTTGGTATTTGAGGTTCTCAGCAAAGAGAGACTTTGCAGTCCTTACGACTATTAGAGAGGCAGAGATCATAAATGACAACTCTTACAAAGCAAATACCCTTTACTGGTATGTGTGTGATACTGTTAACTTTGTAAAATATGAAAGCAGTGACCCTAGAATGCCCCACTTCCACTCTTTAGTTTAACCGAGCTAGCATGTTTCAGTTGGATATAGTTACAGGTTGTTCATTGCTGGTCTTTGAATCCTGAACTCTTTCAAGTATATCAGTTGGATATGGTTTTCGATGGTAATGATGATGGGTTGTTCATTGCTGTTCTTCCAATCCTGAATTTTTTGTTATTACTTATTAACCCTTTGGAATGATCAGCATCGGAAGTCTTCGTCTCTTACCAAAGACACAGATGTATGGGATATAGCTGCGTACAGTTGTTTACACCTATGAATTGATGGTCTCACGGTCTATGCTAATTTATGAAGTAATAAACTGAGTTGTACACCTATTTCAAACAATTCTGACTCTGCTTTGACTCGGGATATTTATTGGCTCCACTCATATGAACCTCTTTATTTTCTCGATTTTTCATGTTATATTCTCTGTTCAAACATACTGCCTCTGATGCTGCCTGCTAAAATATGTTAATAATAATAGGTATATAATGTTTTGGCAGGACTGATACTGGGGGGTGGATTACTAACAATGTTGATATTGTGGTTACGGTACTTTTTTATTGACTCTCAAGCACATTTCATTAGTCCATCATTAATCTATTTCTTTCATTTTATTTTCTCCTTCTCGACTCACCAGATCTTTCGCGGTTACAGGCGAACCAACCAACTCAAATTGACCATGCTCGATGCGATAATGAAGTCAATCCAGAGTGCTCAGTTCAGGCTGCCTATTGTGAGGAAACAAAAGGTGGCGGTAACCATTTTGTCAAGTGCTGCTACAACAAGCGCAGGAGGATATCTGTGAATAGGAGGTAAGGATACCCACAGGTTCTGCCATCAGATGGGAATTGTGCCATGGTGAAACCAAAATGGCGTTTTTCTTTTTTTGGATGCTGTCAACACATGAACACAGCTGCAGGGCATCTGAGTTTTCTTCATGGATGTGTAAATTTCTTGTACAGAACATCTCAAAATCAGATAAGTTGTGTTTATATCAAGTATAAACTTGGGAAATTATACCTTATAGGATGAAGGATGCAGATCTCATTTTGATTACCTTTTTGTCCATAAATTCCCTTGTTTCATGTTCTTTTTGATGGGTTTGGCAATTAAAATATATCATAAGTTAAACTGGAAGCTGCACTTCTCTCTCTGTCTCCAGGCTTCAAATTTTACCATAACTTCCTTTGAAGAAGTAGAAACAGGTATGTTGACATGAATACCTTTTCATTCAAGCGAAACATAACTTCTCTCTTTCTACAAATTTTATTAACTATTCAATTTAAAAATCAATTCCAATACATAATAACACTACATTACTCAGCCTTCAATTGAAAAAGTTACAATATAGTGACATGCTATTTTTTAATTGGTATAGTATAATATAATAAATTTCGTCATAACTTTCATATTTTATATCAATTTCACCTTAATTTTATACAAAAATTATAAAATATATATACAGAAAATTATAAATATAGATAAGACCTTAAATACATTAAAATACATCGAATTTATTAAAAATAAAATTTTTAAATATATAAAATACATTAAAATTTCCAAAAATATCTTTAATATCCACTTTGAAGTCGAATTATTTTTAATTTAATTTTATGCCAAATTTAAAGTTGTACATGAACTTTGATTCAATGTACAATTATACACATGAAATTTAGGTTGTGGTTTTAAACCTTAATTTTAATTCGACCATGCAAATTTGAAATAAATATATCAATTTATTTTTATATTGTATAATTAGGGAAGAGATCCACTTACTAATTTTACACACTTCTATAACTATTTATATAATTAATATTTTGACAATCCATTTGTTGAATTTATCAATATAATTGTATTTGTCATGCATGTAAATTTTTGAATCGATCCGATATCTCTATCATATTAATCTAAATCACTCTATATATTAATATATATTCAATGGTTAAAAATGTTTTTTTACGTAAAATAAATAGCTAAAAGTTTTAAATTTATATTAAAATTAACAAGCATAATCTATATGAATAGATCATCAAATATAACGATTGAATCGTTAAAATGTCAATCATATAAATAGTTATGAAAGTAAATAAAATTAATTTGATTGCTATAATTTGTATATAAATATAATTATTATATTAATAATTGTATTAATAACCTATGAATTTTCCTCACCAGCAATTTAATTGGTTCAACAAAAGCTTTTGCCCATCCAGTAATTTGATTGGTTGAAGAAGAGCTTTTTGGAGAAACCAGAGTCTTGAGTGGAAGCCAATGTGTTATTTTGTTCATCAAATTGCCTGGGATTGGGAGAGGATGATGGCAGAGTGAAATTTGAATAATAATAATATTAGTGATGTAGCATAACTTTGTGGTTTATTGTTACGAGAACGCTGTCCCTTGACATGAATTCTTCGGAATTGGGAACATTGAAATAACTATCCATTTCCTTTTATAAGAAAATCAAGATTTACTATCCAAGTCAGAAAATATTTTTAATCGCGTTGAAATTAAATTATAATTTTTATGATAGTAAAATTATAATTTTATTATTTTAATAATTTATATTTTTATAATTTTTAAAAGATTAAATTAATTTTTATTGTTTTTAAGAGAGATAAAGTATAATTTTATTTTTACTAATTTAAAATTTTTAAAAATTACTTAAATTTAAAAAAAATTTATCTTTAGGAGGGGTCGAGGCCCTGCCAGCCTCCCCTAGCTAAGCTCTTGTTGTACCTAAAAGGCGTAACATTACTTGAGATTGAATCTTTAAAATGGGAGAAAGTTTTAGACTTGCTGCTACTGTACTAAAGACACAAAATACTTGCCATCAGAGTTTGAATTTAGTTGATTTAGCTCAAAAGAACACAAGGCAAGATGAGACGAGAATTCTACCTAGACTAGACAAGAGATTGAAAAGAAAATATGAAAACAAACCTATAAAAGAGAAAAGAAGGGTAAACTACATTGAAGATCATTAAATGATTAGTAAGCTTACGTTTTGGTTATTGAACTACTTGAAAGTTCTTATTTAAGTCACTGAATTATATGAAAATTTTTATTTAAGCCATGTTAAGTTTTATTTTTTAAAAAGTTTAATTAGCGAGCTCTAAGCTATAATTTGAAGATCGATACGATGGCTTAGTACCTATCGATGAGTAGAAGAACATACCTTCGATCCAAGTCAATCTGAAGGTCAATGTCGAAAATTGAAGAAGAAAGCTATTTAGATTTTGATTCACATATTCGTGACATTCAAAGTTATTTCATAAAAACAAAACTGAACTATAGACAAGAATGGGAAAGAGATTTTTCGATTGATGCAGGCATTATGAACAAAGAAGACCATATAGCAATGATTTTATCAGTCCATTGAATTAAATGAAAACTTTTAAACAATTCAATGATCATTTTATAACTTTTTAAAATTGAGTGATCAAAAAGTAAGCTTTTTGATAATTTAATGACATTGGAAGCTTTCTGATAATTTAATGACATTAGTTGTAGTTTACCTTAAAAAGAAATGTTTGAGTGAATTAAAGGATCAAACTTTGAAGCAAAGACATCCCTCTTCTCTTCTCTTCTCTATCTGCAAATCCCTTCATTCAAGCTTAAAATTCAGGCATATAGAAATAGAAAGGGAAAATTAAATTTAAATCAATTAGGTTTCCAAGTGGAGTTTGAAATTTTTATGTATTTATATAATTTTCTAATTTTTTATTTATTTTCATGTATTTATGTATATATTTTATTTTTTATAATTTTATAATTTTTTAAAATTTTTAATTTTTTTAAAAATTGATTTTTATATATAACTAGGGTTGAATTGAAAAAAATATAAAAATTAAAAACTAAATTTATTATTAAACCAATTTAAAAATATCACGTCATCATTCTGCTAGTCATCCAACAATGGGGTGATCAAAAAGAATAATTTTAAAAATGTTGGTGATCAAATAGAGTCAAGAGTTGACTCACATACAAGTTTATTGTAACCTCCTCAACTCGGCCTAGACGTTAGACCTGAGTTCGGAAGATTACTTTAGCCATCGAAGTGGCTCGGTAAGCTATCGGAGTTTTTAAAGAAGATCATTTTAAAACATTTATTTAATTTGTTTAGAAAACTTAGTTAAATACATTATTTATTATTCCTCAAATTTCATTTATTATCTAATAGCGAAAAAATGGCAATTACTTATGTTTTAATAAAATCAGGGAATGTCATACAAAATAAAATCAAACCTAAATTCTAAGTCCCATGCCACGGTTTATAAATAATACAATCTTTTTAAGGAAATATAGAATATCAATAAAACCTATAATATTAAGGAAAAAAACCAGAACTAAGCCGAGTCCCTTTGGTTATCGTGCCTGTATCCTAACTTGATGGGTTATCTAAAAGGATGAAAATTAAAGGGGAATGAGCTATGACGCTAAGTGTGAGTTTATTTACAATAAAACCAACAGTTGTTAGGACACATTAAATAGCATTGCACATAATTATCATAAATAGCAATCCAATTTAGAGTACAAGTTTTTTCAATGCAACTATCATTTAAGCATTAGAATTCACAATCACAGATTTCAAAATAGGTAAATTCTCATATTTGCCCACTATAACCATATAAATATATAAACATTTAAATATATGTATCCACTTATATGCTCGTAAATATCATAACATAGTTTCCAGAACTATATGCACATGATATCAAATATGCCATACAATTTCAAGTTTAAACAGAATATATTCTACTCTACCGCCACACACCACATTGGTAGTTCCCAAGAACTCTAACCACCAACATACCAAATTGCGGATTAACCATTAGTTTACAGTTTTACTACCGATGACTGTGAACACACAACAATACATCGTAGATGGAATCTACTATAGCTGTGGGTACACAACAAAATATTGCAGGTGAAATTTGTTAATAGCTATGGAAACACAACATGCTCGTAAATGATAACTATCAGAGGGTTGTGATTGCACAACAAAACATCATAAGTGGAATCTGTTATGGCTGTGGGTACACAGCAAGACCATCGCAATTGGACTCTGCTATGGTTATGGGTACACAACAAAAATAAATGCAGATATACTGCTGATTCTTCCTTCGATCATATCGTCCCAATTCCATACAATATGCAATATGAATGAAAATACAAATACATTTTTAAGTAATAGATTATGTGGTACATTATCACTAAAAATTTTACTCATCAAATTTCATACAAACAACTGCAAAACATATAGACTTAGTTTAGATTCCACATAGGTTTGCAGATAAGGTTCGCATGAGGGTTCGCAGTATAGTATACATAAGGGTTCGCATAATAGTTAAAGGGATCACATAGCAGTTTACAAAAAGGGTTCATATATCGTTCACTAAGGGGTTCACAAAACATTCACTAAGGGTTTCGCACAAATATTCATTAAGGGGTTCGCATAAATATTCATTGAGAGGTTTGCATAACATTCACTAAAGGGCTCGCATAAATATTCACTGAAGGGTTCGCATAACATTCACTGAGGGGTTCACATAAATATTCACTAAGGGGTTTGCATAACATTCACTAAAGGGGTTTGCATAAATATTCACTAAGGGGTTTGGTTTATCCGATGATGCATTGTGTGTATGCCAATATAGTTGCTCTGATTTATTTGATGATGCACTGTGTGTGCTAGTATAGTTACTTTGGTTTATTTGATGATGCACTGTATGTGTACCAATATAGTTGCTTTGATTTGTCTGATGATGCACTGTGTATGCCAGTATAGTTGTTCCGATATATTTGGTGATGCACTGTATGTGCCAGCATAGTTTATTCAGTTTATCCGATGATTCATTGTCTGTGACAGTATAATTATTTTGATATATCTGATGATGCATTGTGTATGCTAATATGATTGTTTCATTTTTATCCGATGATGCATTATGATGCTAGATTGGGATACAAGTTGGTTGATCTATGTGTCTAGCTTGAATCCGAGCAAGATTAATAAAAGTTATATCATGTGAATGGGTTAAGAGAAATACAAATTGCGATGTATGAATATCAATAACATGCGAAAGACCATGCGATACAATTAATCGAGTCTGAGGACCGATAAAGAAAGATAACAAATGAATTAATTTGATTTGAAAATAAAATTCTAGTATCCTCACCTCTTTTCAGGTAAATTTCGGAGACGGAATTTCTTATAAGGGGAGAACTGTAACAACCCAATTTTGAGTGGTGTTAGAAAACGATGATTTCAAAACCCTATTTTCGATGAGTATGTAAATATTATTATCAAATATTTATAGAGATTTATATAGGTGAATTGAATTTTTTATAAGTAACTTTACTGAAAAGTGATTAATCAAGGTAGAAGGACTAAATCAAAAAGTTTCAAAAGTTAACTCATTGAGATTTTAATTACTTAGGGACTTAAAAGATAATTAAATTAAGGTTTGAAATGGTATAAAAAAATTGTATCACCCAAATTTTTGGACCTTTAATTTTGGGTGTTCTTGAACTTAAGTAATGTGGTATAAATCGAGGAAAAAACTTAAAAATGCTAAAATTTTGATCTAGCGAAATCAAAAAAGTCTTCGATGAACACGTTTGTTATACTAGAATTTAGATTAATTTAAAATTTTGAATAAACTCGGTAGACATTTATATTATTTCATTTAAATGTCACACCCTAATTTATTTCCTACAGATTTATTTTAAGTGATATCTACATTTAACAAATTATTTATTCTCGACTGACTTTATAAACTTATCTTCTAGAGATGATCAGTTAACTAAATTAGAAAAAAAAAGTAAATGGAATCCTTAAAAAACAAATTAAACAAGTAAGTCAATTATATGATATAGAAGAGGTTGACGTTAATGCATGAATTGAGTCTTTAATTGTAGAATAAAATGTTCTTTTAGAAATGTAAATTGAGTGTTGCTAATGACAAGCTTAATGTTGTATTAAATAAGTGATTTAAGTGGCTTCATGTAAAAATTATATTGAATTGTTGTCAAACTTAGAACAAATCTATATGTGTTTGATGAGGGTATTAAACAAATACTAATATTATATGCTTAAGTTAGGGATATACCACTGAGTACTTTTCTCAACGTATGGTTTGTTTTTCTTCGTGCATAGGTTCGATTTACTTTAAGATTTTCTGAACATCAATCTCAGCATCCCATCCACAATCCCGACCTTAGCAATGTTTGGTTGTTTCACCCTTAGTTATAATTGGCATGTACCTAGTAGTTTTGGTTCCATGGTATTAAATAATATTACAACTAGACTTTCATCTTCATAAGCTAGTTCTAATATATATAAATATAAATATATGGTTGATCAGTTGTATGTTATTAGTGGCATATATAAATGAAACTCGTAGTTACTTAAGTATGTTTAATGAATGTATATTCGTTTGATTTTAGTCATAATTGTTTAACTTAGTTGAAAATTATTTGTAGTTGCCTTGGCAATGGATGTGGCACACTGTAGCTCGGACCCAACGATCGGATCGGGTATGGGGTGTTACAGTGACAGACATGTTTAAACAGTAGTTACGAATTTACTTCTAAATTGTTAGAAATATACTACTCCAAAACAAAATCCGTTAGCATTGACAAAAAAAAAAAAAAACCAGTTAAGCGTAAATAACAAAAGAACCACTATGCTGTGGAAAAACCACTTCCTTAGAAGCAAATCCGTCTTGATCGGTGTAATGGTGTAGTGAATGTCGCCTTCCAAGGTTAACATAGTACTTCAATATTCATACAACCAAATAAAAAAGATGTCACAATTGGTATTGCTCTTCTCACAAAGGAATCAAAACCGAAAAACAAAAGTTTTGAAAGAAATAGACGAGCTGTGGGAGAAAAGATTGATTGTTGTTGTTAAAAATGAGAAGAATGGTATGCTACTTATATTATTTTTCAAAGGGGAAAAATGATAAAATAACAGTGTCAGTTTTCAAAAATAGCAGAGGATTAATCTTTTGCAACAATTAGAGGATTTTCCTCAACCGAAAACATTCTAAAAAACAAAAAAAAAAATTCTTTTTCCATTACCAACATTTCCCCACTAATGCAAAGAAATTAAAAATTTTGTAAACATGAGAAAAGGTAAAACATGAGAAGAGCAACAGTGAAATTAGCCGCTTAAGCACTAGTATCTTTTGGATTTGAACTAGCACGTAGTGTAATGAGTGATTATTCTTTTTAACAAGTGAACGAATCTTGAACTTGTTAATATATCGGTTAACTCATGACACACGCCTAATCTCATATCTAATTGATGTTCCACAATAGATCAACGAGTTTTAACTAATATACCTCGAGTTGCTAGTAAATGCTTTAGAAAGACTGCCTACTGTCTTCAACAATGAAACCATCTGTGAAAATACCATGCAAAGAGCTATTAACAAATTATTTGAATTTTGTTGTTGTTGCCTTCACTCCTAAACGTATTCTGATCCCCTCTATTATTGGAATTTCTTGGCAAAAGCCTCCAGCTAGTTGGCGCAAAGTTAACTCTGATGGTTCCTCCATTGGTAACCTTGGTATTAGTGGTGCTAGTGCTTTTGGTAGAGATCATAATGAAACTTGGATTATAGGATCATACCATCATATTCTACACGTGGAAACTGAATTTTGGGCTCTCAACATGGTTTACATCTTGCTTATATCAATATCACTAACTGGAAATCGAATTGGATGTTACAACCATTATTTATTTTATGTCAAACATACTTTTAGGGAGGTTAATGAAGGTGTTGATTTTAGTGGCAAAGTCAGAATAGTTGATAAGGGGTGGAGATATTTTTATCAAATATGCACGAGTCGGGACTACTTTTACTAATGAATTTTAAATTCAGGACAATCTTGATTACCAAATTTTAGGGAAAAAAATAAGTTAATGCTCAGTTTGTATTAAATATTATAATTATTTAACGTTATTTCTTTACCTACTTAATATTTAGATACCATTTATACTTAGATATTGCAATTATTAAACTTTATTTTCACCAGATTAATGTTTAGATACTATTCTATATTAATTTACCAAATTAAACTAAAAATGTTACTAAATTTATCATTAAAAATTTTAAACTCTATAAAAGAAATCAAAATAAAAACTTTGGGAAAAAAACACAAATTTATCCTTTTTTTAAATACTAATTATAATATCAAAATTAAAAAAAAAAACTTAAAACTTGGACTTAAAAATAATTTTACAAAATTTAGTGGGGCGAGGTGTCTGCCAACCCCACTAATTTTGCCTCTGGTTGATTTGATATTGTATTTTACTAATACATATTAGATGCAATGTTAAGAAACATTTCACTCTTGGAGAGAAAACTCAAGTTCAAATTGACAACATTGTTGGAAATAGTAGTTAAGAATCTTAAAAAAATTTGAGTTCATGAATCATAAAAGAAACATGGAAAATACCTTCATAATATTTTACAATATCTCCTTCATGTAGACCTGCTCATGGGTTGGGCTACCCGACCCGGCCTGATGGCCCGCTTGAAATGTAAGAGGGTTTAGGCAAAAATATAGGCCCGAAAAATGGGCTTGGACAAAAAAATGAGACCCGTTTAAAAAATAGGTCGGGCATCGGGTAAGGCATTTTTAGCCCAGGCCTAGCCCGGCCCAAATTCACTAAATGACAAAAAAATTCTGCTATTTTTTTTTATTTTTGAATATTATTTTCTTGTTGTTTTCTCCATATTTTGCTACCATATTACTATTAGTTGCTACTATTTTATTGTTATTATTTGGATATTGTATAAAACTTATTTTATTATTAATTTTGTTATTATTTTAAAGGTATTTGTTAATTTTGTTATTATTTTAGAGGTATTTGCTTGTTAAGTTGCATCTATTTTAGTGCTATTTAAATCTACATATTTTTTAAAATTTATTTTTAATTTGTTGAAAAATATTTATTTTGATTTTTTTAGCATTTTTGATGTATTATCTATATTTAAAAATCATATAAAATAATATAAAAATAAATACGGCGGGCCGGGCTGGGCCGGGCCCGAGTTTTAGTATTTTTATTTGGGTAGGGCTTGGGCAAAATTTTAAGCCCTTTTTTAGGCCCGGCCCGGCCCGAACCCAATGAGTGGACCTAAATTTTTAGTTGAGCCCGACTCGAACCCGACTCGGCCCGGCCCATGAGCACCTCTACCTTCACGCATTTGGATATAACTTCCATTTTGTTTACCAAGACCCTTATGATTGTATTAAAGTGAGTCTAGGGGAGAAATTAGAAAATTTTTTGAGAGGGATCGAAATAAAGTTGTATATTTTTATGATAACAAAAGTGAAATTTCACTATTTTAATAATCATCTTTATAATTTTTAAAGGATTAAATCAATTTTTTTCTCTTTTTTGGAGGGTTAAAGTATAATTTTACTATATACTAATTTAAATTTTTTAAATTTATAAAAAGACTAAAGGTAAAAATTTCCATTTTAAGGGGGCCGAGGCCTCTGTCAACCCCCTTTAACTTTGCCCCTAAGTGAGTCTGTTGGCTAAAGCTAATGGCAGTGGGTTGTATCCAACCATATTTTAATTTGACACTTATTTAGTCCTCCAATTTTATAGATAATATCATTTTAGTTTTTTTATTTAATTTTTCGTTTCTTTTAACTTTTAAATTTAGACTTTTTTTTTATCAAATTCTCTCAAAATAGATGGAAAAATTAACAAATGTTAACTTTGATGATATTGACATACACATGAACTACGACGTGGATGCCACATTAGCAATTAATTAATTTTTTAAAATTTTATTTTTTATTTTTATAAAGTTTTAAAATTAAGTACTTGTTAATATCCATGTGGTAGTCCACTTGTATGTCTATGTCAACAAAATTAATATTTGTTATATTATCTATTCATTTTGAATTGATTTGATAAAAAAATGCAAATTCAAGAGTTAAAAAAAGAAAAAAGTTAAATGAAAATCTAATATAATTTTTTTGTAAAAACTGAGGACTAAACATGTGATTATACCTTTTAATTTTGAAAGAATGGTGATAGAGTGAAAATATTAAAAAACACAAATTCAAATCCACCGCCAAGTTGAGAAACACACCATGCTAAGCTCACGTGATGGCCTATCATCTAGACCACAACACAACAAAAAAGCACCGCTCTTTTATAAGAACCTCACCAATCACCATGGCCCTAAAGCCCCCACATGCTTTCTTTTTTATATAGTAATAATACTACACTACTATTCCTTTCCAGTTTCCTCCCTCTTTTCTCTTCTTTATTATCTCCTTTCTTATTTTGGCTTTTTTCTTTGGCTTGCTTTCTCTTCAAAATGACCCTTGTTTCTTCTCATCTATTCAAGCCATGTCTAACCTTTGTTTTTCTAGCCTTGTTTCAGTCTCACACAACTTTCTCTGCTCTGATATTGAGCTTGAGGAACCACCGTAGCTACCCCCAACATCCAAGGCCAATGTTCCAAACCAACCGAACTACTTGTGCATTGTTTGCAGGGACTTGGGTCCGTGATGATACTTACCCATTGTACCAATACTCGAACTGCCCAGCCATAGACGCTGAATTCAACTGTCAAATGTCTGGGAGACCTGATTCTGGTTACCTTAAATATCGATGGCAGCCTCTCAATTGTCAGCTCCCAAGGTATCAGATAAACTTTTTTTTTAAATTCCCCCCCCTCCCCACAGTTTTAGTTGATTTGTTTTACATTTTGTGATAATCTATGTTGTAGTATGTTAATGTCAGGTTCGATGGGCTTGTTTTTTTGTCGAAAATGAGAGGGAAAACAGTGATGTTCGTTGGTGATTCACTGGGAAGGAATCAATTTGAGTCTTTGATTTGTATGATTTTAGCTGCCAACCCCCAAACCCAGACTCAGATGAACAGAGCAATGCCTCTCTCTACTTTCAAGTTCCTGGTCAGTCTTCCTCTTATCTAACCTAATTTCTACTTTATTCCATTCCCTTACCTTCTTTCTACACTGGTTACAGGCTGTAAGCAACCTATTTTGACCATTTTTATATACTTGTATCAAACACATATTAATACAGAAAAAAAAAGGATCCCAAATTTCCTTTGGCAGATAGTGTCTTTCAAAATATCTGAACCCAAAATTTGCTTTTGCAAATAGTGTTGAAGCTTTTTCAATTTTTTATAAGTAGATTTTTGTTCAAAGCTTTTACACTTGATGGCCTAAAAGTGGTTTAAAGCACATGTCCTTATAGCAGTTGCTTTTAGCTAAAGCTGAGACATGAATTTGACGTTTGAGGGACCCGAAGTGAGAACTATTTTGTCAAATATCGTGCTAATACTTGCCAACTAAAAGCCACTACCTAGTCTCTTTTTTCCCCATATTATTTTTGTGCTAATATAGAGACATGTTTTTTTTTTAATTACAATAATTCTTTATCTATGAGAGATGATATTTCATATTTTTGTATTAAATTGTATCAGATACAGACTATTGTTTCCACTAAGTAATCCCAAATGATTAAGAACAGTGAGCATCTTGTGGGTTGAATTTTGTTTACAATGATGAATGCAGGAATATGGTGTATCCATATCATATTTTCGAGCTCCATTTTTGGTAGACGTAGATGTGATGCAAGGGAAGAGGATTGTAAAGTTAGATGACATAGCTGGAAATGGAAACGCCTGGCGACTGGCCGACGTGCTGGTGTTTAACACAGGCCATTGGTGGGGTCATGAAGGATCTCTCCGAGGGTAGGCTAAAACAGTTCCTTACTGGTGTTGCTTTTGTGTTTGTGAAAAGTCTTGAATGAGGGATATCAAATGGGATTTTGTTTTTTTGTTTATTTTTGAATGGTTTGAGGTAAATCTTGGCAGGTGGGATTTGATTCAATCAGGAGGTAAATATTACCAGGACATGGATCGTTTGGTTGCTATGGAGAAAGGGCTAAGAACATGGGCCAATTGGGTTGACTCCAATGTCGACATAACTAGAACCAGAGTCTTTTTCCAGTCTGCTTCCCCCGACCATTACAAGTAAGTCTCTCAATTTTTTGGAATCTACCATCGGATTTAAATTGCAATTGCAGATATCTTTGATTTGAAGGCTTTTTGTATGAATCTAAATTTTTTATTTTCATCAAATTAAATTTATTAAAGAATAAGAGAGGTTGTGGCTGGTGAGGAAGATCTGAATCATATGATAGCAGAAAATATCTACTTGAGGTTCTGATACCCCATAATATCAACATAGTACGATACAACTAATAATGTATTTACTTAATTTGACTGGTTTTATTGTTCTCTTTTTACAACTGTAACCTCGTGAAACAGTGACTGAAGTTTCTTTTTAAACCACTTTTAGTGTCGGAGGCCAATAGCCCTTTATTTTAAATGATGCTTAGAAATGTTACAGTAAACGCGTGCAAGATGCCCTACTGCGACCACACCTTGCAACTGGGCCTATGTCCCTCACAAAAAGGTCATGATAATGCATGGATGACCATATTGCTCTGTTTTGATAATTCAATGATTTTGTTTGGTCAACTCCATTGACAGTCCAAACGAGTGGAGTGCTGCAGCAACTGCGACGACTGCAAAAAACTGTTATGGAGAGACGGAGCCAATGAAAGGAACTACGTACACCAGCGCATATGCAGATCAGATGGGTGTAGTGAATGAAGTCATCAGGGAGATGCATGTTCCTACATATTTGATGGACATAACAATGCTTTCTGAGCTTAGGAAAGACGGGCACCCATCAATTTACCGTGGTGATTTCAGCCCTTCTCAGAGAGCTAACCCGCAAAAGTCAGCTGATTGTAGCCATTGGTGCCTTCCCGGATTACCTGATACTTGGAATGAACTATTTTATACTGTATTATTCTACTAGTTTCGATCTGGTTCACTTCATTTTATAGTAATATGGTTACTATTGATTTTGATGATAGGTTAGTGTAGCCTTCATTATTAAGCAATACATTATCATTTTGAAGTGAAGATTCTCATTAACGATTAACTTTCCAGTACAAATTATCAACAACATAGTTTCAAAAGCTTAAGCAACATGTCGATGACAACAACAGACGGTGATCAATCAGAAATTGTTTTAGTTACTCATAAACATCGCTTATAGTACACATCAGAGAATTATGAAGTTTCATGGATATATGCCACAAATTCTACTCTGAATTATTCAATTCATGTGTTCTGCTTTCCTTCCTGTAGGCAGGTACTAGCTCTGTATAGCAACTCCGGGAACTTCAATCATCCGTGGTATATTGTCGATAACCTTGGATGGCATGTTGCCGAGTGGAGTCTCGGCGTTATAAGCAGAGAGATGGACTCCCAGGGCAGCCCTGCCTGAAGGGTCAAGGTTATTCTTCCAGGCAGCATCCCACTCAACTGCTTTAGCAGTGCTGCATGCTACGGTAGCTCCTCCAGGTACGGTCAATCTTGCCGAATTCTGTTTAAACCAAGCAATTATCGTTACTTACAGTTATAAATATATCCTAACTGTGGAGTTTCAGAAAATCACCTGAGGGAAGAATCTCTCGAAAATCATCCTGTAGTAGTAAGCTTCTTTTGTAGTTGGTGTGTTGTGAGGGAAGATGTTAGATGCGTTACGCATCATCTTATTGGTTACCTGAAAGTATAAGGTGAAAATCAATAAGTCATCCCTTCACTCTTTTTTAACTTGATTCCACATGGAAATGAGATGATGTTACTTACATGTTGGTCAGCATGTGCTTTGAGACCATCAATCCAACTATAACCCACACCATCACTAAACTGTTCTTTCTGTCTGTAAAGGATATGCTGCAGGGCATCAAACAAAACATGTTAGTTTGGTTACTTGTGTTGTGGACATATGCCAAAGACAGGAGAAGATTATATGATAATACCTTTGGCAGATAGGGATGCTCTTCATCATCGAAGGCCCTCCTAAGAATCCACTTCTCGATGCGTCCTTCATCCTTTTTTATCTGATTCATGAAATAGAGAAGCATGTATAATGAACCAAGCAATTCCAAGACAACAATAAATTGATTGCTTACCATCTTTGATTCAGGGTCTATAGACATGGCAACATTGATGAATTGCTTGTCTAAGAATGGGACTCGAGCCTCCAATCCCCATGCAGATGTTGCTTTGTTAGCTCTCAAACAATCATACTGGTGAAGAGCCTTGATCTGCATAAAAAAGCAACAAAATAGACCAAATCTCAGTATCTTATTACATTCAAACTCCCCTGGTAGTAATCAAGTGCTATATAAGATGGATCCATCACCTTTCGGCAGGTTTCGTGGTGGAATTCATCCTTATTTGGTGCCTTGTGGAAGTACAAATACCCACCAAAAATCTCATCAGAACCTTCACCAGATATAACCATCTTCACCCCTAAAGACTTGATCTTCCGCGACATCAAGAACATTGGAGTGCTTGCCCTGATTGTGGTAACATCATAGGTTTCTATGTGGTAGATGACATCTTCGATGGCATCAATACCATCCTGCAACATTAGAAGGAAGTTTAGCTTTGTCCAAGGATGTTATTAAACACGAAATAGAAGTATTAATAAATGTTCAGTAAATACTTGAACAGTAAAGTGAAACTCATGATGAACCGTTCCCAGATAGTCTGCAACCTCCCTTGCAGCCTTCAAATCTGGTGAATTCTGCAAATAAACCGACCACACACACAAAAAAAAGTTTCAACGAACAAACCTATAAAGCTATACTTTTAAGGTTTCATTATCACATATTATACCACTTTACCTCGAGGCCAACACAAAAAGAATGGAGCTGGCTTCCCCAATGTTTAGCAGTTTTGGTACCAGCCAAGTATCGAGCTGTGATAGAAGCAACCAATGACGAATCGAGACCTCCAGATAGAAGAACTCCAAAAGGTACATCGGTCATCAGTCTTTTGATCACAGCCTGCAAATACAATCGATGCGACCTGTGAGATAAAATTACTAGAAATGTTCTTTTAAGTGTTGGGTTGTTTCTTCATCGTATCTTACATTTTCAAAAGCACGTCTTAGAACAAGGGGATCGTATGGAACTGATGGAATGGCCTCAGAGAACCATGGTGGATTGTACCATCTTCTAAATCCTCCTGTTTTGCTGGAGTACAAGTGACCAGGGGGAAAGCACTCAAAGTGTTCACAGTCATCATTTAATCCTTTCATTTCGGAAGATATCCAAACCGAACCTGAATATTAAAAAAAAGTAGGAGTTGGCAAAAAACTGACTAAAACCCAGATTTCAAGAGCTGGAAATCGATGCAAAGATTGAATACCGTCAAGTCCCCAGCCAATGTAGAGGGATGTGACCCCAATAGCATCTCGTGCAACAATGTAGCTGTTGTCTCGGGTATCAAGCAACACAAATGAGAAGATTCCATCCAACATATCCACAAAGTCTTCCCCATACTCCTCGTACTATCACATAGTTTAAGTTTAAAGCAACAATCTTACACTTAGAGCAAGAATTCGCAAACACAAGCTAGAGAAATTGAAACCCAAAATCAGATTTATGCCTGAAACTTACCAGATGGGCAATAACATCACAGTCACTGCCAGTCCTGAACTTGTGGTTTACCAATTTCTTCCTCAGTTCTTCATGGTTGTAAATCTCTCCATTCACCTAGTTTTCAGCACATTTTGTTCATCTCCATCAGTAAACTTAAAATTACAAACTATTTCCAGAGTGTCACTATTAGCCGCCAAATTTGAAAATATAAGTGCCAGTATGGTTTCTTTTATTATTCATTTCGAAGGTATATTCGGCCAAGTGACCATCATCGGCAAAAAGGGAATATATTAAGCAGCAAATATGTTATTTGGTTTGGAGTGTGATATGATTCATATCCGAATATGCAGAGACCTACCGTGACAACAACACTCTTGTCTTCGTTAAAGAGAGGTTGGTCACCCGAAGCAGGATCAACGATGGCAAGGCGTTGATGGGCCAAATAGCAGTCTCCATGTTGGTGGAGGCCACTCCAGTCTGGACCACGGTGTTTCAGCCTGTTTATACATCAATTTTCAGCTCACTATTTCTCTACTACTCCAATTAGACACTAATTAATTGATAGATAGACTAAGTAATTTATTTATTTATTTATACTAATATTGAGTTAACGTGTTTTAAAGACACAACCATCAAAAGTAGCTAAAAGGAAAAAAGATGAATTTGCCTGCGGGAAAGTTCCAGCACTCGAACCCTTTTTGCCTGAGAATCGTCAGAACAACCCAAAACAGCTAAAATCCCACACATTTTTCTTTCAAAAAAAAAAAAAAACAAGAACACCTTTTTTTCTTTTTTGGGGCTTGTCAAGGAGAAGAACTAAATAAAGTAATGGATATCCTTAAATCCCGAAGAAAGATGCTGCGAAATGAACAGAGAAAACAGAGGAGCTAAAAACAGGGGAAAGGTAATACGTAACGTAAGCTGGGTTTCCAAAACTTGATGAAAATGCCACGTATTTATAGTTGCAAAACTTTAGGGGTCGCACGACACAACTCTCTCTTTCCACCACTTGGTGTCAAGTGATTGGTTTTTACCCTTCCACCATGGTGACCCATTTTATCCATTTCTCCGGTGGGGTCAAAAGTATTGTCCTTTTTTTCTTTTCTTTTTTTCATTTTGCTCATTTTCTCCGGTGGCGATGCAATCTAGGCCGTTCATTCATTTCACTTCAGATACCATCAAAGCTACTCAACTGAAATTAGAAATTTGATTTCTCTCCTTTTTATTTATTTTTAATTTTTAAATATTTTTAAATTGAAAAATAAACATATTCGATTAATTAAAACTAGACTCCATAGCCTCCACCTATACTAACACTTCTAACATTTCATTGCCATGTGACCTATTTTTTATTTTTATTTTTTATATTTTGTGTGAATTTTTATAGTTAGAAGAAGAAAGTTAATTTAAAAGATATTATATATCACATTAAATAGAGTTGAAAAAAAAGAAGCGAAAACTGACTCGAATAAAAGTGTTTGAACGATTTATAAAATATAAGTTAAAAAATTGAGACTACTCGAAATTGAATCAAATTTTATTTTTATTTAATTTATAACTATTTTTATTTTTTATAATATAAAATTAACATTTAAAATAGTGAAATAATTTAAAATTTCTATATAAAAATATTTTTTCAAAAAATATCATGTAAAATTTATTGCTAATTTTTTATTTACTTGAAAAATTATTATTTTCTAGAAATATTTATGAAAAAGATTTTTTTTTTTGTATTTTACAATTCAAAAGCTATAAAATAAAATTTATTTTGTTAAAATAAATCTAAAAATTCAAAACCAAAATTTAAGATAAAAAAATTGAAAATAGAAAATAGAACCGAACTAAATTATGATAGAGGATTTGAAAAAATCCATAAAAAAAGTCAAACTAAACCAATATCACTCCGATGTTTTTTGAAATTTCTTTTAAAAAAAAAAGAAAAATAATATTTGTTGGAGAATTAAAGATAGTAAATAGAAAGCGTAAGTTTCAAAGTAAGTAAATATAAAATTGTATTATTAAAAAAAAAAGAAAAAAGAAAAAAAGTGATGTTAAGGTTAGATTGAGAAAGCGATGAGCCACTAATAAACAAAATGTCAAATATTTGAAAATAACAATACACAAAACAAAACAAAACAAATATATATATATATATATATGTATATATATTACCACTTAGGTTTATTCATTTTAGTTTTGTCTGCTTTTCTTTTTCTTTTTCTTTTTCCTTGTACAATTATATCTGATCAACCAAGATGTTATAATTAAAATTATATTATTGCCGTTTTATTTTTGGGTTTGCCCTAACAAGTAGATCCCATCAGAATGTTTGCATGTTGTATATGCTAATAAAATAAAATAAAATATTCTATTAGTTTCCGTATTTCTTTAAAATTTGAGATTTAGTCATTATATTTTAAAATAATTTATAATTTTCCAATCCAATGATTATCGTTAGTGGTAATTTCTGTCAAAAATTATCAACTTAACATGTTTATTTTCTATCAATCATATACAATGACATACGAGGACAGTCTAACCAACATGTCAAGTTAGAGATGACATTACTAGGAGAGACAATCACAAATTCTAAATATAAACAGTAAAACGGACATAACTAATATTAATGTGAAAATAAAATAAAATAAAGAACACACAAATTTTTACGTGGAAACCCTTTCGGGAAAAAACCACGGGCAGAGGAGAAGAAAATTTACTATGTCAAATTCGAATTAATACAAGAGGAATAGACTATGTCTGTTTATAGGCTTGTAAAGCCATATTCTAGTAAGACTGAAATACCTTATTCTAATCAATATCTAATAGATGGAATTTAATAAGGTTTAAAAAACCTTATTCTAAAAATAAAATAAAAGAAGTCTAGTTCTATATGGATTTTACTTTTATTTATTTTCCATTGTATTTTATTTAAATAAGAATTTGGGTCACTTAATTCTAACAATCTCCACCTTGACACAAATTCTCAATGAACAAGTTCTTCATCGCAAACTTTCAATAAACAAGTTATTCACCTCTTCCATATAACCCCTTAAGGGTTTAACTTCAACAATGAACACCAACCAAGTCTAAGCAATGTTCAAACTTGGTTTTAGGAAGTGACTTAGTCATCATATTTGCAGGATTTTCATGAGTACTAATTTTGCTCACAACAATATCACCACGAGCAATAATATCACAAACAAAATGATACAGAATATCAATGTGTTTTGTTCTCTCATGAAACATTTGATCTTTTGTAAGAAAGATGGCACTCTGATTGTCACAAAATACTGTGGTGATTTGAAGGTCTTCATTGAGTTCACTAAAGAGTCCCTTCAACCAAATAGCTTCTTTACAAGCCTTAGTAATCGCTATGTACTCAGCTTCAGTGGTAGACAAAGCCACTATAGATTGCAAAGTGGCTTTCCAACTGATTGCACAACCTCCGATTGTAAAGATATAACCTGTGAGAGGTCTTCTTTTATCAAGGTCTCCAGCAAAATCAGCATCAACATACCCAATGACTTCATCTCTAGTTTTTCCAAACTGTAAGCAAACATTAGTAGTACCTCGTAAGTATCTTAGAATCCACTGAACTGCTTTCCAGTGTTCTTTATCGGGATTCGCCATGTATCTGCTAACTGCACTGACTGCATATGATAAATCTGGACGTGAACAAACCATAGCATACATGAGAGATCCCACTACACTAGAGTATGGAACATGTGACATGTACTCAATCTCATATCTGATTGTGGAGACAAAGCCGATGAAAGTCTAAAATGGGCTGCTAAAGGAGTACTAACAGGCTTAGCATTCTGCATATTGAATCTACAAAGAAATTTCTCAATGTACCCCTTTTGACTTAGGTTCAATTTACTTGTTTTTCTATCTATGAGAATCTCCATACCAAGTATCTTCTTTGCTGGTTCTAAATCTTTCATCTCAAATTCTTCATTTAGTTGGGCTTTGACCTTTCTTATCTCTCTTTTATCTTTTGCTGCTATCAACATGTCATCAACATAAAGAAGTAGATACACAAAAGAACAATCACTATTTTTCTTAAAGTAAACACAGCTATCAAAACTACTTCTTTTGAAATCATGAGAAATTATAAAGGAATCAAACCTCTTGTACCACTGTCTTGGTGACTGTTTCAAACAGTAAAGTGACTTTTTTAGCAAGCAAACATAGTCCTCTTTTTCTAAGACTGTAAAACCCTCTGGTTGTTGCATGTAAATGTCCTCCTCAAGTTCTCCATGCAAAAATGCAGTTTTTACATCTAACTGCTCAAGCTCCAAATCATGCATAATCACAATACCAAGCAAAGCTCGAATCGAACTATGCTTAACAACTGGGGAGAACACATCTATGAAGTCTACTCTTGGAATTTGACTGTAACCCTTTGCAACAAGCATTGCTTTATATCTGGGTTCTTCAACTCCTAGAGTCTCTTCTTTCTTTTTAAACACCCATTTACAACGAACAACCTTTTTACCTTTAGGAAGTTTCACAAGATCCCATATTCTATTTTTGTGGAGTGATTCCATCTCCTCTTACATAGCAAACATCCACTTTTCTGAGTCTTCACAACTAACCGCCTCAGAATAATTAGATGGCTCTTGATTCGCATCTATATCTTCAACCACATTTAAAGCATAAGTAACTAGATCAGCCTCGGCATACTTCTTTGGAGGTTTAATTTCTCTTCTAGTTCTGTTTTTGGCGATAGAGTATTATGGTGAAGAAGCAACTCTATTCTTAATTTTTGTACTAGTTTGAGGAGTTGACTCTATATTAATCTGATGCTCCACCTGCTTTTAATTTTCTTTATTGGAAGATTTTTTAAGAGATAAGTTAGGTAGCATAACAGTTTCATCAAAAACAACATCTCTGCTAATCACAACTTTTCTATTTTCAGGACACCATAACTTATACCCTTTTACACCAGCTTTATAACCAAGAAAAACACATTTAATGGATCTCGGTTCCAATTTTCCATTATCAACATGAGCATACGCAGGACACCCAAAGATCTTTAAATTAGAATAATTAGCAGGATTACCAGACCATACCTCTTGTGGAGTCTTTTTCTCAATGGTAACGGATGGGGGATCAGTTGATCAAAAAACAAGCAGTAGAGGCTGCTTCTGCCAAAAACGACATTTGACAACATACATCGAACCTTTTTCATGATCGTTCTGTTCATTCGTTCTGCAACGCCATTTTGCTGTGGAGTATGACGAACTGTCAAGTGTCTCACGATCCTTTCTGACTTGCACAATTTATTAAACTCATCAGAACAGAACTCTAAGCCATTGTCTGTGCGGAGGTATTTTATTTGTTTTCCCGTCTGTTTTTAAATCATAATTTTCCAAAACTTAAATACGAAAAACACATCGCTTTTCTGTTTCAGGAAGAATGCCCAATTTTTTCTGAAAAAATCATCAATAAAGGTTAGCATATAATTAGCTCCACCTCTCGAAGGTACTCTGGATGCCCCCCACAGATCAGAATGAATATACTCTAACGTTCTCTTCGTGTTATGGATTCCTCTGGTGAGTTAAACTCTCTTTTGCTTCCCAAAAATACAGTGCTCATAGAAATTTAGTTTGCAAATTCCTTACCCATCAAGAAGTCTTCTTTTGCTCAATTCTACCATGCCATTCTCATTCATATGCCCTAGGCGCATATGCCAAAGTTTAGTAATACCATCATCTGATAAGGAAGAGGAAGCGACAGCTGCATCACCAGTAATAGTAGAACCCTACAAAACATATAACTTGGCAGTCTTTTTTTGCCCTTTCATCACAACAAGGGAATCTTTGGAAATCTTTAAAACCCCACTTTCAGCTGTGTATCTGTACCCTTTTAAATCAAGAGTACTCAACGAAATTAAATTTTTCTTTAATTTTGGAACATGTCGCACATCACTAAGTGTTTTGACAACTCAATCAAACATCTTAACTTTAATTGTTCCAACACCTGTGATTTTACACGAATCATTATTTCCCATCAAAACAAAACCTTCTAACATTGTTTCGTAAGTTGTAAACCAATCTCAATTGGGACTCATGTGGAAGGTGCAACCTGAATCAAGTATCCACTCTTCGCTTACTTTAGAATCATTAACAGAAGCGACTAGAAGTTCACCATCGCTGTATTCTTCTACAACATCAGCTTTACCAAAATTTTTTGGTTATTTTTCCTTTTGATTCGCAGCCTCCCTTTTAATCTTGTTCTGTAGCTTATAGCACTCAGATTTAATGTGCCATTTCTTCTTGTAGAAGTTACAAGTTTTACCTCTGTTTGAAGACTTCGATCTACTCTTAGATTTACCGCAAGGATTCCGTTCTTGTATCATTCCACGATCATTATCAGCATTCCGATCTTATCTCCCACGAGCAATGAGACTCTCCCCCTAAGAGTCGAGTTTAACCATAAGATGCTTCATCTTATCATACGAGGTCAAAGAATCATAAACTTCATCAACTATGAGAGACTCGCGACTATATAAAATCGTGTCTCTAAAGGTTGAATAAGACGGGGGCAACGAACAAAGTAGAATCAACCCTAGATCTTTCTTATCATATTGAACCTCCATGGCCTCCAAGTTTGAGAGAATTTCTTTAAACACTGTTAAGTGTTCGTGTACAGGCGCACCTTCCTCCAAACGATGAGCATAAAGACGTTGTTTTATATGCAACTTACTTGTTAGAGTTTTCGACATACATATTTGTTCTAGCCTCTTCTATAATGCAGCGGCGGTCTTCTCTTTTATCACATCCTGTAAAATTTCGTTGGACAAATGCAGATGTAATTGGGTTAATGCCTTTCGATCTTTTCACTTCTTCTCTTCATCTGTTAAAGTCGAAGGCATCTTATCTATCCCTAGCAGGGCATCCTCCAGGTCCATCTGTGCAAGAACTGCTTGCATCTTAATCTGTCGCAACGCAAATCTGGTGTTGCGATCCAACAGCAGAATTTCATACTTCAAAGACGCCATTACTGTGATCGAGATGAAAAATCCGAAAGCTCGGATACCAATTTATAAAAATAAAATAAAATAAAATAAAATAAATAACACATAAATTTTTACGTGGAAACCCTTTCGAGAAAAAACCACGGGCAGAGGAGAGGAAAATTTACTATGTCAAATTCGAATTAATACAAGAGGAATAGACTATGTCTATTTATAGGCTTGTAAAGCCATATTCTAGTAAGACTGAAACACCTTATTCTAATCAATATCCAATAGATGGAATTTAATAAGGTTTAAAAAACCTTATTCTAAAAATAAAATAAAAGAAGTGTAATTCTATATGGATTCTTCTTTTATTTTATTTTACCACTGTATTTTATTTAAATAAGGATTTGGGTCACTTAATTTTAACAATTAAAAAAAATTGTAAGATTTAAGTTTAAAGTTTTGGCAATGACATCCTCAATTTATAATGTACAAAAAAAATCATTTTAATTTTTTTTTAATCACAATAATAGACATCTTAGCATTTTAGAGATAGAAGTTGAATTTAAAGAGGTGTAAAATGCATCATTTCAAAGGATGAACAACGTTTAATAGCAACTCACCACTTGTTCTAAAAAGTTGTTGTTCATCATTATCATGACTTCTTAAAAACACAATCCTTAAAGTATATTTATGGTAGAATCTCAGAGATTTTGATATAACAGTTTATCATAAAACAACGTCACCATCCAAAGCAACTTATAAAAGAGAGAACGGATCATAATATCTCGAGGAAGGTCACTTTATAACCCCCCTCTCAACTTGAAAAGGGGGGAAGGAATATTGTCATACCTCTCTTTGTACCAACATAAGTGGCAAGCCAGAAAGACCCACAAACAGTAAGACTACCACTAGACTACACCAGTGAATTGGGAGGTCACCTGCGAATTTTCCCTTTT
Source organism: Gossypium longicalyx (assembly GCA_025698465.1). Lineage (NCBI taxonomy): Eukaryota > Viridiplantae > Streptophyta > Magnoliopsida > Malvales > Malvaceae > Gossypium > Gossypium longicalyx. The sequence goes on along the minus strand of CM047001.1, from coordinate 65,490,643 downwards.
GAGATGACTATCCAGACAAGTGCAGGGCATTTGCCATCCAGATCTTTGAACTTCATCGGGAATATGAAGTTGTTGGTCTCCAAATACGACGTAGGTTCAACTGTTGCATACCATTAAGTCAGAATAAATGATATGATCTGTCCCATCACAAGCATCCTTGTCCTATCAAAGATATCCACCCCATGCAATCCATAATGATAGCTTAATGACAAGCCCAACAAGTTAACATGACCTTACATGAAACCTTTGCCTATAAATTCCTCCAAGAATGAGGAAAAAAAGATCGACTCTTCAAGCATACCAAGTATACACTTTGTTAGTACTTCTTTAGCTCTCAAAACTCTTTCATTACTCCTCTACATAACCTCTGGCTCTCCCCCCCGGGACTAGGTGTCCTTAACAACCACTGCTACATCATCTGTACACCCTTCCTTATTGTATCATTGTATCAACAATTGAAAAATTTTTTATTTAAAAATGTAACACTCCAAAAATTTAAGTTTTGTTGTTAAGTTGTGTTAATGAATATGTGTCTATTTCCGTGGTTGTGTGTTCTATTCGCTTATTTGTGATTTGAGGTTTGAGTCGCATGAATTTTGGAATTTTTTAATTTCTTTATTTGAACCTTAGTTTAGGTTTCCTTCCTTAAGTTTAATTTTGTGCCTTTTTGTGTTAAGAATGAGCCTATTGGTATACTGGTTAAGTATTTGCCTATTCTCTAGTCTCGTGTTCGAGTTTTTACATATACATCAAAGACTTATGTTTTTGCATTTTTCTGTAAATCTGTTCTGAACTTTAAATGCCCATTCCTTTAATACGCTTTAAGACATTTTTTGTTGAAACCTCTTTTTTGAAAACGGGGTCGACTTTGATTTTGAAAACAAAAACGAACATGGGAGTCGCCACCAATCTTTTTTTTTATGAGGTGTGATCGGGTCACCTTGTGATTGATCGTTTTAATAAAGTGTTTTGATTTATTAAAACAACAATTTTGGTCTACGAAAATTAAGAAAATGGGTTCGGGAGTCGATTACGCACGAGGAAGGATTAGCACCCTCGTAACGCCCAAAATTGGTACCTAATTGATTAATTAATGTCTTAGCGTCGAAAGTTGAAAACTCGAAAAAAAATTTAAAATACGATCCTCTCTTTTTTTTAAAAAAATGCTTAAATAAATTAAAACGAGCATTAAAGGCCTTCTCGTCTCGAGATATCAAAATATTACATCCCGTGAGTTAGGATACGACATTTGAGCCCTCGAAAATAAGCTCACCTTTTAATTGTTTTATTTTCAAAACCATACTTTTTTTTAAAGGGATGTTCTGTTGTTTAGGTCCAACAAGGAAATCGAAACCCCGTAAGTTAGGGCACAACCTTATCGAGTATCTAAACGCGAAATATTGTCTTTATTTTTATTTAAAATTCATATATTTTGAAATTTAAAGAGATATTTTGCTATTTGGGTTTAACAAGAAAATCGAAACCCTGTAAGTTAGGGTACGATTTCTCGAATTCCCGAAATGCGAAAATATTGCTTATTTAAAACACGACATTTTATGTAATGGGTAAAGATTAATGCAACGTGAATTCGTAGTGATAATGGCATAATATGCTTGATAAAAACAGTATTAATATGCATAATAGAATAATAACGAATGCGATAATATAAATTACAACAATAAGAGTAAGAAATAAAAAAATAAGATAAATAATAAAAGAAACAAATAAAATAAAAAAGACAAACCAGTTTTTAAAAAAAAAGCAAGTAAACAAATGACAATAATAACAAAAAAAAGTTGAAAATAAGCAAATAGATAAAAGGATAAAGAAATATTAAATAAAATAATTAAGAAATGATAATAATAATTAATTTTAATAATAATAATAATACCAATAATAAAGATAGTAATTATAAAATGGCAATGAAGAGGTATGTAAATAAATAACAGTAATTATGATAGTAAGAAATAAATAAAAACATAAAAGAGGAGATAAAATATAAGAAAAATAAAAAAATACGATAAAAAATAAAGACAATATTAAATATTAAAGAACCAAAGAATACCTAAATCAATAAACAAAAATAAAATATATAAAAAACAAATAAAATAAAATACTTATAAAAGGAAAAATAATAGTAAAAGCTGAAATTATGTAATAAGGACCAAAATTGGAAGCTAAACAAATTTTAAGGGGAAAATCGGAAATGAAAAACAAAGTGGAGGATTAAAACGTAATACGCGAAAACTAATAGGGACCAAAAGGGAAAATAACCTTGGTCCCTTGTGCGCAGCGTTTATGGCCCAAATTGGGGGACTAAATTGAAAACAAAGTAAAATTAATGGGGTAAAAATAAAAAAAGGAAAATGATTAAATTAGAACAAACTAAAAAAGCGGAAGGACCAAGACTGTAAACATCCCGAAAGTAAAAACACGCGGATCCCCCTAAAACAGGTCGGGTCTCGCACGGGCAAGGACCAAACGACGCCGTTTTGGGGTTATTGGACTCAACCCCAAACGACGTCGTTCCATGGGTTTATAAAACCAAATTTTTTTTTAAAAAAAAATTTCATTTCATTAGTGCCTTAAGAAAAAAAAAAAGAGAGAGAGAGGGGGTTTCTCTAGCCTGGGCAATTTTCGTCCACCAGATCGCTGTATGTTTGTCCACTGACGACCCACGCATACGACGGTCGGATTACAAAAAGAGGCCTTTAAGGCCATATTGCCTTCCCCAAGCTCGATTCAAGGCCCAAAACCCCGATATCCCAATAGAAACGCCTCGAACGGGCGAAGGGCCTTTTGGCCTCCGACCACCCTTCATCGGAGGTGGCTCCCTCACCTCCTCCCCTCTGTTCGACGGTGTAAACGTAAAAAGTGAGGTTTTCTTGCTTTTTTTTCTTATTTGTTTGTTTTTTCTTTAAAATAACACAAAAAGAATGAAAAAAGAAGAAGAAGAAATGACAAAGATAAAAAAAACCACCTTGAAAATACTCAATTTCGAACACTATTTTTTTGTATTTTTTATTTCTTCGTGTCTAAAAAAAATACATTGATGATTTAAGGGCTTTTATAGCCAAAAGCGGATTACAAATACGAATTTTGTTTCTTTCTTTTTCTTGTTATGCTGCTATTTTCGTCTGTTTTGTAGGTACAAGGCGATGTGGAGGCGTATGGACGTGCGGATGTGGCGAGGTGGTCATGGCTGTGGCGCAATGAGGCCATACATGGGGTGTTGGCTACGGCGCAAGGGCTAGGGTTTATTGTAACATGGTTTGAGCTCTGGGCCATTTGGGCCAATGTAATTGGGTCTTAGGATTTTATTAGTTTTGGGTTTTAAATTTGGGTTTGGGTTTGTAATGTTTTGGGTTTTAAATTTGGGTTATGTAATTTGGACTTTGATGATGGACTATTAATTTGGTTTTATTAATTGGATTTTTGGTTTAATATTTGGTTTTATTTTGGTTGTTGGGCCCCGGGCAAATTGGGCTTTTTACAGTTTTCTTCTTTATTTTTTTCCATTTTTTTATTTACTTTCGCTCATCTTAAAATTCTCGTTTTCTTCCATTCATCCTGTGAAATTGCTACGTTGAGTCGCAATATTGCGGTAAGTTGCTTTCCATATGTTTTGGTGAAGTGTGTCGAAGGTTTCGACGAAAATTGGTTGTTGTTTGTGTATTTACGAATGTGTTATTGAGTTGGATGTTGGAACTTGTTTTAGGCTTGAAAACTGTATTGTGGTGCTTCTACAACGTCGGGTAACAGGTGGGCGTCGAAACCCCTTCTTTTACTGTATTTTTCTTTGTCAGAATCGAGACTATTGACGACACACTGGTTGCCACACAGACGTGTGTGCAGGCCGTATGGTGGACCATGTAACTCCTTAACTTTGAATTTGTGGTCACACGGGCAAACCATACAGGCGTGTGCCCAGGCCATGTAACTCATTGAGTTCATATTAAAGTCACACGGGCAAGTATCAAGGCCGTGTGACTCACTAAGTTTAGATTTGAGACACATGGGCGTGTCCCAGGCCGTATGGGTGTGTGAGCCTAAATTTTGAAATTCTGTTAGCGTGATAGTTGATGTGAAAGGCGGGGGTAAGTTGTCGTATGGATTGAACTAAATTGTATGAACTTATTTATCATAAATATTAGTTGATCCTGAACATCGAAATAAGATAGATATTAATGATATCAACATTTTGTTATATTAGAAACGTGTGATTGTATCTGTAACTGTGTTATATATATGTGTCTGATATCTGTTCCAAGACTGCATGGGGTGGAAGTTATGAAGTGAAGGAAGTGTTCTATGTTGAATCGGTGGTCAAACTACCTATATATTATGTTCAATTTGGCAGTGGGACTGTAAACACTGCAACGTGTCATATCGACACTATGAGGTGTATAGGGATGGACGGGTATAATATACCTATTGGTGTGTAAGGTGGATAGAGATGGTGTGTAGCGGTTGGACTAGCGAAATTGCATCTGTATCTATATCAATATGACATCTATACCTACCAATGTGTCTGTGTTATACATACGTCTGTAACTGATTTGCTGCATTTCAGGACTGTTTTGTGTCTGAATCTGTTTTAGGTTATTACTTTGATTGATGATACCGAATATCTGGACACTTAATGGCATTTGAGTTTCTATATATAGTATAGTTTAATTATGTTTTATTCTATTTTACAACGCTCTAACTATTCGTATGAATTTTAGGGAACTCATAAGACTAAATGGTTGGTGGATGTGGGACTCGATCATCTATAGGACTTACTATATGTATGTGTGTGAATCTATAAACTTGAATTCATATTACAAAACTTATAAGTTTTAACTATGTTTCGAATAATGAATGTTTTCAGAACTTAACACTAGTTGAAAGGTTTGCTTAAAATGTAAATGACTTCTGATAAGTTGTTGTGGCGTTGTAAACTTGATTTTACCGTCTAAGTTGGGTTTAGGGTGTTACAAAAAATAACAAATGTCTTTATTTGTTATTGACTTGTTCAAATTGTTCCTGAATAGTTTTTTTTTTTTTTTTCCTTTTGGTTAAAACCTGAATAAATTTTTTAATTATTAAAGAATGTGTTTCATTTATATGTTGGTGAAACAATGAAACTTAAATTTGTTTGTTAATTTGTAGCTTTATCTCTATAAAGACAAATTAATCTAATTTGATTCTCAACATAAAAATCATCAACTTTTTTAAATATAAAGAGAATACAAATCACAAATAATATATCACCATATGAATTAACACAGTTATTTATGTTCCATTTCCTTAAATTACATATTAGTGTTTGTCTAAAATAATCAATAGAGTTGTGTTGACCTTAACAAATAAGGTTGTAAAAAGTTGAAAACTACATTATTGGCAATTAATCCTTTCTTTTATTCCTATTCTTCCTTCAAATATTCAATCTCACATTTTAGATATAGAAAGATTAATATCTTAATTAATTTCATTCAAGTTACGAAAAAAGAAAGAGCTTAAAACTCGATCTAGTGAGGGCTACAGGCTGTTAACAAAGTCTGAAACACATCAACAATGATGACATGTGTAGTTTTTTGCTTAATGTTGTACCAAAAAGAAAATATATCTTATCATTAATTTAGGTTGTGAAATCTAAAAAAAGATAAGTTGTAATATCCAAATTCCGTCCATTTGAAGGAATGGGGCAAAGGTGAAGTTAAGTTAGATGAGATGGAGAAGGAGCTAGCTTTTCAACAAATGGACAACCATTTCTATTTTACATTGGAATTGAAAATTAGTTTAATGAAGCAAGTTGTGCATGTGGTTGATATAATAATGAGGTTGCAAGAATTAAGAAACCTCAAATATTATAATGTATTGGGTCATAGCTTAGTTCTTTTCGTTTTTGCATGATGTCCATTCGGGCTTCAGCACTATATATATATATATATATATATATTAATTATTTCAAGATTGGAATTTAAATTATCCTATCACTCCATCCAATAATAATCGGGTTTAGAGGAACATAGTAAATGTTAAATTAAAATAATTGGTATCGAATGACTTTGAATTTTACAATTTTTAAGATGAATCATTAAAAAGTGTTTGGTCAATAAAAAAAAAAAACTGACTTTTCATTCCTGAAAATAAATTATTAAAATGAGAATAATTGGATGATAGACGTGGGAAATATGTGGCGTATAGGAAGGATAGTTAAAAGTCACAATGAAACTGTAAATTGATTGACAAGTTTTGTATCCACTTATTGAAAGCCCTCAATAATGTTATTTTGTTTTTTTTTTTGCTTAACCCTTTTTAACTTTTGATTTATGCGCTGCCTCCTTTCAAACATTACAACAACATAACACCTCTCACCCAAAAACATTTTCAAACCTCTTATGTAAATTATTGCTATTATTTTTAGAATCAAATTCCACCCGCTGCTTAAACCGATTAGATTATTGGGGTATTAGTCTAAAGGAAAGAGTTGAACTAATTGACTTAATTATTACATTTTTATTTTTTTAATATTTTTTTTATTTATCAACAACCTTTTAATCTAAAGATAATGATATTATATTGTCGATACGAAAGTTTAAATTTAATAAATTCTTTACCATTACATTCCACATTAATTGCATTTTTAAAATTATAGATTAGAAAATTTTAAATCCATAATAGATGGTTGATGGTACCAAAAGGTGTTTCGTGCGGCGACACGTTTGAGTTGCGTGTGTAAACTACTAAGAGTCCGGCATTCTAATTTTAAGTATACACACTAACCATGCGTGTGTTTTTATATGCAAGCTAAAAGTAAAATCATTTCATTGACTTGCTACTTCCCAATAATAATAATAATAATAATAATAATATTAACGTAGTATGCATCCCTTTATGTTTCAACGATAAGATCAGATTTAAAGGGTTATATGATGTTTCTTATTTGAAAATCTAATTATGATAATGATAATAACTATTCATGCATCTTCCTAATATTTACTATTTTTCCACTAATGTCGTTGTGAATTGTAGCTCAAATTGCTCCACTTTGGAAGGTCTCCTGCAAATCTTTCAAACAAATTTTCTTAAGTTATATAATATTACGACAGGATACCAATGTTAAAAGAAATATTATTTTTACGAAAAAAAAAGTATTGTGAAAGTTCCTACACTAAAAGTTATATTACATTTTGTTTTCTTTGTTAAAAAAAATAAGTAAATTAATCCCTATATGTTAAATAAAAAATAAATTGGTCCTTCTATTAAAAATTCTATCTATTTTTACGATTAAAAATCGGTCATTGTATGTCAATATGAGGTACACCATGTTTCATTATCTAGTTATTTTATCAATCACACCAATTTTTAACGGTACAAATAAATGAAATTTTAAATATAAAATAACCAATTTACTTTTTTATCTAACTTATATGAATTAATTTACTTATTTTTTAAATAAAGAAAACAAAATATAATTTAAATCTTACTATAAAAATTTTCACAATACTTTTACTTATTATTACTTAAATAAAATAATATATATTACACTTTTGAATTACTCTAAATGATAAAGATAATCCCAAGAATGAAAAGAATTTTTTTTTTTTTTTGTAGAATTCTATGTTCAACTTTAAGACTAGGCATATATTCACAATTTCCCAATACAACAAAGCCATTGAATAGTCATAATTTTTGGGGTTGAAGCAACAAATGTTTTCGATTTGAAAAGAAATAGTCATACCTTTATCCATTGTATATGTTAAAGATGATAATTTCGTTTCACCACTCAAACCGATAAGTATATTGTATATTTAGATATAAAGATATAGATTGAATTCTGATTCGGTTGGTATTAACTTTGTTACTTATACAAGAGAATATAAATTCGAGCGCACTGAAACACATTTATCCTCCTATTGAAGCGTTGGCGAGGAACTATGGGTAGTTCAAAAGTATTTGTATAAAAAAAAAATAAAGATTTTGATAATTTTATAAATAGAAATAAATATTAAGGTTATACATCAACTTTGATCTAATATGTAACTTAATGCATGAACTTTAGTTTTGTGAAATTATACATATTAAACTTTGATTTTGGTTAAAATATGGACATGAAATTTTGATTTTGATTCAATTATACACAGTTAAAGAAATGAATACTTCAACTTATTTTTATTTTGGATAAGTATAACTATTAGTGTATGTAATATGTAAATGTAAAATGGTGTTATATTGGTAATGATGTTAATTTTTTGTTAAAATTGAATTAAAACAAAATGCCATATATAAAATTGTACAAAATCAAACTTCATCCACGATATTGCATATTTAACCAAAGTTCATGTGTAATTTTAAGATTTATCCTTAAAAAATATTATAGCAAAACTTATAGTAAATTATATTATTTGAAAATACCTAAAACAATATGCATTATATGCAACAACCTCACTTATATATTTTTTAGATATTTAAGTGATAAGTGATTAAGGCTTCAACTTTTGAAATGAAAGTAAAACATAAAACAATATTTTTGTACTACGAAGTCATTCTAATTAAAATATTTAATGCACTTGTAGTTAATTTTGTTGACATATTCACACAAGATAAATCTTTGCTAAAACACCTTTCAATTTTGATACATATGATTTCCGAATAAAAAATATCTTTAGTCGACACTAATTATAATAGTGTAGTGTTTAGGTAAAATTATCTTTATAATTAAACCAACTAATAACATTATAAAGTACGATGAGCAAATTATGCAAAATTAAAGGAGACACTATATTGCAAATTTTAGCATAACAAAGGGTACCAAAAAAAATTTTGACCAATAAAATATAAGGTTTGATTTGGATCCAATGGGTCCATCAAAGTTGGTTTCAGCTAGAAATTAGCAATTCCTAGCCCTAAACTTTTGGTGGGTAAAGCAGCAGGCCTATCTCGAACTTATGAAGCATTGTTAATAAGATTCATAGCCCTGACCCAATGTTATCAGCCTTTGCTAATGGACTATGCCCTACACTTAGAGCTGACAAAACAGGTCTAAGCCCAAAAGTTTGTTCATGTTGATCTGTGCAGTAACAATTTAAGTTCAAAAAATTTGAGTCCAATAGAAACCGAGCCCGAGATAAATCTGACTCAAAATCTAGTTTATAATTAAACAACCATAATAAATTTTAATAATTAATATAATTTTATGATAATACTTAAAATATAAATAAATGATAATTCTTTACCTTTTGAAAATGTATTGATAAGTCTTGCATATTTATATTAAAATTTTATTAATAGAAAAAATATTTAATAATAATTTTTTTATGTTAAACCATAAAGTGAAATAATTTTTTAAAAACATTAATTTGGTATAAAATATTTTTAATACTATAATTATATATCTATCATAAATATATAAAATTAATAAGTATTAAACAAATCTTCATTTACTTAAGTTAATGGCCATATAATCGTACCGCCTACTAACATACACTTTAGCATGGTATATTTGTTATTTTTAAACTTTTGGTTTATTGCAATTTAAGTCCCTAGCTATTTATTAATTAAAAATTTGTAGTGAAATTGGACTTTATAATTTAGTCCCTCAGCCCTAATTAATCATAATTTCAGTTAAATTAACTATCCAAATTTCAATTCATCTAAACTTTAATTCCATAAATATTATTATTAAATATTTATGGACTCGGTTTAAAGAAATGGGGTCCCAAAATTGTCTTTTTCGACACCACTAGAAATCGGATCGTTACAATTCTCTCCCTTTAAGAAATTTCATCTTTGAAATTTACCTGAAAAAAGGTGGGGATACTGAGATTTCATTGCCTCTTAAGGTTCCCAGGTCGCCTTTTCATGCTATGGCTACGTTGAATGACTTTTACCAAAGGTACTCGTTTATTCCTTAACTCTTTCACTCATCAAGTTAAGTTTTTGATCGGTTTTTCCGCATAAGATAAATCAGACTGAACTTCAATTTCTTCCACCGAAATAATATGACACAGGTCAAATTGATATCACCGGAGCATGGATACATGGAATACATTATGAATCTTTTGCAATTCCAATGGTAGAGCTAGGCAATAAGCAATCGGTCCAATTCTTATGATAATTTCATACGACTTGATAAACTTGAGACTCAATTTCCCTTTATGTCCAATACGTAGGATCTTTTTCCACGGAGACATTTTCCAGAATACCTTGTCACCCACTGCGTATTCGATATTTCTTTGTTTCAAATCAGCATACGACTTTTGTCTATCAGACGCTGCTTTCAATCTATCCCTGATTAGTTTTACCACATTTTCAGCTTATAAAAGATGTAGTGTTTAATCATTATATTATAGAATTTAATAAAAGATATAGTATTACATTATATTATAGTGTTAAATCATTGATGCATATATAAACTATTAATATATTATATACTACATGATATGATATAGCATTATATAATATAGTAGGAGGGCTAACTTTCAAATGTATGAAAAGTATATAGACTTAGAGCATATTTCAACCAATATAATAATAAACAATAATATATAATAATTAATATACAATGTACTACTATTACTTATAACTATTATTATATTATATGATAATAAACAATAATATATAACAATAATTAATATATTATGTACTACTCTACTATTTTAGTATGTAATATAGTATTATACAATGAACTAATATATTTTATAAGTATTAATATAATAACTTTTATTATATTATAGATTATAATAAAATATATAACATCAATAGTTATATGTAATTTAGTATATTAAAATACATATTTATAATTATAACTAGCAATACCCAAAATAATATTAAAATTTTAATATCTTACTAAAATATTAATTTTTAAATTAGATTTTGAATTGGACTTTAATTTTTACAAATTGTATTTGGGTGTTGGGCTTATTTTATTTTTATTTTGGATTTGAGAATTGGGTTATAATTAATTTATTTTGAGTTTCGGTAATAATGAGTATATTATTTGGGTTTGGGATTAATATGATATATTTGAGGTTTAGAATAAATATTTTAGAACATGAGTATTACGATTTATAAATTTAATAAGAACGATAAAAAGATTATTTAATTGTTAATATAATATAATAATAAACAATAAAAGATATTTTCGTTAATTCATATGGTAAGCAGTCCAATTTGTCCGGGCTCATCAGAAACAATAAAACAAAATAATTAACAAAAAAACACAAAATTAAATAGTCCAAAATAGTCTGTTTACAGTCTTTACCATCCCATACAAAAATAAAACCACAAAATAAACCAAATAAAAAAAACCCAAAGATAGATTAGAAATAAAAATTGTTCACAGTCCATAAATACAAAAATCTAAACATTAATTGAAGCCCAATTTTTTACACTCGTTTCACTAATAAAACCAAGGCCTTTACACTAGCCTAAATACAAATTTCTAACTCAAACTGAATAGACCCAAAACCCGACCCAGTTACTAAAAAAACCCCCAAAAAAATTTTAGCAAACCCTAGCTAGACCAGCGCCGCAACACCCCACGAACGGCCCCGCCACGTCTACAGCACCGCGGCCTCCGTACCTGCAAAAGGACAAACTATACAACAAATATACAGCAAATTGGCAGCGAAAATAACAGAAAATTTTCTTTTATTTTTCTCTTTTATTTATTTCTCTTTATTCGGCTATAAATAAAGACCGAATGTAATTTGTAAAGCTCTCTGGACTTTTCGAATACAAAGAAAACAAAGAAATCACTCAAAGATTAAAGGTGATTTACGATTCATATTCTATTGATTTCTTTATTTTGCTTTTAAGATACTTTTCCATTGAAACAAATAAAGGAGAGGAGGAATCCAAAGGAACCTACCCGTGGTTTCGACCATCGGAGACCCTTTCTCCGACGTGGATATCGGACCAAGGGAGGGGACTCCTCTTGTTATCGTTGTACCCGAGCCATAAGCTACAACGGGTGGAGGCATTGGGGTGCCGATGAAGCCCTTGAGTCGGCTGAGTAGAGAGAAATGAAGGACTTTTATTCTTTATTTTTAAAATTTTAGGGTTCAAACGAGGGTTTAGAAAAATTTTGAGCTTTTATAGTAACCAAGAAACGACACCGTTTCATCCAGTCCCAAAATGCCTCAAAACGACACCGATAGGCCTTACCCGCTTCAACCCGACCCGAGTTCCCTCAGGATCTGCGCGTTTTTGCGGTGAAGGGATATTTGCGCGATTGGTCCTTCCCTTTCGCACCAACATTTGATTTGGCCCTATTTATATTTTCTTTGATTCTTTTAAATTATCCCTGGAATTTGCGCGTATACTCAATTTAGTTCGCGTTAAAAAGTTTCGTTTCGGAGTTTGGTTTATTTGTTTTTTTAATCCCTATTGGTTTATGCGCATTGTATTTTAGTCCTCTATGTTGTTTAACAGTTTTTATTTGTTTGTAAACTATCTTTTTGATTTCGTTTTTACTTCAATTGAGTCCTTTCTCTTCTAATTTTAGTTTTTTTTTTGTAAAATTATTTTTATATTATGTATTTTAAATTATTTTACAAAGGAGTCATTATTCATTTTTTATTAATCATTTTAAATTGTTGTAGGTGTTCATGATTTTCTTTAAAAAAATTGTTTTAATAAATATTCAATGGAATTATTTTTGATTTCATGCTATATCAATTGTTATTTATATATATATATATATATATATTCTTTTGTATATCTTTTTATATTGTGTATTTATATAATTGATTTATGTTAGAATTAATTATTTTATGTATATTCTTTGTTTTCAATTATCATGATGGCTATTTCAAATACTTTTATACATTATTAGTTTATATACATACATACATACATACATAATTCATATTAAATTATTTCTAATCTATGAATATGATTTCTTTTAGATTAATATATGTTATTCAAATTGTCCTGCATATTATTAATTGTAAATTTCCTTCCGTATGATTCTTATTTTAAGATTCGTTTATGTACTATTATTTGTCTTTATTTCATTTTTTTTCCTTCTTTGTTATGATTTATTTCGAACTTCCATGCATATTATTTATTTTAATTTTTTATACGTATAATTTATTAATTGTATATTCATAATTTCAAATTTCTTTCGTATTACTCATTTTAACTATTTTTTATTAATTTTAAATCTTTTCACATTTTATTTGTGTCAATTTGCGTGGTCTTTCTTCTAAAATTATTTTTTGATTCGTTGACCTTCGAGTATTGATGTTAGTATTTGTATAGTGTATGAGGTGTTTCCATTGTATGTACTTTAATTTGGTTCCTTCGTGTTTTCATATGATTATTATTCATTTGTATAGTATTATTGTCAGGTATTATTATTCCATGTTTGCAATTATGTTTTTAATTTTTGTTATCGCATCGTGATTACAATTCCAACTTTCACCTAATATTAGTAGTTTATAATTCAAAAGTAAACCAAATAAATGCATTTTGAGCCGGTTTTATAATCGCTTATTCGAAAGTTTCTCAAGTTAGACAATGTTTTATGTTTGGAAATTCGAGAAATCGTGCCCTAACGTGCTGGGTTTCGATTTTCCGTTTGACCAAATAACCAAATGTTCTTTTAAGATTTCTCCCGTGTTTCCTTAACTTCAAAACAAGGCAATGTTCCGTGTTTGGAAATCCGAAAAATCATGCCCTAACGTGTTGGGTTTCAGTTTTTCGTTAGACCAAATAATTGAATATCTTTTTTGTATTTTTCAATGTATGAATTTTTGAAAATCAAGAGTCGATCTTGGTTTTGAGGGTTTAAAAAGTCATGTCCTAACGTACTGGATGTGATATTTCATTCCTTCGGAACAAGAGCATTTTAACATCCAATTCGAGTTATTCAAATATTTTTAAAAGAAATTGTATTTCGAAATCTTTTCAAATTTTAGCCATTAGGATATTAATTAATCAATTAGGTATCAATTTTGGGCGTTATGAGGGTGCTAATACTTCCTCGTACGTAACCGACTTCCGAACCCGTTTTCTTGAATTTCGTAGGCCAAAATTGATATTTTAATGAAACAAAATATTTTACAAGGTGATCCGATCACACCTAAACAAAAAAATTAGTGACGACTTCATATTTCGTTTTAAAGTCGATCCCCATTGTTCAAAATAAAAAAAATAATTTCGACACATATAATGTAATAAAATAATAAATTTTACATACAATAAACATTTTAACTATTTTATATAAAACAACTTTTTTTTAAATATATATAATTTATTTATTTTTAAAAAAAAATTGAATTACGTTACCATTATATAAAAAAATTTATTACATTTAAAATTAAAATATTTATAATTTATAAAATTCAAAATTATTTAAATCTCCGATTTAACTTGAATCTAAAAAATTTAAATCAAGCCAAAAATTCCGAATATGAAATAAATCCGTCCGAGCCTGCACGTTTAACAGCTTTACCTACGCTTGTATCATTCCACCATGCCACTGAATAATGCTGTGGTTGTGGCCACCGACGTATTCCATCAAACCAAACACTGCACAAACTAATGGCTAGTTTTTCTTTATACATTTTATTATATTTATATACACAAGACATGAAGTAGGCATTAATGTTGTGCTTCACTTTAGCTCCATTTATTATTATTTTAAGTTATTGATAACTCTGAAATTTTAAATATATATTTAAGTGGATTTTCACATTATTTAGGATGTTATCACTGTTATTATTTTAATTTTAATTTTTATTGTTAAATTTTAGTAGTATTAAATTTATATTAGAAAATTTTATTATTTAAGTTCTGAAATGATCGTATCTACTCTCTTTGATATAATACTTAGAGTTACCTATAGTCTCATCACACTCGAATTCACGTTCTACATTGTTAACAATACTCATGTCATTCGAGCTAACACTCAATCGACAATAATTTCAAACTTTTCATTATTATTTTATGTGGGCTTCAATTTATTTACTTTGATTGTGTTATAAAATTGGATAAGATTACATCATTTTGACAATATATATATATATATATGTAAATAAAGTCCCTTTATATTTTATGTAAACTAGAAGCCCCTACCTCATTATTTTACGCTTAAATTATGCAAATAAATCTTAATCAACAAGCAGGTGAGTAAGTGAAGCAACTTGCTTTTTAAGTTGGTAAGAAACCATTAATACATTGCACATGTATATTTACTCAACAATTTGTGAAAAATCATTATTTCGTCACTAAAAATGAGTAAAAAAAAATATAAATCTAAGTCGTATTTAAAATAAAACAATAGATATGTCAATTTATCATTTCTTTTCTTTAAATATTTACTTGAAAAAGACAATGTTATTTGAAAAGAAAATGTTAATGTTAGGGGCATAGCAAGGGAAAATATAAGGCTTTAGTCACTTGGACTAATAATAATTTTAGTCCCTTAAGAATTTATTTTATTATTTAAGTATTTTATTAAGTTCATGTTTATATTAATTGGATCATTAATTCAGTTATAGAATTACTAAAAAATATTTTAAAAAATGATAATTAAGATTATTATAACGACACTTTTGTCTTTTTATATCATCTTTAAATAAAAGAAACAAAAATTGTAAATCTAAAGATCGAAGACATTTTTAATAGTATTTGTCAAAACCATTATTTTATTTGGAAAAAACAGGGATCGACTTTTAAAAACGAAATGTAGAGTCGCCACCAATCTTTTTTTGTTTAGGTGTGATTGGATCACCTAATAAAATATTTCAAATCAATTTTGGTCTACACAATTTCAAAAAATGGGTTTAGGAGCCGGTTACGTATGAGGAAGGGTTAACACCCCCATTACGCCCAAAAAATGGTACCAGATTGACTAAGTGTTGTCCTCACATCTAAATTTTTTTAAAGGATTTTTGAAATTTTGATTCCTTTTAAAACCTTTGAGCAATTTAAATTGGTTATCAAAACCCTCTCGTTTCAAATGTAAGCAGTATCATATCCAGCACGATTAAACACGATCCTTCATACCTTCAAAAATACGATTAATTTTTTTACCTTCAAAATCTCATATGCCAAAATTATAAAAGGATATCCAAATATTTGGTCTGACGGAAAATCATACCCAACACGATAGGGCACGATTTCCCGAATTCCCAAATATTGAATATTGCCTTATTTTAAAATCTTTGAATAATAAGGACAATTCAAAATTATCTTAAAACACATTTATTTGTTTTAAAATAAGATGGAATACTAATCAAATTGCAAAGAAACATTGGTATAGAAAATGAGTAATGAACATGAAGTAATATGCACACATAAAGTACAATAAACCACAGTTAATAAATTCAACAATTAAATACGACTATTCTAAGCAAAATGTGACCAAATTTTAATCATAGATGGAGAACAATTGATATAACAAGTAAGACAATGAATAAATAATATACAACAACAATAAATATGGTACAATATAAAACAATTACCAAAACACGTACAAAACAAAATGGAAATTAGAAGTCAACGTGGTATAAGATAATTTTAAAACAATGATGAACTAATGAACACAATATATATGATATATGAATGGATGAATTGATGAATTTGGAACAATTTATGAAAAAAACTAGAAATATTTATGATCATTAAAATAAAGGTTATAGAATAAAACATTTGAATAAAATTATATGCAAAATATTTTAAAACATAAATTTATTTAAAAATTGGAAATATACACAATAACTTAAAATATATATAAAATATGAAAGAATAGTAAAAATACATGATAAGATATAATACACATACTAGATTTACAAAACATATATATATATATATATATATAAATAGATTTAGGAATAATTATTTGTAAAAATAGCATGAAATTAATAATGCATATTAAGTTAATCTATAAATTATATATGTACCAATGTTTATGTATATGTATAATAATAATTTAAATAATGTATAAAACATGTGGTTTCGTTTTAAACAACAAATATATATTAAAAATATGAATAAATTAAAAAAACAGTTATATGTATGAAATAATATAATGTTAATAGTATACATAAAATAAAGTTAACTTTATTATAAAGTATATATATAATAATGTATAAAAACATTTATATAAAATATTATATAAAAGGTCAAAATGATACGCTATAAAAAAATATTTATAATAATAATTTTAAAACAAAATACAATTATTGAAGTTACTCAAAATATAAAAGCAAGTAATCAAGCATTAAAAAGAAAATGGATGTGCAATGAATAAAAAATGATGACAAAAAAAACTTAATTAAAATAAAATTAAAACAAAAGGGATAGTTTACAAAAATAATCGAAAAGAGGATCAATGTGCAAGGTGCGCAAATGTACAGGGACTAGAATTGGAAATAATCCAGGTCCCAAAACATTGCGTTGAGGTGTGGACCATATTGCAAATATGCGCAAATCACAGAACCAAATTTAAAAACGAAGTGAAAGAAATAGGGCGTAATTGAATGCCTATGTAAAAAGGAAGGATTGATTGTGAAATTATCCCCTCTCCGTCAAAACACGCGGATCCTAGGGGTAATGGATCGGATCGAGTCGGGCAGTGCTCCCATGCGACACCGTTTTAGAGCCACTAAATCAGGCTCAAAACGGCACCGTATTTGGTCCTATATAAGGTCTAAAATCAGACCATTTAGCCGCACCAACCCTAATTTCCCTTTCCTGCAGCTGACTTAACCTTAAAATCCCTGCGCTCCAATACCGATCGACCACTACAATCAGCAAACGACATACTCAAGCCGTGAAAAGATGATTTGCGGCCTTGTGATCCCCTTTCAACTTCAACTTTAACAAAGCCAAGAGGAATCTATGACAGATTCGCAAGGTAAGACCTCGCCTTTCACTCCCTTTTTATTTTTTAAATACAATAGTAAAAAAAAATGCTTTGACAGAGAGCTGAAGAGATTAGAAAATAGGAAATCACTTTAAAATTTTGCTTTCGAAATGTTTTTTCCTTTGTATTCAGTGCGCGTAAGTCCTTTTGCAGGTACGTTCAATGGCTTTTTATAGCCGAATTTTCCAAGTAAATAAAAAAATAAAATTACATTTATTTGTTTGATTACGTTAGTGGTTCTTTCCGGTGTATTCTTTTTTGCAGATTCGTGCCGCATGCAGGAGAGCGGGAGACGCGCGAAGGAGGTTGTGCGAGGAGCCGCTCGTGAGAACCCAACTCTCTGGCATATTCCAGAAGCTTCTGGTGCTCTCGGCTGTTGAGCTTCTTTTTGGGTCCCGGATTTGGGCTAGGTTTAGGATATAGGTTTATAAATTTGGGTTAGAATTATATCTGGGTTGGTATAAGTTTTTATTTGGACCTGAAAATTTGTAAAAGGACATTGATGATGGTCGTTTATTGGTTTTTATTTTAATTTATTTTTGTTTTTGTTTATTTTTTATTTTTGGTTTTTCTTTAGCGAGCCCGGGCGAAATGGACCAATTACAGCTGCCTCTCTTTGCTCATTGTCGTGCAACGAGAATAGAGCAAAGACTTTAAATAGGACCAATTTTGCCCGGTTTTGCTGAATCTTAACTATACTCTTAGGGAAATAGGACTAGTGGCTTAAATCTGCTCCATTGACGATACATGGAGATAAGATTCGCCATTTTCGATCTGCTCCACTATTGCTTAGGGAGATAAGACCTTCAATCTTCAGTCTACTTTTTTGCTACCTCAAAAAGATAATACTTCAATTCTTCAACCTGCTCTCTTGCTACCTCAGAGAGATAAGGTTTGGGGCTTAAATCTACTCCATTACCGATACATGGAGATAAGATTCGCTATCTTCGATCTGTTCCATTGCTGCTTTAGGGAAATGGATCTTCAATCCTTAGTCTGCTTCCCTGCTACTTCAGGAAGATAAGACTTCAATCTTCAACCTTCTCTCTTGCTACCTTAGAGAGATAGGCTTGGTGGTAAAATCTGCTCCATTACCGATATATGGAGATAAGATTCACCGTTTTTAATCTACTCCGCTGCAACTCCAGGGAGATAAGATCTTTATTCCTCAGTCTGCTTTATTGCTACCTCAGAAAGATAAGACTCATCCTTCAACCTGCTCTATTGTTACCTCTGAGAGATAACGCTGGTGGTAAAATTTGTTCCATTGCCAATACATGGAGATAAGATTCACAGTCTTTGATATGCTCCGTTGCAACTCTAGGGAGATAAGATCTTTATTCTTCAACTTGCTCCACTGCACCTTCAGGGAGATAAGTTGTGAATTCACCGATGTTGCTACATCGCCCTCTAAGACATGTCCTGTAGACTTGGTTTCATGTATCTATGCTTTTGCCAAATAATTAGGATGATATGACCGAAATGAATCAAATGCTCCTAACTAAATGTAATGCTTATGTCAAATAATTAGGATGCTATGATCGAAACGAATCAAATGCTCCTAACTAAATGTGATGCTTATGTTAAATAATTAGGATGTTATGATCGAAATGAATCAAACGCAGTAATGATAATGATTCCATTTTAAAATTTTACAATATCATCACTCGTTATTCATTAGTATGCTGTCATTGACGTATTTGCTCAACCATCATCTTGACAGACTATCCCAAAGAAACAATCATATCCTGCTTGGCAAGCCTGCCTCACTGTAATTCTAACGTTCCCTCCACTATTCTTTTAAGATAAAAATATTGCAACTCACAGTTGAACTTTCCTCTATTCAATCTGCTACCTCACTCCTCGAGTGTTATAGCTAAATGTGCATTTTTGATATTTGCATGAATACAAAATATCATTTCCCTTTTCTTGAGAATAAAATTGTATCATCTATGCTATATCTTGCCTTTTTGTTCAATCATCATTTGGACAAAGATCTCAAAAAGGTAATTTATTCAAATATATCCTTGAACTTGGGTGTATTCTAAACAGTTATTCCACTTCATATTCTTGCATTATCTAGAAACTCTTAGAGTAATATGCAAAACTTCTATTGTGAAAACATCACTAGTTCATTCATCATTATGTAAATGCAACATGCTTGCAATCAAATTGTAATAATGGATAAGAACGGAATTAAACTTGAGTTTAAAGTGAATAAATCATCAAAAGAACAACAATGGCAATTGATTTGGGAATGTATATCTCGAAAAAAAAGAAAAAAATTATTTCAAATATAGCCAATTTATTAGAGATAAAATAAAGACTAAGTCCCCTTAATATCACAAACTGAGTTTCTCCGTACGAACTTCTTGAAGACCAATTTAAACTTGACATGTGTTTAAGAGATCAGAAGTACTCTATCAATGCCCCAAGATGCAATATACTCTTTCTTTGTTAATTCAAGTATAGCAAGATCATCACCTCTTCCATTTTAGATCAACATCTGAGCTGCCCTTTTCGGGTTTTCAACTCAAATCCCCTTTGGACTCAAGGCGCCCTTTGCGGGTTTTCACCTTGGCCTCTCCTTTTCTTTTATTATTATTATTATTAAGTCTCAAAGCGCCTTTTGCGGGTTTTCACTTTGGCCCCTCCTTTTTTTTTCAAGAAAGTCTCAAAGCTCCCTTTGCGGGTTTTCACTTTGGCTTCCTCCCCTCCTTAGGTGTAATACTTTTTAACTGAATCTGAGTTCACTGGATTAGACAAGTCTTTTTCATCCATTTCAGCCAAGATTAATGCCCCTCTAGAGAAAGCTTTTTTCACCACATAAGGCCCCTCCCAATTTGGCATCCATTTTCCTCTGAAATCCTTTTGCATGGAAAGGATCTTTTTCAAAACCAAATCTCCTTAATGAAATTCTCTTGGGCGAACCTTTTTGTCGTAATCACGCATCATTCTTTTTTGATACATCTGACCATGCTGAATAGCCCTCAGCCTCTTTTCCTCAATTAAATTCAACTGATCATATCGAGACTGTATCCACTCTACTTCGTCTAACTTCAATTCTGACAAAACTCGAAGCGAAGGTATCTCCACCTCAATGGGTAGAACTGCTTCCATTCAATAAACTAATGAGAAAGGTGTTGCCCCAGTAGAAGTTCTGACAGATGTTCGATAAGCATAAAGAGCAAATGGCAACTTCTCATGCCAATCTTTGTAAGTTTCGGTCATTTTTCCCACAATCTTCTTTATATTTTTATTGGCTGCTTCCACTGCCCCATTCATTTTTGGGCGATATGGTGATGGATTATGATGTCTGATCTTAAACTGATTGCAAACCTCTGCTATTGTGCTGTTGTTCAAATTTAATGCATTATTAGATATGATCTGTTCAGGCATCCCATACCAACATATAATTTCCTTCTTTAAAAATCTGCTGACTGCCGATTTAGTTACATTGGCATATGAAGCAGCCTCCACCACTTGGTAAAATAATCAATGACCACAAAGATAAAACGATGCCCATTTGAAGCCTTCGGTGAAATTGGCCTTATAACATCCATGCCCCACATGGAAAACGACTATGGGGAAGTCATGATATATAAAGGTGAATGAGGTACGTGAATCTTATCACCATAAATTTGGAATTTGTGACATTTCTTGGCATAATTAATGCAGTCTCCTTCCATGGTTGACCAATAATATCCAAACCTCATAATTTGTCTGGCCATTGTGAACCCATTAGCATGTGTTCCACAAACGCCTTCATGAACCTCCTCCAAGATTTTCTTGGCCTCCACAACATCCACACACCGTAAAAGTACCTGATCCTTCCTTCTTCTTTTTTTTTATAGAATTTCCCCATCTAAAATATAATCACAAGCGAGCCTTCTTAATGTCCTTTTGTCATTCCTGTGGCTTGCTCTGGATACTCACGATTTCTTACGTATCTCAATATATCCTGATACCAAGGATGATCATCCCTTTCTTCTTCTTCTATGAATATGTGCTAGAAGTATATGATGATTTAGCATGGAATTAGAGTTTTAAATTGTTTATATGCTGATTTTATTGAAAGAATTGAATAGAAAGTGAATGTTTGGGACCTAATGGTGAAAGAGTTTAAAGTTAGAGTTTTATGTGGAAATTCTGAATTTAAATAATTGTAAAATAACTTATAATGTCTAGATAAAGCATTAATTTGGAAAAATAATCTTCATTTAGGGGTTAATTGAGCAAGGACTGAATTGTATGAACTGTGAAATTTTGGGCAAAAATCGAAATCAACATTTGCACTAAAACAGTTTTGGACAGCAGCAGTAGTCTAATTCTGAAAAATCACCAAAAATTTTAAAAATCGAATTATAGAATGAATAAAATATGAAATTAAAGCTTATTGAGTCTAGTTTCTTATAGAAGAAACGGTGTAAGCAATGGAATTGTAAATCATGAGATATAATAGATTTTGTAAGACAATGTCAGAATGAATTCGGGTTCCCCTGTTCTGACTTTGAAAAATCATAAAAAATTGAATTAAAATAATTATGGGCTTAAATTTATATATTTATAATCCTGAATGATTCTATTTTCAATAGAAATAAATGGAAAAATAATTTGAATCCTGTACGAGAAGATAATTAATTTTAAGTAAAGAAGGGTCGGAACTATCAGACAGCAGAACAGGGGAGATTTCACTGAATAAACTGTATTAATTGGCCCAACTAAAAATTATGAAATTTTTATGGTAAGAAGATACGTGAGTCTAGTTTTAGGGAAAATTAGCAGATCTTAATTTGGAGTTCTGTATCTAAAGATAAAAATAATTTAGTGACTATGACACGGATGGACAACATTAGAATATACATAAGTAAATAATGAAATTATAGATAATATTACTTATAAGCAGGTTGAAGATGAAGTCAATACTGATAAGTGAATGATTCTACAATGATAGATCGAGAACCCGAAACAAGTCAAGGAAAAGAAAAAGTAGCTGATTAGTCCCTGAACTTTCACAAATTTTGCAAACCGACCTAGGTAAGTTCATATGGTTGAAGTTTAATGATTATATGTTAATTTTATGAATTATATAATGTATGATGAAATATATTTATTGATGAATAGAGAATAAAATAACAACCCGAAAATCGAATAAATGATCAAATTGAGTGGAACGTCGGATTTGAGTACTTCTGATCAGTGATAAGTGACAAGTGATAAGTGGTAGCTTTAGCTACACTTATATGATCAGTGACAAGTGATAAGTGATAAGTGGTAGCTTTAGCTACACTTATCTGATCGGTGACAAGTGATAAGTGATAAGTGGTAGTTTTAGCTACACTTATCTGATCAGTGACAAGTGATAAATGTGATCAGTGTAAGACCGTGGCAGGACTATGACTTCAAAAAGTGATAAGTGATCATACGCAAGACCATAGTTATACTATGGTAAAGTGAAAGTGAAGTACTCAATTTTCCGTAACCGTTCCCTAATTTGGTTAAAGAATGATATGTGACAAATGGGCCCAAAAGAATTAAAGGAAATGGATAAGTGGTAGTAAGTTTATACAAGGGAACTCACCAATGACTGTGGTTGACAGGTGAACTTAATAATTGTGTATATTGTATAAGTGTATAAATATTTGGTAAGATTTATGTTTTATGCCTATGAACTTACTAAGCTTCTATAAGCTTACTTGAGTGTATTCAATGTCTCTTGTAGATTGACGTGGAAGTATACGGAGGATCGGATCAACACAGAGGATCACACTATCCAGATTATCTCCGGTAGCTTTTGTAAATTTCCTTTTTGATTTATATGGCATGTATAAGGTTTGATGATTATATAAATGCTAAGATTTGTTTAATGAATATACATTAAAGTAAAAAAAAATGATAAATATGTTAAATAGTATGATTATAATAGAAGTATAATTTGGTATCAAATTGATTGAAATGAATTGGTTGGTTGGATTGGTCTCGGTTTTAAAATTTGCAGGAAAGGTTAGATATTTATAAAGGGGTTATATTGAACAAAAAAAAAAACTTTGGGATTTTGCAAAAAATTTCCTATGGTTTCGATTTAATTCTGGTTTGGTCTCGAAGTATGTTTTGGGCTTTGGAGGCCCATCTAAAGGACGTCATGACATGTTTTAGTAAATGAATAGTATTAACTTGTATTAATGAAAAATTAATTTGGTAAACTCTGGTAATGCCTCATACCCTATTTCGGCGACGAATACAGGTAAGGGGTGTTACATTTGTGGTATCAGAGCTCGGTTTAGCCGATTCTCGGAACATGTGTTATGTGTAAAGTGTTTAGAAATACATGCCATATAAAATCTGTGATAGTGTGATGTGTATGATCCGATCTAATCTTTGTCATTTTTATAGATACTCTCTGATTATAAAGATGTCAGATAGACCTGAACGTACTAAACAGGAGAAAGCTAATAGTAGAGTGCAGACTTCTGAACAAGGAACAAGTAGTGATATTCCAATTTCTATGATGCGAGAGCGAGAACTTAAAAATATGATTTGTGGAGTTTTGAATCTGTGGTATAAGGAGATGATACAAGAAAAAAGTCAGGCTCAACCACCTCCTCCCCCTACTGCACCACCTGTGGTACCTCCGGTTGCTCCTTCACCTCCTTCAATAATTGAAACTAGTAAACGTTCTCCGATTGAAAAGCTAAGGAAGTTTGGAGCTGAGGAATTTCGAGGGAGATCAGATGATGACCCTGTAAAAGCTGAGTATTGGCTACAGAGTTTGGTAAGAATTTTTAAACAGATGGCTTGTTCTCCGGAGGATTATCTACGATGTGCTGTCTCATTGTTAAAAGAAGAAGCATATAACTGGTGGGAAACTGTGGAAGCTGTAGTACCTGCAGAGAAGCTTACTTGGGAATTTTTCCAGAACGAGTTTAAAAAGAAATATGTGGGGAAAAGATATCTAGACAAGAAAAAGAGAGAATTTCTTGATCTACGGCAGGGAAATAAGTCAGTGGCTGAATACGAAAGAGAGTTTGTCTACCTCAGCAAATATGCTCGAGACATTGTACCTACTGAAGAAGAAATGTCTATCAGATTTGAAGAGGGGTTAAATAATGAGATTAGAATGATGATTGAGGGTAATGAAATACGGGAGTTCGTTGTTCTGTGAAACCGTGCTCAAAAGCTCGAAGAAGTATATAACAGAAAAATGCAGCGAGATCGGAAAAATAAAGAGTCATTTAAAAGAGGTGCTTCTAAGTCATTTTCAGATTTGCTAGTGAAGAAATCTAGAGAAGAAATTAGTCGAACTACATCAGTGCCGGAAAGATTGGGTAGAGGTAGATCAAGACAATCTGATTTCAGGGTATTTGATAGACCTGCAGCAAGTGTGAGCAGTGTTTACAATAGTCCCCGGCCTAAGTGTCAATATTGTGGAAGACATCATTTCGGTGAATGCAGGACTAAGATTGGGGCTTGTTATAAATGTGGGTCTACTAATCATCTTATTCGAGATTGTCCCCAGCTACAAAAAGATGAAGTGGATCAGAAAGAGATACAGAGAACCACTCCCCAAAGAAGTAGACGTTCGGGCCAGAGCAGTGCTACAGGGGCTACTCGTTCGGTTATGAGAGAACCAATTAGTCATCAGAGAATAGAGCATCAACACGTACCTATGCCATTCGAGCAAGGGAAGAGGCTACGACTCTTGATGTAATTGCTGGTATTTTCTATCTTTATGATGTTACTGTTTATGCATTAATAGACCCTGGATCTACTCATTCATATATTTGCACTATGCTAGCATCTGAAAAGAAATTATCTGTTGAGTCCACTAATTATGATATACAAGTCACTAATCCATTAGGTCGAAGTGTGATGGTTAATTTAATATGTCGTAATTGTCCATTGAAAGTGAAAGGCTGTGAATTTCCTACTGATTTGATGTTGTTACTCTTTCGGGAATTTAATATTATTCTGGGGATGGATTGGTTAACAAAACATGATGCTGTAGTGAACTGTCGAGAGAAACAAATTGATTTGAAAAATTAGATAAGAGAAATGATTTCGGCTGAGTTTGAAAATATGAAAGATAATGTCTAAATTATTTCAGCCTTTTCAGCTCAGAAGCTAGTACGAAAGGGTAATGAAGCATATTTAGCTTATATTCTTGATACTCGGGATTCTGAATCAAAGTTGAAACAGATTGCGATTGTTAATGAATTTGTTGATGTGTTTTCGAGGAATTGCCGAGTTTCTGCGCCAGATCGTGAAGTTGAGTTTGTGATTGATGTGATCCGGGAACAGCTCCAATATCCATAACACCATACGAGAATGGCACCGGCGTAATTAAAAGAGTTGAAGACTTCGATTGCAAGAATTGTTAGATAAGGGGTTTATTAGACCGAGTACATCTCCTTGGGGTGCACCTGTTTTGTTTGTGAAAAAGAAAGATGGCTCGTTGAGATTGTGTATAGATTACAGACAGTTAAATAAGGTTACGATCAAGAACAAATATCATTTGCCCAGCATTGATGATTTGTTCGATCAGTTGAAAGGTGCTGCTATGTTTTCGAAAATAGATCTTCGATCTAGGTATTATCAGCTGAAAGTTAAAGAATGTGATGTGCCAAAAACTGCCTTCAGAACTCGGTATGGTCATTACAAGTTTCTGGTAATGCCATTTGGTTTAACTAATGCTCCTGCTGCATTTATGGACTTGATGAATCAAATTTTTCAACCTTATTTGGACAGATTCGTGGTTTTATTTATTGATGATATACTGATCTATTCAAAGATCGAGTCTAATCATGCACAACACTTGAGAAGTGTGTTACAGACCTTGAGAGAGAAACAGTTGTATGCAAAGTTCAACAAGTGTGAATTTTGGCTACATGAGGTTGGAATTCTGGGTCATATTGTTTTAGCTGAAGGAATTCCAGTAGATCCAAGTAAAGTGTCAGCAGTGGTGAATTGGAAAACTCCAACGAACGTAACAGAAGTGCAAAGTTTTCTGGGATTAGCGGGATACTATCGCCGATTTGTTAAAAATTTTTCAATGATTGCTTTGCCGATGACTCGACTACTTCAGAAGAATGTTGAATTTGTATGGTCTGAAGAGTGCCAACAAAGTTTTGATCAGTTGAAGAAGATGTTGACAGAAGCTCCAGTGTTAACTCAGCCAAAATCAGGTATACCATATGTTGTGTATAGTGATGCATCTTTAAATAGTTTGGGTTGTGTTTTAATGCAGTCAGAGAAAGTAGTGGCATATGCTTCTCGGCAATTAAAACCGCACGAGAAAAATTACCCTACCCATGATTTAGAGTTGGCTGCAATTGTGTTTGCTTTAAAAATCTAGAGACATTATTTATATAGGGAAAAATGTTATGTGTATACCGATCACAAAAGTCTAAAATATTTGATGACACAAAAAGAGCTGAACTTGAGACAGAGACGGTGGCTCGAACTATTGAAAGATTATGATCTTGTTATTGATTATCACCCGGGGAAAGCTAATGTGGTCGCTGATGCACTTAGCCGAAAATCATCATTGTTTGCACTTCGAGCAATGAATGTTCATTTGTCTGTTAATGAAGATGGTTCAGTATTAGCAGAATTGAAAGCAAAATCTACATTCCTTCAACGAATCCATGAATTACAGAGTGATGATCCGAAACTAGTGCTGAAACGATAAACGGTTCAGGATAATTTAAGTTCAGTATATAGCATTGATGATGGTGGTATGTTGCGTTATCGTAATAGAATTTGTGTTCCGAATAATTTAGAATTGAAAAATGATATTCTTGCTGAAGCTCATAATAGTAAGTATTCTATTCATCCGGGTAGTACAAAAATGTATTGCGATTTAAAAAGAATGTACTGGTGGCCTGGTATAAAGCGAGAGATTTGTGAATTTGTTGCAAAATGTCTAATCTGTCAGCAGGTGAAAGCAGAGCATCAAGTACCAATAGGTTTATTACAACCTATTATGATTCCTGAATGGAAGTGAGAACACATTACGATAGATTTTGTATCAAGATTGCCTGTGACTCCGAAAAAGAAAGATTCAATCTGCGTTATCGTTGATAGATTGACAAAGTCGGCACATTTTATTCCAGTCAGATCAAATTTTTCATTGGAGAAGTTAGCGGAATTGTATATTTCTAAGATTGTGAAATTACATGGAGTTCCAGTTTCTATTATTTCGGATCGGGATCCAAGATTTACTTCGAGATTTTGGAGTAAATTATAGGAGGCTTTGGGCACTAAATTAAATTTCAACACAGTTTTTCATCCTCAGACAGACAGGCAGTCAGAGCGAGTGATTCAGATTTTAGAAGATATGTTAAGGTGTTGTGTACTTGAGTTTGACGGCAGCTGGGAAAGGTATTTACCTTTAGTCGAATTTGCTTATAATAATAGTTATCAAACTAGTATTAAAATGGCACCATTTGAAGCTTTGTATGGAAGAAAGTGTAGAACTCCATTATATTGGTCTAAATTAAGTGAACCGAAACTAATGGAAGTGGACTTGATTCGGGAAACCGAAGAAAAAGTTCGTATTATTCGAGATTGTTTAAAAGCTGCCTCCGATCCACAAAAATCATATGTAGACTTAAAGAGAAGAGATACAGAGTTTAATGTGGGTGATTGTGTATTTTTGAAAGTGTCACCATGGAAAAAAATTTTGCGATTCGGTAGAAAGGGAAAACTCAGCCCACGATTTATCGGGCCGTATGAAATCATTGAAAGAATCGGTCTGGTAGCTTATAGATTGGCTTTGCCCCCGGAGCTTGAAAAGATTCATAACGTGTTTCATGTGTCAATGTTGAGACGGTACAGATCAGATCCATTACATGTAATTCCTCATACAGAAATAGAGCTCCAACCGGACATGACTTATTCAGAAGAATCGGTGAAAATTCTAGCTTGGGAAATTAAAGAGTTAAGGAACAAACGGGTACCGTTAGTAAAAGTGTTGTGGCATCGACATGGTGTGGAGGAGGCAACCTGGGAAACAGAAGAATCAATGAGATCACAATATCTGAACCTATTTTCAGGTAACAAATTTCGAGGACGAAATTTCTTAAGGGGGAGAATTGTAATAGCCTAAATTTTCAGTGGTGTCGGAACAGTGATTCGAGATCACTAAATCCGACAAATGAGTAGAAAATATTAATAATTTAGTGAATATAAGTTAAATGTGAAGTTAGGAAAATTTTTGAAATAGCGAATAGTGTACTAGAAAAAAATAAAATAAAAAAATTAGAATTGGAAACGAGATATCGAGAGTTTAAAAATTTTAAAACGAGCCATAAATATTTTTATAAATATTTATGGAGTGTTAATAAGTTAGTATTAAATTTTCGTCAAGAAATTTTAAAGTTTTGATAATTAATTGAATAAAAAGGACTAAATTGTAACAAATGTAAAATTATGAGAAATGATTAAATAGCTTAAATGATAAAAGAAAGAGGGTTTAAAAAGGAAATGGACCCAAGGTATATTTGGGCTGGACGGCAAGGGCATGAAATCAGCAGGAAAATTGATGAATTAAGGGCAAAATTGGAATATTGCAAAATTTACTTAATAAAGCTAGGACTAAAGTGGAATTATCTAGATTTCTCATTATTTTTTTGCATTCTCATCAGAAAAAAACACCATATAAGGGTTTTCTTAAGCTGGTTTTTCATATTTTTACTGCAAGTAAGTTCAATTCTTGATTATTTCTTGAAATTTTTGTGTTTTTATGACTTTTACAACTAGGTCCACTTGTTGAATTCATTAGTTTTTGATTTTATGAAAGAAATTAGAAGTTTCTATGAATATGTGCTGGAAGTATATGATGATTTAGCATGGAATTAGAGCTTTAAATTGTTTATATGCTGATTTTATTGAAAGAATTGAATAGAAAGTGAATGTTTGGGACCTAATGGTGAAAGAGTTTGAAGTTAGGGTTTTATGTGAAAATTCTGAATTTAAATAATTGTAAAATAACTTATAATGTCTAGATAAAGCATTAATTGGGAAAAATTATCTTCATTGAGGGGTTAATTGAGCAAGGACTGAATTGTATGAACTGTGAAATTTGTGGCAAAAATCGAAATCAACATTTGCACTAAAACAGTTTTGGACAGCAGCAGTAGTCTAACTTTGAAAAATCACCAAAAATTGTAGAAATCTAATTATAGAATGAATAAAATATGAAATTAAATCTTATTGAGTCTAGTTTCTTATAGAAGAAACGGTGTAAGCAATGGAATTGTAAATCATGAGATATAATAGATTTCGTAAGACAATGTCAGAATGAATTCGGGTTTCCCTGTTCTAAATTTGAAAAATCATAAAAAATTTAATAAAAATAATTAGGGGCTTAAATTTATATGTTTATAATCCTGAATGAGTGTATTTTCAAGAGAAACAAACGGAAAAATCATTTGAATCCTGTGCGAGAAGATAATTAATTTTTAGTGAAGAAGGGTCAGAACTGTCAGACAGCATAACAGGGGGGACTTCAATGAATAAACTGTATTAATTGGCCCAACTAAAAATTATGAAAATTTTATGGTAAGAAGATATGTGAGTCTAGTTTTAGGGAAAATTAGCGGATCTTAATTTTGAGTTTTGTAGCTAAAGATAAAAATAATTTAGTGACTATGACACGGATAGACAGCATTGGAATATACATAAGTAAATAATGAAATTATAGATAATATTACTTATAAGCAGGTTGAAGATGAAGTCAATACTGATAAGTGAATGATTTTACAATGATAGATCGAGAACCCGAAACAAGTCGAGAAAAAGAAAAAGTAGCTGATTAGTCCCTGAACTTTCACAAATTTTGCAAATCGACCCAAGTAAGTTCATATGGTTGAAGTTTAATGATTATATGTTAATTTTATGAATTATATAATGTATGATGAAATATATTTATTGATGAATAGAGAATAAAATAACAACCCGAAAATCGAATAAATGATCAAATTGAGTGGAACGTCGAATTTGAGTACTTCTGATCAGTGATAAGTGACAAGTGATAAGTGGTAGCTTTAGCTACACTTATATGATCAGTGACAAGTGATAAGTGATAAGTGGTAGCTTTAGCTACACTTATCTGATCGGTGACAAGTGATAAGTGATAAGTGGTAGTTTTAGCTACACTTATCCGATCGATGACAAGTGATAAATGTGATCGGTGTAAGACCCGTAGTGGCGGACTATGACTTCAAAAAGTGATAAGTGATCATACGCAAGACCATAGTTATACTATGGCAAAGTGAAAGTGAAGTACTCAATTTTCCGTAACCGTTCCCTAATTTAGTTAAAGAATGATATCTATGGCAAAGTGAAAGTGAAGTACTCAATTTTCCGTAACCGTTCCCTAATTTGGTTAAAGAATGATATGTGACAAATGGGCCCAAAAGAATTAAAGGAAATAGATAAGTGGTAGTAAGTTTATACAAGGGAACTCACCAATGACTGTGGTTGACAGGTGAACTTAATAATTGTATATATTGTATAAGTGTATAAATATTTGGTAAGATTATGCCTATGAACTTACTAAGCTTCTATAAGCTTACTTGAGTGTATTCAATGTCTCTTGTAGATTGACGTGGAAGTATACGGAGGATCGGATCAACACAGAGGATCACACTATCCAGATTATCTCTGGTAGCTTTTGTAAATTTCCTTTTTGATTTATATGACATGTATAAGGTTTGATGATTATATAAATTCTAAGACTTGTTTAATGAATATACATTAAAGTAAAAAAAAATGATAAATATGTTAAATAGTATGATTATAATAGAAGTATAATTTGGTATCAAATTGATTGAAATGAATTGGTTGGTTGGATTGGTCTCGATTTTAAAATTTGCAGGGAAGGTTAGATATTTATAAAGGGGTTATATTGAACAAAAAAAAAAACTTTGGGATTTTGCAAAAAATTTCCTATGGTTTTGATTTAATTCTGGTTTGGTCTCGAAGTATGTTTTGGGCTTTGGAGGCCCATCTAAAGGACGTCATGACATGTTTTAGTAAATGAATAGTATTTAACTTGTATTAACGAAAAATTAATTTGGTAAACTCTGGTAATGCCTCGTACCTTATTCCGACGATGAATACGGGTAAGGGGTGTTACATATACTACCTCAACCTCCAAGCTGTCCAAATTAGAGCACAACACTATTTTTCAATTGGCGAATATCTCAATTCACACTCAGTGAATTTCTTACTGAGGTAATATATCACCCTTTCCTTTCTTCTTGATTCATCATGTTGACCCAGCACACACCCCATAGAGTTACCAAACACGGTTAAATACAATATCAACGGCCTGCCTAGACTTGTGGGTGATAATACTGGAGGACTCGACAAATATTTTTTAACTTTATTAAAAGCTCTCTGACATTCATTATCCCACTCTCCTGGGTTATGCTTTTTAAGAAGACGAAATATGGGGTCATATTTCTCTGTTAATTGAGAAATAAACCGTGCAATGTAATTTAGTCTTCCCGGGAAGCCTCGAACTTCTTTTTGGGTGCGCGATGGAGACAACTCCTGTGTAGCCCGAACTTTGTCTGAATCAATCTCAATTCCTCTCTCACTAACT
Source organism: Gossypium longicalyx (assembly GCA_025698465.1). Classification (NCBI taxonomy): domain Eukaryota; kingdom Viridiplantae; phylum Streptophyta; class Magnoliopsida; order Malvales; family Malvaceae; genus Gossypium; species Gossypium longicalyx. The sequence goes on along the minus strand of CM047001.1, from coordinate 65,458,166 downwards.
ACAAAGCCTAATAGTTTTCCTGATCTAGCCCCAAAAATACACTTGATTGGATTAAGCTTTAACTGAAATTTCCTCAATCTCATGAACAACTTTCTCAACACTTAGATGTGCTCCTTTTCAGTTCGAGATTTGGCTATCATATCGTCAACATATACTTCAATCTCCTTGTGCATCATATCATGGAATAAAGTTACCATAGCTCTTTGATACGTTGCTCCAGCATTCTTTAATCCAAATGGCATTACCTTGTAACAGAACGTGCCCCACAAGGTTATGAAAGTAGTCTTTCCCATGTCTTCAGGATGCATCTTGATTTGATTATACCCCGAAAAGCCATCCATGAAAGAAAACAATGAGAATCTAGCCGTATTGTCCACTAGAGTATCAATATGAGGCAAGGGGAAATTATCCTTTGGGCTAGCTTTATTTAAATCTCTATAATCCACACACATTCGCACTTTTCCGTCCTTCTTAAGAACAGGCACAACATTGACTACCCATTACGAGTATTTGATTACTTGGAGGAACCCAGCATCAAATTGCTTTTTGACTTCCTATTTTATCTTTAAGACAATATCTGGCCTCATTCTTCGAAGTTTTTGCTGTACTGGCTTACAATCTTCTTTTATGGGAAGGCAATGTATTGCAATATTGGTGCTTAAACCGGGCATATCCTGGTATGACCATCCAAAAACATCTTTGAATTCCTGAAGTAACTCAACAAGAATTCGCTTTGCTTTTCCAGTTATACATGTTCCAATTTTCACAACTTTCCCCTCTTCCAAAGTCACCATGTCCACTACCTCTTTATGGGGTGAAATATACTTTTCCTCCTGCTCTACCATCCTTAATAAGTCCGGAGATAAATCACAGTCTTTATCATCTTCAAAGTCCTGAGATCCCTCTAAACACATGTCTTGCTCAAATAATAATTCTGAGTCAGTAACAGCGTTACTCATGATATTGATATCCCAGGACCTATTATAGGTACAAAAAATATACAAAGAATGAATGAATTTGATAATTATTGTTTTGTATGGTATGTTTATGAATGAAATAAAAGAATGATTGAAGAAAGAATCTAGATAATTATTTACATAGAAAAAAATAATACAATGAAAAGAATAAAAGAATGTTTGCTCAAAATGATAACAAAAATGTACTTCATTGAAACAATGATGTTTTAACATGAATCTATTTCACAAAGCAATCTTTATTGTCTCTGGGCTTAAAACAACAAGTTTGTTTCGGACATTACTCTGAATAAGCTCTAAAAACTACAGGAAGATCTTCTACAGTTCAATTGTCTAGAACACTCCCAAGCTTATATGGACGAATATTTGACGAAATCCCCTCTTCAATTGTCTCTTCTAATATGGTATTGATGTACACATTTTCCCACTTTCCTTCCATGTTTTCTTTCTCTAGCGTTCAGGATAAATAATCTCACCTGATACAAAAGTCTTAGAAATGTGAGGAATTATCATGGGTTCCCACTTAATTTCTCCACCACTCACACGTGCTATTCTTCTTTCCTGCCTTCTTTCCATTTCCTTTTTCCTCTGTCTTGCATTTGGCCTAAACCCCAAACCAAAGCGATCATGTTTGTCTTTCAGCATTGGAACTTCAATTCTTCATTGGAGACATTTCCCAAGTCCCTTTCCTGGTAAACCTCCACGTCCTACCATCAACTGTAAACCCATCATTGTAGTTTTAGACATTTTTGGCTTCAGAATTCTAGTTCCCTTAGTGATGAATGTTGCATTAACAGACTCCAAAGATTAAAAAGAACATTCAATGGCTTCATCAACTATCTCTAAATATGGCACGTCACTACTTACAGCTGCAACAATATCCTCTTCAGCATTTATTGTTACCAACCGTCCTTCTAATACCAGCTTTAGCTTCTAATGTAATGATGAAGGAACTGCCCCTGCCGAATGTATCCAAGGCCTTCCTAACAAGCAATTGTAAGAGGGCTTAATATCCATTACTAAGAAATCTACCTAATATGTAGTTGGGCCAATCAGCAAATGTATTTTTATTCTCCCCATGACTCTCCTCTCCGTGCCATCAAATGCTCGCACTATGTTTTGACATCCTTTCATGTGTGAACTATCCACAGGTAACCTATTTAGTTTAGACAAGGGTAATACATTCAGTGCTGACCCATTATCTACCAAAATCCCTGACAACGTGTATCCTTTGCATCTGGTGGTTATATGCAAAGCTTTGGTAGATCCCATTCCTCTTGGTGGTATCTCATCATTATTAAAGAAGATGAAATTATCAGCACTTATGTTATTCACCAACCGATCCAACTTGTTAACAGAAATATCATTAGTCACATATGTCTTATTCAACACTTTTATTAATACACTTCGGTGGACTTCTGAGCTTAGGAGCAAAGCCAATATGGATATGCGGGCTGGTTGTTTATACAATTGTTCCACCACACTGTACTCACCGTGTTTCAAAAATTTCAAGAACTCTTTAGCCTCTTATTCTTTCACTAGTTCATTAACAAGCACCCTAGGTCCGACCACTTTTCCCTTCTTTTGTTCGACCATTACATCTCTTCCTTTTATAGGTTCCGTTTGAGTTAAATCATATCGTCTTCCACTGCATGTATGAAAACCTATATTTTGATCCTCTTTTAACGGGCTAACTGAATTTTCCTTTCTTGGGATTGTCACATTACAATCATAATTCTAAGGAACCTTTTTATTATCCATGTAAGAGAAAACTACTGGCTTTTGAATTATAACTTTCGGCGTCATCTAAATTCCTACTTCATTCTTCGGACATGAAATAATAACCACAGGATAATTGACTTTTGGACTTGGCGTGGATTCTGACGCACATATATATTCCTCCTCATTGACCCTTTCATAAAACTCTATTTCCTTGCTGTCTATCAAGCCCTGGATAATAGCTCTGAACTCTTTACATTCTTGAATTCTGTGTCCCTCTTCATGATGAAACTCACAATAATTCTCTATCCCATCATCACTTTCTTCTGTATTTGAAGTAACTAACCCCCTTCTTGCCATCTCTTTCCAGACCCGTATCAAAGGAGTTTTTACTTCTGAAACATCCCTCTTAGTTCTTTTTCCAATATCCTCATTTATCGCATTTACCCCACTATCAGTATGACTAAGTAGTGGATTTTCTATACTGGGCGCATTATCGAACTTCACAATACCCATCTGAATAAATCTCTCAACTAACTTGTTAAAAGTAGTACAATTTTCTATCGAATATCCTACAATCCCCCATGATACTCACATTGAGCATTGACATCGTACCATTTAGGAAACGGAGGCTGTAATGGCTTTAAATAAAAAGGTGCCACCGCATGTGCATCGAACAAACTTTGATATAACTCTTTATACATTATGGGAATTGGTGTAAATTAAATCTTCTCATTGTTCTGCCTTGCTCCAGATTCCTACCTTGATGAACCTTGACCAGCAGTTATCGCTTTTGGTTGACTTACAGTAATAGACTTTGAATATCCCACGTTTGTATTATTCACCTCATTTTTCTTTTCCCGTGGCACAAACCTTTTAGTACTTTCTCCTGCATCTATCCTTCCATTCCTTATGGCATTCTCAATCATTTCTCCTGTCATGACCACATCTGCAAAGCTCATCGTGCCACTTCCTAACATGTGAGTTATAAATGGAGCTTTTAGGGTGTTAATAAAGAGTATTGTAGTTTCCTTCTCTAAGAGTGGTGGCTGAACTTGAATAGCCATTTCCCTCCATCTCTGTGCATACTGCTTAAAACTTTCATTTGATTTCTTTCTCCATATTCTACAGAGTAATCCTATCAAGAATTATAACTGTTAAATGACTATACTGTTTCATGAACGTATGGGCTAGATCTCTCTATGAACTAATTCTGTTTTGACTTAACTGATTATACCATTTAGCAGCTACTCCCACCAAACTGTCTTGGAAGCAATGAATCAACAATTGATCGTTATTAACATACCTAGTCATTCTTCTGCAAAACATGGTAATATGGGCTTTAGGACAGCTCATTCCATTGTACTTCTCGAATTCTGGCATCTTAAACTTGTATGGAAATACTAGGTCCGGAACCAAACTCAGATCTTTTGCATCAATTCCAGGATGTCTATTAATGCCTTCCATTGCCTTAACCTTTTCCTCCAGCCATTTACACCGCTCCTCCAATTGTTTCTGTGATTCTGCCCTTGCTCTTTCCTCTTTCGGAACTTCATCTAAATCAGACACCATTAGATTATTCGAGTTATTACCAGAATTAAAACCTGAACCAGCTTGAAGATTCATTGGTATTGACACTACAGCCTGAAACTACTGAGGCCTAATTGTAATTGAAGGTTTTTGTAAATTAATCTCAGGTTGTATCTGCACATGTGTTGGAGTGAAACCAGGAGGATATTGAGGATCTTTATTATTTTTCCCAACATTATCCATAGGACTTTTCCCCTTATCCATCCTTCCTACTAGCAATTGGAACAATTGATTCGTCATATCTCTTTGGGACTCCATCATTTGTTCTTTCATCTCTTGCTGAATCTTATCTAACTGCTCTTGCATCTGTGACTGTATTTGTTCTTGCATATCCCTTTGTATTTGCTCTAATTTTTCAAGTCTTTTGTCCATTGACTTGGTCTTTTTCCTTATACCGTAGGGATGCGTATTTGGTGTGTTTTTGTTGGTTTCCAAATTACTAAAATAATTTTTAATTAATTAGAATCTTTTTTATAACCTTTAATGTATATGATGTAATGTAATGTAATGTGAATACATGAATGCAAATGAGGCATCAATTTTGATTCAATTCCCTTCAGAAAACTTTACTAGAAAATAAAATTCTTTACATAAAACTGAGTTACAAATAAGACTTCGCCCTAACACTCAAAACCTTAATTTTCCTAAGCAATGAAGCCAATTCTTGTCCCCTTATCTGACTCCAACTCAAACTTCACACTTAATACGTCCACTTGTACTGCCAAAGACTACAAGTAATCAGCTACATCTCGAATTTGTGTTACAGCTTCTCCCATAATGTAATCCCTGCTTCTAACTTGGTCTTAAGAGTGATGAAGCTGACCTTTCCATTGTTCCTTATTTGCCTCCAAGAACTCGATCCTCATTTCACAACTCTGCAATGTCGCCTCTAGTTCTTCTATTTTCCCTTTTATCTCTTTAATATTGCTTAAGCTTACTCTCAACTTCATCACAGAATTGCGATTTCGGTATAGATATAGAGATCTCTCAAGTTCCGCTACTCTGGCTCTTAATTCATCTTTTTCATTCTTACTCTTTGACAGACTTTTCTCCAAGGCCTCATTCTGAGCTTGAACCTCCTGGAATTTCTTTTCCCATTGATTAGCTTTAGTCCTTTTTTCCCGAACTTCTTGGCGCCATTACTCCGAAGTCTTTCCTAATCCAGCAGTCCTCATTGATTGGCTTAGCTTCTTATAATCTACTTTTAAGCCTTCCAAATCCTCCTCAATTTCATTATTCCTTTTTCGTAACTTTTCCGCCTCTAACTTTTGAATCTCCACATCTAATTTTAGGTGCATCTTTTCTTCCTCCAGTTGCTCGATCTTTTTTCCAAGCTCAGAACTCTTCTTCTCAAAGTCTTGTTTTATAATTTCCAACTTTGATGGGGCAACTTGTAACTGTTCTTTCATTGGTCGAGTGCCTTCTAAACTTGGTCTAGGAATATTATTATTGACCCTTTTCCTAAACCATTCACTATATTCAAGTGTTGTCATAGAACCAACAACCAACCTTTTCATCCAATGAGTTTACTTCCAAGCATTAGATATTTCTCGAACCTTTTTCTTATAATGATCTCCTTTATATAGGAACTCACACTGAGCAAGCCCGTAAGTCGTGGGTATGAACTGCCTCAATTTATACTGCCGTAATGCAAGCAAATGAGTATACCCAGTAGCTCTTCAAATTCCAAACAATGGTACCCAATCAAAATCCCCACATCGATACAGGATCTCATTAGGAACCATCTAAAAAGCTCTCCACCCTATATCCTTCTCCTTGAGATTTTGAAGAATTTCCATCCATTTCTCCTCTAAAATATCAACTCTTTTTTGCATAGCTGCCTCCTCCTTTAATGGGGAATAACTTTAAGAGAAAACCCGGTAAAAAACCTTGTACACCTTTCAAAAATGCCCATGAAACCACATCATTAACAACTGTGCACCTCTAATAAACCGACCCTCGCCTGTTCTCCAGCACATGCTCAAAGATCTGAACGTCTCAGCCAGTATAACGGGTATAGGTGTGATTCCCTTCTCAAGACGATCGAATAAGTCTGTGACCGCCTCATCCACATGCCTAAAAGCCTTAGGAAAAATTACCAATCCATAGATGCTTAAGGCGAAGATATCGACCTTCTTTCTTTCATCCGGATGTGTTAAAACCAAATCTCTCAAATTCTCCCAAGGAATACATTTACTATCCCCCTTTTGTTGAATCCGAGCAGTGACCCAAGGCTCACTCATCCCTGAAATATTCATCAATTTCTTCGCAAAAGTTGAACCATTAAAAACTTTAGCATAAGCTTTCCTGACTTGAATTTTTGGACACCTCAGTAGGGTAGTATATTCCTTCATGGTAGGCACCAAATCCACTTCCCTAAAAGTGAAACAATTGTAAGCAGAATTCCAAAATTGAGCCATAACTCGGAACAAATGCTTATCCACCTTAATATCAAGCAAGTAGGATATATCACCATAGCTCTGATAAAACAACTGTTTGGTTCCGTCATCCCAATGAGCCCATATATCTCTCAACTCTTGTAACTCATTCTGTGTTACATTGATGCGAGTGAATTCTTACAACTCTGATGTATGTCCTTTTGCCAGGCTATCCCCTTTCTCTGATAGTAACTTCTCTGACCACGCACGGATGGCCGTATTATCCTCAACTTTATTCAAAAATTCATGAATAAAATTCATTCTCCATGTTAAATCTTCTAACTTAGTAACTGAATACGAATCAACACTTCCTTTAGTATGCAATGTTATGAAAAAAACACAATCAAAACAACACAAGTTAGTATCAAATATAAGTAATAAACCAGAAGCAAAATAAAGATAACCAAAGAACATATTTGGGCAACTACAAAAGTTTAACCTAGCTCCACCTAAAGAAGGCTCTTAGGGTTCACTATATAAAGTTTGGTTCTAAGGTAAAGGTACCCGAACCAGCAGATTCCTCAATCCTCACCCATGATAGGCTCATACGGATCGAGTTCGGTTCAGGGGAATACATTTCCCTATGACCATGCGGAGATGAAAATTTCACAAAAATCATAGGTACAGATGTATCCCGAAAGCAATCCACTAGCCCATGCGGAGGTGAAAACCTTACGAAAGCATAGTTTCTTACTCCCACTTAAAGGTATAACCACAATGGTCGTGCAATGCAATGCAATATTATTTTACAAGACTCGAACCATAACAATCATACAAACAAATGCAATCAAAAGGATCATAATTTTCAAAACAAATTTTGAATTCTTTGACAAAAGGACAACAAATAATCAAATTTACGGCCTGACTCTCTTGTTCAATCCCTAGTGGAGTCGCCAAGCTGTCGAAACCATTTTTTTATTTGGAAAAAATACTTTTAAAAATGAAATGTGGAGTTGCCACCAATCTTTTTTTGTTTAGGTGTGATTGGATCACCTAATAAAACATTTCAAATCAGTTTTGGTCTACACAATTTCACAAAATGGGTTTGGGAGCCGGTTACGTATGAGGAAGGGTTAGCACCCTCATTGCGCCCAAAAAATAATACCAGATTGACTAAGTGTTGTCCTCACATCTAAATTTTTTGAAAGGATTTTTGAAATTTTGATTCCTTTTAAAACCTTTGAGCAATTTAAATTAGTTATCAAAACCCTCTCGTTTCAAAGGTAAGCAGCATCATATCCAGCACGATTGGACACGATCCTTTATACCTTCAAAAATACGATTGATTTTTTTACCTTCAAAATCTCATATGCCAAAATTATAAAAGGATATCCAAATATTTGGTCTGATGGAAAATCATACCCAGCACGATAGGGCACGATTTCCCGAATTCCCAAATATTGAATATTGCCTTATTTTAAAAGCTTTGAATAATAAGAACAATTGAAAATTATCTTAAAACACATTTATTTGTTTTAAAATAAGATGGAGTACTAATCAAATTGCAAAGAAACATTGGTATAGAAAATGAGTAATGAACATGAAGTAATATGCACACATAAAGTACAATAAACCACAGTTAATAAATTCAATAATTAAATACGACTATTCTAAGCAAAATGTGACCAAATTTTAATCATGGATGGAGAACAATTGATATAACAAGTAACGCAATGAATAAATAATGTACAGCGACAATAAATATGGTACAATATAAAACAATTACCAAAACACGTACAAAACAAAATGGAAATTAGAAGTCAACGTGGTATAAGATAATTTTAAAACAGTGATGAACTAATGAACACATAATATATATGATATATGAATGGATGAATTGATGAATTTGGAACAATTTATGAAAAAAACTAGGAATATATATGATCATTAAAATAAATGTTATAGAATAAAACATTTGAATCAAATTATATGCAAAATATTTTAAAACATAAATTTATTTAAAAATTGGCAATATACACAATAACTTAAAATATATATAAAATATGAAAGAATAGTAAAAATACATGATAAGATATAATACACATACTAGATTTACAAAACATATATACATAAATAGATTTAGAAATAATTATTTGTAAAAATAGCATGAAATTAATAATGCATATTAAGTTAATCTATAAATTATATATGTACCAATGTTTATGTATATGTATAATAATAATTTAAATAATGTATAAAACATGTGGTTTCCTTTCAAACAACAAATATATATTAAAAAATGGGAATAAATTAAAAAAACAGTTATATGTATGAAATAATATAATGTTAATAGTATACATAAAATAAAGTTAACTTTATTATAAAGTATATATATAATAATGTATAAAAACATTTATATAAAATATTATATAAAAGGTCAAAATGATACGCTATAAAAAAATATTTACAATAATGATTTTAAAACAAAATACAATTATTGAAGTTACTCAAAATATAAAAGCAAGTAATCAAGCATTAAAAAGAAAATGGATGTGCAATGAATAATAACTGATGACAAAAAAAACTTAATTAAAATAAAATAAAAACAAAAGGGATAGTTTACAAAAATAATCGAAAAGAGGATCAATGTGCAAGGCGCGCAAATGTACAGGGACTAGAATTGGAAATAATCCAGGTCCCAAAACGTTGCGTTGAGGTGTGGACCATATTGTAGATATGCGCAAATCACAGAACCAAATTTAAAAACGAAGTGAAAGAAATAGGGCGTAATTGAATGCTTATGTAAAAAGGAAGGATTGATTATGAAATTATCCCCTCTCCGTCAGAACACGCGGATCCTAGGGGTAATGGATCGGATCGAGTCGGGCAGTGCTCCCATGCGACACCATTTTGGAGCCACTAAATCAGGCTCAAAACGGCACCGTATTTGGTCCTATATAAGGTCTAAAATCAGACCATTCAGCCGCACCAACCCTAATTTCCCTTTCCTTCAGCCGACTTAACCTTAAAATCCCTGCGCTCCAACACCGATCGGCCACTACAATCAGCAAACGGCATACTCAAGCCATGAAAAGATGATTTGCGGCCTTGTGATCCCCTTTCAACTTCAACTTTAATGAAGCCAAGAGGAATCTATGGCAGATTCGCAAGGTAAGACCTCGCCTTTCACTCCCTTTTTATTTTTTAAATACAATAGTAAAAAAAATAAAAAAAAATGCTTTGACAGAGAGCTGAAGATATTAGAAAACAGGAAATCACCTTTAAAATTTTGCTTTCGAAATATTTTTTCCTTTGTATTCAATGCGCGTAAGTCCTTTTGCAGGTACATTCAACGGCTTTTTATAGCCGAATTTTCCAAGTAAATAAAAAAATAAAATTACATTTATTTGCTGTATTCTGTTAGTGGTTCTTCTAGTGTATTCTTTTGTAGATTCGGCCGTACGGAGGAGCGGGGAGATGCGCGAAGGAGGCCGTGCGAGGAGCCGCTCGTGAGAACCCAACTCTCTAGCATATTCCAGAAGCTTCTGGTGCTCTCGGCTGCTGAGCTTCTTTTTGGGTCCCGGATTTGGGCTAGGTTTAGGATATGGGTTTATAAATTTGGGTTAGAATTGTATATGGGCTGGTATAAGTTTTTATTTGGGCCTGAAAATTTGTAAAAAGACATTGATGATGGACGTTTATTGGTTTTTATTTTATTTTTGTTTTTGTTTATTTTTATTTTTGGTTTTTCTCTAGCGAGCCCGGGCGAAATGGGCCAATTACAGTATTAAAATACAAGTTTGTTACCACTCCATCTACATTCATTATTGAATAAATTTTAGAAAATATTTTCTTTCACTAACATCGTGAATGTGACAAAATCTAGTATTGATAAAATTGTTGATTGAGTTGATGTCATAAGTTAACTCAACACCAACTAAAGATATATGACATCACCATGATAAACAATAGTAGAGCTAGCATTTAGTATTATTAATCTGATATATGTATGTTGTTTTACTTACAATTTAATATATATATTCATTTTAATATGTACATATTTCATGTGTTACTATACACTTCATTATTTATTATATGTTATTTTTAAACACACATCTTTGTTCTAAGTACTAGTTGAATTTAAGTTTTGTAAGACAAATACCTTCCAAAATTTTAAAAATTTATTTAAAATAATACATTAGTTAATATTTTTAAAATTCCACAAGGACAATTACTTAGTATGGTTATAGGTTGTATTAAGATATATTTAAAAACTAAAAACAAATTTAAAAATAAGTGAGAGTTAGGATGGATTGTTAAATTAAAAAAATGGTATATCAACTACCTCAAGGGTTGTGGAAGATGGATGCATTATTGCTCAATTATTATTGTATTTAGTTTTGGCTTTTTAATAAGTTTGACTACCATGACTTGTTAGGGTTATTTTGTTATACAAATAGAGGAAGAAAGCATCAATTTCCCTTTATAAATCTTATTATTATAACTCACTACAAATTTTTTTAGTTTCTTTATTAAAAAAATAATAAATTATTCCTCTACATCAGATGAGTGAGTAAAACAATTTCGTTAAATTTTGGTGTTTATTACAATAATTGATTTTTCCCTCAACCTTTTAAACATTTATTCAATTTGACCCCTACTCTAATATTAGAAGTAAATTAAAATTTTGTGAAACTAATAAAGCTAAAGAGTATAAAAAACCTTAGTAACAAATAATAAAAAATCAATTAAGCCCTTTTAAAATTTTAAAAAAATTATTTAAAAAATCATAAAATTATAAACAAGATTTATAAAAAGAAGTAATAAAAAATTTAAAACTATAAATATTTTTATTAAAAAATAACAATAACAATCCATTAAAGTCTAATGGTCTTTAAAAAAATTAACCCTACTCTTTTATTGGGTGATTGTTATTTTCAATAAAAAAATTTATAATTTTTATAACTTTATTTTTAAAAATCTTGTTTATAATTTTATGATTTTTAAATAATTTTAAAAAAATTGTTACTAAGTCCTTTTTTGATCCTTTAGCCTTACTAGTTTAAAGAAAAAAAAAATTCTAATTTACTTCTAATAAAAGAGTAGGTGTCAAATTGAATAAATATATGAAATTGAAAGTTAAACTTGTTATTATACCTTGTATATAAACACCAAATTTTAACGGAGGGAATATTTTATTTACTTACTCATCTAACATACAAGGACTAATTTACTCAATTTTCAATAGAGAAAGTACAATGCAATCCAAATTATAACGATAGGGTTAACACTTGCAAAAAAATCAGGGTTAGAAGTTAGAACAAAGTCTCAATATGACAAGTTACTTGCCAAATGAGAAAGTTAGGTCAGTCAAGCGTTCTTTAAAACCGTGAACTGATAAGAAAACCTAAATCTGTAATCATTAGGTTGAAAATAAGGGAGGAGGAGTACGAGTAGGTAGGCGACCTAAAGCAAACTCAAATTATAACGATAAATCTTGTAGCGGGGGTGATCTTTCACATGCTTCATATTTGTGTATACTAATTTTAAACTGTCTTTCATACATTGGCAATCCTTTTTTTTTTTTTCTTCTTCTTAATTTTGAGCTAGTAATTAAGAGGTTATTACATGTTCAACCTACTTTCATATTATTTTCTTTATCTTTTGTCATTAATGTTTACCTTTTGTAAGTTTGGTTTTAATTTTTTTTTCATATTATTTTGGTTTTCACTGTTTATAAACTTTAATTAATTTGTTATTTTTTAGATGGAAAGTTGGCTGGATCATTAAGATTTTGACGATGTTAATACGACAATTTATGTAATAGTTCACATGTACTTCATTAAAATTTTAAAAAAAATTTACAAAAATCTTTATTAGGTTATCCATATCAGAAATAAAGTACACGTAAATTACTGTGTAGACCGTCCTATCAATACTATTAAAATTTTAATAGATCAGTTAATTTTTTGATCCAATACAAGACCATTTGACTAAATTTTGTTGGTTAAGGGCTAAAAAAAGAAATAAAATTGAAGTGACAAAAAAAAATTAGAGATTAAATTTATCATTATATCTATTTATAAAAGAGAATGGTTTATATCAAGCTTGTAAAGTTTAAGATTTATGATGATGCATAGCTTGCAATGTGCCTTTGAAGTGTGGTTTCAAAGTGTTGGCATATTTCTCGCCACGCCTTAACGGTAGTCAATACACTATTATGAAGAGTTGACAATTTTAACGTGCTATTTATTATTATCTTTTTTAAGTAGCAAAATTGCAATAATTTAGCTGTTGTGCTTAAAAGATAATTATTCTTGCTCAAACAAATATAAAACATTATATATATCGAAGACTTTTAATTGATCAAGAGGAAGTGAAATTCATCACAATGAGTCCTTCCATTAAGACTTCTCTAGCTAATAAGACATGGCTATTTCAACCAAGTAATTTGAGAATATATCAACTTCTATTGCTGAAAATGATAAAAGTTGAATATCAACAATTAAATAGACTCACTTATCTCTTGCATATGTAGAGATCGATTTTACCAAGCTTTTGTAGTTTATTTATCGGTAGCTTTATATGGTGAGATGGATAGAACATTATGAGTGTGTATTTTCTTTCCGCTAAAGGGATTTGACTGCTTTGTATTTTACTTTTAAGTGATTACATACATTACCTTTAGTAGGAAATATTGTTTTGATTTGGAATGTGCTGGGGTGAGGCTACAATTATTCGAGGGTTAAGATAGATTGAATTTAAATTATTGTTTGTTTTGTGAGATTTAGAAGTGAAATTCTTTTCTGGAAAAAATTTCGCAGACGTTGGTTAGATTCAAACTGTGTTAACAATACTTTGCATTCTCTTTTTTATCTTTGTGTATGACATAAGGTGTGCTCACTTCATTTGATACACTTCATTATTAGACTTTTCAGTTTATATTTATATTTTGAAGAACTTAAAACTATAAATATATAAGTACAATCACAAATTTACTTACAAATAATTCATTTCAATAAGTACAATAAAAACCAATAATTAGAAAAACATATTGAATTAATAACTAGAATATAACAAGATCTAGATCAAAATAAATCTTAATTGGGCTTACATTTGAATAATTAACACATGGTACAAAAGGTAAAATTGAACTTGGAATCTCTAAATTTTCAAAACCTTAATAGTACCCATAACACATATATCCTCGGAGGTTATTTTTAAACTCTTTATATACCATTGTTCTTCAAATATTTATTTATACTATTTATGAAGTTCCTAATTAAAATAGTGCCATAAGTTAATCAACATCAAAATTGATGAAAAATATAAAAAAAATGAGTAATTAAATTAAAAAAATAAAAAAAATGCAAAGATAAATATGTGAACTAAATTTTTTTATAAAAAAAAAAATTGTTTAAAATTTTATCCACATCACTAAAACTATTCACTTTTAATGGTTGAAAGAAGAAGAAAAAAGCCAATCTTATTATATATCACTATCCATTTTTTAAATAAAAAATATCACTATTTTTCAAAATAAAAATTTATATAAAATATTAAATTTCCACCTCACATTTAATTTTTTTTTGAAAAATAAAGTAGTTAAATGATACACTCCAACACATTTGAACCTACGTCCTCTTGCACTGATAATAATATTCATACTAATTGAATTAAAATTCAATCGACAAAATAATTAAATATCTAAATCATGTTAAACTAGTAAACATATGCGATTTAAATGAATATTTTCATATAGGCTTCAGATTTTGATTGGAAAGGCAGCAATTGAGTTAAAAAGGATTGTTGGTTTTAAAAGGTAGAGTGAGAGCTAAAATCACGAGGCAATTGTGAGATACAAGTAGAAGGTATGCAAGTGATGAGTGAGGGTGTGTAGTGTAGAAAGAAAAGCCTAAAGTAAGGGATTATAGTTGGCATAAAGTCGCTGTCCATTGGATTTAGATATTTGATGGCAACCGCTGTCCTCATTTTCCTTTATTTTTTTTATGTTGCTTCACCCATTTGTTGCAACTTCCGATGTCATCCTCCAACGCATCATATCTTGTACTAAAAGTCATCGCTAAGCTGCTACCTATGTCTTTTTTCTATTTTTATTTTTTTTAAAAATTCCCATTTTTCTACGATATTTGCCTCTCTTTTTTTTCAGACTGAATGTTACATTTCAAGAGTTTTGAACTAATTAAGTTATGCTTAAATTCCTTCTCCTTTATTGTAATACCTTAATTGGCTATTAATATAAGAGAATGGTAGAGTTAGTTAGATCCTCTAGCATTAGTGTTTCATAAATAAGTTATGAGATTAGTCGAGTTGACAAATGAATATTGTGTTTTGACACTAAATAATTCACATTGTCTCATTTTCTTAGATTCCCTTGAATGTTTAAATTTTTCGATTTATATTTCATGTATTAATTATATATAAATATATATTATTTGTGAAAGTAGAATGTTTATGGATTAAGTCTGGTTTAAATATGACTTGATTTTAACAATTGTTTGGCCTAACATGATTAATCTAAATAACCCGTTTTACTATTTAAAAATAATAAAATATTTAAAACCTAGATTTTATATTAATATTTATATGTTTTTATAATTAAATTTAGATAAACATATTGTTTAATTATTTACTTTTAATTCAATCTGGACCAAATCAGCTCAAGGATATAAATACCTTGTTAAGCTTTGCCTATCAAATTGGCTACTTGACCCATGAATAGGTCTAAGTGAACAAGAAAATACCATCTCATCAAAAATAAAATATTTTGTGATACATGTTTTGGGCGAACAGAAAAAAAAATACTATCATTACGAAAGATTAACTAATATTCAAAGAATTTTAAAGAATTTAACTTAGACATTCATTCATTTTAGATTTTTATATATAATTATTGAAAGATATAAACATCATTGTAATAATTTTAAAAATTTAAAAATTTTCAATTGAATTGATATCTAATTAATTTATAATACTAACTTAATTAACAACTTTATAAGCAATACAATTTACATAAACCGATTTTGTATGAAATATGAAGGTAGTTTGGGCCCAGCAAAACGAAGCTAAGTTGTTACTCAATCCCATGCCTCAAATGTCTATAACACCACACCAAGATGATTGAAATTGCTAACATGGATGGTGTGAACCACCACTAAACATATATATATATATATAAATCAATAATTAGAATTGGATGTTTTAAGGCATCTTACTTTGAACTACACTCTAATATATAGTGTTAGAAATGAGAAAGAAAAGGTGCCTTCCACAATACCCTAACACCACCACCACTACGTAGATTTGGGGGAATGCTTTCGAGTGACGTTTAAACAGATCTAATTAGCCTCCAATATATTCAAGTTATGGGGACAGATGACATCATCCTTATATGGACCATCTGTTATGGGGGGAAGAAATATTCAAGTTTGCAGGCCTCCAAAAGGTAGCATAAAATTCATCAAATATTAAATTTACAACTTCATATCTATTGGATTAGATTGTGTGAGTATAAATCTCGAGGGGGGTTGGGTGATCCAGCAAAATGGGCAAGTTGACTGTTTAAAGGATATTGTTGATATGTTGTTATGAGTTCCAATCCCGAGGGCCGATGGTTCACTCACAACCAATCATTAATAATAATAATATTAGGCAGGCAGGCAGGCAAGCAGCCAGCCAAGCAAACAAGTAGACCAGCTTTTTTTGGTCAGTGACAGCCAAGAAACATATAAAACAAAAAGCAGTTATTTATGATAAGCTGTTTGTGTTGTTACTATTACATATGATCAGCAGCAACTTGCACGAACTGTAACTAACTAACTAACATATGTATGTTACAAAGCGCAAGCGCTCTCTCTCTCTCCCCAGCCCTACTCCAATGACTTAATTAGAGCCGGAGAGCCCTCTCTTCCTCCTTTTCGTTTTCATTGGGCAGTAGTCGAGTGTAGTGTGTGTGTGTCTCTACACTAAAACTCTCCAACTCATGACAGCAGCAGCTGCCGTTGGTATGGCCCCATCTCATCTCAAACCATACCCAAAACACAACCCCCCCCCCCCCAACCCCAATACTAGAATTATTCCTTGGTTAAATTTTGCTCCAAGTCCCTTTCAAATTTAGTTTCTGTTTACATTTTCAAAAATTTATAATCCCTTTGAAGAAAACATATTTGGTTGAAGTTTTTTAAAAATGACTTTAAAAAAATAAAAATGAAAATATGCAAAAATTAGAAAATAATAAAAAATAAATTTTATTGTTTTCATTAAAATTTTTAAGATTCTGTAATTAATTGACTCTAGTTCAAGCCCGTATAAATGTAAAATTATTATTTTCAATAAATTTTCAAATTTTAAATCTATTACCTTGATTTGAATCCATATGAATGTAAAAATTATTTATTTCATTTCTGGTGTTTCTATTATAGAAAAATAATTATCAATCATCTTTTCATTATTGAAAATAAAATTTTATTTCTATTTACCAAATACATTTGCAATTTTTAAAATATAGAAAATGAAAATTGTTTTCTAAAATTGAAAATGGAAAATGAAAATAAAAAATATTTTCAAAATTCAATTTTTTTTGTTAATATAATTAAAAAATTTCTATTAAATTCGTTGGTATGACATTTTGAAATATAAAAAGTAATCACTTGGTAGCCATGTAACAAAAAAAGAAGTTATGATAAACATGAATTTAACCAAAGAATTTTAACAGTATTAATAATTAAACTTATAATTTTAAATTAAAAAATAAAGAATTTAATTTTTAATTTAAATTTGTCTTCCCCATTTTCAATGATTAATGTTAGTACTAGTCATAAACTCTTAACTTCAGCTTTAGTTGTAACTTGAGGAAAAGTTGACAATACATTAGAACTTGCCTTATTTAATTGATATACCTTAAACGATTAATTTAATTCTATAATTGTTGAATATTGAATATTATTAGCCACACATCTATTAAGATTTTATACTAGAGAATCAAGTTAAGTACGTATCGAGATAGATTGAAATTAGATTTTCAACTCAATCCGAGTTCCTTTAAATAAAATCTTTGATCTTCAAAGCAATTTGACCATAAGAAAATTGATCTCTGCCAAAGTAACAAATGTTGAAGACCTTTTAAATTGACTATTTTAGAGGAGTGAGTTAATGTGATTGTGATTGATTATAACTCAATAAAGTCAGCATCTAGGCTGCTGTATTCGACTCAACAAAGTTTGTATAATTCATTTTATTTTGATCATGTGCCATGTACCTAAAATTACTTTGCTAAATGTTACAAGTGGTCAAGTTTGTATGTGTATATAAATTGTGATGTTCTGAAATAATTAGTGTTTATGCATATAAATGAAAGTGTCAATGGTTAGAAGTTGTATGTTGAACATGCTAATACGATGAATGGTTGAATTGGAGTCCAAAGATTAATAATTATGCATTTGTTAGTTTCTTGGAAAGGCTTGTATAGGTACCAAGTTGAGTATTGTTGGAAAATAGAGGTCATGCTGTGACATGGGCAAGTTAGAGAGTCACGTCACGATAATGTATACTTGGGGTCTTGACGAGCACAAGTTAGAGAGTTGTATCGCTACGAGGAACCCTCGACGTTGTGATGTCAGTCCAAAACTTTGAAATCTTTACAATTCGATCTTATTTTGACCTTAGGTTAATAAAAAGCTTTCGTAAGTTAGTATAAGACCCGAAAATGATTATGTATTGTTTAAAATGCATGATTTACTCGTATTTGAATGTACAATGGTGTCGAATTGAGTTTTATTGATCGTAGTTGTTCCGCTAACGAATGTAGCATCTTATAGCTCGGATCGGATGATCGAGTCAAATAATAGGGTGTTACAAACTCTTTCGACTCTAACTACCCTCCAGCTACTCGACCTAGGCCTCAAAGATCTCTTGAAATCGGATGTCTCGCCTCTTTTTGGACACTATGGCTGCACATCAACAGTGACTCTTCCTATAACCTGATAGGTGGAGCAGCGATTGTCCAAGGATCTAATTGTTCACAATTGTTCTCTATAAAAAGTTTCAAAGCTACCAACCAATTACAGGCCAGAACCTTTATCCGATGATCAAATTCTATTGATCTTCGAAACTTATAATGTCTCGTCATAGGTTTGTTGGGACGGATCCAAAATGGATAAACATTATCCTTGGTCATACTAATGTTGGATGGAAGCTTTTTCAGGCGTATAATGACATTCTCAACTTTATCTTAATCTATCAAGAGAACAGTACTGACAAGCCGCAACTAAGAAAGAAAGCTAGATAATGTGCTGCTTGCACATACAGGATATTCATTAGCCTCTCTTGGCCATAATATCTTGTTCTTTCTTGTTATGTATCGGAAAAGCCAAAAAAAGTTTTTTGGTATTAGACCATAGACTTAGTTTACATCCTAAGTATTAGTTAATTGTTTGTAAATTGCCAAACTGGTGAATTGTATTAAATTAGTGTAAATGATGCATGAATTGTTGAGGAGGAAAGCTTCGTTGGAAACAGTGGATTTAACTAAGTCTCTTTGTCCATCAATTGAATTTTTGAATAAATTAAGCAGGGTTTAATCATTATGAATTTGAGAATCTTTTTAGATAATTAGCCATCTTCCTACCTTACTTTTCCAAGCTTTTCTTTTTTCCTCTTTTTGTCTTTTTGCTGTTAAATTAGGATGGTTAATTTATTATATGAATCGTGATTACTTAATTTTCATTAAAATTTTGGTGTACTGTCACACACAAAATTTAAAAATTTTATTGATTTTCTGTCGAGAGAAATTAATTCTTTCAATAATTTGTGATTATTTTTTTTAATAATGTCATATTCAAGATTTAAATTTGTGTTCTCTTCTTAAAAGTATAATATATTTTACCAGTAAAAAACATATATGAGTAATGATTGAATGAAAAAAGTTTTTTTGAATTTATGAGTCATAAATTTCATGTGGTTAGATGGGCTTTTCTTTTCTTTTCTTTTGTAATGACTTTATAAATAAGATTACATTGCTGGCGTTTCATTGAAGCTAATTTGTTTAACTAACATGGCAGGTTTGGCAAACTCAGAAGCATTTCCCCCAATAAATGAAGTTGCTATTTCAGTTATACGTTCCTTGTTAAATAATAAATCAGTTCATGATAATGCAGTAGTAGGATTGAGGTTATGAAATTCGAGTTTTACTTTTTATGAACTTATATTTAATTTTTATATTCAAAAATATTGATAAATTATATAAATATCATGGACAAATATTATATATAGCTTTAATTTTAAACCCCGAGTTGAAGCAAAATCATAATAAGCCTGAAAATATAGGAAAGAAATTAAGAAAAAAATAAATAAAGTAATTTGCTTTAGGAAGACATGGAGTGAATGAGTGTACCATCCCATGCTTTTAACGTGCAATTCCCCTCTTTCCTTTTGGTATATATATATATATATATATATAAACCGAGATGTTGAATCTTAAAGGTAAATGTATGAATGAATTTAATTATTTTTTAATTTAGAAAATGAATTAATTGGACCTCGTAATTTGACATAATATATGGTTGGGATATTCGTGACTTTGGCTGCCAAACTGTGTGCGAGAAAAGTGAAAGTGAGTGTGTGTGTGTGTGTGAAACTGACTCTTAACGTTAACACCAACTCAATTGAACTGTCCTCTCTCTCTCTCTTCCCCACCTAATTCTCAACTCTAATCTTTAACTACACCATAAATTTAGTTTAATTAATGCTTATTTTAGTCATTTTCTCCTAAATGCTTCTCATCATTTTCAACCATTTATTCCTCCATTCCATTTCCCCAAATCTATAATTCCTTGTAATTAGTAAAATCTTGACTTTATCTCGATTGATTAAGTTAATTTTATTTCTAATATCAAGATTACGATCTCAATACATAAAAATATACTTTATTTTTAATTAGACATTTTGATTTTAATTTTTTTTAATTGAAATATAAATTTGTGATACATTGAAATGAAATATTATAAAATTTTAATTAGGATGATGAAACACTCTTAATTTATATTTTTTTCCACAACCTTTGTTTCTACTAATGGTAACACCTATGAAAGTTGGAAAGCAAAAGTAAGAGGATAGGCGGCATCTATAGGAAGCTAATATATTATAAGTATAGAGTAATATAATAGTACAAACACCAACAACAACCCTCATTATCCTTCACTATATAAGACTCCCCTCACTCTCTCCTTCATTTCTTATCTCTCTACCTCTGTTACTCCTTTCCTTGGTTAGGTCACTTGCTTCCAATTTTCTTTTATTCTTTTTAACCCTTTATACACTGTTATTGGCCGGTGCGGGTGTGATGGATGTGCAAGCTCATCAAGAGGAATTTGTGGGGTCTAATGATCATCAAGCCTTGCTCATCAAAGGCAAACGTACGAAGCGCCAAAGGCCGTCGTCCCCGTTCGGTGTCACGGTGACTTGTAGCTCCTCAAGTGCTTCTATTGGTGGTGGAGGAGTGGCGGAGGAGTACAACTCCATTTCTTCTCCGACGACGTCGGGTGAGATTCATGAGAGCACTGAGGAGGAAGAAGATATGGCCAATTGCTTAATCATGTTGGCACAAAGTGATGGTCCCAGGAAGAGGATGGATGAAGGGAAATTCAAGGTTGGTAGCCGAAAGTTGTCTGAGATTGCTACCACCACTAATAAGGCTGGGTTTTTTGTTTACGAGTGTAAAACTTGTAACCGATCTTTCCCTTCCTTTCAAGCACTAGGAGGCCATAGGGCAAGCCACAAGAAGCCCAAGGCCAACATGGCTGAAGACAAAAAACCACTCGTTTTAGCAGTTAAAGATGATAAACATGTGGATCAAGAACCCCAATCGGAAACTCCCCTTCTTGCTTTACAAGTAAGCAACAACAACAGTAAGGGTTGTCAAGTGAACAAGGGTAATAAGATTCACGAGTGTTCAATCTGTGGGTCGGAATTCTCGTCGGGTCAAGCCCTTGGAGGTCACATGAGACGGCACAGGGCAGCAGCTGCCACCACCGCAAGCAATCAAGTTGTGGTGAGCGTTGGCAATGGCGATGGCATTAAACCCAGAAATATTCTATCTTTAGATCTTAATCTTCCTGCACCAGAAGATGATCTAAGGGATTCCAAGTTCCAATTCGGAGCACCCCAACAAGCTATTGTTTTCTCCACACCAGCTTTGGTAGATTGCCATTACTAACCCCCCCCCCCCAAAAAAAAAAAAACCAGTATATGGATCAATCAATGTGAATTATAATTGATATTGTTTCAATCCAATATTATTTACAGTTTTATTATTCTTTGAATTGTTGGTGCCTCTTTTTTGGGGGGTTAGAGTCCTGAATTTTGATGATCTACTTGTTGAAGTTGAATACTTTGAGTAAGTAAGTGGTTAGTGTTCATGGTTGCCTTTCATTCACGAAAAGTGAGTGATTGGGGCATCTTTTATTTCATTTTTTTAAATTTTGCTTTTATAATTTACTTAGTTATTAAAAAAAAACTATTTATAATATTATTACGAATTAATAAAAATCCAAATGCCGATGTTAACTGATTATCCAAGGTTTGGCGGCATCAACACCACAACCAAAAGTCGGGGATTAGGTTATCTTCACTTTGTGAGTTTTTTTTTTTTTTTATGGGTGAGTTGGAATAAAAGCTATATATATATATTTCCCCCCCTTTAATTCCACACACTCTCACTACATCACAAAGAATAAATGGATAGCAAAGGTGAGTTGGAAACTGGCCAAGCCATCTGTATCTCTACGTTTTTCCTATAAAATGGATTATTTTAATTGTCCTATCTTTTGGTTTAGCTTTAAGCCTGCTATTCGTTACACCTAATTAACCAAACTGCATTATCGCTTACTTTGCAAGTCACTTAATGGGAAAAAAACAGTAATCCATAGTTGACATCATGAAATTTATAAATTATGGCAATCTAAAGAAACCCACTTCAAATATAGATAGAAAATTTGATTAGTAAGGGAGGGTTTAGTGACTGACTTAAGGAGGGGGGAGGTGCAAATGGAGTTTGTTAAGTGCACGTTTTGGTGAATATCAGTAAAGGCAAAGCATGTGGGCAGGCACTTGCGTGAGATGTCCAAATACAAAGAGAGCGAGAGAGAGAGAGAGAGAGAGAGAGATCATCATTGACATTTGCACATGTACTTGCCTTGTCTTCTAACCTCCCAATATTCTCCTCTTTATTTTTCCATAACCGACGTGCTTATAACTCTCCTTCTTAACTCAATTTATGCTTACTTTTCATTTAATTAATTAAAAAGAATTGGACCCAAAATTAAATCTTGGTTTATCAAAAAATTAAATAAATATACATTGAATTTGAAAGATTCCTATTCATTGCCCACTCAATTGCTCAAAGGATAACTACAACAATAAGTTATAACTACAACAATAAGTTTTGTGTTGAGAGAAAATGTCATACTACCATCAGTAATATTGCTTTCTTTTATTGCTTCTTAACTAATGAATCTTATCCAAATTATTTTCAGCCAAGTACTTTTGTACATGTTGTAAATACCACTCCAAATGTTTAAATACGTATAAAATATTTCCTAACACCGCTTTTATTTTTGGTGCAAATATGGAATCCAACTTACAAATTCAAATTCGAGATGGTACGCAATATCAATTCAAATTTGTAATTACTAACACCTTTTGTTAATATAAACTCTTCTTGTTTGTTAGTAGTCACATGTCAACATGGTTATCATCATGGAATATATTAGGGACATACATGGTGAGGTCTATCCTGTTATTAAGTACGAGATTATTATGTCTAGATAAATCTCAATATGCCTTGAAGAAAATATTCACTGTTGGGGATCAACCCAATTAAGTAACAAATAAGTAAAAATAGCAGAAGAAATTGAGAAATTAAATATACAAATTTAATGTGAAAAAATCCTTCCAAAGAGGATAAAAAACCACGGGCATTGATAATTTTACTATAATGGCAAAAGAACAAATAGTACAAAAGATGGAAATAAAATTAAACCCCGAAACCCGAAAACAAAGAGCCCTCAAAATATAAACATAAAATTCTCCAAAAGTGTTATAAGTTCTAATATCTAATGAGTGTATTTTCTAAGAAGTGTTATAAGTTCTAATATCTAATGGGTGTATTTTCTAAGGTTGTAAAAGAGCCTATTTATAGGCTAAATTCATAGATAAAATAAATTGTGCTAACAAATACTAAATATATTATACTAATACATACTAAATCTTCTAAAAAGAATATATTTTGTTTAACTTAACTTGCAAGCAATCTCTTATTTGACTGAAATATGATGCATACTCAACATTCACATTGAAAAGCATGTGGCCAGAATATGATGAGCAAGTAACTTAATTAAAAGGGACGTTCTTCTATTAGCAAGTGGTCTCTCGATAATTGGCTAATCTGAAAAGTTAAGCAGCTAAAAATGGTCCAATGTATAAGAGGTTGAGAGGTATGCACCTGATATCTTTTGAAAGTGTCACGTATCTAATCCAAATGAAAATACAACACTTAATTTTATTATTAGATTGAAATTAATTAAAAGTTTAGTTAACAATTTCTAAATTTTTTAATCACATATCTACATTGTTTTTATTTGGTTGATTTGTTAGAAATTATTATATCAAGTAATTGAATTCTTAAGCATCCAACTTATAAATAATTAATAAAGATTCAACTTGAATACATCATAAATAATCCAACATTTAATTAATGTGAGATAACTATAGTTTAATATGTCCATCATGCATAAACATTGAAGAAGAGCGTATAAATAAAATAAGTAACAAATAACGCGAGCTCTAATATACGTTAAGCATCCGATTAAAACACACAAACATGAATATAAAACACAAACAATTTTAAATTTAATCCATATGACATACTATCGCTATTATAATCCCAATAGGTATGGTGTTCAAACGGTTAGTTTATCGGTTAATCGAATTGAATTAGTATTAATTAAATTAATTAAATTAATTAAATTCTTTAATTCTTTAATCGTTAATCGAATCGAAATTATTTAAAAAAATTTAATCAAATTTAAATATTTTAGTTAATTTGATCGGTTAACCGAAATTTATATATATATATTTTTTGTTGAAACAAGTATAAAACATATAAAATAAATAAATTTTTAATTTTCATTTGACCTGATTAACCGAATTAACCTAACTAGTAATAGCCTTATACATATAATATATACTATTATTTATTAAGTTCTGTTAATTCGGTTAATTATCCGATTTTAAACTAAATTAACCGTTAATCGAAATTTTAAAAAACTTTTAACCGAACTTCGGCCGAAGTTTGAACACCCTTAACAATAGTAGGAAGTAATTAGGAGCGTAGCTAGGGACTAGCAGGGTCCCTAAAATGGAGAGTTGTTCGTTTAGGTCTTTTAGAAATTTTAAAATTTCAAATTAGTAAAGGTAAAATTACACATTGACCTTTCTAAAAATGATAAAATTTTGATTTAATTATTTAAAAATTATAAAGATATGAGCTACTAAAAATTACAATTTAATTTCGGTCCCTCTAAAAAAATTTTTTTACCTTCGCCTCTGGAAGAAATGACGGAGTTAGGAGGTTGGTAGGAGTTTCGATCTATCCAAAATAGAATTTTAATTTTTAGTTCTTTTATAACTTATAGAATTTTAAATTAGTATATAATAAAACTATACAAAATAATAAAAAATTAATTTAATCTTTTAAAATTATAAAAATATAAATCATTAAAATAATAAAATTATATTTTTATTATCTTAAAAATATACAATTTAATTATGATATTTAAAAAAATTAACTTGGGTAGGGAGGGAATATCTTTTGGTTTTTTTGTTTTTTATGAGCTTTTGTTGATATTATCTAACAAGATGACAATTGGAGAGTTGATGATATAGAATATGGAAATGGCGTGGCCTCCAATTTCACTGCTGGATGGCTATGGAAATCTGTTGGCATTCACAGCTTTGCACTGCTTGTGTGTGTTGAAGTGGTCAAGTCATTGTGTTCACTGAAAGTGACCAAAAGACTTCAAAGGCGTTGGGTAACTATGACAACTAATAAGCCAATAATAACTAAAAAGCTTAGGTGTGGTTTTGGTATTTGCCGGCTATTCGCTTTTTATTAATTGACAACACTAAACAAACGTCACTTGGTTCTTACTTAAAGTCTCCATGAACTTTGGTTTGAGTCCAAAATACTAAAACCTAATCCATTACCTATGTTTACTTCATTTTTCACATTATAATGACTATAATAAATCATGGGTTAGATTGGATTATAACTTTTTTTTTTGGTGAGATGTTGGCCTACCTAATGTGCTTCATATATATTTATATAGGTCTTATTAGTACATATATTGTTTAAGTTGTGAATTAGTACACGTACTTTAATTTGGTTATTTTCAATTAAAAATTTTAGTCTTAATCAAATGATAAATATTAAATTTATTATGTTATGTTATGTTATTTTTTAAATTTGATGTGTTAAATACATTATCACATGTGTAATGTTATGTTTGTTTGTTATTTTCACATATTACTTACAAAAAATTAGTTAATAGATTTAACGACTTTTGTTTGCATTAAGATTAAAATTTTAAAATTTAAAATACATAGTCATTAATGATTCGATTGGTAGACATGGATTAAATCTACAACTTTGCATATAATATAGGACTAATGACATAATTTTACCAAATAAATTTCACTGTTATAATTAGATCAGGACTAAAATTTCAAAATTCGAAAAGCATAATGACTAAAATTGATCAAATTAAAGTCTAGGTACTAAATCTACAATTTACACAAAGTACAATGTCTAATAACAAGATTTGACAATTTATATATGGTTTAGTTAGGTTTTCTTCAATGGCCACGGTAGTTGCCAAATGAAAAGTATGTGTTGATATGTATATATATATATATATATATGTACACACACATGGGCTTTAACATGCAATTAAAGTATGAGTGTTGCTTTTTCAAGTTAAATTTTGTGAACAAAATCAGTTCCCCTTTTGTTGATTTACTTGCATGGGTGAAAAAGTGATGACTCATGAGGCGTTTTGACTTGACATCTTATAATAAATGCAAAGGTAGGAAGAGCGTTGGTGTGAGACTATGACGGTTTCCAAATGTTTACATGCCAACCAGTTAAGACAACATAACTAATGAAATATAAAGTAAAACTGTGGTTCATCCCATCAACGGATGGCCATTTTGGCGATGTCGTAACTTATTCATAACTAAAACACGGAAATTGGTCATCGAATGTTGCTGTGGTGTAGTGGTTATCACGTCAGTCTTACACACTGAAGGTCCCCAGTTCGATCCTGGGCAGCAACATATAATTCATTTTTTACCCCCCTCTCTCTACTTAAATATATACACATACATGCAGTTTTTTAAAGAACACAGTGAAACCTAGGATCACTACCTGAATATCACCTCCACCATTTACACCATGGCATATTGGTGTGTTAGTACAAAAGCAGCATCCTCATTAGTGGTTTTTTTTTTTTTTCACAAGTAGTCACCGTTATGAAACTAAAGGAGACCTGACATTGAAAGAGGGATTGGTCTCTGGTTCTCTCTCCACATTATTGGTACCATTGTTCATTTCTATTTTTAGAAAAAAACCGAATCAAATTAAATTAAAACAAAGTCGAAAACAATACAACACATTAAATAAGAAAACACTTCTAAACCCAAGCTCATAACTTACTCTATACACTTTATTCTATGCATTCTACTCTTATTCCACAAAAGATTAACATCTACCTCAACAATGAATCTTAACATAATAGGTAAAATTCATAAACTCATAATACGAATATAACGGTAAAGCCAACCTCGCTAAATAATGAGTTGTTTTATTCGCCACCCTTTTAGTGTAAAGAAAAGATAAATTAGTGAAACAAGTGTCGTAACCATTTTTTGGAAAAACGGGAATCGACTTAAATTTTGGAAACGAAAATGAAAAATGGGAGTCGCCACCAATCCTTTTTGATAAGGTGTGATCGGGTCACCTCGTAAAAGTGGTTGTTTTTAATAAATGGTTTGATTTATTTAAACAACGACTTTGGTCCACGCAAATCAAGAAAACGAGTTCGGGAGTCGGTTACGCACGAGGAAGGATTAGCACCCTCGATACGCCCAAAAATTGGTACCTAGTTGATTAATTAGTGTCTTAGTGTCGGAGATTGAAAACTTGAAAGACTTTGAAATACGATCCTTCTTTATAAAAAGCTCAAGTGTTAAAGACCTTCTCGTCTCAAAATATGGAATGTCACATCCGGTAAGTTAGTACACGACATCTTGAATTTTCGAGAGCGAGCTTGCCTTTTATATAAAATTTACGTATTTTAATTTATTAAAAGGGTATTCGATTATTTAGGGTAAACGAGAGAAATCGAAACCCAGTGAGTTAGGGCACGTTTTCTGGAATTCTCAAACACCGAATATTACCTTTATTTTAAAACAAATTCTTATTTCGAGGTGACACAATATCATACCCGGTAAGTTAGGGCACAACGCTTCGTATCCCTGAGAATAAGCATTTTCCAAAACTCGTGTAGCGATTTAAAAGAGTATTCCGTTATTTAGGTTAAATGAGAAAAATCGAAACCCAGTAAGTTAGGGCACGATGTTCTCGGGTTCCCAAACACAGCATATTATTTTTATAAAAGAATTTATTTTAGATCAGAAAACGGTTAAAATAACATGGATTTGTAATAAGATGCGAAAATAATATACACGAGTATAATAAATGCATTCATATAAAATGAAATAAGAGACGAGAATAACAAAAATTAGCAAGCATACGAAATAATTACAGGTCAAAGATAGCGAAAAGTGAAGTAAAAACGTAAGTAAATGATATATACGTAAATAAATAACACAAACAATAATGAAAAAAAAATAATAAAAAACTAAAATGTAATTTCAGAATACAATAAAGAAAATAATGAAATTAATGTACTAATAGTATAATAAAAAATATATATTTGTAATAATAGTAGAAAGTAATCACATGTATACATAAAAATATTAATAATGATAAAAAGAAAATAATAAATATGATATGATAATAATAATGATAATATTCATATATAATGACAAGAAAACGTGATAAAAATGAAACTTAAATATAATAAAATAATACATACAAAGACAGTAATAATGATAATAATGACAGAAAATACTAATGATATAATAATAATAGAAACTAATATGTGCTTAAAGAGAAATATATATCTGTACATATATATTAATAATGGTGGGAAGAAAATAACAATGACGTACAAATAAAACCATCAAAAGAGTAATAGCAAAATAGCAAAATATAACAGTTAATATAATATTGAAATAATAATCTGGAAATAATACCATGTATAATAATATTAATAATAATAAAGTAAAAAGGAGTAAATAGGATGGTGCCGTTTTGGCACTGTTATTTAATCTAAAATTTTATTTTTTATCCTTTCTTTTCTTCTGCAAAAACAGAAAGAGCAGCCCCCTTCTCCCCATTTCTTTCTTTGCTAGGGTTTCAAAACCCTCCCACGCCACCGTCATCGTGGTTTCTTGAAACCACCGGGGCCTCCACCATCAACGAGGGTCAAGACCACAAGGATCCAGGTGAGTTTTTTCTTTTATACTTTTATTTGCAAACGGTTTATAATGAAAACAATGAGATAATAAAAAATAAAAATATGAATAGGAGAAAGGAGATTAAAATCAACCTTTTTATCTTCTGTTGTTTTGCTTTTTGATTTTCAATATTTGAGTCTAACAATATTTCTTCCTTCTTTGAAAACAGAACCACAATCAAAAGAAGAAATGAGAGAAAAGAAAAAACCAAAAGTCCTCTGTTCTTCCTCTCTTTTTTTTGTTCGGTTCCTCTCCCTTTTTTAATTTGTTTTCTGCTACTTGCGTGTCTTCTTTATTTTGTAGAGTGGTTGATGGCGGTGGAGTGGACGTCGGTGGTGGATGGGACAACCACAGTGCAAGTGGAGGTAGCAGCTGATTAGGTTAGGGTTTTCAGTTCCCTTTTTTTGTTTTATGTCTGGGTTGGGCTGCTATTGGGTGTTAGGTTTTGGGCTTCTGTTAGTTGGGCCCAGATTTGGTCCATTACAGCTGCCCCTCTTTGCTCATTGTCGTGTAACGAGAATAGAGCAAAGATTGTAGAATAGGCCAAATCTATCTAGTCTTGCAGGATTTTGACTTCTTCAGTGCTTCTCTCCTTCATGTAGCATCGCTTCGGTCCACTATATCTTGATGCTTCGATCCATTCCACTGTAACTTCAGAAAGGTGAGATCTGTGATTTATAGCTTCGATCCACTCGGCTGAAACTTCAAGGGGATACGAATGGTGGCTTCGAGCCTCTCCAGTGTCATTTCAGGGGAAGGGGATTTATAACTTCGATCTGTTTCCCTACTGCTTAGGGTGATAAGATCTGGAAATTCAGCCTGTTACCCTACTGCTTAGGGGTTTAAGGTCTGTAAATTCAGCCTGCTACCCTACTGTTTAGGGGGTTAAGGTCTGTAAATTCGGTTTATTACCCTACTGCTTAGGGGGTTAAACCCTGTCACCTTCGATCTGTTTCCCTACTGCTTAGGGGGTTAAGATCTGTAAGTCTTCAGCCTGTTACCCTACTGCTTAGGGGTTTAAGGCTTGTCACATTTGATCTGTTTCCCTACTGCTTAGGGGGTTAAGATCTGTGAATTCAACCTGTTACCCTATTGTTTAGGGGGTTAAGGTTTGTCAATCTTCAGCCTGTTACCCTACTGCTTAGGGGTTTAAGGCTTTTCACCTTTGATTTGTTTCTCTACTACTTAGGGGGTTAAGGCCTATGAATTTACCGATTCTAGGGACGTGACCTATAGAATCAGTTCCGTGTATCTATGCTTATGCCAAAGAATGATCGAAAAGAATCAAACGTTCCTAATTAGACGCACTATGAATAATCTATGAATGCATGAGTGCAACACGTTGTGAGCATGAATCCCTTTTTAATGATTAAGTTGTCATTGCTCTTTGTTTATCGAGGTCCTTTCGCTGAAACGATACCCTGTCTTCTTGTTCAGCTTAGATCTTTGAACATAAAACCCATAGAGGTAGTTCCAATTTGAACTCTTTCTTCTCAAATGCTCCCAATCTTTAAGTTTGGTTAGTTCTAAATAATAGCCCTGTTTCAGGTTCCTGTACTATTTAGAGACTTTCAGAGTAATATACAGAACTCTTTTTGCAAAAATGACTTTAATCCATTAACCATTATTTCAATGCAAGATGCTTGAAAAAGATCACAACAATGACAGGAATGAAATTCGTCAGAAACAAAACTTGGGAATAGATTAATCATAGACAACAAATGTTGTTGGAATACAAAATGGATAGAAAGAAAATAGGTGCCCCAGGTATCGCAGCGTGAGCTTCTCCGTACGAACTTCTTGAGGACTCTCTTTTTGCCCAATATGTGTTTAGGGGATCTAGAGTACCCTTGTAGATGCCCCGAGATGTAGCATACTCCTTAATTGTTAATTCAAGCCTAGCAAGACTGCTGTATGCCCCACTTTGATCCAAATTTGAGCCGTCTTTTTTGGGTTTTCAACTCAAATCCCCTTTGGTCTCAAGATGCCCTTTGCGAGTTTTCACATTGGCCTCTCCTTTTTTTTTTCAGGCGAAGTATCTCTTAACCGAATCTGAATTTACAGGATTGGGTAAAGTCTTACCATCCATTTCAACCAATATCAATGCTCCTCTGGAAAATGCCTTTTTTACCACATAAGGTCCTTCCCAATTCGGCATCCATTTTCGTCTGAAATCCTTTTGTATGGGTAGGATCTTTTTCAATACTAGGTCTCTTTCGTGGAACTTTCTTGGACGAACCTTTTTGTTGTAAGCTCGAATCATTCGCTTTTGGTACATCTGACCATGACGGATAGCCCTTAGCCTCTTTTCTTCAATCAGATTCAACTGATCGTATCGTGCTTGGATCCACTCTGCTTCATCCAACTTTACTTCTGACAAAACTCTGAGGGAAGGAATCTCAACCTCGATTGGTAAAACCGCCTCCATTCCATAGACCAATGAGAAAGGCGTTGCCCCGATGAAGGTCCTGACAGACGTTCGATAAGCATAGAGGACGAATGGTAGCTTTTCATGCCAATCATTATAGGTCTCGGTCATTTTCCCCACAATCTTCTTAATATTTTTATTAGCTGCCTCAACCGCACCGTTCATCTTTGGGCGATATGGTGACGAGTTGTGGTGTTTGATCTTGAACTGACCGCAGACACCTGCTATTGTGCTGTTGTTCAAATTCAATGCGTTGTCAGATATGATCCTTTCTGGCATTCCATACCGACAAATGATTTCCTTCTTTAGGAACCTGCTAACTGCCGATTTAGTAACATTGGCATATGAGGCAGCTTCTACCCATTTGGTGAAATAGTCAATAACCACGAAAATGAACTGATGCCCATTTGAAGCTTTTGGAAAAATTGGCCCGATCACATCCATGCCCCACATCGAGAAAGGCCATGGTGAAGTCATGACATGCAGGGGCGAATGAGGCACATTAATCTTGTCTCCATAGATTTGACATTTATGACATCTTTTGGCGTAGTTGATACAGTCTCCTTTCATGGTGGACCAATAATAACCAAACCTCATAATTTGCCTGGCCATTGTAAAGCCATTAGCATGTGTCCCACAGACGCCCTCATGGACTTCTTCCAAGATTTTCTTAGCCTCAATAGCACCTACACATCTTAACAGTACTTGATCCTTTCTTCTTTTGTATAGGATTTCCCCGTCCAAGACGTAGTCATTGGCCAGTCTTCTCAACGTTCTTTTGTCATTCTCAGTAGCCTGGTTAGGGTACTCACGATTCTTCACATATCGCAGGATATCGTGGTACCAAGGGTGGTCATTATTTTCTTCTTCTTCTTCGAGGTTGTAACAATGAGCCGGAGCCTCGTAAATGCTCATTTGGATTGGTTTCACATCCTCTTGCCTATTTACCTTGATCATAGAAGCTAAAGTTGCCAGGGCGTCAGCCATCTGATTTTCTTCTCGCGGGAGGTAGCAGAAGACGATGTCATCAAATTCTTTAATTAATTCAAGGATCAACCTTCGATAATTGATCAACTTAGGGTCTCTCGTCTCCCATTCACCTTTGAGTTGATAAATCACTAGGGCAGAATCTCCGTATACTTCTAACACCTTGATTTCACGCTCTATGGCCGCGCGAATTCCCATGATGCATGCTTCGTATTCTGTCATATTGTTCGTACAGTCGAAATCCAACTTACTAGTAAAGGGATAATGATCTCCGTTCGGGGATACCAGGACTGCCCCGATTCCGTTACCCACAGCATTTGATGCTCCGTCAAAGTTTAGCTTCCAAGGATGACCTTCTTGAGGGTCTTCTTCGGTGGTTGCTATATACATTAGATCTTCATTTGGGAAGTCAAAGTTCAAGGGCTCGTAGTCCTCTAGGGCTCTACTGGCTAGAAAATCTGCTATCGCACTTCCTTTCACAGCCTTCTGGTTAACGTAGACTATATCGAATTCAGAAAGTAGAATTTGCCATCGGGCCATTCTCTCATTCAAAGCAGTCGACTCCATCAAGTACTTTAGAGGGTCCATTTTAGAGATTAGCCAAGTTGTGTAATACAACATGTATTGTCTCAACCTTCGGGTTGTCCAGATTAGGGCGCAACATAACTTTTCAATTGGCGAGTACCTTGTTTCACACTCAGTGAACTTCTTACTGAGGTAATATATTGCTCTTTCTTTCCTTCCTGACTCGTCGTGCTGGCCAAGCACACATCCCATAGAATTTTCAAACACCGTCAAATACAATATCAAGGGTTTGTCTAGACTAGGTGGTGTCAATACTGGGGCATTAGACAAATATTGCTTGACTTTGTCGAAAGTCCTCTGGCACTCCTCGTCCCAAACACCCGGGTTGTGTTTCTTAAGGAGACAGAATATGGGGTCACATTTCTCGGTTAGTTGTGAAATAAACCGAGCAATGTAATTTAATCTTCCAAGGAATCCCCGAACTTCCTTTTGAGTACGCGGTGGAGGCAGCTCTTGTATGGCTTTGACTTTATCTGGGTCAATCTCAATCCCTTTTTCGTTGACCACGAATCCTAGCAGTTTTCCTGACCTGGCCCCGAAGGTACACTTCGCTGGATTGAGTTTCAGCTGAAATTTCCTCAACCTCAAAAATAACTTCCTCAAGACTAGCACATGTTCCTCTTCTGTCTGAGATTTGGCAATCATGTCGTCGACATAGACTTCAATTTCTTTGTGCATCATATCATGAAACAAGGTCACCATGGCCCTTTGATACGTTGCTCCCGTATTTTTCAGTCCGAATGGCATCACCTTATAGCAAAATGTTCCCCACATGGTTACGAATGTGGTTTTATTCATGTCCTCAGGATGCATCTTTATCTGATTGTACCCTGAGAAACCATCCATGAAGGAGAAAAGTGAGTTACCTGCCGTGTTGTCCACTAAGGTGTCGATATGAGGCAACGGGAAATTATCCTTCGGGCTGGCTTTGTTCAGGTCCCTATAGTCCACGCACATCCGTACCTTTCCATCTTTCTTAGGGACAGGGACAATATTAGCTACTCATTCTGAGTACTTGACTATTTGTAAGAACCCAGCATCAAATTGCTTCTTGACCTCCTCTTTTATTTTCAACAAAACATCGAGCCGCATTCTTCGAAGCTTTTGTTGAACTGGCTTGCATTCTTCTTTGATGAGGAGCTTGTGTACCATGACGTCAGTACTTAGCCCAGGCATGTCTTGATACGACCATGCGAAGACATCCTTGAACTCTTGGAGTAACTCAATAAGGTCCCGTTTTGTCTCTATGGTAATGCAGGCTCCGATCTTTACTTCTTTCTTTTCTAGTTCATCTCCCAAGTTCACGACTTCTACTGTCTCTTCATGGGGTAGAATCTGTTGCTCCTCTTGTTCTACCATCCTTAACAAATCAGGGAATAAGTCACAGTCTCTGTCATCCTCAAAGTCCTGAGATACCTCTAGACACATATCCCGCTCAAAAGGAGACTCTGAGTTAGTAGCAATGTCGCTTGCATCGTTGATATCTGGAGACCAGTTGGAGGTGCAAAGGAGGATACAAAGAACAAAGGAAACTAAGAACAATGATATGTATGGTATGATCGTGAATGAAAGAATAAAATAATATTTGGGAATAAGACAAAAGGATGCATTTCATTGAAATAACAATTTTGAACATAGGCCTATTTTCACAAAAAGGGACTCTTATTACTCCTAGGCCTAGAGTAATAAGTGTGTTTTGAATATTACTCTGTGTTAGTTCTAAAGACTACAGGAATCTCTTCCGCAGTCCAATTATTCAGAACACTTCCCAGCTCATGAGGGCGAATGCCCGACAGATTCTCTATCTCAGTTCCTTCTTCGTATGTGGCATTGATGCCCAAATTTTCCATCATTCCTTCCGTGATTTCCTTTCTCGACGTGCCCCTCTCAGAGTGAATGACTCCTCCAGACACAAAAGTCTTTGAAATATGGGGGAAAATCATGGGTTCCCATTTAATTTCTCCCCCGCTCAATCGCGCCCTCCTTCTCTCTTGCTTCTTCTCCAGCTCCTTCTTTCTTTGTTTTGTGTCTGGCTTGAATCCTAACCCAAAACGGTCTTGTTTGTCTTTTATCATTGGTGCATTGGTCGTTCCCTGGAGGTATCTCCCGAGTCCTCTTCTTGGCAGGGCCCCTTTTCCAACTATTAGTCGTAACCCCATTCTTGTAGTCTCAGATAACCTGGGCCTGTGAATCTTATTTCCTTCTGTGATGAACATCGTATTTACAAACTTTAAAGACCGAAAAGAGCACTCGATTGCTTCATCATCTGTCCCCACATATGGCGCATCGCTGGTAACGGATGCAATGATATCTTCCTCCGCATTTATAGTCACCAATCGTCCTTCCGTTATAAATTTGAGCTATTGATACAATGACGACGGCACTGCCCCTACTGAGTGAATCCATGGCCTCCCCAATAGGCAATTATACGAAGGCTTAATGTCATGACTAGGAAATCCACCTCGTACGTGCTCGGCCCGATTAAGAGGAGTATTTTAATTCTCCCAATTACCTTCCTTTCCGTACCATCAAATACTCTCACTATGTTTTGGCATGTCTTCATATGGGAACTATCTACTGGCAACCTATTCAGCGTAGATAGAGGTAGGACATTTAGTGCAGACCCATTGTCAATCAATACACCTGGTAATGTGTACCCTTTACAGCGAGTCGTGATATGCAAAGCTTTAGTCGATCCTCGACCTCCTGGCGGTACTTCATCGTCATTGAAGAATATGAAGTTGTCGGCACTTATATTGTTGACTAAGCGGTCCAGCTTGTTTACGAGATATATCGTTAGCAACATAAGTTTCATTCAAGACCTTCATCAATGCGCGCTGCGATGGGTTTCTGAGCTTAAGAGTAAGGCCAGTACCGATATGCGAGCTGGTTGTTTGTGCAGCTGTTCCACGATGCTGTATTCGCTGTGCTTTAGAAATTTTAAAAATTTCTTTGCTTCTTTTTCAGTCACTGATTCATTAACAGTTGGTTCAGGTCCCACCGACCTCTCTTTATTTTGCTCAATTACCACTGATTTTCCTTTAACCTGCTCGATTTTTGTATTTGGGGTATAACACCTTCCACTGCGTGTATAAAAACCCTCGTCTTGACTTTCCTCAGATGCATTAATCGGAATTTCCTCACCTGGGATTGTCACATTGCAATTATAGTTCCATGGTACCCTTTTGCTATCTTTGTAAGGGAAAGTAACGAGCTTCTGGATTATAACCTTGGGCGAAATTTGTGCCCCGGTTTCATTCATTCTCGGACGTGATATGATAACCACTGGGTGGTTGACTTTATAAACCTCCTTCGTCGAACTTTCTTCGGAGGCACACACATCTGTTTCTTCTAGGCTCCCGACATATTCGAATAATTCCAGCTCCTTATTATCTATCAATCCTTGTAACAAAGCCCTGAATTCGCTGCATTTCTGAAGCTCGTGATCCTCTAGATCATGGAATTCGCAATAATTCTTTGCTTCCCGAGGTCTGACCCTTGAATTCTGTACTATCAACCCTCTTTCTACCATTTTCCTCCATACTTCTTTCAACGGGGTTTTCACTTTTGCAATATTCATCTTAATTTCTTTCCCTGAACCCTCGATTATCGCATTTACCCCTTTGTCCCCATGGTTGGGTAATGGATTCTCTACACTAGATGTATTATCAAATTTCACGATGCCCATGTTGATGAGTCTTTTAACCAATTTCTTGAAAGTGATGCAGTTTTCTATCGAGTATCCTGTGGCTCCCGCATGGTATTCGCATTAGGCATTTGCATCGTACTATTTGGGGTATAGAGGTTGCATTGATTTTAGATAGAAGGGTGACACGACATGTGCGTCGAATAAACTTTGGTATAACTCTTTGTATGTCATTGGAATGGGCGTAAATTGGAGTTTCTCCCTATTTTGCCTTGTATTAGGCTCTTGTGCAGGTGGGCCTTCTTTGACCGGGGTTGTTGACCTCGGTTGGCTTACGGTGATCGATTTCGAATATGAGCTCACATTATTCACCTCGTGCTCTTTTTTTCTCGGTGCTGACCTTTTGGTGTTTTCTCCCGCCTCTATTTTCCCACATCTTATCGCATTTTCTATCATTTCTCCAGACATTACTATGTCTGAAAAGCTTTTGGTTGCGCTACCCAGCATGTGGTTAATAAAAGGCGCCTTCAGGGTGTTGATAAAGAGAATAGTGGTTTCCTTCTCCAACAAGGAGGGTTGGACTTGGGTGGCCACCTCTCTCCAACGCTGGGCATACTGTCTAAAGCTTTCATTATGCTTTTTCTCCATGTTCTGTAAAGTGATTCGGTCAGGGGCTATGTCTGCCACATGACCATACTGCTTCATGCAAGCTTGTGCTAAATCTTTCCATAAACCTATCTGAGCGCGAGTCAGTTGGTTGTACCATCTAGAAGTGGCCCCAACCAGACTTTCCTGGAAGCAGTGAATTAATAGTTTGTCATTATTAACATGGCCTGTCATTCGTCTGTAGAACATAGTGATGTGAGCTTCAGGACAGCTAGTCCCGTTGTACTTCTCAAATTCTGGAGTTTTGAACTTGGGAGGAAGTACCAGGTCCGGAACCAAACTTAATTCCTTAGCATCGATTCCACCGCGATAGTCGGTGTTTTCTATTTCTTTAAATTTTTCTTCTAACCATCTATATCTTTCTTCAAGCTCTTTTAGAAGTTCCACCCTCGTTTTTTCTATTTCTGTTACTTCATCGAGATTGAGGACCACAGGGTTGGTCGGGTTGTCCCCTAGATTGGAGCCCGAACCAGCCTGATAATTTATTGGTACTGAAACACCGGCCTGAAATGGTTGGGGCCTAATTGTGACCGATGGCCTTCTTGGGTACACATCAGGTTGAGTCTGAACGTCCGCCGGGGCAAAACCCGGAGGGTAAGTAGGATCTTCCATATCATCTCCCGCATTGATCAAAGGGCTTTTCCCTTTTTCTAATCCGCCAGCCAATAGACGCGTTAATTGATCCATCATATTTTTTTGGGATTCCAGCATCTGGTCCCTCATATCTTGTTGGATTTTGGCAAGCTGTTCTTGCATACATGTTTGTAGTTGGTCCTGCATCTCTTTTTGCATTTGTTCCATCTCTCTAATCTTTGGTCCATTGCTCTTGTTTTTCCTCTTGTATAGTAACGATGTTCCAGGGTAACTGTCATGATTTTTAGGGTTTTTTGTGAGTTTTAGTGCATATGATGCAATGAATGCAATGAATATGATGAATGCAAAAAGCGTTGATTCCAATCCGATTTCATTAGAGTAACTTTTCTAGAAAACAAGTTTCTTTACATAAAATAGATTACATATATGGCTTGGCCTTGATACTTAGGGCCTTGACCTGCCTAAGAAGCCAAGCTAGCTCTCGGCCTCGGTCTGATTCTGACTCGTATTTTAGACTCAGCACATCGACTTGTACTGCTAGCGTCTGCAAGTGATCAGCCACTTCTCGCACTTGAGTCAAAGCTTCGCCCATGACGTAGTCTCTGTTCCGGACCTGATCTTGGGATTGATGAAGCTGCGTCTTAAATCGCTCGTTATTTACCTCAAGGAGTTCAATCTGAAGTTCACGATTCTGCAGCGCTATTTTGAGTTCTTCTATATTTTCTTTTAATTCTTCAATTCTATTCTGACTGGCTTTTAACTCGATCACAGAGTTAAGCGTACGATACTGATACAAGGACCTCTCTAACTCTGATACCCGAATATTTAACCCCTCCTCATTCTGGCTTTCTACCAAACTTCTTTTCAGAGCACCTTCTTGAGCTTGAACATCCCGAAACTTTTCTTCCTCCGGTTGGCTTTGCTTTTTCTTCTTCTTTAACTTTCGCGTCCCTGCGTCGGATGTTTTTCCTAACCCAAAACAATTTTCATTGACCTCGTAGTTTCTTATAGTCCGTTTTCATTGTCCAAATCCTCTTCACCTTGTTTTTCCTTTTCGAGTCTTTCGGCTTCTAATTTTCGGACATCGACATCTAATCTCAGCTGCATTTTTTCTTTCTCCAATTGTTCGATCTTCTTTTCTAGTTCCAGACTCTTTCTTTCGAAATCTTGCCTGATGATTTCTAGCTCAGATGGAACTACTTTCAAGTGTTCTTCCATTGACCGAGGATTCTCTTGGTCTAACGCAGGGATGTTGTCGTTAATCCTTTAATTCCACCACCGATCATACTCAGGGGTAGTCATGGGATTGGCAGCAAACTTTTTCACCCTACGAGTCTGGTTCCAGGAATTTGATATCTCGCGAACTTTCTTTTTGTAATTATTCCCCGTGAATACGAACTCGCACTGAGCTAACCCGTATGTTGGTGGTGTAACCTGTCTAGACTGCATCTTGTCTTAATGCAAGCAAAGGGGCATACCCGACGGCTCCCCATACTCCTAACAAGGGAACCCAATCAAAATCCCCGCATCGGTATAATATTTCATCGGGAACCATCCACGGGGCCCTCCATTCAACGTCTTCCTCTTGTAAACTTTGAAGAATCGTCATCCAAATTTCTTCTGTGATATCATCTCTCCTCGGCGTAGCGACTAACTCTTTTAGTGGAGAGTAATTTCCAGAGAAGACACGATACGAGACCTTCTCTACTTTCCAAAAATGGTGTGGAACCAAGATAGCAAGAGTGTGCACATCCTATAAATCTCCCTTCACCCGCTTCTTCGACAAGCATTCAATGATCACGAAAGTTTCAGCCAAGATTATGGTACCGGTGTGGTCCCTTTACCAAGCTGTCAAAAGATCAGCGCGCCTCGTCTACATGTCCCAAAGCTTTAGGGAAGATAACCAGTCCATAAATGCTCAGGGCGAAGACATCTACCCTTTTCTTCACATCGGGGTGTGCCAAGATTAGATCTCTCAGATTCTTCCAAGGAATGCATTTACAATCTCCTTTCTGTTTGATCCGGGTTATAACCTACTGTTCGCTCATCCTTGTGATATTCATCAGCTTTTTTGAAAATGCTGGGACGTTGGGAGGTCTGGAATAGATTCGGTCAACCTGAATCTTCAGCCAATGGAGCAAGGCCGTGTACTCTTCTACAGTAGGTACCAAATCTACCTTCCCGAAAGTGAAGCAACTGTAAGCAGAATTCCAATATTGGGCGAGGGCTCGAAACAGGTGTTCATCTACCTTGACATTGAGCAAATAAGGTAAATCCCCGTAATGACTGTAGAATAACTGTTTGACCTCGTCATCCCACTGACCCCAAATTTCTTTCATCTCTTGGAGATTATTCTGAGTTACGCTGATTCGAGTAAAATCCCACAACTCTGATACGTACCCCTTGGTAAGACTATCGCCCTTCTCTTGTTGTGTTGTCTCAGCCCATATCCGGACAGTCGCGTTGTCCTCTACTTTATCAAAAAACCCATTTTCCATGATAAGCTATCTACTTAGTAACCGAATGTGAATCAACACCTTTTGTGATGAAAATGTCATGCAGATACAATCAAAGTAAAACAAAACAAGTCAGTACTTCATACGCAGTTTAAAGCGAACAAAGAATAATAAATATGGCACTTGCTCAGGTAACCACTAGGGTTTCGGAGTGGCTCTACCTAGGGTGAGTTCTTAAGGCTCGCTACATGGGGTTCGGTTCTAGAGTAACGGTACCTGAACTAGCAGATTCCTCGATCTTCACCTATTATAAGCTCATACAGACCGAGTTCAGTTCAGGGGAATACATTTCTCTATGGCTGCACGGAGATGAAAATCTCACGAAGACATAGGTATGGATGTATCCCGAAAGCGATCCACTATCCTGCACGGAGGTGAAAACCTCACGAAGGAGTAGTTTCTCACTCCCACTTAAAGGGTGTGACCACAGCGGTCATGCAATGCAATATGCAAAGCTATTTAAAGACTCGAACCAATGCAGCAGTTATTGTATCATATACCACAAAAATAGCTGATGAAATGCAATGAAAGGATCGTATTTCAAAACCAAATTTTTAATTTTCGATAAAAAGACAAAAAGTTAATCAACTTGTGGCTTGACTCTCTTATTTATATCCCCAGTGGAGTCGCCAAGTTGTCGTAACCATTTTTTGGAAAAACTGGAATCGACTTAAATTTTGGAAACGAAAATGAAAAATGGGAGTCGCCACCAATCCTTTTTGATAAGGTGTGATCGGGTCACCTCGTAAAAGTGGTTGTTTTTAATAAATGGTTTGATTTATTTAAACAACGACTTTGGTCCACGCAAATCAAGAAAACGGGTTCAGGAGTCGGTTACGCACGAGGAAGGATTAGCACCCTCGATACGCCCAAAAATTGGTACCTAGTTGATTAATTAGTGTCTTAGTGTCAGAGATTGAAAACTTGAAAGACTTTGAAATACGATCCTTCTTTATAAAAAGCTCAAGTGTTAAAGACCTTCTCGTCTCAAAATATGGAATGTCACATCCGGTAAGTTAGTACACGACATCTTGAATTTTCGAGAGCGAGCTTGCCTTTTATATA
Organism: Gossypium longicalyx; assembly: GCA_025698465.1. NCBI lineage: Eukaryota > Viridiplantae > Streptophyta > Magnoliopsida > Malvales > Malvaceae > Gossypium > Gossypium longicalyx. Next base: position 65,416,302 of record CM047001.1, on the reverse strand, counting down.
AAATTTACGTATTTTAATTTATTAAAAGGGTATTCGATTATTTAGGGTAAACGAGAGAAATCGAAACCCAGTGAGTTAGGGCACGTTTTCTGGAGTTCTCAAACACCGAATATTACCTTTATTTTAAAACAAATTCTTATTTCGAGGTGACACAATATCATACCCGGTAAGTTAGGGCACAACGCTTCGTATCCCTGAGAATAAGCATTTTTCAAAACTCGTGTAGCGATTTAGAAGAGTATTTCGTTATTTAGGTTAAATGAGAAAAATCGAAACCTAGTAAGTTAGGGCACGATGTTCTCGGGTTCCCAAACACAGCATATTATTTTTATAAAAGAATTTATTTCAGATCAGAAAACGGTTAAAATAACATGGATTTGTAATAAGATGCGAAAATAATATACACGAGTATAATAAATGCATTCATATAAAATGAAATAAGAGACGAGAATAACAAAAATTAGCAAGCATACGAAATAATTACAGGTCGAAGATAGCGAAAAGTGAAGTAAAAACGTAAGTAAATGATATATACGTAAATAAATAACACAAACAATAATGAAAAAAAAATAATAATAAAAAACTAAAATGTAATTTCAGAATACAATAAAGAAAATAATGAAAATAATGTACTAATAGTATAATAAAAAATATATATTTGTAATAATAGTAGAAAGTAATCACATGTATACATAAAAATATTAATAATGATAAAAAGAAAATAATAAATATGATATGATAATAATAATGATAATATTCATATATAATGACAAGAAAACGTGATAAAAATGAAACTTAAATATAATAAAATAATACATACAAAGACAGTAATAATGATAATAATGACAGAAAATACTAATGATATAATAATAATAGAAACTAATATGTACTTAAAGAGAAATATATATCTGTACATATATATTAATAATGGTGGGAAGAAAATAACAATGACGTACAAATAAAACCATCAAAAGAGTAATAGCAAAATAGCAAAATATAACAGTTAATATAATATTGAAATAATAATCTGGAAATAATACCATGTATAATAATATTAATAATAATAAAGTAAAAAGGAGTAAATAGGATGGTGCCGTTTTGGCATTGTTATTTAATCTAAAATTTTATTTTTTATCCTTTCTTTTCTTCTGCAAAAACAGAAAGAGCAGCCCCCTTCTCCCCATTTCTTTCTCTGCTAGGGTTTCAAAACCCTCCCACGCCACCGTCATTGTGGTTTCTTGAAACCACCGGGGCCTCCACCGTCAACGAGGGTCAAGACCACAAGGATCCAGGTGAGTTTTTTCTTTTATACTTTTATTTGCAAACGGTTTATAATGAAAACAATGAGATAATAAAAAAATAAAAATATGAATAGGAGAAAGGAGATTAAAATCAACCTTTTTATCTTCTGTTGTTTTGCTTTTTGATTTTCAATATTTGAGTCTAACAATATTTCTTCCTTCTTTGAAAACAGAACCACAATCAAAAGAAAAAATGAGAGAAAAGAAAAAACCAAAAGTCCTCTGTTCTTCCTCTCTTTTTTTTTTGTTCGGTTCCTTTCCCTTTTTTAATTTGTTTTCTGCTACTTGCGTGTCTTCTTTATTTTGCAGAGTGGTTGATGGCGGTGGAGTGGACGTCGGTGGTGGATGGGACAGCCACAGTGCAAGTGGAGGTAGCAGCTGATTAGGTTAGGGTTTTCAGTTCCCTTTTTTTGTTTTATGTTTGGGTTGGGCTGCTGTTGGGTGTTGGGTTTTGGGCTTCTATTAGTTGGGCCCGGATTTGGTCCATTACAACAAGATTGAAGGAAGAGGCAGTCGTCGACAAGAACCCCAAACTCCGACAATTTTTTATAGTACTCTGCAAAGCCTTCATCGCCAGAAGACAATTCGATTCCACAATCAAATTATCCAAATACTGCCCACGAAGCCATTTCAATGCTTTGCGAATGCATAAATCTTAACGGTTTAAGGATTCAAAATCGTATCAACAAACCCTGATAATCCTCGGATAAACTGAACATCATGATCCCTAAGAACTGTTGTAAAAGACATACAACCTGCGTTAGGAAAAGTAGCAGCATCAACATTACATTTCAGAAAGCCGAGCTCTGGACGATTCCAACTAGCCCGAAAATCATTAACAACTTTTGGTGCACCCTCCGTCCTCTCAACCCAATGCTGCAGAAAATTATCCGCCGTTTGAATCATATGGGTCGGAGCAGCAGCAGTACCCTTCCAAATAAAAAGATTACGATGCAACCATACACTCCAAGCACAATAATGTAACTCTGAGCAGTCACTATATCAATGCCATTTATCATTGTTGTAAGGAAATGTTGCAAATTTGATCCCAAAGACATACAACCAACTTGCTTCCAAACAGCTTGAGTCGGAGAGCAAGACATAACCACATGATCCAAAGATTCAACATTACCACATCACGCACAGGCATCATCAATATTAATGCCTTTACCATGTAATCTCACCTTAGTCGAGACAAAGTTCTTCATATACCGCCAAACAAAATCTTTAACCTTTGGCGGAATATGGCTATTCTAGAGCTTCAAACATGGGTCATCTTCCCTATTATGGGTCAAAATTAGTATAAAGGTCAATTGCCAAACAATATCCCGATTTGACCGAATAATACCGATAAACAAGATCAATTGTAACTTTAGACACTCGTTGCACATTGTAACACCCTCATACACGATCCGATCACCAGATTTAGGCACCAGAATGATATATTCGTTGTCGGAACAACTTCAAAGAAATTAAATTAAATACATGACTTTATTCAAGCTAACGAGATCAATTGACATTTATAGTAAAGTTTAAACACATATCTAAACTCAATATGAGCTTTTAATACCTTCAGTAAAGTCTACAGTTGAAAAGAGACTTATTTGTAAAGTTTTCAAACTTTCGAACCGACGTAGCAACATCAGGGGTTCCACGTTGCAACATTACTTATTGATTTGAAACTCATCACGACATGGTGAGCTTATCTTCACGATGTCGACTCTATTCTCGTCTTGTTTCCATTCTTCGATCTCTTATTGCCTCAAATCATGCTTGTACTTCCCAATACAACCAATTTAATTATTATGTTATTTACATTTACCCAATTTCAATCTTGATATCATATATTGTAATAATTAAATTTAACAAATACCAAAATGATTAAAATTTTACAAGTGAGTCCATTAAAAGTCTCACACTTATAAACTTGGTTTGCCTTTTGTACATACCATAACTATTACCAAAATGTACCAATTAATTTGATTCTATAGGATACTTCATTTCAATTAAAACTTCATTAATAGTTCATATAACAATTACTCACTTAATGTCTCAACAATTCATTTAAACTTCTTATATATATATATATATATATATATATATATTAGCAATTTCGTGACTTATAACTACTTCTTAATATTACAACTCTTCTATTATTTTCTTTTCTTTTCCTCCTCCTCTCCATTCCAGATCCTATAAGTGAATGTATTCATACTGAGAATTTATGGCTTTTAATATAGCATGTTTATATGCAACATTAATTATGATTTTAGTAATTACATATATACTTTTAACAAGGTTGTCTACTTGAGTAGCAGTCACTAAATTCTTTATATCTTGGCCTACAAAATTCAAAATTTGGATTCACTTGTTGCTTTTGAAACTAAACTCAATGAAATTTTTACCATAAAATTTTTATAATTTCCACTTAAGTCAATTAATACAATATATTTTTAAACTTTCCCCTGTTCTATTGCTAGGCAACTTTGACCTTCTTCACTAAAAATTAATTATCTTTCAGTATGAGATTTGTGTAATGTTGCCATTTGTTTCCCTTAAAAATAGACTTATCAATGTTTTAAGCATATAAATTTTATCTTCTAAACATTTTTGTGCAATTTGTAATAATTTTTCAAAGTCAGAACAAAGAATCCTGAAATCATTCTGATCTTGTCTCATAAAACTTCATATATCTCATAATCTAAAATTCCATTACTTACATCGTTTCTTTTACGCAAAACTAGACTAAATAAGATTTAATTAAACCTCTAAATTAATTTCTACAATTTTTTTTTGTGAACTTTCAAAGTTAAACTACTGTTGTTGTCCAAAATTGTTTTAATGAATATATTTACTTATTATGATTTATATCATTGATACCAACACTTGACATTTATTTTACTTATCAACTACTAAATTATTTTACAAGATCACTTGATTATGTATATCGTCACTTTTAAATTATTAGTCAATTTAGTTTTAAAAGCTCACATATCATTAACATATAGTTTTATTCATAACTTCTCATAACACAAATTATATCACTATCTTTGGGTTACAATTTATAATATAGTTTTCATCACTACTACTTAAATAAAATTCACATATTAAACACTCAATTTAGTACATAACTTAACTTATTACTTTGAAATATCAATTAACCTCTTTTTAACAAGAACTTCCTTTGTCCTTACTTCCCTTTTTATTTCTTTCTCACTTCCATCACTTCCCTTCTTTTCTTTTCTATTTCCATCACTTGCATTTCTCATTTTTTGCTTCTAAAATGATATTTTAACTCTCTAGTGTCTATATTTCGTTTTTTCTTTTGAGTGGCTATGGAAACTTTCAAGGAATTTAGGAGAAATAGTGAAATTTCATGGTAAGGAACCAAAAATATAAGAAAATGAAAACTTCCTCTTCATATATATACATAGTAATCTGATAAGCATAAAAGATGAAAGAGAATTCTATATTTTTCTATAAAAATATCCCATTAATTTAGTTAATTAAAATATTAAAATATCTTATAAAATAATAAAAATATTCAACCAATCAAAATTTAACATTTTTCTTCCTTAATTATTGCACCATATAATTATCTAATTTAGGTAATGCCATTTTAACTTTCATTTTTCTTCAAAATTCTATCCTTGAATCACTACTCACTTTTGGTAAAATTGCAATTTAGTCCATCATATTTTTCACTTATTTAATTCGGTCCTTACACACCAATTTCATGTCATAAGAAATTAGGTTATTTTCAAGTTTAGTCCTTCAACTTTTTCATGTTTACACTTTAACCCTTCAAATTTTGAATAATCATACTTGAATCCCCAAAGATTTTCACATCTTTATGTTTTAGTCCCTAGCTCAAATTAATATATCACAACATTCTTTTTATTTCAATATTCCTTGACATCACTCAACCTTCTCTTTTATCACTTTTAATGTCCTTATTTCACTTTATTAAGAAACCAACGGTACACAATCTTGATTTATTATTGATTTTAGAAGTGTTACACAAATCGTGAGTGTAACACCCCGATACCCAACCCATTCGTTGAGTCTAAGTTACAGGATGTCACATTCGTTGCCAGAATAACTACGATCAATTACATTCAATTTATACCATTAAACATTCATTTACGAGTATTATAAACACATGATGCAATACATAATCATTTCCTGGTCTTATATGAGCTTACGAAAGCTCTAATGCTAACCCTAGGTCGAATTAGGATCAAATTGTAATGGTTTCAAAGTATCGAGTTGACGTTACGACTTCGAGGGTTCCTCATCGTGATGCAACTCACTAATTAGGCTCGTCGCGACAATGAGTATATGCCGCCGCAACGTAACTCTCTGGTTGGTCTTGTCGCGACGTTAAGAATACGTCATCATAATGTGTGTCACTGTTTCCAAAAAGACCAACTTGGTACGAGTTTGAGATACCTGAAATAACACGTAAACATTCCAAATACAACCAATTCAATAACATACTAATTGTACTCGTGCCAAAATGATACTTCAAGATAACATCAATCAACCAATTTCCAAAACCAACCATTTATGATACAAAATTAAAATAAACCCTAGGTACATGTTATATACTAATCAAAAGAGAACTTTACAAACTTTGTCGAGTCAGGGATTTCTTCTTGGATGCTGGTACTTCTCGTATTCTCTAGGATCACTTATACCTACGCACAAAGAAAAACAAATCATACGCTGAGTGATAGGGCTTAATGGTACTTTCATGATCCAAGATAGTATTATAACACAAACATTAAATATTATGATCTAATACAATTGTATATACACGTATATTTCTTATTTAACTAAATCATGGCCACATTTAAAATCCATTTCCATTATATCTTCATACATATAACATACATATAACATTGAGAAGCTAATTCATTAACCAATTCAAACTGAGCTTATAACTAAACACAAAAACCACATGCCAATTAATATCATATACACTTAACATCTTTTACCTTGGTAGCTTATCATTCAATCACTTTTCTAGAGTCGTTTGACATATTCACAATCACTTCAGCCTTTCAGGCTCCTTTTCAATAAATTTTCCAATAGGTAATTTGGTCTTTCATCATATTTCACATTGAAATACAAATGAGGCCATATCATTAAACCATTTCATTTGACAATATTTGTAACAACCAGAATTTCAGTGGTGTCAGAAACGGTGGTTTTGAAACCCCGTTCTCCGATAGTCGAGTCCGTAAATATTATTAAATAATATTTATGAGTTTATTATAATGTTATACTAGATTTTGACCTAATAAATTACTAATTGGACAATTAGTTGAAGTACAAGTAGTTCGACCCTAAAGTCAGTGGTCTTGAAAAATGAGGTATTGAGACCATGTTTTAGCAAATCGAGCCCGTAACTATTTTTATTAAATATTTATGGAGTTGCTATATAGGTGATTTGAATTTTGATCCAAAAATGTTAGTGATTGGATGGTTAATTAAGGTATAAAGACTAAATTGTAAAAATTATAAAAACTATAAAAGTTAATTGCTATTGATTTTTATTAATTAGAAAGGTTTAAAAGTTGGTTGTTTGGGGGTTTATGTGGCAATTAACCACTTTAAAATAAGTGAGACGATTAGTGCTTGTATGTTATTAAAATATGTGTTAAATAAATAAAGTCAACATTAAAACAAAAATAAGGTCATCTTTATCACTTTCTTCTTCCACGGTTGAAAATAAGAGAATAGCCATTGTTAAATGCTTTCCCCTATTCGGCCAAGCTCTCCTCCTTGCATATCGGAGGTTAATTAAGAAAAAGGAGAAATTATGGATTAGTCCCTGATACTTTATGATTTCTATTTTTCCAAATAAGTTCATATGAAATATGTTATTTTATATTATGTTTGAATTGTATGATTATATTTATTTATACACTTGTGAAATAATAATGACTTATGGCATCAATAGGATTAAATTGGAAAATGTGATATTTGTGATAAATATAAATAAATATGCAGTATCGAATGGATGTGAAATTTGTGATATGAATGAATGATATATATATACATGGTGATGTTATAATGTTTAAAAGATATGTATATATATTGTTTTGGTAGCAAGTGGACTAAATCGATGATATGTGAAATATTAGATAAATGTGAATAGATACGTTGTATGGAATGAATTGGAAACTGTTATATGATTGGAAGGTGAGTATAAGATGATGTTACATGGTTCAAAATGTGCATGAATTGCTATTTGGAATATGAAAGTGTGTATATAGTTACAGGGTTTGTAATGATATGGAAAAAGGAAAACGGGTGTTTGATCAGAAGTTAATATGATAGCTTGAGATCTAGCATATCTTGCGGATTCTCTGAAGCTAGTGTTAGCAGCATCATACCAAGCTAGCATCATACCAAGCTAATGTTAGCAATCCTAATTAGAAGCTAGTGTTAGCAACCTAAATACATCAGCTTGTATGAACAAATGTGTATTGTGATTAGGGATTAATTCGATGACTTGAGATTTAACATATGTTGCGGATTCTTTGGAGCTATTGTTAGCAGTATCGAATCAAGCTAATGTTAGCAACCCTGATTTAAAGCTAATGTCTAATTGCCTTCAAATTCAATTATATAACATCACAATATATCTTCATGTATCTGAATAACTAGCTTTGATTGTTCGTTAGTGTGAGGATGGAACGATGTACTAAAATTTCATTTCGTACCTGAAACTTCATGTAATTTACCCCAAAATTTTGAGGTAAATCTTGGGTCTCGGTAAAAAATAATAGACAATGGCACAACATGTAATTTGACAATCTCAGAGTTGTATAGTTTAGCTAACTTCTCGAGTGAGTAATATGTCTTGACAAGAATAAAATGTGTTGACTTAATCAATATGTCTACTATTACTTAGATTGCATCTTTCATTTTCAGAGTTCGATGTAATCTCGATATGAAACCAATTGTAACTCGTTCCCATTTTGATTTTGAAATCATCACAGGCTATTACAAATCTGACGGAACTTGATATTCAGCTTTGACATACTGGCATACTAGACACTTTGCCACATATTCAAAAATTTATCTTTTCATTGTCAACCACCAGTATAACTATTTCAAATTGTTACACTTCTTGTTACTGCTCGGATGTATCAAATAAGCATTAATGGAAGCTTCGCATAAAATGTTTCGTTTCAGATCTAAATCTTTTGGCACATAAACGGTTTCAAAAGCATAGATTCTCGTTATCATCAATACTAAACTCAAAAGTTTGATCGCTTTCAACAAGCTTCCGTTTTTCTTGCAACTCCGAATCATCTTTTTATAATTCTTGAATTCCCTGAAGGAATACCTGTTTAGCTCTTAATTCAGCTAAAATAGAATCGTCATGTTCTAGAATTAAATGCGCATTCATTGCCTTTAGAGCAAATAAAGACTTTGTACTCAAAGAATCAGCTTCAACGTTAGTTTTACTCAGGTGATAGTCGATAATCAACTCGTAATCTTTCAACAACTCGAGTCATCTTCGGTGTGTTAGATTTAACTTTTCCTAGGTCAGCAAATAATTCAAGTTTTTGTGATCCGTGAAAATATAGCATTTCTCCCCATATAAATAATGTCGCCAAATCTTCAAGGAAAAAAACCACTGCAGCTAACTCTAAATTGTGCATAAGGTAATTCTTATCGTGTGACATAAGTTTCCGAGATGCATAAGCAATTAACTTTCCCTCTTGCATCAGTACGCAACCCAAACCATTAAGCGAAGCATTGCTGAATACAACAAATTCTTTCCCCAATTCAAGCTGAATCAATACCAAAGCTTTCGTCAACATAGCTTTCTACTATTCGAAACTCTGTTGGCATTTAACTGACCAAACAAAACTAACATTTTTCTGCAACAATTTCGTTAGTGGTAAAGCTATCATCGAGAAACTTTTAATGAACTGTCTATAATACCCAACCAACCCTAGAAAACTACGCACTTCTGCGACATTTTTTGGATGTTTTCTAGTTTACAATCGCTGAGATTTTGTTCAGATAAATATGGATACCATCAGCCAAAGTCACGTAACCCAAGAATCCCACTTCTCGAAGCTAGAATTTACATTTACTGAATTTCGTGTCCAACTATTTCTCTCGCAATGTCTACAACGCAGTTCTCAGATGCTGATCATGTTCAGTTTTATTCCTCAAATAAATTAGAATGTCGTCAAGAAACACAATTTTTTTTCCAGATATAGTTGAAATATTCAATTCACCAGGTCCATAAAAGCGTCTGGGCGTTAGTTAGTTCTAATGGCATCACTAGAAATTCATAATGTCCATATCGAGTCTGGAAAGCAGTATTCGGTACATTTGGCTCTTTAACTCTGAGCTGATAGTAACTTAATCTAATATTAATCTTTGAAAACACGGTAGCTTCTTTCAACTGAGCAAACAAGTCGTCAGTATGAGACAACATATACTTGTTCTTTATGGTCACTTCGTTTAGTTGTTGATAACCAATTCATAGTCTCATAGTTCCATCTTTCTTTTTCACAAACAGAGCTGGAGCACCCCAAGGCGACACACTCAGTCAAATAAATCTGTGGTCTAATAATTCTTGCAAATGTGCCTTCAATTCTTTCAATTTCATCGGTGTCACTTTATACGGTGCAATAGAGATCAGAGCAGTCCCTGAAGCCACTTCAATAACAAATTCAACTTCTCTCAGGTGGTAAACCCAAAAATTCTTCAGGAAACACATTAGTGAATTCGTTAACTGTTGGAACTTGTTTTATCTTTGATTCTAGTACTCTAGTATCTAAAATGTAAGTTAGATACGTTTCACAACCCTTTCTGATCAGTTTTCTAACAGATATAATTGATATGATATTGGTAGAATAATCGAATCTGTCAACCTTAGCATTTGTCGATTCACCATCCTGGCATCTCATTACAATTAGTTTCTATCTACAGTTGACAACATCATCATGCAGCGCTTACCAATCCATGCTAAGAATGATGTCAAACTCATCAAACGACAATATCAGATTAGTAGGAAATTCATGGCCCCAAATATGTAGTGGACAACTTTTACATCTTTGGCATTGAAGATACGACTTGAAAGGGATTTTGGCTGAGAAATGAACCTCGCAACCTACTTACCAAGCACAGCAGTATTAAAATAATGAAGGTCACAAAATCCGAAACCTCTAAACTTTTTCAAAACACAAAGCTTACCCTAAGAGACCCAATGAATTCTGCTATCAACATTACCACTCGAGCCTCACCAATAAGAATTCATCATCTTTTGCAGAGCATAATAAGTGTTAATAAGAAATAGAAAAACACTCAAGCAAAAGGATGGTAAAGATTGGACAACTACCTTGATAATAACTTCTTTTCCTGATCTTGACAACAAACGATTCATCTAGTTATGAGCATGCTTACTAAGCCTATCTCTCAGAAACGAAAACACTATTTTCTTGATAAATAAGAGGAAGGCCCATGTAACACCTATGATTTAGAGGGGTAAAAACACCCAACTTTTGCACCAATAGTCTTCCTAAAGCTTCGTATTAACACTAAATATAATTTCAAATTTTTGGAAATTGATGCCTTACCCTGAAGCTTGCCTATAAACATCAAGAATATGCATCACGGTAATACATTCAGAATTAGTGGCCCGGAAAAATAGAAATTTGTTTTCAGCAAACAGATGCTACATTGTAGGGCTCCCACGACAAACCAAAATACCATGCAAGTCTCCTCTCAGCTTAGCATCACAAAACAAAAAACTCAACCTTTTAGTGCAAAAAATAAATAAATAAGGAGACAACAAGTCACCCAGAAAAAATGGGGCCAACCTCTGTCCCCTTAAACATGACATAATAATTAACCAAAGTAATGCACAGCATAACCCAATCAACCCATTGACTAGAAAAACTATTTTAAGCATTACAAATTTAAGAAAGCTCCAATCAACTCAGTCATAAGCTTTACGAATGTCAATCTTAAGAGCTACTTCACCCACTTGACCACGCCTCTTAATTTCCAAATGATGAATTAACTCAAAAGCAACAAGAATATTATAAGTCTACCATGAACAAGCCCAAATTGCGACGGAAAAATAATAACTGGCAAAATCCACTTCAACCGGTTCACAAGGACCTTGGCAACAATCTTACAAAGAACGTTGCATAACGCAATAGGCATCAAATCTTTTATGCTATCAGGTTGATCCTTCTTAGGAATCATAACAATATTAGTATCATTCAAAGAAGCAAGAAACGTACAAGAGTCTAACCAATGACGACATTGCTTAAAAACATCCTGGCAACAATTGCCCAACCCTTCTTAAAGAAAGTTGGGTTCATACCATCTGGACCCGAGGATTTATCAGGATGCATGCTCATAATCACATCCCAAAATTCATCTATACAAAACAGAGCGGTAAGAGTAGTATTATAACTATAAAAAATAGTAGCCAAAAAAGCGAAAAAAGCATCATAAGTAGAAGCAGTAGAATTCGAAAAGAAAAAAAAGCTCTTGGAAATACATTAAAACAATACCAGACATACCATTAGCATCAAAAGGCAATTGATCACTTTCATCTCAAAGCCCATTAATATAATTTGCCCTTCGCCTCATAGAAGCATGAGCATGAAAGAATCTAGAATTAGCTTCACCATATTTATACAAAAAATTCTTAGAACATTGCCGCCAATAAACCGCTTTCTGTGCCAATAAAGAAATTAAATTTTATCTTCATTGAACAATCTCAGTCGCGTAAGGGTACCTAGCACGCCGATGATCAATACAATCCTCCAACTCCTTTATGCGCGAAGTAAAATTAGTACCGGCTTGTCGCCTCCAATTCATTAAATTCAGACCATAAGATTTTATTTTCGATGCAATGTCCAAAGCCAAATTATCTACCCAACTTACAGTCACCACATCCATAAAACCATCTTTAGAAATTCAAGAATCTTCGAAGCGAAAATGACGAGGACAACTCAACAACATAGAGGAACTAATCAACATTAGCAAACGCTCCATGACCAAAGCATCCGTCCCGTGCCCTCATTCCCAAGTGAAGCCAAAACTCGACAAAGCAATTTCAGTCAGTTGACAATCGGTAAGGCGTTCCCAAAAACCATCAAACCAATTCGTTTCGGATAATCCCCACCGACATACTTATCATCAAGAGACTAAAAATTATTAAAATCTCCCAAGAAGACCTAAGGAAAATATTGATGACTAGCCAAAGAACGCAGCAACTGCCTACTATCACGCTCTCTAGATGCTTCAGGAAAACCATAAAAACCAGAAAGATACCAATGATATATGGTCAGGATTCTCAGTAATTAAATCGATGTGATTAGAAGAATAACCAATAGGTGAAACATTATCAATAGAATTCCATAAAAAAGCAAGACCATCGCTATGTCCAATTCTATCAACATTAAAATAATGATCATACTGCAAAGCCACACGAAGCTCTTCAATTTATTAGAATGCACTAGCATTTCAGACAATAAAATTGAAATTGGGTTTATTAGAAAAGACAATCTCTTATAAAGACAAAACTGCTCTCGGGTTGCCTAAACCCTGACAACTCCAAGCAATACAATTCATGGTTGCCAACGGGCCTTATTATTGAGACCAATCAATGATACATTGTTAGAGGGAGAGACACTACACTGAATATTAGAAACACCCGACCCATCCATTCGAATATTCTGATCAGCCCCAGCAACTGTTTTTTCGTTTCTTCAATGTCTAAACAGCAGATTCTTTAAGGCCCATTTCATCACCACCAAAAGAATGGCCCGTAATAGTATCAAATGACCAGCAGCCAGCCCATCATTGACCAAGTCAGAAGCACTCCTTGCAGTAAAAGCAGCAGATTTTACACCATTAATAGAGGGATCAATAGTTAGATTTTTTAGGAAAGAAATGCACCTATTCTAAAATTTCCCCAAAATTTCAGCTCCCATACGTAAAATTCGGTCCAAAATTATGCAAAGAATTTGACCAATTGTCCCGGCGCCATTGAGCTCAAGAATTCTTGTTTTGCTGGCGGACCTCTGCTCTTATTTCCTCCGGCCACTCTCACACCGCTTGCCCCTTCAGATAGTCCAAAAGACGATGACAACTTGTTTCACTATGCCCAAGTCGACCACACAAATAACAAACCACCGGGATTCTTTCATAAATAAACGCAACCTCAAAAAATTCATCACCTTGCTTCCTGATTTTCTTTTTCCTCATCAACGGTTCTTGAATATCAAGGCGAACCCAAATTCGCATAAAATTACGATTAACGTTAGCATCATATTCGAGGAATTCACCCATAACATTTCCCAGACTTTTCGCCAAACTCTCTGAAGCAAAACCCGTGGGCAGGTCGTGAACCAGGACCCAAAAATCAACACTGAAAAACTCAACTTTCTCTGGATCTTCCCCTTTCTCAAGCTTATGAATGAACAAAATACAGTTGTTTAACGACCACCTCCAGATATCATTTTATCATTGATCTATTTTATGCTGGCTCCTTGAATGGGTCTCCAAATCGACAACAATGTTCACTCCATAGCCACGAAGTGGATACCTGGCTCCCCACAATACCCAAATCATAATCAATATCATCCACTTGAAACTCATCCGCCCCTATTTCCAACTCCGCATCCACCTTCTCTTGTATGGATAAACGTTTAAATTCAGGATCCATATTCACTCGCACCACACAGAAATCAAAATCACTAAACAAAATAAATGGACAAGCATGAAAGTATCTTGCACAATCGGCAGAAAAACCATGCACAAACGCACGACTAACTTGTAGCAAAGGAAGAGAGAAAACGAGGGGAAGACCTTTTTTATTTAAAAAAAGATATTTTCATCTTAATCTATCGTAATTTGTAGTTAATATGTGAAAGTTTCGCATTAGGCCAATTTGAAAGCCATATAAGAATAATTTCCTGACAAATTTGAAAAACAAATTATAAATCTACTTCCATTCTATTATATACTAAATTATGACACTGTGAAAATTTTATTAAAGAATATATTTATAAAAATATATGAGCAATTAGAAAAGTTGAAGCTTGAGCAAAATTAGATTTTATTTGAATTTTTTTTTGAATTTCGACTTAATCGAATTGATTTATTCGAGTCAACTCGAATAAGTAATTCAAGTTTTGAGTTCGAGTCGAGTTGAATTTTACAATTCAAATAATTCAAATGTCAAATTAACGTAAATTACCGCTTGGTTTCTATCAATTTTGAAAATAAACAAATTGGTCTCTCAACCAAAATTTAAAAAAAAAAATTCAAAATAATTTTTTAACTTCAAAATATTTAAAAAAAAATTCTAATTTTTTTTAAATTCTAAAAATATATGAAGAAAGTTAAAATTTTAAAATATTTCTAAAAGAATAATTTTGGGACCTAAAATAAGTTAATTAATTATTCAAGTTCATCGTACTAAATCTTATTTTTTTTTCTTTAAAAAATATTTTGAATACATATGGTTTCAAATTTATGTGTTCTAACATGAAATTAGTTATACTATAACAAGATTTTAATTTAACTCGAATAATTTCACTTGATTCGATTCGACTCGAGATAAATTTTATTTCACTTGACTCAATTCGAAAAAATTTAAAATCAAGTTAAGATAATAAAATATGACTCATCAACTCAATATATTTTCACTCGATTCAATCGAACCCTCACTCCTAATGTGTTAATTTAAATTTATTTTCATAGACTTTATAAAACATAAAGAGAAAAAAGCTCCTTAAAATAATATTGTTGAAATTAAATTGGACCAACAAATGCAACCAATTGGATCAAGAACCAACAAGTGTAGTAATCCAAACATGAGATATTAAATTGGATTTTGAATGAACAGCTGGAAACCAAAATAGATTGAACCGATTAAAAAATTAATTAAACCATATATATTGAATATTTGAGGTAATTGATAAAATTTTGGCTCAATAAATTATTTTTAGCCAAATTGTCAACCCAAAAGAAACCCAATAACCCAATATGAATCAAAATAATTAAAAATAATAATTTTGAAAAATACATAAATTAAAATTATTGGGTACATGAAAATCTTAAATTTTAATACAATTTTTTTCAAAGACGTGTATACTTATCTAAAAATAAAATATTCAAATACAGATATAATCATTCATCTTCCATTTAATCTTATTAAAATAAAATTCAAAGATGTATTAATATCAACTAAAATGTAAAAGATATATAATTTCAAAAATTAAAAATATATATAAATGTTGATTACTATTTTCTGTTAAAAATGATATAATATAAAGATAATGTTAATATTCAATTACGATTTAAGAATGATAATGGTAATGTTTAATTGATTTTTATTTTATTGTTGTTATTTATGTGTTTATAATTTTTTTCCTTATTTTTAGGGGTTTTTTTCCAATTTTTATATATTTTTTGAATTTTGAATTTTTATTTTTCAATTTTTAACGAATGAAGAAAAGATAATTAACGAAATATATGACATTGAAAGTAAAAGTGTGGTTCATTCCATCAGAGATGGCCATTTTGGTGATGTGATAATTTATTTATTTAAACACGGAAATCAAATGCCGAATGTTGCTGTGGTGTAGTGGTTATCACGTCAGTCTTACACACTGAAGGTCCCCAGTTCGATCCTGGGCAGCAACATTTGTGTTCAATTTTTACGTAATGTACACATACATGCATTTTTTTAAAGAAGACAGTGAAGGCACGGATCACTACCTGAATGTCACCTCCACCCTTTACACCATCGCATATTGCTGTGTTAGTACACAAGCAACATCAGAGTTAGTGTTTTTTTTTTCCACATGTAAAGTCGTTACCGTTATCAAAATAAAAGACAGCTGACATTAAAAGTGGGAATTAGCCTCTAGTTCTCTCTATACGTTATTGATACCATTGTTGATTTTTTTATAAGAAAAACTCAAATTAAATTAAAGTTGAAAACAACTCAACGCATCAAATAAGGGAGTATTTTTAAATCTAAGCCAATAAACTTACCCCGAATACTCTGTCCTATGCGTTTCACTCATATTCAATGAAAGATTAACATTAGCCTCAAAAATGGATCTTTAACATAATAGGTAAATTCATAAACTCATAATACAAATCCAATGATAAAGTCGCTGTTACTAAACAAGCGGTTGCTTTATTCGCCTCCCTTTTAGTCTAGAAATTCTAAAAATCGAGTTAGAATAATAAAATGGGACTCGCCAACTCGAGTAATTCAAAATTATTTCATTCGATTTGATTGAATGTTCATTTGTACCAGGAAAGCCCCTATACTTAAGGGTGAATTGCATTTCCACCCCTCTACTGAAAAATAAGCAAATTAGCCCTTATACATTTCGAAACATGCAAATTAGCCTCTCCATTAAATTTTATCTGTTAAATGATGACGTGGAGTGTTAATTTAAATGGTTAAGTACTACTAATTTGGTCCCTGAACTATAGATAAATTATCATTTTGCTTTTTACAATTTTTTCTCTTAACAATAATTCTAAAATTTTAAAAATAAATATAAATTATTAAAAATATTTTAAAATAATTTTCAAAATAAAAATTATAAATACAAATTCAAAACATATATGTAAAAAAAAATAAAAATGTTTTACAAAAAAGGCCTTAAAAAAATTATCAAAAAAGGCCTTAAAAAAATTATCAAACTTTTGAGTCAAAACCCCAAAATGATCATCTCCTACAAGACTTTCTTCCCTATTTTACAAAATCCTAAAAAAATCAAAAAGATTCCCTATGCTTGATTGAAGCCATAAATAAATAAATAAATAAATATTTGATTGAAGCAAAAAATGTAACATCCGTATTTTAACTCAGGGTTAGGTACAGTGATGGATCGGATCAAGAATTAGTGCAAATTTTTTTATATAATAAATAAGAATTTTGAGTATTAAATTAGGAAGTATTTAGATCCAATAAGAAATTAGAAAATACTCCTTAGGTAGGAAAATTTTAAATAGATACATTAACTTAATTGAAAGAATAAAGAACTTGTCGTGGCCAAAATAGGAAAAATAATAAGTTAGGAGATATATAGTAGTAGAAGAAAGGAAGGAATGATCAAGAAAAAATTTAACCAAAGTATTGTATGAGTCATCCTAGGAAAAATGAAAGATGAGGAAGTACAAAGTGATAAATAACCAAATAGATATTTATTAGATGTAATGATGATGGGTAAAAGTGTAAAGATGAATGACTTAAGAACTTATTAGTAATTTGACCATTTTAATTAAAAATGTGAGATATTTTAATATAATGGTGTAGAAAGTGGGAGAAAAGATGAAAAGTTATCATCTTTTTCACCCCCAAACCATCACTTCTTTTTCCCCCCAACTTCCATCTAACTTTTCTTTTATTTCCCTTCATATCTTTCATCCATTGTTGAACCATTCAAGCTTCAAACCTTCCTTCTTCTTTTTTTTTTTTTTGAAATTTCATTAGTAAAAACTACATCTTAATCTCATGAGAAAACTTCCATGGATGGATTAAAAGAAAGAAAAACATGAGTTAGGCTTTGAATTTTCTAAGAGCTAAGGTAAGAGATGATGAATTATTATGGCATACATGTTTATTTTCATTAACTAGCATAGGAAAATTATATGATTTTAGTTTTAACTTATAAATAATATAGTTTTATATGAAATTGAAGATAAAGAAAAGAAAAGAGAGGATAACATTGAAGGAAAAGAAAAGGAGAAGGCCAATGAATGAAGGAAGAAGAAAATACATCATAACCTCAACATTTTTGTTGTAAGTACTACAAGATTTTTTTTAAATTATTTTTATTTAAATGCTTATATTGTAATATGGAATTACTTAGAATAGATATGTAGAATATATATATTTATATTTATATTTGTAAATAGATAATAAAAAGGGGATTAGATTATGAAATTATGAAATTTGTAAAGAAAATTATAGGTGGAGAATATGAAACGGTATATTTGTTTGAGCACTAAGTAATGATGTTGTGGTAAGAGTATGTGTAAAAATGGTGTGATACTTGTGATTTGTGAAATGGGGACTAAATTGTAGATGATGGAGAAATGTGAAATCTTTTCCGAAATACTTATGTAAAGTATTTAAATGTATGAAATTCAACTTTTACGCCCAAGTAGACAAAATTAGAACTACTAAGATATTAATGGCATGCCATTAAGGGACCTTAGCGTGCTCTCCGATTATTAGCACCTTAGTACTCTCCGTTTAGCACATTCGTGCTCTCTGTATAGCACTTTAGTGCTCTCTGTTCAATAGTGCATAATAATGCACCTCTGTATTTTTTCTGTATATCCGGTGTATTCTATAAAGTCTAATCTAGGCTAAGAATATGAGTTGTGAATAAAAGTGAATCATCAATGTGTTGAGGTAAGTTTGATACCATACAAAAGGTAAGTTAAATTTTATTAAAGTAAGGTATAATTGAAGAAACTTGTATGTGTGTAAATATGTATTAATTGAATAAGTTTAAAAAAAATTATGTTATGATTCATTTACCTATTTATTCTTGTAGTGCTTATTAAGCCTCCATCGGCTTAATGCGCTTATTTTTAAGCATAGGTACAATTAGACTCGAAGAGATAGAGTCGGGTTAGGAGATCCCTCATCTCATCACATCCCCAAGAGCTCTAAGAATAGGTATTATATTTTGAGTTAAAATGACATGTACACAGGTAGACTAAATATGTTCCCAAGTGTTAGGGACTAAAATACAAACTCTTGAAACTCTATCTATTTTGGTTTTACTTCAAGTATTTTGATTCTATATGAAATGAATTATTGAGGTTATAAGTATGTTTGCAAATATGGTTTGTTAATGTGATAATTGTGATCGATTTGGAGTTGTTTTAAGTAGTTCAAATGCATCTTGAATTGGTCTTAAGTGTTGAGTTGAATCCAATATATTGCAGGGGGTTTTAGTGAAATTTTAAACTGGTTTTTGCCAAAATTTACCCAAGGTATCGATACCAAGGGTATAGGTATCGATATCTAGGCTTTGAAATACAAAATTGCCAAAATAGAATGTGATTTTGGTATCGTTTTTAACATCGGTATCAATATTGAAGGCTAGGTATCGATACCTACGTCTGAGGTATCGATACCTTCATCAAAATTTGAATTTTCGGAGTTCCAAAATGTCATTTTGGTATTGATTTTGTGCAGTGGTACGGATACATTTTTAAAGGGTATCGATACCTTTTGTTTTGGTATGGATACTTTTCCCTGTTTTGAGTAGAAACAATGTTAAAATCATTTCCAAACATAATCTAACATCCAATAATGACCCCACACGTTTATATTAATAATTTTTGGGTTAAATAAGTTAAAATACTATGTATAAATGTTTAAATTAAATAGTGTCTAGCCAAAACCATTTTGGCACCAAATGTAATAGCCTTATACTGGGTCCGTATGATCGGACTAGGTATAGGGGTGTTACAAAAAAATTCAACTAAACGTTTTGATTACTTACTTTCAAATTTCTCATGTTTTGGTTAATGTTCAGTTTCATTCTTCATCGCCCATGCTTCCAACTAAAAGGTACATAAAAAATTATTTAATGTTTACTTTCTTCTACTTTAGTGAATATTCATTTTCGTATCTCCTGATTGTGTGTAACCACTATTACAAAATTTTGATTACTCATTTTCACATCCCTTAGCTATTACAAACTTTCTCATTTGAAGATCTTATTGTTTATTATCCTAAGAAGCTTTAATTTTAAGTAACTAAGTTTAACAATTTCTAGGTTTTGAATTTTTAATATAAATTTCTATGTTAACAAGGACTTCATGGGTTTTGCAATTTTAGAAAATAATGTTTTAAATTTATGAGAGGAAATAAAAGATAAAAAGTGAAATTTTAATTTAAAATAAAACCTCAAAGTCATTAATACATCTCTTAAGGTGGAGAAACAGTTAAAGGAGCTCTTTGTCTTCATCCTCTTCTTCGTCACCAAAGAGATGCAAAATCGAAAGATTTTATTTACTGGCAAAGTGTTGTTTCTTTGGTTTGATTGTATTTCAACAGTAATAGAATCATGATTTTTTAAAATGTGTGCTTTTAAAATTACACTGGAGAGCTTCTTCAATATGTAAGATTAGTGTCTCATTGCATTAAATAGTTCTCATCAAATCAAGAATCTTATTGAATTTGAAAATGTTTCCCCATTATTGAAAAATGAGTGAATTTCTAAAAAAAAAAAATTTTAAATTACTAGATTAGACTTCTTCTTCTTTTTTGAAAATTTACGAAATTAGGCCAAAATAAAGAAAACGCTTCCAGCTGGAAGCGTTTTCAACGAATTTGTAGTTGGAAGCATTTTCAATGTATTGACAGAAAATCGCTTCCAACTGAAAACGCTTTATGCCCCTAATATTTTATTTTATTTGGTGCCACCTCTTGTGAAAATTAAACTTATAAAGCAAGTCTTTTTATGGACTTCAAGTCTCATTTCTCTTATTTTCTTAAGCGATGTGGGGGATATGGATCTATATAAACTCATTATCCATTTGAATTTATTCCTTAACAATGTTAAATTGCTTATTTTATTAACTGACAACATAAAATTAAAGCTTACACTTAATTCTTGAAAATTAAAGACAAAACTTTGTACAATATTAAAGTCTAACAAAATATATTTTGTTATCTTTAAATGTTATCATTTTGCTTGAGATTGTTCAGATTATAATTTGAGGGGGTTGGTCATTAGACAACTAATTATTTATCTTTAAATTATTTTTTAGGGTAATTCGGGTAAATAATTCATGTTATTTATTTTATATTTTTTTATTTCCTTTCATTTTTTAATCATGAAAATTTTATACATTTGTACCGTATTTATGTCATTTTTCGTTTTATAATAATGTATTAATTATATTTAAAAATATTATTTACACTTGCAAATTATTTATCTTTTTTTTACAAATAAGAAAAAAATAAAAATATTCTCATAATAAAATAATTTTTTTTTGTAAATATGTAAAATTATTTAAGTAATTTTCTTGATTGATTTAGTCTGAACTCGACACTAAATCTATATTATTCTTTTCTTTTATGTTTTATAGGAAAAGAGGTAAGAGTTGTTTCATGTTTGAATCTAAAATTATGTGTTAATAGAAGACTAAATAATAATACAAATTCTTTGTCACCGAATTATTTATTGACCAATGTACTTTTTACTTTTAGAAATATAGAGAAATGTAAAAATAATATCTATTTTAATATATTTAAAAATGAAAACTAAAATATGTGTCACTATATTATCTCTATTAATTTTCACACTTTAATATCTATATACAAAATCTTATGTGTTACTATATGTGTAAGTTTGTCTTTCTTTTTTTATTGGACTTTTTTTACAACGATAATATTTGTATAAGAGTTTATAATGTTTTATTTTGTTAGAGTTTAATGTTGTACAAAGTTTGTTTTTAAATTTTAAAAATTAAGAGTAGCCTTTAATCTTATGTTGTTAGTTAAAAGAGTAAGCAATCTCATATTGTCTAGGAACAAACTGCAAACGGATTACGAGTCTATATAGACCAATATCTCAAATCGCTTAAAAAAACAAGGGAAATGAGACTTGGGGTCTATATAATTATAAAGACTTCTTTTATAAGTTTTATATTCACAAGGGGTGGCACCAAAAAAAAAGATATTAGGAGCAAAAATCGCTTATAGCTAGAAGCGTTTTTCTATCAATACACTGAAAATGCTTCCAGTTGCAAATCCACTGAAAACGCTTCCTTTAAAAAATAGCACTTTTCAAAAATTCACTCCGTAAAAAGAGCTCAATTTTCCAAAAATAAGAAAAAAAAAACATCATGATTCACTAAAAATGAGCTTCTTTAAATTTAAGGTTTGACTTTAATAAATATGGATTTGGTTTTGTTTTAAAGGAAATCTGACTTTGATTTCTTAAGAAAAAAAGATAACAAAAGATAATAAAAAAAATTGATAGCACATTGTGTAAAACCCTCTAACCTCAAACCGTCGCCGAAACAAGATTACAGAACATTACCGGACCTATCAGACAATTTACAATTAATTCAAAATAAACGACATTCATAACTTGATTTAATTATAAAATCCCTATAATGGACCCTCGAGGTCCAAATCACACGTTAGAACCGAATCGGGACTTATTCGGGAACTCCGATTGATTTTTTTTGTCCGAACTCAATATAACCCCTTTATAAATATCTAACATTCCCTACAAATTCAAATCAAGACCAATCCAAACAAATCAATTCATGAATTTATACATCTCTAATTATCAAACTCATAATAATATAAAATTCTAACAATTTTTTTTTATGTTTATAACAATCTAACATAAAATGTCTAATTGATTCATTTAGATTATCATTTAACAAAATTGCCCAAAACTATGATATAGACTATGTTTAAGACATATGTAATTGTATGGAACAACCATTACCATCATTTATCATTAATATTTATGTATCAAAATAACAACAAATTACAACCTAGGTACATGCCATTTTCAAAAGAGAAAAGTACATCACCACGTATTTGAGTTCGAGATTGGCTTGAATGGTGAGTCGTTAATCACTTTAGTACCTAACCTGCGTACGGAAACAAATCGTACGCTGAGTATGCACTCAGTGGTATTTTTATAAACCAACACTTAAATAATTATAAAATACATATATAACATTACTCAAATTCAATAACTATTTAAATATTCAACTTTTAATCCAGTGCTCTATTTTAATTCAAACTCAGTATCAATCATTATTTTTTAATAACAATTATTTGATTATTGTTATTCAATAACAATTAGTTATTCAGTCCAGTAATACAATCATTTAGTTATTCAGTGCAATAGTTTACCCCTATTAACATAACTCGGACTTAGACGGATACACAGATACAACCAACACACCAGTACGACACTCAGTGCCTCATCGGCTTTGCGAAAAAATGATAGTAGTACAAAGATTTAGTACCTCATCGGATTAAACCGAAGTAATAAGATAAAGATGACGACACACAAGGTGCCTCATCGACTCGAAGTCGAAGTAACAGTACGACACTTATAGTGCCTCATTGACTCAAGGTCGAAGTATCCCTGAACACTTCCAATCCTATGGTATGCCAACTATATCCGACTCAGCCCGATATAGTTAATAGGGTATTTCAATTCATTTCTCAATTCACAGTAATTAATCATTTCAATAGTCATTTCACAATAATTACATACTCATATACATTTAATTCAATATCAAAACACTAATACTTACCTTAATATCTTTCCATACACATATAATAATAATAATAATAACAACAATTTAAATGTTAAGTTCGATTTATAGAAATACAAACCGTAATTCTTAGATTACTCTTCGTCAACCTTCTCTTTTCCTTTCTTTGTCGATGTCTCGGGTTCTTTGTTAACTACGAAAATAAAAATAAAAATAAAAATAATTTATATTATTAATACAACACTAATTTATATTGAATAATTGAATTTTTATTCAATTTCTACCTTACTTTCAATTAGGTCCTTACTAACTCATTCACTTTACTAACTTAATTTATACTTCATTCTTATTCAAATTCCTTCCATATTCTACTTATCTAATGTTCATAATAAAACCCTAATTTAAAACTTCTTTCAATTTAATCCCTACAACACAAAACTTATAGCCTAGTTTACAATTTAATCCTTAATCAATTCTAACTTAAAATTCATTCAATTAAACCCCTAATTAATTATTTTGTTCAACATGAACTATGTTGAAAAACCTAAAAACTTCCAAAACCTCAACTTAATTTCAACAAAACTTTGTTCTAAAACTTCTAAAATATCAAATTTAAGTAAAAAGGACTTAATTTAACTTACCATTTAAACTTCAAGCTTTAAACCCTAAATTTTCCCTTTCATTTTTCTTTCCTATTCTTTCTTCCCCTCTTCGAATGTTCGAATGGCTTCTGCTGTTCTTTTTATTTCTTTTACTTCTTCTTCTTTTTTTTAGTTTCTTTTATTTACTTTATTTTATCTACTTTATTGTTTTAATTATTTAATAATTAATATAATATCAATATAAAATATCTTATTCTTAAATTTTAAGTAAATAAATTATTTAATTACATTTGTACATATTTATATTATTACACTTGTATAAATTTTGTACCATATATTTGTCAATTATCTTATTTATTTAATAAAAATCTATTTAACAACAAATAATAATATTACAAATGTACATATATATTTTATTCATAAATGTACAATATCATCTATACCATACACTTGTATAATTCAATTAATTATCTAATAATTATCTTTTACTTAAAAAAATAAATAATAAATATCTTATACTTGAATAATACATGTATTACAATTGTATTTATTTTAATTAATACACTTGTATTAAATCATTACCATACATTTGTCTTTATTTAACTTATTTCATAATATAATAATAATTATTATAATTTATAATTTAATATTAAGCCTTAATAATTTTTAATTAAATATCATGTAATATCTTCAATTCAATCAACTTAAGCCGCCTCATATTTATGAATTGGCTTAATTGCCATTTTGACCTTTTATACTTTCTTTTAATCTACAATTCAATTTTTACACCTTATTCTATTTTGTCCTTTTTCCTAATTTCTCTTAATTAAACTAAATTCATCTAGTTAAAATTTAATTAGACACATTACTAGACTCATAATTACTCCTAATAATTATTTACGGACTCGGTTTACTAAAACGAAGGCCTGATAATGTACTTTTTTTATGCCCGTAAATTTTGGGTCATTAAACATTGTTTTAAAAAATTAATTTTTTAAATATTTTTACTGTAAATTTTAAGATTTTAAAAAAAATTAGAATATGATTAAATTTTTTTAAAAGTATCAAAATAAAATTTTAGTTGTAGTTCAGGTGCTAAATTAGTAATTCATCATTTAAATTAATGTGCGATAACGTTAGTGAATATTATGTAACTTTTGAAAGTTGGATGAATGAAATGTAATTTTAAACAAAATTTAGGGACAATTAGTGTAGTTTACCCTAAATATTTTGTGTTTTATCCTAACTTTTTAGAGTTCCTTTTGTAAGTGACTGGAAAGAGTGTACTATTTTTCTTATTTTAATATGTCACATGGGTTAGTTTTTGGGTTATAAAACGTTAAAAATGATTTTTTAAAGATATTTTTCAAAATTTTAGAGTTAGGACTAAATTGATAGATTTTACAAATGTTGAGAGTCAAATTTATTGAATTTTTTAGAACTAGAACTAAAATGAAAAATTTTGTAAATATTGAGCGCTAAATTTTTTGAATTTGTTAACATAATTTTTAATAATTTTAATAGTTTATATTTATTTTTAAGATTTTTGTTTAGTTTTTAGAATTATTGTTAAGAAAAAAATAAAAAAAATATTTTGTTATAATTTAGGGACCAAATTAGTAATTAATCATTTAAATTAATATTTCACGTCATCATTTTTTTTTTTGAAAATTTCAGATTGGGCTTTGTATTAAAGAAAACAATTGTACATAGTAGAGGTCCAAAAGAAAAGAATCAGAAAAACTATAAAAAAAAATAGCAAAATAAACGAACCAAAAATCTAAAGTGGCCCAAAACAGAACAGAAAAAATATCTAGATATTTTCCAAAGAGTCTAGAATCAAAAAAAATGCACCTAATAAATGCCCAATCAGAAAGTACTGAGACCTTTCCTGTCATCTGAATATCATTTTTGCTTTTCTTTTGACGGTTCAGTTTTTGGGAAAGTTGTTTCTTTGCAAAATCGATTCATTTTCTTTTCTTTAACTTTCCTCTCAGTTCTCTTCTTCTCCGATCCTTCCTTAGTCTGGTTCGCGTTGCCAATCGATCCTTCGTTGATTTTCAGCATATCCAGGGACACTCATTTCCAGGTATATCTTCTCCTCACTTTTCAGTGTTTCTGTTGCCAAAATATGAGAAGAACATTTGCAGATCTTGGTGTGTGTTTGAACTTGAATCTTTTAGATCTGTTTATTTTTTTGTTGAATATCATATATGTATGCTCCAATATGTGACCGATCTTGACTCTTACATTTACATTTCTTGATTATTGTGAGAGAGTCTCCTTCGACTATGATCTTCGGCCAATCCTTTTCGAAACCCACTTGGACTACTCTTCGGCATGTGATTGCTTTAACTGCAAAGTCAGAGTATACCCCTTGATGGATCTCTTAACATGATAGTAATACTACTCATTCTTCATTTCTGACCACAATACTTGAAGCTGATTGGTGGTGAATCCCATCATACGCACCATCAAAATTGATTTTTACAAACTCCCTAGGTGGGTAGCTCCATCTTCTTATCTCTTTTCCTTTTACTGGATTTTTCCTTTGAAGACTATTAAGTTCAGCTATGTAGTTGTTGATGAAGTTTGCTATTTCTTGGCCTGTACTATTTTTCTTTTCATGCATTCTTTTGTTTCTCTCTCTCCAGATGGCCCAAAGTATACAACAGAAGAGGCGACGGGGGCTTGGTGTAAACTGATCAAAGATCCTTGTAATCCACTATACAAAATCCATGTTTGTATCCATGAGAATATTCTGAATTTTTAATATTGTCCAAACTTCCACTATCATAGGACATTCGCGAAAAATATGGTCGATTGTTTTAGTTGTTTCTTCACATCGGGGGCATCTTGTATTACTGACAAGCTTTTTGTACTACATATTAACCTTTGTAGGCAAATAGTTCCATGAGATTCACCAAATTGTAACCTTGATTTTAGTTGGTAGATTTAGGAGTCAAAGTGTTTTGTAAAAATTTCTGTAGGCATTTTGTAAAGCATAAGCTCTAAGAATATCATCAAAAGTTTGTAATAGTTTATAGGCGCTGCGGACCGAAAACTCGTCCGAATATTCTCCTCCCCAGACAAGAAGGTCATCGTGAGGTGTGCTTGCCAAAGGGATCCGGAGGATGTTTCCAGCATCTTCCCCTGATAAGGTATTGTTGATTAGTTCTCTTTTCCAAATTCTCACATTACTATCGATCAGCTCACTGACTTTAAAATCTTGCATAATATTAACAACTGAAGATAATCTGAAATTAACTGCATCTGGAATCCAAGCATCATCATTTATAGAAATATTTGTACCTGTACCAACCTTCTAGCATATTCCTTTTTCCAAAATACCTTTTGTTGCCCAAATACTCTTCCATATATAAGAACTTGTGTTTCCCAACCGAGAATTTAAAAAATGATCATTCGAAAAATATTTTGCTTTAAACACGCGTAACCAAAGAATCCTGATTATTGATGATCCTCCACCCTTGTTTAGCTAGTAGGAAGACATTCAATTGCAACATGTTTCTAAAGCCCATTAAACCCTCCTCTTTTGATGGACACATAAACTTCCACTGACACCAGTGTATCCCTTTTCTTCAATTTCCTTTTTGCCACCAAAACTTAGCGAATATATTTTCTAAATCCCCACATAAAGATTTTGGTAAAAGAAAACAAGACATAGCATAAGTTGGTATTGCTTGAAGCACCAATTTTATAAAGACCTCATTCCCCCTTGTGACAGTAACCTTGTACTCCAGCTTTCAATTCTCAAATTAACTCTATCTTTTAGATTCTGAAAAGCTTCCTTCTTCCGTCTTCCTACCACATTAGGGAGTCCTAGATATTTTTCTAGATTGGTGGAGTATCTTACGCCTAGTATACTTGATATCTTTTCTTTGTCCCTTTTTGTTGTATTTGAACTATAGAAGATCGTCGATTTGTTAAAATTCACGCATTGACCTGAGCACTGTTCATATTCCTTCAGGATTTCTTTTAATATTATTGCTCCTCTTCTTGTAGCTTCACCAAACAGAATATAATCATCTACAAATAGTAAATGTAATATTTCTGGTCCTCTTCTACTAGCTTCACTCCCTTCATCAATCCCTCACTTATTGCCATTCTTATTAAAGACGAGAGTCCCTCACTGCATATCAGAAAAATAAAAGGGCTGAGTGGGTCACCCTGACGAAGCCCTCTAGTAGGTTTAAAAATATTTCCTCTCCTCCCATTAATATTCACTGTGTAAGAGACTGTAGAAATACATTTCATAATTAAATCCATCCATTCCTTTGCAAACCCCATTCAAAGCATAACTTCCTTTTGGAAAATCCACTCAACTCTATCATAAGCTTTGCTCATATCTAATTTTATTGCCATAAAACCTTTTTTCCCAGTTCATTTTTGACGTAACGTATGTAAAAGTTCGTATGCTACTAGCACATTGTCAATAATTAACCTTCTAGGAACAAAAGCACTTTAAGCGCTATCTATACATCTTCTAATGACTTCCTGAAGACGGTTTGCAATTATTTTTGTGACAATTTTGTATATAACTGTAGGTCTAAAATTGACAAGACTTATAGGGTTTGGAGTTTTTGGAATAAGCACAATATTTGTAAGGTTTAGAGAGACAAAGTCCTTCCCATCATTTAGAATTCCCAAACAGAAGCTTTCAATATATTTACCTACAATGTGCTAAAACTTCTGAAAGGATAATGCCGAATAGCCATCACAACCTGGTGCTTTAGTGGGCCTCATACCTTTCAAAGCTGAAAAAACATCTTCTGTCGTATATGTTATTGACAAATCTATATTGATATCAGACGAAATATTAGTATTAATTCCCTTTAGTAGTGGGATAAATTCCCAACTCCCTTTGACGAAAATAAATTCTGAAAGTAATTTGAGGCGGTTTCATTAATTGCTGACTCATTAGAAATTTCCCTCCCTTTTGATTCCAGCCTAGTAATATTGTTGATTCGTCTTCGGACTAAGGCATATTTGTGAAAAAAGGCAGAATTTTTATCTCCTAATTAAAGCCAATTAGCTCATGCCCTTTGTTCTCAATACATTTCTTCTTTATCAATCTCCATATTAAGTCGAATTCTGGTATCAATTAGCTTTGCCATTGTGCCATCATCCCTATCCCTTGCCATTAGATCTTCAAGTTCCTTTGTGAGCTTATTCCTTATACCATCTCGATCTTTCTTCAACGAACTTGCCCATATTATCAAATTGACTTGCAGCCTTTCAAGTTTTACAACAATAGATCCATTTGATGACTCCCAAGATTTTTTGATTTCTTGTTTAATAGATTCCTCCATGGTCCACCACACTTCAAATTTGAATCTTGGGATCCCCTTTTTACTATTCTCATTATTAGTAGTAATAAGAAGAGGGCAATGGTCTGAAATCGAGTGTGTTAAATGGTGGATATTACATTTTGGAAAGAGATGCATCCATTTTTCATTCGCAACGCCCCTATCCAGTTACTCTTTAATATTTGTTTCCGGTAGATTCCCTCTCTCCCATGTAAACCATACCCCCGTGTAGCCCAAGTTCATTAATTGACATTCTTCTAAGACCTCACAGAAAGATTCCATTCTTTTCTCTTCCCTCGATTGACCTCTATTTTTTTCAAAAGAGTACATTATTTCATTAAAATCTCCACATACCAGCCAATGGTGGTTTCGCTCTTGACCCAACTTCCTCAGCAAATTCCACGAAGCATTCTTATTATTAGCATAAGGTGAGCCGTAAAACCCTATAAATCTCCACTCCTCATTGACGCTGGCCTCCTTTACCATCACATCAATATGACTTTTTGAGAAGTTTTTTAGACAAACCGTAATTTCTAATTTCCATGCCAGACAAATTCCACCTCGAGAACCTTCTGCTCCTAAATCGATCCTATACACAAAATCACATCTCCTTCTAATTTTCTCCATATGCTTTTCATCTATTTTGGTCTCCATAAAGAAGACCATTTGGGGTTTGTGTTGCTTCAAAGAAATACCAAGCCTCCGTGACCGCCAGTAGACTCCCAATCCACGACATTCCAAAGATATGATTTTCATTGTGCTCGCTTCAGAGTCGCTTTTGTTTTGGTTGGGAAAATAAACTAGTTGAAAATTTTTTTGCTGACAAATTTGTGTCTCCTTTAATATGCAAATCTTGTCCATCATGCTTCATCATTTTTTGCTTCATCTTCACGGGTTTTTCCTGCATAGCCATCTTCAATTTCTGTATCTGCTGATTTTCTATTTTTCAATAAACTATCTCTATTATAATGATCCATCACTCTTTCTGAATCAACTCTTTTCCAACTAGATTTCTTGACTAGTTTCAAAAGTTCTGGCCAAGTATTGTTCTTCCCATTCACTTTCTCTTCCACGGCCCTCTCTTCTTTCTGCAACTTCATCACTTTCTCTGATTCTGTAGATTGTGAACTATCCTGGATTTTTTGGGTCATAACACTTTCAGCCTATTTTTGTAAATTCAATCCAAGAATCTTCTCAATATTACCTATGTATTAACATTGAGCCTACATCTTCTT
The DNA here is from genome assembly GCA_025698465.1 of Gossypium longicalyx. NCBI lineage: Eukaryota > Viridiplantae > Streptophyta > Magnoliopsida > Malvales > Malvaceae > Gossypium > Gossypium longicalyx. The sequence continues at coordinate 65,385,523 of CM047001.1, read as the reverse complement.
CGATAGGGAATTAAACTTTAGACTCTCTCTTCCAATTAAGTTTAATTCTGCTTTTAATGCTAAAGAAAAAAAAGGACCATCTCTAATTTTGTTTTTTTTACAGGAGATAACTCGATGCATTCTTTAATACCATGCCCCATCTTCCAACAGCCAAAGCAGAATGTCGGTAATTTTTCATATTTAAAAGAAATCCAAGACTTTCTTTGTTTGTTTATTGAAACAAAGATACCTCTGTGTAAGGGTTTCTACACATCTAATTGGATTCTAATTCGACGAAATTCACCATTAACTTCAAATATAAGAACACCCCAAAAAGTGACACCAATAGCATGCAGTAAATCTTTTTTTGTCAGATTCTGGTAAACATAGACCAATCTTAATCCAAAACAAGGATGAATTAAGTCGGATCTGACTTATTTCTATCGGTTTAGTCAGCCGATCAAAAAGCACTAAACTTTTTCGAAATAACCATGGCTGCCCCTCCATAACTGTTTCCAAATCTTTTTCACTTTCAAACACGATCAAGAATAGATTTTGCCCTACCAATTGGATCTCAAATTTTATCCTTGTTTTTCATATACTCTTCATCTATGCCTTGACGCTATCCGGATTATAAGATTTCTTTGTCCATATAGTACAGAGTAGGGTTGGCTTTTCGCTTAGTACCACCATCAAACTTTTAACTGATAACTGAATGAGTTTTTCTGTCATGAGGGAAATCTCCTCCCCTTCAAAACCATCGCCGCCACCACTTTCCTTCATCCTATGCCGCAAAAAAACTATTTTCGCTAGGATACTAAGCAAAGCACTATTGGCTAGGGTTTCTACTAAGGATGAACAATCAAAAGAAAGAAAATTAAACTAAATGAACAATTATCATTTGATTGGTAAAATTTAACTGAGGGTTTAATTTGCACGTTTCGAAATGTATAAAGACTAATTTATCCATTTTTCAGTAGAAGAGCCGAAATGCAATCCACCCTTACATATAAAGACTTCCCTAACACTTTTACTGCAAAAATAAGTTATGAATCAAGAGATGTTATTAACATATAACTTATTCTTTAAATTTAATCATAACAATAAACTTGTAAAATATCATATGACAAAAAATAACAAGAAATATGATAAGCACATAACCAAACTTGTCAATATCTAATTAAAACGATATATATATATAAACCTTACATATAATTATTCTGTAGAAATAGAAGTATAAACCTATAAAATTATTTTTAATATATAACATTGTATACGTATCTAAAAAATGAAAAATAACTTATTAAGAAATTCTCATGTATATGCGCGTGATTAGGATTACTTCTAATTTGAAAATGTTAAAGGAATTTACTTTTTCTTTTCCAATTTTTCAATCTTAGCCTATCATACATTAGAATTAGGATAAAAACTAGAAAGGATTACCATGAGGATTTTACCATTAAATTGAGACTTGACAACCATTAAAATCTATTGCTGAAATCCTAAATTAAGCATTTTTAGCAAATGAGATAACTTTTAATTATTGTTCATGTTTGGATTTGCTATGGGGAAATTGAAAGTGGAGAGTCACCTTGTTGGGTGTTTAGGCAATGGTAACAGTGATATGAGTTAGGAAGTTGGAGGAGGAAGGAAAGAAAAAAAAGAATGAAAAGATTCTCTATAAAACCCCTAACCCGTATCCGTCGGCGGACTAGGGTTAAGAGGCATTACAAGACATATCAGAATATTTCGCAATCATTTCACAATCAAAAGTCATGCATCAGCATATCACATTCAAATATCAACATAAAGTCCCTTTCTTAGGTCAATGGGACCTTAAACATGCATTAGGAAGAGGTAGGGACTAAACCGAACACATACAAAATTCCCAAATAATTAAAAAAATTTCATGGAATCACAGGTCACACGCCTGTGTGAATAGCACGCTCGTGGCGTAGGCCGTGTGAAAACAGGGCATACATATTGGCTTATACCACACGGCCGGAGACATGCCCATGTGTCTTGGCCGTGGTCGAAACTGACTTAGGTCACACTGCCGACCACACGCTCGTGTGTCTAGCCCATGTACCCTTCGAAATGGCCACAAACGCCCATGTACCAAGGCTGTGCGCCTCATACGGCCACAGACACGCCTGTGTGTCTAGGCCGAGCTCGAGACTGACTTTAAATTGTAGGACTACCCTAGGGGACACATGGCAATGTAACATGATCGTGTGTCACACACGGCTGAGACAAACGACCATGTCTCTGCCCTTGTGGACAAAAATAGGCTACTTGAAAAGCCATTTTTCCACTCTATATACATAAGCTTTTAAAACCACATTTCATAACCCAATATGCAACCAAAACATTTCCAAAACAAGCATCACTTATACATCAATATCATTAATCATTTTCATACATAATTTCAACTACTAATTCCATGTAACTAGTTCATAGCTTGAATACATGATTCATATCACAATTATAACCATTTCAACCACAAAACTAACTTACCAAAAAGACCATTTCAACAGGCCATATATATATATACACCAAATTTACCATTTTTGCATCACATATCATATACCAAAGTCAAACAATAAGATCAACCATAATCAAGCCATATCTCATGGCATGATTTACACATCTCAAAACATACCACATTAATTCTAGCCTATATATATTTTCAAAAGGTACCAAAATAATATATATTTTCAAAAGGTACCAAAATAATATTTGATAGTGTGGTGATGATCCTCGATGATCCCCGAGCTTCTGGTAGCTTCGATATCTAAAAACAATTGAAAACACACACAAAGTAGGCTTTCTAAAGCTTAGTAAGCCATATACAAATAAACTTATCATTTTAAGTATATAAGCATCATAAAATACATATACTTCATAGCCAAATACTATCACAAGCCACATACTTCATATAAATTTCACATATTCCCAATTCATTTGCGCATATAGCATATTTCTCATACTTATATCTTATATCATCACTTGCATATATACTTACTTCTCATTAGCAAATGTTGAACACATCTCTACGTGCCTGAATCGGTTATTCATTCATTCAGTCACGTATTTCTCAGAATGCCCGTTGAACCGTACGGAAATGAATAGGATACGCGGATAGCTCGAAAAGCTCGTACAATGCTAACGTCCCAGACGTGGTCTTACATGTAATCAAATATCGATGCCACTGTCCCAGAGTAGGTCTTACACAAAATCAAATACGATGCCGATGTCTCAGACATAGTCTTACACGTAAATCTCAAATCGATGCCAACGTCACAGACGTGGTCTTACAGGAAATCACATATCAAAAATCGTATGTCATGACATATGTATCCTAACTATTCCTATGGTTCATACGGGACTTTCTGGACGTCGCCACATTATCAGAACTTCCTCGTATTTCTCATACTCAACTCAAATAACCATTCATCATAATTCATTAACATATAAGTAATAATAATTCAATTCAAACACATTTATTTGTATACCGACTTACCTCGTACGGAAATAAGCGGAAACAAACGGCTGTTCAACGACTTTCGACTTTTCCCGATCTAATTATATTTTCTTTGGTTCTTGATCTAAACACATTCAAATTTAACTATTTTATTCAAAAAATCATTCAATTAAATCCATATATACATATTTAGTGCACTTTACAAATTGGCCCTCATATTTTTACATTTTGACACTTTAGTCCCTATTTCATAAAATCACAAAATATGCATAATTTCCTTTCACACAAGTCTAGCTGAATTTTCCTTTAACTCATACAAGCCCACATATTTCATTTATTTCACATTTTAGCCCCTCAATTTCTTATTTTCACAAATTAGTCTAAAATACTCAAATTCATCAAAAATCCCAATACAAAACATAGTAATCTAACACATATCTTTCATTTTCTATCATCAAACTTTAATAATTCATCATCAAACATTCAAAAAAACATGAGCTCATCAATAGAAACTTTTAAAATCATCAAAAAATTTAGAAATTAAGGTACGGGATAGCTAGTACTCAAAGCAACGATCACAAAAACATAAAAATAATTAAAAATCGAGCTAAAACCGTACCTTAATCAAGAATTATACTAGCCAAAATTCACAAGCCCTAAAATGGCTTCTTCCTCTTCAAATTTTGGTGATGAAAGATGATAATAATGTGAATTTTAACTTTGTTTTATTTTAATTAACCTTAAATACCCAATTACAAATTTAACCTTTGTAATATAATATGAAAACCTTATATTATAAACCCATAACCATCCATCACATTTTTTAATGGTTAAATAACCACATAAGGACCTCATATTTAATCAACCATAGTAACTAGACACCTTTATCAATTAGAATGCAACTTTTGCATTTTACGCGATTAAGTTCTTTTATCAAATCGAGCACACAAACAATAAAATTTTCACACGAAACTTTCACACTTTCATATTCTCATGCTGTAAACACATAAAATAATATTAAAATATTTTTCTGACTCATATTTGTGGTCCCAAAACCACTATTCTGATTAGGGTCTAAATCGGGCTGTTACAACTCTCCCCCCTTAGGGATTTTCGTCCCCGAAAATCTTACCAATGAATAGGTTTGGGTAATGTTCTCTCATAGCATCTTAGGGCTCCCATGTAGCTTCTTCAATTCCGTGCCAATGCCATAAGACTTTCATTAAAGAGATTTTCTTATTTCTCAATTCTTTAACCTCGCGATCTAAAATTCAGATAGGTTCCTCTTTATATGTCATATCAGACTTAATTTCAATCTCAAACGGAGAGATCACATGCGAAGGATCAGATCGATAATGTCGAAGCATGGATACATAAAACATATTATGAATCTTTTCTAGTTCAGATGGCAACAACAATTTGTAAGCAACCGGCCCGATACGCTCAATAACCTCATACAGCCCAATAAATCTTGGACTCAATTTGCCTTTACGACTGAATCGAAGTATTTTCTTCCACGGTGATACTTTCAAAAACACTTTGTCTCCAATCTGAAACTCAATATCTTTCCGTTTCAAGTTTGTATATGATTTCTTACGATCTGACACTGCTTTCAGACTATTTTCAATTTCTTTGATCAAATCAATCTCGTGTATCTTATTCTCACTAAGCTTAGTCCAATAAAAAGGTGTTCGACATTTTCTACCATATAAGGCTTCGTACAGTGCCATTTTAATGCTCGATTGAAAACTATTATTATAAGAAAATTCAATCAATGGCAAATACTGTTCCCACGTACTTTTAAACTCAAGAATGTAACATCTCAACATATCTTCAAGGATCTGAATAATCCACTCGGATTGACCATCCATCTGTGGGTGAAAAGTAGTACTGAAGTGTAATTTCGTACCTAAAGCCTCTTGTAGTTTCTTCCAAAATCGCGAAGTGAATCTTGGATCTCTATTTGACACAATAGACAATGGCATCCCGTGCAATCTTACAATATCGAAAATATATAACTCAGCTAATTTATCAACCGAGTAATCAAATCGTACTGGAATAAAATGAGCTAATTTCGTTAATCGGTCACCTACAACCCAAATCGCATCTTTCTTTCTCAGAGATAAGGGCAAACTTGAAACAAAATGCATCGTTATTCTATCCTATTTCCACTCTGGAATCATAATCGGTTGTAACAAACCAGATGGCACCTGATGTTCAGCTTTAACTTGCTGACAGATCAAACATTTCGAAACAAAGTTAGATATATCTCTTTTCATTCCAAACCACCAGTAATGATGTTTCAGATCATTATACATTTTGGTACTACCTAGATGTACAGATAAACAACTGTTGTGAGCTTCGTTCAAAATCATCTAAATCAACTCTGAATTTCTCGAAACACAAATCCGACCTTAGAATCTCAAACAATCATCATTATCAATTTGATATTCAGAATCAGAATCTAAATCACACTAAGCTCGTTTTGTTATTATCTCATTATCAACTTTCTAAGCATCAATAATCTATTGTAAAAACAATGGTCTCGCTTTCAATTTAGCTAAAACTGAACTATCATCAGACAGAACCAAATGAGTATTCATCGCACGCAATGCAAATAATGATTTCTGACTCAAAGCATCAGCAACAACATTTGCTTTTCCCGAATGATAATCAATAACAAGCTTGTAATCTTTTAATAATTCTAGCCATCTTCTCTATCTCTGATTCAAATCTTTCTGAGTCATCAGATATTTCAAACTTTTATGATCAGAATAAACATGACATTTTTCACCAAACAGATAGTGGCGCCAAATCTTTAAAGCAGACACAATAGCCGCCAATTCCAGATCGCGTGTCAGATAATTCTTTTCGTGCGGCTCTAACTGTCTCGTGGCATAAGCTATGACTTTGCCTTCCTGCATCAAAATGCAACCTAGACCGTTCAACGATGCATCACTATATATTACAAATTCTTTACCCGATTCTGGTTGTACTAACACCGGAGCTTCTGTCAATAGGGCTTTTAACTGATCAAAGCTTTTCTGACACTTTTCGGACCATTCAAATTTCACATCTTTCTGAAGCAATTTCGTCAACGGAGTAGCAATCATAAAAAAGCCTTTCACAACTCGTCTATAATAACTTGTAAGTCCCAGAAAACTGCAGACTTCAGAAACATTTCTCAGAGGTTTCCTATCTAAAATAGCTGAAATTTTGCTCGGATCAACTTAGATACCTAATGCTGACACAATGTGTCCCAGAAAATCGACTTCTCTTAACCAGAATTCACATTTACTGAACTTCGCAAATAACTGCTTATTACGCAAAGTCTGTAACACTATTCTCAAACGCTCAGCATGTTCGGTTTCATCACGTGAATATATCAAAATGTCATCAATGAATACGACAACAAATTGATCTAAATATGGTCTGAAAATTTTTCTCATCAAATCCATAAAAACAATAGGTATATTCGTCAATCCGAAAGGTATAACTAAAAACTCATAGTGTCCGTACCTCGTTCTGAATGCAATTTTTAGAATGTCTGAATCTTTTACTCGTAACTGATAGTAACCCGATCTGGGATCTATTTTTGAAAACACGGTAGCTCCTTTACACTAATCAAACAAATCGTTAATTCTGGGTAGAGGATAATTATTTTTGATAGTAACTTTGTTCAACTGACGATAATCAATGCATATTTCATCGTACCATCTTTCTTTTTCACAAACAAAAGAGGAACACCCCAAGGTGAGAAACTCGGTCTTGCGAATCCTCTATCAGTCAACTCTTGCAACTGAGACTTTAATATTTTTAATTCTTTCGGAGCCATTCTATACGGACCTATTGAAATCGGAGTAGTCCTTGGCACTAATTCAATGCCAAACTCAACTTCTCGAATCGAAGGTAATCCAGAAAGTTCTTTAAGACAATAGACACTGATTCAATTTTCTTTTCTGTAACTTTCGAATTAATCATATAAGCAAAGTAGGCTTCACAACCCTTTCTCACATATTTCTGAGCAAACATCGGAGAAATTACTGCCGGTAAACCATTCAGATCATTAGACTCAATCTGAATAATCTCATCATTCTGACATCGCAAATCAATAGTCTTCCATTTGTAGTTTACAATAGCATCCTGCGAAGTTAACCAATCCATACCCAGAATTATATCAAATTCGTCGAATGGTAATAACATCAAATCAGCCAGAAAACATGAATCTCGAATCATTAACGGGCAATTTTTACACACTTTGTTAACCAAAACACACCGACCTAAGGGGTCCGGTACTCTAATTACAAATTCAATAGACTCTATTGGCAAAGTCTTACTACTCACTAAGTTCATGCATATATAAGAATACATTGATCCCGGATCTATTAATTTAATCACAGAAGTATCATAAAGAGTGAAAGTACTAGTAATAATATCTAGAGATGAAGCTTCTTTGTGTGCACGAATAGCATAAGCTCTGGCAGGTGCGTGAGCCTCAAATCTAACAGTCGTATCTTTAGTTCCCTTCTGGGTGCCACTCACAGTACCCGTATTTCTAGATGGTCTACCTCGAGCTGTATTGCCACTCTGCCTCAAATTTTGCACAATCTCTTGCTTTACACACTCAGGACATTCATGGATAAAGTGATCTAAGAATCCACATCTAAACCAAGCTCGGTCATTCAATCTATAACTTCCTGGATGTCTTTTACCACAATGTCTACACTTGGGTCGATCGAATCATACATTTCTAACACTCGCAACAGAAGTAGCTGGAGCTCTGAAACTCGAATGCGATCTAGTACGATCTCCACTCGAATGTCCCACATTAGCCTTTGAACAACTAAAATCATCTCAGAATTTTTTTGATGTCGAATAAAATAACTTGCTCGATGGTCTTTTTTGTACCTCACTAGCTTTCGAGTCGGATTTTCATTTCTCTTTCCCGAGTTCTTCAGCTTTACATGCTCGTTCAACAAGCACAACAAACTTTTTTTATCTCCAAAATTCTGACTAACAAGCGGATATCTTCATTTAAGCCATCTTCAAACCTTTTACACATTATTGGTTCGGTCGAGACACATTCTCGTACATACTGGCTCAATCTCACAAATTCTTGCTTGTATTCTGTAACAGACATACGGTCTGCTTCAACTCAAGAAACTCTTTACGTTTTTGATCGATGAATCTCTGATTAATGTATTTCTTCCAGAATTCAGCTTGAAAGAAATCTCAGGTGACTCATTCTCTCGGAACTACTGATATCAATGTCTTCCACCAATGGTATGTCGTATCTCTCAAAAGTGAAACGACACACTTAGGACATTCATCAGGAGTACATGACAATTCATCGAACACTCGTATTGTATTTTTGAGCCAAAATTATGCTCTCTCAGCATCATCATTAGTAGTAGCACGAAACTCTTCGGCCCTATATTTTCTAATTTTATCAACCGAAGGCTTATTCAACTGAATCAAATTAGCTTGTAGCGTGACAGGGACTTGCGGAGGATTAGACAGGGGTAAAGGTTGTGGCACAACCGGATTGGTTCTAATATACTGAGTGAATCAATCATTCATCATTTAGTAAAAGGCTTGGTTAGCCTCTCCTTCGTGGCTACTAGTAGCAGATATAGAATCAGATGGCCCTATCCTTTGAGCGGGAGTAGGCGCATTACTTTCAACATCATCAGCTGCGGTTCGTTCGGGATCCATTTACTATATAAAAACACATTTTTAATTGTTAGGAATTATCACACTATCGCAGTTCATATATATGGCATGTATAGCTAGACTCACATACGCTATGTTAGTCCTAGAATAGACTAAACCATAGATCTGATACCAACCAAGTGTAACACCCCTAACCCATATCTGTCGCCGAACTAGGGTTAAGAGGCATTACCAGACATATCAAAATATTTCGCAATCATTTCACAATCAAAAGTTATACATCATCATATCATAGTCAAATATCAACATAAAGTCCCTCTCTTAGGTCAACGAGACCTTAAACATGCATTAGGAAGAGGTCTGGACTAAAACGAATACATACAAAATTTTTATACACTTAAAAAAATTTCATGGAATCACAGGTCACACGCCCGTGTGAACATGCCGTGTGCCTCACACGTCTGTGGCGTAGGCCGTGTGAAAACAGGGCATACATACTGACTTATACCACATGGCCGGAGACATGCACATGTGTCTTGGTCGTGGTCGAAACTACTTGGGTCACACGGTTGACCACACGCCCGTATGTCTAGCCCTTATACCCTTCGAAATGGCCACGCACACCTATGTGCCAAGGCTGTGCGCCTCACACGGCCACTAGACACGATTGTAAGTCTAGGCCGTGCTCGAGACTGACTTTAAATTGTATGACTACCCTAGGGGACACATGGCCATGTAACATTACCGTGTGTCACACACAGCTGAGACACATGCTCGTGTGTCTACCCGTATGGACAAAAATAGGCTACTTGAAAAGCCATTTTTCCACCCTATATACATAAGCTTTTAAGACCACATTTCATAACCCAATATGCAACCAAAACATTTCCAAAACAAGCATCACTTATACTTCAATATCATTAATCATTTCCATACATAATTTCAACTCAAATATACTAATTCCATATAACTAATTCATACCCTGAATACATGATTCATATCACAATTATAACCATTTCAACCACAAAACTAACTTACGAAAAGGACCATTTCACTATGCCATATATATATACACCAAATTTACCATTTTTGCATCACATATCATATACCAAAGTCAAACAATAAGATCAACCATAGTCAAGCCATATCTCATGGCATAATATACACATCTCAAAACATACCATATTAATTCTAGCCTATACATGCCATACTTTGATATATATATATATATATTTTCAAAAGGTACCAAAATAATATTTGATAGTGTGGTGATAATCCTCGACGATCCCAAAGCTTCCAGTAGCTTAAATATCTAAAAACAATTGAAAACACACACAAAGTAAGCTTTCTAAAGCTTAGTAAGCCATATACAAATAAACTTATCATTTTAAGTATATAAGCATCATAAAATGCATATACTCCATAGCCAAATACTATCACAAACCACATAGTTCATATACATTTCACATATTCCCAATTCATTTGCGCATATAGCATATTTTCTCAAACTTATATCACATATCATCACTTACACATATACTTACTTCTCATTAGCAAATGTTGAACACATCTCTACGTACCTGAATCGATTATTCATTCATTCAGTCACGTATTTCTTAGAATGCCCATTGAACCATACGAAAATGAATAAGATACGCGGATAGCTTGGAAAGCTCGTACAATGCCAACATCTCAGACGTGGGCTTATATGTAATCAAATATCGATGCCACTATCTCAGTCAGGGTCTTACACGAAATCAAATACAATACCGATGTCTCAAATATGGTCTTATACGTAAATCTCAAATCGATACCAACATCACAGACGTGGTCTTACACGAAATCACAAATAAAAAATCGTATGTTATGACATATGTATCCTAACTATTCCTATGGTTCGTACGGGACTTTTCGGACGTCGCCACATTATCAGAACTTCCTTGGATTTCTCATATTCAACTCAAATTACCATTCATCATAATTCATTAACATATAAGCAATAATAATTCAATTCAAACACATTTATTTGTATAACGGCTTACCTCGTACGGAAATGAACGGAAACAAACGGCTATTCAACGACTTTCGACTTTCCCCAATCTAATTTTGTTTTCTTTGATTCTTAATCTAAACACATTCAAATTTAACTCTTTTATTCAACAAATCATTCAATTCAATACATATATACATATTTAGGGCATTTTACAAATTAGCCCTCACATTTTCACATTTTAACACTTTAGTCCCTATTTCATAAAATCACAAAATATGCATAATTTCCTTTCACACAAGTCTAGCCAATTTTTCATTTAACTCATAAAAGCCCACATATTTCATTTATTTCACATTTTATCCCCTCAATTTCTCATTTTCACAAATTAGTCCAAAATACTCAAATTCATCAAAAATCCCAATACAAAACATAGTAATCTAACACATATCTTTCATTTTCTATCATCAAACTTTAATAATTCATCATCAAACATTCAAAAACACATGAACTCATCAATAGAAATTTTCAAAATCATCAACAAATTCAAAAATTAAGGTACGGGCTAGCTAGTACTCCAAGCAACGATCACAAAAACATAAAAATCATTAAAAACCGAGCTAAAATCGCACCTTAATCAAGAATTATACTAGCTGAAATTCACAAGACCTAAAATGGATTCTTCCTCTTCAAATTTCGGTGATGGACAATGATAATAATGTCAATTTTAACTTTGTTTTATTTTAATTAACCTTAAATACCCAATTACAAATTTAACCTTTGTAATATAATATGAAAACCTTATATTATAAACCCATAACCATCCATCACATTGTTTAATGGCCAAATAACCACATAAAGACCTCACCTTTAATCAACCATAGCAACTAGACACATTTATCAATTAGAATGCAACTTTTGCATTTTACGCGATTAAGTCCTTTTATCAAATCGAGCACACAAAAAATAAAATTTTCACACGATATTTTCACACATTCATAGTCTCATGCTGTAAACACATAAAATAATATTAAAATATTTTTCTGACTCGAATTTGTGGTCCTGAAATCACTATTTTGATTAGGATCTAAACCGGGCTGTTACATTCTCTATTTTTAGGTTAAAGCAAAAGGTTATTATATCCTTAGCTACAATCTCGAGAGGCCACATGTTATGTCTCCATTAAGAGATTAGGAATAAGTGGTCTACCACCATAGGTCTAGGTAGTATGGCGATTGAACATACTTCCAATCAGTTCAATAGGACATGACAGTTGAGATCAAGAGTGAAAATTAGTGAGTGAGATTCGCATGAACTCATAGGAATGTTAAAAAAGGGAATGTACCCGAGAAGTGGGACCCTCATGAGGAATAGTTAAAAGTATAAATCTTTTAAGGTGAACTAGATTTTGTCACACTGAAGATATAAATAAAAGAAAAAACTAATATTAAAATTATATTTAAAAAATATTTAATAATTAAAGTAGAGTGATAAAGTAATCATAAATCTACTTTGGGCTTGGGTTAAATCTTTAAATATTTCATTCTCTTTTTTATACATTTTCAATTTTTAAACATTGCGAGTTGATAGAGATGTCATTATCCTGAAAGCGAATAGAAAACTCTAAACCACATTCTTCTTTAAGAGTTAGCTTTGACATTTATTATTATTTGAAAAGTAAATCTGGGATTTTATTCATTTAAAAGGCTAAGACCAAGATGTTCCTTACAGATCTTAAGAAATAAACAAACAACTTAAAAAACCAAAAAACTCCTAAATCAGCCTAAACCTAAAAAGACCACTTAAAAAATAAAACCAAAGATTAAACAAACCTTAACTCAGCCTTCTCTCTATTCGTCTTCTACCCAGCCTTCCAAGATTAGTCGCTTCCCCTTTTACAAGCATTTCCAAGAAAAGATTTAAGCGTCAACTATTATCTTTTTAATGCATCTACTCCTTCGGTTGGCAAGATTCTCGACTTCTTCTTTCTTCCCTTTAACAGTTCCAGATCTTTGGCATCTTTTACTGCCGGCGTTATCATCATTCTAAGCAATTGTCCTTCCATGTAGGTACTTCTATTAAGCTTTAAAGCTTCTTGCACTGTTGCATACGCCGCTTCGTTCCATTTTCTTCCTATCTGTCTAAATCTACATTTGTTGAAATTTTTGCTAAGAGTTTTGATATCGATAATGTATAGGCTTAACATTGACCTATCATTTTCATTTCTCTGTATTTTTTTAATGATGTTGAGAGCGTCTCTTTTCACCACCACCCTTTGGTAACTCAAATCCAAGCCCATTCTTACCGCTTGTAGGCAGGCCAAAGCCTTTGCTACAAACGTCGTAGGGATTCAATTATTGACTTCTAATCCACAGTAAAGTATTTTTCCTTTTGAGTCCCTACAAATAATGCCTATTCCAAATTTAAATATTTGTTTGGCAAAAGCCCCATCAAAGTTTATTTTTATTTCATCTGGTTCAGGTGGTTTCTACCATTCTTCTACTATCCTTTGACCCAGTAATTTGTGGTTTAGCTCTTCCCATTCCCTCATATATTTGTAAATAAGAAAAACTGTGTCCTCCACTGATTGTTTCTCCTTGACCAAATTGCCCAAATGCTAAAAAAATAGTCTTATTCTATAGGTAAGTAACTCTCTTATCCACTGTTGATATCGAACTTCCTCATTCCTTCGTGTAATTTGGATCCCTAACTTTTTCCATATGTTTTTTACTGTAGCACAATCCCTGAAGGCATGTTCCGTTGATTATGTATCTGTTCTGCAGCAAGGGCATATAGTTGTATTACAAATCTGCTTATAGTGTATGCTCCCATAGTTGGAATGTATCCATTGTACATCCGCCAGTTTGTAATCTTTAATTTTCCTGGCAAGTTTGTTTGCTATATTTTTTTAAATAAAAGTTTACCAATGTTTGTATCAGTATTTGTAACACTATCTAGGTTAGGTTCCTCTTTTGTTAACCATTTGTAACCGCTCCTCACTGTATGCTCTCCTAATGGTTCACCACTCCAAATTTTAGAGTCGTCTTGTTGGTGTTGTGCCAAAGGAATTCTAAGTATTACAGCAGCCTCCTCGCTTCCAAATAAGTTGGTTCCTAGCTCTATATTTCCTAACTGATTTTTTAATTCTATATTCCTCCAATCTAGGAACCCCAAGCATCTTGCCAGGTTGATATGCGATCTCCCCTTCCCACCCTCCAAGCCATCCCCTCTCCTAGTAGTTTCTTTTTTGTCCTACACTCCTCTAGGTATATGAAGTGTAATTTCCTAATTCTGCCTGCAAAAATTCATCATTGGGAAAATATTTAGCTTTTAAAGTTCTTGTTAATAACGAATTTGCATACTCCATTAATCTCCAACATTGTTTCACAAGAAGGGCAATATTAAATTTGGCAAGATTCTTTAACCCCATTCCACCATTGTCTTTATGTTTGCAAAGCATATCCCAACTACACTAGTGAATACCCCTTTTTTCCTTTCTGTTTTTGCCACCAAAATCGGCTAATTACTTGCTCCATTTCTTGACAAAATGAATTCAGAAATAAAAAACATGACATCGCGTAAGTTGGTATAGATTGGAGAATACTTTTAATAAAGACTTCCTTACCCCCTTAGGATAATGTTTTAATGCACCAATTGTTCACTCGTTTAACGATTCTGTCTTTTAAATTTTGAAACGTCTTTTGTTTCTGCCTCCCCACAATACTTGGCATCCCAAATATCTTTCGACATTCGTTACCCTTCTTACACGTAAAACTTGGGTCACCAAAACCTTTGCTTGTGTCGAACAGTTTGAGCTAAAGAATATTGTCAATTTATCCAAGTTGATGCTCTGCCTAGATTTCTTTTCATACGTAATTAGAATATTTATTAGCTTGTTTGCTTCCCTTTCTGTTGCTTCTCCAAAAAGTATGCAGTCATCAAAAAATAATAAATGAGTTATCGCTAGCCCACTCCTACTTGCCTTTACGCCTCTTATTCTGTTTTCATTCTTCGCCATCCTCATCAAGGTAGAGAGACGCTCTCTGCAAATAAGAAATAAATATAGGCTCAATGGGTCGCCTTATTTGAGGCACCCTTATTGGCTTGAATCTTTCCCCCACTTCTCCATTAATGCAAACTGAATAAGAGACGAAGGAGATACATTTCATAATAAACTCTACCCATGTACTTGTGAAGCCAAATCTTATCATCATCTCTTTTAGAAACCCTCATTCAACCCTATTGTATGCCTTGCTCAGATCCAATTTAAGTGCAAAAGATTTATTCATTACTAATCTTTTTTGTTTTCGTGTATGTAGGATTTCATAGGCCAATAAAACATTATCAGTAATCATTCTTCCTGGGATAAAAACACTTTGAGCTTCATCAATGCAATTATTTAATATTTGACTAAATCTATTAGCCACTGATTTTGATATAATTTTATAAAGAACCAAATATAAGCTTATGGGTCTAAAATATTTTAAATTGGTTGGACACAACTTTTTCAGAATTAAGACAATCAAGGTTAAGTTTATAGTTTCCAACAAGTTACCTCCGTTTAAAATGCTGAGACAATACTCTCCCACTTCTTTCCCTAATATATACTAGAATTTAAGGAAGAAAATTGAAGGAAAATCGTCTTCTCTCACCGCTTTCAAGAGCACCATGTCTTTGAGGGCATTTATAATTTCTTCGATTTGTACTCTTCTGTCAGTTCTCGATTCATATCTTTTGTGATATATTTATTTACTCAATTCCACACCCCTTCCAATATCTCTCCTCCTCATGTGGTGAATAGTTTTAAAAAATAATTTTCTGCAATATTCATCGTCTCATCTTTTTCCAATGTGAGCGAGCCATCTTCTTTTTTTAGTTCTTTTATTTGATTTCTCCTTCTTCTATGAAAGGCATATATATGGAAAAAAGTCGTGTTACGATCTCCCATCTTCAACCAATTAGCTTTTGATCTTTGTTCCCAATAAAGTTCTTCTTTATCCATTTCTAAGTTTAATTCCACCTTCAATCCCAATATCTCACCTATCACTTCATCATATCGCTCCTCATCCATAAAATCATACATTCTTTTCTCCAAGCTTTTCCTTCTTCCTACCTTATTATTCTTCAAATGTTTAGCCCATTGTAGCAATCCTTTTCTAAGATCTATCAATCTTTGAAGAACATCCCCTTTACTTTATCCCCAAAAACACCTAATCTCTTTTTCACACATGTTTTCCAACAACCACCATTGCTTAAATCTAAAGTTTTCGGCTCTAAACACCAGATCCTCCAACTTTGTCTCTATTAGTAAGGGACAATGATTTGAGAAAGAATGTCCAAACTTTGTAATTAGGCCACATCATCCACCATTCCATATTTGCTATATATCTATCACGACGCTCTCTAATATTGTTCTCCGTAAAATTCCCTCTTTCTCATGTGAACTACACCCCTATGAATCCCAAGTCTTCTAGTTAACAAGTTTTTAATGTTTCTCTAAAAACCTGTATACGTCCTTCCTCCCTTAGACCCCTCATTTTTTCTCGAATAAGTATAATATCTCATTCAAATCTCCCCACTAGCCATGCCAAGCTATCATCTTGACCTAGTGATTTTAATAAGTTCCAACTCTCCTCTTTTTGGCTAACTTTCGGTGATTCATAGAATCCAGTGAACCTCAATTTTTTGAAACTGGAATCTTCATCTATTTCCACATTAATATGATTATTCAAAAAACTTCGTAATGTTACATTCATCACTTCCTTCCAACCCATACTGAGCCCTCTTCTTGTACCTTCTACTGACACGCCAATCCCGTTCTGAAAACCATATTGTCTTCTAACATGTTCCATCATTTTGTTGTTCAATTTTGTCTCCATAATAAATACTACTTGGGGTTTATTAGCTTTCAACACATGCTGAAGCCTTCTATGATACCTAAGGGCTCCCCAACCCCCTGACATTCCAATCTAGGATTTTCATTACTGTCTGTCAGCCTGCCCTTTGGTGGTTGCCAGTCTTGATTGGTGACTTGCACATTCATACTTCATCATGCTTTCTAGAGATTCTAAATTACCAATCTCCTTGATAAACCCTTAGTCTTTTCTTCCCATCACTTCCTTCTATTGGCATATCTTCTTCCTCTTCCATCATTTGTCTTCTTGTAGATCCTTCCTTATTCTCATCCTCAGCTCCCCATCCTTCATTCAACTTTCCTTTCAAATTGATTCCTAATATTGGATTTATGTATTGTTCTCTCTGAAATTGCTTCTGTCTTTGAACCCTCTAACATCCCGATTTTGGGCCTAGTTGGAACAGTAGTTTCGGGACCACAAATTTGACGTAGTAAATCTTGTTTTTATTATATTCTCATAGTCTACAATTTCACGAAATGATTTTACAAAAATTTCGTTCAAAAATTCTAACGTTTGGGCACTCAGTTTAGTCAAAAGGACTAAATCGTAAAAAGTGCAAAAGTTGAGTTCTACATGTTAAAGGTGTCCAATTGATATGATATTTTAAATTAGAGGTCCTTAGATGGTAATTAGACCATTTGTTAAGTTATTGGACAAAAATGGGTATGGAGAGATAAAATTACAAATAAAGGCTAAAAGGGTATTTTGGTCATTTGGTAAATAAAAGAATAAAAAGGGAAAAACAAGTCAAAATTGTGTCCATCTTCTTCCTCCCTTAGCCAAAATTTCAAAGGCACCATAGCTAGGGTTTCTTCAACTTTCAAGCTTGATAGTAAGTGCATCCTAGCCCCGTTTTTAATGCTCTTTACGTTTTTGAAGTCGTATTCATCCGATCTTTCCATTTCAACCATTATTTTGGAGTAGGATTCATGTTTAAAAATTTTCCCATGTGTGACATGCATGTATTTTGATGTTTCATGGTAGAAAATGAAATTTTGATGTGTAATAAACAACTTTTACTAGGTGATTTTTCATGAAAATACCTAAAAGGGACCTATTTGTAAAATTTGTAAAATGTGTAGTAAAAATTTAATTTGATGAAAAATGTGGGCTGATATGAGCATGTGTGTGGGTCGACTAAGCTTGGGTAACAAAGAAATTATATGCATTTCATTTTACGAGCCTAGGGACAAAAATATAAATATGTCAAAGTTTAGGGGCAAAAATGTAATTTTTCCATAGTATGACTTTTGGACTGAATTAAGTAATTTGATAATTAAATAAGCTAAATTTGCTATTATAAATCAAAATAAACAAAGTTCGGACCTTGATCGGGGGGAAAAACAAGGTTATTGACGATATGGGATATGGCATCGTTATGAGATTTCGTGTAAGACCATGTCTGGGACATGGCATCTATATGAGAATCGTGTAAGACCATAGCTGGGCTATTGGCATCGATATGAAATCCCATGTAAGACCATATCTGGGATATGACATTGGTATGATTCTATGTGTATGTGATTCTCGAGTATCTTTTAGTATTCCAAGTGGTTCAACGGTTGATTTAAAGATTATATCAAAGATGTGAAAGGTTATGACTATGTTATGAAGTGGTACAGGTACGTACACAAAACTCATAAGAAATTATCTCGGTTTAAGATGCATTATTGGTAAGGATGCAAATGAGTAAGATATGTTTATGATCATTTGATGATTTTGTGCTAATTTACATTATGTTATGTGTAGAATATTGTATGTTAAAGTTTATTATTATTTACATGCTACTTACTAAGCTTAAAGCTTACCCCATTCCTTTTCCTTTCTTATAGTGTCATCAAGCCAGCTCCAGGATCGAAGACAGACGAAGATCCACTCACACTATCAAATTATTATTTTGGGTACTTATTATTACATTATTTTGAGCTATGGCATGTATAGGGACTCGGTCTTTTTGTGATATGTGTCATTATAGATTTGGCCAAGTGTGTTGGCTAGTAATGGTAATTGATTCATTTTGTAAATGGCCATATGGTATTGGCTAATATTGGTTAAGTATATATATACATATGATGATGCCTTTCATGGGTGTGGTTATTGCATGGTTTGTGATGATAAGTATGAGATGTTGTATGTGATAGAAAATAGCATGAAATTGATGTGTGGATGTCTTGGCTGTGGCTGAATTGGTAATATGTATATGCTTGGATTGGTGTTGATTAATGTTATGTAGGTTGGTGCAAGTAAGGGTGGCAAAAAGGCTTGGTAAATAGCCTTATTTTTGTCCACACGGGTAGACACACCAGTGCGTGTCTAGGTCGTGTGTGACACACGGCTTGCCCATTGGGTGTGTGATCCGGTCGTGTGCCCCCTGCATTCTTGAATTTTAGCTTCGAATTGGCCACAGAGATAGAGACACGGTCGTGTGAAGGACACGGCCCAGGGACATGGGCGTGTGCCTAGGGCGTGTGAAGTCTGCACCTAATTTATGAAAATAAAATCGCCCACACGGCCTAGCACACGGACGTATGCCTTGGCCGTGTGACCCTAATTGGTTGATGATGTCATAAACAGAGAGTTACACAAGCGTGTCCCAAGCCACACAGGCGTGTGAGACCACACGGCCTACCCACACGGGCGTGTAACCCTCCAAAGCATGAAAATTTTCTAAGTGTTATAAAAAATTTTAAAAGTTCTCGGTTTAGTCCCGAACCATTTCCAATGTATGTTTTGGGCCTCGTAGGCTCGTAATAGGGACAATATGAATGTATATGAAAAGTTTTAATTTGGATGGAAATTTATATCTTGGTTCTACATGATTACTTATGTATAAGTCCGGTAATACCTCGTACCCTATTCCGGCGTCGAATACGGGTAAGGGGTGTTACAAACCCCACCCTTTGCTTCCACCATTTGTGTTTTCCCCATTTCTCTTCCTCTAATAAAACCCCTATCTTCTTCCCTCAACCAAGCACTAATGGTGGTAACAACCCTCCTCCCTGATGCCCTCAACGATAGATCCCATCCCAACTCCATCTCTTGACAATCTGTTGTTATTCGGATAAGGCAAAAATATCTCCATGCCCGAGTTTTTCACAAAGAAAACAGAAAAGAGCCAATTTCTCATATTGAAATCGTGCATAGAATTGTTTTCCCGATGAAATTATGAACTTCTTTCTTTTTAAAGAGACTCTCACATCCAATTGAACCTGTATTCTCATATACCCACAAAATCCCTTGTTGATTTGTTTTGCATCATATTCGACAAAAGTACCAAGGAATACTCCAAACTATTTTGCAAGTTCTTCAGAAATAATTGTTGTTGGTATATCATGAATTTGAACCCAAAAGAATGAATAAATCAAAGGTACTTTCATTGGATTCTCGTCTGCCATTAATCTATGGGAAACTAGTAGGTGGTTGTTAAAGGTCTATGGTGCTCCATTCATGAGTCTATTGTTATCGACATCATGAATGGATATGAACAAGAATCGATTCTCTCTTAGATCTGAGATCACCACCCGGTTGATTGGATGCCATAAATTAGCCAATGTATTTTTCACGGCTAGAAAATTAACTGTGCTTGCTGCCATAAAGCACCCTTCCAAGCAGAATTCTTAATTCAATTTGTCTTCTTTTGATTCCCCTTCCACCCTCCAGCCCTCCTCTTCCTCATCATTAAGACATAGCCCCGCCATATCGTTCTCCATTGATTCAGTTTTGATGTTCAATTCAAACCCTAATTTCTTGGATTTTGAAGGCGGTTTAAAGAAGAAACAAAACAGAAACAACAAAAAAGATCGATCGAAAAAGCTAAGTTCACTTGATCAAGATTTGACAATAACTTTTTATCAATTGAATACGGAAAAACCAAAGACGAAGCTTATTTGCAATTTAATTCCTACTCAAATCCTAGTATCGGAGCAGACTAAATTTCAAAGAAAAAAGTGCCATAGAGGCAGACTGTTATTATTTGTTATTTATTTAAACATTTATATATAAAAAATAAAAATAATTCACAACTTTATTAAAAATCGGTTTTTATGTAATTTCACTAATCATAATCGCCATTCCAAGTCTTTCCATCAACGTAGATTTTGTTAAAATATGACATTGGATGAGTTACGAGATATGATAGAAAATAAATGCCCCATTAAAATCCAAGATTGTTTTCCAAGCTATATGATGTAATCCCATTTTTCTTTTAACTATAAACTGAAAACAGCGGGAAATTTAGAAAAATAAATAAATTGCTGGCATTTGCTAATTGAAAAAGACAGCAGATTTTAGTTTATACAAAATGATATTTAGTTTAAATCAAACACTTTAAAAAAAAAAAGGAAAAAAAAAAAAGATGAAGCATAAGTCCAAAATTTGTATTACATTTTAAAATCTTACTGTAATCTCTTTCAATATATATACACTGTAAACTTCTAACGACTTGGACAAGTATGGCTAAAGTCAAAACTTGTTCTAATCGATTTCAGCGTGTACATAATCAACAAAAACGAAGTTCTTTTCCAGTTCATGCAATGTATATGCCAAACCAGCAGAAACCACTCCAAGTAGTGCTAAAACTACCCGGAATTGGATGTCGGATGGAATGCTGGCTGTTGCGCAAAATGCAACCGTTGCACCTATTAGGATCTTTTGCCATGTTTGAAATGATTTGTATGCTTGTTTGCATGATGAACATTTGAGCGTATGCTGCTCGAATCTATCTAACATCTGCAGATGATGATTAAAAGTTCATGAACATGTTTGAAAAGAAGCTGTTAAGGGGGCAGGGGATATTAGTAAATTTTAAGTTTAGCGTACCTGGCGTTTTGATAATACTGTGGATGGGAGAGGTTGTTGGCCGACCAAGGTGAGCCATTCGGGTTGACCATTGCCGTGACGTCTTAGCCAATTTCGAAATGCCAAGACGAAGCGATCAGCTTGTGTGGGTGTGAATGTGAGCTTTGTGTACTGCTTGTTTATGTCCTCAGAACTCTCCATGGACTTTGAAAGAAAGATCTTTTCTTGTCCTTGAAGAACAATCATGTCTCCATCATAGACCTTGTTCGAAGTCCAATGCTCGAACCATCTAGGAACCACCTGACATGAGAAGCAGGGAATGATTTAACTTAAAGAATTTATACAGAAATGAAGCAAAACTTGGGTACCAAAATCAAGGCTTTTCCCTTAACATGAAACTTTGATTAGGAACATGGATGCTAATTAAAGCAAGCATATCACAGAAAACGTGGAAAAATAAAATAGTTCGTGATGAATAAACCTTACAAGAAGTTCTAACAGAACGCATATAGAAAACAAGAAAGGCTAGCGCTATTTGCAACATCATAAAGAGAGATATATGATTAAAGTTCCTCATTTTACTGCAATATCGGACACGAAAATATGCATTAGAAGCACAATGAAATAGTAATCACCTGCCACCAGGCAGACCCAGGCACTGTAAACTGGAAGAAGTTTCGAGCACTACAAACGATTGATCGAGTCTTCCCTGGAGCCATTGGTACATTGAACGAACATATCCATATCTTCCATTTCTGCTCACCAACTATAGGAAGTTTCGTGGCTATCTCTATTCTGCAGAGCATCGTAGTACAAGTACCATAAATTTGGAAGATGCATAAAATTTTGAAAGACATTAATACAAAAGACAACAATTTATTAACTGATCTAAGCTGCATTTGCCTCTTTATGCATGTAACAAGTTGAAAGGGAGACCGAAAAGGATATTCTTGAAGGAGAAAAATAATGATATGAAACTATTTGGATTTTGGACTGATAAGAGAGGATGGTGGTGGATAGGGATGATTGGAGGATGAGGATTCATGTAACAGACTTAAATGTTTCTATGTATTGGTTCTTGTATCAGACTACAAATTTAGTGTGGGATTAAGGCTTGTTGGTCCATTTGTAAAAGTAGTTTAAGATGCACTGAAATTTTAAATCTTAAACAAGGATGACAGACTTACTTATTTATATAATAACATGGTGCTATAAACTTAGAACTGATCTTGGGATTATCATCATTTGATCCACCAAATCCCCAAGGACCACTAGACTCCAACTTAAACGGAAGAGGTTTCGCTCGGTCTCTCCTCCCTGTAACCTATGTTGACAAAGCACAAGATTTATCAGCAATAAAATGAATTATATTTTGATGCTTGTATTTATTTCGAAAACTAAGAGTAGGGACTGAAACAGCATTGTCAAAGCCCTATTGAAAACTTAAAATTTATAAGGTTCATCTTAAAAGTTGCTTGACTTGAAAAGTAATGGATTCTTCAAGCGATCAGTATACCATGATGGATCTTTGGATATCATCTAAACCATGTATGTAAACTAAATCTAATAAAGCTTGTAAAAGTACCTTGTGATGAGCAAAATCAATATGGGAAGGATCAGAGACATTCTCCATGAGGGTATCATAACCATAGAACAGATCACGCTGAATATTAACGGTTGCAAACTCGGGTTTTTTAAAGTCATCAGGTAACCTAAAAACCACAGCAATGACGTTTCATCAAGATATATTATACTATATCATCTGGTTTAGTACTTAACCTAGTAGTTTGAACAACAAGCATATACTAAAATTAGATGCAATGAATTACATTGGGGGCTTGGTGGCACTAGCTCTTTCCTGCCCGTTCTCGTCCGGCCAAACGAAAAGCAAACCTTGAGACACCATTGTAGGAAACACAGTAGCACAGGCTCTTGGAGACTGAACAGCACGAGCTTCAGGACCTTGAGATGCAGCCTGAGGAATCCTAGTGCATGATCCACATCCATCAAAAGACCATCCATGATATGAACATTGCAAGTGCCCATTTTCATCTAGTCGCCCTTCCTACAAAGTTGCAAAGATACCAATCAAAACCCAGAATTCAGTAACCCATTTTTTTTCATTTGGTAGCAGATACAAATAGCCAAATTTAAGGGGCAACCAAGGAAATTTGAACTTTAGCTTATGCACTGAACAGAGTGACATGTTTAATGAAGGTTCAATAGCGCAAACAAAAAAGTGTAAATGCTGCAAAATATATTCACTAGAGCTTACAGGGTTTAAGAATAGAGAGAAATAAGGCACATACAGATAAAGGAGCAAGCCTATGGGGACACTTATCATCAAAAGCAACCCATTGATTCTTTGATTTATCAAACCAAAGCACTAAATCACGACCCAGAAGCTGAAATGGGGTTGGTAAAGTTGGGTCCAAATCTTCAACCAAAGAAACCGGGTACCAATGATCTTTCCACGAGAACTTAGCATCTGAACCCTCTTCACTAAACTCATCGCTAACTCTATACTCTTCATCTTGTTTCTGATCCGGTGAGGGTGCTACTGCTGATGATGGAGCTGCCACGTGGAGAGGTTTAAGCCTTGTGATTCTTCTTGGAGCGAGGTTGTTCTTGGTTGGAGATATAAAAGCATGGGGTTTGCTTGTTTGTGAGGACGCAATAAAAGAAGAGGCTATACGAGTAGTAGAAACAGTGGTAGCTAGAAACACCGCCATTTTTTAATTATCTATGCTGGTCTTTTTTTTCTCTACATACAAAATTCTTTAATTTCCTTTTGATTCTCTTTAAAGAAAGAAAAAGAAGAAGGAGAAACACTCGCGTGCAAGTTTTCTATTTCTAATAGACAGCGAAAGGAAGGTCTGAAACTATCGAACTCGCTCGCCCCCGGAAAATGTATCCTCTGTCTATTGCCTATTCATTATTGAATTACCTAATTCTCATTCGACCACTAAAATAATGACACGTAATAGACATTTTTGGATGACGAAGTGGGATTCATAGCGACCACACAACTATGTTTGTGTATATTAGACACGTGTGTAGTAAAATATATAAAAGTAAGTTATTAGATTCGGATCAGTAAAATATTAAAAAGGAATACACTAACACTATTTTTGGGCCTAACAACACACATATTAAATTATTTTAAAAAAATTTGAAAAAAAATTTCAATATTAATATTTTCTTTTGACCTAACAACACATATTTATCTTCTTAACCAAATTGATATTTTTAGTTAATCAATTTATTGAGTTAGTTCTTAATAATTTTTATAATTATTTTTTAAAAAAAAATACATGGAGAACTTGGACAACCATTCTTTTACATTGTAGTTTATCATATTTTGTTTTATTTCATGTTTTACATAAAACTTTAAGTTTAATAATATTTATTTATTGTTGATTGGGCTTTAGCTCTATTGGCATCATTGTTATTGTGGAAACGAGGAAGATGTAGATTCAAATATTGATGCGTCGCGAAATTAACTAAAATTTTGACTAAGACAATTGTACCTATAACTACGGTGAGTAAAGATATTGCTCCCACAAATACTAAAAGTACTACTAATTACTATCTTTCTATTATTTAACCTAATAATTTTAGTGTTTGATTAAAACTAAAATTAACTAAATTAATTAACTAGCGAACACGATAAAAAAACAAATCACGAAAGTAATCAATAAACAACCAATAAGCAAAACAATACACAAGAAAGAATTCACCTAGATTTTATCTGTCACTATCAATTTAAATTACGTAATTTTTTTAGTTAGTATCTTGATCCGTAGAAATCTATAAATTTTACTAATATCTCTTTCGAGCATAAGAACAGCTGACTCTAGGTTGATTAATTAAAATTTATTTTTAATTAAAACCCCTATTATCGCATTAACTCGTATTCAAATTCCTCTATTAGATTTGACTCTAACCTGATAGATTTATGTTATCCTATTTCTAGGATCGCATGCAACTCCACTCAATTATACAAAATGTACTCTTAAACAAGTTTTATTCAACTACCGATTTAAGCACATCAAATAAGGATCAATATTCTAGAAATATCAAACTAAAAATTAAACACACGTAATTGAGAACAAGAAACTAAGTATTTATTGCGTAAAATCAAAATCAAATAACTAAGCCCATCATAAGGTTCACCTCCCCTAGGTATTTAGAAAATTAGTTCATGCTTGAAAATAAAAACATTCAAAATACAGTATAATCGAAAAATACTTAGAAACTCATGATGGCTTCTTAAGAAATCAACTGGAAATATTCAATCTTCACGGAAATTTGTTTCAGAGTCGGCTTCAATGGTGTTTTTTATGTTGTTTTCTTAAATATTCTATAACGATTCTCTTCTATCTTCTTATTTCAGTTATATATACGTCTTAGAATGCTCGAAAAACCTAAAAATCACAATTTTTTGTTGTTCGGTACATAATTTTACGAAATCGACATAGCTATGTGGAATAGTTCAGTCCGTGTGGCTCCTGTAGTTTGCTCTGACGCTATGATTTTCACTACTTTTGCTCCCAAGTGCTCTATTAAGCATTAAAATATGAATATAAAGGATTAGAAGCATAAAATCTATAATTAACATCGGATAATCACCCAAAATCGCATTAAGAATGAAGTTAAAATATGTTACTTTTAGCACTTATCAAATATGCTTAAGCATCTTTTTTCTTTGATTTAAGGATCATGGAAAGAATATGGATACAAGTATGCATTATATAAGAAAATAATTATTTAATAAAATTAAACTTAAATTTATTTATAAATATTAGTTAAATTCTGAGATGGAAAAACTAGTATAATATTATACGAGAAGTTATTAGAAATTATTATACCCCTACTTCAAAGGGACACGTGGCAACGTGAAAACTAGCCATAGAGATTCGTGAGCAACCCTCCACCTTGTACTGTCTAAATGGTCACTTAGTGACCGACTATCCCCTATAAAAGGAACCGTCCATCTTTGACCACTCGATCAAGTCCTATCATTCCTTATTAACGAGAACATTGTTGAAATGAGCCCAACACCAGCGCTACTTAATCAACCCAAAATCTTGAGTTGCAGTTGCTTCTGTTTTCTTCCATTTTGTATTGCAAATGATAAAAGCAGAAGGAATAGAAAGAAAAGAACTTAAAATCACTCCATCCTAGTCTACCTTTGTTAAGCCTAACCTCATCACCAAAGCATGAAAGTCTTTCACAAATCAACAAAAACCAACACAATTTTTTTTCTTTTTTAAGGAAAGATTGAAGAGAATGATAAAATATTGAAGCCACTCTCAATGATTACAGAAACCATGATATTGGGCTCTTACGTGTGTTTAAACACCCAAATTAAATGGGGTGGACCAAGGTGGACGCCTTCTCCTCACCCCGATTGGCTTTCACCCATTATTGATTTTTCTAGCTCTTCAATATTTAATTCAATTTGGTGCTCATACAAAACAATCCAATGATTAATTGACACATGTAATACTTACTTGGGACAAAATATAAAATTCAAAAATCAAACTGAAAAAACTCAAGGAATAAATAAAGTTAAATACGAAATTGAAAACGAAAGTCAAAATCAGGTAGTAAATAGTATATTAATCATTTTTAAGTTACTGTTTACCCAAAAATAAAATATTAAATTGTTGTTAGAGGGAGGGATTTTGGTTGAATGGCATAAGAAATTAGATTGTGGTTTCACCCATTCATCAACTCAGAAAAGGCTTGGCGTAGGTTCATATCATTTCTAGGGATATTCAATTTCTAGGAATTTTTCCATTTAATTAAATGATATAATACGAGTAGGAAATTAGTTTCAGATTCCCCCCCCCCCCAAATCCATTCCAATTTCATTAGGTTTTCATTTTTAACAATAGAAAAGGAACTGTCAATCCTCTGTAGATCTAACCCTCACACACTGAGCTATGTCAACTACCCCTCCTTCCACCGCTCCAAACGGCCGATCCAGGGTTTTCAGCGAATCAGACGAAATCCAGATCCTCAAATGTTTAATCAGAGCCACCAAATCCATTCCTCCGCCCATCACCACCGTGGGTACCTCTACCATCAACCGTATCATCAAGCGTCTCGACCACAGGTTCACCGTCTCCCAGATTACCGACAAGATCCGCAGGCTCAGAGACAAGCACCACAACCATGCAAGGAACAGAGCCCTGGTAAGGAACCATCACGACCGGCGAATATTCAAGCTTTCCAAAAGAATTTGGGGCAAGAAAGCAACACCCAGAAAGAAGAATAACAAGTCAGAAGATCAAGGGGCTATTGAAATGGGATGTGATGGGGTCGAGAAATTGGACAAGTTTCCATACCTGGTGGCTGAGTTTTCCAAGGTTTTGCCCGAAAATGAAGTGTGGAAACAGAAGATGAAGAGAGTGGAAGAGGAGAAGTTGAGGAAGATGGATCAAGAATGGGTGATGTTGAAGGTTGAAGAAGCTAAATTGGTGGCTAAGAAGGCTGAGTTAATACAGCAGCAGATTATGGAGGTAATGGGGGGAAATGGGTCCGCAAATGGGGTTTAATTACTTTCTGACTCTTTCTAGTTGGGTTATGTTTTTATAATTATAGTACTTGAATTTTGATGCTTGGTCGGGTATGGAGGATTGAAGTGCAAAGGGAGGAACAAATTTGGGGTTTAACAATGTTTTCTTGTGAAGACCCCATTAATCCAAAATGCTGTAAATGAAGTTGAAGGGTATGATTTCCGGATTTTCATTTCAATCAGTGATACAAATGCTGGATGCCATTTTCATTTTACCTAGTTTTTTGTGTTTAAGCTGGTAGCTGCATTTTTTCTCATGTGAAAATTTGTACACTCTGTAGATTGTGAGTTTATTTTGTTTGACCCTTTTTAGATGTTACTGGTGTTACTGTTTTTAGGGCACATAAACAGTTCTTAATTATCTTTTTCCTTCTTTCTACGAAATGGGAAGGAGTTGGTCAATTTGAGTTCCTTTTGGGTACAAAAGAACCTTTCAAGGAGGCAGAGAGAGGGAATAGGGTTTTTTCACAAGATCAAACCTTGGTTTTGGTAAAAAAATATGTCAATATACAATCTTTTGTTGTAATTATATTTTTAGATACCTTTATCACTTAATGAAACATTATCCGAGTTGAGTTTAAAAACTCGCTTTTTAGGCTTTTAATCTAGTAACTTTAAACAATCTGATGCTTTTTTTTTTAATGAAGTTAGGGTTTTGGAAAATGAAATTTTCCATCACAAATTGCTTGGTGGCCTTTCTTGTAAGAGGGGCTATCTCAAGGGAAGATTTAACACAGATGGAATTACAGAAATCGATCAAACTTCAACACAAACTTTAAGCATTTTAATTATATATCTAAGAATGCAGAGAGTACCAATGACATACATTAGGTCATCAGAAAAAACAGTAAGAAGCAACCAGCCTAAACATGGTAATTCTCCACAATAGAGAACTATATAATAGAAAACAATCCAGGAATTCCATAACATCCAAACTGTTTATGCAGATATAACCATATTCGGGTTTTCCTCCCTTTTTCTTTCAAAATACCAAAAGCTATTTTAATTACTTGGCAAGCATAGCTTGCTGAGCCTGATTCTCCTGCTGCTGCTGATAGTTAAGAGGCCTCCTGAATAACATGATGTGTGGTTCAGGACGATGAATGGCATAATGGACCCAACCACGACTCTGCTGTACTCCGATCGCACGCCACTCATTCTACAACAAGAACATGTACCAAAATCAAACCTGGATAACCCAAAAACTAATGAAGATAACAGCATAATACTATTAGCTTCAAACCAAAGCAAATATAGACAAAATAAACCATAAATTGCATATCTCTAATGCTTTGGAAAAACAACAATAGATGACATTGAGCACTAAATACATTCAAATCATACACAAAAACTGTGCCAATTGGTGTAAATATACCGTACACTATATGATAAGCGTCACAAAACCAATAAATCTTAAGCTTGTGCTACATATGAGCAAGTATAAGAAGAATTAAGCATACTTTCCTTCAGTACAACATTGGAATACTGTTTATGCTTACTGATCTACTTCAGTAAGACCCAAACAATGAATGCAATGATTTGGTATATTGAAAGCCAATTATGTTCATGATTCATGGACAATCAAATCAGACCCGGATATTGTAGTTATTAGTAATTCGTTATCAAATTTAATCATTCATGGGAATTATTAAACTAAACAAGTTCTCAATTCAATTTTGAAACTAAACAAAAAGGCAAAATGAACAACAATGATACGTCAGTAAAACCCTAAGAAGCAAACGAACATACTTCAGAGAGGAGGCGACTCTTGGGGAGAAGTTTGGCCACTTCAGGAGGAAGAACAACATGCCTGTATGATCACCAAAACAAAAGAAGATTGCAAAAAAGGTATTTTAAAAAAAAACCATCAAAACCTAGCCTTCTGAAAATCGAACAGAATGAACAGGAGAGCAAAAACCAGTGAAAATGAAATGAAATTATGTGTTACCTGTATTCGTAAGTATCATCGAAGTATTTCTCAGAGTATTGAATTTGACCCATTATTTTGATTTTGTTAAAAGAGACAATTGATTTTCTTGTTCCGATAAAGATCCAAGTTCAATTTCAGGATTCGATCTGCAAAAAGCGAATCAAACTGAAAAGGGAAAAAAAAAAGAGATAAATAAATCATCGAAGATTATACAGTCCTTCACTTAAAAAGGGGTGGGGGGGAATGGGCGTACCTTGAGAGAATGTGAAATGAAGAGAGACGGAGAGCTGAGATTGGATTGGGAAACTGGGATTATTCAAAAGAAAAAAAAAATTGGAGAGGAAGGAACGAAGGAAGTGAGGTATGATTAAAATTCCTTTATGGCTTTTAAATAACTAAAGAATAAAAAAAAAAATTTGAATTTCAAATTTTAAATTTCTCCCGCTTTTTGGAAAATCAATAATAAATAATCTTTATCTTTCCTTTTTTACAATAAAATTCAAACTTAAAATGTCAAGTTGCTTATCCTAAAAAAGTGTTTATTTAATTTTGGTTTTTTTTCTTATATATCAAGCAAACAAGGTAAAAATTTAAGGATATATCTTTGAGCATAATAATTTGTTTAATTTTCCTTTTCTTAGTACTTAAAATATTTATTTTTTCAAATCGCTATATAATGGATAAAAAATTTATCGAAATTTTCATTAATTTTAAAGTGATTTGATAAATAACATAAATTTTAAAGTTAAAAGAGAT
Organism: Gossypium longicalyx; assembly: GCA_025698465.1. Classification (NCBI taxonomy): domain Eukaryota; kingdom Viridiplantae; phylum Streptophyta; class Magnoliopsida; order Malvales; family Malvaceae; genus Gossypium; species Gossypium longicalyx. The sequence goes on along the minus strand of CM047001.1, from coordinate 65,354,413 downwards.
CAAAAATTGAATGATGGCTAAAATGATTTATTTTGTAAAATTTAAAGTCCAAATTAGTCATTATGCCTAAAATATCTTACATATGAAATTATTTAGGGATAAATCTAAAAACTATACATGAACTTTGGTTTAATATATAATTGTATAAATAAACTTTGATTTTGTGCAATTTTATTCATGAAATTTTAATTTGTCTCACAAATTTTTAATATGACATCATTTTATGTTTATATATTGCATACAAAAATAATTATATTTATCTAATATAAAAATAAATCGATGCATTTATTTCTTGAAAAGTGTATGATTGAATTAAAATTAAAGTTTCTTGTATATATTTGAACCACAATTAAAGTTTCATGTGTATAATTGCATCGAATTAAAATTTATGTATCAAATTGTACATCGAATCAAAATTAATGTGTAATTTTGAGATTTATTCCAAAAGAAAATATATGTATATGGTGAAGTCATTAATTTTTTTTCAATTATAATGCATGCAAGGAAAAAGGTGGAGATGATGTTACGAACAGGCTTGAAGTTTGCTTAATATGAGATTAAAATTATGAAATCATAAAAAGGAAGTGATGTTGCGGACAGTTTTTAGATTTCCGAAAATTGCAAATTTTGCTTTGAAATGGAAAGATACGGAAAGCCCTGAAATGAAGATGTCATTTATTAAAAAAAAATCAAAAAAAATAGAAGAAAGTATTGGTTTTTAGCTTTTATACTAAAATAAATATTTATTTACTCAAATAATATGAAACCAAAATTAATTACCAAAATATAATGAAATTTATAGTGAAATGGGGGGAGGGGGCACCAAATCAACATTTTCGTTACTATTTCCGTTGATAGTTATTTGGGGCTTAAATTCTCACTTGGAGGTAATTTACTTTTAAATGTAAGTGTGTCAGTGTAACACTCTTCACTCGTTTTAGACAATCAGTATGGGTGGCAGATATCACTCTAGCATATACAAATAATAAATAATACTAAAAGTTAAAAATATTTTTATAAACTAATTAAAATATGTTTTAGAAAAAAAATTTAATTTTAAAAATAATTTAAAATTACTTAGGATTTATTTGGAGTTGATTGGAAGTGATCAGAACCCAAAATGGGTCCAAGAAGGTCCAAACGACATTAAATAGTGCAGGGCTAAAAGAGGCACGAAGTCACGATGCGGGACTTATGACGTTGCAAAGAGACTGACTGAGTAATAAAGTCATTACATAAGGAATGCAAAGTCGCAACGTCGAGCACCGAAGTCGTGGTGTTGCCATTTCGTGGTCGCAACGTGACTCAATGAGTACACCCAAAATAGTTCAAAATATTTTCTAAAGTCCCTTTATTCATGTTGTACATATAATATGCTTAGAGATCTCTAAAATATATACAAAAATCAATGCAAAACATTTTAAAATCACAATCAATAATCTCAAAGCAGAGTCACCGTGCGTATCATTGATTAACCAAAAGAAGAATAGGATAATGAAATAATATGTTGGGCAGAAAAGCTTGAATAGTAAATGCCCCAACTAAAAATATGTCACTTTTATACTCTTGTAGGTCTCGATGATAGTGTAATGTCCCGGTTTAAGTCAGGCTTCAAGACTTCTTGAATCAACAATCTACGTATAAAAACGACGCATAAACAAATAATGTTTAATAAATTCAAATGAAATTCACGATACTTAACTTGTTGGAGATGAGCATACCAAATACCATAAGAAAAATAAACAATACCATTACCAATCACAACTACAACACAAAAGGCAAATTAAGCATGAAAACTTATAAACGTGTCAATAATTTCAACTTTTGTTACACATGTAACATAGTAAGGGCATGTATAGTCATTAATCTTTCATTCAAGTCCATATCTCAACCATTTTGTATTCATTTGCAATAGTCAAACATTTATCTAAATAAAGCTTTTCACCCAATGTAACCTTAGTAAAATGGACTTGGACACACGAGAATCCACCACCACACCAAGAGTGCTCGTGAGACATAGAACTACACCACACCAAGACACATAAGTGCAAAGCTCGAAGGCATCTTGTACATCCTTCCACCACACCAAGATAGTCACTAAAGAGACATTGTACATTCGATGATCCGTAACAAATGCTAAACCATCCAATGACATAATATAGCCTTAACTCACAACCTGTACATAAATGTGCCTATGACCCTAATTGGCATGTCAACCGTATCCTAACATTTCTATCAAGTTTACATAGACACGAAAATCAAGAGAGCATTTACAATTAAGTCTCATTGTGCCATAAATATTCATGGTTTCCACTTTACAAAGCTCATTTGATTTTCCTATTCTTTCAACACATAGCATCATAAATGTAACATACAATCACATTATGAAAGTCAACCATACCATTGTACACATATAATATCCCATTTCAACTTTCTCATTGCAACAACTATGTAATATTCTTTTTTAAGCATACAACCATGTTTTCAAGTTACCTTGACTATCATGTCAACTATATTGATTTTATACTATATTTCCACATTCAAATAACACATTTAATAAATTAAATAATTAGCATACACAACAACATGACAATATAACAAGTTTTTGTTGGATCTGGTGTCTTAAGTTTAGTATTTTCGTCTATGTACACTTGTAATTTTTTTAAACAGATTGGTTAATAAAATAATTCTTGGATTACATTAATACTTTGTATATTGTTCTCGCGTGGTTTTTGCATGTAAAGCAAAATAGAATCAATTATTAGTTCACTGGCTGTCTAATGTTTAACTGATACTAAACAGTATTACGTGGTCAGATCATGATACAGAAAGACAACTTGTATTAGTAAATGAACGTAAACATATCCTTAGTCTAATTGAAAATGTGCAAATTGATTGAAAGACTAATATGTCATCTATCAAGTCTAATAGGGGAGATGCCTTGTTTTGGGCATCGAAACGGATGACTCCCAAAAAATAGAGACATAAATGTGACTGACTAAACTGATAGTACATTGGACTGGACCTAAGAATAATAGATCTTGAACCCGTTTATGGATTTATTCACTTTGACGTTCATAGTGTGACGTACCTAAATTCTAAGTGAATGACAGACTATGCATGTGTGACTTGTATACCTTAATGTAAGTAAAAGTCTAAGTTCAAATAGATAAGAAACCAGAAGCTGGTGCATTGGGTATACGACTTCTGCAATATGTAACGTTATTTACAACAGTGCAATTCATAGCCCAAGACATGGGTAGATGATATCCTTTCATTAGCATTACATGGTTGATGAAAAGTAAATATGGTCACGGGTCATTCGTCTTTATGATAAATAACTTGATTACTATTTGATAGTAATTGTCTTTTCATGAAGGAAGATGTAATGATTACCATGAGATAAAATAAGATCATGTTGAGAGAACAAATATTATCCCAAAGAGATTAAAGATATCCTATGAGGGTAACACATTTATGATAAGGTCATTTGACGAGCACTAATCGAGTTATTTTCGTAATGGTATGTCGTTGGGGAGAGCTCAGTCACAGTACTATAGTTAAATGACTTCATGACTAAATGAGTTTATAGGTGAAAATTTTTGAACTTAATTATAAATCATTTGAGCCCAAATCGCATATATCTAATCGGTCTCTCTGCTAGCTCATTGAAACCATAAATGAATTGCGTGTTGAATCAAATGAACAGAAATGGATATAAATGATGGAAATGAAAATGAAAAAAGGAAATATTTGGAAATGAATACGGTTTTCTCCAAAATGAAAATGACCTGGAAATGAATTTATAGTTTTCGAATTAAATGAAATTCGAAAATGGAAATAAATCATTTGATCATAGTAAACCCGTTGAATGTATAAATATTAAATATATTTTCTCATAGATTCTTTTACGGTAAAGTCATCAAGATTTTAACGGAATTAGAATTGGGTTGAGAAGATTATTTAATTGAGAAAAATAATTGAGATGTTTATTTTGGGAAATAGAAAAAAAATATCGGGTTAGATCGAATTATAAAGTACTTGTAATTGGACCCGATATAAAAGATGCCCAAAAGCCCATATGTTAAAAGGGGGGGGGGACGACAAACCCCAGTAATTAACTTGGGTTGTCGCCCCCTATACATCTAGTTAAACTAGAAATTCGTTTTTCTAGTTGAAGTAAACTTCTACAAGTCAACAAGGGTTTTACTTATTCTCCCTATAAATAGATGGCACTGATAGATCTATTTACACAACTTTAAGATATTGTATCTCTGTCCAAAAATAGTGAGAGTTTATTCTCAAGTAGTAAATTTATTTTCCGGAATAATAATTATGTCAATTTCTATTGAGAAGATATGTTTGTTTTCAAATTAAAAGTAGAGAAAACTATTTCTAATTTTGTATTTGTTCGAATTATTTGAGCCCACACTCAAAGTAGTTCGTGGTACGACAATAGCAGAGAAGGTCGTTTGGTTGAAAGCCAAGAACGAAAAGGATTGGTCTAGTCGAAAACATAGGTGCAATTTTAGTAAAGGGTTTATTGCTATAACTATCACAAATCAGCTTAGTTTTTTAATTTTTAATTTTCAATTGTGCAAGAAAAACATTTTTAAACCGAATTTTTTCCAACAGTTCCTTAAGAACTTACCTTTCCTAAAAGTAAAAAAAAAAAAAAATGGATGGAAGTTTCTTCAAGGCCTTTAATCCATCACCTTTTCATTGCCTTTGCTAGAACCAACCTTTATCAACCTCTTTCTCTTCAAAGACATAAAAAATAACAATTTTCCTCAAATGTCAAAATGTTAAAGTAACCTTTAATAGCCATATTAATGGCTCAATTAGCATAATAATGCTCATAAAAGTCAAATGGTGTGTCAAAATGAAGAAAAATCATGAAAACTTACATTAGTTTTCACTTTCACACTCTAACCCAAATTTCCTCTCATAAGAGCTCAAACTTTAGGTATGGGTGAAGAAGAAGAAGAAGAATAAATCTCAAATAAGACTTTTAAATGTTTATTTTGCAAAAAAAAAAAATGGAGGGAAATGGTGGAAGATTTAAGAAGATTAGTGTAGAAAATCGAAGTAGAAACAAAACAAAATGTTACTCCCCTCACCCATTTCTGACGACCAATATAGGGTGGGAGATGCCACTTGGGAATGTGAAGATGTAATGAGATAGCAATATCACAATTATTCAATTTAGGTAAACTATGGGACAAAAATTTTATTAGGATGGGAGAATTGTAATGCCCCAAAATTTTTCAGTATTTCGTAACTGTTCCGATAATTTTGTTCGTATATTTGATAAAAATATTCATTTTTATCATATTTCATTATTTTTAGACTATTAAGAACTCATTAGAATGCATTTTGAGTCATTTCTAAAGTTTGGGGCTCAATCGAGTAAAAATGCAAGTCAAGGTTTATAGGTGGGTAAGGCTTTAAAGGGTTTTGGTGGGATATTTATGATGTTTCGTGGGGTTTAGGACTGCCTCCTTAAGATTCAATAGGGAATCTCTGCACCTCAGGGCAAGCTCAAATTACCATATTGATAACAACATGTCTTGTCCTCGTGAGTTCTGAGGTGGCCAGCCACTACCCAAAATCACCACCAAAAGATTCGATTTGGTGCCAAACCTATGCATCTCCCCCATCACTATAGCTTCGATTATATTTCGGTAATTATTTTGGTTTCATCTATACTATTAATTAAGCCCTTAATTGAATGGGTGTCACAAGTCAATTGGGCATCAATTGGAAAGTTTTGTACCTGGTGAGATTTGAACCCAAACCATTAGGGTTAATAAAACTTTAATTTTACTACTCAACCAAAAACTTATATTTTGATTTATTTTGTACATTTTAATTTTATCATGCATAATTTATTACATCCATCAATTGTATATATTCATAAAATTGTTGATTAAGTTGGTGTTATAAGTTATAACTTGACTCCAACTAAAGATTGATGATACAACACCAGGATAAATAATTATAATGCATTTAGTATTCTTAATTTAATGTATTTACGTGTTTACATATCATTTTACTCACAATTTTATCTATTTTTTACATTTTAATGCCATAATTATTTAATTTGTTATTATTAATTAATTTCAAACCATATATTTCATTAATTATTATATGTTATATTTAAACACACTTATATATTCTTAATACATAGATTTCCTGCGCATACACATGTGACAGAATTTCTAGTGTTGATAATGACATTGATTGAGTTTATGTAACAAGTTAACTCAATATTGAATTTCTTTTAATATTTTTTAATATTGAATTTTTTTCCACCAACATGATATTATTTTGACACGTTATAGAAAAATGACAGTATTGTAATAAATAATTGGAGAACATTTAATATTCTTAATATGATATCTGCTTATTTAATTTTTTTACTAATAATTTAATCTAATTTTTTTTGTTTTAATTTCATAAACATATCGTACGTGTTTTTATTATTATCTGTTTCAATTTCAAACTATATGTTTTTTATTTGTTGTTTGTTATTTTTAAACACATATTTATTCTAAATACATTATTTTTGTACAAACGAACAGGCGTGTGTAGAATTTTTAAGATTATTTAAGTCAACAAATATTTATTTATATTATTTTAGCAAAAAAAAAAGCCATTGGCTTTTGTGCCACATTATATCCTATTGCATTGCATTTAAAAATATCTGTTAGATAAATTTTATTTTCCGGAAAACAATTTCAGAAATTTCCATTCCGCAAAATAAAACAAGTCAATGTAAATTATTTGGTTAGTTCATTTGGGTCAAGTTGTTTTACGCGTGAAAGCTGAAAACCTTCTCTCCCAAAAGCTTCACTCTCTTGCCCCATCAATACTCTCAGCTCTCTCACCGAATCCACAGGTAAGTTTCTCTGCATCTTAAAATCTCTACTTTTTCTTTTTTCTTCTTTAAAAATGGGTTTATATAGATATGATTTGCTGAAAGGAAGATTTGGGTATGTCATTTTTGTTCCTTTTAATTCTTTGTTGTCTATACTGCATCTTCAGGTTTTTTTTTTTTTTTTTTAGGCTAACGCCTTCAATCTCTGCTGACTAATCTCGATTCTTGTCGCCATGTATCTAATTGCAGTTGATGTGCCTTTTAGTTTTTTGTTTCAATTAGTTGCTGTTGTTTGTTTCCAAAGGCTGAAGGGAGGTCATTTGTTTCTTCAGTGATACGAGTTTATTATGAAACTTCAATGGATTAACGCTCGGACTCACATAGCAGTATTACAACTTTATCATTCATTAGTTTTGCTAATTAATGGTTAGTTCTTTTCGCTTAGGAAATATTTATAATATTGTAAGAATTAAGTATGACATGAATCTCCATTTATGTTTACCTCTCCCCGTCTATTTGCCTATGACTGGAGGAGCTTGCTGTTTTGCCCAAATGAAAATGGAAACATCCCCTGGGATACCCCACATAACTTGTGGTTTTTTTACCGAGGTGGTTTCATAAAAACATCTCCTGGAGTCGTGTACTTTTTAAGAATTGAATTACCAAAAAACATTTTTTTTTAAATAAAAAAATTCTCACACTACAGGATAATTGCATTGTTTAAAAAATATAAAATATTTATATTATTTTTTAAAAAATTACTATATTTATATTAAGATTCATTTGTAATTTTCAGCATTGTATAATTATATCAACATTTAAAATACCAAATCTAAATTAATTCAAAATTAAACGAATAAACAATTAAATTATCAATCTAAATCAAAATTTTCGAAATTTATCGTATACTTCCACCCCTAATTTCCCTATATTTTCCGCAACTCTTGACTGCTACCTTTTTTTTATTATTTCAGTGCTACAAAAAAAACCCAGAAAAAAAACACAAAAAAAAAACAGAAGAAAAAAATGAAGTATTTAATTGACTTCCATCTTTTTCCTGTACAAAAAGAAAGGTATTAAAAGCAACCCCTTACTGTACATTTTAGGAGCAAAAAATCTGTTCAAAAACTTGCTGCTGATTCGCCACTTTCAACACCACCTTTAGTGTTAACACTAACGCTAATTGTGCCATTAATCCTGCGATTTATCCAATAAGTCGAACACTCGGGACTGGCTTCTGAAGTATTGATGTACCCTGGAAGATCATCATTTGGTAGTCCCTTCTATATTCGTTTAGCTGTTGCAATATTAAAAGAATCGTTTTGTTACATGTCACCAATAGACCAGATCAAGTTCAGTTTGGTTTTAACATTAAAGAAAGCAGGTAGGTAGAAAATGGTTATTACCTCTTCCTGGGTTATCCTGCTGAATCTGAATTTCTTTGTCCAAATGGATTCTGCTTCATCGGCTGCTGGGAGCACAAGGGTTTTCACTTTTAAGAACCCCAGCAGCTTCTCAATGCAACTGAAAAGGCATTGAAAATAACCCTACAATGTTGGTATTAATTTAGTTAAGACTTGCATTGTGTGGCCTCATCAAAATTGAACAAAAGAGCTTTGATGGGTTAAGGTTTTCTCATGACAAGCAGCGATGAATTACCTGCCCTTGACTTTCTGTACTTGTTGCAACTAAGGGAATTTCAGCCATTTCTTGCCCAAAAACCCGAAAAATACCAGCTGACACAACCATTTGACTGCATAACAAGAAAGAATAATGGCATTCAAATACACCCAAATTTCTAAAACATAATACAGAAATGAAAAAAGAAAAAAGAAAAAAGAAAAAAAAGAGGTCTCACTTGACAGTTAATATTGCACAGTACATGCCTCCAAAATCTTGGCCCTTGACAGTTCTCCTGCAAAACCAATTATTGATATTATTCACACTGCATAATCAGTAAGCATCACAAAGATAGGCAGAAAAGATAAGTACTTCTTACCCATAAACCATTGATGGGATAAGATCACCTCTACTCGATCCAGAGTCACTTATAGGATCGAAGCGCTCCTAATAAATCACACAAGTAATATCAAAACTAGATTAGTACTTTACAGCTTCTGGTACGAACTACGAAGAAGATGCCTCATTCATTAGATTCAAAGAGGCAACTACGAGACATTAAAGCTTTATATGAATGACATATAGGCTTTAACAAGATCAGCATTTATCTAGCTAATGATGATGTTATATAAAATGGATGATGAGCAATGATTTTGTTAAAAAAGTATAAGCAGGAAATAGTATACATGGAAGATCGCAACAGCCTTTGATAGCGTTACTCTGGTGTCATCTAAAGATGTCATTTTCCCGCTGAGAACCCTCCATCTTATATCAAGTTTGGCCTTGCTCCGTAAACTAGTTTCTACATGCTTCTTCTTCACAACATCCAGAGATGAATCAGGAAGCTGCTCCTCCCCACGAATGACCAATTTCTGTAAAGCAGAATGGATTCTATTGCAATCCGTGCAACAAAACCACTTTCCTTTTGGTAACTCCTGTTGAGAACATGGTGTCAATAATGATCTATAAACAGTACAAAATAGGAAATTTATGCAATATTTATGACTGAAAAAGAAAACGGCACCTTAAGGTCATCAATGTTATGATCCCTCAAACAACCCACATGATATTCTCTCTCACACTGACAAGGAGAAAATAAAGAACAAAGATTGATTAGAGTCAATTAAGTTAGACAACAAACTTAAGCACAAACAGAACCAAAAGGATACCTGATCACAGAGTATAACAGTGCGAGGACCAAACCCTGACTTGCTAAAATCATGACCTCTGCAAATATCAACAGTGTGTTAACACAAGAAAATAAAGTTCGAAGAGAGAAATTACGACAGGAAAACAATGGCAACAAATAATTGAGAAAATAAATGACAAGTTTCGTATTCAGGATAAGAGAGGTGGTTTCTCACCAACACAGATTCTGAATTAATCAAATCAGAGATTTCAGCAGTCCAGGATATTCCAATTCTAGATCATAATTCAGATTTCATTTAATAACTGGTTGCCATTTATATACAGGTAATTGCAAACATTTTGTCAGGCGAACATTATAATAAGACAATATTGAAGGAAAGTCAGAGAGCGGGGTGTTTTCAGGATGAGACAAATAATTCAAAGTAACATAGAAATATTTCAAATGGTCATAAAAGAATAAACCCAACCTGCATAGCACACACACACTAGGAACTTCTGCCTCTGGAGTTCTGATAATACGAATGCATCTCTTGGTTATCTGTTCTATTGGATCAATTCCAGCAACTCTTCCTGCAGCTACAGCATTGGCATTATGTTGCACAAACTTTTCGTTTTGGAAGGTATTCTGGCAATATCTACAGTGCCAAGTACCAGTTGGAATGCATGGAAGAGATATACACTCTGCAATCAGCCAGTAAAAGAACATGAGTGCAACAGGCATCTGTAATGATAACAAGCAGTAACTGAAGTAACTCAGATATTGCACATTCTGGTTGTATGGATAAAGAATAAAAACTGCATTTCAAATTTTCATTAATTTCTAATACAAAGTTATAATGAAAAAATGATGTAAAATTCACAAACCATAGTGTAAATGACCTAACCATAAGGATAGACCATAAATATGTAAAAAATTCAAGTCCTGAAAAGGGTACAAGAGTGGAGTTTCAAGGTGATATGATAAGGAGGAAAAGGAGGGCAAAACAGTCCTCACATCAAGAGCAAGTTACATTCACATGTCCATCACTCCCAAGAATTCTTAAAATCCATAAATAGTCAATTTTACTTTGCAATATCATTAACCAAATAGGTACTTCAGCAATTGAGGCATCTCACCAGAACGTAATTTTGCCTCGAATAGAGCCATTCAGTTAAGAAAAGAATTATGTCCAACCATGAGCCAAAGTCAAAGTTCTCAACTTGGAAGCAAAAGATTATAAGATAATAGTTATAATTTGACACAAAAAAGACAACAAAGTGTAGGATGTAAACACATGAAAACAACAGTAGGCAGTAAGATATTATATAATTCACAAAGTTTGGAAGTTCAAAAGGTTAGTAATCAGATAAGCTCAGAATTTAGAATATGGCTTGACATTCCCATAAAATCAGAGATATCAAATTTGGAAGCCATTAACCTCAACATACCAAACTACATGTGAGAATTACTTTCTTCACCACTATTGTTTAAATGCATCCAGCACAACAATGGTTATACAAACAATCGAATCCTGAAAAGTTGCCAATAAAGAGAACATTCAAAGATAAAGTTGAAAATTGACCTATGTGAAAAGCCCTTGGACATGTGTCACAACACAATAGATTCCCTCCATCCAAACAGATGCTGCATAGGTCATCATTCTCATATGTAGAGAACTTCCGATTTTTCGACAGGGATATTGACAATTCATGAAGAGATACCCCATTTGATGTGTAAATGTTTTGAAAACTGAAATTAAGGTAATGTCAAAAGCACACTTATGTTTGTATCAATTATAAGATAAAAGATGACTAACAACAACAAAGCTGAGAAATCTAAGACCAAAGAACAACTTACGGCTTGCGACGACTTGCCCAACCAGCATGAGCTTCAAACTGTGAGGGGCTTATCTGCTCATTTCACACAAGAAAAATAAAAACTCACAGAACTTAAGAATCCAATTTCATTGGGGGGGGGGGGGGAAGGTACCTCTGAATTACAGCAGGTGCATAATATTCCAAATCCCCTTTTATAACCAACAAGCAATTTCTGCAACACATCAAATCACCACTTAGTAGATAAAGTTAGAATAGACGAATTTTACGTTAAAATATGCTCACACTAACCTCTCCACGAACAAAATATGCTAGTTCAGTTCCATCTGGCAACCCATCTTCCTCAAATACCAATTTATGCTTCCTCAGATCCCTTTGAAAGCAATATCAAAGAGATTAAGGCATTTTATAATATCAAGAAGAAAATTATGCCAAAAGTGACCACCTCAACCATAATCAACAAAGCAAATGTCAAATAGGAAAGAAGAACAAAACTATACTTACTTTCTAGTTACTCGTCCCTGACTCTTAGCTTGTGATAAACTGCATTTTGATGCACTGATAGGTGACTTTGGAACCACATTTGGCTTGGGTGAGCTGAAATAAAACAAACAAAAAGAGAGGAAAAAAAAGGTTAAAATGAAGGGTTGAATGAGTTAAACTTTAACAGAAATATCTATTCTTTGATCCTACAGACTAGATAAAACCACTAAAATGCGAGTAAATGCAATGCTAGATAAAAGTATTAAAAAGCGAGTAAAATGCAATGCAGAAACTATCCCTTAGCATTTGCATCTAAAAGATGCTAGCATTCAGATTATGTAAGCAGCAGGCATAAACTTCTAGTTAACATTCACACGATTTGCTACTCTTTATTATCGGCAACATGCATAAAAATGCCTCAACAGTAATAAATTTGATAAATATTAAGACCAAAATTTTTGCATCTGCTGACAAAGAACTGCAAATTCAACTAAGGGTTAAAATAATATTGTAATATGCCACAGAAACCATACAAGACAAGAAGTTTCCAATCAATGATGAAACTGCAAGGAATATTTTATCTTTCTCCATCTTCCAAACTCAGAAGAGACAATTATTCCTTTTTTATTACAGATCTAATAGGACCAAATCATATTATTCTTGGTTTAGTACAAGTTTGATTCTGAACAAAATACTGCAACAATAAACCAAGAAACCATACCTGTCACTAGCATCAGCAACCTTTGTTCCATCAGCCACTTCAGTTGAGCCATCTTGAGACTCTTCCACACCCAGACATGAATTACATAGAACCATAGCTTTCCCAGAGCCAGCTCTAGTAATGGACTCTACAACAATAAAAGAAAAATAAGAAGGTTAGGATAAATACCAATAAGGAATGAGAAAATAAGAACATATAAAAGAAATGAAAAATCAACCTCTGCAGTTCAAACAAAAGCGGGATTTCTTCATGGAAGAACCAATCACCATTTGCAGGGTGTTCTCCAACATGCTCGATGAACTCTCCCTGCATGCGATCATAACATCACGAAGGGTATTCCCATTCTCCAGGTAAATATATTTTTCTGCAGGCTTGTTTGAGCTCCTTGCATGAATCTCATATAAGGTAGGGCTAATAACCTAAATTAACGATAGAACACGACATTAATGCATTCACAATTTTGCAAAATATGTCATCATATGACAAGATAAATTAACAAATAACAAACCCTTACGTTCGAGCCCTTGCATGCTTTGCAAAAACACAATATCCCGGAGCCCTTGATTATTCCTTGAAGCCCATTACTCCCTGCAGCTCTTGTAACCTATATGATAAACATTCAGAAACCAAATTGTTGAGTTTAAAGAGCAAGGCATTCAAACATATCACCTAAAAACTTTTCCCCAGAGCCATACCTTCGAGCTTCGTGCATACCTCACATTTGCTCCCTTGAGTATACCTGAATCCAAAAGATCCTGCAACTCTGTCGGGAAATTTCTTAGAAGCTTAGTCGAGACACTTGCTTCCTGCGTCATTGGAGAATCCACACTCCCGACTGTAATATCACCGCCATCACATTTAGCTTCACTCACATTGACGACAATAGCATCTGTTGCAGCAGTTTCCTTCATTGTCTCCACCGTCGCTTTCAACAAGGACCGAGTAAACCTCCTTACAGGCTTCTCTTCCTTCACCACTTGCTCTATCTTAGTATCACCCTCACAACTAACCAAAACCGGCACCCCTATACCCCCTTTGCAGGGCTCTCTTTCTATCACCAAACCCTCCTTTCCCTTTCCTTTTACTTCTTCTACATTCTCCGTTGCTCTTTCCAGCTGACTTTCTTTCTCTCTAATGTCAGCATCCATTTTCTCTTCCTCCTGTTTTTCTTCTAGCGAACCCATTACAGCCTTTTCGGGCTTGCTTTTTCGCTTCACTTCCTTGACAATCTCATCTTCACACATTGGTTCAATAATCCCATCTTTGAATTCCTCATCCTTTCCCAAATCGACCTTCTTCGACTCCTCTTCTTCACAACCAAACACCTCTCTCTTCGGATCTTCCACATCGCTTTTCGCCTCTTCTTCGCTCATCAAATCCACAGATTCCTCCACAACCCTCACAGATTGCTCCAAATCACTCTTCTCTTTCTCATCCTTGACTTCTTTTTTCAATTTCTTGTTGCTCCTGTTACCTGGACTCCACGCCTCTCCTCCATTCTGGGCCTTCCCTGACCGAGTCCGACCCAAAGACCCACAGATCTCCGCTTGAACCTTCAAAGCAAACTCGAACTCACGCTTCAGACCCGTCCTTACCCGAGATAGCACCAAGAAATCCCCTGCCTCCGTACCGTTCGCCATTTAGTTTAAATAAAAGGGAAAAAAAAAAAACACCGGATCAAATCAAAGAACCCTAGGGAGACAATGTTGCCAGAAACAAATAAAGACCAAATTTAAAATACATGTATGAGATGGATTAAACGGAATGAACTTTCGAGGGGTCTTCGGAAATTAAGTAAGACAAGAAAAAAAAAAAAAAAAGAGAGAAAGAAGAGGGAGGGTTTTTTTTTTTTTTTTTTTTGTTTGACCGATCGAAGGAAAGAGATTTGATTTTCTTTGATGAGAGGGGAAAAAAAAAAAAGAAAGAAAGAAAAACAAAAGGAAACAGCGGAAGGTAGAGAAAGGAGGAAGAAATTCATACAACTTTGTATTTCTCAAAAAGACGGAACTACCCTCATCGACATCGTTTTGGCATTTGTCTATGAGGATCGTCATTAATTCTTGTTATTTTCATATGGTCCCCGAAACCCTCTATTCTTTTTGTTACTTCACCACGAGTCAAAGTAATTATTTTAAAAGAAATTTATTAGCAGGACCATTAATATTTTCTAAAAATTTTAATTTAATTTATATTTATTTAATTTTTATTGAGTTAGAACATTATAATTAGTACATATAAAAAAGTTTAAATTCATTAATTTCTTATTGCATTAGTATTTGATTTTTTATTTATTTGATTTTTAATAAATTTATAAATGAGTTTATATTACAGTGAAAACCAGCTAAAACTAACAAATTATATATTACATTATTGATGGGATGGAGGGAGTAATAATATAAGAACAAACAAGGACTTCTTAGTATTATGAAATATTTTAGGGGTGGAAATAACAATAAAGAAAACATACAAGGACTTGAAAAGGAAAAGAATAAATTAAACTAGAACGCCACAAATATAGGGGCATTATTGTCTAGTAAAAATTTAGAAGGGTACCCCTATATTAGTCGTCTGATACTTGGTTTATTGTCTCCTAATTATTCTGAAACTCGTGCAATTTTCGCGGCTGCAGATTTAGCGTTTTTGGACCAATCAGATTCCGCCACATAAATTATTAGCGAGCTTAAAGATTCTGCTGGGCTAATTTGTACAATGAGAGACACGTTGGCTCACATGCTGTCGAAGCGCGTTTACTATTGTTCGTGGTCGTGGATAAGAGTCATAAAAAATTCAAACTTACTCAATCCAAGTAGATTATTATGCTTACTTCGATTTATCCAAGAGATTAAAACAACTTAAATCCATCTTATTTTAAATTTTCATCCATTTAGTCAACTTTTAATATATAATGTTTTTATTTTTTTCTTTTAACTCTCACATATAATATTATTGTAGGGAGATTAATTTTTTAGAAAAAATTTTGGAATCAACTTACTTATTTACAAGTTAATATTGTATGAATCGAGATTATATCTTTCAATCTAACAAAAATTACTTATGACGTAAATTTACAAAATGGAGTTCCTCATAATAATAAAAAATCGTGCGTAGCATATGACTACCTACCAAAAAGACATGAGCATCCATACATATTAAGGTACTTGAATCCTTGCATCTTAAATGGAAACTATTAGCACATATGATATCACTTAATCAAAAGATACTCTTGTTTTGTGAATCGGTAACCAATATCAGTTTTTGTGAAAAAAGTCTTGACTTTTTTAGGAAGTCTTTAATGAATATGTTTTTTGTTATGTAACATAAGATCAGGGATGAAATTGGAAAATTTTTAGGAGAATTAAAATTAGATTGTAATTTTATCATTTTAATAGTATATATGTTTATAATTTTTAAAGGATTAAATCAAAATTTTATTATTTTTAAAGAGGACCAAAGTGCAAATTTACATTTATTAATTTAAAATTTGAAACCAAACCCCCTAACTACACCCAAATTGAAAAGTATTTATTATTAATTTGTTTCTCCTATTTGAAAGGAAATGTGGAAATTTTGATTTAAGAGAGTTAACCAATTGACCATATTAATATTAAAGCTATTTAGTTAGAAATGAGAAGATGTAAGCTAATCAATTAGTGTGTTTTAAGTAAGAAATTAGTTAATTAAATTGTTGGTTTTTTTTTTTTCAATCAAACTAAATGAATTGATGAATTGCTTTCTCTGGTCGCTAATTGATGTTGTTGTTTCCTTTGATAGTTTATAGCTTATATTAAAGTATAAAACATTATCCTTTTTATTTATTTGATTTCAAGATAACTTACTTTTAATCTAAAAATGATGGGAACGCTTTACGTCGCTCCAACACTAATGCGCAATTAACGTGGAATCATAAGTTCTGTTCTCACATTGTAACAATTTTCTTTCCTCTAATTATAATCCATCATTTTCAATGCCACATTTACTACAACAAATTTGTTTATTAGCCGCGTCTAAAATAACGTCATTCAAAATTCCATTTGAATTTGGTGATGTAAAATTTTTAGTATGTCACTAAAGGTTAAGAGTGATGGTTTACTGTTTTCGTCACGTTTTGTCAACAACATAGTGATCGATTATTTATAAAGCCATATTATATGTAACAGTTCGTTTTTCAATTGTGTTAGAAAATGCGATTTTAAAATCTCATTTCTCTAAATTGGGTCTATAAATATTAAATATAAATATTTTTGAAGTTGGTAAAAGAGTTTATGAAAGTTTGGTCCTTCAATTTTTTCAATTAATTGCTTAATTAGGGTACAAAAATTAAATTGTAAACGTGTTATTGCTATAAGTTTTTAATTGACCAAAGACTTAAGGGCTTAAATTACAATTAGCCAAAGGTTCAAAATTATAATTAAACCAATTTCTAATATAACTAAGTTCTTATAGTGGATTAAGCTTATTAAAACACAATTAGCTTAATTAAACTAGATTAATTAAAGTTAATCAAATGTTAACCATAGTATAAAAACAAAATTTAAGTGGAAGGAAAGAGAACCATCATCTTCTCCATCCTCTCATACCTGATTGTTCAAGAAAATAAAAGAATAAAATCATTGCAAGGGCTATAAGCTTTCAATAATAATTTGGTTAGTGCAATTAAGTTTCTTTTTTTTTTTAAATTTTTATGTTTTTGAGGTCATGAGAGCTTAATTTAGCTAGCCCATGTACCAATTTAAAAATTTGTTAAAGTCTTTGAAAGTTTTCATTGCTTTTTTCTTGAAGAAATTGATGTTAAATTGATAGATTTTAAGATTAGATGTGAAAAAAGGACTAGATTATAATGTTTAATTGTTAGTTTTTGAACATAAGGACTGTAATAGGCCAAATTTGACCAGGCCTCAATTAAAGTCCAAATTATTTACAACATCAAGCCCAAACTTAAACCCAAAATAAAAAACCCTAAAGCCCAAAATCTATGGCCCACTACCTAAACAAATTTTGGCAAAAATCAGAAAACCTTAGCCCTAGGAGTCGCCTCTGCTCCCTGTCCCATCGCACATGCCTGCTCCACCTGCTCCACCGCCCGTGTCAGCACTGCCTATCCACCTGCAAGGGTCAAAAAGGAGAAGGGACAGCATAGAAAAATAATGTAAATGACTTTAAAAAGCCAAAGCTGAAATCATTTTTCGGCTTCTTGGTTCATTCGGCCACTTTTCATCAATACAAAAAAATAGATTTAAACACAAAAAAATAGATCCGAAGAAAGAACATAGCAAGCTAATAAAAAAAAGATTCATCGCTCAAAGGTCTTGATTTTTTTTTTTTGCTTCCTTTTCTCTTTTTTTTTTCTTTGAATAAATGTACACGTATTTCCTTTATTTTTATTCTTTAAAAAAAACAGCAAATATATATAGATATATATAAAATATAAAAGAAAAAAAAATGTACCTTTTATTTTTTCGACCACCGTGCGCGGTGGCCAGCGACGGCGGCCGGCGTGGCAGACAGGGACGGTCCGATGACCGGACCAGAGGGGAAGGAGAGAGGGCCAAAGGGTGCTTTCAGTTTTTTTTGAAGAAAAAAGAAGGAAAATGAAACTTTTTGCAAAAATTTGGCCTTTTATAACACTACCAAAACGACGCTGTTTCATTTAGCTGCAAGACACCCCAAAACGACGTCGTTTTGAGCCTTAACCCGCGACCCGACCCGCTCCAGGCCTAGGATCCGTGTGTTTTCAATGGAATGGCTAATTGCACTTTTAACCCTTCCACTTTTTTATTATTTTATAATTAAAATTTTCATTATTTCTAATTTTTGCCCCTTAGTTTGTTTTGGTTTCAAATTGGTCCCTCTTGATGTTGTGCGTTTTGGAAGGGAAGGGAAAATTTCCCTTTTGGTCCCTCCTTGTTATTTGCGCATTTCAATTCGGTCCGTTGCCTTATTTTTATTCCAGATTCGCCCAAAAATTTCATTTTTAGGTACGATTTAGTCCTTTTTTGTTATTTACACTATTTTATTATTAAATTAACTAATTTAATATATATTATTATTACTATCATTATTTTACTATTACTTATATTATTATTATTATTATTATTATTACTATTATCATTTTTTTAATTATTGTTATTATTATTATTATTATTTTTTACTATTTAATACATTATTATTACTCTTTTTATTATTACTACTATTGTATCATTACCATTATTATATTTTCATCTATATTTTTTTTGTTATTTATCTAGTTTTTATTTATCTATTTATATTTTTGTTATTTTTTATATTTCAAGTATTATACCTCTATTTATATTTATGTATTAATATCATTATTTTATTATTGCTATGTTTTTCCTATTATTATTATTATTATTATTATTATTATTATTATTTTACTATTACTACCTGTGGTAGCCCAAATTTGACCGGGCACAAATAAAACAAAAGAAAATAAATAAATAAATATTTATTTATTAAACAGTCCATTAAAAAGTCCAGATTACAAAGCCCAAACATTGGGGCCCAATGTCTAAACATAACAGACCCCTAAAAAAAACAGTCAGACCCATCTACACCGGATGACCCAATATCCTTGACCCAAGGATACACGGGGCCCAAAAGGCCCAAAGCAGTAAACGGATCAGGAAACCCTAGGGTTTCCTGAGAAGTTAGGCGCCGCAAAGGGGGATTCTGGATGCTTCGAGGTTCCAAACGTCACGATTTTTCAAGACCAAGGGCCTAATCGTCGCCTTCATCAGTGCGCCGTGACTCTTCGACTTCGCCACCATGCATCGCGCCACCATCGGCGCGCGAATCACGCCAGAATGGCCATGCGCTACAATCCAGCATTGGCCCCATTAGTGCGCAGTCATTGGTGCTCGAACGAAATCCCCGCGATTCGCCTGCAAGAAAAGGAAAGAAAATCACAGCAGACATGCGAAGCAAATACGGAAAGAAATCAGAGATTTCTTCCCAAAACTTGTAGTGGTTTATGGAGGCTATAAAGCCTTCTTCTCAATCTGTAAAGGACACTAAGGATACACACAGACGAAAAAAAAAAAAACACCAGAGAGATATACCAAAGTGTTGTACACAGAATATTTTTGCAATAATACACCAGAAATTTTTACCAGAAAGCAAAGCTGATTTATTTTTTTTTCTTTTTCTTTTTTAAATATTTGCATTTTATACATAAAAAAGATTAAAAAAGGGAATACCTTTCGATGTGGGGTAAATCATGAGGTTTTTCTGGCTTCCGGCCGCCGTATGTGGCGGCGTTGACGGTGGTGCGTGAGCTCGTGAAGCCCATTGGACGGAAGCACGATGACACTCTGAGAACTCACCCCGGGTCCTCGTTCAGAGGATTTTTTCCTCGTTTTTTAAGACAGAGTACAAAATGAATTCAAAGCTTTAAATTTGGCTTATATAACCTAGATAAAACGGTGCCGTTTTGGTTTAATTCAATAAGCATGAAACGACATCGTTTCAAGGCTCAAGATCCGCGTGTTGACCCGATTACCCGGGGAGGATCCGCGTGTTTTTGAAAAATGGGTTAATTTCATAATTGGTCCCCCGTGTTTTTTTAATTTTATTTTATTATTTTTAATTTAACCCCAATGTTTTAATTTTGATTCAATTTGGTCCTCACAGTAACATTTAATTTGATTTGGAGAAACGGTGTCGTTTTGGGATTAGGGCAAATTTCCCAGTAAGTCCCTCGGCTTTAGTCCGTGTTCCAATTTGACCCAGTTTTCTTTATTTATTTGAAATTAACCCTAAATTCCTTAATTAAATTTAATTTTAATCCTTATATACCTTTAATTTAATTTATTTAAAATACTTTATATATATATATCTTTAATAAACATTAGTTATGTATATAATAATATATTATTTTATTTATATTATTTGTAACATTATATATAAATTTTATTATATGTTATATATTTTTATTATATTATTTATTTTATTATATTTTTATACGTAATATATTTGTTACATTATTATTGTTATTATACATATTTCATATTATATTTCATTATATTTATTTAAGTTTTTCATTACATTTATATTATCTATATTATTATCATTCATTATTAAATATTGTATTTTAATTATATATGTATATTTTTTAAATAATTACTCATTTTATTTTATATTTTAATACGTATTAAATCTTTTATATATTATCATATTTTTATATCATTTATATATTAAATGCTAGTCTCATAATATTATTAAGTGTTGTTTGTTTGATATATATATGTTACTACATTATTAGTATTTTTTTTATATATTATCACATTTGTTTTGTATATATATTTATATGTCTAATTGTATATCATGCATCGTTTTTTGAATTAATTATTACTTTGTATGTTCGTATATTTTACTTATTCATATTCAATATATGCTATGT
The DNA here is from genome assembly GCA_025698465.1 of Gossypium longicalyx. NCBI lineage: Eukaryota > Viridiplantae > Streptophyta > Magnoliopsida > Malvales > Malvaceae > Gossypium > Gossypium longicalyx. The sequence continues at coordinate 65,333,329 of CM047001.1, read as the reverse complement.
ATATTTTAATATGTATGTTGTTATGTAACTAAGATTGGCTATATTTATGTATGTATCTAGTATAGGACCTTTATATTATTGCTATCATATTATTTAAATGTATGTTTTAGCTACCTATTATTGTAATATGCTATCTTACATGTTATAACGTATATATATATGTTTCTTCATGCATTAATTAAAAACGAGATTCAAAAGTTTTCAAAAATAAAAGGCTATGCTTGGTATTTGGAAACTTCGAGAAATGTAGTGCCTTAACTTACTGGGTTGCGACTTTTCTCGTTGAGTTCGAATAGTCAAGCACCCTTCTAAGTTTTTAAGGTTTTCAAAATACGAGCAACTGTCTTGGAACTTCAAAGCGTTGTATCCTAACTTACTGGATATGGTGTTTTGTCGTTTTGAGATAGGGATTTTCAAAAAGGGCTAGCTTAGCTCCGAATGCCTTAAAAATATTGCTTCCTAACTTATTAGATGTAATATTTTGATTCATTTGATACAAGTGAACCCTAATTTTCAAAATTAAAATATTCTAAAGAGGATTGCATCTTAAAAAATTTTAAACTTCTGACATTAAAGACATTTGATAGTCAATTAGGTACCAATTTTTGGGTGTTACGAGGGTGCTAACCCTTCCTCGTTCGTAACCGACTCCCGAACCCGTTTTCTTGATTTCGTAGACCAAAACTAATGATTTTAAAACAAAATGTTTTAGAGGTAATCCAATCACACCTAAGAAGATTGGTGGCGACTCCCGTTTTCGTTTTTCTTAAAGTCGATTCCTATTTTTCAAAACTTTGATTTTCCGGAATGGTTTCGACACTACCTAATATATTGTTATCATCACTATTATTATTACTTTACTATTATAACTTAACGTAGTATTATTATTATTATTATTATTATTATTATTATTATTATTATTACTTATATCCGTAGTATCGTTATTAATTCTACTTTCATTTTCTTTACTATTATTTTTATTATTATCATTGATTATTATTGTTATTATTATCATTATTACTATTATTATAAATATATTATTATTATTATTATTATTATTATTATTACTATTAGTACTATTTTTATTACTATTATTTAATATATTATTTTTATTACTATTATTTTTATTACTATTGTTTTTATTACTATCATTACTATTATTATTATATTGTTATTATTACTATTATATTATTGTATTATCTTTACCTATTACTCTTTAAATTATCTCATTTTATTCTTATTCCTCATTCATTGCATATTATTTATTTATTTATATATCTTTTTACATCATTTCAAATTTAAAGATTTTATTCCTTGCATTATTACCATTAATATTATTATCATTACTATCATTTCTTAAATAGTTCTGCATAATATTTATTTATTTACTACTAGTTCTTTTTTAATTTCAAATATTTTTTAGCTTATTTATTATTTCCTTTTTATTTTAGCTTATTCGTTTTATTCATTCATTTTATTTTGGCTCTTATCATTATCGTTCACATCTGTGTTTATGTTTATTCTGTTATACTTGTCAATACCAAAAACTTTATTCGTTCATGCTGTCTTCATTATCTCGCTTTATTACAAACTTATGATTTACCCAACCCAAAATTAATTCTTTTATAAAGGTAAACGATCCATATTTGGAGTTTCGAGAAAATCGTGTCCTAACTTACTGGGTTTCGATTTTTCTCGTTTAACCTAAATAACGGCGTATTCCTTTTTTGCAACACAAGTTTTGAATAAAATACTTATTCTCAGAAATATGAGGTGTTGTGTCATAACTTACTGGATATGACATCTTGTTACCTCGAGATAAGATTTTTGCAAACTAAGGCAATATTCGATATTTGGAAATTCGGGACATCGCGCCCTAACTTACTGGGTTTCGATTTTTCCTCGTTTACTCTAAATAATCGAATACCCTTTTAAAGAGGTTAAAATACACAAATTTTAAGTAAAAGGCAAGCTCATTCTCAAAAGTTTGAGATGTCGTATCCTAACTTACTGGATATGACATTTTATTGCTTCGAGACGAGAAGGTCTTTAACGTTTGAATTTTTTTTTCTTTTACAAAAAGAGGGATTGTATTTCAAAGTCTTTCAGGATTTCAATTTTCGACACTAAGACACTAATTAATCAACTAGGTACCAATTTTTGGGCGTATTGAGGGTGCTAATCCTTCCTCGTGCGTAACCGACTCCCGAACTCATCTTTCTAAATTTCGCGGACCAAAATCGTTGTTTAAATAAATCAAACCATTTATTTAAAATAACCGCTTTTACAAGGTGACCCGATCACACCTCGATAAAAAAGGATTGGTGGCGACTCCCAATTTTCGTTTATCATTTTCAAAACCAAAGTCGATTCTCGTTTTTCGAAAAAATAGTTTTGACAAGGACTAAAGTAAATAAATTGTAAAATTGATGTGAAATTTCTATAATAATAGATAGTAGAGGGTCCCTAAGGGATGTGATTAAGATCGAATTTGAAATCGAAAATCAAAACCGAAAGATATTGTCATTTTAGTTTTAGGGGCTAAATTGAATAAAATGAAAAACTTAAGGGGCATTCAAAAAATAAAATTAAATAGATTCATGCATATCACGGAATGATATAAAAATATTTGGTATTGATGACTTGTTTAAAATAATTGAATAGATCAAGAATGTATCAAATTAGAGATAATTGGGGAAAAACCAAAATTGTCGAATAGTCCTTGAGGATTCAATTTGCTTGTTGTTTTGACCAGGTAAGTCCATAACTTAGGCTTCCTTTGGTTTGGCAATTAATGCCAATGTGGTGTAGCTAGTGTAAAAAACTGCTATCAACCTCACTGATGCTATGTTTGGATGAGCATCAACAGTGCAATGAAATTCATTTTAATCACACTGATAGCCTTAAAATTGACTTGAAGTTTTACCACCAATTCAACACAATAAAACACCAGATATTTTTAACAGACAAAAGTACTCATACTTTTATTAATTATTTTACTTTTTTATCCTTGAAAGTTATACTAATTTCTATCCCAACTTTATTTGTTTTTAGATTTGGGAACGCAATAGTCACTTGTTTTCAAAATTGGGAACTGACACAATCATTATTGTTGGTTTCTTCCTACTTTTTTGCTTTGTTCTTGGATATGGCTGCTACTCTTCTTTTTGCCTAAAGTTTAGTTTTTCATATATTTGTGTTGATTACATAATATTTGAGTATTATGGATGGTTTTAAGATCTCTTTTCCTGAAAATATAACTAGAAACTTATGTTCAAATTTCATATTACATAATAGAACTTATGTTTCAAATTTTAAGTAGCTAAACAAACTACTATTTGATTATGGGTCATTTCATTTTCATGATATAAATGTCGTTTTGGTCTTCTTCTTTTCTTTTCCCAAATTTCCCATTTTTTTGTTAAAAAATAATGTATTTTCCCTAAAGGTTGGTTTTTCATATGTGTTGATTAAATAATATTTGTGTATTATGAGTAGTTTTAAGATCTCTTTTCTTGAAAACAAAACTAGGAACTTGAAATTAAATTGATTTAAGTTTCAAATTTTGAGCAATTAAAAGAACTATTATTTGATTATGGGTCATTTAATTATCATGATATAAAAGTCATTTTGGTCTTCTTCTTTTATTTTCTCAAATTTTCCCTATTTTTCTTTGTTAAAAAATACTGTATTTTTCCTAAAGGTTCGTTAATGAGTTTGCTTCTTCTTATTGTTTTATTGGATTTTTTTAGCCTCAACTTGTCCTTTTCATTGTTATTTTCTAATTGATGGGGGTGATTTCATAAGCTATTGTTTTACTTGTTATATGAACTGATGATAATTTTCAACCTTGTTTTGGAAAATTTGCCAATATGTTTGCCTTTTTGTTACATCGAATTATGGATTAGTTGGGTAGCTGCAAATATGAGATGTTGTTTTCACTTCTATGATGAATGCAAATATATATGTAGCTTGTACTTGGGGATGTTGAGTATGGTATTATGTTCGTGTTATGTTTTCATCTCGTTTCTAAATTTTTCGGGTTTAGATCGCATTATTGATCTGTTGTGAGAAATATTGAAAGAGCTTTACAAATGCGTGGATGTATACAAAGAGGAGTAAATTGGATTTTCTCAATCTTGTTGTGAAAAAAATTGATTTTCTCAATTTTTTCTAGTAAGGTCGAAAGATAAATTGGACTAAATTGTCTAATTCGATAAAATGGTGACCAAGAGGTCAAATTGGACCAATTAAGAGTTTAAGTAATTTAGATTCCTAATATGAGAGCTAATTATCAACATGAATATTAATAAACTACTCTAGTTTATCTAATTAATACTTTTGTAATTTTGGTGTTTATTCAATTTAGTCCTTTTAGATATAATTTAGTTTAATTCACCTCATTTTATGTATTGTTGTAATATACCACTTAACCACTAGCTAGCTAGACTTCCTAATTGCATGCTTAATCGTTGTCCATTCACCATATCATTTGATCTCCTTTAGGTTTGATCATTGGAATGCTCTAAGTGTTCCATTGTACACTTACACATATTGCAACTGACCTGTCACACTTGCAGTTAAAGCCACTTTTAAATATCTATATTTTGTGCTAATTCTTTGCTTAGTGTTCGTACACTGGCGTGCAGTCAAGTTGTTGGCGTCGTTGCTGAGGAGATTTGTATGTGATAATTGAATTGTATTGATGTTTCCATGCTTTGCTAGGGAGATAATTAGTGAAAGCTAGGTTTATAGATATGGTGCTTTACTTTATGTTGCATTACTTCTCTTTGTTTCATTTCATTATTTTGTTTACTTAGTTGTGTTTCTTGTGGTTGATTGTTTTTAGAGCATGACCCGAAATAATGAGTTAGTCTTTTTTTTACCCCGAGCCTGAAAGGATATTAACCAATGTGAGATGAGGACTACTTCTGATTGTTAATCCACCACACCAAAATGCTTTCTTTGAAGGTCTAAAATCCTTGTATGGCATTCTTTCATTTAAAATTATGGTGTTTCATTTTCTTTTGTGTTAATCGTATGTCATTTATTGTTTTACTCAAGTTGTTTCTTATTATAATTATTTTCTTGTGTTCATTGGTTTAGGATTTGGTAGTTGTGGATAGCTAAGATTGATAGTTGTGGATAATTGGTTGATATAACTATAAAATCATTTTCTTAACCGATTTTTTTCCAACAGAATGATACGTGCACAGACGGGGTGAAATTTATTAAATTAAGTTCACCAAAACTACCAATTTTCAACTCTAGAAAATTAGTCAGCTTGTCTTGTATTTTTGGATGGAATCCTAGCATTTTTAGTTCAATATGTCTTCTAATCAATGAAGGGTTCATCTTTTAGATTTGAAACACAATTTGAATTACCTAATTTCGAGTTCAGGAGCTCAAGTTATAGTCGTTTTAGTAAAGGTGTGTGAGTAGAATTTATGGACAAGAGTATTACAGGAATTACAAGTTTCAGGCTTTGGTTCAAGTTTAAATCTTATTGGGTTCTATGTTAATGCTTAATTTTGGTTATGTATAATCCCCATAATGCATTTATGAAGTTTTATACTTTATGGATTTATTTATTTATTTGAATTTTTAATTATTCTATACTAATTTAGCTTATAGATTAAGATTATGGCTAGGTCAATTACTTAGGGACGAAGGTAGGGTTGTTTCATTATTTTCCAAGTACTTTAGGTCTATATATATGACATTATGTTTTCTATAGCCAAGCATATATTGTTTTTGATTACTTGATAAATAAAGCACTCTTTGAGTATTTTATTTTACAAGATCCAATTCTTATTTTTATTTAGAAGATTCTTTTTACTTAATCTTATTCAAGATTTTTGGGAAAGTTCTTCAAACTCCAGGTCGCCAATGATTCATTCTTAGAGGGTTTGTTAAATTCATTAATTGAGTTTGTCAGAAAATATTTTTTGAAGGGTTCGGTCAGACACTAATCATTCTATTCATCTTTATTGGTTTATCTATTTTGGGCTAGTTTGACAATGCTTTTAAAAAGTGCTTTTTAAAAGTGCTGTGGGAAAGTGCTTTTAAGAAGTACTTTTGAAAAGTTTGGTTTAAAATTTGAGTGTTTAGCATTGCTATCAAAAAGTGCTTTTGAGAAATAAAATGTCCATTTTAGACATGTTATTATCAAGTAACAAATATGCATTTAAATAATATTTAAATTAGTTAATATTATTATATTTTAGTAAGAATATAAAAAAATTATTATAACTTCTTGTTAATATTTTAATATATAAAATATAAATTTTAAATATTTTTAAGCAATAGATATTAATTATTTATAAAATTTAATTAGAATATATAAACTATATTTTAAATATTTAAATATACTATTAAATATTTGTTATTAGTATTTTAAAAAATATTTTTTATTTTTAATTAATGATTTTGACATATTTATAATTAAGTACCAAGAAAAAAAGAGAGGAAGTACTATATTATTGGAGGGGTAAAAAAGTAATTAAGCACTAAAAGTGCTTTTGGGAGAGGAAAAGTTAAAAATTTAAGCTTCTCATTTTCAGGACTGCTTTTCAAAAGCTTCTGAAAAGCTAAAAAATTCAGCCAAAAGCAGCTTGTTCTGCACAACTTTTCTTCTAGAAGTGCTTTTGGAGCCAGAAGTGCTTTTGAAAAACAATGCAGAACTGGCCCTTCATCTTCTATTGTTATTTTAGTTTTATTTATTTATTTTATTATTTAATTTTTTAATCATTATACTCGTTGTTTTTTGTTCTTAGGTATTAAGAAAACATCTTCCAAAGCTTTAAAATTCACCTTACTTGCTGCCCAATACGCTAGGTTTTGGTCTAGAGCCATTGAATCGAATCGAGTCTTCTTCTTCGAAACAACTTCAGATTAATTTGGGAGTTATGTGGATGTTGTGCTATTATCATTTGGTGTCATATCTTATCACTTCCTTTTCTGGCTAAAAAATACTAAAGCCTAATCGAGTGTCCCCAACAAAAAGGTCAACCTTGTAGCTTAAAGCTCTACTCTTCTATCTGTTGAGGAACTTAATTTAACTTTCTGGGTAATACTGTTGCTTTCCAATGCAAGTTACCTCATTATCTAAATGTTCTACCAATCTTGCTTTGTTTGTATTAGAGATTTCGAAAGATGTAGTGGCAAATGCAGATCCAGTTGTTCGATCATCGAAGAATAATTAATGTAGCGAAATTAAAAAAATTTCGATAACCCCATACCATGGATCCACGTGAGAGATAACGAATTCAAGATGAAAAAAAGTTTGAAATACAGCATTAAACAATCTGAGTCTGCCAATGTATTCCCAATGCGCGAATGAATTGCACCCCTAACCTTTCAGTTCTAGCTTCTACTTATCCACCTAATTGAACTGAAAGGAATACTTTCTCTTGAACTTTTTAGAGATAATTTCAAAATCTCTTTCAATTCGAATAAAATAATTTCGATTTCCCTTAGAAAAATGAGATGATAGAGTTATGTTTTTATTCAAACAATTTTGAAGATTCAAAATCCACGTTCGGAGAGGATCAAGGAAGATTTCAAGATAAGTGTGGTCTCCTCTTTTTATTTTTGAAACCCTATACAATATCTTTTAACTAATTTTATTAGATGATTTATTTAATAAAATTGATAAAAAAATAGATTTTATTGTAATTAAAATATGTGAAATATATTTCACATTATTTTAATTCGACGATTATATATGTGTGTTAAACATGTACATATCTTGTGCCCAGATTTTAACCCTGTAAAATTAAATTAATTATATAAACATTTATATTAGTTAATTCAATTTGTTTAATAGCTTAAACATAATATTAAATTTCTTTGGATTCCAATGATTCTAATCATAAGGTATGACCCTATAAGATTTTATAACATTAACAATAATTTTAAAACAGTTGTAATATTATAAATAATAAGCGAACATCTAGCAATACATCATTACTTGTTGGAATCCAATTATAATCGAAAAAATTATCAAATTAAACATAACGAAAAATGAAAACATATAACGTATTGGATTCCACCAAGAACCAGTTTGAAGGATTTATACGTCATTACAAAAAAAATACAGTAGAAGAATTAATACCTCAAACAGGGCGGTTGCCATCATGATTCAATTTTTTCTCCTTTTTCGTATTAACATCAAGCTCACTAGTTAAAAACCACTAGCCATCCAAACGTCTGGCCTATTAATCCATACTAGAAATTTAAAAAACCTTCGTAAGGTTGAGATAAGATAGTTCTAGCTATCTGATCATTCGAATCCATACCTTTTGCAATCTCAACTCAATACCAAAAAGAAAAAACTAGAAGCTAAATTTCATAAAATTATTTTTGTTCAATTTTTTTGTTCGTGCATGAGAAAGAGAGAGATCAAATGAACAACATCTTGAGATGTGAGGCTAAGGCCTTGTTTGACAGTCTATCGAAAAAGAATAAATCAGTTAAAAATTAATATTTTCAGTGATTTAATTTTTTAAGCATGTTTGATAATCCAATAGAATTTTTCAATGAAAAATGGTTGAAAATAATAAATAGATAAGAAGCTAATTATGTGAAATTTTTTCAAAATTTTTTTCTTTAAACATTTGCCTTTAAAATTATTATTTATCAAATAATATAATTAAATTTGTACTTAATTTTAAGTAATATACCAAGCATATTGTATAACTTAAAATTAGTACTTAAATTTTCAATACTTAATTTTTCAGTTTACCAAACAATACCTAGGTTAGAATATATAGGCTATGTTTTTAATCAACTTTTGATTAATTGCTTTTTAACCCGTGGACTTTGTTTGAATATTCCATTTAATCCTTTCTCATTTTAATTTATAGTTTCCATTATCGTGTGTGACCTATTTGGCTTCCAATTATGTTGGCAACAAATATAATCTATTTCAGTTAAGAAATAATTATATTCATAGATCATGAGCGGGATCTTGCAACCCATCATAAGCCCTAATTATTAGAAGAGTCAAAATAATTTTTTTGACAAAGCCTTTCAATATGTGTAATCAATACTTCCATCATATATTAAGATAAGCTAAAAGTCATGACATGGTGTCTACCTTTTTTTATCCATGTTAGTCTTGCAACTTCTTGTATTAACCTTGACTAATTGCCTTGGCCAAGGACTTGCGATTAATACGAATGAAAAGCATACAAGATATGTCCCCTCATATCACTCGGGGTGTTGGATGCTCTCTGGACCTCTCCATGGATAACACCCCTCACCTATAATGACGTACGGTAAAATTAAAAGGTGCTATAAGAGCACTTTTAGACTTAAAAATCAAAAAATTTATTTGTAATAAAACGCCATTTGAGAACTTTATAAAATTCCTTAAAACCATTCTCAACATTTAAGAAGGAAATAAATATGATTTGAACTCATTTTAGGTCATTTGACACTTATGGGTCACATCAAAATCATAAAACAAATGTTCGAAGTTCATCGACCTAAAATAAGGTCATTTGGGCCAAGAAAAATAAAGGTTTTAACATAATTTAAATCTTTGAAACATTTTCTTTCCATCCATTACTTGGTAGAGTTGAAAAATGAAAGGAAATAAAATAAAACATTTGAAAAATGCATAATTTTGAACTAACATACACATCACTCTCATTTTTCCTCCTCTCATCTTTCCAATTTGGAAGGATTAGTTTTTATGCATTAGAATGAAAAATAATCATCTCTCTTATTTTCTTTCCTCTCACTTTTCTTCCCAACTAAGCACACTTAAAATTTATTTTCTTTCCAATTTTCCGCTTTTCTACTCCTCCTTCTTCCGTCCCATTCCTCCACTTTTTCACCCAACCATCACGCCCTAAAGCTCAATTTATGGTCATTAACTCCTTATGCACATTGTACTTCTTATTACCCCTTTGTTTATTAGAGGCATAAGAATTCATAAAATTTGTTGTCTAATTAAATCTTATGGCATATAGTTTAACTTTAATGTTATTAAGAAATTACTTTATTTGTTTGGCTGATCTCACATTTCAATTATGCCACTTATAGTTGAATCTTAGTACCATATTTCATTCCTTAATTACATTTTCACTAATTCACTTTCTTCCAAACTTACTAGCTTTTAAATATTGATTCATGCCACTTTGGCCCACATAACAATTCATATAATGTGCAAATTTCATTTTTAGGATTTTAAATTCATTTTTCCCTAAGTAAACCCTAGTAAAACATGACTTGGATACTTGGGATCCATCTAAACACAAACCAAAAGTACGTAAGTGCTAGGTATTGTACCACATCCCTTTAAATACAACCAAATTGCACATAAGTGCATCCATCCAAGCACAACCATAAAGCATCATAGTGCTAGGCCTGAAGGCATCATAAACTACACGTGAATGCAGGGTTGAAAGGAAATAGAGAGTGCATATAATAGGTGCAAAGCTCGAAGGTAATAGAACTCGAAGTACACATTTATCCCTATTGGTTGCCAAGGCACTTTTTAATCAAATATATCAGTTAAAAGATTCACTAATTATTTAACTTTTCACATATTTACAAATCTCATAATGGTTTCATATTCTCGATCACATGAGTGATACTAAATAAAAATTATCAGATTCTTGGTGCTAATGGCACCCAATTATCAATCATTCACATAATCACATAATTCTTGAATGGTTCCTCATTCACATCAAATGCTTATTAGGTAACCAAGTCATTCTGTCTTTCGCTTTATTAAGCAACTTCGCAACTTTTTTATTATTATCAAGGATCATGTTCATCACTTTTCACAATTTATTCTAACGACTTTAGGCATATTTTTATTTAAAAAAGTTCCAATTTTATACTTAAAAATTTTCCATGTCATAGCATATTAACACTTTTTTCCACATTAATGGCATATTTCATAACTTTTTCTCAAATGTCCATATTGTTAACAATTAACCACTTCATGCCCTCTAAAATTTCGTAATAGTCTATCAACCAATATGACATCTCATAACTAATATTTTTCACCATAACTTACCAACTACTTGTTTTACCATAATTAAGCCATGATAACTATACATATTTGTCTCATAAAAATTTCATATTTACCACATAATTTATATAATTTTTCTAACATGTTAGTATAGGAAAAAAGTAAGGTTATCCAATTGTACTTACCTATTGGAGGGACATATATACCAAATCAAGCTTTTTAACACTTGTTTTCATCTTCATCCTAGCTTGGAAACCCAAAATCCCACATTTCCTCATGATTTCACAAATAAGAAATATAACCAACATTAGAACCTAAGCTTTCGAAGCTTTTACACAACAACCAAAATCAAATAATAAGCCAGGAGAGATGGAAATCGCCATTTCTTACCCTGATGAACCTTTCTCTCCCTAGACTCAAGAAAAACCTTGCTAAAAAATGATGATTTAAAGGAAGATTCAAGCTTATGGAAAAGTTTTCTAGTTGATTTCAATAAGAAATCAAGGTTTAAGTGTTGGGTTTTGATGAGATTTTGAAGGAAATGCAAGAAAATGAAAGAAAAAAAATATGTTGACTCATGGAGAGGTTGGGGAAAATAGCTTGAAGAAGGAAAAGGGTTTTCTTCTCTTTTATCCAATTTTAAATTACCAAAAGACCAAGTGAAAGTCAAAATCCACTCAAAATGATATCAACATGTGGTCTATATTTAATCTAACCATCTCATACTCATTCAAATGCTCATATGTAATCTAAATATTGAATATCATGATAAAACAATATTTCCAATATCAAATTCTTGGGAAATGACCAAAATGCCATTAATGGTAAAATTATCATTTTGTCCATTTTTCTCATTGTACAATTTCTTCACAACAATAAACATTTATCCAATAAAAATATTATAATTCAAATATATCACTTAATGTAAATCTATAAGGGAGAAAATTACACTTTTTTCCCATTTATCGACAAAATGGAAAATTTACAATTTAGTCTTTACACTTTCCAATTTTTTCTAGTTTGGTCCCAAAAGTGATTTTCATCACACCAATGCATATCCCAACTTATTCCTATTCCAACTAATCAGTGGTAACTAACATTTCCTATTTTGGTCAATTTTGCACTTTAGTCCTCGATCTTTTCAAATTTTACATTTTAATCTTTTTGTTACACTTCTAAAATTATTTTTATAAATTTCAAAATAAAAAATAAACTTTATTTTATTAACAATTATTTATGTGAATCATTTTCCAAATTTTCTCGAAAATTCATTATATTTGATTTCGGAATAGTGCTATGCGTCTTATTAAAAATTTTGGGGTGTTACATCACCAACTTTGTATGCCTTATGTCATACTCAAAATATCCTACCTTAAGCATCTGTTGATACAAACTTATTTTATAATGAATCAAAGTATGACACTTAACATACAAGGTAAGTCAGTGTCACAAGTCTAAGGATTAATTGCACTATCAAGACATGAGAGTATTTTGATAGACACTTGAGTGAATTACCAAATGGAAATCTCATAGCGAATCATGTTTAGTGTATTGGTGCTCATAACAAACGCCTACATGTTATCTTCAAGTATCCTATACTTCAACTTATAAAATTAGTTGCATGCATCCTATGCATTAAGGCTTAACATAGTCTATGGTTTTGTCCTTGATATCTAGATTGAACACAAGTTCCCTAAATATTGAATAGACTAATATATACATATAAGTTGAACGGACTCATTTGACGACGATCATACATTTCTAGTCTAGTTCTACCAGAGGGCCCAAGACAACGCTCTCATTATGTAGGAGAGGCAAATTGTATCTTGGTCACTCACAAGCCACTATATAGTTTATGGTATATCCATCAATAGCCTTTATAATACATCGAGTTACAAAAGACGTTTGACTATGTCAAAATATACGCCTACCTTTTTGGGAACTACAATGACCTTAAGTTTAAGGATCACATACACCATTATCATTATAAGAATTATTGTGACTATTGCATAATAATTCAAGAAGTATTTTATGGAAGGTTAGTCCGATGCACTATTCTATTAACATGTACTCATGTGTTAATTCGATATCTCATACCCATGAAAACATCTCATCAATCAACCACACATTGGTCTCAACATATTATTTTCATTCTAACCCATAAAAATACTCAACTGAGGACATTTCAAGAGTATTCATATTTTCTAGAGACTATTATTGATTAATTTACTTAATACATGAAAATAAAAACTAGATATAATAAGAATGTTTTTATATATAAAATAAGGTACATAAGTATGTTATTATAATAATATCATGATTGGTCTTTGGGCATGCTCTAATGCTAATTGCTATTGGTGCAACATCTTACACTATAGTTGTAATACCCGTATACCCAACCCGACTATTGGATTTAGTATGGGGATGCTACATTAAGTGTCAGAGTATTAATCAATCATATGTTAATAAATGAAGCCTCTTTTCTATTTGTATATCACCGAAACACTAATAATAGTTACCAAGATTAGGGATGAGCCTGATAGAATTTTTCAAACATTTTCGCATTTTAAATAATATACTAAAATGAAATAAGGGGCATTGTGAAAAACATGGGACATGGTCGTGTCCCTAGGATGTGTGGTTCCAAAAACCTTTTATTCCAGTATTCACATGGCTATGTGGTTAGTTGTGTCTGTCACATAGCTGTGTGGTTGGCCCATGTGAATTTCGAAAACCAAGCAGTTTGAAATTTAGGAGATAATTTGCTAAAATTCCTTGCACATAAAACTTCAAATGCAACCAAACCAATCTACAATTTAAGCATATAAATCACTCATAGCACTAACATATTATCATACACTACAAGCATAATGAGATTTTGGTTGAGTTCTCAAATTACTGAAGTTTGCGTTTTAGTCCTTCATACCTAGTCCCAAACTATATTACCTATGTCCATGCCAACTAATCCAAAAATTGAGTATCATACTTTCTTCCAAGCTTGGTGATGTGATAAGATGAGTTGACCACAGTTAGTGTCCTAGCTCGTCGGTTTATCTTCTACCTATGGGTTGGAAACAAATGTGTAAGCCAGTGAAGGCTTAGTAAGTACAACAAAAATTTAAACCATTAAAATATCAATTTTTATTAACTGCCTTATATTGTACTTCCAACATCCAATTCTTACTTATTAACATCAATAAGCAAATCTTTTTCATACAAATACTTACCATGACTTACATTGTATTTTATAACCCATGATAAATTGAATAGAACTCTTAGGATATAAGGAATAGATGCAAATTTTCATCAAAGTGTATTAATAGAATAGATTCGCACTGAAGTGCTATATTAGAATGGAACGAATCGACATGCTAATAGAACAGAGGGCACGGTAGTGCTTAATAGGACAAAGGGCGTGTTAAATTTCCTTAATTACATGCCATCTATATCCTAATAGTTCACATCTCATATACATGAGCTTTACTTTTATGGAACCATAACATTTACTCAATCAACAAATACAATATAACTTTTTACCTTTCACAATTTAGTCCTTATTTCCATAAATACACTATAACTTGTAAATTCCATTATACATTTGATGTTTATAACATTATATCTTTAATATTTTTCATTTAAGTCCTCTTCTCAATATTTCAAAATATCATGGCATATTTTGTTTACTTTACAAATTAATCCCTTTATTCCCCTATTATCATGCATCACTTAACTTTCATAACATAAACTAAAATTTGAATCATACTCATTAGTATTCACTAATAATTTCTACATTATATTAGTAATTAAACTATTTAATTAACATAATTTATAACTAAATTGGAATTAGACAAGGTAAAATTCTTAATTTACTTACAACTAAGGCTTGGATGATGTATTTTTCTTTCTCCCTACTACTTGATCACCTCTTTTCCTTTGTCTTCAATTTGATCCTCATCTTTTTTCTCTTTTTCATTTCCATATCAAAACATATAACATTCACATGTTAAAACTATAATCAAATAACACTTCTATGCTATTTTAATGGAATATATACGAATCTCATAGAAATTTCATCATTTCTTACCTTGTTATCAAGGAATTGATTTCTATTCTTATTTTCTCATTCAAAAATCACTATTGGTGCTTTTTGTCATGAAACTAAGGTGACTACTACTAGTCTTTTCTATTGAATTTACTAAGAAAACATCAAAGAAATTGGAGAACTTGAGCTTGGAATGACTTAAAAATGGTGGAATGACCCAAATGTAATAAAAGTAAAAATTAGATGGATAGGTTTTGAGAATGACGTTTTGACTTCCTACACAAGAGATGAATGTTTTTCATCTTTTCTACTAATTTCTTCATAATTCCATATAAAAAATATCTTATTTAAATAATTAAAATAATAAATTTGCAATCTAATCCACCAATGGTAGTTTAACACAATTTCATCCTATCATTAGGTTTTTTCCTTAATTATCTAATTTAAGTAATTACTATTTAAAACTTCAACTTTCTTTACAATACCATGCATGATTCATGCTTTATTTTGGTCAAATTCATTTATAATACTTCCTCCTTTTTCCCAATTTTGTATATTCTTTGCTAACATTTAATTTTCTACTTTTATCACAACACTTTCTATTCTTCTACAATTTAGTCAATATCTCAAATTAATTTTCCTAATCTAAAAAGCATTTCTAATTTCTTATTGACTCTAACTACTTCTATATTAACACTTAAAATTTCCTATTTAGTCCATTTCTAAAATTCTCTAATATTCCTAACCTGACATGACACTATACCCAACTCCAAGTCATAACACGAATGTTACAATAGCTTCATCTTCAAAGGGTTGAAGGTAAAGAAATGTCTTCGCACATGTAAACTTATGTGGATAGAATTCTAGCATTAAGTTCTTCACATGTGGCTTAACATAAAATTAAAAAAAAATATATAAGTTCATTTTAATCTAGGATGATATCAATGCCATGCTCTACAAACCCATTTTCTTGAATATTTCTTTCATTTATGAAGACTTTCTCATACATAATCTTCTTTCTCTTAGCACATGATGGAGCAAGAAATAGAGGTTTCCTCTATTCAAGCTCAAGTTTAACAACCTCAACAACTTCCTTTAGGATGCTTGGAACACTAGCAACTACCAATTTCTTGTTTCTTTTTTTAGCTAAAGAGGGGCACTAGGTTTCTTGAATTGGTGTTTTACAACTTGCGATGCTAAGTTAACCAATAGCATATTGTTTTTATCATCAGAACCTTCAGTAGCTAAAGCCCTTTTTTAAACCCTTTTTCTTCTTTAGAACTTGAAGGTAAAAGGTTTCTTTCCTATAACATTCACTTCCATCTTGGTATTTTTTGACTCAATCGTGTTGGTCACAGATGCCTTAATACGTATTTGAGATGTAGGGCTAGTTTTAATTGAGGTAATAGCAACCTTAAGTTCTTCAACCTCAACATCTACATCAATAATCGTTGTCGAAACCATTTTTTTTGAAAAACGGAGTTGACTTTTATTTTAAGAATGAAAACGAAAAAAATGGGAGTCGCCACCAATCTTTTTTAATGAGGTGTGATTGGGTCACCTCGAAAAGTAGTTGTTTTCAAAAAATGGTATGATTTATTAAAACAACAATTTTGGTCTATGAAATTCAGAAAGATGGGTTTGGGAGTCGATTACGCACAAGGAAGGATTAGCACCCTCGTAACGTCCAAAATTGGTAGTTAGTTGATTAATTAGTGTCTTAGTGTCAAAAATTGAGAACTTTGAAGAGATTTAAAATACGATCCTTCGTTAAAATCTTGTTTAATTGAAATTTTTTTAAGAAAATGTCGTATTTCACGTTAATCGAGAAAAAAATTACGTCTCGTAAGTTAGGACACAATGTCTTAAATCCTCGAAACGAGAATAAACACCTAAAAATTTATTTTAAAAGACATTCGATTATTTCGATTTTAGAAAGAAATCGTATTCCGTAAGCTAGAACATGATTTTTCGTAATTCTCGAGATTATTTTTTTTAAAAAGTTTAAGACTTTCGTTTGTTCGGATTTGTCGAGAAAATTGAATCCCGTAATTTAGAGTACGATTTTTCGAAATAAAAAAAGTGGAATATAACTTATTTTAAAGTGCGCAATTATATGTGTCAAGATTAATGTAACACCAATTGTAAATAAATCACGATGATAACATGCATAATAAAATAAATGCGTAAAAAATAATAAAAAGACAAGCATAAAATAAAGGAATTAATGCAACAAACGAGATGATTACAGATAAAAAGAGAAAAAAATAAAAACTAAAAATAGTAAATAATTACGTAAATAAATGATATAAACAGCTTGCAAAATAATAATATTAATAAGTATAAAAATAATAAAGTTTGAAATTAAAAACAAAAAATCATATAAATAACAAATTATAAGCATAATATTAGTAACAATAGTAAATAATCTAAATGTGAAATTATAAGAGTATATAAGTAAATATGATAAAATGATAAAATAAATATATTTACAGAAAAACATTAGGTAAACGAACAAAAAAAAATAATAGTAATATAATAATAGTAATAATAATAGTAATGATAATAATAATAATACAATGTTAAATTAATTAATTTAAAAATAAAATAGCAAAAATAACCAAAAAATGACTAAAATTGAACTCAAAATAGAAATTTGGGGCAAATTAGAAATACATAAAAAGAAAAGGACCAAATTGAACTTTCGAATAACAAGGAGGGACCAAAATGGGAAATAATCCTCACTTTCCAAAACGCACAGTTTCAAAGTGGACCAAAATGTAATCGAAATAAATCGCGGGGTAACAATTAAAAAAAAACTTAATTGTAAAATAATTAAAAAGCGGAAGGGCTAAAAGTGGAATTAGCCCTTCCGTCAAAAACACGCAGATCCTAAAGATGGAACGGATCGAATCTCGAGTCAGAGGTTGAAACAACGTCGTTTTGGTGCCTAAGAGGCTTGCCCAAAACAGCGTCGTTTGGAGGCCTATTTAAGGCAAAAATTTTAGAAAAAAAACATTTTCAGCCCCCCTTTTCCAACAAAATCTGAAATGCTCTCCCCCTCTCCCCTTTGCCTGTGAACTCCGGCCTAGCTCCGGTCATCGGCCGCTACGCCATCGTCTACGGCGGCCAGAAGGCCAAAAATTCCCTCTTTTTTGAGCGATTCGAAAAAAGGTAAGTTTTTCCTTTTTTATTCTTTCTTTTTGATATATATATATATGTATATATAACAGATTCGAAAAAATAAAGAAAATAAAGAAATAAAAAAAACCCTTAATACGTTTTTTGACCTTGTTTTTTAATACGTTTTTTGACCTTGTTTTTCTCCTTGGTTGCTGTTTTTCTTTTGTATTCAGTTTCTATGTATATTTAAAACACTATTTTTGGTATTTCGTGTGTGTCCCCCAAAAAATAAATTTGATTTATAATGGCTTTTATAGCCATTTACAATGCTTTTTAATCTATTTTTTATGCTTGCTATCATTGTTGCTTGTGTGCAGGTGCAACTTGAGGGCGGTGGAGCAGTGGCGTGGCAGAGGTGGTGCAGCAGGCCTAGGGGTTAGGGTTAAGGGCAGTGGCACTAGGGTAATTTTTTTTTGGGGTATTGGGCTAGATTTTTGGTATTAGGTTAAATTGTTTGGGTTTGGGTTCTGGGCTTGTTTGGGTTTTGGTGTTTTGTTTTTGTAATTGGGTTGGTTTAAGACAGGGCTGTTGGATTGTAATTTATTTTGTTTTTGTTTTAAATTATGGGCCCCGGACTAAATTGGGCTTGTACAATCGTCTCACCTTATTCTTTTATTACAACAACATTATGAACAATGTTGAGCTTCTAGGTCAACTTCTAATGATTCTTATTGATGATTACATCACTTATTTGATCAAGATTGTTATCTTGTTCTGGATGTGGAGGTTCTTTCAACAAATGATCCCTTTCCTCTATATGCTTATATGTGTTCTCATTCGATACTATTTCAATACCCTTTTCAACGTTCTCAATATTCTCCATTATAAAATAAAGATCAACAAAATCATCCACAATTGGTTCTTTATGAATGGTAAAATTACCTTGTGAAGTTGCAACTAATAATGCATCTAACTGTGGTTCTTGAACAGGTTGCTCCTGATTCTCGATTTAAGAAATATTCAAAGAAGTTCCTTCACCACGCTCATTGGATCTTCTATGGATCAATGGTTTGTGAGAGCGAAACCACGATTAAGATTTATTAAAGGAAACAGGATCGAGAGGTCAACAGGACCGAGAGGTTTAGTCGAGAGGTCAACAGGACCGAGAGGTTTAGTTTTCTTTTCACGAGCCATTATAAAATCTTGTAAATCTTGTCGCTTGTGGGAAAAAGGTCAGAGAGATTTGTATCTTTTTAGGGCTTCAAAGTCAATTGAGAGACATTTAATGCCCACCCAACCTCAACCTTTCCATATAAATAAACGAAATCCTTTTAAGATTTTCTTCCAAAAATAAGGGAAGTAAAAATTTTGCTACAAAAATAA
The DNA here is from genome assembly GCA_025698465.1 of Gossypium longicalyx. NCBI lineage: Eukaryota > Viridiplantae > Streptophyta > Magnoliopsida > Malvales > Malvaceae > Gossypium > Gossypium longicalyx. The sequence continues at coordinate 65,313,791 of CM047001.1, read as the reverse complement.
CTTTATGAAAATTTTGCTACAAAAATAACTTTATGAATAAAATTAAGGAATCAAAATTAAACTAAAATTAAAATTATACAAAATGTAACTTAGGATCAAAGCTCTGGTGTTGTGCCTTAAGTATCAAGTCAGACTCGACACATACCCACGTCATTCTTTAATTTCTCAAGCATTAAAGTTTCTAAAATCCAGGTAATTAGATCAGGCAATTGGTTTTCAATTGAAACATGTTTTAATTCAATCATGCCATTCTCAACTAATTCTTCAATGAAATGATGTTTGGTGTCAATAGTTTGGTCTTTGAGTGAAGCACAAGGTTTTTCAATATGTTGGTTGCACTAGAATTGTCAAAATAGACAAAACTGGCAATTTAACTCCAAATTCTTCAACCATTTATCTTATCCACAATAGTTTTGCGTAATATTTTTCAGTAGCTATATACTTAGCTTCAGTCATTGATAATGAGATCAAATATTACTTCTTGATGTACCAAGATAAAAACAACCTCCAATTTTTGTTCTGCATATCATCCACATTATTGGCCTAATCAACATCACTAAACCCAACTAGACTTATGTTGCTGTTTTTAGAAAGCCAAATACTAAGGTTATCAAAGTTCCATTTATAGAGTGAATGATCTCTTTCATTGCCTTTAAGTGTGACTCCTTAGAATTTGAATGATATTTCACATAAACTCCCATACAAACACAAATTAGGTCTACTTAAGCTCTATAAAGGAAATTTAGCATGCCAATCTACCATATCATGATAGTTAGGCCTAAGCTTGCCTATGGTCTTGACCCATTTGTCAACATCACCAATTACACTATCTAGTAGATAGTTGTAACATATTATTGAGGATAGATGAGGTTGAGATGCATCATCTATGAAACACCCTTCACCCGTATTCATTACCAAAATAGGGTTACGGAACATTATCGAACTTACAACACTTTAAAACATACATTTCATATACAATTATCAATTCAAATACAATTCAATCATAATCAACCATAGTGTCCCTTAAACAAGCTTACGAGGCCTTAAACATACACTGGGAGTGGTTCGGGACTAAACCGAGGACTCGAGAAAATTTTAAAAAGCTTGGAAAATCTTTCAAACTGTAGGGGTCACACGCCTGTGCCCCGGCCGTGTGCCTCACACGACCAAGAGACACACCCATGTCTCAGGCCGTGTGGACATTCAAAATGGAATCATATGGCCGTATCCTGGCTCGTGTCCTACCCCATGTAACTCTTTGACTTGCCTCACACGGCCATACCACACGCCCATATGTCTAGCCTGTGTGCCACACATGCCCGTGTCCTAGACCGTGCCAAAACTAGGGAGCTTACTGACTTGCACCATACGACCAACCACACGCCCGTGTGACCAGCTCGTGTGAAAACTGGGCACAACACGGTAAAGCCACATGCCCATATGCTAGGCCGTGTGAACAAAATAGGCCATTTTCCAAGCCATTTTGCCACCAAATTTGTGCACATCTAGATCAAACTCAAATGACACCAAAACAAGGCATAAATATGCATCCAATCCAACCACAACCAAGGCTATCGCATGCCATTTCAAATCATACCAACATAAAACAAAACTACCACATCATGCTGTCTAAGTTCATACAAATCCTTATCTTCTCATTTCATCAAAAAGACCATTAATAAATATGCATTATTTGATCTAAATTCTCAAGCATTTCAACCATTCAACATCACACAAATAACATTAACACATATGTAAAAACACAACTAAACAAAACAAAATAAACTACCTAAATAACCAATTCCTTTAAACAAATACACTTATCATATAACATAAAACTTCAAACATGTATTTACAATATTTGTACTTACAAAATCATATAACCTAAGACTCCATAAACCAAAAGAGACACTACATTAGTTTGTACCCTAGGTACATGCCAAAACACAAAAAAGAAGACGTCACCAACATTGAGTGTGGGATTCTTGTGGGATGCAGAGTCTGAATCTACTATTTATCTAACCTGCAACATGTAAATTAATTTTGATTATTATTAAATTCTAATTATTTGTTAAACTCCATTCCAATCACCATTACTAGGAACTTTTAGCTTTATCAATTAAGATTTCAATAATTCAATTAACCTTATTGTAATACTTATTAACAACGTGGCACCCGGTGCCTAGGGATAAACCACAAAAAGGTTGCGCCTAGCGCTAGTCGGATTAACCGACGATAATGTAAGTGGGCCTAGCTTTAATTGGACAAGCCAATGATATTTACACCCAGTGCTAGTTGGGTATACCAACGACATCAATTGTGAGCCCAGCTCTATTTGGATGAACCAACGGTGATTGCACCCAGTGCTAGTCGGATGAACCGATAATTTGTGCCCAGCACTGGTTAGACAAGCTGACAAGGTTTGCGCTCAGCGCTATTCAAAGGTATCAACGATTATACAATAGTTATATACATCATTTCCTCATTATTATCCTTACATTAATCCAATAATATACACATTTTATATCAAAATTAAGTTTGACATTACTCATTTCATATAATAAAAATAAATGTAATTAAGTTCGAGTTCACGAAATTACCTCGAGTTCGCACGAAGAAACCATTGTTTAGTCCAACGCTTTATCTTTCCCACGATCTTCGCCCGTATGTTGTTTTCTTTGATCTATATTTCAAATTTAATTTATTCAAATCTCATTCAATTCAATTCAATCCAAAAATCATAATATGAAAAAATTACTATTTTCCCCCTATACTTTTAACTTCTTTACAATTTAGTCCTTAGGCTCGTAAAATGAAATTCATGTAACTTCACCTCTAACCAAGACTAGACGAATTTACTACATGCCTATAGTAACCCATATATTTCACCATTTCTCACATTTATCACATAATTTATCGCATTACTCAATTTAATCCCTAATGACGATTTTCATTAAAACATCTTAACAAAATATGTATATATATCAACAACCATTATTTTCCTACCATAAAACTTTAAAAAACTCAATATATTCATAAATGGAAACACTCAAATAATTCAATAGTTTTGCAAATTAATCCCTTAGTTAGTTAGATTAAGCTACCACGATCCCGAAAACATAAAAATTGTTAAAAAGGTACCTAAATGCACTTACATACAAGCAACACAAAGATGACAACACTTCCATGGCTTTCTCCCTTGGTATTTTCGGCTGAAGCAACAAGGATGGTGATGATGCTTTAAATTTTGTTTTGTTTATTTTTATCATTTATTACCTAATTACCAAATTACCCTTACCAACTTTTAAAATTTACAAAATTACCAAGCCATTCACATCCTCTATCACTTCCAATGGTCTAATTACTTTATAAGGACCTCCACTTTAAATTTTTATAGCAATTTAATGCTTTATCTAATAGAATGCCACTTTTGCATTTTACGTGATTTAGTCATTTTTCACAATTTGAGTATACAAATGATATAATTTCTTAACGAAATTTTTATGCAATAATATTATCATGTTGTAGACCTCAAAATAATATTAAAATAAATTTTTATGACATCAAATTTATGGTCCCGAAACCATTGTTTCGATTTATCAAAAATCGGGTCGTTACGATTCTCCCCATCTTAGGACATTTTTGTCCTCGAAAATCTTACCAGGAAATAGATTAGGGTATTGTAACTTCATCGTTTCCTCCGACTCCCATGTCTCTTCCTCGACATTCTGGCTGCGCCAAAGGACCTTTACTAACGAAACTCGTTTGTTACGTAATTCTTTTACCTCACGAACCAAAATTTTAACCGATTCCTCTACATATGTCAAATCAGTCTGTAATTCAATTTCTTCTGGTGATAAATATGGGATGGATTCTACCGATATCTTCTAAGCATTGATACATGGAAAACATCATGACTTTTCTATAATTCCACTAGTAATGCTAGTCGATATGCAACAGGTCCAACTCTCTCAGTAACCTCAAACGGGCCTATGAAGTGAGGACTAAGTTTCCCCTTTTTCCCGAAACGTAAAACATTCTTCTATAGGGATACTCTTAAAAAAACTTTATCACCCACTAAGAATTCAATGTCTCTACGCTTCAAATCTGCATAAGACTTTTGTCTGTCAGAGGCTGCTTTCAATCTTTCTTGAATCACCTCTACCCCAATCAACTCTTGAATCAACTCTACCCCAATCATTTTCTTCTCGCATAGTTCGGACCAATACACTGGTGTTCTACACCTCCGACCGTTCAAAGCTTCGTAAGGAGCCATTTGAATGCTTGAATGGAAACTATTATTATACACAAATTCAGCCAAAGGTAAATAACGTTCCCAACCAAATTCAAAATCAATCATACAGGCTCGAAGCATATCCTCTAAAATCTGAATAACACGTTCAGATTGTCCATCCGTCTGAGGGTGAAATGTTGTGCTGAAATTTAGCCTAGTCCCGAATGATTCATGTAATTGTTTCCAAAATCGTGAAGTGAATCGGAGATCCCTGTCAGATATAATTGACATAGGTATACCGTGTAATTTGACAATTTCTTGAATGTAGACTTCATCTAGCTTTTATAGAGCCCAATCCATTTGAACTGCAATAAAATGAGTCGACTTTGTGAAACGATCAACAATCACCCATACGACATATTTCTTGGTTGAAGTTAATGGTAACCTAGTAACGATATCCATCATTATGCGACCCCATTTCCATTGAGGTGTAGAAATAGGTTGAAGCAATCCCATGGGAACTTGATGTTCCGCTTTGATCCTTTAACAGGTTAGACATTTAGCCACAAACTCCACTATCTCTCTTTTCATGCCCAGCCACCAATACAATTCTCGAAGGTTTGGATACATTTTTGTTCCACCTAGATATAAAGAAAAATGACTATCATGTGTCTCACGTAAAATCAACTCCTTCAATTCCACTATATTAGGGACACATATTCGATTATGAAATCTCAAACAATCCCGATCATTAATGCTGAAATCTTTAACCACCCCATCTTCAACCATTTTTCTTTTCTTTGACAATTTACGATCTGACATCTGTGCTTCTCTGATTTGATCAAATAATACAGGTTTGATTCTTAATTCGGCCAAAAGTATGCCATCACAATTAACGCTGAGTCGTGTAAACATTGCTCGTAACTCAGTTACCACTTTTCTATTTGGTGCATCTGCTACAACATTAGCTTTACCTGGATGGTAATCTATAACGCAGTCACAATCTTTCAAAAGTTCGATCCAACGTCATTGTCTTAAATTTAACTCTTTTTGGGTTAGAAGATATTTAAGACTTTTATGATCTGTGTATATTCGACATTTCTCACTATATAAATAATGTCTCTAAATTTTTAAAGTAAAAATTACTGCAGCTAGATCCAAGTCGTGCGTCGGATAATTTCGTTCATGAGTTTTCAATTGACAGGATGCATACGTAATCACTTTTCCTTCTTGTATCAGAACGTAACCCAAACCACTTAGTGAAGCATCACTATAAATTACGAATTCCCTTCCTGACTCAGGTAGAGTTAAAATCGGTGCTTCTGCCAACAACCGTTTCAACTTACCAAAGCTTTCTTGACACTTCTCGTTCCATACAAACTGTATATTTTTTTGGAGAAGTTTAGTCATTGGCATTGCTATTTTCGAAAATCCGTTTACAAATCTTCGATAATACCCGACCAAACCAATAAAACTACGAATTTCTGACATATTCTTCAGTGCTTTCCACTGAACAATTGCTTCAATCTTTTCTGGATCAACCCGAATTCCATCCGTTGATATCACATGTCCCAAAAATACCACTTCGGATAACCAGAATTCACCCTTGCTGAATTTCCCAAACAACTGTTTTTCTCGTAACACTTGTAACACAATTCGTAAGTGTTGTTTATGTTCAACTTCTGATTTTGAAAAATTAGAATATCATCAATAAAAACAACCACAAATTGATCAAGATACAACTGTAAAATACGGTTCATTAGATCTATAAATGCTACTAGAGCATTTGTCAACCCAAAAGGCATTACTAAAAACTCATAATGACCATAACATGTTCGAAAAGCCCTTTTCAGTACATCACTATTCTTTATTTTCAACTGATAGTATCCTGATCTTAAATCAATCTTGGAGAAAACAGAGGCTCCTTTAAGTTGATCAAACAAATCGTCAATACGCGAGAGGAGATATCGATTCTTGATTGTCAACTTATTCAATTTAAGATAATTAATACAGATTCGCATCGAACTATCTTTCTTTTTAACGAATAACACCGGAGCTCTCTAAGGTGATATATTCGGGCGAATAAAACCACGTTCCAACAAATCCTGTAGTTGAACTTTCAATTCCTCTAATTCAATTAGAGCCATTCGATATAGAGCTACTGGTACAGGAGCTGTACCAGAGAACACCTCGATTGCAAATTCCACCTCTCTATCCGGTGGTAATACCGGTAAGTTTTCAGAAAATACATCAAAAAATTCACAAACAGCCTGAATATTGTTGATGTCTTCGTTTCCCGTCTTTGAGTTGATAACATACGCTAAGAAAGCCTCACAACCTTGCTTCAACACTTTATTTGCTTACATTGAAGAAATAATCCGATTTGACCCATTTGTTTTAACCCCACAAACCTCTATGACTTTCTCCTTTTTATCTTGAATCGAAAATTTTTTCTGGCGGCAATCCAAAACTACTCCGTGTTTGGTCAACCAATCCATTCCCAAGGTTACATCAAAGTCACCGAAAGGCATAATCAACAAATTTACAAGGAATACTAAATTTTGAATCTCTAAGGGACAACATTTACAAACTTGGTTTACTAGTACAGTTTGACCTAAGGGACTTGACACAGACATGGCTACATTCGACATTTCATAATTCATACTCTCAAATTTAACCATATCAGAATTGACATAAGAATGAGAAGAACCAGGATCTATTAAAGTATAAACAAGTGTGGAGAATAAAAGAAAGATACCTGCTACAACATCGGTAGCATCCCTCTCATCATAAGTCCACACAACATAAGCACGTACCGAGACTCTAGTCTCAGGTTGATGAGTAATTGATTCATCCCTTCTTTTCGTTCCACTCCTCGAGACTGATCTACCTCTACTCATCCCACTACCCCTCACTGTGGAGGTGGCTCTCTGTGAATCATCTTTGTGTTTCGGGCATTCTCAAGTAAAATGTTCTAATTACCAACAACGAAAATAGCCTTTTGTTAGTTTCCAACATTTTCCCCAGTGTTTCTTTCCACCATGTTCGCAATTTGGCAGTTTCGAAGCTCTATTCGACCCTTTTACACTCCCCACTGATACTGTAGGTTGATGATTTTGTACTTTAATTGGTATGCTCGATCTTGCAGTCGATTTCCCAATTTCCTGTGATTTTTTATTCCTTTTTGATGCAGAAGAAGGATTAAAGTTCCCAAATCGTTTGCTTGTAGTATGAGGAAGTTCAACTTTCTTGCATAAACCTAGAGATTGTTCAACCATCTTTGCTCATTCTGATAAATCCGTAAACTCTTTAATTCTCAATGCTACTAGTTGGGTTCGAATTTCATTCCTTATGCTCGTAAATAGCGTTTGCAACTTTCTTCTTCTGTAGGAATCAATTCATTGGCATACTTGCTAAGTTGCGAATATTCCCTTTCGTAGTCCACTATTGACATATCTTCTTACTTTAACATGAGAAATTCTTGCTTCTTATATTTAAGATAAACATCACCGATATATTTCTTCTGAAATTTCTCTCGAAAAAAATTCCCAATCAGCTACTTCTGTAGTAAGGTGCCTCCTCGTAACTATGTTCCAGCATGCATAGGCCTTTTCCTATAATAGTGAAACGACATAAATAACGTTCTCTCGAGGAGTGCATTCCAACTGTTGTAAGATTTGAGTCATTGAATCAAGCCAAAATTCTGCAATTAAGGGATCAACCCCTTAATAAGAGCTCGTCTAGCCACAGATGTGGTTGTCGAAGGTAGAGTAACTCCCACTACCCTACGAAGGGCTTCCGCTATTACTCGTAATATATCATTATCAGATTGCCCTTCAATTGGGCCACTATTAGCATTAGTTTGTCGTACACCGCCAATGCTTATACTCGGTGTTACCGATTCAAGTTCATCGGACTCTCCAACAAATTCATCACCAATATGTACTTTTTGATCAACTATGTTATTAGTATCATCTGACATCTTTAAGCTATAAATAATAACATAATTATTAGCATCCAATCCCGACTCAAACTTGACTCGACTTTGGCATGAACCTTTAAACTCACTTTCGAGCTCGATTTAGTCCGAGAATCGACTAAACTTGTAAGCTCTGATACTAATAAATAAAACACCCCTCACCCGTATTCATTATCGAAATAGGGTTACGGAGCATTACTAAACTTACAACACTTTAAAACATACATTTCATATACAATTTATCAATTAAAATACAATTCAATCATAATCAATCATAATGTCCCTTAAACGAGCCTACGAGGCCTTAAACATATACTGGGAGTGGTTTGGGACTAAACCGGGACTCAAGAAACTTTTACAAAGCTTAGGAAATCTTTCAAACTGCAGGGGTCACAAGCCTGTGTGCCCCAACCGTGTACCTTACACGGCCAAGAGACACGCCCGTGTCTTAGGCCGTGTGGACATTCGAAATAGAATCACAAGGCAGTGTCGGCCCGGTGTCCTACCCGTGTAACCCCTCGACTTGCCTCACATGGCGGACCACAGGCGCGTGTTCAGCCAAATGCGCCGCACACACGCCGTGTCTCCGGCGTGTGCCGGCCGTGCCAAAACTAAGGAGCTTATTGACTTGTACCACACGGCCAACCACACACCCTCGTGACCAACTCGTATGAAAACTGGGTGCAATACAGCCAAGCCATACGCCCGTGTGCTAGGCCGTGTGAACAAAATAGGCCATTTTCCAAGCTATTTTGCCACTCAATTTGTGTACATCTAGATCAAACTCAAATGAAACCAAAACAAGGCATAAATATGCATCTAATCCAACCACAACCAAGGTTATCTCATGCCATTTCAAATCATACCAACACAAAACAAAACTACCACATTATGCCATCTAAGTTCATACAAATCTTTATCTTCTCATTTCATCAAAAAGACCATTAACAAATATGCATCATTTGATCTAAATTCTCAAGCATTTCAACCATTCAACAACACAAATAACATTAACACATATGTAAAAACACAACTAAACAAAACAAAATAAACTACCTAAATAACCAATTCCTTTAAGCAAACTTCACTTATGATATAATATAATACTTCAAACATGTATTCACAATATTTGCACTTACAAAATCATATAACCTAAGACTCCATAAACCAAAAGAGATGTTATATTAGTTTGTATCCTAGGTACATGCCAAAACATAAAAACGAAGACGTCACCAACATTGAGTACGAGATTCTTGTGGGATGCAGAGTCCGAATCTACTATTTATCTAACCAGCAACATGTAAATTAATTTTGATTATTATTAAATTCCAATTATTTGTTAAACTCCATTCCAATCACCATTAATAGGAACTTCTAGCTTAATCAATTAAGATTTCAATAATTCAATTAACCTTATTGTAATACTTATTAACAATGTGACACTTGGTGCCTAGCGGTAAACCGCAAAAAGGTTGCGCCTAGCGCTAGTCGGATTAACCGACGATAATGCAGGTGAGCCCAGCTCTAATTAGACAAGCCAATGATATTTACACCCAGTGCTAGTCGGGTATACCGACGATATTGATTGTGAGCCCAGCTCTAGCTGGATGAACCAACGGTGATTGCGCCCAGCGCTAGTCGAATGAATCGACAATTTGTGCCCAGCACTGGTCAGACAAGCTGACAAGGTTTGCGCCCAACGCTAGTCGAAGGTATCGACGATTATACAACAGTTATATACATCATTTCCTCATTATTATCCTTATATTAATCCAATAATATACATACATTTTATATCAAAATTAAACTCATTTCATATAATAAAAATAAATATAACTAAGTTCAAGTCCACGAACTTACCTCGAGTTCGCACAAAGAAACCACCGTTTAGTCCAACGCTTTATCCTTCCCACGATCTTCGTCCGTACATTGTTTTCTTTGATCTATATTTCAAATTTAATTTATTCAAATCTCATTCAATTAAATTCAATCCAAAAATATAATATGGCAAAATTACTCTTTTGCCCCTATACTTTTAACTTCTTTACAATTTAGTCCTTAGGCTCGTAAAATGAAACTCATGTAATTTCACCCCTAACCAAGACTAGCCGAATTTACTACATGCCTATAGCAACCCATACATTTCACCGTTTCTCACATTTATCACATAATTTATCGCATTACTTAATTTAATCCCTAATGAAGATTTTCATTAAAACATCTTAACAAAATATGTATATATATCAACAATCATTATTTTCCTACCATAAAACTTTTAAAAAATCAATATATTCATCAATGGAAACACTCAAACAATTCAATAGTTTTGCAAATTAATCCCTTAGTTAGTTAGATTAAGCTACCATGAACCCAGAAACATAAAAATCGTTAAAAACGGTACCTAAATGCACTTACATGCAAGCAACACAAAGATGACAAGCTAAAACACTTCCATGGCTTTCTCCCTTGGTATTTTCGGCTGAAGCAACAAGGATGATGATGATGCTTTAATTTTTGTTTTGTTTATTTTTATCATTTATTACCTAATTATCAAATTACCCTTACCAACTTTTAAAATTTACACAGTTACCAAGCCATGCACACCCTTTATTACTTCCAATAGTCTAATTCTTTTATAAGAACCTCCACTTTAAAGTTCTATAGCTATTTAATACTTTATCTAATAGAATGCCACTTTTGCATTTTACGTGATTTAGTCCTTTTTCACAATTTGAGTATACAAACGATATAATTTCTTAACAAAATTTTTATGCAATAATACTATCATGTTGTAGACCTCAAAATAATATTAAAATAAATTTTTATGACATCAGATTTGTGGTCCCGAAACCACTATTCTGATTTGTCTAAAAAGGGGTCGTTACAATCTATAGGTTGATTTATATTATCTTCAAGCTCAATTTTATGTTCACTCTCAGGTTCAATTGCAAAGTCAATTGTAACTGTGTCTACATTTGGGTTACTAGTTCTTTATCTCCACACACTGGGTAAATAACTTTCTAGAATTTTTTTTTTTTACAAAAACATTGAAGGACTCCATAACTGATTTAGTGCACTTTTTTTTTTATCACTTTATAGGTTTTTCTATTAGTGGAGTACCCAAAGATGATCTTTTTGTTACTATATGTATCAAACTTCCTTTGATAGGCTTTGTCTTTTAGTATATAACATGAGTTACCAAAAACATGAAAGTAACTTATATTTGGCTTCCTTATTCTCCATTGGATTTTTTTTTTTTTTTAGCCTCAATAACAACCTGTTGGTCATATGAAAAGTTGTGATAATATCTTTTTCCTAGAACCTATATGAAACTCTTTTTTAATTTAGCATAAACCTTGCCATATATTAAATCGTGAGATTATTTCTTTCAACTACGATGTTATATTGTGGATTCTTTAGGGGAAGAAAACTCATTTTGAATGCCAACATTTTCAAAGTATTTAAAGAATTCTTCATTTTTGAATCTCTTTCTATGTTACTATTGATTTTGCCAATATTTCTAACCAACTAACTCTTCTCGTTCATAGTGTCTTACACAACTTTTTAAATTATTTAAATGAGATTGATTTCTCTCACAAGAATTTAACCTAAGTAAACCTTGAATAGTCATTTAACCAGTATAGCATATCTTTTGCCATCTAAGCTTTCTATCTGCATAGGTCCTATCAAGTTTATATGAACTAGTTCAAGTAGTCCAAATTTTTGGATTGGATATAATGAATGATGTGATTCATGTTGCTGTTTTCACTTCATAGATTGCCTACAAACTTTAGGAATATCTCATTTAAATTTGGTAGTCCCTTACAACATTATATCTCCTAAGTCTTTACAGGCTTGTGTAATAAATATGTCCCAACCTTTCATGCCAAAGCTTAACACTTGAAGAGCTAAAATGATTATATGTCATAGGCTCAATTAGTTTGTAGCAGCTATGGAAGGTTTTGGCAACTTTCATAACAAGTTCATCAAATCTACTAGTTACCTTGCACCTTTTCATTTTGAAATTTACTAGCATACCTCGATCACATGTCCAGTTGATACTTATCAAGTTGACTTTTAAACTTTCCACGAGGAATATATTTTGGAGTTGTGGCATGCTTTCAATACTAAGTTCTATTTTTCCAAGAATTATTTGCTATTTACCATCACCAAATGTCACCCTACTTCATAGTTTCATTGATGCAGCTTCTATTCTTAATCATATGCCTGGAATACTTATTATCAAAATATCATACATGCTCAATAGTGGCTTTTAGGGATTGGTGTGCAACAATGAGATACCCATGATCCTTTCTCCCAAAACAAGCTTCGCTTTCTACCTTTCCTCAATTGCAACATGAGTTACTATTGGAGATGCATTTGGTTGCTTTTTTCTTAGATCCTTTAAAAACATATAACACCTTGGCTTGGTATGACTTGGGGTAGTACAATAGTGGTACACAATCTTATGGTTTTGCCAGTAATGACTCACAGTCTAAACAATCTCAGGCTTCTTGGAACACTCAGCTTGATTTGCAACTCCTTTATCTTTGAAAAACACTGTTGGATAAACAATCTTGTTACCTTTGTTAACAGACCCAATGTCATAACGTGCTGAATGCGAATCCAACATGCTATACATGAAAATCAAAACGAGAGTCGACACTTATAAATTTTAGCTAGGTATGGTTAGTCACCTATGAATTTACTTGTGTTAGAATTAACCTAAGGAAAATACTAAAAGAACAGACTCAATCTACTTTATCAGATTTAGGTTCGAAAGTATGGTTACACGTAGCGAAGGATTAACACCTTACGACGCCTGTCCGAAGATAGTACCACCTTTGACATTTCTATTAGAGTTTTTTTAGCCTCAACTTAAATTTTCTTCATTTATTGACTCCATTGTTTACAAATTATGAAACTACCTAAACCAAATATCAAGCAAAAATAAAGAAAAAAATATTAATAATTAATAATTAACAATCATAAAAAAATAAAAAAATACCCAAAAACAAGACCAATAGAAATATTTTGCAAAAAGAAGTAATAAAAGTAAATAAATAAAATCACACAAAAATAAATAAATTGAAAAATAAAACATTCATGTAAATAAAGAAATAAAAGAAAATTTATCATGGCAAAAATCCACAAAAATCAAAATAAAGCAAGTAAATAAATAAAACAAAGAATTGAAAAGAAGAGATTTTAGAATTAGTGCCAACGTGGGAACAGAAGGATTCGATGAGCACTTTTACAATTTTAAAATCTTGAGTATTCTTTAAAAAAAAATCTAAGGGATTAAAAATTAATATTAAAAAATAAATTTTATTTTAAAAAAATGGAAGCCCTAGCTTAGAGACCCATTTTTTGAAGTTTAATTAATTTGAAATGCAGAAAATTAGAATGTCATTAAAAATATACAAAAAAAAAAATTAAAAATCAACCATAAAAAAATAATTACCAAAATTCCTCTGAAACTTTTTATTCAATGTTTCCCTTTTTTGTACCAACGCGTTTCATTACCGGAAAATCCACAGCACACGAGAACTTCACCGGTGAATTTCCTTTGATTTAAAAAGACTCCATCTTTCAATTTAAGGATTCAACTAAGAAATCGAACAAAAGTTAGACAAGTATCTCAAATGATGCTCAAACATTAAAAACATAATCAATTTAATCATATGATAGGGACCGAATCATCAACAAGGACCGAATTGAATGGGTGGTAAAACAGGTCTAGGGACCAAATTGCATAAATCTCAATTAAGCTAAAAAATTAAATCGTAAAGAATTCAAATGTTAAGAGGCGTGGCAGCAAATATCCCATTTACAAAGTACAAAGCGGCCGTCATCTTAATTGATTTAAGAAACTTAAAAAGTGTTTTAATCTAAATTAATTAACTATAAAAAAATGAACTAAGTTTAGCCAAAACTATTCAAACGAGTTTTTTTTTTATATCATGCCCGAAAATCAAACAAGTTCTGTAAAAATATAATAATAACAGTAATAGAAGAGATGATATGCATACCTTGGCTTATAAAAGAGAAGGCAGGGATCTTATTTGAAGCAATCGACAGCAACTTAGACCGGTTGCAGCATCCAAAATTGGAAGCAGACAATGCAGCGGACGTTTGGGCACTAATGTGCGCAGGCCTGGCGACAACGACTGATGACTGGCTGGGCAGCGGTTGTCTGGTGCAGGAACAGTGACGGTTAGCGGGGCAGTAAGGCAGGGACGATGATGCTGGCAGCAGCGGCGGCGGTGAGAGACTGAGCAGGAGCGACAGAGACAGCGGTGGCACGGAGAAGCGATGATGGTGGCCGGCGAGCTAAGCAGCAACAATCTAGAGCAGCGGCCAAACAGGGGAGGGAGAAGAACGTAGGAGAAGCAAAATGGAAAATTCAAGGCTAAGGACCTTAGTTTTGAGCAAAATGTTTTTTTCCTTCGTCTCCTATTTTTGTCTTTTTTCTGTCTCCTCCCCTTTCGTGTGTCTTTTCTTCCCCTTTTTATAATATCCAAATCACTACAAAAATAGTTTTTTTTTTGTTTATTTTAGATTACATTTTAGTTATTTATATTTGAAATGTTACGTTTTAGTCACTTATGTTATTGTTTTGTTACGAAGTAGTTACTCCACCGTTAAACTCTGTTACCTCCCTAATGGCAATCCTATATGACAGTCCAAATGGGTTTTAAATGCCAACTTGAATGTCCAATTGCTTGGATGAAAATAGATTTTCATAAATTTAATTTGGATTGCCACGTAGAACATCCAATTTGGCATTTAAAACCCATTTGGACTGCCACGAAAGACCACCGTTAGGGAGATAACGAAGCTTAATGATAGAGTGACCACATTGTAACAAAATAATAACGTAAGTGATTAAAACGTAACATTTCAAACACAAGTTACTAAAATATAATTTGAGGCAAACAAAAATGACTATTTGTAATTTACCCTCTCAAAACATTAAAAGTTAATATTTTTCTTTTGCTTAAAATCAAAATATTTCATTTATTAACTTGATTTCTTGTAATCTTTCCTTGCGGGATAAGATTAAGGTTTCAAAATAAAATCAAAATATTTCATTTATTAACTTGATTTCTTATAATCTTTCCTTGCGGGATAAGATTAAAGTTTCAAAACCCTAAAAAAAATCTCTAAAAAAACTTGAGCTTCATACATTGTGCTTTATTCAAATTTGGAATTTGCACTTAATTTGGACCTAAGAAAATTGTTCTTGCATGCTTTTGGTTTTCATTTTTTAACATGGAGTACTCGTTTATTAATCTCTCATTAAGTTTGAATATTTAATCTCATTAATCTAGTATTATCTTGTAGGTGCCCTTAAAATCCACAATGGAATTAGCATAACTATCATTGTAATTGTTTAAGTTAGTTGCAATTATTGGGGCAACTTGAGAGGTGGAGTCTACGTAGTTGCTAAGATGTTCCTCGTCTTCTTTTTGTCTCACTTGATGAGTCATCATCATGCTGGGTTATACAAAGGGACATCTTCTTCTTCTTTAAAGAATTGGTAGACTTGACTTGAGTGTGTTCGAATTCCTAGCACTCGTGACACTGAATTCCCTTTTTTTCTTTTCACCTTGGAACCTTTTTCACTGGTTGCTACTACCTTATCTTTGCCCTTGTTAAAGTTATGACTGCCATCAAAATTCCCACTCTTATTAGTTAGCTTTTTAAATGCCCTGTTAAAGTTTTCTGGTGAGGAAGGCCAATTGCTCTTGTAGATCTTCAGTGGTAGTTTCTCTTTAAGTTATAATTGGAGATGCAACTTGCAATATAATGCTCTTCTTTGCCTTTTCAAGATTCTTCTCAAAAGTTTGCAAGCATCCAATGAGTTCATTAGTCTTTATTGTATCAATGTCTTTGGCTTTTTATATAGTAGTCACCTTGATTGCGAATCATTTAGGTAGAGATCGCAAGATTTTTCTGACTAACTTAGCATCAGAGTACTTTTCACTAATAGCAAATGCCTAGTTTGTAATTTCACATAGTTTTGCATAGAATTTTGACAAAGACTCCTCAACTAGCATTATAAAGTTTCAAACTTTTTTGTTAGCCTTTGAAGTTTAGATTACTTAATAGTATGGTTGCCTTCGTGTGTAGTTTCAATGATGGTCCAGGCTTCTGTCATAGTAGTGCACTTGGAGATTTGTTTGAACTCTTACAGATCCACTCCATTAAAAGTAGCATTGGTGACTTTCGAGTTAGCATTAGCCAGCTTGTTCTCTATAGTAATTCAAGTAGTTTCTAGCTTAGGAGTCTTTACACCACTTTCATCATTTGTAAAAGGCTCCCAACTAGTCAATATGAATGCCAAGCTCTCTTGTCTGTGGAATTGATAAATGCCCTCATTCTTACATTCTAGTAAGCATAGATGGAGTTATCTAACATAAGGATCCTTGAGATTGATGTTCTTTTCATCACATAAGCAGTTCAACGACAAGATTTTCTTATAGTTCATCAAGTGTCTAACTCTGATACCAATAAAAAGTTCATTGAATTGGTCTGTCAGTTACATGTTCATTTACAATTAGAACAACAATTATAAGAGTAAAAATTGATATGGACATAGAAATTGGTTACACAGTTTGAAAAACTTTTGCTACATCTACGAAGCCTTACTTAGAGAGTAATCCACTATTAGTTCATAATACGAGATGTTATTTAAGTTCAATTCACTCATCGAGTTGCAACCTCACTCTTATACATCAAATCTAAAATCACTCTCCCCACTAACAAACTTATTAGTAAAAAAACATTCAATAAAAAATAAAGAACAATTTGTTTACAATAATTGTGCACTAAAAAGGAAGTCTCTTACAATGAACAAATAAGTGCTCTCCTACTCTCATACATAACCAAATAAACAATCCTTCTTTATATAAGCATTATCAACTTGTAGAACTCCAATTAGTGTGAACTTTAATCCTCTTAAATTGTGCTCTAGTAGGTCTCCAATAAGGAATCAAATATTAGAGATCTAGGAATAAACTTATCTTACAAACATGGTCTTTTTATTTAAGGAAATTTGATTACACCAAAAATCTTCAAAGAGTCATTGCTTGATTGTTTTTTTTTTTTTTTCAGAATTCCATCTATTAAATTATTTCTTAAAATCCTCAAGATGTAAAAAGAAAATTTCAAGCAAATTTGATAAACAGGATGTCGATAAATATGGGAAGTTGCACATCAACCCACTTGCAAAAGGAGTTGTAACTAACATTTCATTTGAGACGTGTTTCTGACGCTAACATGGTGCATAAATTTTTTTGGAACAATATGGTGAGGCTAACTGGATTTTGCATATTAGTTTTGGGCATCATGTGAGCGTGGCTCAAGCCAAGACTTGGCTTTGTAAAATTGAATGTTGACGCTGGCGATAATGGGAGCAAATAAGTACGAGTTTTGGTGCAATACATAAGAGTTGGGGCTTTTAAAGTTGCAAGGTGTTGGATAACAAGAGGTTTTATGGAGATGACTAATATTAAAGCTTTGGTAATGCTTGCTGGAATTAGATGGTTGATTGAAATGCAAGTTAACAAAACTTTTCAAAGTTAGCTAACGTTAAGGGAGGGGCTTGATTGATTAATTTTCATCATTGAGGCTCAATTGGGTGCTAAATTTTGTTGAGGTTTTAATTTATTTTTTATTAAATACTTTTTAACTAATAAGTTTATTTTAGTTTAAATTTAAAACTAAAATTGCCGAGAAAGGATATCCAAAAAAAAAAAAAAGAATAAAAATTGAAACAGGTTTTATTGACCAACAATAACCATTAAAACAAGTAATTGTGAAAAGTTTGAAGATAGATTCAACTTTTATTGACGAATACGCCGTCAGTATAGATGAATAAATTATGCAGCTAGACAGGAATCGTTAATAATTTTATGGTTAAATGGTGGAGTGAAATGATGAAAGAAAAAATGGGTTAAAATATTTCATAATTCCATTCTTCGTAAAATTTAATTTTTTTACTTTTATTTTGAGATAATGTCACATTTGGTACTTGTACTTTTATAAAATATATAATGTAGTACTTGAACTATCAATTTGTGTATTATTTATTACCTATACTTTCATAAATTGTCCAATGTGGTACTCATACTTTAAAAATGTTCAATGTGATATCTAAGTTATCAATCCATGTATTATTATAGTACCTAGAGTTAACACTCTTAGTAAATATTAAATCAACCAATGAAAATTTGGTACATGAATTTTTTCCCAAATTAATTCCACATAGATAATAAAACATATGTAAAAAGTTAAATAAAACAAAAAGAAATGGAATGGAATGAAATTATATTATATTAAATTAAAAAAAACAGTAACTAAAGTTAAAAATATTAATTCCTTAATTTGAGATTAAACTCCAAATTTATGAAAAATACACCATCTTATGACATGTTTAAACAGAAAATACTGTCTGAGAATATTTGACAGTAAAAGTTTATGTCGTCCTTTGCTGGTATATATTTTGATTGGTTATACTAATAGAAATTAGTGTTTGATTGGCGGATTTGTGATCATCTGTATACATCCAATTCTTTTTAGTAGAAGTCTTATCATCATACTCTAATATCATGTTTTTTGTTTTTTTTTTGTTTTTAATCATACTTAAAAAATATTTTATATCTGTATAAATTTTGATATGTTAATAATTTATATCATATATGTTGGTTTGTTTGTTTGTCAAAATGCCTGCAAGAACAAAACCGGATCAGCTAAGCCTGAGCTAGTTTGTTGGTTAATTAGGCCCATAAACTAAATTGGCTCTGCTATCATTGCCCATCATCTTGGCTATTTACTCTCTTCAGTAAAGAGGTTTGAAGCCCCCAAAATAGGTAAAGAGGTAATGCACTAATCAAATATTAGGATGCCATCTCATAAGTAGTCTTATCTCAATGTTAATTTGGGTAAAAATTAGGGCTTCTAAATTTTAAAAAACTTCAAAAAGCTAAAATTAATGGTTGCACCTAATCACTCATTCAATGAAACCATAAAATTTCAGTCTCCATTATATCTCTACATTTACTGAATATCTTCTCTTAACACTAATTATATAAATCAATTATATTAAACCAAGAAAGTTCCTAATAACCATACTTACTGCCATAAGGACTGATCAACTTACCATTTTTCTAAAGTTATCAAATCTAATTTATGGTTGGTTTAAAGTTTAAAAGCATGCTATAGCGTGATAGTGTAATTTAATGATTTTTAACCTATATAATTAGCAAAACAAATTATTGATTAATTCTTCATTGTATGAGGCGTAAGCATATATAATCATCAATAAACGGTTACTCGTAAAATTTTGGTGTCTTCACTTATTATATGTGTCAAACATATCCAAATATAATATATGAGTTAAAATATTTCAAAACTATGAAGCAAAAACTTTAAAAATATATAATATTTTTATCGAAAAAATTACTCAAATTTGATACTCATATTAGACTTGGATAACTATGTTGTAATAAGAAGGCATTATTATAGAAAAACAACAAAAAAAACACTAGTCTAAGCCTAAGACAAGATATGCACCCTCTTTTGACAAAAGACTTGCCCCAAGAAAGAGGACATGCTTCATTTTTTGTAGAATGTTTGGCCCTTAGAGAAAGAGATAAATGCAAAAGGAATTCCTTTAGGCATAAGCTTAACATGAGGGAAAAAAGAAAAACAAAAAAACAAACACCATGTTTCCTGCTGGGGGCCCTAAGGTATACATATAGCAAGGTGTCCTACCATTATAAATTCTGCAAGATGGTTAAGTTTAGTAAGAACATGCATGTGCCTTTAAAGCTGCCAGTTTCTGGTGTTGATAAACTTAAATTCCTATCTTTCTAGAACACTCTTTCCCCCTAATTTGGCCATTTTTGCATGGCATATTGCTAAGATAAAATGGAAACCGATATAAAATACAACAGAAAAAAAAATTATTAGAATATAGCATAATAAGAAAAGATTATTTGAGCACAATATGAATACATAAAATTTTTAATTATGTTGAAAAATATGAAAAAGGGTAATTGAATGCTCGAGGGATTGCCCACTCCTTAGACCATTACAACAGGTTAGTGCAATTTCTATATTTGTGATATTGATAATTTATTGAAATGTATTTATGGGTTGTGTTGATTATGTGGAACGTATCTAGCCCATAAATGAAAATCATATCACTTGAGAAGATATATTTAAAAAATTGGATCGGATAGTATAACCCCTATCTAATCCCTTAGATCATATGATATTGGATTGAATTGGAATGTTGATATCTTAGTTGCCAAGACTTCATGTTTACCTTGTTCACTATTATTTTATTGTATTCAGCTTATATAGTGGTTGCTTTATAGAGATTGTGATAGATCTTATGCTAGCAAGTCTCGAAGTATTTTATATAATTGAAAGACTTGTATAAGTTATTATACAAAGAGACTGAACACTTAATCTATTATAGTGAGCAACTACACTTTGTGAGTGCATTTTGATAGAAAAGCATTTGGCGTTGAGGTTTTATTTGCTGAGTTCACAGGGGTGAACTTAGTGGTGAGAGTTTCATTCTTCAATGTATAAAGGTGAGGAATTTGTCACGGAAGTTTCACTCCCTTAACCACTTATTTCAAGCACATGGCTTATATCTAAACAATTGTTTTAAAACTTCAATTGGAATCAGAGCTTACTACTTAAAGTAGCTAAAGAAGATCCTTGGTGTTGCTAGATTCAAGCTATGGAAGATTCATCTACTTCAAGACCCCCTGTGCTACAGGTTGGCAATTATACATACTAGAAAGCACAGATGAAGGCATAAATTAGGTTATTATTGTTTACAATTCTTCAATGTTGATTACCCTAAAATGATCTTTCTCAAAATATATTTAGATAAATTAGATTTATTTCATGTTAACTATATATATTATACACACTACAAAAAAATTAAATATATATACAACAACATGTTGCATTGTTTTTATTATAGTATTGTTGTCTTTATAAGAAAAGATCTCATGTTTGTATCAAGTTTTTATGTTGTGCTCGATATATATAATAAAGGAAAATAAAGTGGAAAAGATCGTGTAGACTTGAATCGAAATCAAAGATATAATAAAAAATTTACTCTCTTAAAAAAATTATACATCATACATTTAGGATTTTGGTATTTAATATTGGGACCAATTAAAAACTAAATTTATATATTTTAATTAATATGTTTTATTATTTTTATTAAAATGTGCAATAGTAAGACATATTACACTCTCAAAATAAGAAATCAAATTCAAATATTAAAAACAACATTACAGAAGGATAACCACAACCCCAAAAAATTGATATACATCAGAAAGAGAGAAAAAAAATATATTTTATAGTTGAGATTGTAGGAGAAGTTAATATTTTAAAAAATAAGTATTAAGTTGATATTTATGACTTGTCTTCATGACAAATAAATTCACATATTTATGACTGTATATATAATTTTTTACATATATTGTGCAAGACACTATATTTTAAAAAATAAAAATAATTATATTTATTTTTAATATTTTTTTTAAAATTACTAGCTAATTTATTAATAATGTGTTTAAATACTATCCACCATATGTAGGGGTGGGTGAGCTTTTTGCGTGACATTTTTGGTTGAAAGAGAAGAGGGGGAAGGAAACATTATCTTTTCTGCTGTCGACATTCATTTTGCAAAGTTCATAAAATCTAATGTGCCATTAAGAAAAGACAAGCTGTTGGGTTTACCTAAAAGTAAAAGACCATTACTTTTGGGGCCATTGTTTCCCAAATTATTTACATAATATATTTTTAAATGAATAATATATTTCTCTAAACAGAGATTATTTGTTGGATGTGATAAGTTTTTAACTTTTAACTAATTGCATTTAGGTTGAGGTTTGGAGGATTTATTTTTCTATTTAAAATTGATTGATTCATAAACTATTAACTAGTTATTATTGAGATTAGAATTGTGTATGGGTCGGGTCGGGTCGGATCGGATCGAGTGAAGTAAAAAATTCAGGCCTGTTTTATAGGTTTGGTTCGAACAATGGGCTTAAAATTTTGTTCAAGCCCGGTTTAGATAAAAATGTTAAAACTCGATCATGGCCTGCTCGTATTAAAATATTTTATATTGTTTTTTATATAAAAATAAATTTAAAAATATAATATATTAAATATACTAAAAACATTAAAATAAATATTTCTCAACAAATGGAAAAAAATTAAAAAATATATATACTTTAATAATACTAAGATAAGTGCAACTTAGCAAGCAAATACTTCTACATTATTAGCAAAATTAATAATAAAAACAAGAGTTATACAATATCCAAACAATAACAACAAAATAGTAACAATATAATAGCAAAATGATAGCAAAATATTGAAAAAAAATTGCAAAACAATAAAAACAGCAGCAGCTTTTTTTGCAAATTCGGGCTGGGTCAGGGCCAAATCCAAGCAAAAAAAAGCTTACTTGAGGCTCGACCCGTTTAGAAAATGGGCCTTTCTTTTGTCTAAGTCCATTTTTTGGGCTTATATTTTTTCCCAAACCCTCTCATTTTTTGGCCGGGCCTTCGGGTGGACAAGTTTAATTGTGATAGATATTAATAAAGCTCAATAAGCTATTTGTTGAATTTGAGGAAATGAAGAAGGAAAAAAAATGATGAAATGATGAAGAGAAAAATAATTTTAATCTCTGAAAAAGCAAATAGTTATTTGCAATAATGTTATATATATAGAAACTGTAACACTTTAAAGCCGACCTAGATGGGAAGGCTAAGTTTGGAATGTCATGTTGTCTTACCAGAACACAGTCATACTTAAACCATTCTTAAGTTATAAAAACATCCAACATTTAGTCCTGATATATAGTAGATTAGTACAGATGCATGCATAACGCAAATACGATTAGGTGCCTACATCATATAGTACAGTTACAGATGCAATTTCATATTCCATCTACTACACACCATCTCCATCCACCCTACACACCAAAATGTATATAATACTCATCCACCCCTACATTTCTCATAGTATCTGTATGACACATTATAGTATTTATAGCCTCACTGCCAGATTAGATAATTTCTTGGGTGGTTTGACCACCAATTCATTACAGAATACTTCCTTCAATTCATAATTCTTACCCCATACAGATGCAGAACAAATAATAGATATCAATATGTATTTTAAATGCAAATACAATCAAACGTTCCAGTATAACAGAGTATAAATAGAACTAGTTTATAGTCACAATAAAGCAGTTCATACAATTCAATATAGTGATACCTATCTTACAATTAGTTTACACTCGCCCCGTACAATAATTACGGCATTACCGAAGTTGGCAATTTGGGCTCACGCGCCTGAATGGTGGCCCATCTTACTCTACACAACTTGGCAAGCGGCTATGTGGTCACCCGTGTGCCCTATTTGTCAAATCAGTGAGACACACGACTTGGGCACACGCTCGAGTGCTAGCTCGTGTCCCTCACACGGCTCGGCACACTCCCATGTGGCAGTTCGTGTGTCGTCGATAGCCCCACTTTCGACGGAGAAAAAAATTTAAGGGTTTTAGTACCCACCTATTACCTGATGCTGTAGAAGCACTCAATTGCAAATTCCAAGCCTAACAAGTTCCAACACTCAAATTCAATATTACATTTGCAAAACACACAAGTATTGACAATCAAGTTCCGTCATAACCTTCGATTTCCTACACGAAACAAACGAAAGTCTACTTACCATAGAATTCCAATACACGTTCAAATCCTAAGTAAAATGGAAGGCATTAGACGTCTATTGAGTCTCCCATAGCGTACTAGAAAGCAACGCACAACAAGATTATCAATCTTCAAGATTTTGGAAAAATCCCAAATCACACAATAACGTAGTATAACAAAAACAGTGATTCAACTTACCTTAAAACACACCAGAACAAGCAAGAACACCACTCGACGCAACAATTGTACAAGATGAACACAACCAAAATGAAAATTTACTAAGAACGTAACAACAAAAGAAAAAAAATTTGGGAAGAAAAGAAATAAATAAATAACTTCTAACTTAACAGTAAAGGGAAAAGCATTTAAAATCCATTTTTTTGCAGAAAAGTGCAAAAAAATTCTTGTTGCATACATAGTGACTCGAACACAGAACTAGAGAATTGGCAGACGCTTAACCAGTGAACTAGCAGGCTCATTCTTGTCACAACAAGTCATCGAATTCAACTTAAACAAAAAATCCTAAGCTAAGGGTTTAAGTAAAGAACTTAACAAAATTCTAAAATTTATACAACTCAAACCTCAGATCTCAAGTGAGCAAACAGAATACGTAACCACTGAAACAAACACATATTCATCTAACACGGCTTAGTAATTAAAACTCAAATTTTGGGGTGTTACAGAAACTCTAGTTAACCTTTCTTAGCTTAGCTAATTAACTATTAAGTCTAGAAGGTTCTTTGATAAAGAGAGGAAGCGTTGCAAACAAGTAAACGAGATGTACCAGAAGAAGGCAAAAAGGAAGACTAAAGTAGATTTGATAACACTGAGAGTAGCAACAGTGGTGGTTAGTAATGTGGAGAAAAAGGAAAATATGGTTGACGATAAGACTTAACAAAGCAAATAAGGTGGAAGAATTTTAAGGAGAGAGCTCTGAGAATCAGAATGCTAAAATGCCAAAACTCCTTCCACTAGTTATGAAAGGCTATTATTTATAGTGTTTCAGGAATAGGAGTTACAGATCTGGTAATAAATGAGAGCAATGATAAATATTTTTCAGTTACAAAGATATTAATGGTTCTTTCTATTATGAAAGAATTTTATAGGTGATAGTAAATAGTGAATAAGAATTCACTACATTTCTAAAAGAATAAAAACACTAGCATTATAGGAAAGGTTAATAGGAGAACTCTTAACTAACTCCATATCTGATCCACTAATCCAAGCTCTTTGAAACATCCCAAAAGCGAAGATAACCTAAGAACCATTCCATATTTCGGATTACTTCCACTTTTACTTTGGTAAAGCGGTACCATGTGAAACATCTTTTGTGGAACATATCTTGAAACGCAAGACGATGATTGTTTTTGGATGAGAGTTGTTCTTGAATAATGATTATTTTGACTTGTTCCAAATGTAATTTGTTCTCAATGTATAGGTTGTTCCAAACAATAACTATTTTGTGGTGATAATTTTATTGGTAAAGCTTGTTCTGAACAATAATTCTTCCAGAAAACCACAGTTGTTCTAAATACAAGTTGTTCCAAATAATGGTTGTTCTAAACATAGTTATTCTTGAAACGCATTATTCTAAACAAGAGTTATTCTGAACTTTAGCTTTCTCGACAGGAGTTGTTCTTAAATAACAATTTTATTGGATGAAAATTGTTCTAACTAAAGCCCTGGTTCTAGACATAGTTATTCTCAAACAACAGTTGTTCTGAACAATAATTATTCTAAACAAGTATTATTGCTCCAAAAGAGATATTAAGTGAAATGATTATGCTAGTTGTTCCACGCTTGGTAGCATAATTTCCTGAAATATAATATTATTTATCTCAAGGAAGAGATAAAATTTTAGTAGCCAAAACCATGCATCTATACAAAGTAAATGCTACTAACAAATTATATGTTAAATTGTTAACTTGCAATTACATATTCTATGCACTCCCTTCAAGTTGGTGTATGAAAGCATCTTTTATCCCCAAGTTGGAAGTAAGATACTCATGATATTATATTATGAGTGCCTTTGTCATAATATTTTCCAACTGTTTTTTAGTGTTTACATTATGTGTTTGAATAAGCCCTTATTGAGTCTTTTGCCTTATGAAATGGCACTCTGCCTTTAGGTGTTTTGTTCTTTCATGGAATACAAGATTTGTTGTAATTTGTATTATTTCCTTATTCACAATATAACTTTAATGGTTTTGCACTTTTAACTCCAATTTCCTTTGGCAATCCCAACAGCTAAACAAGCTCTTTAGTAGTTAATGCCATATTCATGTTTTTAACCTCTGCTGATGATCTTACGCAATTGTATTTTGTTTCTTCAACCTTCATGATATGAAAGAGTCACCTAGCTTGATGCAAAAGTTGGTCACAAACTTTTTGGTCATGGGACAATATGCCCAATCTAAATCGTAGTAAGCAACGAGCTAAGGTGAACTAGATGTTGCAAGTAATATTCCTTGCCCTGGTTTTTTTATATACCTCAAAACTTATAAGGCTACTTCATAATGAGATAAATTAGGTTTCTATATAGACTAAGTTGTTAAATGACATATATTGTTAGTGTAAACAGGAGCAACACTCAATTGTAACTTACTTATACGACTAGTTTTGCATATTATGCGTTTATCGCTTATTGGCATTTTGACATAATTTCATGAAGCTTTTTTGCAACAAATTAAAATGAAATTTTATTAACTTCAAGGAAACTAATATTGTAACACCCCTTAACCCTATACCATCGCCGGTACGGGATTACGGAGTATTACCGGTCACTACAGTTCAAACATAAACTATACAGAAATAATTATTAAGTATTTCAAGAATTAGTCTTACTGTCCCTTTTATGGGCCCTCAAGGCATAAAATAAAAGTTAGAAACAATTTGGGACTCAATCGGAAACTTATTTGATTTTTCGTAAAACCTTAAAATTGTTTACTTAAGAAATAGTACCACATACCTGTGTGGTTTGGGAACACACCCGTATGTCTCCATGACACGTCCATGTTGTCACCCCGTGTGACTCACACGGCTTGGACACGCCCGTGTGTTTTACCCGTGTACTTCTCTGACTTATTTCTCATGAACAAATTAGCTTCACACGGCCAAGTCATACGCTCGTGTGCTCAGCCCGTGTGGAAATATTTTTTTTCAATTCAAACCTAGTGCAGTTTTCACACGGCCAGGGCACATGTCCGTGTGCTATGACCGTGTACCTCACACGGCTGAGACACATACTCGTGTCTTTGCCCGTGTGGTCATACCTGAACATTTTGTTTTTCAACATTTTAGGTGCACGGGACACATGGCCTAACAACATGCCCGTGTGCAAGCTGTGTGTCTCACACGGTCTGATCACACGCCCGTGTGACAGGCCATGTAGACTCGAAATGAACCTTATAGTTCAAGTTTACCAATCCTGCAAACCTTGAATAACAAGCAATTCTTAAATCCAACCATTCAACCAATCCATAATACATTTAATTGACTAATTTAAACTTCCAAATACATTCATTGTTACCACAATTTATATTAACAAAACTATATATTATTATGCTAATTAAACTTATATAAACATATACTCATAATATGTATATTCTATACTATCAATAGAATTTATAACAACATTTTTGCTAACATAACAAAATGTTCACTTTGATAACCTAGGCACATGTCATTTCTCAAAATAAGATACATCACCAAGTATTTGAGTTCGAGAGTTGGCTTGGATGCTGAGTTGTTAGTCGCTTTTTACCTAACATGCGCATGAAAACAAACCATACGCTGAGTATACACTTAGTGATATTTCTATAAACCAATACTTATTATGCATTAACACATGAACCATAGATTCCAACAACAAGAACTTTTTGAATACTCATTCAATTAACTTTATTTCATAATAACATTTATCCATAGAATTGTAATCAGTAAGAAATACAATTTCAATCAGCATCTTTCAGTATTCAGTACAATAGTTTACCCTTATTAACATAACTTAGACCTGTACAGATACACGAATCCAACCCACACACTAGTAAAGCACATAGTGTTTCATCGGTCATAGCCGAAAAATAACAGTAACAGTACGGTACAGAGTACCTCATCGAAATTTAATCCAAAGCAGTAACATTAACAGTACGACACTTATAGTGCCTCATCGACTCAAGGTCGAAGTATCCCTGAACGCTTCTAATCTTATGGCACACCAATTATATCGGACTAGCCCGACACTTGCAATAGGGTTTTTCAATTATTTATCAATTTTCATTCACATTTCAAATCAGTACAGTAGGATAACAGTACTTACCTCATTTTCATTTTCTATGCATCTTAATAATAAATATAGTAAATAATTATTAAGCTCAGTTTATAGAAATACAAACCGTAATTCTAAAGTTACTCTCAGTCCACTTTCTCTTTTCCTTTCTTTGTCGACGTTTCCGGTTCTACGTTAGCTACGAAAAATTAAACAATTTAAAAATTATCAATATACTATTTAACATTATACATTTCAATTTCCACACAACTTTTACCTAAATTTCAATTTAGTCCTTAAACCATAGCTATTTCTTTTCTTCAAAATCAATCTCATATTTTCATTCTAATCAATCTTTACAAGTCTTAACACTTAACTTCCTCCATAAAACATCAATTCTACAATCTTTTCAATTTAGTCCCTACTATAACAAAACTTATATCTCTTTTTACAATTCAATCCTTCTCCCACTTCTAACTTGAATTTTTATCACTTTATCTCATAATTTACTCAATTATTCAACTTAATCAACATCTAAAAATTCACTAAATTTCTAAATTTCAACATAATTCAAGTAGATCTTTGTTCTAGGATTCCAAAAACATCAAAATTAAAAGAAAAATGGACTAAATTGACTTACCAAATAAGCTTCAAACTTCAAAACCCTAATTTTTCCTTTTTCTTTCCTATTTTGTTTCACTTCTCTGTTTTCATTGCCTTTGTTTCTTTATTTTTCTTTTATTTATTCTTTATTTATTTTAACTATTATATTATATTATTATATTTTAGTAATTATTATTATTTACTTATAATATAAGTAAATATATACTTATACTACATATGTATGTATTATACTTTATACACATGTAATTAATTTTTGACACACATTTGTCACTTAAAGTTTATTTACTAATTTAGTCTTTTGACTTTTCTTTATTCTACAATTCAACTTTTACCCTTTATTCAATCTAATCCTTTGACTAAATTAACCTTAATTCAAGCTAATTTACTTAACTAAAATCTAATTAACCATACTACTAACTTCGTAAATATTTCTAATAAATATTTACGAATTCATTTGCGGAAATAATGACCCAAA
This sequence comes from Gossypium longicalyx, assembly GCA_025698465.1. Taxonomy (NCBI): domain Eukaryota; kingdom Viridiplantae; phylum Streptophyta; class Magnoliopsida; order Malvales; family Malvaceae; genus Gossypium; species Gossypium longicalyx. The sequence goes on along the minus strand of CM047001.1, from coordinate 65,284,451 downwards.
AATTCAATTTTTCGATACCCGTAAACTTTGGGTCGTTATATTTCTCCCCCTTAATAAATTTCGTCCTCGAAATTTACCTGAAAAGAGATGGGGTACTGTGATCTCATTGTATCCTCTGGTTCCCACTTTGCTTCTTAAATATTATGACTTCTCCACAATATTTTTACTAAGGGAACTCGTTTATTACGTAATTCATTTACCTCACGTGCCAGTATTTTAACCGGTTCTTCTTCATGTGATAAATCAGATCGGATCTCTGTATCTTCAGTTGAAATTACATGAGAAGGATCAGATCGGTATCTTCTTAGCATGGAAACATAGAAGACATCATGAATCTTCTGTAATTTAGGAGGCAAAGTTAAACGGTATGCTACCGGTCTAACTCTTTTTATAATTTTATATGATCCAATATATCGTTGACTCAATTTACCTTTCCGACCAAATCTCAGGATTTTCTTCCAAAGAGAGACTTTAAGAAATACTTTGTCTCTAACTGAGTACTCAATGTCCCATCATTTTAGATCTGCATATGATTTCTGTCTGTCAAAAGCTACTTTTAATCTTTCTCGAATCTTTTTAACGGTACTTTTTTGTTTCTTGAATCAATTCTGGTCCAATTATTTTCTTTTCATTCAACTCTGTCCAACTGATGGTCGCTAAACTAACTAAAAATTTGACTAAGGCAAGCGCACCTATCGAACAATAGTATAGTTATGGTGAGACCGAAAATATCGTATCCACAAGGACTAAAAGTACTAGTAATTACTTTTTTATTATCTAGCCTAAGAATTTAAAGGGATGTCTTTAAACTAAGATTAACTATCTAATTAACTAAGAATACGACAGAGGTTAAAGTTGGAAAATACTTTTGGAAAACCGATGGAGAAGATAATACCCAAGGAAGAATTCACCTAGACTTCACTTATTACTTTTGAATTAGACGATTTATTCACTTGACTTAATCTGTAGAAATTCATAACTTATGTTAATATCACTTTCGAGACTAAAAACAACTGACTCTAGGTTGATTAATCAAAATCTCTTTCTAATTAAAACCCCTATTGTCGCATTAACTCGATCTATGGACTCCCTTATTAGATTTGACTCTAATCCAACAGATTTATGTCGTCCTATCTCTAGGATTGCATGTAACTCTACTTAATTATGGAAGATCTACTCTTAACTAGGCACTTTCGCTCCATAAAATAAGCACATCAAAACCTGAATTAATATATTGGAATATTAAAACAAGGATTAAGACTCATAATTAAGAATAAGAACAAGTATTTATCATATAATTCAAAAGATAATAAGATTCGTCTTAGGTTTTATCTCTCTTAGGTATTTAGGGATAGTTCATAATAAACGGGGAAAACATCTCAAAATTAGGAAAATAACAAAACATAAGAAACCAAAAAACTTCAGTAGAAATTGAATGGAGATCTTCAGTCTTGAAGTAATTTCTGCTTTCAAGTTGATTACGATGGCTGTCTCCAAGTATTTTCTGTCTTCTCCTCTCTCCATTTTCCTTGATCCTCCTCTAGGGTGTTTATATAGATTTTGGAATACTTCAGAACCCTAAAAATTAGCCTTTTTCAAATAGAATTAGACTTAGGCTCGACAGGAAAACAACCGTGTACCACGCCAGTGTGAAGGTGTTCAAGCCGTGTGTAATTCTGAGTTGGTTTTCAGTCGACACGACCATGATACACGAACATGTGACTTGCCCGTGTGGTTTACCCGTGTGAAATTGCCTAGGCCGTGTGAAATACTGAGATAAGCCCATTTTGTCTATTTTTGGCCCGTTTCTTACTCTTTTCACCTTCCTATGCTCACCTAAGTATAAAACATGAATTTAAAGGATTAGTAGCATCAAATTCACTAACTTTTATGAGAAATCATCCAAAAATATGCCAAGCATGGGGTAAAAATATGTATATATTATGGTTTATCAAATATCCCCACACTTAAGCATTTGCTTGTCCTCAAGAAAAATTCTCAACTCACAATTAAAAGTAATTCTTCTTAACTTATAATTCTAATCAATAATGTTTCAAAGTAATCCACAGATAATCATACATTGAGAATTTAACTAAAAGAACATCAAAGTTTCAAACAATCCAAGTTGAGCATTTTAATCATAAAATCATAGGTATACCCCTTTATCTAAGTAATTACCTTTAATTCCAAATTGATAAGGGTTGACATCCTCACTAAAGATTCACTCAAATCACTCAAAGTGTTTAAGGTCCAATAATTAAGCACTCAATAGTCAAACATGAAAAATTATTACCATAAGCTTGCATAAAAATCAAATCTCCACCACTATAAATGAGATGATACACAAATCAAAAGATCTTTAACAGAATTATAATGGGGCTTGGGTTAAAGGTATGGATAAAGGCTGAAAGAGAGGGTTAGAATTGAGATTAATTCAATAAATTCCAAACTTAGAAAGAAAAAGCTAATTACTGAATTACAAACAAGTGCCAGAATTAAAACTTTTCAAAATGAAGTGAGTTTTCCCTCAATATAATAACTTTAACTTATCCAAGCTCCTTAAAACAATATGTAATTGAATGAATATAAATATACGATTTTTTTTAAACAAGTGTAGAAAGTACATAATAAGAAATAATTTAGCAACTGAATTGGATGAAAATAGTTAGGTAACTAATCAAATCAAATCTCGATAAAAAGGGAGTCAATATAAAGGAAGAAATTCTTAACGAATTAAAAAGGGTCACGTTATGGGTTAACATTTAACGGGAAGATATCAAGAAATGTTGTTTAAGGCTCAAAAGGGGTTACTAAGGGTTAATTATGTGGGTATGTTTTTTATGGAGTGAGCGGGTTAAAACCTAAGTGCCTTCATCATCTCAGTATATCAAATCAAAGGTGTGGTCTCGACATGTATAGTCGATGCAAGTTCTAGAACAACAAATTAGTTTTAACTCACTCATAACTATCAATAAAAGTGAGCAAGAAAGATATATGCTTTACAAGGCTCAAAATCTCACAAAAATTATGGGTTTTTGATGTCAATCCTGTAAATTTAGAACTTCAAGATAATACCTCATTTCTAAGGAAACCGCTTAACAATTTTAATTTTTAAAATTTCAACTTATCATACCTGATTCTCTATTATCCTATAGTTTAAATAATAAATGCACAATTACTTATATTTTAATCCAAAACATATAAATAAAAATCATAAATCAATCATAATTCATTCTGATAGTGATATGAGACAATTATTTGAGAACAATATATAATTCAGAGATTTTCTGATAAACATAATATCATAACATTCCCACACTTAAGATATACATTGTCCTCAATGTACAAAGATAGATAATAACATCATAAGCATAATATCATAAAAGAGGGGGAGAAGTGAAACTGCCCTGAATTTGGATGTAGTCTTAGGAATAGTGAAAGCGAGTTCATAGTCATTGTAAATAAAGTGCATGTGGAACTAGGCAAAAGTGAAGGTGGAGATAGAGGTTGGGTTCCACAATCACAGCGTCAAGCGAAGAGGTTATCGTGGTGGTCGGTGTCGTGGTGGCTATGGTAATGGTCGAGCAGGACATGGCAGTCGTGGATCATCTTTCTCCATGAAATTGTTTGTATATTCCTGAGTAGCATCCATCGACTGAGCCTTTTGGAATTGCGATATCACTAGTAATGTTTTAGGGAGTTATATCGATAGGGTTGTTATGGTGACTTATAAAGAAACAACCATAAAATTAAGGGATTTAAAGTATACTAATCAAAGTCTTTTTAGAACATGAAAAATGGAAATAGAAATAAAAATAAAAACAAAAGGAAAAGTAAAATAAAGTGAAAATAAATGGACTCAAAAGTCCTCATCGGCAGCTAGATCGTGAGGTGGTGGTGGTGGAGATAAAATGTGGAAATGCTGACAAATTTGCTGCAAAGTCTCCTCTATGCTGTCGAATCGCCAAGTGCAATATTGCTCAAATCGATTCAGGTGATCAGAAATTTTTGTCAATGAAGCAACCGCATGAACTAGTCTGGGATCCGGTAGTGGCGGAGAAGGTGGGTCCTCATAGAAGGTAAGGATATCGTCAAGAATATCCTCGGGGTCATCCTCATTGATGGCTCGTGCTAGTCGGTATTAAGGAGGATCGAACCCACGAGGATGCTCTATCATCCTCATGTGGAACATACTTGAGATATCTTGTGGGGATATCTGACCGATGAGTGTGAGTGATGAGGATTGCGCCAATGTGTTTAGTAGCTCGAAATGTTAAGTTAGAAAAGTCACGTAAGGGCCGATGCTAATGACTCCCTTTCGGTGTCATTCGGTCTAATGGCGAAAGGCAAGGGCGATAAAGTATGCGAGATCGAACACATGCCCTCATACTCCATAAGAAGTATGCATAGTGAGTGTTAACGACGTCAGTGCTCTCTCGTCACCCTGTTAAAGTGTGAGCTAAAAGGACGTGGAGATATCGTAATGCTGGAGATAGAGCCGATGCCTTGGAGCGGCTGGGGTCATAGATGCCTGTAGTAGGCATGAGGGTTGCCCAATATGAGGAAGGCGCATAATGGATATGACGGTGGATATTGGGAAAATTGTCGGCCTCCATAACGTCTTCTATATAAAGTCCCAAGGCAACTCCGAATTCTGGGACACTCAATTGAGGTATGAAACCCCCAAGATGGAATTGGATTGTGCCTGGGTCGTCGTACTCCGCCATAATCGTCTGCAACTAAAACGTCGAACAAAGTTCCAAAGTGAACTCTAAGTGCATCGGCTCAATAATGTCAAAGAAACGGTCCTAAGGAGTGGTAACGAGGAGGGCTCAAACCGAGTTAGCTAGGTGGACCTGCTCTAATGCGGCCTAATCAACGCAACGGCCTACACCAAGGGGTCGGGCACATAGAATTTGAAACAACTCCTCCTGAGGTCCTGGTGGAAATTGGAAGAAAAGATGGCATATCTCAGTGGTCGCAGTTGAGGATGTTGCTCATTTCTGTTTTTTAGAAGCAAGAACGGCAGTTTGCTTGCCTTTTGTGTTTGTCATAATGTCCTGCGAAAGTAATCACATAATTCGAATCAACATAATAGCGAAACGAAAAAGAAATAATCATTCAAGTGTAGCTAAATCAGGAACACGAAGTAAGTAAAATCGTAATACCTAGTAGAAAACTAAATAATTGAGTACTAAATAAATATATATAAAAATAAACGAGCAAGCAGAATACGAATTAAATCAACAAAACAAATGATCTTAAAAAAATATGCAGCATATTGCGAATGTCCACAGCTAACTTAAGCATAAGATCAAGAAAAATTGTAACTGAGTAAGAATCACAATTTCAATAAGGCAATGTAATAATAACAATAAATCAATCGACTAGAAATAAGATAGAACAGTAATAAAGAAATAAGAGTAATAATAGTGATAATAAAAATAATAAAATGATTAAAATAATATAAAGGAGTTAGAGGTGTAAGAGAGGAAACCGATAGTGGTGGTCGGTGGTAGAGCACGGAGGTGTGCGGCGGTGCTCGGTAGTCGGAAGAAAAGGAAAAAGGGAAAAAGACAAGTGGAAAGGAACAGAGAAGGAGAGGGAGGAAAGAAGAGAAAGGGAAAAGGAAATGGAAAGAAAAATGGGAAGAAGATGGAGGAATAGTGAAGAGTGAATAGGAAAAGGGGGTGGATGGGTGAATAGTGGTTTTTAATAGGAATGGGGGGAAGTAGGGTTAGGGGGAAAGTAAAAGGGGGCCACGATCGTGCAGGCCTTGTTTTAGACCGCACGGTTGTGGCCCACACCCGTGTGGTGTGCTCCTAGCTCGTGTTTTTCGTGAAATTTTAAGTTAGTATCGCACACGGTCTGTGGGCACGCTCGTGTGTCTAGGTCGTGTGGCGCACATGGCCGCATCGCACGTCCATGTGCTTATTTATTCGCTTCTTCCACACCCGTGTGCATTCTAACATGCCCGTGTTCGGTAGTCAGGATTGTCCATGGGTTTTGAGCACCGTCGTGGGGTATGCCCATTTTCCATTCTGATTGAAAATTTCAAAGTGTGTGCTCAGGTTCCTACACGGTCTCAGGCACGCCCGTGTTTCATGACCGTGTAGGTTACACGGTCGCATCACACGGCTATGGTGATTTATCGCATTCCGTACCTCTACTAATTTTTGGGAAATTGAAGTACAGTTTCACCACGATACAAGACATGCTCGTGGCCTTCAGCCATGTGGTTCACACGGCCGTGGCTAGTTATTGTAACTCGTGTGTCATCCTGTTTTGGGAAAATGTTTGTCTTGTTTTAGCACGACCATGGACACGCCCGTGTGTCCAGGTCGTGTTCGCCACTGTCGAATGTTAACACTTGGCTTTAAGAGTTTACACGGCCCAAGGCATGCCCATGTTTCCAACTTGTGGTGAGCACATGGCCTAGGGCACACCCGTGTACGAGGCTGTGTGTGCCAAAAATACCTGCAGTTAGAATATGAAAAATGAGAGGAAAATAATAAAATTATTTAGTGGGGTTAGTGCTCGGGTTGCTTCTCGAGGAGCGCTTATTTAAAGTCTAAGCTCAACTTTACCTTGTGGGCATATTTAGCCAGGTTCGTGGAGCCGTAGCTCCTCTCTATTATCTTTAAAATCCTCACCATTATAAAGTTTAAGACGATATCCGTTTACCTTGGAAGTGCCTTGGGTTGTATGACTTACCTCTACTGTGCCTTATAGAAAAACGGTTTGGACTACAAAAGGACTTGACCATCATGATTTAAGCTTCCCAAGAAAAAATTTGAGCCTTGAGTTGTAAAGCAGGACAAGATCTCCAGCTTCAAATTGCTTGTGTTGCTTTAAACGAGCATCATGACGGCACTTCGTTGCTTCCTTGTATAATCGTGAGTTCTCATATGCGCTAGCTTGCCATTCATCTAACTTGTTCAGCTACATCAATCTCTTCTCACCTGTGAGTTTAGAATCAAAGTTTAGAAGTTTTATAGCCCAAAATGCTTTATGTTCTAGTTCACATGGTAAATGACAACTCTTCCCATAAACAAGTTTGTAAGGAGATGTTCCTATGGGGGTCTTAAAAGCAGTTCTATAGGCCCATAACGCATCATCTACTTTCATTGCCCAATCCTTCTTATTTAATTCCAGAGTCTTTTCTAGGATACGTTTAAGCTCTCGGTTTGTGACTTCGACTTGTCCACTAGTTTGAATATGGTAGGGGGTAACTGTTCTGTGGTAAACTCCATATTTCTTAAAGGTTTTATCAAATTGAGCATTACAGAAATGAGTGCCCCTATCACTGATAATTGCTCTAGTGTTCCAAATCGAGAGAAGAGTTTCTTAAGGAATCTCACCACCACTCTAGCATCATTAGTAGGTAAAGCTTGGACTTCCACCCATTTGGACATATAATCAACGGCTGCTAAGATGTATTTATTCATGAATGAGCTAGGGAATGAACCTATAAAATCAATACCCCATACATCAAATATTTCACATGAAAGCATATATGTTTGAGGCATTTCATCTCATTTGGAGATATTACCTGTTTGTTGGTATTTATCACAATAAGTAGTATACTTGTTGGTGTCTTTGAATAGTGTGGGCCAATAAGAACCTGATTCAAGCGTTTTATGTGCGGTCCTAGTCCCACTATAATGTCCTCCAGTCGATCCTGAGTGGCAATGTTCCAAGATTTTAATTACTTCTAACTTTGTAACGCATCTTCTGATGACTTGATCTGCACATATATGGAAAATAAAAGGGTCTTCCCAAAAGTAGTTTTTCACATTAGTAAAGAATCGCTTCTTTTGTTGATGTGTCAACCCTTTTGGTGTAATGTTGGCAGCTAAATAATTCGCAATGTCTGCAAACCAAGGTACCTCTGAGTCAAGTATAGCATAGAGTTGTTCTTCAGGGAATGAGTCATTTATTTCAACTTCATCGAGCTCTTTGGTACTTAAACTTTCAAGTCTGGAAAGATGATCAGCTGCGAGATTTTCAGCTCCCTTCTTATCCTGAATTTCCAAGTCAAATTCCTGCAACAATAAAATCCATCTTATTAGTCGAGGTTTTGCATCTGATTTAGTAAGGAGGTATCGAAGAGCTGAATGGTCACTGTAAACGACAACTTTAGATAATAATAAATATGGTCTAAATTTGTCGAAAGCAAAAACCACAGCCAGCAATTCTTTCACAGTCATCGTATAATTTTCTTGTGCAGTTGTTAATGTCTTGCTAGCATAATAGATCAGTTGAAAATGCTTGTCTTTTCACTATCCAAGAACCGCACCTATTGAAAAATCACCCGCATGACACATTAGTTCAAAGGGTAAATTCCAATTAGGTGCAACTAAAATTGGAGCATTAATTAATTTATCCTTAAGAGTATTAAATGCTTCTAAACATTCCTGACTGAAATTGAAAGGTACATCTTTTTCTAGTAAATTCGTTAAAGGCTTAGCTATTTTAGAAAACTATTTAATAAATCTTTTATAAAATTCAACATAACCTAAAAAGCTTCGAATAGCCTTAACTAAATTAGGGGAAGGTAATTTCTCAATAGTTTCAACTTTTGCTTTGTCAACCTCGATCCCCTTGCTAGAAATTTTGTAACCTAACACAATCCCTTCACGAACTATGAAGTGACATTTTTCCCAATTCAATACGAGGTTCGTTTCCTCACATCTCATTAGAATTCATTTTAAATTCTTAAGGCAAAGATGGAAAGAGTTACCTAATACCGAGAAGTCATCTATAAATACCTCCATAATGTCTTCCACAGGTTCATCAAAAATGGCCAACATGCATTGCTGAAAAGTAACAAGAGCATTACATAATCCAAAAGGCATTATCGATAAGAAAATATACCGTATAGACATGTAAATGTCATTTTCTCTTGGTCCTCAGGGGCTATTAGGATTTGGAAATAACCAGAGAGTTCATCTAGGAAGCAATAATACATATGCTCAGATAATCTTTCTAACATCTAATCAATGAATGGTAAGGGAAAGTGATCTTTTCTTGTGGCATCGTTCAATTTCCTATAGTCAATACAAACTCTCCATCCCGTGACTGTTCGTGTTGGGATCAATTTGTTCTTCTCATTGGCCACAACAGTCATGCCTCATTTTTGAGGAACAACCTGCACAGGGCTCACCCAAGAAATGTCAGAAATAGGATAAATAATTCTAACGTCTAGAAGTTTAATTACCTCAGCTTTTACAACTTCTTTTATGTTAGGATTCAGTCATCTTTGAGCTTGCACACAAGATTTATATTCATCTTCCATGAAAATTTTATGTGTGCAAAAAGAAGGACTGATCCCTCTTATGTTAGAAATCTTCCAAGCTATGGCTTTTTGTGCTCCTTCAATACTTAAAGTAACTCATCCTTTTCGGTTGGCTGTAAATCTGAAGCAATAATCACTGGTAATGTGGATTATTTCCAATAAATGCGTATTCTAGGTGATTTGGTAATTACTTTAATTCTAATTTAGGAGGTTCTTCAACAGAGGGTTTTAATTTTAATTCATTATTTACCTCAATACCCTCATAACTCTTCTGTCTCAGTGAAGGCTCATTAGAATTTAGTTCAGCTTTTGTCTTACCTATCGCAGAATCATTATCATTTACCTCCTCTCCTTAGGCAAGACACAGTTCCAACGTGTCTTTATGTACGATTTCCTATAAAGAATCTTGAGTAGCATGATCAATAGAATCAATAAAATAACATTAGTCATCTTGTTCTCTAGAAAATCTCATGGCATCATAAATTTTAAAAATAATCTCTTCATAACCAAATGTAAGCACAAGTTTACCGTCACCCACATCAATAACAGCCCTAGCAGTGGCTAAAAATGGGCGACCTAAAATTAAAGGCACCTCAACATTCTCATCCATGTCAAGCACAACAAAATCAACAGGGAATATGAATTTATCTATCTTTATGAGTACATCTTCAATAATACCCCTAGGATATTTAACAGATCTATTAGCTAGTTGGATACTCATCCTAGTATGTTTTGGTTCCCTTAGGCCAAGTTGCTTAAACATTCTGTAAGGCATCAAATTAATGCTAGCACCTAAATCAGCTAGTGTCTTCTCAACATTTAAACTACCAATTAAGCAGGGAATAGTAAAATTTCCTGGATCTTTCAATTTGGTTGGCAGTTTATTTTGGAGTATGGTTGAGCACTCCTTATTGAGTTCTACTATAAACAACTCTTCAAACTTCCTTTTATTTGTTAGAAACTCCTTAAAAAATTTTGCATATGTAGGCATCTGTGAGATAGCTTCAACAAAAGGTAAGTTAATATGTAACTGTTTAAAAAGTTCAAGAAATTTACCGAATTGTGCATCCATGCTGTCTTTCTACAACTTTGCTGGATACGGGATCGGTGGTTTATATTCCCTCAACACCGGTTTTTCACTTGGTTCAAGTTTTACCTCCTCATTCTCTTTTTTATCAGCTTCTTGTGGTAGTTTCTTTGCAGATTCAGCTAACACTTTCCCACTCTTTAAGGTAACTGCTTTCACATACTCTTTTGGATTGGGTTCGGTGTTACTAGGTAGGCTCCCTTATGGTCTTTCTGAAATCATCTTAGCCAGTTGTCCTATTTGATTCTCGAGCCCTTGAATTGATGCTTGTTGATTTTTAAGTGCAGTTTTCGTGTTTTGAAAATGGGTTTCTGCCACTAAAATAAACTTGGTCATCATCCCTTCAAGGTTCGACTTTTTCTCTTGCTGGTAAAGTTGCTATTTGAAGCCCGGAAGGGGTGGTGGTCTCTGATTCCCTTGGCCTCCCCATGAGAAATTTGGGTGGTTCCTCCAACCTGCATTGTAAGTGTTACTGTAAGGATTATTTTGAGGTCGAGGATTATTACCCACATAATTTATTTGCTCGTTCTCTATGTTGGGGCCATAGGGTAGGTATTCTAAACTGCTCATTCCACTTCCATCGCACTGTATTACTGGATGTGTCTGCGTAGAATCAAATAAACCATCAATCATTTTATTCAAGAGTTCTACCTAATTTGAAAGCATAGTAACCGAGTCAACATTAAAAACGTCGGCTGCTTTTGTCAGCTTTATCCTCATGACTTGCCACTGATAATTGTTCAGTGACATCTCTTCTATGAATTCATAAGCTTCTTTAGGCGTCTTATTATTGATGGTTCCACCGACAGCTGCGTCGATCATTTGTCTAGTTGAGGGATTCAAACCATTGTGGAAAGTTTAAACCTATAGCCAAAGAGGTAACCCATGGTGAGGGCACTTTCTCAATAAATCTTTGTATCTCTTCTACACATCATAAAGTGTTTCTAAATCCATCTGCACAAAAGAAGATTTATCATTCCTTAATTTTGTCGTCTTAGCAGGCGAAAAATATTTAAGCAAAAATTTTTCGGTCATTTGATCCCAAGTAGTGATTGACCCTCGTGGTAATGAGTTCAACCATTGTTTAGCCTTATTTCATAATGAAAAGGGAAATAACCGAAGGTGAATGACATCGTCAAAAACACCATTGATCTTAAAGGTGTCGCAGAATTCCATAAAATTTGCTAAATGAGTGTTTGGACCCTCGTCCTGCAAACCATCAAACTGAACAAACTGTTGTATCATTTGAATCGTGTTAGGTTTCAGTTCAAAATTATTTGCAGCAATAGCAGGTCTAACTATACTCGATTTAGTTCCCGTTAAAGTAGGCTTAGCGTAATCATACATAGTATGAGGAGTAGGATTCTGATTTACTAGATTTGCAACAACCACATGAGGTAGCGGATTATTCTGATTTTCAGCCATCTCCTCGATAGTATTGGTATCGTCCTCGTGCCCTTCCTTTATATACTGTAGACTTCGCCTTATTTCTCTACAGTTTCTACGAGCTGTACTTTCTATTTTGCAGTCAAAAAGTAGAGGCCCTGACGGGTTTCTTCTAGTCATAAATTATAAAAACTTGTTAGAAGCAAAAGAAAAGAAAAATTAGTAATTAAAAATAAAAACTAAAAACAAAAATTAAATGCAATATAAAAATGACTAAATTAATAAAAATCAAGAGTTTCTAATATCTTAGCCCCTGGCAACGGCACCAAAAACTTGATGGTCACTAAACTAACTAAAAATTTGACTAAGGCAAGCGCACCTATCAAAAAATAGTATAGTTATGGTGAGACCGAAAATATCGTATCACAAGGACTAAAAGTACTAGTAATTACTTTTTTTTTATTATCTAGCCTAAGAATTTAAAGGGATTTCTTTAAACTAAGATTAACTATCTAATTAACTAAGAATACGACATAGGTTAAAGTTGGAAAATACTTTTGGAAAATCGATAGAGAAGATAATACCCAAGGAAGAATTCACCTAGACTTCACTTATTACTTTTGAATTAGACGATTTATTCACTTGACTTAATCCGTAGAAATCCCTAACTTTTGTTAGTATCTCTTTCGAGACTAAAAACAAGTGACTCTAGGTTGATTAATTGAAATATCTTTTTAATTAAAACCCCTATTGTCGCATTAACTCGGTCTATGGACTCCCTTATTAGATTTGACTTTAATCTGGAATATTTATGCCGTCCTATCTCTAGGATTGCATGCAACTCTGCTTAATTATGGAAGATCTACTCTTAACCAGGGACTTTCACTCCACTGAATAAGCATATTAAAACCTGAATTAATATCCTAAAATATTAAAGCAAGGATTAAGACTCATAATTAAGAATAAGAACAAGTATTTATCATATAATTCAAAAGATAATAAGATTCGTCTTAGGTTTTATCTCCCTTAGGTATTTAGGGATAGTTCATAACGAATGGGGAAAACATCTCAAAATTGAGGAAATAACAAAACATAAGAAACCCAAAAACTTCAGTAGAAATTGAATGGAGATCTTCAGTCTTAAAGTAATTCCTGCTTTCGAGCTGATTCTGATGGCTGTCTCCGAGTATTTTCTGCCTTCTCCTCTCTCTCTTTTCCTTGATCCTCTTCTAGGGTGTTTATATAGACTTTGGAATACTTTAGAACCCTAAAAATTAGCCTTTTTCAAGTAGAATTAGACTTGGGCTCGGCAGGGACACGGTCGTGTGCCACACCCGTATGAAGGTGCTCAAACCGTGTGTAATTCTGAGTTTGTTTTTAGTCGACACGACCATGATACACGGGTGTGTGCACGGGCGTGTGGCTTACCCATGTAAAAGTGTCTAGGCCGTGTGAAATACTGAGATAAGCTTATTTTGTCTGTTTTTGGCTCGTTTCTTGCTCTTTTCACCTTCTTGTGCTCACCTAAGTATAACGCATGAATTTAAAGGATTAGTAGCATCAAATTCACTAACGCTTATGATAAATCATCCAAAAATATGCCGAGCATGGGGTAAAATTATGTATATATTATGGTTTATCACTAACACACTAGTGATCGATATCTCCTAACATATAAAGCTTCATACGGTACCATTTGAATACTTGATTGAAAACTATTATTATATACAAACTCAGCTAACGGTAAATAACATTCCCAACCTGATTCAAAATCAATGATACAAGCTCGAAGCATGTCTTCTAAAATCTGAATGGCTAGTTCTGACTGTCCATCAGTCTGTGGATGAAAAGCTGTTCTAAAATGAAGTCGAGTACCAAGAGACTCATGTAACTGTTTCTAAAATCTCGATGTAAACTGTGGATCCCGGTCATAAATTATCGATATAGGAATATCATGCAATTTCACAATTTCTCGGATGTAGGTTTCTGCTAATTTCTGAAGTGGCCAATTCGTTCTGACTGCTATAAAATGTGCTGATTTTGTAAGCCGGTCAACAATCACCCAAATAAAATTTTTCTTACTCGCTGACAATGGTAACCCGGTAAAAAAGTCCATTGTAATACAATCCCATTTCCATTCAGGAATATTAATAGGCTGAAGTAATCCAGTTGGAATCTGATGCTCAGCTTTAACTTGCTGACATGTTAAACATTTAGTCACATATTCCACTGCAGGCGCCAGCACCGGCGGAAGCGACGAGCATAGACCAGGCTTTATAGGCTTACAGGAGTTAGTGTCTTATATGCTTACTGCTGTCTTAACAGGAAGCTGGTTCACCTTCTCTCCTCCGTTTATATCTCTCTTCATACTTGGCCACCAATACAGTTCTCATAAATCACGGTACATCTTTGTTCCTCTGGGATGTAATGCAAAAGAACTGTCATGTGCTACTCAGAGTATTAACTCTTTCAATTCTGAAGTAGTTGAAATGCAAAGTCGATTCTGATATCTCAAACAATCATGCTCATCAATGCTAAAATTTTCTATCATACCATTTTGCACCATCTCTCTCTTCTTCATTAGCTTTTCATCTTCTAACTGTGCTATTCTGATTTGATCAAACATTACCAGCTTTACTCTCAAATCAGCCAAAAGACTTCCATCATCAATAATACTGAGCTGTGCAAACATTGCTCTTAATTCAGTTGCAACTTTTCTACTTAGTGCATCAGCTACCACATTAGCTTTACCCGGATGATAGTTAATAACACAGTCATAGTCTTTCAGAAGTTCTATCCACCGATACTGTCTCAAATTCAACTCTTTCTGTGACAAAAAATACTTGAGACTTTTATGATCAGTGTAAATATAGCATTTCTCACCGTACAAATAGTGTCTCCAAATCTTTAAAGCAAAAATCACAGCTGCTAGTTCTAGATCATGACTCAGATAGTTACGTTCATGTGGTTTCAATTGTCATGAAGCATAGGTAATTACCTTACCATTTTACATCAGTACACACCCGAGACCATTTAAGGAAGCTTCACTGTACATAACAAAATCTTTTCTCGACTCCTGTAAAGTCAACACTGGTGCTTCTGTTAACATTTGCTTCAATGTTTTGAACCTTTTCTGACAATGCTTACTCCAAACAAATGGAACATTCCTTTGTAGAAGCTTTGTCATCGGTAAAGTTATCCTTGAAAATCTATTCACAAACCTTCGGTAATATCTGGCTAAACCAAGAAAACTATGTACCTCTCACACCCTTTTGGGAGCTTTCCACTGAATTATAGCTTCAATCTCTTTGGATCCACTCTAATCCCATCTGCTGATACTACATGACCAAGAAATATAACTTTTGATAACTAGAATTCACACTTGCTCAATTTCTCATACAATTGCTTTTCTCGTAATATTTGAAAAACAATTCGAAGATGCTGCTCATGTTCAATTTCAGACTTTGAGTATACCAAGATATCATCAATAAAAACCACTACAAACTAATCCAAGTACAGCTGAAAAATTCGATTCATAAGATCCATAAAAGCAGCTGGAGTATTTGTTAATCCAAATGGCATCACCAAAAATTCATAATGCCCATACCGTGTACCAAATGCCGTCTTCAGTACATCACTCTCCCTTACCTTCAACTGATAATATCCCAACCTCAAATCAATTTTTGAAAACACGGAAGCTTCTTACAATTGATCAAATAAATCATCAATTCGAGGTAACGTGTACTTATTCTTGATAGTCACCTTATTTAACTGTCGATAATCAATATATAACCGTATCGAATAATCTTTCTTCTTAACAAATAGCATTGGAGCTTCCCATGGTGATGTAATAGGTCATATAAAACCTCAGTCTAGTAAATCTTACAATTTTATCTTCAATTCCTTCAATTCAGTAGGTGACATACGATATGGAGGTATTGACACTGGATCTGTACCCGGGTATTCTTCAATCACAAATTCAACTTCCCGATCAGGAGGTAGTCTAGGCAATTCTTCAGGGAATACATCAAGAAATTCACATATAGTTCGAATTTTACTACACTGACTCTCAACTGAATCAGAATTAATAACATATGCTAAGAAAGCAATACATCCTTGATAAAGAAGCTTACTAGCTTTAATTGCAGAAATAACACGATTTGTTCCACTGGTCTGAATACCATTTACTTCAACCTGATCACTATTCTCATTCTGAACAGTAAACTTCATTTTTATAACAATCCAAAATTACTCCATGTTCTGATAGTCAGTCCATACCTAGTATAATATCAAA
This sequence comes from Gossypium longicalyx, assembly GCA_025698465.1. Classification (NCBI taxonomy): domain Eukaryota; kingdom Viridiplantae; phylum Streptophyta; class Magnoliopsida; order Malvales; family Malvaceae; genus Gossypium; species Gossypium longicalyx. Next base: position 65,268,386 of record CM047001.1, on the reverse strand, counting down.
GTCGCCAAATGGCATAATCAGCAAGTCAACAAAAAAGATTTTATCCTGAATCATTAACGGACATCTTTGACATATCTAATTCACTAACATAATTTTCTCCAGTGGACTAGACACCTTTATTGTTACTCTAGACAATTCAGGTTTTAAATTTCCCATCTCAACTAGTTTTTTAACATAAGAATGTGACGATCCTGGATCTATTAAAACATAAACGGGTTTTAAATGTAATAAGAATTTACCTATCACCACATCCTGTGCATCTCCTTCTTCTTGAGTTTTTACAACATATGCTCGGGCCGGAACTCTTGCTTCAGATTGCTATGTAGCATTTTCACTGGTTCTTTTAGTACCTCCTCTAGCAACTGGACCACTTCTGCCTGATCCTCGACCTCTGGAAGTAAATTCAGATCTCTGTGATACCATTGGTGCTGCCTTACTAATCTTCAGACAGTCCTTTACAAAATGATCAGTGGATCCACATCGGAAACAACCCCCAGTTAGTCTTCTACACTTATCTCTATGCCTGTTCCCACAGTGTTCACACTTTGGAATTTCGGTATTCTGGTTTGGGCTTTTAACACTACCAGTAGATATAGTTGTCTGCTTTATTCAACTCCTATCACCTCTTTCTGATCTAGAGTTGAATCTCTAATTACCTCAAGATTCCTTTGACCGTTTTGGTTGTGGACTTGAACTAACAGTCCTAGGACGTTTTTCAGTCAAACGAGCAGCTTCAGACTTCTTATTTTTCCCCAGTACCTATTCAATCATCTTAGCTCTTTCCATTAGATCTGCAAATTCAGTAATTCGAAGTGGCATCAACTGTAGTCGAAATACATCACGTAACCCTCTCAAAAATCATTTGCATCTGTCAGCTTCAGTAGGTACAAATTTAGTTGCATAACGGCTTAATCTCAAAAATTCCCGTTCATAATCCACTACAGACATTTCACCTTGTTTCAGTGTCAAAAACTCCTATTTTCTATCTTCCATGTACATTTTCCCCAAATACTTTTTCTGAAATTCTTTTTAAAAGAACTCCCAACTTATTTGTTCTTCTAGTACACTTTGAATTACTGTCTCCCACCATACATACGCTTCTTCTTTCAGTAAAGAAACGACACATGTTAGGCTTTCCTGTGGGGTACATTCGAGTTGCTTCAAAAAAAATTTTGTAGTCTCTAACCAATTTTTGGCTTTTGACGGATCATCTCCCTTTGAACCAAAAAATTCAGTAGCTCCATACTCTTTAATTGGGGCTCGTCGGGTAGTAGGAGTAGTAGTCATTGCAAGTATAGTTTCCACTGCTCTTTGAGGGGCATCAGCTATTACTCTGAGTATTTCTGAATTATCTCTTTCGCTAGTACCACCCCTTTCAGTATTTGACGGTTAATTACCTACCGGGTTTACACTTGGAGTTGCAGACTCCGATTCGTTTACGTCATATAATTCATTGTCTTCACTATATATTTCTTGATCAGTTTCTTCAATATTTTCATCAGACATCTTTAACACTATAAAACAGAAACAATTAATCAATATATAATTCAGCATCCAATCTCGACTTAAATTTAATTCAATAATGGCATGTACCCCTAGACTCATTTCTATACTCGATTTAGTCCTAAAATTGACTAAACCTAAATAGCTCTGATACCACTAAACGTAACACCCCCTAAACCTATACCGTCGCCGGTACAGGATTACGGAGTATTACTGGTCACTACAGTTCAAACATAAACTATACATAAATAATTATTAAGTATTTTAGGAATTGGTCTTACTGTCCCTTTTATGGGCCGTCAAGGCATAAAATAAAAGTTAGAAACAATTTGGGACTTAATCGTAAACTTATATGATTTTTTGTAAAACCTTAAAATTTTTCACTTAAGAAACAGTACCACACACCCGTGTGGTTTGGGGACATACCCATGTGTCTCCATGACACGTCCGTGTTGTCACCCCGTGTGACTCACACGGCTTGGACACGCCCGTATCCTTTACCCGTGTACTCCTCTAACTTATTTCTCATGAAAAAATTAGCTTCACACGGCCAAGTCACATGCTCGTGTGCTCAGCCCGTGTGGAAATATATTTTTTTTCAATTTGAACCTAGTGCAGTTTTGACACAGCCAAGGAACATGCCGGTGTGCTATGACCGTGCACCTCATACGGCTGAGACACACACCCGTGTCTTTGCCCGTATGGCCATACCTGAACATTCTGTTTTACAACATTTTAGGTGCATGGGATACATGGCCTAACAACATGCCTGTGTGCAAGCCACGTGTCTCACAATGTCTGATCACACGCCCGTGTGACAGGCCCTATAGACTCGAAATGAACCTCATAGTTCAAGTTTACCAACCCTGCAAGCCTTGAATAACAAGCAATTCTTAAATCCAACCATTCAGCCAATCCATAATACATTCAATTGACTAATTTAAACTTCCAATCAGTATACATTCATTGTTACTACAATTTATATAAACAAAACTATATATTATTATGCTAATTAAGTATATATAAACATATACTCATAAAATGTATATTCTATACTATTAATAGAATTTATAACAACATTTTTACTAACATAACAAAATGTTCACTTTGATAACCTAGGTACATGCCATTTCTCAAAATAAGATACATCACCAAGTATTTGAGTTCGGGAGTTGGCTTAGATGTTGAGTTGTTAGTCGCTTTATACCTAACCTACGCACGGAGACAAATCGTACGCTGAGTATACACTCAGTGGTATTTCTATAAACTAATACTTATTATGCATTAAGACATGAACCATAGATTCCAACAATAAGAACTTTTTGAATACTCAATCAATTAACTTTATTTCATAATAACATTTATCCATAGAATTGTAATCAGTAAGAAATACAATTTCAATCAGTATCTTTTAGTATTCAGTACAATAGTTTACCCTTATTAACATAACTCTGACCTGGACGGATACACGGATCCAACCTACACACCAGTAAAGCACATAGTGCTTCATCGGTCGAAGCCAAAAAATAACAGTAAAAGTAACAATAACAGTACGGTACAGAGTACCTCATCGAAATTTAATCCGAAAAAGTAACAGTAACAATACGACACTTATAGTGCCTCATCGACTCAAGGTCGAAGTATCCCTTAATGCTTCTAATCCTATGGCATGCCAATTATATCCGATTAGCCCGATACTGTTAATAGGGTTTTTCAATTATTTATCAATTTATATTCACATTTCAAATTAGTACAGTAGGATAACAGTACTTACCTCACTTTCATTTTCTATGCATCTTAATAATAAATACTGTGAATAATTATTAAGCTCAGTTTATAGAAATACAAACCGTAATTCTAAAGTTACTCTCCATCCACTTTCTTTTTTCCTTTCTTTGTCGATGTTTTCGGTTCTACATTAGCTACGAAAAATTAAACAATTTAAAAATTATCAATATACTATTTAACATTATACATTTCAATTTCCACACAACTTTTACCTAAATTCCAATTTAGTCCTTAAAACATAGCTATTTCTTTTCTTCAAAACCAATCTCATATTTTCATTCTAATCCATCTTTTACAGGTCTTAACACTTAACTTTATCCATAAAACATCAATTCTACAATCTTTTCAATTTGGTCCCTACTATAACAAAACTTATATCTCTTTTTACAATTCAATACTTCTCCCACTTCTAATTTGAATTTTTATCACTGTATCTCATAATTTACTCAATTGTTCAACTTAAACAACATCTAAAAATTCACTAACTTTCTAAATTTTAACATAATTCAAGTAGAGCTTTGTTTTAGGATTCCAAAAACATCAAAATTGCAAGAAAATGGACTAAATTGACTTACCAAATAAGCTTCAAACTTCAAAACCCTAATTTTCCCTTTTTCTTTTCTCCTTTCTTTTTCTTTCCTATTTCGTTCTACTTCTCTGTTTTCATTGCCTTTGTTTTTTTTTATTCTTTATTTATTTTAACTATTATATTATATTATATTATTATATTTTAATAATTATTATTTACTTATAATATAAGTAAACATATACTTATACTACATATGTATGTATTATACTTTATACACATGTAATTAATTTTTGCCACACATTTGTCATTTAAGGTTTATTTACTAATTTAGTCCTTTGACTTTTCTTTATTTTACAATTCAACTTTTACCCTTTATTCAATCTAATCTTTTTACTAAATTAACCTTAATTCAAGCTAATTCACTTAACTAAAATCTAATTAACCACACTACTAACTTCGTAAATATTTCTAATAAATATTTACGAATTCATTTTACGAAAATAATGACCCGAAAATTCAATTTTTTGATACCCGTAAACTTTGGGTCGTTACAATTATATTGATTTTTTTAATTTGTATTTGGATTATCTTTCTATTTTATTAAGATGATCAAGTCAAAGATATGGACAATCCTTATATTTTCGTATATATATCAAGAATTGTTTAAGATTTTAAGGATAATAAATATGAACTATATTTCACATATTGAGATTGATTGTAAAGATTATTTTTTATCCTTCTGAGCTATTTTGAAGTGACACTTATTGCTTTTCTATTGAAGTTTCATTTATAATTAAGATACGCAATCACAGGAAGATGTAGGTTGACTTTGTAAAGATTTATTTTAATCATTTTTATCCTTATCAAAGGTATTTGATTTGGTGATGATCTATGTGGATTAGAATGGATTGATTTTACCCAGAAAGGTTAGACTCTAACTCTTTATATTGAAGCCTTGTTCAACCTTGTAAGATTATTGTTAGTGTAACAAGTCATAACAATTAGTTGCAACTTACTTTAGCTATTGAGGGCAAAGACTTGGGTTTTTTTTCTTTTTTTGTTAATATCTTTTGACTATTTTGTGCCACTTTTTAAAGGATGTCATGATGAAAATTTTAAGGAAAGTGCTTTGATGGTTTTGGCATATTGTACTAAGCTTTCAATAGGGAAAGTCTTAGTAGGGAGAGGTTTTTCATTATAGTTGTATGGGACTAATGTTGCAACAAGCATGAGTGAGGTTGAGCTTAAATCATCTCTTCTATTATGAAAAGTATAGCGGATTATTTTCTAAGTAAGGTCCTGCAAGCCTAGGATTGGATTCAACTTGTCTAAACAAATTGACTAGGTTTTTTTTTATGTTTTCTATTCTAAGTTGTTTCTATAAGTTACAACTAAAAGTAAAAACTTAAAAAGAAATTCAACACCTTCAATTAGTATCAAAGTTAGAAATTTGACGTATTTGGTGAGATTCTATTGTTAATTGTTAGTTCTATTATCAGGCCATTTATACTTAATGGCTCTATTGGAAGGCATGTATGAGAGTCTTTATAAAGTTAAATGATGAGCTGGAAGGCAATTTTGATTAGTTAGGAACCTTCTATTATTGAAGTCAATAAGTTCTCACTCTCAAACCTGAAACAACAAGATTATTTGAGGAAAAAAAAAGTAGCAAATTACAACACAAAGACCTTTAATTCCATTTTCACAATGTAAACCCTAGGATTTTAGGTGCAAGTGTATTTTTTCTCATAAGACTTGGATAATACTTGAAACCATACATGAAAAAACCATTGGTGTAAAGCAATCAAAACTATATATGTTAACTGCCAAGTTTTAAAACTTAAGAATGCATGATAATGAATATATTTATAATTTTTATACCAAGCTATGTGATATTAGTAATCAAGCTTTTGCAATTGGTGAGGATTATTCAAATGCAAAGTAGGTTCTCAAGGTTCTTAGATCTCTCCTAGAAAGATTATCTATTAAAGTGACATCAATTGAGAAGGCAAATGGCATCGACTTTGTTAGAAATGATGATCTAATTAGGTCACTTCATACCTTTGAAATGAATTTAGAAGAGGTCGTGAAGGACAAAGTGAAATCAGTGAAGAGCTATAGCATCTCTAATACCCCTTAAGTTAGGAACCGTGTTAAATTGAGAGTAAATATGTTAGAATTTGATAATGTTATAAAATATAAGTTATCAGTGTTACTAGAGAGAGAAGATAAATATTGAAGGTAATTGAAAATGTTTGTATACTATGAAAAATAAATCTAGTATATCGACTTAATTGTAAGAGAGTGAAAAGTATTGGGGAAAAAATGAAAAAAAATAATATTTGGAATTATTAAATTGAATTGAAGTTAAAAGGGAGGAGGGATTAGAGGTGAAATTTTACCAAAATAAAATGACTCATGAATGATAATATAGAGAAAGTTGAGAGATTAAATGGTTAATGCTTAATTTAGATTATTATGGAAAGAATAATGATTACAGATTAAATTGGTGTAAAAGTATGATTGGTGAAAATATTCTAATATTTATTATTTTTAATTATTAAATCAATAGATATTATTTTAGAATAGTTTAGAAAGATGATGAAACTCGAATGATTCAATTGGTGGTGTTGAAATAGACCTTAAGGAATTTGAGGTATTTGTAACCTCAATTGCAATTCAAGTTATGAAAGGTAACTTAATTTTCTGCCACCAAATCATCTGGAAGGCTTCTGATAAAGTCAAAGAGCCCTTAATCATTATTCTACCAAAGAAATACAGGGATAAGAGAAAAGCAATAGCTATTGATGATGATGGTGATGTGCCCTTGATGAACTTGATGACTCAAATAGCCAAAACTAGAACAAAGAGGTCTATTGTTCCTAAAACTTTAAAGTAAAGGAAGAAAAGACTCAAGGCCAGGAAGTTGTTTTCGTCACACTAGGAACCTAAGAAGCCAAAGTTTATCAACACAACTTGTGCCAAGAAAATAAAGGTAATGGCGCAAAAAAAGGTTTATAAATGAGAGAAACATTTAAAAATCAATCTTCATTAAGCATGGCATTGAAATATTTTCGTCACACTAGAATTCTATGCAAATTTAGATCAGTTTATCAATGATGAGAATCACAAAAACTTTAGTTGGGCTTATATATGAAGGCACTGCTTTACTTTCATCCCAACCATTATTAGTGGGTCCTTAAAACATATTGGAGAGGATCAAGATGACTTTACTCCTAATTTTGACTATTTGGTTGCAACCTACTTATGCAACCATGCAAGTCATTGCAAAGAGGAATTGATTGCCTTCAAAATAGAGCATGTGTATCAACAAAAAGATGGTGTGCTTTTATTATTTTAATTTGGGTAAACTAATATTTGATGAGATTGTGAAGCATGTAGAGACCAAAAATAAAATATACATATTGTCGTTTTCCTCATTGATTTTCTAAATACTACTAAGCTAAAAGAAGGACCTATTGACTAAAGATGACATTCCTAAGCTTGAGTGACCTAAACTAAAGTATTACAAAAAATGGAACAAAGGTAAGCATGTTGCATAAGTCCTGATTCTGATTTATGTCTTGTGGCAAATACTTATCCAGTTGCAATTGCGGGTACAATTGTAGTTAAGTAAGCCAAAGTAGTTGAGCACTTTAACTCAGAGTGCAAAACCATGATTTGCACCTTAATTACAACTCACTTTGCAACTTGGCATTGTGCAACTTGCCTTATTAGTTAGCATGTTTTAGAAAGATACTAGATTTGAAGTGTTTAAAAAGGAGAAGATCTCTTTTATTTCATGCCATAAAAAGGAATATTGGAGAAAAATTATAGAGTTTTATGGCAATTATACTAGTCCAAATATACAAGTCTTTTATTATCTATGTATTGAAAACTTAATTTTTTTTTCATGTACAAGATTGAGAAATCACTACTCTATTCATTACAGGAACTAATTAATTAGAGTGCAAATTGCTTGTAAACAAACTATTTTAATTCATTTGTAACTAAGCTTTGAAGGGAGAAACACTTGGTGGATAGTGAATCCAGTTGAATGCATAAGAGTGAGGCTACAACATGCTAACCAATTCATGTGTTCATTACCTTTACTTTCAAGTTTCAATTGTATCTTTAGTTGCTTACAGTACAACTAATAACAAAAATGAAAACTAATCTATTAAGAACATACAATCAATGAATCTAAGTGACAAATATTGAATATATGGCTAGCTTTGATAGCATGTTGAGTTTGAGTAAATGAAGAAGTAAAAACAATGATTTGATGACGAGAAGAAGAATTTTTAATCTTTGAAAAAACATACCTATAATTATAGTAATGTTACACATAAATAAACTCTAACTAACCTTATTAACTTAGTTAACTTACTACTAGGTAACAACTATTGACAAACTATCCATTGAAGTTGTTAACATGCACTTGTTATTCTCGACACTATTGGTTTGTGACAATGACTTGTTGAGTTAATCTATTAGCATCATGTTTAGGTTTTGAACTTGTGTCCAAACTCATCCCATTTTCTAGTTTAAAATTTGTTTGTTTGTTTCAATTTTAATAAACAATTAGTAAAATTTAAATTAGAGAATTATTAGAGTAATATAATAATTTTGAAGTTTTAGTTTTATTTTTATTTTTTGAAAGAAGTAATTTTGAAGTCTTCACTATCTCTATACCCATACATTTTCTAAATTCATTTATAATAATTTCGAATATATGGAATACCATTTGTTATATGCCTACCAAGCCTTTTTAATTCATTTTTTATATTAAAAAAATGTTAAGGTTAGAAATTCGAAATCATCATCTAAACTCTTAACATTTAATCATCATTGTTGATATTAAAAACTTGATAATTTATTAGTTAAATTATAAAATACCCACTCTCGAAGTTATGGACGTGATTTCTTGATATTTTTATGTGTAACACGGTTAGAGCATTGTTGAATTAATCATGGAAGTGGAACCATGCATGCGTATAAATAAAGAATAAAGAATAGGGTTATATTATGATCATAACTTGAAATTGGATTAATTAAATTTTCTTGTAAATTAGTTGAAGGTAAGCACCAAGGAGGGTGGGTGTTGGTAATAAAGAAGTCATCAACAATACCCTTGTTCAGTTTTAAGTTGTAGCAATTGGTCAATTTTGAAGTAACATTTTGACCTCGTACTAATAATAATAATCAACTTGGTAATAGTTGCATATGCTAACAATCATCTTCATTTATAAATTTTATACTAATAAAGTACCATGATTCAGCACTACCCACACTTTAAGCATTTGGCCAAAGGCTTTGAGTCAACTCATTTTCTTCAATTTTTTATAGGATGGTAATATAATATATAGACACCCAAGAAAAATGATTCTTCAATTAGGATACAAATGTCGATTTTTATCTCCTTTAGTCACGACTTTTTCTATGTGAGAAAAGTTGGATAAGTTATTATTAGTTTAAGCTCAATGACCTTTTAACAGGCTGAATTATATAATATAAAGTGGTAAAGTTTGCGTGTTATACTATAATATTTTAGGAAATGTATTAATAAACTACACAACGGCTTTACACTAATACACATGATGGCTTCGTCTTGCAACCAAAGCACATCCAATTATAAAATTAAGCATTTATATTCAATGTATTCTACAAAAACACTCATTAAATTATATTATTTTAAAATATTTTATGAAATATATTTATGTGATTTAATGTCGATAATATATCAATTATACCCATAAAAATTTTAGTTAATAATTACTTTTTTCAGTGAGAAGGATTTAATTACATTAATATAAAATATATTAATTTTAACACTTTTTAAATTTTATATGATTTATTTTTGTTTAAATTTATATTCACTTAGATTATACATTTTACATTTTAATAAATTGATTTTTTAATTATTTGTTTAAGGTAACAAAATATATACTTAAAAAAATAGTATATTAATTGATATAATAAATATACGATTGATTCTAGATGTATTACTTAAAACTTTTAACTTAAATTTTCAAAATTCTAAAAACTAATCTTTGTTAAGTCCCATCAATAAAATTAATTGAGTTTTAAAACTAATACAAGTATATCTATATTTTCTATCTAAATTATTATATATAATCATAGGAAATTTAGTAGTCTAATCAATTTGCTTTCCTAATTTTGATCGAGATTTCTAATTGCTAACTTTTGGACACTTGGGAATACAATGACCATAATTTTAATTAATTTACCAAAAATTGCCAACTTGCTTATCTAGAAGATTTTACAATATTAATGGTAACACCTCATCTCCCACTCCCCCTATTACCTACCACATATACCATTTTCAATGCTTTTTTCTTGGTAACATTTCCCACCTTCTTGCAGAAAACAAGGGTCAAAAGTTATTTCATATAAAGTACTTTAAGTATACTTTTCTTCTTTACCCATTTTGACGTATTTGAGGTAAAGTTCTTAGAGAATAATCATTGGTGCTAAATTTTATGCAAAAAGTCATGTTAAGATTTGAAAATTTAAGCAACTTACCTATCTTAATGGGTTTATTTATTTATATTTAGTGAAATTTTAAATAAATTATTATTTTTTATAATTCGTGTTGGAGGCCCGGGGTTGTCTCTCCCAATAATGTTATTAATAAAGTTCAAATCTCGTTCTCTTCTTAAAAGTGCAATATGTCTTACCAATACACTCAATCATTGTTAGTTAAATTAATATTTTATTATTGATTATAATTGATAAAAGTGAAATATATATATATTTAACTCTCTCTATAATAATCTCATTTGTCCCAAGTTTTTACTTGTTATATAGAGTTAATTGTTATACATCTATAACAACATACTGATATAGGGAAATAATTGTTATAAACCTATAATAAAATTTATATTGTGACTTTTCCTTGAATAAAGAAAGGGAGATTAATGTTCAAGAAAAAAAAAGAATCAAATTAACAAAATTTAAAGTGTATTGTAGGTTCATACATTATTACTTTTATGGATAATTCATTTTACATTTTCACATGATTAATTATAAAAATCATAAATTTAACAAGTTCAATTAATCGGTATGAGTTATCAAATTAAATTAATTAATTTATCATGAGTTATTAAATTCAAGTAATAAATGTATAAGATTATAATGTTCGAATTCATAGTAGAATATTTAATTAACTTAGTAGTTTATTGAATTAATATATTTAATTGCAATCCTTGAAAATTATTTTCATTTAATAAAATATGATTAATAGATTTTTTCATGTGAAATTTAAACATTTTATTGAACTAATATTTTAATTAAAATAATTTTTATTTAATAAATTATATTTAATAGGCTTACCTATATGAAATACCTAAAATTTTAGTTAAAATTTATGACAATATGAAGTTATAGAGAACTAATTTAATAAATAATGTACTTCATAACTATATTTGCTACTATTATAAGCGAAAATTTTGTTATAGAGAATTAAAATAAAACATAAAAATTGGTTCTACTAGAAACTTGGCTATTGTAGCGAAATGATGTTACAATGAGGGTCTCTTATAGAGAGGAATAATTGAATAAAGGGATAAAGTCAGGAGCGAAGCCAAGGGGGCTGGCATGGGCCCCTGCCCACTTAAAATGTAAAATTATTATTTAGGTCTTTAATTTTTTTTTAAAATTTTAAATTAGTAAATATAAAATTACACTTTGGTCCCCCTAAAATTATAAAAATTTGATTTAATCCTTTACAAATTATAAATATATAAACTATAAAATTTCAAAAATTTCATCTGGTCCCCCTAAAATTTTTTTCTAGCTTTACCCCTGAATAAAGTAATATTTAATCCTTGAATTTGATAACTTTTTTTTATCTTAGTCCCTGAACTTAGATTATGTTAATGTATGATGATGTGGCACATATTCTCTTACAAAATTTTTAATATTTTTTTTGTATTTTTATTATATATACATTCTTTTTCAAAATTTCAAATTATGACATAGCATAATTTTAAAGCGTCACGTTATTATACATTAACATAATCCGAATTTAATAACTAAATTGAAAAAAGTTTCCAATTTTCAAAACTAATGTTGACTAGAAAAATTTAGAGACTAAATAAAAAAAATGAACTAAATATTGTTTTATCAAAATAAAAAAAATAGATAAAGTTATTTGTGATCCCTTAATTTGGTAAAACGAAGAAAACTTTTATCAGTTAGTTATTAAAAATAGTAACATTTGTTATATTTATCAAATACTAATTTGTATGGTAATTTGCATATGAGAAATGGGTGGAAAAAAGAAAAATGTTACAACAAAAATGAAAATATAAGGCAAGGAATTAATCCAAATATCTTCATGTTGATATACACGCAAGAAATTCCCGCTTAAGTGGAAGGTTTGAATTCTACGTATTTAAGTTCGAGACTTATTATATATAATTATATTTAATTTAATTAATCTTAGTTTGTTAGTTTTAATTTGAATTGTATAAATTTTTAGTCTATTTATATTTATATTGTAATAATTTTTGAATTGTTTGTATTGTAATAATTTGATTCTACTGATTATTCGGACAATCCATTTTATAATAATTTAATGCTTGTTACAATTAAAAAAAATATAATTTTCCTTAAAAAATGCATGAAAATGAATTACCAAACTATTTTATAATAGTTTGATTCTACTTGGACTTGTATTTATACTGTATTGTCCTTGTTACAATTAAAAAACATAAATTTCCTTAAAAAATTGCATGAAAATGAATTACCAATCATACTTTTTTAATCTAAAATCAAAGATTTTCGCAGTCTAGTTCTACGTAAAGAAACGAAAACAATAATTATTTCAAAAATATTTTTATAAGTGATGAAAATTAAATTTGTAACCTCTAAAAAATATATTTAAAATTAAATAATGAAAGTAATTTTTTATAATCTATAATTAATATAAAAATAGGAGTTTAGAAAATTTTTTAAACTTACAAAAATATTTTTATTTTTAACTATATTACTAAATTCACATTTAAAAATAATTATAATATCTAATTTAGAATTATTAGTTTAAAAATTTAAAATAAAATAAAAGTCGTGATAATTATATATTTAAAAATAATTATAATTTAATAGAAGTTGTAATAATTGTATATTTATAAATTAATTAAAAAATCTAAATAATTGATTATTCTAACCAATTCAGTTAATTGAATAAAAATAAGAAATCACCATTTCGATTCGGTTTTCTTAAATATTGAGTATCATAATTAGGAAAATATTAAAATCAAACTTTTTAATACGTTTTCCGAATTGCCGTTAACGCCACAACAATTTAAATTCCGTCATCGCCCTTCAACTCCCTTTATTTTGAAATTTCAACTCAACAAGTGAAAAGGAAGGCAGAATTCCAAATCGCGAAAGCACGCCGCGGCGGCGTTTTCTGCACTTCCCGTTAAATCCAAGATTTGGGTAGTTTAACAGTTAAACGCGGGTGAAAAGGACTGATCCATGCGTCAAGCTCTTATTGGTTTTTTGTTCCCCGATTCTAAGACGTTGGTGTTACGGCAAGATTTTATCGGCACCCCCACACCACATCAACCGTAAAAAAGTTAAAAACAATAAAAAGAATTAAATACTAATAAATTAAAAAATGACGTGTCCCCTGTTTTTCATTTATTATTCATAAAATCTGTTCTTCTCCCACTCTCTTCTTCCATTCGGTTCTTTCTCTTCACAAATTTCCTCTCCCTTTAGGTTTCCTTTCCTTTGCTTCCAAATCAAACAGCTGAGGCCTCCTAGGTACGTTTTTATTTCTTTCCTTCAATTCGTTGCTCTTTAAACGGATACGTTTCCTTGTTTGTTGTTGTTGTTGTTGGTTTTTTTTTTTTAATACATATTTTTTGAATGCGGATTTGGTAGTTTTGGTAAGCTTTCTCTCGTTTGATTGCTGAGAAATGTGAGGAGAAGAAGAGAACATTACATTTTAGTTTATAAGAATTAAAAAAGGCTGTTTCAGTTTTTTTTTCTTCAAAATTTTGGATATTTTGGCTAGAGACTTTAAGAATTGAGATTTGTATTATTTTGTGCTATCCTTCTATATTTTCTCGGCAGCCAAACAAGGGAATAATTCTGATAAATCAATTTGGATAACTGTTTTTAGGTGTGTTTGGTGGAGGTTGTTTTAATTAGTTTCTCGATTTGTTTTTACTTCTAAATTTCTTCCTCATTTTTTGTCAAACGTAAAACAAGACATTGTGGAAATTTAATTTCGAGAGTGCTACAATTTGTTTATTTTATTTATGAAAATAAATTAAGAAAACACTGAAGTTCTTAGTCATTGCTGCAGAGTTTTTGATTGGAGATCTCATACGTGTTTTATTACAGCCCCTGTTTGTATGCTCTGAAGATTGATAGTGATGATGATGGTGACAGTATTGGCAGTGCTGATGCTGATAAATGAGGATGATGAAGAGATTTACTAGTTTTAGGTGTTGATTGATTTTCTGAAAGGGGATTGACTGCTATATGGTTTTCTTTTTTTTGGTAAATAAGCACAGTTTTGCATTTGAAGCAGATGGGTTGAAAGGGTTTGATAGTTTAGAATTCAGAGTAATATGGCTATTGCTGGTCTACACAACGTTTCTGTGCTTGAAAATTCTTTCCTAAGGGAGTCTCAGTCTCAAGCATCAAGAAGGCAGGGAAATGGTAGTACCCGGCCATCCTCACTCCTGCAGATGTGGCGGGAGCTTGAGGATGAGCATGTGGTGAGTCATGCTCAAGAGAGAACCAATGAAAGAATGCTCCAACAGAGGAGTAATGACCTTCCCATGACTGATCTTTCTGATAGTCGACATAGTGAACATAGTGGTGTTTCAGAGGATGTGAGTGTGAGTGTGAGTGTGAGTGAGAATGAGTTTGTACAATGGTTACCAGATCGATTTGGATTGCAGAATGGGAGTGAGGATTCAAGTAATTTTGATTGTGAACATTCATCTGATTTGGGGGAAGTTGAAAGGGAAAGGGTAAGACAAATATTTCAGGAGTGGATGAACAGTGGTGGAAGGGGATGTACATCTAATGTTTCAGGTAGAAACAATAGTTCAAGGGCCCAGTGGCTGGGTGAAACTGAGCAGGAGAGAGTCAGAATTATAAGGGAGTGGATGCAAATGAATAGCCAGCAGAGAGATTCTCTTATGGACAGTAGAGAAGAGCAAGCTGCTGATGCTGGTGGTCAAATAGAACGACTTCTTGATGGTTTGGTGGTTAACCAGAATGCAGGCCGGACTGAGCATGTGCATAGGGGTATTCGAAAATTATGTGGCCGACAGGCCCTGCTTGATATGCTAAAAAAAGCTGAGAGAGAGAGGCAAACAGAGCTTCAGAGGTTGTTGGAGCATCGGGCTGTATCAAATTTTGCCCATCGCAACCGAATTCAGGTAGATGCATAAAATGCTGAACTATTTTTCATTTGTCGTGGTTGTCTTTAATTTTTCACATTTTTTGTGTATGTTCTTCCAAAATTTCAAACAAAAAGAAAACTTTATTTATGTTAGATGATAATTTGGTAGTTAGTCTTTATAAATTGTTTTTCACATTTTTTGTGTATGTTCTTCCAAAATTTCAAACAAAAAGAAAACTTTATTCATGTTAGATGATAATTTGGTAGTTAGTCTTTATAAATTGTCATCTGTAGTTGATTTGTAATTTGCATAATTTTGAGCTATTAAACTTTTCTCAAGAACAAATGAATGATGTATATGCTATGAGACTGTTGATTGCCTCAATTATACCAGTGGCTTAACTCAACCTTTAGGGGTAATACATACCCTAAAAAGAGTATTAGATGTGTAATTATGGATTTATATCTTTCCTGTTAAAATTCTTTAAATATCTTCATTGCAATTACATGTGTAGGAAAGAGAGAGTCTGTATAACATAATACTAACTAGGGCAGATGTTGAATGAAAAAAAAAACAGAATTCTATTACTTTGAACTAAGAGACAACTTCTGATTTTGTCTAATTATGATATGGTAGCATGCCTGTCCCAACTACTTTGCTTCTTTATCTTCTTATTATTCTTGATGTTACTGTTTTTATCTTGTAACCTGTTCTGGAAATTAGAGCAATTAGGCTAACTATTGAATGCTGTCATTGGCTGCTAAAAAGGTTGTTAGAAATTTTAAAAATGTTTATGGTTCGTCTATATGTTTCATTTGTTTGAAGGCAACAAAGCTTTCCTAGTATAAACTTTTAACTTTTTAAGTGTTCTACCATCTTGATGGTTATATTTCTAGATGCGGACTGGTTTTACTGGCATTAAATTTTCTCAGTTATCTTCCCTTTTTCTTTTTTTCTTTTTTCAGTCTTTATTAAGGGGTAGATTCTTGAGAAATGACAGAATGGTTGAAGGTGACAGATCTACTTCTATTGCAGCCAGTGAATTGGGCTTATTAAGACAAAAACAGACTGTATCTGGTCTAAGGTACTTATTTCTTCTATTTATATAATAGCAATGTGCGTGTGTATATATATTATTCTACAAAATTCATCTTATGATATATTCTGAGAGAATTCCACTATTTTCATGTAAACATCTTTAATCATATTGGACCTAATTCGTGAAAAACTTTAAGCAAAGGGAACTTGTACTGTTTAGTAAATTGAATGCATTCAGTTCCACATTTGATGCTTAAAAATTGAAACAAGGGATTTAGATCTGTAATTTAATTTGTCAGTGGAAGCTTAAAAATAATGTCCCAATGATTTAACTCAAATAACTCACCAAGATTCTGGTCTGCAGAAAGGAACTGTTTGGTAACATTGAAGTTGCGGAAATTAGTGATACTATCCATGAAAGAGTTTGGGAATGTTAATGCCACTTTGGACGTGTCTTCACAGTTCAGACTATTATTAAGGTTATCAGATGAAGAGGTTTAGTGACATATGAAACGTTGTTATGATTGCTTGATTGATGCCTGGAGATCATTGTTTCAGCTTTCAGGGCACCCCAGCTAGAAACACTGGACCAGATCTTGACACTGCAAATTTAGACATTTTGGTTGGTTGGCTGGCCTATGTAGGACCTTTTACACACACATTTTGTAATTCATCTTGTGTCCTAGACTTCAGAGGCCATAGGGCAAGTCTCCTTATTTCTGGGTGTATACGATACTAACATTCTTCATTTGGTTTAAGTATTATTCTGAGTAGAGTGATGTTGCACATTTTATCTGTATCGGGTTGAATTGTAGATTGGACTTTTATAGGTGCTTTTTCCCAATCATTTTATTGATTGTTAGACTTAGTATTGGCCTTCTAGTTATTATCAGCCGTGGCTACTAATATTGAGGATCTTCTGCCAATGAAAGGTTAGGTTCGATAAATTAGAAAATTTTTCTTGTCACAGCCCCCACCCCCTCTTTGAAATAGCTTGAATAGAGGACATTTTTTGGACACTCAATTATAGGAAGTTCACAAAGGATGATCACAACTGAATTAGATAATAACTTTCTAGTCTTGTCTGTTTTATTTACATTATGTCATTTTCACCTTTTGGTAGTAACATTTTGCGAACTGCACCTATGTGTATCAGGGAAGGTTTTTTATCCCGACTGGATAATTCGTGTTCTGCTCCTGCGAGCAGTAATCGTTCAGATAGACCATCTAACGCTGACAGTGATGGGAATAGAAGTGAAGAAAACCGAGTAAATAATACACATGATGCAATAGATGGATTAAATGACCGATCTGAATGTGAGAATGAGGAAACTGATAATGGGAGGTGTGTGATTGGTACAACTGATTTGGAAGTTGAAACTGAAGTAAGTCAGCAAGCAACTTCTGCTTGTTTAGAAGATCAGCAGGAACAAGTTTCTGAGAGTGTATTCAGTATCTGGCAGGGGTTGGCCAGTGTTGAGTCTATTGAAAGCAGATATGATATTGGACAAGTCTTTGATGGGCCCAGGCAAGAAAGTCTTGCTGATGAGTCGTCCCTTGAAACTTTGCAGAATGAAGCTGGAGAACGAAGTAGTCTACAAGAATCTGGTGAAGCATCTTATGAACGTTCTTTCCAAGATGGTGAGAGAAGTAGGACCTATTGGTTAACGAATGTTGTACAAAATGTAGAAAGGGTTCCTGTTGATCATATTGATGGCCAAGAACCCGCTTCTCAAGCTGAACAATGGCAGGAAGAGGATCAGGAAACTGAGGATGCAGACTGGCAGGAAGCTAGTGTGGACCATAACGAGTTGATGGATGGTCGTAATGAAGAAGCCTCTGACATGAATCATGAGGACGGTGAGAGTGAAAATGGAGGTTATGATGATATGCAAGAAGCTCCTGATGCACTACGTGAGGATGGTGGCTTGCACGACACTAGACAAAATTGGTTTGAAGGGTCTTACAATCTACAAGCTGCCACTATTGGAAGAACAGACACATTTTATCTTCCTGATGATGACAACGTACACAATACTGAACTGAGGGAACTCTTAAGCAGGTCTGAATTATATAACTTTGGGTTTATGTATTGCATTTTTTTAATTCAGTATTTTCTGAGTTATTTTTAATGTTGTAGGAGAAGTGTGTCTACCCTTCTTCGTAGTGGTTTTCGTGAGAGCCTTGACCAATTGATACAATCATACGTGGAAAGGCAAAATCATGCATCTATTGACTGGGATCTGAATGAAGCAGTTCCTACTCCTGAATCCCTTGAACAAGATATAGAACAGCAAAGCAGGGATCAGACTGAGGGTCAGAGTTCTCCAATTGCTCCTACTTCACCCAGGATGCCATCTACGCAGCCACTCTGGGACCAGGATTCTCACCACTATAATTGGCAACCACATGATGGGCATCAGCGCTTTGGCATCGTACGTGCTTTCTTCTTGCTTGCAACTTGATTCTATCCCTGATTATCTTTTGAGAAGTTGATTAATCAACTATCTGTGAAATTTTTTCTTTTTAATAGATACTTGGAATCAATGGTTTACTAAAAAAATTATTTTATTTGTTGTTATTTAATTTAAAACTGCTGTTTGATATTGCTAACTCAGTGATCTCATGACAATTATGCCTTTGTGGAAATTAGTGTTAAGCTTCAACAAGTGTAATTGTTAAAATCGGCTAGACCTACCCAAACAATACATGCTTTTGGACAGTCAAACTGCAATATGCTTCTTCTTTTGGATTTAGCCAAACTGCTATCTTTGGGTCACAGAACACTTTCAGCTCTTTGTGCTTCATTTTCAATTCACTGAATCCCAGTATTTACTTGACTTCCATTGGTTTTTTTTTTTTTTTTGGGGGGGGGGGATTATTTGAGCTTAAATCAGTTCAACTACAAACCCTTTGGTCTCCTGATTGAGTTTGTGCTGCTAATTTTGTGCAGGAGTGGGAGATAATTAACGATTTGAGGGTCGACATGACAAGACTGCAGCAAAGAATGAATAACATGCAGAGGATGCTGGAGGCCTGCATGGATATGCAACTTGAGTTACAGCGGTCAATAAGACAAGAGGTTTCTGCTGCCCTGAACCGGTCAGCTGGTTCACAAGGTTCTTTTATTTCTTCATCCCTAAATCCTAGCACATCTGCACATTTGTGTAATAATTCCTTCAGGTTTATTCAGGGAAAGTGAATTTCCCTTACTCCATCTGACTCGAGGCTCTTTCTCTCCTGATTATTTTTTATTGTCATATCCTCAGCAAGCTACGTGTCCTGATTTGTCCCGTTCACTGTTTAAGCGATCAAGAGGGAAAAAATTTCCAACATGCACAAACTAGTTATTGTTGATGTTCTAACCTTACATTCTTTGCTCTATATTTGAGGCTTTTTCCCATCTTTGTTGATCATTGTGTTATTCCTCTGCAGGTATGATTGATGATGACTTGCCTAAGGATGCATCATCTAACTGGGATAATGTTCGGAAAGGAATTTGCTGTATATGCTGCGAAAGCAATATCGATTCATTACTATACAGGTAAATCTAATCTCATACATAAATTTTCGTATTGATTTTTGAGGCCTCAACATTTCTGTTATCATATTATTATTACAGATGTGGACACATGTGCACATGCTCAAACTGCGCCACTGAGTTGGCTCATGGTGGAGGGAAGTGTCCGATGTGTCATGCACCAGTAGTTGAGGTCATCCGTGCTTACTCAATCCATTAATAAAAGTTAAAGAAGAAAAGAATCTGGATTAAGAATGATAGAATCTTTCATCCTCGCCATCTCCAGGTATCTTCTTTTTTTTACCCTATTCTTGAATTTCCTCTCAGTGATTTGACGATGTACAGTACATAAACTATGTGTATGATTGAGAACAAAACATGCCATCTTTGATTCATTATACTACAAATCAAAATAAAAACTGGAGTGTAAGATTGCTAATCTATACAATTTCACAAGGTGATGAATATTTCTGGTTATAAGATTTAGATAACCGATTCTGCGCTCCAGAAAAGACCCTTTGCCATGTCTTCTTCCATTCTTTTTAAATTTTTTCTTTTCAGTTTTAATGAATAATTTCATTAAAATTAGACACGGGTGAACAAACCAAATAAACCTGATAAGTTGGTTTATTCAATTAGTTGAATCAGTTTCCTCAATTTATTTGGTTTGAATATGAAAGTCAAATAAATCAATTTATTTTTTAAATAATAAATATTAAATCCCCAATCCAATATACCCAAAATATAAAATATAAACTCAAATAATTAAATATCTAAATAAATAATCCAACTTAATCAAGATTTTTGGAAGTCGAATTGGTCAAAATCAATTTGGTTAGTTTGACTATTAGTTTAATTGGTTTTTAAATAATTTTTTTTTCTGAAATAAAATAGAATAAATAATAAATGATGTTATAACTTGAAAGCCCACCTTTTGATTTGGATTCCTTAAGATACTTAGAAGTGGGAACTCTAAGCAGTATCAATTTTCCTTCTCAAAATTCATTTCTCTTTCATTCTAGTAAACAAATTGGTACACTAAGCAACAAAAAATCATGAAGAGATTCGGAAGAAATATAGAGAAGAAATCGAGACCCACGACTGCAAAGGAGAAAATAATTGTGATAAAACTCAAAAATTTATTATGTACTGCTTTGCAGGAAATGAGAACTTAGAATGCAAGGGCCTTCGTTATTTTTTAAGGAACCCGACAGTGAGTACTCTTGAATTTTTTTATTTTTTATTTATTTTGCGCTTTCTAAACCTTTTAAAAATTGGGCCAACATCAAAGTTTTTTTTTAATTTTGGCCCAGGTTGTTTTAGCCCAAAATATACAAGAACGGTTCGACATCGATCCATCCGGTCAGTGGTTCATGGTTTAATCGCGATTTTTAGTGCTTCATGATCCATCTGGTTTCTTTTTTTTACCTTACACTGGATGGATATATCGATCGATTCTTGATCCAATTAGTTCAATCGGCTCTATATGTTTGATTCTGAAAACCATCAATTTAATCATTTAATTTATTAATTTAATCTAAAAAAGTGCTTTGAATGTAAGTTTATATATATATATATATATATATATATATATATTTCATATTTCATACTCCATTTGTTTAGATCATGCATGTCAAGTTTGGAGTAATTCTTTTTAACTATTTATTTTATGTTAAAAACTTTCAACCATTAAATATGTATTAATGTAGACACTATTTTAAATCAATATGATAAATATTTCATATCAATTTAAATTTTACATAAATGACAAATATAATTATATTGATAAATTTAATGATTATATCACTAAAATATCCATTATAGAAAAAATTATAAAAATGTGAAATCATATTAACTTTATAGAAAAACATCCACCTGCATTTTTTTTTTGGACCCTTAGATGAAGTGGTAAAATTAAAACATGGCTGGCTTTAATTGACTTCATAAAGCATCATTGCCTCCACCTTCAACAATACCACAATTACAACTCCAAATTAAATCTGAATTATGCTACATGCAAGGCAATAATATAGGTATATAAAGAAGATTAAATACATTCATCATTAAGAAGGTGGAGATGATTGATGAGTAGGCACAAAGCTTTGTGTACTATAACATTTTTTGGGCATTCCATTAACGCTTTCATTTATATATTTTCACTTCTCGTCTTTACTTTGGGCATATTCTGAGCTTATTTTATCTGCAATGAATCCAAAAAGGAGTTGTAATTCTGGGGATAAATCGAATATTTCATGGAAAAACAGTAACTAAAAGTAAGTTCAAATTTGACTGTTCATGGAAGAATGAGAATGAGATTATATTGCTAAAGGAAGATGGAGAAGGACAATCATGTGATTCAAGAAAATTTTACAGAAAGAAAATCCAAAAGGTGATAGAAAATCTAAATTTCTTGAAATAAAAATAGTATGATTAAATTTTAAATATAAGAAGAGTACAATAACATAGAGTATTTTTTTAATCATATATATATATATATGGGAGGGATCCATTACATCGATGTAAAACTTAAAAGTAGTTTTACATAATTTCATAACTTTTTATACTATCAATATTTTGACAATCCAGCGATTAAATTTATCAAAATATTTATACTGTCATGTATGTAAATTTTTTAATTGATTCAATACTTTTATCATATCAATTTAAAATATTATGTATATTAACATTTGAAAGTTTTTTTTAACATAAAATGAATAGTTAAATTATTAAAAATGTCAATAATATAAAATTTCATAAAAGGCTGAAAAACTTTATAAATACCCTTCAATTGACTGGCTTAAAATTTCAATATAGAGAAAGATCCATTATAGTGGAATCTCATTAGATCCAAAAGAAATCTAAGGCTGAAATTAAATATAAAAAAAAAAAAAAACAATACATTCAACCCTTGATCATGCTGCATTGGATTTTTGGGAAAAGGGTAGTAAAATGTTGGAAAATGTGTGGCAACCTTTTAACCTAATAACAAGTTGGCATCAGTCCACCCCAACCAGCCAAATAGACACTCCAAGAATCACCTATTAAAGTCACATTGCAATGCCAACAAAAAATGACCGACAAAATTAACACTAATAAAATAATCCAATGAAAATAAAAACTAGCAACTACAACCTTAAAAAAACCTCTATACTTGACTGCTCCTCTAAGTTCACCAAAAACAATTAGAATACTAAACAAATTAAAGCAGTTTACTGCAAGCATGCAAGTCGAGTTGTAATATTTGTGTACAATAGGAAATAGAGTATTCTGAGGATCAAATCCAAAGGATTGAAAGAAAAAATGTGATCCTCAAGAAGATAAAGAGCAAAGCAACTAATAACCTAATTAAGTCGAGAATTATTAATGCAACCGAATAGAAATCATATTAAAACTAATTCTAAATTAACAAGTGAAGACATTAATCTAACCTTCTTCCTCCTTGCTATAAATGATGTAAATGGTTGAAACGATGGTCGATTGATTCGATAATCACTAACTAAGCTAATAAGCATATCCTGATTATATTTTTTGCTACTCCTAACTAGGAATCTCCTCTAAGCCTCATTCTAAACTAGGAATTGCCACATAAGATCTTCTCTTGGTCTCACCTAGGCATGTTGATCTCTTCTTGGTCTTACTACTCGATACAATCATACCAAATTCTTACCCAATAAACTCTCTTCTCGATCTCGTTTATCTAGATCTTCCACTAAAGATGTCAATTATAGTTTATTAAACATTTTGATATAATTGAACAATCAATTAATCAAATATAGATATCAACCTACCTAAACAATCAACTCATCAATCAACCATTTAGAAATTTTCAACACATAATAAAGCTCAATAACCAAATAAACATTTTATTAAAAAAGTGGTAAACAAAATGTAAAAGAAAGAGTTGAACAATGCTCATTCATAAATGTCAATCACATGGAGTGCAAGAGCTTGAATGTTCTCCATTTACGAAGTTTCCAATAAGAGTGAAAAAAGATCTATAACAAAACAATGTTATGCTAAAAGCAAACTAGAGAAAACCTAAACCTACTAACTAAGAAAATCTGTCAAAATGAGCTAATTTGTGTAAAAAGGTCTTTTAATATGCTAGAAAAATAGTTTATATAGTAACAAACCAAAAGACTATTTTGCCCCTACTAAAAATCCCCTTCACAAAGTCTAAGGACCTAAAATGACACCAAAATGCCTTTTAAAATTTGTTTTAGATCTGAGTAGTTTTGACTACATTGTCACAACAATGAAAATTCATCATCGCAATAATGGCTTGTGGTCACGACAATAGAGTATCTATTCTAGGCTTCATTCCAAACAATAGAGGTGTCGTCACGATCGTGGTAATTCGTCATCGCAATAATGTTTGTTCTTGCACGGTTCTCTATACCTTTTGAATGCCTAATCATGCCATGACTGGTAGGGACTTATAATGTCATTTTCACACAAGTAAGCTCACATTTAAAAGGACATAATGTTATACTCAATATATATGTAAAAATACTTTAAAAATTATATTTATTTCAACTCTACTAATTATGCAAAATCACACAAAATGACTATAAATGCAACCCAAGAACAAGCTCATAAAGTGTGAAAATGACCTAATTTACCATATTAATTTAGGATGCATCAAATTCCCCCGCACTTAAGTCTTTGCTTGTCCTCAAGCAAACAACACACACAACATGCAAATGACGAACCTTAAATTGTATTTTTTACTAGAACATATTATAATTGGCCATTGAACAAACAAACAGGAGACTTCAAATGCAAGTTGAGATTAATCACTAGTTAATTCAAACTCTCTAAGAAAAACTAATCTCAGTTCAAAAAGTTAAAAGACCAATAGACTAGAGGTAAATTGCATGCTCGTGTACTCGTTTGTGTTAATCCATTAAAACACATGAAATAGAAGCATTTTGCATAATCAAACACAAATCGCAAGTTTTCATTCATTCAAACATGAACATTCATGAAAGTCATATAATAAAGGCGTCTAAGTCACATTGGACTTCTCAGCTTGTAACGTTGAGAGGCTTGGGATGACTCGTTATAAAAAAAGATTAAATCAAACTCGTTATAAAAAAAGATTAAATCAAAAGGTTCCAAGCACCAAAAATTGTTAAGAACATGACATTATTCCCATTTCTCCCTCGATTTATCAATAAAGCTCACCACATTTTCTCTCATTTTCTCACCTTCCTTTTATATCCTAGAATAATAAGACAAAGTTCAATTGCAATAAGTATGAAAGCTAGAAAGTGCATTAGGAAAGAAAATAGCATTTGTTTAAGCTTGAGGAATTTTTTAACAAATTAAACACATCTTAGTGATTCTTTCTTTTCCTCGCAATGCTTTCCCAATCAATGCTTTTATTTCACTCACTATGTTTTTTAACCTTCACTATGCTTTTGTTCTCTCATAATTTCTCATTTAAGCACTGAACAAACAAGAGTTTACACTTATCATGTAACACCCCTAATCCATATCCATCGTCAGAATAGGGTTACAGAACATTACCGGAGTTTACAGATCAATAAAAAAGATATTTCATGTAATATAACATTCATGTCAGAAACCAATCGAAATCAAACATATTGTCCCTTATATGAGCCCTCGGGGCCCAAAATACGTGTTAGAAACAAGTCGGGACTAAATAGGGTACTCAAAGAATTTTTCAGAATTATTTAAAATTTTCAACACTGTAGGGGTCACACGGCCTTGTGACTCACACGATCGGAGACACACACGTGTCTCAGGCTGTGTGGGCATTCGAAATAGAGACACACGACCATGTTCAGCCCGTGTCCGTACCCGTGTAACTCTCACACGGCCAAGCTATACGCCTATGTGCTAGGCCGTGTGAGCATACCGACTTGAGCAATTCAAAAGATACAGGGGACACACGGCCGTGTCAGTTGAATGTGTGTCACACACGCGTGTCTCTCCCCGTGTGGACGAAAATAGGCCATTTTCTAAGCCACATTTCTCACCCAAATTGACATGACACATCAACAAGTCATAACAAGGCATTCAACATAAGCTAATATCAAGTCTTCAACATGTATTATCACCACATACAACTATTAAACTCTTAGGCACTTCAAATGTCAACTTTAAAAAAATATATATCAACCAAGTATCCAACCTTACCTAATTAATTTATCTAACCAAGTTACCCAAGTTCACTATGACTCAATTACATACATACATATATCACTTATACTAATATCACAATTATGCCTTAATTTCATATATATAAACAAAATATTATTATTCATAATATCTTCAGTTTAGCTAAGACCGTACAAAAGCCTAAACATGTCATATAAACCGTATTGAACGTTTCAAAAACTACCGAGATAAGCTGGATAGTGTGACTTGAGTGCTGATCCGTTTGTCCAACCTTCTGAAAATCTACAAAGACATTAAACAATACAAATAAGCTTAATGAAACTTAGTAAGTTCGACGGGTTAAACAAAAATCTTACCGAACCTACTATAACATGTCAAATAAATAAAATCATTCATGTCAATTCCCTGTCATTCACAACTTCAATTGATAAATACATTTGTATTCAAATCAATACAAAAATAAATAACATGTCTTTCAAATTTATTAAATAAATCACTTTATCGAAAATTTTTCATTTGAAGAACGACTTACGGATAAGAGTACATCATCAACAGAAGCTCATAAGAGCTGGTCCATCTGAATATGCCAACAGAAGCTCGAAAGCTAAACAAAAGCTCATAAGAGCTGATCCATCCAATTACGCCAAACAAAAAGTAAAACACAAGAATTCACAACAAATGCTGAACTCCAGTTTACTTGGGTAAAATGTTGATATCTCCTTCCAATACCATCATATACCAAGTTACGAATGTACTCAAATCTTGCGTTCAATTCAAACTGAATATTCAATTCAATATTATAATTCCAACAATAATTTATTTCCAAAAATAGAATAAACGCATAATAACATTTACCAATTTATACAAATGTTAAATTTTAACCGCACGAACTTACCTGGACTGAATTGTAGTAATTGCAGAAGTTCAAGGACTATTCCTTTATTTTTCCTTTTTTTACTAGTATCTACGGGATCTTGATCTATAATATATTCATTTATTAGCATATATTCTATTTCCAATTCATTTCAAAATTAATCCCCTTTTATTTTTTGAATTTACACAATTAACCCAAACTTTTACAATTTTTTTGCAATTTAATCCCTTAATTAGTTAATCTATCAAATTAACTAATTTTCTCAATCAATAATCTATCCAAATATTCTAGGCCTTCATACAATCCCTAATAAACCCAAAATTCACTATCAAACCCTAATATTTTAACCTTTTCACAATTTAATCCTAAAATCAATATTTAACAAAATCACTTTATAAAATCATCATACAACATAATCAAAGCTCTAAATCCATGTTATTCATCAAAAAAATCTAATATTTATCAATGGAAACTTCCAAAATTTTCAATAAAATAAAAAACAAAGGTATGGTTTAGTTGGACCTAATTGTAACAATATAAAAAACATAAAAATTACAAGAAACGGGTAAGAATTGAACTCACATAAAGTAAAAGTATGAAAAACCTGCTTAAGTTCTCTCTCCTATGGCTGTTTTGGTTGAAAATTGAAGAATAAATGTCTAGCCTCATCTTTTAATTTAGGTTTATTTATTACTTAAGTCCTTCCTCTTTTATTAATCAAGCCATTTAATCACTTAATTATTATAATTAGCAAGTTTTACACAAATTTTAATTTAGTCCTTTTTAATTAATTAACTATCGAAACATTAAAATTTTTCAACAAAACTTTAATATAACCTTAATGACACTCCGTAAATATTAATAAATATTTACGGTTCGGTTTATAGAAATGAGGTCCTGATAATTCACTTTCTAAAACCACTTGACCTAATAAATCATTATAAAACACAAATTACCAATTCAAAAACTTTTTTTAAAACCCTATTTGACTCGTAAATATTAAATAATAATATTTACTTACTCACCGGATTTGGTGGCCTCGAAACCACTGTTTCCGGCACCACTGAAAAGTCAGGCTGTTACATATCACATTGAACAATTTCCTTTTCTTTTTATCACTCATATGTTTTAAACCACCTTGATATACCTACTTAACCTTCGATATTCATGGCTTGACATCTGATTCATAGCACCAAAACAATATTTAGGACAAAGAAAGGTTTGAGTTTCTTTTTAGGCTTATATCTAAAAAATTATGCTTCATCAAGAAAAATATTTGAAAAAGATCAAATTATGGGACCTAGGGACAATAATATATGCCAAACAATTGGTTCATTTAGGCTCTAACTATGTCAAACAATGTCTTAAGTCATCTTTAGATATCTCATATCATACAATTCCATAACATTCATTATTCAACCAAATGAAAACATGTCATTCAAAAGTGCATTATCCAAAATCCTCCATAACATGAATTTATCCCATAGCATAAACTTGAACACGATTTCCATTTCATTTCACAAACAATACCTCCAAATTGTTGAACAAATTAACAATAAGTGAACTAAGTAGTCTCCCTTAAACAATTCAATTAACAAGGCATTAATCGACACTCACATGCTCCATTTCCCATTAACATGCTCAATACCAATTAGTTTAAGCAATATGGAGTTTTTATTTGTTTATTGTGGACATTTTTGGACTGTTTTGGGTCTTTATTTTTGTTCTGGAAATTTTAATTTTTATTTAATTTGTTAGGACTATTTTAATATTTTCTACGCAAAAGTTTTTGTCATTTAGGGACGCTTAACTATGATAGTTAAAAAAATGAACCACGATTTTATATGCAAAAAGTTATAAGGTTTTTCGCTGCAAGGTTAACCGAAGTTTCTCCTAAAATGTTTTAAGCACGCAAATGTTCTCAAGTAAATTGGGTTTTATTTTAGTAACACAATTAAGCTGTGATTTTGAAAAATCATTGTGTTTCTCAAAAGAGTTGTTCAATTGAGTTTTTCGTTCTTTGAAGTTGGTTTTCATCAAAATTAAACATTTGTTTCTTATGCTTGTGCGATGTAATCTCTATCATCCGACTGTAACATCTAAGTTGAGTATAGGGTGTTATAGTTCTTTTAGTGGATTGACTCTATGACTAAATGATTTTTTATTAATAGACGTTGAGTCAAAATTTAATTATAAATTATTTAAGCTCTAATTATATATTTGATCACTCCCACCACTAGCTCAATATAACTCTGTACAAATTATATTATTAGAGCCGTTTCTTACAAATGAATAAAAAGATGTGAGAAAAATTGATTGCATGAATTACAATTTTCAGTAAAATGCATATTCTCGAAGTAACAAGAGATGACTTAAAAATTAATTTAATTTCTTTAAATTATTATCTAATTGAATGTAAGTTTTGACATATTCCCTTATATATGTCATATTCATGTTGGTTTTCGCATAATTTCGTAGTTAATCAATTTAAAATTTATCCATTTTATGCCAATTTTAATACGTGATATAATTTTTGTTGCAAGTATTTTACTTTTGTTCTCATCAAAATTTTTTTCAGTGATATATCTTAAATATTTTATATTCTCCATAGTTGATTGTAATTTTTCAGTTTTCATTTAAAAGTTAAGATATTATATATTAACAAAAATGTAATATTATTTGATTTTTGGAAGAGAAGCGAGAGTATTCTTCAGTAAGAATAAAACAATGGCATTGGCCCCAGAAACCAAACCCAGTGGTCTGGCAGGGTACAGTGATTGTCGGTGTCCATTCTTTCAGCAATTTGACACAATCTCTTCTCCAAATAGCTACAATTCACTACCACGTGCATGCGTCTTATGCTTTGGATATATTTTTCTTTTATTTTTAATTTAAAGAAAATGAAAAAATAAGAGAAAAAAGGGGGACAAGGTTGGTTCCATGGAAATGGAAAAATTCCCCATACAACTATTAGATTTTTTGGACTTTGGAGATATAGAAAACTCAATTCAAAATTTCCACACTCAAAACATAAACCTCCTATCTCATTTAGTCAGTTAATCTCATTTTTATTTACAGAAAAAGATTGTAATGTTCAGAATTAATATCTTGAAAGAAAGTAACATTTAGGTTAAACCCTATATATTCTTATTTTTCACATAAAAATTATCTCAAATTCTAAAAATATCAACTTCATTGATCATAGAGATTCTTGGATAATTATTATATATATTGTTTTGGCAGTGCATGGTAATAGGCATGGCCATGAGAAGCAAAGGAGACAGACAAAGGAAGTTTGTCCAATGTCTTGTGAACAAATTTAAGGGGAGGAAATATTGGACACCTATAGGAAGACCACACCACATGCTCATTTCAATTTGCTTAATTACATAAACCAAAATTCAAACACTCTACTCATCTTGGGTCTTTTTCTTTTTTTAATAATTTCATCTCATGCTCATATGGGATTGTCTTAAAGTCTTGTAAAGAAGTATTAAACAAATACACACACGTGTATAGCTGAAATTTAGGAACCAAATTTACTCTCTCTTTTTCCCATAAATAATTGATAACATGGACAAACCATACCAATATTTAGGACAGAATATTAGGCATAAAAATGGCAAAACAGCTTGTCCTTATTAGGTTTTGTGCTAACCTAGCTATCCTTCACATACGTTAAGCATTAAATACGTTGGTACGCACTTACATACATACATACACTTAAATAGATAATAACAGTTAACCTAGCTAGTTATGCTTGGTAATCAAACGGTTGGTTGTTGAAACGGACAGTTTGGAGGCTATGGGACTAATCAATAATCGCACCAGAATGGATGTATCGAGGCTGGTAGTAATGGTCTGGGAAATGATGGACAGAGATTGGGTGGTTACAGTACAGTTTTCACCTCGCATAATGAATATGGCTGCTGACTATATGGCTAGTATGTCCAAGAATTTATCAGTTGGGTTATACATCTTTGAAGAACCACCACATGGGATGGCTGCAACTCTGCTCCAATATTGCCTGGGTCTTAGAGTGTTACCTGCAGAATGCTATGGCTAGTTCTACCTAGCTTCCTTTCTTATTTATCAAAAAGAGAAACAATTAAACTAGTACTCATTACAGATCGCTAATATTGAAAAAAGAAAGACAAAAAAATCATCAATAAATTACTATTCCTTTTCATTCCGATAAAGTTAATTATATGTGGTGCAAATTGGGCATTGTTAAATCCATCTATGGTGAGAAATTTATGCTCTAAGGATCATTTTTAAGCATATCCCTTTCCACTTCCAAATAATGCATCATTTTGAAATGATATGCCTCTTCATGTATCTATCTTCTATCTTGAGTTAAAAATAATTATCATTTTCATATTTGGATTATCAGATATATAGTATACAATCTTCTATATACTAAAAGTTGTGTTACCCTCAAAAATTTTTTTATCTTAAATCTGGACAAGATATTTGAACCAAATAGCAAAACTATTTGTGAAACATACATGCAACCATAAGAATTTTGAAAATAGCAAAATCCAGAGGGAAAAAACAAAATAAAACAAGAAACCATTAAATTATATATTTTTTCTCGTATGTTTTCAACAAGTATAGTCTTGATAATCCCTATCTTATATGTTTGATCTTCATATGCATGAATAGTAAGGGAAAGAACATTCGATATAGAAAATTAAGGAAGGGTAAGTAAGCCCTAAGCAGCTCCAAGAAATTAAATTCGAAATAGAAAATTCAATTGCTTGAGGGAGAAGATATGATGATGATGAAGGACAGATTAATGAATATATATGTATGATAATATCCATCAAGCACTCTTACATCTCCTTTTCTTGAAAGGAGGGTGAGCAGCAGTATTGTTAGTAGAAAATGAGTAAGAGTTTGATCCAAAAAAAGACTCTACCTCTTCACTTCTTGTAGTTTCAAAGAACTGCAACTCTGATACTTTTCTCTTCATCCTCATCATTGGTTTCTTCCTGGGTGTCGGTGGGCAACTTTGAATCGCTGGTATCTTGTGATCTCTCGAACTTGGCGTTTTACACTCTTCGCCTTCATCTTCATCATCATCTAATTTTCTCGAGGTCACAGTTACTTCTTCATCATCATCATCATCTTTTCCAATCCCTTTCTCTTTTACTTCGTCTTCTTGATCTTGCTTTCGTTGTTGTTGCTTAAGTTCTTGAGGACTGTCTTGGAGAATACTTTCATGGCGATCCTTGGACATGGAGGTCAAACTTGAAAGTAAAGCTAAATAACAAGTAATCTGAAAGAGAGAAAGAGAAGGGGCCGGGGAGAGAATTTATGAATCTTGCGACACTTCGTATTTGATTTTCTTTCTTATCTTTTCACTAACAATAGATTTAATTTTTGATATATCTTGAATGAAATATTTAAATTTAAAAAATCAAATTCAAATTTCTATCATATATATCTTCTTTTTAATATTTAATAGTTTTACATATTAAATAAATAAACATATATCACTTTTTTTTAATCATAATAGTATTTTAAATTAAAATAATAAAATATAAGAGTAATAAAACAAATCAACCGAAACAAAAGTAAGAATAAAACTAACTCAAATCAATTGACTACCCAAACCTACGTTTTAATATCAAATTTAGGGGCGGAAAACAGCAATTTTTTTTTATTTACTTTTATACTTTATCCAAAAACTATACTCAATCAAATAATTTTCTTTAATTTCTTCTCTAATTCAAACCCAAAAAAAATGAATGGGTTGTCAAATTTTGGTATTTTTATTATTTCACATTATTTCTACCTTTACATATCACAATATGGTAGTGATTTTACCATAATGACGGTCCATTCAATTCATGTTACCGCCAATATATAAAAGGAAACTTATAAAATAAGATTCAGAATAGTCTCTATCTAAACTACAATAAATGGTTAGAAATTGACATTAAGATAAGGTCTCAATTGCACCTTGCACTTCAATAAAGGAAGTGCATATGTTTACTTCAATAATCTAGATATTTCATTATTATTAAGTGTAGTATTTTTGCATTCAGGTATATGAATATAATCTCGTATTTTAAGATTTTTTTTGAACAATTTCATTATAGATTTTAATCATTACTTATAACCTCTTCCTAACCCATAAATAAGAGAATAATATGCTTTAGCGCACCTGAACCCATACCCTCCTGCATAATTAACAACAATATTCATGCCAATCAAATTAAGAATCAATCGACCACACTTTTTGATATTTAAATTTTAGTAATTTAATATATAAATATTTGATTCTTTATTAATAATTTTTTTAAACACAAAAAGATAATAAGTTAAACAATTTAGTTTTAAAATTGTAAAATGTTAAATACTATATTATACGGTTAAAGTTTTTTAAGAAATTAATATGATAAAGGAGTTAGAAAATTTATATAGTTGGATGTCATGTTTTTATTTTTATAAAAATAATTAAGTTATAACATTATTTATATTACCATATAATCATTAAATATAATAGTTATTTAATATTTTATATTGTTTTTAAAAAATATTTTTTTTATTTTTATAGTTTTTAATTTATTATTAAAATCATACATATCATCTATCCATTCAATTTATATATAATTTCTCTTCCAACTAGAGTAACTAATGTTGTTATGGTAGAAAAAATAATTTTTTAGTTTTATAAACCTTTCCTATTTGAACTTGCAATACATAAATTTAAAAAAAAAAAAACCTTGAAATATTGAAATTACATGAATTTTTTAAAGCTAAAATATAAATTTTAATTTATATTAACTACAGTTAAACACATATGCCTTTTTATTTAAGCATAGATTTCACAACACAATAAATATAACATATCATTAATGTTGCATGTATACATAGTAAATATGCACAAAAGCTTATTAAATATTATATATAATAAAATATTAAAATATAATTAAAATTTTAGTAAAATAGTTTTAATTTTTAAAAACTCATAATATTATTTTATGGCATAAACAATAAATTTAGCGTCGACCCTAATTTTTTTTTTCTTGATCATTTTAACTTTTTTTTATTTTTAAAATTTATTCAAATAATATTTTTACGGAAAAATTGATTAAATAGTTAAAATTTTAATGACACTGACATGGCAACCTATATGATTGTTTAAACATATTACATTACTGACACAGATAAATTTTTAAAATTTATTAAACTTTGAATAATTTTTAATATTTTTGAACTTCCATAAAGTACACGCGAGTCTTCCATGTTGGTATTGTTAAAATTTAAATAATTCAATTAATTTTTCATATAAAAAACAACAATTCTAAAGTTGAAAATCAAAATAATCCCGAAAAGGAGGTACAGTTTAAATAATCCGATTTTCCACTAGCAGAGAAACCAAAAACAAATGTTGTTGGGGCAGTGCTTGACTTTATTTTATTTCAAACCCCTCATCTTTTATTCTTAAGAAATAAAAATAAATAATAGATGCAAATTCATATTCAAAATAAAACTTTAATAAGGTCATTAATTCCAATGACTTTTTAATTAGCTTTCAAACCTTGCGAAGTAATATTAGATGAAATTGTAGGCAATTTACTTGCTTGCAAGAATCACAATTGTAGGACCTAACAATAGATTATTAGGGGAAAAGACAGCTAAATGAAATTTGCCTAAAAACAACCAATAGCATATCAAATTAATTAACTTAATTATTCCCTGTTTTAAATGGGAAATGTAAGAGACTGTAACATGTATTAATTATTTGAAACACAATTATTATAAAATGATTAATAGATTGTAATTTTTTCTTATTTAGTCAATAAAATTAATATGTCGTATAAGATAAATATAGCATGCGCAAAGTTAAAATTTTTTTAAGTGGCCGAAATTGAATTTAAAATTTTTAAGAGATTCAAATGTATTTTTATCATTTTATTATTTTTGAAGAAATTAAATAGAATTTTTTTTCATTTTTAAATGGGTTAAAATATAATTTTATCATAAATTAATTTATAATTTTATTATTTGTAAAAAGACTGAACTAATTATTTTTTTAGAGAGTTAAGCCCCTACTAGCCCTTCTAAATCGGCCTTAAAATATGTAGATACACTTTTCCAATTAATATAATTTTAATGAAAAAGCAAGATAAATCTCAAATGTAATAGTAATTGAAAGACATTTCTTGAAAATTTTAAAAGGATTAATAAAATGTAAAAGATGTAAAATTTTCCTAATTAATCAATGAAAAGTAAAAAATAATAATAATAATAATAATAATAATATAAACATGTTCAATTAGTATTTTTTCCAAACAATATATAACTAACTCAACATTATACAAAATTAATTGTTAGGATCCACCCGATTAAACAACAAGTAAGAAAAAATAGCAGAATAAATTGAGAAATTGAACACACAAATTTAACGTGGAAAAAACCCCTCCGAAGTGGATAAAAAACCACGGGCAAAGATAATTTTACTATAATGGCAAAAGAACAAAGAGTACAAAAGATGGAGATAAAAACTAAACCCCGAAAAACCCGAAAACAAAGAACCCACAAAACGTAAACACAAAATTCTCTAAATGTGTTATGAGTTCTATTCTCTAATGAGTGTGTTTTTTCTAAGGTTGTAAAAGACCCTATTATAGGCTAAATTTATAGATCAAATAATAATAAAATAATCTAAACTAATCAGTGTTTGATTGAAACAAGTAAACAGAGTTTAACTGAAAGATTATTTTTCAAATTTGACTGAAAATAGGAGTCATATTTAACATTAATCAAAGAATAAAATAACACTATGTAGAAAATAACGATTGGAAAAAGTTTAGAAAAAAAATTATTAGTATAATTTTATTTAATTTGCATAAATATCAAAATTGTACATCAATCTTAATAAATTTTGCAATGTTATACATCAACTTTAATTCGGTGGATTTGTATACATCAAACTTTTTTTTTTTTTGAAAAATGAAAAACTTTAAGGATCGAAAATTTTAAAAATAATTTTTAGAAAATAAAAATATGTAAAAATTAAAAATAAATTGAAAATAAATGAAAATAAAGATTTTTTTTTTTTACTTTAAATGAGTTGGCCCTAATTTAAATTCACATAAATTGAAAAAAAATTGTTTTAATAGTTTTTTAAATATTAAATTTAATAGTTTGAGTCCATATAAATGAATTTTTTTTTTTATTTCGCATGCTTCTATTACAGAAAAATAGTTACTAAACATGTCTTCATTATTGAAAACGAAATTTTATTTATTAAATACGTTTTTTTTAGTTTTTAAATAATAAAAAAATTAGAAAGCAAAAGAAGCCTAAAATTACAATCTTCAAATAAAATAATTATAAATTAAGAAATTTAAGTTTAAATTGATTGAAATAATATTTTAAAGAATAAATAAGGTTTGGAAGAGAGAGGGTTATGTTTGTGTCCTGTAAAGTCATTTGAATGTAATTTGTGATTCACCTTGTCTGCATATACAGCTAGGGGCATAGGATACCGTTTTTGGAGTAGGGAAAAACAATTCCAATCTTGACAAACACATAGAATTCCCTGCCACATTATATAAATAAATTACTGTATTATTTATATTTTTCTCCATATCTCTTTAATGCCAATTATCCCCTTGTTTTTTTTAGTGAAAATAATTTAATTTCCGTGGAAAAAAATGCAAACAAAGAAACAATTGAAGAGCATTAGAATTATGTATAAATGCTGTTGTGGAGACAGATCCAAGGGCCAGGTAGGGTGTTGCATGCTTCACTCTTCTAAAAGTTCCAAAATTTTAACAATTATTTAATTTAAAAAAAAAAAAAAAAACTAAAATTTCATCCTCCAATACATGTTTAACTTGTGAAAGAGGTTGCAGGGTAGTGTGAAGGATAGAGGCAAAGGAGTACCTTTCAACAAGCAGTTTCCTTTCCTTCTTTTTGTTTTGTATTCTTTATATATTCCTTTTAAATTTTGTAGCAATTTGCCATTGCCATGCAAACAATAAATGTCCGGAACCTAAGGAAATTTGGTCCTAAATGGAAATCATTAGCTAAATATTGAAGTCTCTATTTTGTTTTTGTTTTTTTATATTTGGCATTTACAACTTTCATTGTCACTCCCCACCAAATGTTCATATTATATTAGATAAAACACTAATAATATATTAGCCCAATTTGTTCAAGAGTGGGTTTTTCTGGGATAAGGTTTAGTTAAAAGATTCTTAGGTCATTAATGCAATCAAATATTAATTTTTCAGTAAGTTACATCAAATATCATTAAATTATTAGTAAATTTATGTTTTAGTTACTTAATTTTAAAAAATTGTAAAATGATCACTAAACTATTTAAAAGTTTTCATTTAGGCCAGTGAACTATTCAAAAGTTTTTTTAAAAGTCCGGCTAGCGAGCTCCAAGCAACGATTCATCGATCAATACAGTAAATTAGTCAATACCCATCGATAAGTAGAAGAACATGCCTTAGATTCAAGTCATTTTGACGGTCACTGTTAAATATTGAAGAAGAAAATTGTTTGAATTTTGGTTCACAAATTTGTGACATTCAAAGTTGTTTCATAAAAAAAAAATTTGAACTGTAGAAGAGAATAGGAATAAGAGATTTCGATTGGTGCAGGTAATGTAAATGGAGGTCATACATCAACGATTTTAATAGCCCGATGACTCAAATAAAAATTTTCAAATAGTTCAGTAACCATCTTGTAACTTTTTGAAGTTGAATGAATAAAACGTAAACTTACTAATAGTTTAGTAACAGTTTAGTGGCCTTGAATGTAGTTTACTTTTAATTTTATTTATTAAACAATAATTGAAGGTGACACAAGAATAGGTAGAGGCTTTAGCCTATTTTAGTTTAGCAAGATTGTTTTTTATCTCCAAAAATTTTTAAGTTGTAAATTATTAAAATGATAAAATTGTATTTTGGTAACTCTAAATATTTATAATTCAATCCCAATCCCTCTAATATAATATTTATAATTCAATCCCAATCCCTCTAATATAAAATTTCTGTCTTCACCCCTACAAAAATTTCAATTAGATTAATCATTTGGAAAAATTATCCCTATTCCAATTTAAAAAAAATAAAATAAATTGTCTCCCCCTTAAAAAACAACACTAAATTGTCCAATCTCAAACATAATTGGTATACTTTCTAGAGTAGTTTCTCTCCATGCTTGTGGTAGGAGTTTGTGGCGTTAGTGAGGCCGATGTCATCTTAGTGAGTACAGGGATAGTGTAACAACTTGGTTTCTAGTGGTGTTGAAAAATGCAATTTTAGGACCTAGTCTCCGTAAACTAGGTCTATAAATATTAAATAGAGATATTTATGGAGTTAGTATGTTGATGACGAATAAGCAATTTAGTAAAAAAAATGTGGTTAATTAAGGTATAAGGACTAAATTGTATAAGTTTAATCACAATAGATTTGTAATTAGGAGAACGTTTGGGGACTTAAATAAAAATTATCCAAATGATCAAAATGTTAAATAGACCAACATTAAGTAAAATTTAGTGGATGTTAATGGTGATTAGCATTAAGAATAATTAAAGAATGATTAATGTAATTAATCTTTGATTGAATTAATTAACTAACTTAATTGATTACTAATATATATATATATATATATATATGAGAAAAATTAGTGGAGAAAGATGGGAAAACTCATCGTCTTTCTTATGCTTCCATTGTCCTAGGTTAGAAAAGAAAACAAAAACACCATTTTTGGAGCTTGAAGCATTCAACAACTTATTTCAAGTAAGTCCCTAGCCATTTTTCATTGATTTTTATGGAAATTGAATCACAAGAGCTTGATTTAGCAAGCCCATGTACCAATTTGTGAAACTGTTAAATTTTTTAAGGTTTCCATTATTGAGAATTGGATGAATTAAGTGTCAAATTGATAGGAATTAAGCTTAGATTATGAAAATGACTAAATTGTAAATCTTAACAAGCTAAATCAATAGTGCATTATGTTTTTTGACTATTCTTAGGTAA
The DNA here is from genome assembly GCA_025698465.1 of Gossypium longicalyx. Classification (NCBI taxonomy): domain Eukaryota; kingdom Viridiplantae; phylum Streptophyta; class Magnoliopsida; order Malvales; family Malvaceae; genus Gossypium; species Gossypium longicalyx. Next base: position 65,229,577 of record CM047001.1, on the reverse strand, counting down.
CGTCGACACAAAACCTTCAAGAGGGAAAGGAAAAACGAAAGTGATCGACGAGTAACCCAAAAACTCTGGTTTGTACATTTATGATTTGGAGCATCTACGCAAATCCAACAAGGAAGCTTTGAAAAAATACCAAAAGGACACTAAAAAGAATTTGGCAGAGGCCTTGCACATACTATGATCCAACCTGGTCATTCACGCCCAAGTTGCTACGCGTCCTCTCAATCTGAGTCAGGTGAACTTCAACTACTTATAGAATGTCATCGCTGAGTTCCTAAACTTCAATGTTTATAATCCTGAGGGTAAAGATTGGGAGAAGTTCTAGAGGGAATGGAGGCAATCAACCGACTTCTGCATCTCTAAAGAGCCAAAAATAAAGGAGGCAAATTTTGAAGAGTCTGATGCTCCTGAAGAAGTCCCCAAAAAACGTCCGCAGTCAAGAGTTCCTACTACACCTTTGACTAGCCTTTAGAGGAGGAAGATTGAAGACTTATTTTTTTGGGGTACTAAATGTAGTGACGTAAAAATTTAGCTTGGTCGCTAATTGTGGCGATTTAGTGAAAACTTAAAAACCGAAGTTTGATTTTAAAATAAGAGGGGAGTCGTCACCGATCCTTTTTATAGGTGTGATCGGGTAAAACAAAAGAAGACCAAGTTTAGGTCTACGTTAAAATCAGAGTAAAATAGGGACCGGGAGTCGGTTACGCGCGAGGAAGGTATTAGCACCCTTGCGACGCCCAAAATTGGTATCTTGTTAAACACGTGTTCTCTTGATTTTCAAAAATACGAGCTCAATGTAAGATTTAATCGTGGTCTGGTTAAAAAGACGAGAAACTTCAATTTTTTTGATTTTCGAAAAGGTCGTGCCGCTTTAACACGAGTCAATTGATGTTCACCCAACATAGCAATGAAATCGATGACTTAATGTTAAGTCGGTATGTTGCCTTGATTATTGAAATTAATTAGAAAACGAGAATAAAAATATTTCAAGATAAAAAAGGAAACTATATCGATGTTGAAATAAAATATGAACGAATAGGCTGAACTCGGAACAGACAAATAATAATAAGAGGTTAAAAATATATGAAGCAAATAATATATAAAACATTAACAACGTATATGTTATAACAATAACATAAAGCAAGAAACAACGGATATGATACTAAACATAATGATAATAGCAATAATGTAAACATGAAATAGTTATGAACATATATATATAACACATGATACTAGATTAAAAGTATATACAATATGTATTAAGAGTAAGAATAATTATAATAATAACGATAATAACAATAATAAAAGAAACAATGATAATGACGTATAAATATATATATAAATAAATATATAAGTAACAATAAGAATGAAAAATAATATACATAGTACTATAAAAAATATATATAACGTCAAAAATACTCGTATAATGTAGTTATAAAAATGAAATGCATTCGTAAGATAATGTATAAAGACGTAATATAGTATTTGGAATATACACATAATTTAGTATGTAAAACTAACTAATAGAATATATACATATATAGTATAAAAATGAATGTACATAATAATAAAATATGGTATTAAAAGCTTGTATACATACTAGTAAATATATACGTACATATAATATAATGGTAAGATAGTTATATAATACATACATACATAATAATAATAATAATAATAATAATAATAATAATAACTTAACATAGTATTTAGGAACATATATATGATATAAAATGTACATGGAAGAGTACAAGGAATATAACTAATACATTAAAAATATATACATATACTAGAAATTATAATGAAGTTAAAAATACACAATGATGTTAGAAATAAATATAAAAGATAAAGAACTAATAATATTAAAATATATGCAGAACAATATGTAAATTGTATACATAACATAGTTATAAAAGTGTGGTATTAAACATATATATAACATATATAAAAAATACATGTAATATGATACACAAATACATCAACTTCACAAACATAGACATAATACGAAAATATTAAATTAAAGTAGAAAGTGCTACTATATACAAATATACACATCTATATATAATGAAATATACACTAATATTATATAACATTAATACAAAAAATGGGGATATAATATAAAAGATAAATGTAACATAATAATAATATTAAAATAAAGTGATTAAGACAAATCTATAGATGTATACGTACATAATAATAAGTAATATGATATACAAAATTATACTAATAAAAAAGGGTATAAACTTATACATATAATGAAATATATGTGCTAATATCAATGATAATTATAAATAACATATACATAGTATGGTATAAAAAACATAGGTATATAAAGCATAGTACTAAAATATTCGTGTAATATATACGAGCATATACACGTGATAAAGTATTAAAATTTGTACATGATACATATAATAATATGATGTTAAGAATATACATATGAAATATAGTATTAAAGGTACGTATACATAGCATAAAAATGTATATATATAATATAGTACTAAAATATATGCATTATATATAAGAAATAATAATATTATGAACAACTAGTAGTAATATTTCATAAATATATATATACATACTAAAAATATACATAATAACATAAATAGTAATCAATATAATAATATTAAAACGAAAAAAAGTAAGAAAATGACTAAATGGAATTAAAATCAGAATTTTTGGGGCAAATTTATAATAAAAACAGAAAAGGGGGACTCATTCGAACACGCGCCGAACGTTGAGGGGCCAAAAAAGCAATTTCCCCAGCCTTTAAAACGCTACGCGTGGCCAGGGATTAAATTGAAAACCATAAAAAATTCTGGGGCCTAATTAAAACGTAAAAAAAACTTAATTGCAAAGGCTTGAAAAGGCGGAAGGGCTAAATGCGCAATTTACCCTTCCACTCAAAAACACGCGGATCTTGATGGGGCGGATCGGGTCGGGTCGGGCATGGCCAAAACGACGCCGTTTTGGGGCTTAAGTGCAGACCCCAAAACGACGTCGTTTTGGAGGGCTATATAAGGCCTAAAATAACCAAAAAAAAATCATTTGGTGAGAGGGAAAGAAAAAAAAAGTGAGAGGGAAGAGAGAAGGGAGAGAGAAGGGAGGGGGGAAGGGTTCCGGCCAGGGGGGTGCTCCGGTCCGATCGCCGGACCGTCGCCGACGCGCGCGGTGGCCGGAAAAGGTAAAAAAATTTGTTTTTTTTTGTTATATTTTTTCTGTATTATACTCTTATATATTTGGTGATTTTTTGATATTTATACGAAAAAAAGATCTCAAAATAGTATCTAAAACGAAGAAAATCACATTGGTCTTTTGCCCTTTTGATTCCTCAATTTCTGGTATCTTTTCTTTGATTTGATGATGTATTGTATTTAAATGTAGATGAAAGTAATATTTGCTAAAAGATCAAATGGTTTTTTTTGTATTTTGATTAAACTTCCGAAGAGAAAAAAACAAAAAAAAAGAAGAAGAACCCCCAATGGTCTATTCCTTTGGGCTTTTATAGCCCGTTTTCCACACTGTTTGTTTCTCTTCTGATTGCTATTGCGTGCTTCCTTTCACTTCGCAGGGTATGGGCACGGTGGAGCAGGTGGCCGGTGCTGGTGTCAGAGGGCAGGTGGGGGTAGGTTCGGCGCAAGTGGGAAGGGAATAGGGGGCTAGGGTTTGGTGGGATTTGGGCTGCTGTAATTGGGTTTCGGGATTTAATGTATTTGGGGTTTTGTGTAATTGGGCTAGCTTAGGTGGGCTTGGGGTGTTCAGGGGTTATTAAATGGGCCATCCGAGTTTAATTGTAATTGGGCTGAGTAATTTATGAACGGCCCAAAATTGGCCTATAACAACTGCCCCTCTTTGCTCATTATCGTGTAACGGGAATAGAGCAAAGACAAAATGAAAGGCCAATTTTGCCCCGTCTTGTCGAATCTTGACTTCTTTGGTGCTCTTCTTGTTCAGATAGTTTCCTTCCAGCCCATCTTGTAACTTTGGTTCAATCCATTGCATCTTCTGATATACGCTTTGTAACTTTGGTCTACCCTAATGTAGCTTCAAGGATATAAGATTTGTAGCTCGACCGCTTTCATCAGAATAACTCGGAAAGATAAGATCTCTGACTTCAATCTGCTCTTCTATTGCTTGATCGAGGTAAGGTTTGTGATCTTCTTTTCTGTAACTTTAGAAAGGTAGGATCTGATATCCTCGATCAGCTCCACTGCAACTTCAGGGAGACAAAGTCTGGTGTTTTCAATCAGCTCCAATCTTTATTCTTTACTCGGCATGTGATCCTGAGCTCAACTCATTTCTCGCAATATGAATTGATTCTTCAAAAACAGTCATTAAGAAACAGAAATTGATTGATTTTGATTTTTTTTTTTGAGATGTACAAATTGAAAAGCAGAAATCAAAAGGCAGAAATTGAAAATAGCTCAGCACATGAGCCAAGGCTCAACTCACTTCTCGCAATATGAGTTGACTCTTTAAAAACAGACATTAAAAATAGAAATTGAAAATAGCTCAGCACGTGAGCCAAGGCTCCTCACTTCTCGCAATATGAGTTGACTCTTTAAAAACAGACATTAAAAACAGAAATTGAAAATAGCTCAGCACGTGAGCCAAGGCTCAACTCACTTCCCGCAATATGAGTTGGTTTTTGAAAAACATAAATTAAAAGGCTCAACTCACTTCTCGCAATACGAGTTGATTTTAAAAGCAGAATTTGTAAAGTATAAATTGAAAATACCTCAGCGTGCCCCGAGGCTCAACTCATCTCTCGCAATATGAGTTGATTTTTTGAAAAACAAGAATTGAAAATACCTCAGCGTGCCCCGAGGCTCAACTCACCTCTCGCAATATGAGTTGATTTTTTTGAAAAGAAAATTAAAAACAGAATTTGAAAAACTGACTTTGAAGATAACTCGGCATGCGACCCGAGGCTCAACTCACCTCTCGCAATATGAGTTGATTTTTGAAAATACAAATTGAAAATACCTCAGCGTGTCCTGAGGCTTAACTTACCTCTCGCAATATGAGTTGATTTTTGAAAATAAAAGATCAAAATGCCAAAACCTGTCATCTGGTGGAACTCAGGTGTCTTTTCCTTTGATTCAATGTAGTTATTATCATATCTTCTTGCCCTGCTGGAGTATCTGTATGTGCCATGCATGATGCTATCATGATATGCACATGATGGTCTTAAACGCCTTTATGCCTACATGATTATGCTATGCGCCTAGGGCTTGATTGTCATATGTCCTTTTTCCGTCATGATTTTTGATGATCTGCGTTCATTGTTTTGATTCTTGACTTTCTCTTCAGGCCCTGTGCCCGTCCTCAAGTTCCACGAGTAATCAACGTTTCTCAAATATCATTCTTTTGCCCCCGGTTGAACTTTGTCCTTGCTTTGAGGCTCTTGTACTTATCAAATTGTTATCCGGGTAATTCTTAACATTTCTCTTGTTTAGAGTATGTCATTTCACTATTTATCATGTAAATAAACATATAATGAGATGCATGAAAATTGTCAGGTAAGGACAAAAGGATACCTCACATTTATTCATTTCAAATGTAGCAAACAAAGAAAGTCAATTAATCGATAATAAAAAAATGTCATAAAGAGAAAAGGGATCGCATTCAACAGATACAAATGCTCTAGATATTCAACGCATGAACTCTTCCACGTTCCTCAATCAAGAATCTTTTCGAGGATGGCTTCTTACGTAGAAGATTTCGAGCTTTCAGAATTGCTTCAAATAACTGTAGCCTCTCTATTTGACCCACCGTTCAAAACGCCTTGTTTTTTTTAAGCCAGTGCTTGCTTAATTAGAACGCCCTTTTGGGTTTTCATTCTAATCTTTTGTGTTAATCAAGACGCCCTTTTCGGGTTTTCACCTTGATCTTTTTTTTCTTTTTTTTTAGGCATAATATTTCTTCACAGCATCTGAATTCACTGGATTAGGTAACTCCTTCCCATCCATCTCAGTGAGAATCAAAGCTCCGCCTGAGAAAGCCTTCTTCACAACGTATGGTCCCTCCCAATTTGGTGCCCATTTTCCTCGCAAGTCTTTTTGTATTGGGAGAATCTTTCTCAGCACGAGTTCTCCTTCATGGAATTCTCTTGGCCGTACTTTCTTGTCATGGGCTGCGATCATTCTCTTCTGGTACATCTGTCCGTGACAAATTGCCTTCAGGTTTAGCTGGTCATATCGAGCTTGAACCCACTCTGCTTCCTCTAATTTGGACTCTATTAAGACTCGTAGAGAAGGGATCTCAACTTCGATAGGTAGCACAGCTTCCATTCCATAGACCAGAGAGAAAGGAGTTGTACCCGTAGATGTCCGTACAGATGTGCGATATGCATACAAAGCAAATGGTAGCTTCGTGCGGTCTTTATATGTCTCGGTCATTTTCCCAATGATCTTCTTGATGTTTTTATTCGCTGCTTCAACGGCCCCATTCATCTTTGGGCGATAGGGCGAGGAGTTATGATGCTTTATTTGAAATTGCTCACACACTTTTTTCATCATCTTGTTGTTCAGATTCAAGGCGTTATCTGAAATGATTCTCTCAGGCAAACCATATCGATAAATGATTTCTTTTTCAAAACTCTGCAGATCGCGATCTTCTTCACATTGGCAAACGAAGCGGCTTCTATCCATTTTGTGAAGTAATCAATAACCACAAAAATGAATCGGTGTCCATTAGAGGCTTTTGGGAAAATTAGCCCTATAACATCCATGCCCCACATAGAAAAAGGCCACGGAGAAGTCATGACATGAAGGGGCGAAGGGGCTGCATGGATTTTATCGCCGTAAATTTGGCATTTGTGGCATTTTCTCGCAAAACTAATACAATCACTTTCCATCGTCAACCAAGAGTAACCAAGTCTCATAATCTTCCCGGCCATAGTGAAACCATTGGCATGTGTCCCTGAGACTCCTCATGGACATCTTCGAGTATTTTCCGGCTTCGACGGCGGCGTCACACATCTCAAGAGCACTGATCTTTTCCTCTTTTGTACAGGATGTCCCCATCAAGACAAATCCGCCGCCATCCTTCCGATTGTTCTTTTGTCGTTCTCATTTGCTTGTTCGGGATACCTTTGATTCTTGATATATTCTAAGACATCATGGAACCACACGATCATCCATCCGCTCTTTTTCAATCTTTGAAACAATGTCTTTGGGACTTCATATATGCTCATTTGAAGAGGCATTATCTATGTTTCTTTGTTTGCTTTGAACATTGAAGCCAAAGTGGCTAGGGCATCAGCCAATTGGTTTTCTTCTCGTGGGAAGTAATTAAAAGTTATTTCTTTGAATTCTTTAATCAGTCCCCTGCCACTATCATTTGTATCGAGTAATTTGAATCTCTCACTTCCCAATCTCCACGGATTTGGTATATCACCAATCTTTGAGTCTCCATATACCTCTAAAGTTTTGATGTTTTGTTCAATAGCCGCACGAAGTCCCATGATCTGAGCCTCATACTCTGCTATGTTGTTGGTACAGAAGAAATTCAGCCTGGCAGTGAACGGGTAATGGTTCCCTTCTAGCGATACCAAGACTGCTCCGATCTCATGCCCCAATACATTTGATGCACCATCAAAGCTCATCTTCCATGGCTTCTCATTTGATGACTCGGATTCCTTTTTTGTGATGCACATTAAGTCTTCATCTGGGAAATCGAATCTCAAGGGCTCATACTCCTCTGTCGTTTGAGCCGCTAAGAAATCCGCTGTTGCACTTCCCTTTATCGACTTTTGACTCACATAGACGATATCGTACTCCGATAATAAGATTTGCCATCTTGCCATTCTTCCTAAGAGTGCAGGCGATTCCATCATGTATATTATTGGATCCAGCTTCGAGATTAATCACGTCGTATGATACAACATATATTGCCTGAGTCTCCGAGCTACCCAAACCAGAGCGCAACAGTATTTTTCAATGGACGAATACTTTACCTCGTATTCAGTAAACTTTTTGCTGAGGTAGTAAATCGTCTTTTCTTTCTTTCCTAACTCATCGTGTTGCCCTAGTACGCAACCCATTGAATTCTCAAACACAGTCAAATACAATATCAGTGGTCTTCCCGGAATTGGTGGTACTAGTACTGAAGGACTAGCCAAATACTGTTTTATCTTATCAAAGGCCACCCGGCATTCTTCGTTCCATTCTCCCAGATTATATTTTCGGAGAAGCCGAAAGATCGAATCACACTGGTTGGTAAGTTGAGCGATGAATCGGGCGATGTAGTTTAACCTTCCTAAAAATCCTCTGACTTCTTTTTGCGTGTGCGGAGGTGGTAACCCTTGAATGGCTTTTATTTTATCTGGATCAACTTTAATACCTCTTTCGCTGATGATGAAGCCTAGCAATTTTCCCGAGATAGCCCCAAACGTACATTTGGCCGGATTGAGCTTTAGCTGGAACTTTCTCAATCTATCGAACAACTTCTTCAAGTTCACTACATGCTCTTCTTCCCCTCGGGATTTAGCAATCATATCATCGACGTAGACCTCTATTTCTTTATGCGTCATGTCATGGAATAACGTTACCATAGCCCTCTGATATGTTGCCCCGGCATTCTTCAATCCGAACGGCATTACCTTGTAGCAGAATGTTCTTCACATCGTTATGAAGGTAGTTTTCTCCATATCTTCTGGAGCCATATTTATTTGATTATAACCCGAGAATCCATCCATAAACGAAAACAATTAATGCTTGGCTGTGTTATCCACCAATGTATCGATGTGTGGCAAAGGAAAATTATCTTTTGGACTTGCTCGATTCAGGTCGCGGTAATCTATGCACATTCGTACTTTGCCGTCTTTCTTTGGTACCGGGACTATGTTAGCCACCCACTCAGGATATTTGGAGGCTTGTAGGAAACCAGCGTCAAATTGCTTCTTGACTTCCTCTTTTATTTTCAACAACATCTCAGGTCTCATCCGTCTTAGCTTTTGTTGAATGGGTTTGCATTCTGGCTTTAATGGGAGTTTATGGACCACCACATCTTCATCCAATCTTGGCATGTCCTGATATGACCATGCGAATACATCTTTGTACTCACTGAGCAAAGCAATCAAATTATGTCTGGTGTCCCCCGAAATAGAGGTTCCAATCTTCACTTCTTGCTTCCTTTCTTTAGTTCCCAAATTTACTGTTTCAACAGATTCTTGATGAGGCAAAATCTGTTTATCCTATTGTTCCACCATTCTTAGCAAGTCAGGAGACGAGACATAGTCTTCAGCATTTTCTTTGCTTCAAATTCTCCTAAACAAACAGCCTTCTCAAAATCGATTTTAAGACTCGTAACGGGTTCGTTCATGCCGTTGATATCTGAGCACCTGAAAGTTGAATGGAACAGGAAACTATAGAGGGGCATCCAAGCATTGGAACCAAGACGAAATGTTATGGCATGACATGAGGTATATGTAAGGATAGGCTATGAAATGAGAAAATGATTATGAAATTAGTGATAATGCGAAAGATTGTGACAAAATGCATCTTCATTGATATTCATTTGAATGATAAATAGTGAATGCAAACTCTTACAAAAGAATTCTATTATATCTAAGGACACAATAGAGGGTTAATGTTTGAGCATTACTCTAAAGACTTATAAACTACAAGAAGGTCTTCAGCAGTCTAATTGTTCAACATGAAGCCCGGGGGACAAGGGCGTATCCTTGAGATGTCTTTACTTGCGCCATCTCCTTTGTCAATGACATTTATACTGACATTCCGGAGACCCCTTTCAATGATTAACAGTGTGCTTCGTGTATTGTCTTGTTCGGGGTACATCGTTCCTGCAGACGTAAATGTTTTTGACAAAGGAGGGTATGCTATAGACTCTCATTCTATTTCCCGGCCTAAGGTTCTTGCGATCTTTTTTTCCTGATCCTTCTTCCATTGTCTCCTTCTTTGACATATGTCCGACTGAAAACCTAAACCGTATCTGGCCTTGTGGTGCACTGGTTTCAGAGCCTTGACTATTCCTTGCAGATATCTCTCCTAAACCTCTTCTTGCTCGAGCCCCCTTCCTACTGACCAACAACGACACCCATTTTGGTATTTCTTGACGGGTTTGAGTACAGAATTCTGTTTTCCTCGGCGGCGAAGGTGGTAATCGACAAATTCAAGGGATCGAAAGGAACATTCCACACAGCATCTTTATTTACTTCAATGTATGGTGCGTCAAGAGAAATAGATGCTACAATGTCTTCTTCTCCTCGACGGTGACCAAACGACCATCCATAATAAATTTCACCTTTTGGTGGAGGGATGATGGGACGGCTCCGTGAGAATGGATCCAGGGTCTTCCCAAGAGGCAATTGTATGACGGTGTAATGTCCATAACTTGAAATTTAACATCGTATATATACGGGCCCACTTCCAGAGGTATATCAATCTTTCCCATAACTTCACGCATTGTCCCATCAAATGCCCTTACCGTGGAGTGACAGGGCCTTAAATAGGACAGATCCATTGGAATTCTGGAAAGTGTGGCCAGAGGCATAACGTTGAGTGCCGACCCATTGTCGATGAGCACATTCGGTATTATGTAGCCTTTGCAGCGAGTCGTAATATGCAGTGCCTTCACTGAGTCTCTACTGTTTGGCGGTATCTCATTGTCACTAAAAGAAATGAAATTATCCGCATTCAAATTATTTACCCACCGATCAAGCTTCTCAACAGATATGTTGTTTGCTACGTAAGCTTGATTTAGCACCTTCAGCAGAGCGTTCCGGTGTGGCTCTGAGTTTAACAGTAGAGATAGGACTGAGATTCGCGCTGACTGCTTATTTAACTGTTCCACCACATTGTATTCACTGTGCTTGATAAATTTCAAGAATTCCTGTGCTTCCTACTCATCCACAGGCTTTTTAGTTTCTTGTACGGGTGGAATTTCCTGCTCGACTTCGGCCTCATTCATCACTGCCTTTCCTTTTTGTTTCAAGTCACTATTTTTCTTTGCTGATTCGACTTCTTTAGAATAGCACCGCCCACTTCGGGTAAAATGACCTACCTCTCCAACATCTCCAGTCGTGGCTTCGGACTTTCCACCTTCCGGTATGATGATATTGATATCATATTTCCATGGTACGGCTTTGTCGTCCTTGTAGGGGAAGGGAGATGGTACTTCAATGATTATCTTCGATTTTACCAGCTCCTTCTTCGCATCGTAATAAATTATTAATGGTCAGTCGGCGCTACATGGGAAACCTGATGATTGATTGTCGGAGGCGCATATTTCTCATCTATCGGTCTCTTCGCTTTTATAAAAGATCTCGATCTCCTTATTATCCATCATATTTTGCAGCAATCTCCTGAACTCTTCGCAGGACTAAATGTTGTGCCCTTCAATACTATAGAATCTGCAAAAAACTTTGACCTTTTGCAATTTTTCCTTCGAACACTCTGTTAGGACGACAAAGCAAACCCTTTTCAACTAGTACCTCCCAGATTTTCTGCAGAGGTGCTCTTATTTCAGAAACTCATCTTCTACTTTGTCGTTTGTCCTCCTCTCCCACTGCACTCACATTTCCTTCGGTGTGGTTTGGGAATGGGTTCCGGCCAGCATTGCCAAGCACCATCAAATCGCAGAATGCCCGCGTCGATGAGTCCTTGAACTCTCCTTTTGAAGGCCAGACAGTTTTCCGTAGAGTGCCCCTGGTTCCCGGCATAGTATGCACAACTAGCATTTGGATCGTACCATTTCGAGTACGGGGGTTTCAGGGGTGCCATGTAATGAGGAGAAATCAATTGTTTCTCCAAAAGTTTTGGGTACAATTCTCCATACGCCACAGGAATAGGAGTAAATTGTGGTCTCTCGGGGTTAGGCCTTGCTGGTCTTGGTTCGTTTCTGGGCTGGTTTTGAGCGGGTACCGTGTTTTGTGGGAATGTGGTGACGGGTCTTTGGTGGTTCGTGGCGTATACGGGGTAGGAAGGAGGTGGTGCTTGGTAGTACGGGGTTTGAGGGGGATAATAGAAATTCAAAAGTGGATAGTTTCGAGGTCGGGGTTGGTTTGGATACGGATTAGGGGTATAACGGCTTCCCATTCCCACCATATGGGCTTACGGTTCTTTCTTTTCATGGGTCTTTGTCCTTCTTGAACTTTACGAACCTTCCATCCTCCCACTTACGATGGCACCCTCAATAAGTTCTCTCGGATATTACGATATCCAGAAAAATCCTTCGTAGCACTTCCCACTAGTTTGTCATAAAGCGGCGCCTTTAAGGTGTTGATAAAGAAACGGTTATCTCGTTTTTGTTAGTGGGGTTCCACTTGGGCCGAGGCGTCCCTCCATCTCTGCAAGATCTTGTCTAAAAGTCTCTCGACGGCTTTTTCTCCATCATTTGCAAGGTCATCCGGTCTGGCACCATATCCGATACATGCTTCTACTGCTCACAAAATGCTGATGCCAAATCCTTCCAAGATCGGATCTTTTCCCTACTAAGCTGGTTGTACCACCGAAGAGCCGATCCTATTAGACTATCTTGAAAACAATGTACGAGTAGTTTGTCTTCATTCACATAGCCGATCATCTTCCGGCAAAACATGATGAGATGCGCTTTTGGGCATCTTGTCCCATCGTACTTTTCAAAATCCGGTACCTTAAACTTCGGAGGTAAAATTAGATCGGGTACCAAACTGAGTTCTTTAGCACCTAGTGCCGAGAAGACTTCAGTGCCTTCGATTGCTTTAAGTCTTTCCTCCAATCTCTTATACTTCTCTTGAGCCTCGTGATCCTCCATTCTCAACCTGGCTATTTCCACTGGATCGTCCAAATCTGGAATAATTGGATTGGTAGGATTAGCCCCAGGATTTGATATGAATATTCTTTGCCCTAAATGAGCAGGTGGCACCGGCCGTTGCTCTGGGTCTGTGGGTTCCCTTTGGGTGTACCCTCTTTGTGCTGCATGGGCGTGTGGCGGAGTGAATCTGGGGGGATAGAGTGGGTCTTGATTGTGATTAACTCTTGAGCGAGGTTCCTCGATGTCAAGGCTCTGCATGGGTCATTTTCCTTTAACTAAAGCTGACATCATCTCCATCATCTTGTTCATTTGATCTTTCTGTTCGAGCGATTCTTCTCGTGATCTCACCATTAAGTCTCTCGTCTCTTGCTGTGATCTAGCCAACTGTTCTTGTAATTTTTTTTGGATTCTTTCCATTCTTTCAATCATTTCATTGAATTCAGCCTCCATTGTTCTAGCTTGTCAACGCGTTCTATACGAGTGGCATGGTTCCAGATTTGAAGTATTGCAACTGCGCATTATATGATCCTAACCTTAGTGAATGATTATGGAATATGCAATGAATGAGATGAATGCATGACAAATAAATGTTGAATAAGTGACGAATGAATGTTAGTTATGAATAAATATGCAAGAATTTGGTGTTGACTTCAAGATAGCCCCTATTTAGGCATTTCATTCATCAAAAGAGTTCATTACAAAAACATTTTGTCGTTTTGATTTGGCTATTACACGAACTTTCTAGCTATATCGCTATGTTTTTTTATTTACTCTAAGAATTTCGATATGCTCGATCGTTGACTCGGGAGGAATTGGCTGCTGAGATCCTCTGCTTCATCTGATAATTGTACCATGTGTATGGCTGCTTCATGGATTTTGTTGATCAAGAAGCCAAGTTGCATTTCTCTTTCTTGGAGGTCCGTTTTATAAGCGTAGACATCTCTATCGTATTGTTCGTTCTTTTCTTCCAAGGCTTTTAAGAGGCTATCCAATTGTTGCTGACGATCTTGCAGTATGTCTTCTAAATCTCGTATCCTTTCTTTTAGTTCTTGAAATTTAGATCGACTAGTCATTACCTCAGCAGACACGGCTTCATATTCTACGTTCTTCTTCCTTAGCTCCATCATAGTCCGTGTGGCCTTTTCCTCTTCCTTTTTCGCTTTTCCCTTCCAGAACTCCATTCCCCCTTTGATGTTGCTTTTTTCCTCTTTCCATTCCGATGATGATTTACCCAACCCGCTATTCTTGATAGTGACTCTCAATTTCTTGTTTTCCAGATGAAGGTCCCTTAAATCATTTCTTACAATTTCTACTTCCTTTTGCACTTTCTCGATTTTAGACCTTTCAATCTGAACATCAATTTTTAACTGGTAGTTTTAATCTTGCAGAGCACTGAGATCCCTTGACATCTTGGTCTTTTCGCATTCAAACTCTTGCCTTGCCATTTCTAACTCGGATGGCAATTCCTTTAGGAAGGATTACGAAAAGCGCAACTCATTGTGAAACTTTGCGACTATTTATCCGCCTTATCCTCCATACGTTATAATCTTGAGTGAGAGTATCAGCATACAGGGCCAACTCCACCAGATGAATTTTCTTCCAAGATTTTACAGTGTCTCGGACCCTCTTCATGTATCCCTCACCCGTAAAAACGAACTCGAACTGTGCTAACCCTCCAGTGGCGGGTATGAACTGTCGCGAAGAAAATTACCTTTGGACTAATAGCGGGGCATAGCCAACTCCTCCCCATAAACCAAGTAGTGGCACCCAGTCTTGATCTCCTACCTTGTATAACAGAACTGACGGGCGTATCCACGGTGCTCTCCATGTTATATCCTCGCGAAGGTTTTGGCGAGACTCAATGTTGCTCGGTGACTTCCTTGGGCCATTCTTTCTTGAGATAGGCTTCTAATGGGGCAAATGTTTTTGAAAACATGTGGAACGGAGTGCGCTCTACTTTCCAGAAATGACTTAAAATCCAAACATTGAGCAACTGCGCGCATCCAATAAATCGTCCTTCCCCTTTTCTTCGACAACTACTCAGGGATCTGAAGGTCTCGGCTAGGATAATCGGGACAGGATTGACTCCTTGTTTTAATCTTTCAAAGAAATTAACTACTGCGACTTCAAGATATCCGAGAACTTTCGGGAAGATGATCAAACCGTAGATAGCCAAAGCGAATAGATTCACCCTTTTCATCATGTCAGGATGGTTCAGAACCAAATCTCGTAGGGAAGACCATGGAATACAAATGGTTTCATTCTTCTTCTTTATCTGCTTTTCGGCTCACGCGTCAGTCATGTCTGCCAACCTCACTAGCTTCTTCTTGAAGGTCATTAGCTTAGGCTCCTTCACATATATCTTATAGAGCTGCACATTATCAATACGAAGCAAAGCAGTATACTCCTCTATAGTTGGGGTCATGTCTTCCTGATTGAAAGTAAAACATTGGTAGGCCGGATCCCAAAACCTGATCATGGCTTGAATCAAACACTCATTTATGTT
Organism: Gossypium longicalyx; assembly: GCA_025698465.1. NCBI lineage: Eukaryota > Viridiplantae > Streptophyta > Magnoliopsida > Malvales > Malvaceae > Gossypium > Gossypium longicalyx. Next base: position 65,214,315 of record CM047001.1, on the reverse strand, counting down.
TATAGCGATCAAGTGGGCTATATCACCGTACTTCTCAATGAATATACCTTTAATGTCTGAGTCCCACTGATTCCAAATTCGAACCAAGTCTTCAAGGTTATTCTGGCGAACATTGACCGTTACGTGCTCAGGCAGATTGGCGAAACATCCCTCCACTAGACTATCCCATTTTTCCTTCTGAGTTCTTAGAGACCAGTCCCAAACCACGGCATTCTTCTTGACTGTTTGTATAATTGACTCTTCCATTAGAAGCCCTTTTTTGGCTACTAATCTTTAATCAACACCTTCCTAATGTGATGCCTACAATGCATGATGAGAAAAACAATAAGGCAATGACAAACAACCTTGATTAGTAATTAAATACAGGCAAAAAAATATAGAAAATTCAAATAAGTCGAACTAGTTTATTGAACAGACCCAATCCTCTTTGTATAGGAAGTGAAAATGCAAAAGGTAAGAGGCGTTCCTCCCGTGCACTTATTTTGGTGACCATTAACGGACAGAGGTTCGGCATGGCTCTAATTAGGTGGCTCGTACGGTTTACTATATGTGGTTTCGGTTCTAGACAGGTACTTGAATTGTTCGTACTATCGTCTATTAAGACTAGTACGAAGCCTCAGTCGTAGCCTATCACAGGCTCACGAGTTCAATTCGAAGGATTACATTTACTTATGCCTATGCGGAAGGACAAGTTAACTCACGAAAGCATAAGTCATATGTAACCCGAAAGTATTCACTAGCCTGTGTGGAGGGACGAGTTAACTCACGAAGACGTAGCGTTTACTTTCACTTAAACGGACGGAGCCCGGGTAGAGAGCTCATGTTTATGCAAAATGCAAGTGCACGGTGTGTAGGGAGAAACTCACAAAACTTTACGTTTATTTAAAAACTAAACCTAAACCAAAACTAAAACCATAAAAATTTAAAGCCGAAAAATAGAACAGACGAAATGAGTTAGAAAAACATTTACAACATAATGCGAATGCATGACATTTTGAAAACACGATTTGAAGATCACGGCTAAATATTAATTTGAACAAGGAACTTGAAAATTTTGACAACGCGAGCTTAATTCCAGACACGACTCTCAAAAAGGATCCCCAGTGGAGTCGCTAGCTGTAGCGACGTAAAAATTTAGCTTTGTCGCTAATTGTGGCGATTTAGTGAAAACTTGAAAACCGAAGTTTGATTTTAAAATAAGAGGGGAGTCGCCACCGATCCTTTTTATAGGTGTGATCGGGCACTTTAGAATTTTATTTTTAAAACAAAAAAAGACCAAGTTTAGGTCTACGTTAAAATCAGAGTAAAATAGGGTCCGGGAGTCGGTTACGCGCGAGGAAGGTATTAGCACCCTTGCGACGCCCAAAATTGGTATCTTGTTAAACACGTGTTGTCTTGATTTTCAAAAATACGAGCTCAATGTAAGATTTAATCGCGGTCCGGTTGAAAAGACGAGAAACTTCAATTTTTTTTATTTTCGAAAAGGTCGTGCCGCTTTAACACGAGTCAATTGATGTTCACCCAACATAGCGATGAAACTGATGACTTAATGTTAAGTCGGTATGTTGCCTTGATTATTGAAATTAATTAGAAAACGAGAATGAAAATATTTCAAGATAAAAAAAGAAACTATATCGATGTTGAAATAAAATATGAACGAATAAGCTGAACTCGGAACAGACAAATAATAATAATAGGTTAAAAATATATGAAGCAAATAATATATAAAACATTAACAACGTATATGTTATAACAATAACATAAAGCAAGAAACAACGGATATGATACTAAACATAATGATAATAGCAATAATGTAAACATGAAATAGTTATGAACATATATATAAAACACATGATACTAGATTAAAAGTATATACAGTATGTATTAATAGTAAGAATAATTATAATAATAACGATAATAACAATAATAAAAGAAACAATGATAATGACGTATAAATATATATATAAATAAATATATAAGTAACAATAAGAATGAAAAATAATATACATAGTACTATAAAATATATATATAACGTCAAAAATACTCGTATAATGTAGTTATAAAAATGAAATGCATTCGTAAGATAATGTATAAAGACGTAATATAGTATTTGGAATATACACATAATTTAGTATGTAAAACTAACTAATAGAATATATACATATATAGTATAAAAATGAATGTACATAATAATAAAATATGGTATTAAAAGCTTGTATACATACTAGTAAATATATACGTACATATAATATAATGGTAAGATAGTTATATAATACATACATAATAATAATAATAATAATAATAATAATAATAATAATAATAATAATAATAATAATAATAATAATAATAACTTAACATAGTATTTAGGAACATATATATGATATAAAATGTACATGGAAGAGTACAAGGAATATAACTAATACATTAAAAATATATACATATACTAGAAATTATAATGAAGTTAAAAATACACAATGATGTTAGAAATAAATATAAAAGATAAAGAACTAATAATATTAAAATATATGCAGAACAATATGTAAATTGTATACATAACATAGTTATAAAAGTGTGGTATTAAACATATATATAACGTATATAAAAAATACATGTAATATGATACACAAATACATCAACTTCACAAACATAGACATAATACTGAAAATATTAAATTAAAGTAGAAAGTGCTACTATATACAAATATACACATCTATATATAATGAAATATACACTAATATTATATAACATTAATACAAAAAATGGGGACATAATATAAAAGATAAATGTAACATAATAATAATATTAAAATAAAGTGATTAAGCCAAATCTATAGATGTATACGTACATAATAATAAGTAATATGATATACAAAATTATACTAATAAAAAAGGGTATAAACTTATACATATAATGAAATATATGTGCTAATATCAATGATAATTATAAATAACATATACATAGTATGGTATAAAAAACATAGGTATATAAAGCATAGTACTAAAATATTCGTGTAATATATACGAGCATATACACGTGATAAAGTATTAAAATTTGTACATGATACATATAATAATATGATGTTAAGAATATACATATGAAATATAGTATTAAAGGTACGTATACATAGCATAAAAATGTATATATATAATATAATACTAAAATATATGCATTATATATAAGAAATAATAATATTATGAACAACTAGTAGTAATATTTCATAAATATATATATACATACTAAAAATATACATAATAACATAAATAGTAATCAATATAATAATATTAAAACGAAAAAAAGTAAGAAAAGGACTAAATGGAATTAAAATCAGAATTTTTGGGGCAACTTTATAATAAAAACAGAAAAGGGGGACACATTCAAACACGCGCCGAACGTTGAGGGACCAAAAAAGCAATTTCCCCAGCCTTTAAAACGCTGCGCGTGGCCAGGGATTAAATTGAAAACCATAAAAAATTTTGGGGCCTAATTAAAACGTAAAAAAAACTTAATTGGAAAGGCTTGAAAAGGCGGAAGGGCTAACTGTGCAATTTACCCTTCCGCTCAAAAACATGCGGATCTTGATGGGGCGGATCGGGTCGGGTCGGGCATGGCCAAAACGACGTCGTTTTGGAGGGCTATATAAGGCCTAAAATAACTAAAAAAAATCATTTGGTGAGAGGGAAAGAACAAAAAAGAGAGAGGGAAGAGAGAAGGGAGAGAGAAGGGAGGGGGGAAGGGTTCCGGCCAGGGGGTGCTCCGGTCCGATCGCTAGACCGTCAGCGGCCGTGCGTGGCCACACACACCGTCGTGGTGGGTAGAAAAGGTAAAAAAATTGTTTTTTTTTGTTATATTTTTTTGTATTATACTCTTATATATTTGGTGATTTTTTGATATTTATGCGAAAAAAAGATCTCAAAACAGTATCTAAAACGAAGAAAATCACCTTGGTCTTTTGCCCTTTTGATTCCTCAATTTCTGGTATCTTTTCTTTGATTTGATGATGTATTGTATTTAAATGTAGATGAAAGTAATATTTGCTAAAAGATCAAATGGTTTTCTTTGTATTTTGATTAAACTTCCGAAGAGAAAAAAACAAAAAAAAGAAGAAGAACCCCCAATGGTCTATTCCTTTGGGCTTTTATAGCCCGTTTTCTACACTGTTTGTTTCTCTTCTGATCGCTATTGCGTGCTTCCTTTCACTTCGCAGGTATGGGCACGGTGGAGCAGGTGGCCGGTGCTGGTGTCAGAGGGCAGGTGGGGGTAGGTTCGGCGCAAGTGGGAAGGGAATAGAGGGCTAAGGTTTAGTGGGATTTGGGCTGCTGTAATTGGGTTTCGGGATTTAATGTATTTGGGGTTTTGTGTAATTGGGCTAGCTTAGGTGGGCTTGGGGTGTTCAGGGGTTATTAAATGGGCCATCCGGGTTTAATTGTAATTGGGCTGAGTAATTTATGAACGGCCCAAAATTGGCCTATAACGCTAAATTTTTATGTTCAGCTTGTATCTTTTTCCTTCTCTTATCAATAGAATTATCTCTTTTTTTTTTCTTTCCAACTAGACTCACCTTCTTCAATACTAACAGTGTGTCAGAGTATTCGTCATTACTAATTTTTTTAACTTACCTGAGGGGCTAAGCTAGGTCTGGCGTATCATGCATACAGGGTTGACTTTATCTCAACTTCCAGAGGATCAACTAAATTGAAAGCTCTTATACCAATTAAATTGTAACACCCTATACCCAACCCGATTTACCAAACTTGGATATAGGATGCCATAATACTTAAATACTTAACAAAAATTTTATAACTGGCGAAAACCATACTGAACATACTTTTTAATTTTTTTTTCTAAATCAAAATATTTTGAAGGAAACGTTTATTAATTACAGCAGATTCTCAAAAGCAATATAAGACATTACAACTTATACACATTCTTGGTGGATAACTATATGCCAATCTCTATACTTGGCCACCTTATAGACATTCCGCCTGATTGGTGGATCCCAAACTTCACACCATATTACGGATCCTATTTCACAATCTCTTCGAAGATAGAAGTTGGATACATTTTTCAAAATGATATACATATGGATACTACTCTTGGCGGATTCTTATATTGGCTTTGGTGGCTGCCAGGATGTCCATCACACTGTATCTTTAAGTCAATCCAGACAACATACTTATTCTAATGAATGCAATATTTTAGATCATCCGTAATATTTTAGATAATCCAAAATAATCTCAAATGACTTCAATACATAACATGAGAATTCCCAAGTTTGGTAGACATTTACACCACCCTTAATTCTAGATACGCCAAGCTTTTTGTCCTAGCAGATTGCAAATAGTGGGTTCATCAGTCAGGTATACTACCGAGAATTCTTTTAAAAAATTCCTCAAAGGCATACCTAGATCTCGCTACAAAGATATTACAGAATTCACCTTATAGGCTTTCTAGAATACTCACCACGAGGGCTTCCCAAATAACCTTGCCACTATGGCTTCCCAAATGATATGCCACATAGGCTTTTCAAATAATTCACCATAAGGGCTTTACAGATAACTCGTCACAAAGGCTTTACAGATAACTCGTCACAAAGTCTTTACAGATAACTTGCCACAAAGGCTTCAATTTGGTTTGCCACCAAGGCACCACACAAACTGTCGTGTTTGACGATATGAATTTGCCTAAACTCAACATCACTTAAATTTTTCCCATCATCGCCCTCGGGACACGCAAAAACCCTAGTAGACAAAAAAAAGCTCATCCGCTATTTCCAAAATGTGTCATGGCCATGGTCTTTTCACATATCTTCCACACTGGGCTTTTCTTGTGTTTACTGTCCCGGTGAACCTCGTGTTTAATCCCAACGGACTATATTTTCTTCATATTGGCCTTCATGTTTACTATCCTGGCAGACACCATCAAAGCACTACCGTATGGTTTATTATCATATCACATATTTTCCCGACACTCCGCCCAAACCCCATTATCACTAACAATATTTTGTCATGCATCACTTAAATAACATAATGGACACATTTACATAGATTTCACTCATACCCATAAAAGAATCATACTTTCTATGCATGCTTACTACATATCGGCATATTCATGTAGCACATCGTACAATTCAATACATACATACAGATGTTTTACAAAAAATACACATACTTACATACATACAACAACTCCTCAAGAAGATATGCACAACCACATGGATATCAACCATACAAAGAATCATCATAAAATAACGTGCAGGAGTCAAGTCTAAAGACTCATCAGAAACCCATATTTACCTCAACCCGAAGCTTCTGTTTTGATTATCCTTCTTTATCCAGCAGTAGCAATTGCTTGAAAGATCACAGAAATTCAATTAAGATCACTATTTACAGATAGTTTACTAACATTTCAACTACATGCGACCCTCCATATAGGGCCTTCCACTCACAACCTATTGTTCTTACGTCTTTTATCATCCTTACTCTTCAATAATCGTAATATGCAGCTTTATAAAACTTACCAGAAGGTTGAATCATCCATTGAATAAACAAAATCTTAGCTCTAACTTAACGTATAAGAAGAGAATATTTAAGTTAGAAAGAATGACCAAAACGTAGATTAGAAAGAAAAACCATTTGGAATGCCTCCTCCATTCTCTTTATATATATATTCTCGGTCCCCCTTCTGTGGATTTGACAAATGGCGAGCGATGCTTACTGAAATTGTCTCCTGATTGTTCTACCAAATCTGAGGGAAGATAAAAGGAAATATGGTGAAGATCTACATTACTGATTGACCAGTCATGGGGAGGGTCAAATCAATTTAGTTGACTCCTAACCACTCCTATTACAAGAACCAACTTGAATAGTGTTCATTTAAATTGAGCATACTATATCTTGGTGGTGACTCGCGTATGGCATGGTCTTAAAGATAAATAAGTTTCCTACAGCTTTCTCATACACTTGGTAGGTTCTTCATACACAGCCAAAACTGTGAAGCGTACTTCATACTCAGTTATGGAGAGGGTTAAATCAATTTAGTTGACTCCTAACCACTCCCATTACAAGAACCAACTTGAATAGTGTTCATTTAAATTGAGCGTACTATATCTTGGTGGTGACTCGCGTATGACATGGTCTTAAAGATAAATAAGTTTCCTATAGGTTTCTCATACACTTGGTAGGTTCTTCATACTCATCCAAAACTGTGAGGCGTACTTTTCACTTGAAGATACTTTGTAATTAAATCCTTAGATACCGCTAACAAGTAGATACTTTAAAGTTAGTATGCATCAATACTCTAATTCATCAGTAAGCCAGCAAAGTGGCGAATTATGCTACTATAGTGTGCCAAAAGAATTAACATGCATACCTCACTCGCCTTTTTGGATCCATCATATTTGGGGTGTGACAAATATAATATTGAGTTAACAATAAATCATAGAATCAAACATTTCTTTCACTAGAGTAAAAATAACAAGAATAGAAAGAAAAGTATAGAAATGTTCAAATCAAGTTTTCATAACCTAAAATCAACAAATAAAGACTAGAAACCATATTACCTTGCTAAAATCAAGTGTTTAAAATCAAGAAAACTCAAATATTCAACTCTTTCTCTATCAACGATTTTTTTACAGGAACGAGAAGTTGAATTAAAAATGGAATATTTGGTTTAAAATGTAAAATAAATGCAAAGTCTCGTTAGAAATCTTACCTTCAAAGCTTATGATCATGGAAAATTTTATTTCAAATAAATGGAGAAAAGATGTGAGAATTTAAGAGAAATTCTTGAGAGATGAAAGCTTGAATTGTGAAAATGGTTAGGAATAACCGCTCCCTCCATTCATTTTAGGATAATGGGCCAATTACTAATGGGTCACTAGTCTAATACCAATATTAACCCTTATGAAGTTCTAAATATAACTTCTACATAGTTTAGACATTGACCCTAAAAATTTTGTCACTCTTACAATTTAGTCTATACACAAATTTCCAACTACTTAATACTAACCCTTTTATACTAATTACTATTAATTATCCACTGCTTAATGACCCTTAAACACATCTTATAGCTCTTTCCTGAAAAACTCTCGGTTAAACTTTTCAGAATGTCTCAATTTTCAATCTTAACTCAAAAACATGTTTTTCTGACACCATAAAATTTTAAGGCATTACATTTATGCTTATTATAAAAAGCTCAAATTGAGTTGGTATCACAGGTTAACCAAGTATGAACTCAATTGGGAAAAAAACTAATATACCTTTTTTATTGATAACTAACATTATTATAGTGTTTTTTATCTTTTCATATTTTTATATAATATTTTTTAATGCTTATATAAAATAAAAGAACTAAAAATCACATATCCAAGGATTGGAACATGTTTATTAAAATTTATATACAAATTCTTTATCACTTCCCCTATATAATTTAATATTTTTATGCTAAATACAATACTTCACACATAATTGCATGAGTTTTAATGAATTAGGAGAATATATATTAACTACCTTCAAGAAAAAAAGAAAAATATATACTAACTTCAAAAAAAATTTACTTTTAAGAATTTATTGACCAAAATAAAATAACCGTTCATATGTTTACACATTTACACCTAGGATATCTCAAGCATCGGCACAAAATTGTTGAGCCTCAAGTATCCCCTAAATGCTAAGACTTAAATTTTTTAGCAGTTTAATCTTATTAAGCCAAAGCTAATTGCACACTAATTTAATTAGTAAAAAATTTAAAAATAATTCTTTTTAAAAGTAGTAAATATTACTATAATGATATTTTTGTTTGTTGTTCATTCTATGTCCTGTTATAACAAGATTATTTTTCTGCTTAGGCCATCAACTTGAATAGGCTTCGTTTGTGCTTAGTTTAGTCCACTTGAATGTGGCATAGTTGAAAAAGCTAGAAGTATAGGTTGACTAGGGTACTAAGACTCTCAATCGAATTGGTTGAGGTGATTGGATAAACATGAAAGTCTTATTATTAAAATATTATTTTTTAGAGATAAATATCAAATTTACTCAAGAGATTTTTGTGAGGTATTATTTTAAACGCTCTTTTAGGTATTATTTGAAGAGGTTTATTGATTGTATTGTGAGGTATTTAGGTGAGTAATTTGTGACAATTGGGGTCGGTATTGAAGCCGCAATTACTTCTTTATATAAGGGTATATTGGGCCTAAGCCAATAGGTGATTTGGATGATTGTTGGATAAATCATTCATTGGACGAGGCTCCGCAAACGTAGGACCCTTGTGTTTGAATTGCATTAACAAAGATCGGTTGTGTTGATTTTTTCTTGTTCTCTTTTTTTTTTGCTACCTGCTTTTGTTCTGACTATTGTTACAATGAACGTTAAGCAAAATTGATTTATCAAATTGATAGGGTAATTATTTTTAAAAAATTTTATCTTTTTTAGATTTTTATATAAAATTTATAAAAATAATTTAAATCTAAAAGAAATCTACACATGATTAGGACTTGAATCTAATACACCAACATCCTCTAAACCTTAACTTTATCATTTCAACCAAAGACCCGTTGATTTTTTTATGCAATTTATTTTATAAATGTAGGTCTTACATTAAAAAATTAATTATTATAAAGATGCATTCTATTATAGTTTTAGTTACTAAATTGATATACCGTTAAAAAAAGAGAGGAGATTTTATAATTATTACAAATACAATACAAGCATAACAAAACCAATATATGAAATACATTCGAATAAGACTCATGTACGATGCATTTAAACCCATAGTATTTTTGGAGAAAAAAACTCAACATAGTAATTATGCAAAGTGGGAATTGATTTTGAACTTGAACGTGATATAGCACTAAAATTTAAAATTTATACCAATAAATAGAAATTTATAAGGTATAAAATAAAATGATTATTAAATAAATACACATATATGTTGGAATTGAATCTACACAAGTGACGTGATAAGAAGGGTAAGTAAATATAATAAATAATTAGGTAATAGAAGCTTAAGAGTTGCCTTGTATTAAAGGGTAAGTAGAGGTTTGACTAGGAAGCGAAAGGAGCCCTATGAGGGATGCCTTTTCTTCTCCTGGAATTAAAATGAGGAGGCGTGGATGCCGAAGATGTATACATTTCTTGTGGGCTTCTTTCACGCAATTCTTCATCATCTCCTTCTTGTTTTGATGCCAATCTTGTCGCCGTAATTCCTTCTCTTCTTTGTTTCATTGCTTCTTCCTCATTCTTCTTGTTGCTTCCAACCACAAAGCTCGTGTCCCCCTTTTTCCTTATTCCTACAAGCTGTATTATTTTAAACCCATAATCTATTCACCTTTTACCTATAACCCATTTCTTCTTCTTTTTTTCCTTTTTTCTTTTTTTTCTTTTCAAAAATGGCAAAATTCAAATTCAAGGATTTATTTTAGATGGTTTAACCATGCCCTTATATGACTATAGTTTGGAAGAAAATTGGTGAAAATAGATGTGTTTATTAGTTAGGTGTTGGATTTCTTACTTGATGTTTTGACTCTTATCAATTATGAATCAATATCATAAAAATGGAATGATATTGGTTTATCCTAATCCCATATGCACATGGCAAAAACGTGACCAACATTTGAGGGGAAAATGAGAAAAAATTAACTCCGATTGCCTTAAAATATGATATCTAGCAAGTTTACCATAATCCCAAATGTATATGGCAAAAATGTGAGCAAGATTTAAGGGGAAAAAATGAAAGAAAATTTATTCGGATTCAACCCCAATTGGTTCATGGGTTAATAAAGTCAACAGGTTTGAGATTCAAACTTGAACTAACCTTGCAACCCAAAGAACAGAAACGAAAGGGATCCAAAAGGCTCCTGCTACAAATTTCACACAAATAGGAAACCCCTTTGCTGCTGCTGCTGCTACTACTAATCTTTGGTTGGGGTCTCTCATTTAGGAAAAGAACTCTAGCACTGTTGATCACATATGTTTGCACTCCACTTATATCCAGTACCTTTTGAATTTCCGCAACTCTTACAACATCATGATATGATGACCGTCTGATCTGCATTCATCTCATCATCTCAAGACCTCAAAGATTATATACATCTGCAATGACCAAGATTATATATTATCTGTTGCAATACCTGAATTACAAGATGATCTTTGTGCCTTGAGGACCGGCAATAAAAGCAAAAGGCGTCGTCCATACAATCAAGGCAATACATATTACATTCGTTTCGCGGTGTGTCTCGGTGTCTGGGGCAGATGGTGAAGAATGCAGTCGATAACAGTGATTCAAGCCATGGCGGTACCATCATTTCTCCCTGTAATTTCATTTTGCAGTGTAAACCATAAATGAATCCAAAAAGAAATGAAATGGGCAATTTTTTTTATTTTTTTTTGTAAAATAAGAATCAAAGTTAAGTTCTCATTACCATCATTAACAAAGACGATTAAATGCGAAGAAGAAGAAGAAGAGAGAAAAGGGGTTTTGAAAGAAGGTGAAAATGAAACATAAGAAACATCAATAAAACAATCCAGGATTAATTAAAAGGTAAAGGGTGGACCGAGAAAGGCACATAAAAAATGTGTAGAAGGCTTAATACTGTAACGGTTTGGATTAAAAGATGGTAGGTTAAAGTGGGTTTTTGACCGTTGGATATGTGTGAAGGGGATAAAAAAAAATATTAAAGGTCTCTTTTTATGAGCTTACGCAATACTTTGGTTCTTCTTTGCGTCTCTTTGTAAGTGACTACAAAATTGGTGTATTGCACTTGGGCGGGTCAAGCCCCTTTATAAGAAAAACATAAAATAGTCACGGGTTTATTTTATAATTGATTCTATTTCATCTAAAATAAAATAAAGGTTTTTTTAACCCACCAAACAACCTCAATTTATGATTTTTTTTTATTATTATTAAATTTTTTAAAACATTCTTATTACATCTCTAAACTATGGACGATATATCAATCAAGTCCTTCAATTATTAAAATCATTAATGACATGTCAAATATTCTAAAGAAAAGTAAAATGTTACCTCATAAAAATTAAGTAAAATTGAAAAAAGAAAAAGTGTATGATAAATCTTTTGTTAAAGTTTTGAAAATCTCAAAATCAATATCTTTAGGACATCCATTTTTACAATATTTATTTTTTTTAAACTTTTTATTTCAAATTAATGTTTAAATCTATGGTTTTAATAATGGAAAGATATTATTGACATAACAATATATTTTTAACCTATAAAAAATGTAATACCACAATTACTTGACAATTGTATTTAGGGACAATGGTAGGTTTTACTCCTACACTTCAATAAAATTATCCATATGGTACTTGTATTTTTAATTTATCCAATACAAATATTTTTATTCCATCTAACCTTTTGGTACTTTACCCTAACACCGTTAAAATAGTTAATGACATGATACATTGACCAATCTGGTCATGCCATGCGGCACGTGATTGACTCATTGGCTATAAGTTCAGGGACCTTTCAGCAATAAGCCCTAAAAAAATTTTCTTCCCCACTTTAAATTATTTTTTTCATTTTTTTCCCTCAACCGAACTTTCTCTCCTGACAGCCCAATCTGGCCACTAGCTTCGCCACCTTCACCATCGTCCGGCTCCATTTTTTTCCAGATTTCTACCTATATAATGAATTCTTCAAGGCTCCAAGTTCCATGGCCATGGCTTAAATGCTCGATGAAGAACAACAATATCATCAAAGGCTCCTCCTCATCCCTTTCGCATTTACTTTAAAAAAAAGAAAAATCAAGGTTTGAGGATGTAAAAAATCCTTAAACTTTTTTAAAAAAACGCAATTAATTCATTGATTTTTTTCTTTCAATTGAGTATTTGAACTTTCAAAACGCATAAAAAAGCCCTCAAACTTTTTCAAAGAAAAATAATTAAGTCTCTGCTTCTTTTCACTCTATTAGGTACTTGAACTTTTAAAATGCACCAAAACGGTCCTCAAACTTTTTCAAAAAAAGCAACTAAGCCCTTGCTTCTTCTTCTTTTCTTTCCTTTTTTTTTTCCACTCAATTAGGTACTTAAACTGTCAAAATGCATTAAAAATATCCTTTGACCATTAACTTTAACAGTTGATTATTAAAGTTAACTGCTCTTAATTTTTTTAGTTAAAACCACCCCATGTCACAATGATTGTGACACGTGGCAAAAAAATATAAAAAATAAAAATCAATAAAAGTTATTAAAATTATTAAAATTTAATAAAATATATTAAAAATTAGAAAAAAATCATAAAAATCATAAAAAATATATAAAATGCATAAAAAAAAGCTCTTTAGCCATTAACATTAACCGTTGACCGTAAAGTTAACGACCCTCGATTTTTTTAGTTAAAGCCATCACATGTGCAACACAGCATGACATAAAACGAAAAATGATAAAAAAATTTCAATAAAAATTATAAAAAAATTATAAAATACTTCTTTTGGTACGATACTTTTTAGAAATTTTTTTAGAAATTTTATATTTCTTTACAATTTTTTATAATTTTCTTACGATTTTATAAAATTTTATAATTTTTAATAAAATTTAAATATTGTTTTATATTTTTATATTTGTTTATTTTTTATTATTTTTTGTCATATATAACGTTGTGGTTATGACACGTGGTGATTTTAATTGAAAAATTAAAGACAGTTAACTTTAATGGTCAACTATTAAAATTAATGGTCAAATGACCTTTTTTAATGTATTTTAACAGTTTAAATATCGAATTGAGAGAAAAAAAAAAAAAAAAAAAAAAGCATACCTTCAACCTTTTTCTCCATTCTTTAAAATTTTCAATGCTTTCTCTTAAATTTTTATTTTATATTTCGAAAGATTTAGTCGAAAATTTTTAAGATCTCAAAACTCTCATGCAAGGCAAACTGAAATCAAGCTAAAAAACTAGTTTTCTACCTTAGAAAATCGATCAGTTTTGGGCACTGATGTTCCAAAGGGGATGTGATTTTGTCTTGGTTTTTATTTCTTTGGGTTTTTGACTTTGCTTGGGTATTATCTGAGTTTAGGTACAATGGAGAAGAAGATGATGATGTTGGTTTGTAGCCTAAATGAGGTTGTGACTGATCCTGGCGGCGGCAGCAGCAGCTGCTACTAGGGTAGAGAAAAAAGAAAAAGAGATAAAGAAGATAAACGAGAAAAGAAGAAAAAAAAGTTTACTTTGGGTTATTTAATTTAAAGTCCTTTTGATTACTATTTTTAACAAAATTATGAGATGTGGCACCCTATAATTGCTTTATGTAATAATGTAGGGAAATACCATAATTATAAACGGAATTAAAAGTTCAGATATTAAAATGAACAAATTAAAAGTATAGGTACCATATTGATAAATTTGTTAAAGTACAGGGAGATAAAACTTGGGATTATCCCTTGTTAATATTAACTTTAGGTACATTCAATATTTAGACCATTATGAAAAAAAATACAAAATGCGTAGAAGGGATTGTCGTATTTGTGCGTAATGCATGTCCTTTAATGGGAAACGGTCTAGAAAATTAAATATTATTAAATATTTACCAATTATGTACCCAAAATTTATCAATTTTCTAAAGAACAAAAAATAAAATTATCAATTTTCCGAACGCATAACCATAATTATTCTTTTTGTTAATAAAGATGAATATTTAAATGTTTATCTAGTTTTCCATTGGACGCTTTTACGCGATTTTCTCTTATTATTATTATTATGCAAATTAAAAATGTTTAACAAGTTGGAAATGTTTTCATTTTTAATTAATTGTGTAATTAATTTATTTTGAACTTCATTATATAGTGTGGCTAAATTTTCATTTTAGCTACTATTGCTTAATAACATAGGAATTGTGCCATTAATGACATTTTATAGACATTGTTGTTAACAACATAAATTCTATCGAAAGAAAAACAGCATTGGTGTTAGTAACTATGCCACAATTCGATTCAAACTAATTGTTTTTTTTAATATGTCAAAAGATTTTTATACTCTTTTAAAATTTAAAAATTAATCTCTTTAATTTTAAGATATTGAATCTTTATTTTTTATTAAAAGTAAATGATATAAACTATGTTATTGGTGATTGTCATAGCTTAAAGGACCCAATGAGAAAGCAATGAGTAAAGAGTTATTAAAAAATTTGTAGCAAATGTGTCTCGCTCACTATAGGAAGAGATTAAAAGAAAAGGGTCTTAGTAAAGGACATCCTTGAAGTCCCAAAATATTAGTGTAAAAGAAACAATATGTCTAGTGTCACGGGTTGCGCAAGGGAACCTGCAACCATGACACACTTGAATGATCCATCATGTTCACGAGGGGCCACTTGGCCCAACAAGATTAGCCTGTTGCTTGGAAAGATTGAAGGCCCATCTACATAACATGAGAAGTAATCTTAGAAGATATGCAATTTTGGAATATTTGTAATCTTAGAAGATTTGATTATGTAAATCTTAGAGATTTAATTTGTAGATTGCTTTTAATCTCGACCGTTAATACTTTAATTTGTACCGTTGGATTTGAGAGAGTTCAATTATAAATAGAGACCTCTCCCTCTCATTTGTAATCACTTCATTCTTGCGTAATATAATTCTTTGAAAGCATTCACTCAAACTCTTATGCTTTTACCATATTTTTTTTGTCTTTTCTCTTCTTTTGAGCTTTTTTTCTCTTTTGAGTTGCTTCTGCTTTGTGTTGGTGCCTTAAGGAGTTCTAAGAGAATTCTCAATTTCAAGAGTTAGGCTGACTTAAGCGTATTTGAAGTAAAGGAATCGCCTAAAGTCACACGGATTGAGAGACGAAAGATACATTGAACTTGGTAAAATGAAATGGTTGAGTAATTAAATAATGAGATTATTCAGGAATACACATTGAATGCTAAGATTACATATTGAATTTCTGGTAAGACGTCTAAGATAAAAAAATATTTGTAATTGTTCCAGAAAAAATGAAACAAAATATACGATAGAGCTCGGACAATTATTGTATGAGGTTTACCCAATGCTAAATGCAGAGGTACATAGTAGATTGATATAAACATCATGAGCTGTCCTGCAATAAACCCAGTTGTTGCTGATACCCTCTTTTTGGTTCATTCTTCTCCTTCTTCCATAACCTGAACTTGTAGAAGGAAGATATAAGAGGGACCTATAGATAATGTGGTCAGAAATCCCTAGCCTTATGACAAGGTTGTGAAGGAATCGTTCAAGATGTCGAAAGAAGTTGTTGATCAAATTGAGCCAATGGAGACCCGTGAGAGGGCCAGGAAAGCAAGCCAACCGAGGGATTTGCTATCGACTTTAGAAAATCGGGTGCTCAATCTCAAGAAGTCCATGGGGGACATGAGGGAGACGCTTGAGGTGGTTAAGAGATGCACCGATGAGTTGGACTTAATGAGGGATTAACTCAAGAACTTTGTATTGGATTCTCATGATTCCACTACAAACAAGTTGACGACAAGAGATGATACTCCTGAGGCCATGGTGACAGCCTTAAACGAAGAGATTGCAGAACATAAGAGGGAGCTCACTATCTATAAGGTTACCTTGGGAAGTAGGATTTTGGCTTCAAAACCAAAGCAACGGGATATGGATGTTCCCAAACCAAAAGAGTTTAAGGGGACAAGGTCCACAAAGGATGTGGATAATTTTTTTTGGAGGATGGAGTAATACTTTCGAGCGATAGGCATCGGGGATGATACCACTAAGGTAAACAATGCTTTAATTTATTTTTACTGATGTTGCTCTCTTGTGATGGCATCGTAAGTCTACAAATAAGAAACGTGGTGGAACGACTATTGGGACTTGGGAGGAGTTCTAAAGAGAGTTGAAGAAGTAATTTTACCCACAATATGTTGAGAAGGAGGCTTGGGCAAAGTTGTGACAACATATACAACAAGGCACTATTCGGGAGTATATTTGAGAATTCAGCAATTTGATGCATCAAATCTTTGACTTGATTGAGAAAGAAGCATTTTATTGGTTCAAGGATGAGCTGAAGCCTTAGACAAAGCAAGAATTGCGTCGACAAGGTATTACAGAACTTACCATAACCATGGCTGAGGTCGAGGCTTTCTGTGAGTTTGGCAGTAAAAACTCTGGTAATCATAAGCCGTCCAAGACCAAATCCAAGGGAAATTATGGGGGAGACAAAGACAAGGAGAAAAAGAATGGCAAGGCCTAAAATGCTAAGCGAGACAAGCCATGAGGGAAGAAGAGGCTGATAAGTTGCTTCTTTTGTCAAGGCTTGCATAGGGTAAAGGACTGTCCAAAAATGTCTACACTTTTTTCCATCGAGGGGGATGGTGGGACAGACAAAGCGACCAAGAATCTTATTTTAAAATTAGGGGTGTCGAAGAAAAGTTGGGTGGAGGATTGATATTTATAGACATCTCTGTAGTTGGCAGAAAATTGAATGCGTTTGTTGATACAAATGCATCAAATTTGTCCATGTCCAAAGAGACTATTCGAGATCTTAGGCTTAAGGTTGAGAAGGAGTCGAGTTAGATCAAGATAATTAATTCGAAAAGCATTGAAATAGAAGGTGTGACAAAAGGAGTAGAACTCTAACTTTGCATTTGGACTGGTAATGAGACTATAAAGTAATACCACTCGATGACTTTGACTTTGTGTTGGATTAAGTTTTCTTAACCGAATTAAAGCATGTGTGGTCCCTTTTGCCAACTATATGTTGATATCGGATTCGAACCATCGATGTATGGTGCCAATGAAAAGGAAAGGGATGTGAAAGCCAAGACACTATTAGAAATCTAATTTGCTAAAGTGGTACGTAGAGATGAAGTCTCCTACCTAACCACCTTGAAGGTCGATGAAGTCGTGAAAACTATTGGTGAGATTCTAAAGGAAGTGGGACGGTTATTGCAATCATTTCATGATGTGATGCCTGCTGAGTTGCGTAAGAAGTTACCACTGAAAAGGGAGGTGGATCACAGGATTGAGTTAATGCCCAACATGAAGCCGCCGGCTAGGGCCCCATATCATATGTCCCTACCAGAATTAGAAAAGTTATAGAAACAGTTGAAGGAGATTTTAGATGTTGGATTTATTAGACTATCTAAATCTTCATTCAGTGCACCAACATTGTTTCAGAAGAAACGCGATGGGTCGTTAAGGATGTGCATCGATTACTGAGCATCGAATAAAATCACTATGAAGAATAGATACCCAATTTCGCTCATTGTAGATATGTTTGATCAACTTGGAAATGTGAGATGATTTACCAAGTTGGATTTGCGGTTGGGGTGCCATCAAGTCAGAATAGTCGAAAGGGATGAGCCAAAGGCCATGTGTGTGACTCGTTATGGCTTGTATGAGTTCCTTGTGATGCCCTTCGAATTTACGAATGCTCCAGCCACATTCTACACCCTAATGAATAAGGTACTTCAACCCTTTCTAGATCATTTTATGGTTGCTTATCTTGATGAAATTGTGGTGTACAATAAGTCACTTGGAGAGCATATAAAACATTTGAGGGAAGTGTTCGAAACCTTATGAGAAAATGAGCTTTATGTTAAAAAAGAGAAATGTTCACTTGCTCAAAGCAGGGTACCATTTTTAGGCCACATTGTGGGAGGTGGTAAAATTCGAATGGATGTGATTATTATTTATGTTGTAATTATAATTTATGATTGATTTGGATTAAGTGTGGCAAAAAAATTAAAGATTATATGATTTTCTATATATGAAAGATTAGAAAATATATATAATAAAGGAAAATTTAAGTTTCTTTAACTCATTTCTAGTCCACTCATTTATTAACCAATTTTTTGGAACAAAATCAGGGCCATTATTTTGAAATGCAAAAATTTGAGTGATAAAAGTATATGTTTAGGCACTACATTGGCATAAACAAAGGCCATGTTGGCAGACATGGATTTTGCAACCTGGGGCGCAAGTCTTAATGCAATCGTCGTCGTTAATGCATCGAGCATCCTCCATGAACACCTTAGGTGGCCAACAAAAGCATTTTCTGGTGTTTGTGTCATCACAAATGCCACTATATTTACACTTGAATGTACAGTCTATGTCACGAAAACATTCTGCTGCTTTCAAGTTTGATACACCTGCAAATTAACAATAAATTTTACATCAAGTAAGTATTTCATTTAACTAATTTGTGAAACCCACATATGTATATGAACTAAAGATTTCTAGGTTTGAATTATGGTATTTGCAATTTTTTTCTCTTATGATATATGATGATAAAATATCAAAATGGAGAAAGAATGTGTATACTAACAAGAGGCTAGAAGTAAGACAATGAGAAGAGAAATAATGCCAAAAGAAGCCATAGTTTGAAAATTAATGGAATGAAAGATGAAATTAAGAACCAATTATCTATTTTTTGTATGTATTATGGATGAAGCTGAGCTGATGATGGACAAAATTAATGGAATGAAAGGTGAAATTAAGAACCAATTATCTAATTTTTGTCTGTATTATAGATGAAGCTGAGGTGATGATGGACAAAGAATGGTAGGTAAAGAGGATTTTATAGCAAATTTCTATACATGTAAAGTTTTACTAACCTAATATTAAAACTATAAATAGTTAACTAATGATACACTTACCATTTATCAAATAAAAATGATATAATTTCCCACCTAATATTAAAACCATAAATAGTGAACTAATAATATACTTACCATTTATCAAATAAAAATGATATACTTTTCTACCTAATATTATAACCATAAATAGTTAACTAATAATATACTTACCATTTATCAAATAAAAATGATATGCTTGCCAATTTTGTAGCATAGAAAGATTTGGATATCTTGTCCATTATTTTTTTTTCTCATCCATTAGTTTCCAAATACACTAACTATTACCATTTAAATGTGTAAGGGTCCATCCATGATTTTTGAAAGTCATAATTGTGAATGGTGACTGAACTTGTATTAGATAAGAATAGATACAAAAGTAATAGAAGGGAGCCAAATTTGACTTACACAATTCATGAATTGATCCTACACATATAAATGATTATAATTAGTATGTTGGAAGGTATAGAAAAATAGTGGACTTGATGTAAACTTTAAAAATCCCAAGTACAAATTAAAAATTTCTTCAAAATTTGAATCACATATCATTTATGGAAATAGAATACGAGCATAAGGAAATTAGATATAGTTCCTATATTAATATTTATATTTTTTAGGGGTAAACTACACCTATAGTCACTTTAACGAATGACTTTCGATTTCTCTTTGATTTTTGAATGGTAATTGTAACACCCCTAACCCTTATCTGTCGCCGGAATAAGGTTAACATTACCGGACTTTACGGATTAAATACAAACATTTCACAACCATTAACATACATATCAAGATTCATTCATTTATCACTCATATTGTCCCTTATATGGGCCTTCGAGGCCCAAAATATGCATTAGAAATAAATCGAGACCAAATCAAAAACTCAGGGAATTTTTTCCTAAATTTCAAAATTTTTCCTAGGAGCATGGGACACACGCCCGTGTGGCAGACCGTGTGGCTCACACGGCCAGGAGACACGCTCGTGTCTTAGGCTGTGTGGGTATTCGATGTGAGGCAAAGGTGCAGGGGACACACGGCCAAACTACACGCCAATATGCCAGGGCGTGTGTCACATACGGCTGAGACACACGCCCATGTCTCTGCTCGTGTAGACGAAAATAGGCCATTTTAAGGCCATTTTTCTCACCCTTTTATTATCCACCTGCACACAACATTGAAATACACTAATATATCTCAACCAAGCAACCAATTCAAGCAAAAATATGTATTTAACATAATATGTTAACACAAAAATCAATTGTCTAAATTTGCCAAACTAACCTCATTCATTGATTTACCAAAACCTACTCCTACTTATATACATACAACACACACACACACACACACACATATATATATAATTGTCATTTATAATTATACTTCAAGTTTAGCCCTTTTCAATCCATCCCTATACATGCCATATAAACCATAAAATGTACAACAAAATCTACCGGAGTAATCTGGATAATGTGACCCGATATGTTGATCTGATCCTCCGAATTTCTTGAAAATCTACAAAGAACATTGAACAACACATGTAAGCTTAAGGAAACTTAGTAAGTTCATTAGCTTTAAACATAGATCTTACCGGACATACTAAAATAATTCATTTAAGTAAATCATTCATTTCACAATTTCTGCCAACCACAATTTTAGTTGATGAATTCACTTATTTCATCTCAGAATCAACAATATCATTAAGTCTTCAACCATTAATATCAAATATCACTTACCGAATTATCAACCTTTGTCAGACTAATGAACGTCTTACAGATATGAGTACATCGTAAATGGAAGCCCGAGGGCTGAACAGAAGCATATAAGTGCTAATGGAAACCCGTAAGGGTTGAACAGAAGCCCATAAGAGTTGAACGAAAACCCAATAGGGTTAAACTGAAACTCGTAAGAGTTGAACTGAAACCCATTAGGGTTAACTGAAACTCATATGAGTTAACTGAAGCTCATGAGAGCTAAACGAAAAGCAAACACGAATTTTCGTAACAAATTCTGAACCTTGGTTTACTTGGGTAATTTTTGCCGTCAATTCCCCTTTTGTACTAAACGATTGTACTCAATCCTGCGTTCCGTTCACTTTGAACACTTGATTCAATTTCGTAAATTTAATAATAATTTTATTTTCAACAAATATTATAAATAAATACAAAATAACATTTATCAATTAACATATAATATTAAAATTTAACCATTCGAACTTACCTGTACTAAATTGTAGAATTCGTAGTAATTCGGGAACTATTCTTCTAATTTCTCTTTTCCTCGTTGATCTACTGGCTTTTGATCTAAAATATAAAATTATTCATCCATTAGCACATATTTTAGCCTCATTCCACTTTACAATTTATACCCATTAATTTTTGAAATTACAAATTTTCCCAACTTTTACAGTTTTTACAATTTAGTCCCTCATCAATTTACCCATTAATTGAGCTAACTTTTCTCAATTAACACTTCATCTAATTATTTTAGGCTATTTATAATTTCAACACCAAACCCTAATTCTTAACCTTTTCACAATTTGGTCCTAAAATCAATATCTATCAAAATTACTTAATAAAATCATCATATAATAAAATTAAAACTTCAAATCCATGTTAATTCATCATAAATATCCAACACTCATCAATGGTAACTTTCAAAATTACCCATAGAAGACAACTGGACCTAATTGTACAAGTCTTAAAAAACATAAATATTACAAGAAAATAGCAATAATTGAACTCACATGGTGCAAATATATGAAAAACCAACTTAGAGGGATTCTTCAATGGCGTTTTTGGCTGAGGAATTGTGAAGAAATGTCTAGATTTCTTTTAATTTGTTGTTTTATTTACTTAATTTTGTAAAATTTCCAATTTTACCCCTATTTCTCCCAATTTCAGATTTTTTTCTTGTTAATGCTGCCCAGCCATACCCCTTTGGGCTAAGTTGCTCTTTTAATCCTCCATCATTTAACACTTGAGCTATTTAATCATTTTAGCAAGTTTTGCATCTTTTTCAGTTTAGTCTTTTTTAATTAATTAACTATCAAAACGTTAAAATTTTCTAACGAAACTTTAATACTAACTTATTGACACTCCGTAAATATTTTCGAGACTAATTAACCTAATAATTCTTTTAAATCACAAAATTCACTAATTCAAGAATATTTCTAAAATCACACTTGACTCATAATTATTAAATAATAAAATTTTCATTGACTCATAATTATTAAATAATAATAAATTTTTTATACTCATTCGTCGAATTTAGTGATCTCGAATCATTGTTTCCAACACCACTAAAAATTAAGTTGTTACAGTAACACCATCATTATCATTGTCATCATTGTTTCGAGCACAAAATGGCATTGGTCGAGTCAGCTCTATGTCCTTTTCTCTAATCCTCAAATATTTATCTTGAAAAGGTCCTAGATTTAATGAATCCAAACCTAAAGTCTAAACCCTTAACCTTCTCTGATTCACTTTTTTAGCTATCCAATAGCTACAGTTTCAATTGGGCCTACCTCTCTTTACCATTCAAATCTTTGAGCAAAAGACACAAACTCTTGAAGTTAGCTTCAGGTTGAAAGCCTCCTTCAAGCTTTTTTTTCTCTTATTTGCGTGTGATTATATTCTTTGTTACTTTTCCTTTCAAGTATTTTTTTGGGGAGGGGTTTATGATTTTTTTAGAATTTGCATTCGGTTTTTCTAGCTTTTCTTACATGGAAAAAGAAGACATGAATTGTTAACTATGCAATATGTTAATGGAAAATAAGATTTTTAACTGGAATGACTACATCAAATAATTATTTGAATTGAACTGACTAAATTGAAAAAAAAATTGAAGTGATCAAAATAGGACAAATCTTATTTTAGAGTGACCATGGGTGTAATTTAACATTTTTTTAAAGACACTTTCAAAATGACATGATAGTCGACAATTTTAGGGAAAAAGTTGCACAAATTTTTTTACATGAATAGATTATAAGAGTTTCCTAATCCAAAACTTAAACATTATTAATCATTGAAAATAAATTTCATCATGAATAAATTCAATTAAACATTGAATTGAAGTAGCTTATGTAATTACCTCAATGATTTCAACACATGGCTTATTAACAATGTTTTTGGAACCAGATTGGTGGTTGAAATGATTAGACCAATTGGTTCATAATTTAAATAGTTCGACTAGGTAAAAGCAAATAAATTGTTAAAAATAAAAATATTAAAAAGTAAAAACTCAATTTAACTATTGGTTCAATCAGTTTTATCTAGAATCAACATGTTTATATTACTTTGAAGGCCAATCGACATTTCACCTCTCACTAAACCTGATACCACAATCAATTTTAGGTCTTTCTAGTTGTTCTGGATTAGACAACATTGAATTTTAAATTTTTTATATATTTAAATATTTTTTTAATTTTGAAATAATTTTATTTTTTCATAATTTTAGATTTTTAAATATATCTTTTTAATTTTTATGTTTTTATTTAAGATATGGAAATAATAATTTTTATATTTTTTATTTTCGGTTAAAGAGTAAGGATCAAATTGACAAAGAACTATAAATGTTTGGGGTTAAAAAAGTTATTTCACCTTTTTATAACAGTCAACAAAATTAGATAAATGGACTAAGATTTTTAAATAAAAAGGGTACAGGGACTCAATATCTCAAAATTAAATATAGGGACTAAATTTCAAATTTCAAAAGAGTATTCCATCAATCGTTGACAATTAAGTTTTCTTCTTTTTTATTTATTTATTGAGATTTACTTGAAGCAGTAGTTAGAGCTTCCATCTGGCATTTAAATGAAACGGGTTCAAACCCTACCATCTTTTTTTTCTCCTTAATATTGTAATGATAAAAAAAATACTTTTTTCATTGAAAATAGAAAGGACGATTATTTTTCTTCTAAAATATGTGAAAATAATCATTCTTTCTATTTCCAATAAAAAAAGTTCTACGATTTGAGCCTAGTTCTATTTTACGGTTTGAACTTAGTTCTGTTTGAGACGAAGTAATATTCATTTAAACCTCTCCCAGAAATGTCAATTTTAAGATTTAAACTTGGTTCAGATACCTGAGGAAGATTACATATCAACCCAGCAAAATTTTGCTATCTTAGCCACCGATCTCTTCAATGTTATGATCAAACTAGATCGTATCTTCAGCACAATAACCTCTTAAAATCAACAGGAATATAACAATAACAACAACCAACAATATCATTTCAGATGCACCAATTCAATGTATAGAAAAATTGAAATTAATCATAAGTAAAATTAGCAGTATTACTTTCCCTTACTCTATTAATTCCCAATCAATTTCAATCGTGTTGTTTAAAAGGGTGAGAACGAATGCTACATCAACAATAGGGGTTGTAGCTCATGGAACAACAAGTGCTTTTTTTCCAAAAAACAAACCTAGAAGTTTGCCCTATACTTGATAAATCTTCAATATAATCTCCATAAACTAAAATTTGTTTGATTCTTCCTCAAGCAAATTTGCCTATGTGTGGTCTCCTTGTTCTATTTGTTGTTCAAACAGGTTTAACAACCAAGCTAAACTTCTTCCAAATTGGCATCATCTTAAAACAATGGTTGCTTGGTGTTTCTTTCTTTCTCACAATAATGATATACAGGTTTTTCTTTCTCCTTGTTACATATATGATGTTGTCTAGGTGTTGTTCCATTAAATGCTGCAACTTTGGATTTCCTTGTACTTCTTCTTTGATCATTCATCAACTTGTAATAATGAGACCTAATATGTTCAGCCTTTCCATAATAGTAGGAAATAGTAGCAACCATTTTATTAGATCTAATAAAATCCGTAGGAGATATATGTTTCTTACCAAGTCTGTTACAACTAGTTTCGGATCTCCCAACAACTAAGATATCTTCATTTTGCCATTCATATATTTTTACAATGGCTTTGGTATCATTTTTTCTCTTACTCATTTCCTTTCAAAGGAGTATATGTTTTAGCAATCAACTCATCCTTTTCTTTGATATTTTCATCAAGCATTGTGTTAGCTTTCTTAAGATTGACGATAATATCATCTTTTTCTTTGATTATAGATTTAACCCTTTCTTTTTCTCCTTTGAGAATAATTACTTCTTCCCTCAATGACTCGTTTAATTGGCATAACGTTTCCACATTCTTCAACATTTAGTTGAACGCTTCCTCTTGGTTGTTGAAAGGAACATCATTGTCGTGGTCTGAGTTTGATGCCTTAATCACCAAAGGTGGATGTAAGATAGAATTACCTTTCCTCCTAGACTTCATTATCGAAACCATAGCTTAGGATCTCTTTAGAGCGCGTTTAAAGCCTGCTTTGATACCAATTGAAAAAGCCTTTGATTTGCACTTTGTTCCAACTATTATTCAAACTGATCACTTGGTTGGCTGCAAAACAATTTTGTTCTAACAAGGAATGGGACAAAACAAAATTTTAGCAAGGTAGAACAAGATGCAAAGTAATGAGAGAAATAACATGCAATATTAGTTAAAGCAGTTCGGATTCACTAATCCTACTCTACGGAGCCTCAACTAGAGAATGATTTTATTCAACAATTCGTTCAGAACAACTATTGGTTAAAGCTCAAACTACCCTTTACACACACGGATATTTGCAGTGACAAAGTTGAACCCAAATAGTTACAAACCACTCTTCAAAATACCTCAGTTTCAACCAACGTAAACTCTTCAAAAAATGCCTAAAAGAGAGTCAAATATAACCACAAGAAAGACACAACAAAGTTGACAACTAAGGAACTCCAAATCTTTGCACATTAAGGTTACCAACCTACTGCCTATTTATAGGCCTCTTCAATTGATCATCCAATAATGTTTTGATAAGCTTTAAAATCTCCTTTAAAATATCTTGAGTATTTATCATATAAAAGTCTTCATAGATAAGCTCCTCAGCTTCAAATACTCTTAAAGATAAGGATAAATATGTGTATCCACAAAAGTTCAAACTCCTCTCATTCCTCTTCAAGACTAATCGAATGGATGATGATAAAATTCTAATTTACCATGAAATTCTTTTATCATTTGCTATTAACTAATATTAAAACAAAAGGCATTAAAAGTCAAATATGTCACCACCAAAACCTTTAATTACTCAAAACTAATTGTTTTAACTATTGTTTGAACAAGGCAATCAAAGTTTCCAACAACTTTTTTATAAAAAAAATCATAAAATTTTCACAAATGTGTCAATAAGAAAAATTTTAAAAATTTTAAGAAAACATAAAATAGTTGATACCGGATGAAGAGCATGATCAATTTAAAGATATATAAGTGTAGTGGGGGTTTTTTAAACTTGTTGAACTACCTCATGTTCCCATATGGTTGTCATTGTTTATAGCCTTGATGGAATATTGTGATTTTTTTTTACTAGTAGAGGAATAAAAATGTTAGAAATCATACGATGCAATTTAATTGTCATATAAAAACTTGTTTTGTCGAACTACTTCATATTGGTTTCACTTTTATTACAAAAAGGAGAGAGAAGAAATATGGTATATTGAACAAATAATATTAACTTTTTCATGTTGCTCAATAAATATTTGACACGTGAAAAATCTAATATTTAATACGTGACGATGATTTTTTTATAAAAATAGAAAAAAATAAAAATATTTTTGTAATGTTTCATAAAAATCTAAAAATTTAAAGAAAGCAATTTTTATAATGTTTTATAAAAATTTATAATTTTTATAAAAGAACTTTATAAAAAGTGCTCTTAGAATCAAAATTTTTATAATTTTATATAAAAAAATCATATTCATTGGACCATGTAATTTTTTTTATAAAAATAAAATATTGTTATAAATATATTATTAAGTGGATGTCCATCATAATCAAGATAAAGTTTTAATGTACTTTAAATTCTAATAGTTATTAGAATTAGATCTCTACTTCTTTTATACTTCTTATGCCTATAAATAGAGACTCTGATGAAACATTGTCATCACCCTTTTTGATCAATAAAGTACATTCTCTGTTGCTTTCATATTTTCTTTGTTCTTTATTCTCCCCATCTCTCTTTATTTTATAACACGTTATCAGCACGAATTTGATCAAAGTGATAGTTCCTTTTATCGACGATCAAATTTATCCTCCATGATTTTCAATTTCTTTGACAGCAAGATGTAAAGTTTTTACAGGAAGTTTCTTTTATTTAATGGTTCATATCTTATTATAATTTTTTGTTCTTCTTTCATTATATGTTATCGTTGTTTTGATTAACTTATTTTACTTTTTGTTCTTAAGGATGGTGAAAGATTTGATATCGTTATCCATATGAAATCAAGAATATTTTGGAACTATCTCATACCTTCTAGTGATGACAATGATGTTAAAGATCTTCAGGTATATTTTACTATGTTTTATTTATTATTTATTATAATTGGAGACTAATAATGACAACATGCATAGATAGATTTTGATTTGAAATCTCACGCATGTTTGCAATGGTAATTATGAAATAAAGAATCTATTGGGATGTTTATAAGTCTGTCCTACTAGATTTATTGCATTCCCCGAAGTGAATATAAATATAAAGAAAATAAAAGATATAATTATGGACCACTAAAAATGGGAATATAGTAATAAATAAGAAAACAATCAGAGTTCTCAAGATAACTCTTCAAATGGTAAAAATAACTTATGTTATCAATGTGATATGAAAGATTATTGGACATATGCGGCATATACCCAAATATTTTGTTTCTGTTAATATTCTTTGAGGAAGAATATGAAAATGTAGTAATGAATTCTATCATTATAGATAGAAAATATTTATCTTATTTGGTACTGAAACAAACAAATATTATTCCAATATTTGATAATACAAAATTAGTTGAAAGCTCCATAAGAGCTAATATATTACTATCTAAAAAGTACAAGATTTGTGATGGTTAATGCATTACTTTTAAAAGTTATTTGAAATGGATCTCATATTGAGATTGTAAATGAGGAAAATATTATATTTCATATGAATAAATAAAGGGGATTGAGTTACTAATTTATAATATTTGTGATATTCTTGTCATCATCCCTATTAAAGGGTTGAAAGCAAAATATTTGACTGTAAAAGATCTACTCATGAGAAATAAAATATGATAATTCTATCTAAAGCTTATTATGGTTTGATGCACCTAAAGTTGCAAGTTTTTTTTAAAACTATGAGTATAACTCTACAATATTCTGAATAAGTTCTCAATTAAAATTATGTGGTAAAATATTATTGATGAGAACTTGCAAGAGAGAAAACTTATGTATGAAAAGTCATTGATTATGTAAATGTTATACACATGGAAAATAAGATTCACTTTCAAAGTTTGCTATTAATAGATTTTTGGGCATTTGAAGATTTTGACATATTCCTTGAAGCGAATACTGCATATAATTATTTGGAAATTATATTTATTGATTTGGTGGCATTATAGACTTCATATTGATTTAGACATTTCCAATAGTAAATGTAGCGACGTGAAAATTTTTAACTTTGGGGTCGCTAATTGTGACGATTTATTGAAAACTTGAAAACCGAAGTTTGATTTTAAAATAAGAGGGGAGTCGCCACCGATCCTTTTCATAGGTGTGATCGGGCACCTAAGAATTTTATTTTTTAAAACAAAAGAAGGCTGAGTTTAGGTCCACGTTAAAATCAGAGTAAAATAGGGTCCGGGAGTCATTTACGCGCGAGGAAGGTATTAGCACCCTCGCGACGCCCAAAATTGGTATCTCGTTAAACACGTGTTGTCTTAATTTTCAAAAATACGAGTTCAACATAATGTTTAGTCGTGATCTGATTGAAAAGACGAGAAATTTTAGTTTTTTTCGGGTTTTCAGAAGGACATACCGTTTTAACACTAGTCAATGGAGTTTCACCCAACATAGCGATGAAATTCGATGACTTAATGTCAAATCGATACGTTACCTTATTTTTGAAATTAATTAAAACATAGGAAAAAAAAATATTCTTAAAGTAAGAATTTAAAATAAATCAATGGTGCAAATAATGACATTATGAATGAAAAATATTAGCATGGGATACTAGAACATTCGAATAACAATAACAATGACATTTGCAAAAGAAATAAAATTAAAGAAAATCATGAACGAATACAAAATGTACTTAGTAATAATAATATAAAATAATAATATGTATATAAGGTAACATAAAAATATATGTTCAACTAATAACATGAGAAATACATGCATAATGTAAAATTAAAAATAATGTGCGTAAGGTAGTTTAAAAAATATATATGTACATATTTATATGATAATATGTAAAATGTAATATAGCTTGAAAAATATATATGACGTATAAAAATACAATAAAAAATATACTCATTGAAAATATATATATAGTATAACACTCAAATATTTATATGATACATACATATTGGGAATAAAACCTATTGAAATATTACATAAATGTATACTTATATATACTAGAGATATATACACATATATATATAAAAACATGTATTAAGATTAACAACAATAATAAATAAGATAATAGAAAAAATATGTACGTGAAATAATATAAGTATATACTACTAACATTAAAATACATACATAATATATACATGTTAAAAAGATAATAAAAAAACTATTGACAGTGCTTCCCAAATATATAGGTATACACTTAAATGTACATAATTATATTGAGAACACGTGTTTTTAATATTATGTGAAATAATATATAGAATACAATATTAAAATATTTACATAATATACATATTAAAAATAACTAATAATAATATTCCATAAATATATAAAACACATACGCATATATGTACATAATACAATATACACCACTACATATATTAAATATAGTAAATATAACAAGAATATAAAGATTATAATTAATAATAATAATTAACAGAAAATAAAAAAAATTTGAAAATAAAACCGTAATCTAACAAAAAGGACTAAATCGAGCTCAAAACAAAATTTTAGGCGAAATTTGAAATAAAATAAGCCACGGACCGAATTGCAACGCGCATGAAACATGGGGACTGAAACAACAATATTTCCGCTCTATCAAAACGCAGCGCATTGACAGGATTAGATCGCAAATCGGTTTAAATTTTAGGGCCGATTTATAAATAAATATAAACCTGATTTAAACAACAAAAAATGCGGAATGACCGATTGCACAAATATCCCATTGAGTTAAAAACACGCGGATCCTGAAACGGGTTCTGGTCGAATCGGGTCGGGCCAAGTAAAACGACGTCGTTTTTTAGTCTAAGTTTGGGCACCAAAACGGTGCCGTTTTGGTGGGCTATAAATAGCCTAAAAATCTGAAGAAAAAAACATTTGGAGAGGGAAAAGAAAAAAAAAGGGAGAGGGGAGCACGGGGCGATTTCCGGTGGGGGAAGCCCGCCACCGGACGGTCATCAGAGGCTCGTCGGCGCCGACGCCGGCCACCGTACACGGTGGCCGGAAAGGTAAAAAAAATCAATTTTTTTTACTTATTATTATTATTATTATATATATTTGCAGTATTTTTAAATATTTATGTATGTAAAAACGAAACAGTAGCTAAACAAAAAAAAAAAATTTTACCTTAGGTTTTTTCTTTGCCCTTTTGATTATTCAATCTTTGATATTCGGTTTGCTTTGGATATTATTATTGAATCTAAATGCTGATGGAATTGTTATTATTGCTCTGGATTTGAGATGATTTTCTTATTTCTTTGTATTTTCAAACTGCCGAAAAGAGTAAAAAAAACCCTTTTTTACATTTTGTTTCATGGCTTTTATAGCCTGTTTTCACTGTCTGTTTTTTCTAAATTTGTTATTTGCGTGCTTCCTTTCATCTTGCAGGGGATGGGCACGGAGGAGTAGGTGGCCAATGCTGGTGTCAGAAGGCAGATAGGGGTAGGTTCGGCGCAAGTGGGAATAGGGATTAGGGTTGTTGGGTGTTTTTCTGATTTGGGTCTTGGGTTGTTTTGGGCTTAGGGTTAGGTATTGGGCTGGTAATATTGGGTTAGTGGGTTAGTGGGTATTAGTTTGTTTGTAATGGGTAGTGATTTGTTGGGTTTGGGTTGGCAAAATTGGGCATGTATTTGGGCCAAAAATTGGCCTACAACAGTAAATGTCACAATAGTACTTGTATGTGGATACAAATTAAAAGGAATGATAATAAAATTATCAATTTGTTACAATTTAGTACAATTGAAACACATGCCAGAAGTTTACTAATGCAAATGTGTTTACTATTTGGCGTGACCAGTTAGACCATCCTGGATCGTATATGATGTGAAAATTAATTGAAAATTCATATGGACATACATTAAAGAACCAGAAGATTCTTTAATTTAAAGAATTCTCATTTGTTATTTGTTCTCAATGAAAATGATTATTAGAAACTCACTAGCTAAAGTTGAGATTTAATATCTTGCATTTCTGAAATGAATATGGGCCCATTCATCCACCATGTGGATGATTTTGATATTATATGATTTTGGTAGATGCATCTACAAAATAATCACATGTGTTATCAACTCATAACCTGTCGTTTGCAAGATTACTTGTTTAAATAATTAATTTCAGATTTATGCAATTAAAACAATTCATCTTGCTAATGTTGGTGAGTTTACATCCCAAGTTGTCAATGATTATTGCATATCAATTGGGATAAAAATTGAACATCCTGTAACTCACGTTCACACACAAAATGATTTAGCTGAATTGTTTATCAAATACCTCCAACTAATAGCAAAATCATTATTTATGAGAATAAAACTTTCTATTTCAACATGAGATTGTATTGATTTACATGTTGTATGCATCAAGCCAATAAATTATAAATACTCCTCATTACAATTTATTTTTGGTCAAGAGCCAAATATTTCCCATCTTAAAATTTTTAGATGTGCGGTTTATGTTCCAACTGCTCCACCACAATGCACAGGTCATAATAAGAGATTGAGAATGTATATTTATATGAGTCTCCTTATAATATTCTTGAGCAATTAATTCGAGATTTAATTGTGACATGAGTTGTCAGTTTCCCAATATTAGGGGGAGAGAAACAATAACTTGTAATGAGTCAAAGGGAGAATAATTGAACCAGAAATTCAATAAGAATAACTCATTACAAATTAACTGTTAGATGTATTTACAACCTTAATGAGAATAACCAAGTTTTATATACCATCTAATATTTTAATTTGAATCAAAGTCCCAGTAGGATAATCAGTTAGAATAAACAATAGATTGATCGGTTCCAAAGATGAAAATTATTCTAGATGGTCATATAGTGAAGGCGGGTGCTCCAGAAGAGACCCAAGACATAACTAATAAGTAAAACTTCAGATAAGATTCAAGTACCTGACTGAATTTTAAAATAATAAAAAAAGATATCTCGATAAGTTATGTCAATTCGATAAAATGTGGAACCGAATAATAAAAGTGGTCGACAATGATTTTGCATGCAATATTATTATTGAAATAATGAAATAAAAGGAGGATCTTGAATAAATCTATTGAGAAATGTAGATATGAAATAAATTGATCAAAATAGAAAGACGCAACTCAAGTACAATTAAATTCGAGGAGTTTTTAGACCAGTAGTCCAAATATCTAAAGGTATAAAGCCAATGAATGTGCAAATGAAGTAGTTTTGCAAAAGCAGAATAATAATATAAAATTTTTTGCTAAGTACTGGTATTGGTTATGAAAAGATATAATATTCTTTTGTGTTGAATGCAATAACCTTTAGATATATTATTAAATTGACAATTCGTAAAAGGTTTAACTTGCGTCTAATAGTTGTTGTTACAACTTTTATAAATCATTATATAGTAAAGTTTATATTAAAATACTTGAAGGATTTAGAATGCTAGAAGCATATTGAAATTCTAGGGAAATTATTCATTTATATGAATTGAAATAATTTGAACATATGTGGTAAATTTGAGTAGTTGAAGAAGGATTATAAAATGATCCAAAATACCTATTTGTGTTTTTATATAAGAATCGTGATTAAAGTTTGTTATGATTATTGTTGAATCTCCTGAAGAGATCAAAATATATTTCCTCAAATTTTCCTCACTCTTGACTTTTAAAAGAATGGTAATATAAATGCTTATCAAATACATTCAAATAGTCATTTGAAAAACTAGTATTCAAGATTGAATACATAGAATATGAGAAAATATGTGATGTTTTCATGAGGGGGAGTAAATACGCGTTGCACTCTTTTTCCCTTAATCGAGGTTTTCTCTCATTGGGTTTTCCTGGTAAGGTTTTTAATGAGGCAACATATTATGCGTATTATAGATTGTGTATTCTTTTTCCTTCATTAGGTTTTTATCCCACAGGGTTTTTCCTAATAAGGTTTTAACGAGGCACATTATCTACCAATTGACATCCAAGCAGAAGTGTTATAAATATCTTATTAAATGGATGTCCATCATGATCAAGATAAAGTTTTAATGTACTTTAAATTCTAATAGTTATTAGAATTAGATCTCTACTTCTTTTATACTTCTTATGCCTATAAATAAAGACTCTAATAAAGCATTGTCATCATCATTTTTATCAATAAAGTACATTCTCTATTGCTTTCATATTTTCTTTGTTCTTTATTCTTCCCATCTCCCTTTATTTTATAACAAATATATAATTTTCGTGCACAATATTTTTAGATTTTTAATTTTTTTGTGATAAATTTTTAAAATTTTTTACCATCATCACCATTGTCAAATATTTATTGAACAACATGAAAAATTTTAATCTCATTTGTCTTAGGAATCATTTTATTAATGGAAACCATACCATTTATTTGACAAACCAAATGTTCATTAAGCAACATGAAAATTTTAATCTCATTTGTCTTGGGAATCATTTTATTTAATGAAAACTGGACATGTTCATAGGCTTGAAGCTACCTACTCAGGCCCGTCTGAAATTTGGTAGAGCTTAGGCACAAATATTAGACCCAAAAAATGGGCTTGAGCAGAAAAATTAAGCTCGTTTAAAATTTTAGTTGATATTGAGTTTGAACATTTAAGGCTCAAGCCTAGCCCAACCTATTTTTAAGTTTATAATACTTTATATTATGTAATTTATAACATGTAAAGAAATAAAATAGATAATATTACTCTAATGTAAGAATTAAAATAATGTTAAGATAATTATATAAAAAAATTAATAAGTAAAAATATATAAAATTATTAAATACTAAATTAAAATAATATAGACAGCTTAAAATGGGCTTAAAAAAATGTTTTACAAATTTGAACGGGCTTAGACAAAATTTTAAATTCATATTTGAGGTTGAATTAAGCTTAAACAAATATAAAGTAAACTAATATCATACTTAGTATCAACTCAACCCATAAACATTTCTAGCGAAAAGTATACAATTACTGAACCGACTATTGATCTAAGAATATAGAAATAATTATGAGTGAATAGATTGAAAATGTAGTACAAGTCAATTTTACGAAACATTTAAATTCCCAAAAGTCAATCACATTTATCTCATCAACTATTTTATGTAATCAAAACCATTTTATGTAATGGAAACCAAACATAGGAATCAAAATCAACATTAAGCTAAGTACCAAAAAGGTATAGTTCCCTAAAAATAGAGTCAAACAGAACAAATTACCGTTTGAATCAAAGGAAGTTAAAGCCGCCGACCTGGAAATACAATCTGCAGATCTTTGTTTAATTGCTTCCACTCACAAAAACCCTAGACTAACGCCGACCCTTTCACTGATATGGCAAGGGCTGCTCTTCTTCATTTGTTAAGATACCGCACGGCTGCCGCCGCCGCAGCTGCAGAACCTCTCTCCGCCTTTAGATGCGTAAGTTTTCAATGCCTTCCTCTTTTATTTTGTTTTCTTTCGTGGTTCGTTTGATTGGTTCGTATTTCCTAAATTGATGGTTTTTTTCTTTTCTTTTCAATTGCTAATATAAGCAGCTGATGACTAGAAGCAATAGTAAGACACCAGCAGCAGGGATTAAGTGGGCAGGTTTTTGCAGACCTTTCAGGTCCAATGGGTTCCATCTTTTTCTTTTTCTTTTGGCTTTTTTATTTCTTTGAATAGGGTTTAAATTGATTAGTTTTAACTAGTGGATTTTGTTTGTTTGCTCAGCTCAAAAGCTGCTCTAAATGATGTTATCGGTAATGATACGGATTCCAGCGTCGGAGTCATGGAACCACAGGTAAGAATATTGAAAGATCAATGGAAGTTACTGCTTGTTTTCATGTTTTTCCATATGATATTTCAATAAGATTCTTCAGGCGTCCAGTGGTCTTTCTGATGTATCATATGAAAGCAGTGATTATATAAAGACAGTGAAAACAGCGAAAAGAGACAGAGTGAGGGGCGAACAACTTCTGGTTTCAATTTCCAACTAAAGTTTACAATTAAAATATCTATAATCTGGCATTATCTGTGTAATAAACAGGGGAATTGCATGAATTACCCTAATTGTAAATGGAAACCATAGGTGGGTCTGTACTATATCTAGATAGTGTACTGTTATCAGCTTTTCCACCTTGTTCATTCCTTTTCTGGTTATGAAAAAGGGGGGGGGGGTACTGTTATATAGTATTTCAATTTCACCAATGGTTATTATGTCAGATTGTCTGGTGGTTATTTTGTTATTTCTGTATCATAGTAAAACAGCTTTAAGAAATGGGTTAATGCACTAAACATGGCAATTATTCCCTCATTGGGGCTTGAACTTGTTTTTTCCAAGTTAGTCCCTTAACTTGGTAATTGCGCTCACATTGGGGCTTAAACATTTTTTTCCAAGTTAGTCCATAAACTTTTTTTGGGTCCAAGTTAGTCCATGATATTTCCTTAAAAAAGTTGGACTGGAAAAAAGTTTAGGCCCCAATGTAGGAATAATTGCAAGTTTAGGGACTAACTTGGAAAAAAAGTATTCAAGCCCCAATATGGGAACAGTGCCAAGTTCAGGCCTCAAATAGTGCATTAACCCTTGAGAAATTTATATTGTCGGTGTCTCTTGAAATTTGGATTAAGTCTGTAAGTGTCACAAAATGTCCCAGGTTGAACACTTTCTTTTTCCTTATTTTGGAAGAATAAACAAAAAAGGGGATATAATTGCTTTTAAAATGAGAGGTAGGTTTTTCCTAAGATGAGAAATTGATGTTTCTTACAATAGTTAAAACTTTGGGCTTATATGGCTCCTATGTTACAGACTTGGGTTATGGCAGATAGAGGAAAATTGCCTGTGGTGGCCTCAAGGTCCTCTCATTTGTTAACGTGAATTTCTTGTCTTTGGGAGATTGCACAATAGCAAATATGGAAGTCTGACCAGGTTTTCGATCATGGTTGTAATTGTGACTACTGCTTCTTCTATCCTAGATGCTTTTGTTAATTTTCAAATTTAATACTCCCATCAGCATCCAATGCTGTTTAGGCTGAAGAAATGCATCAAACACATAGGGTGTTTACTATTCAAAGAAAATAAAACACACATAAGATCTTAAGTTATGAAGCATTCTAGAATGTATGTCCTAGGTCATTCATACTTTGATTCAGAAACAAACAGTTGAAGAAAAATGTTTTATGTCATCGCATACTCCTTTGATCTGTCTCTTATTTTTAATTGTTGTTGCACATAAGCTGTTATACTTTTTAAAAATGTCCTGGAAAAACTACTTTGTTAATTCCCCTTTCTATCTATTTTTCATTGACCACTCTATTGAGATAGTAGGACGTTTTTCAGGAACGAGTTGACCCATTTTCCCTTGTTGCCAATGAGCTATCACTTATTGCCACCAGACTGCGGTCAATGGTAGCTGCTGAAGTATGTAACTGTCCTTTCTCAGGTCTTTTAACTGAGTTTTACTAGTTTTTATTATTTCTGGTGTAAAAAGGTTAAGATCTTTCTCTCTTGTGATAATTGCTGTATCCATTTCCTACAGGTTCCTAATCTTGCTTCAGCTGCTGAGTACTTCTTCAAAATTGGGGCTGAAGGAAAGAGGTTTCGTCCCACGGTAATAACAGTAGTTGCTCAAGGCTAATTCCAAAAGTTTGTCTTTTCTTCGATTGTAGATAGTTTTTGGGTGTCATGAATAAGATAATAGTAACCTAAGGTCCTTCCCATGAAAACCAGTCCTTTGATCACACCCTTGCTTTTTGGGACTTGTCTTATGCACACAAGATGAATAACATATCACAATTTAGATGTGCAACTGTCAAAAAAAAAAAAAAAACCCTTCCACTTGGTTATTTCTGTTTTTCTGTTTTAAGTTCTTAGGCTTATTTTATAGGTGTATTTTTACTTGGAAAGCACTGCTCGTGATTCTAGAACCATTCATCTTATATTTCAGATTAGGGTTAGTTTCCAAATGGCTATTTTAGTTGTTCCATGCAGGTTTTACTTTTAATGGCGACAGCTTTGGATGTGCATATACCTGAACTATCTCCTCCTGGGATTGGAGATACCTTGCCAACTGATTTGCGTACAAGACAGCAGCGAATAGCTGAGATCACAGAGATGATCCATGTAATGTTTATGTCCCCTTTGCTTTCAATTTTACCTCTGCAGTTACTTGGATTTCAAGTAACTTCTTCATAGTTTCTTCTAGATTAACTTGGCCATGCCCTTGGATCAGGTGGCAAGCCTCCTTCATGACGATGTCTTGGATGATGCAGACACAAGGCGTGGTGTTGGTTCACTAAATGCTGTAATGGGCAACAAGGTGCCAATATTTTTCTTGTTCCCTTGAAAGAAGGTTCTGCAACAAGTTCTCATTGTTGTTTTAAGACTCCTTTTATATTAAGCTTCTCCTGGCAAAAGTAGTTCTTACTTTATGCTAATCGAGCTGTTTATGGATATTCAACCTGGCTGAAGAAAAGTTAATAGAGGATTGAAACCAATTTTTATTTTCTAAAAGTTTCTGTTTGTAATGCAGTTGGCTGTTTTAGCAGGAGATTTCCTGCTTTCTCGAGCTTGTCTGACCCTTGCTTCTTTAAAAAATACAGAGGTATTTTTAACCCCTTTTTGATATCGTGGATGTTTGTGGGTGAGTTAGGAGATGATAGATTGACTAACACCTGTCCTTTGCTTTCTAAATATCTATCTGAGTGATTTATATTCATTACCTGTGGTTTTGACTGTATGTAGGTTGTCACCTTAATTGCAACAGTTGTTGAGAATCTTGTTACTGGTGAAACCATGCAACTAACAACTGCTTCTAATAAACGTTTTAGGTATACCACTTTGCTATTTACCCATTTATTCATTACTAACTTGCAGTTTTGCTTTATGAGAATAGACATCAAAAGTCCTATGACAAAGTTTATTCCTATAGGACATTTTCTACCCTGTATTTATAATGATTGTTTTTATGTTGCTTCTCCTTCTGCTTAATATTTAATACTGTTGAATACATGTAAAATTTGATCATTCTACTTCTGGAAGTAATGAGGCTTGATGTTATCTTCATCCTTTGATCATTTTTAATGCTTTATGTTTTCTGGTAAGAACAAATATTCGAAGGGTAAGCAGTATGCTTGTGAGGCCCGTAAATCCAAGTTATCTACTTATCTAAAAGAACACCCTTGCTGTGAAAGAAATCAGAGCACATAGTATAAAGAAAAGACTAGCTAGATAATTGCTATTTGTGCCTTTACCAAACAACCTGCTCAATCAACTGCTCAAAAGAAAATAAAAATCTGTCCAATAGTTTTATTATTTTTGAAGAAGGGTTGACAAAGGGAACAAATTTAGATAGGAAATGGCTACTGCTGTTGCAATTTAGTGCCGTCTGAAGGGATAAAAAAAATGCAGTTTCCTTTTCCGGTTACTGTAATATTGTAAATAGGAATAAAATACTATAGTACTACATGCATATGTAATTATATTTAAGTGTTTTGTGTATGCATATCAATTTTCGTGTATAGAGGACAAATATAATCTAAATATTATAAGCTCGACTAAGCTGGCTCTCAGTTGATTCAATGCTTGAATATGGCACAGTTAGCTAGCTAATAAGGCTTGACAATCAAATAATTAAGTATTTTGCAAGTAACTTGCCTGTTTACACGCTTGGCGATTCATTGCATGTGTGGCGATTTTTTTTTTCTTTTTAAACTTTGTCTCCATCTGATTGCATATCCATGACAAGGGCAGGCTAATAAGGTGAATAATTGCTGTACTCATTAATAGTCTTGGGATTGCACTTTTAAGTAACCATGTAACCTTTTTTTTTAAATGCAGCATGGAATATTACATGCAGAAGACATACAACAAGACTGCATCCTTAATGTCAAACAGCTGCAAGTCAGTTGCCCTTCTTGCTGGGCACACAGCAGAAATCGCAATGTTAGCCTTTGAGTACGGAAAAAATCTGGTTTGTAAATCCCACAAATATTTTCTTGGTCGGAAAGGAAAAAAATTCCTCAGGGTTTCTAATGGGAACCTTTTTGAGATTATGTTGCATGTTACAACATATGTATCATGGAGAACTCTGTGGACTGTAGTAACATCAATTAACATGTATGCATGATATGGTTGCTTGATATATTAGAAAGTGAAGATTACTAAAAGAACCTTTGATACCTCCATTGTTCTTGGTTCATGCAGTAGTCAATGGAAAATTATGCAAAATATTTCTGGAGATACAATAACAGTACTCTTTCACTATGATAATCTGATTGGTGTTTTAAGTTTATGGTCTAGTTCAATCTTATAAAATGGTGCCTGAAGTATAAAGGTGGTTGCATGCTTTTAAAACCATAATTTGCCATGTTGATATTCAGTAATTTATCAACTGACAGGAATTTTCAAGCATTCTACAATTGAGTATTAGAACTTGACATCAATTCATACCATTTTATGCCACATCATCTGGCAGTATTAACATTGTCCTATTTCTATTTATTATGCGTCTTTAGTCTCATCATTTGCTTCTTTTCTTTTTCTGCAGGGATTAGCATTTCAATTGATAGATGATGTTCTTGATTTCACAGGCACATCAGCATCCCTTGGAAAGGGTTCTTTATCTGATATCCGACACGTAATTCATCTACCTTAATGTCTTATCTC
The DNA here is from genome assembly GCA_025698465.1 of Gossypium longicalyx. NCBI lineage: Eukaryota > Viridiplantae > Streptophyta > Magnoliopsida > Malvales > Malvaceae > Gossypium > Gossypium longicalyx. The sequence continues at coordinate 65,173,691 of CM047001.1, read as the reverse complement.
CCCATGCTCACATCTTCTTTTTTGTTAAATGAGAAACGGTGACCATGAATCATGAATGTAAGTGATTTACTTGTTAGAATTGATGGAAAGAAAACCCATTGGAAATCTGGACAAACCTTCCAACCGCGCTTCAAGGCCTCCAATTTTTAAGCCATATTTTTCCACTTTATTATGCCTGTGGCACTACCATCCCCCTTAACATCTTCGTCTGAAATTCTTAGTTTCAAAACTTTCTAACTGTCCATATGCTTCTTGCCATATGGCTATGGGTCCCATTTATGCTATCTGAACTCATTCATGAATCTAAGAGCCTGTCTAATGGTCTATGGGAGCATATTATATAAGTCATGATAGTTTGCATCATGCAATACTTGTGTTTAGGGAAATGTATTCATCAGTTGAGCCTCTTTGAACTCGTTCATGAATCTTAGCCTTGCCACTTGACCTTGTGAAATAGTTTTCTGTGGCAACGTTAATCATAGAGAGCTGAAAAAATAAGGGTTCTTCAAGAATATTTACTAGACTGTATCTCAAAAGAAATACTGTGTTAAATGAATGTTTGTCGATGGCAGATAAAATGATGTACACTTGTCTTGTCAAAAAATGTGCTACAGGGAATCATAACAGCTCCAATCTTGTTTGCTATGGAAGAATATCCTCAACTGCGAGCAATCGTTGACAAGGGATTTGACAACCCTGCAAATGTTGACATGGTAAGTTTTATATTTATTGATCTTAGTTTTATGTGCAATTTCTATTACTATTCTGTTACAATGTCATTGTTAAATGTCAATGAAGGCTTTGGAGACCTAAAATTTGGTTAAAATTTCTTGTCATTTTAACTTTTCACTTTTAACTTGTGGGATTCTGAAGCATTCTAGAAAAGAGTTGGTCTTTGATACACTGATATTCTGTTCAAGATAGTTGAACTCATAGGTTTTAAAGTGATTATGCTTGCAACAATATTTGATTTTAGACATTTTCTCTTTTTGTACTAATTTACTCTTGCTCTACATATGTATTAAATATGAAGGAACCTCCGGTCCCTTCTATTATGTCATGATACAATAATGTTTGATATCTCCGTATAATATAGTGTTTTTTAATATGTTTTAATTTCTATTTTATGTTATGTTGGTATCATGTCCAAAATTACCAAGTCTTGTATCGAATACAGGCACTCGAGTATCTTGGGAAGAGTACGGGAATCGAAAGGACCAAGGAACTAGCCATGAAACATGCAAATCTAGCTGCTGCAGCCATTGATTCACTACCCCAAAGTGATGATGAAGATGTAATAAAGTCGAGGCAGGCCCTTATTGATCTCACCCAAAGAGTAATCACCAGAAATAAGTGAAACAAAGACTATCAAGTTAGTTTTACTAATATAGGTTTATATCAATAAAACCCCAAAGTCCCTTTTGTAGTTATTTTCTTGTAGCCGATCACAATTTTCTACAAAATTATTTTAGTTTTTGCCCTACTGAAAGAAATTTAGTAAGGGAGTATTTTTTTTTTTTTAAGAAAAAGGAAAATTCTTATTCTTACTTACCCTTGTATTCTAATACTTATTTCTCAACTTGTGTATTGCATTTTCTTTTAATTTGCAAAAAAAATAATGGTAAAATTAAACCTTATCAATTCATGGTTATATTTTTTAATATACTAAGATTTAGCAATATTTTTTGACATAGTGATTAATTTGGTCCTTGATTCCTTGTTTTTTTATACAAGAGAAGGGGAAGGGTCATGGGCTTACAAGTGCAATGATTGAATTTTGAACTTCATATCAATCAACTTAATAACCACATAAGTTTGTCATGAGTTGTGATTAGGGCCACTTTAGTTCTCAACTTACAATTTTAGATAAATTACATGTCTTTATGGAAAATTTTAGTTAAATGTATATATTTTTTAAAGGAAAAGTTAATTGAAGTACTAAATTTTAATTACAATTTATGCGTATTTCATAAAAAAAAATTAAAAAAAAGTTGTAAAGGCATTCTATAGTATAAAAAATGAAACAATGTTTTAAGGTAATGGAAGGTTTTTTTTGCTTTTAGTTTCAAAAAGAAAATTGGTGTCTCGATTTTTTTTATTTTTTATTTGCTTTTCAAAATGTAAAACATTGTTTTAATTTGTATGAAAGGATTTACTTGCGAAAGCCAAAAGAAGTTAGGTTGCTTTTCTTTTAATTCACGAACTAAATTGTTTTGGGTTTCATGGATTTCAAAGACCAAAGGATCTTAGGGCTTTGAAGAATATTAAAATACTAATATCTATTTCTTGAAGAGATTGATAAGGAACTGTAACAATTCAAGCAATGCAAAATCATAAAATAAAATTCACAAAAGGAAAGAAGAATTGCAGCTTATTCATTTCTAGATATAGGCATTTACATAGATGAATACAAGTGTTGTAGTTTGTAGAATTTAATAAAAGATTTCATAAAGTTTTAACTATTGGGATCTAGTATTATTAGTACAATGATTTTGTCTATATGCTTCGAATTTTTCAAACAAATTGGTGTAATAAAAATTCATTAGAATCATATAAAATCATTAATATCTTTTGTATATTGTCCTTTACAGGTTTTGCACAAAAAGAAAAAAGAAAGCAAATATTGGTTCATTAGTTATCTAATGTTTAAATTAATATTAAGCAACATTACATGGTTGGATCATAATGCGAGAAGATAAATTCTATTAGTAGAATATCTGAACATCCTTAGTCTAATCGAAATTGAGTAAATCGATTAAAAGATTAATATGTTGCCTATCAAATCCAATTGGGGAAATATCTTATCTTATGTATCGGAACGGATAACTACCAAAAGATAGAGATATAGATGTGACTGAGTAGACTAGCACTACATCATATAGGACTCAAGTAAAATAGATTCTAAATCCGTTAATTTATTCACTTGTGACATTCATAGTGTGACATATCTTAAACTTAAGTGGATGATGAACTACTTATGTGTGGCTTGTATACTTTGATGTAAATGAAAGTTTGAGTTCAAATAGATAATAAACTGAAAATTGATACATTAGGTATACAACTTCTACATAATGTAGCATCATTCCACAATAGTGAAATTCATAGTCTAATAAAGGGTAAATGACATCTTCCCATCAACATTACATGATAGATAAAAAGTAACGTGATCACGGGAGATTTGTCTTAGGGAAAAATGATTTAATTAATATTTGTTAGTAATTGACTTTTCATGAAGGAATATGAAATGCTTACTATGAAATAAATAAGATCATACTGGGAGAACAAATTTATCCCAAATGAGTTAAGGATATCATATGAAGGTAACACAATTATGGCAAAGTAATTAGACAAACACTTAATGAGTAGTTTTTATAATGGCATATAATAAGGGAGAGTTCAATCATGATACTTTGGTGGAATGATTTCATAACTAAATAATATTATAATTAATAGGTACAGAGCCGAAGCTTAATTACAAATTATCTGATCACTAATTATATATATCCGATTGGTTCTTCCACTAGCTCAAGATAATTAGAAACAAATTGCATGTAAAACCAACATAATATGGAATGACTGAAAATGAAGTAATAGAAATAGATTGCATGCATCACCATCTCCAATGAATGTGTTTTCTCGCTAAGTACAAAAGATGACTTAGAAATTAATTTAATTTTATTAAATTATTATTAAATTAATTGTAGTTAAATAATTGAAGTTCGAAGGAAAAATTAAATTAATTAGTCACATAGATTTATTGAATAAGATAATTAAATATATTTTCTTATAGATTCTAGTATAGTAAAGTTGTCATAATTTTGATAAAACAATTTAATTAATTTACTTAAATAAATAAGTTGTCATGATTTTGATAAAACAATTTAATTAATTTACTTAAATAAATAAATTGATTTAATAAATAATATTTTTGAAAATAGAAAACAATATAATAGTTGAATAAATCCTGATAACACATATAACTAGATCTAATACATGGAAGACCCAATCAAGCATTGTTAAATACAAGGGGCGGCAAACCCTAGTATTTTTCTAAGGGTGTTGTTGCCCCTAACACTTCTACTTAATAGTAGAAGTTGTGTTTTTTATTAAAATATATTATTTAATTAGACTTTATTCAGACAGAACTCTTATACTATTTTTCTGTAAATAAGAACTATGAGTTAAACCATTTACACAAATTGTTAGCATCGTTATTCTGTTAGAAAATAGTGGAAATTTATTTTACAAAATAAATTCTATTTTACGTGAAAAATGCATAGTTTTTGGTTATAGAAAGAATTAACTTTCCCACTAAAAGTTAATAAAGTTTCATTCTATGCGATTGGTTCGTGTTGTTTGAGTCCACACTCAAAGCAATTCGTGGGTTGAGAACAGCGAAGAAGATTGTTTTGTGGAAAGTCGAGATTGACTTAACCGCTTCGTAGAAAGAACAAGGATTTATTGTTATAAATATTATAAAACTCAGTTTTAAAGAAAAAAAATTAAACTTCCACTATACCTAAAAACACTATTTTCTAAATAGATTTAAGAGCTAGATTATACTATGTTTATAGCATAAAATGATCTCAATTTTTTTTCTCTTTCTCTCATTGTTTGATTAAATGAATATGAGAAGTGACATTCTTAAATTGTACGCATGTTTTGGATTATTATGTATGAGGATGAATGTATGGATTATTTATATTATGTTATAAAATAATTTTATTGAAGATAGTGATTCCTAGAAACTAGATTGGATGTAATATTAGTTTTCGTAAATTTGGAGTTTATAATTAGATCGTGAATTATCATTTCCACACATGTTTATTTTAATTTTTATTTCTTGTAAAAATTAAAAAAATTAATGTGATTTGTAACATAATTTTTTTTGCGGAAATCGAAGAAGTGAGGTGACTGACAACGTGAACAAAACCAAAATTGAAACTGAATGAGACAACATAAACTCGATAGGAACCAACGGTGGTGGTTGGCAATGAGCCGATTGGCAATAGCCGACAGCGATGGCCCAATGGTGGATCCCATTTTGGTTAAATTTTGAGTTGTCAGGTTTTGGGACTTTTTTTTTTGGGAGAGAACATGTTAATTTAAGATTTTTTGATATTTTTGAAAAACTCACAGCATACTTGACTTTCCTCCAGAAGACCCCAAAAATGCTTTGGGAAAAATATTATAATTTTTATTATTTTATTTTTTCTTTAGAATAGAATCATGAAAACTTTTAGCTGATCAAAGTTAATTTAATTTTAACATTTTATAACATGCTATATGAGAATGATATGAGATCAAATTGGCATGTTCATGCGTATATAATATAAGCATACCATATGGTTTTGGAAAGAGAATGTCACTTGTACTTATCCTTGTATATTTAATTATTCATAATTGAAACTAGAACAAAAACCTTACATGTTGTTAAAATATTGAGTGAAAGAAGATTTCTAAATAAGACCTATGACCTCCATCAATGGTCTTTATATGATGATGTAATAATACTTTGAGCAGATTTTACACTTGTCACACCCCATAATAAGTATTATCAAGTGAACTTCACTAGGGAAGACAACTAGTCATATATTTTACTCATTAGATTGTCTCAAGATGACTCATATAGAGTACATATTTATGATGGGTGTTGAATTGATAGTTATACACTCAAGATTATTCTAGTTAAGTAATTTCTCACGAAACTCTATTTAAGTTAGAATAATAACCAAATGTGAAACGGTTATTAATATGTGATCAGGGGCAAAGCCAGAACAAATTTTTAGGGGGGCCGAATGAAATTTTAATTTTTTATAGTTTATATCTTTATAATTTTTAAAGGATTAAATCAAATTTTTATAATTTTATGGGGGAGCCAAAGTGTAATTTTACCTTTACTAATTTAAAATTTTAAAAAAATTTAAAGGGTCTAAATGACAATTTTTCATTTTAAGGGGATGGGCCCTTGCCGATCTCCTAAATTCGCCTCGGTATGTGATATCTAATGTGTTTGGATTCACATTTTAATTGGATGAGAATTCATGTTCCTACTAGTTGATTAAGATTTATCACACGGTGACTTAATCTAATGGGTGTTGGAATTATTGTTGCAATAGACTTACAAATGTTTTCAATGTTTAATGTAAGACACATGCATCATCTAAATGCATAGTATGTTAAATTTTTTTCGAATATTTACTTAATTACAAAAATAGTTTTCAATTTGAAAATAACACCAATTCTCTTAATGTATATTCTTACTGAGAACAAATTGAACAGAAAGAATTATAATGACTAAAACAAAAACCTCAGCATAGTAAAAAATGAAACTTAAATATTATTTTTGATAAATTATGTGGTTTGGACTTATTTAAAAATCTCAACTTGACCCTGATTTACTATTTTAATCATATTCGAAATTACAAAACTCCAATTTAGACCTATAATATATAGTTAAAAAAGGGTTAAAATATCTAACCATGCCAATTTAGTTCGTGTTGCCTAAAAATGTTGGAAAGATACCAAAAATGACCTTGAAATCAGATATACAAATATATCAAAAAAACGAAAAATAATGCTTTAATTAAGGGCGTTTTTGTTTTTCCAACCTTTATACGAACTTTATCCTAATAATACACATTATTATGATTAAAATTGGATATAGTAACATTCAGTATTTTTGTATTTTTGTATTTTCTTCTCAACGTGGGTTAACTTTTTTCTACTCAAATCAATTTCGAAAATCTGTTTCTTCAAATTTGTGACATCTAATTAATTAATTTTATCTCTTTTTAAATATAAATATCTAGGTTTGATGAATATATATCTTATATTTGATAACTTAAAATATTTATGTTGTCAATTGAAATTTTAATTTTTTATTTGTTTAATTTTAACACATGCATGAGTATAAGCTACAGTTGTGATTCATGTTACGTGTAGATATGCAGTTTGGTCTAAATAAACCCCGTTCATGCAGATTTATTTATTAGAATTGTGTTTCTCTAAATTATAGGGTTATTTGTTAATAATATAAATAATTTCGACGAACTTTCTCTTAGTTATCGAGAAAGTAAGAAAAAATTAATTGCTAAATATAATGTTGGTAACTATAATTAATTTATTAAAGAATATTTAATTCATCTTTGCATTAATAATTAACTTTATTAATAAAATTGAGGTTTGCTTTTATTTATATTTTCTTAATTTTTTATTTGTGATATTTCTTCAGGAGATTTTAACTTTAATTTTAATTTTTCATTTCAATCTCTTTTTTATTTTTATTGTACTTGCTTTCATTAAAAATAAAATTATTACTAATCACTATATATTCAATCTTAATCACTGTTATATACCAATTTTATATTTTTAGAAAAATCTTATTTTTGTTATTTTAACACCCACCAGGCGAACATTTGGACACCCACCAGGCGAACATTTGGGCAAGCCTCGGTAGTGGACCTAGACCCGACGCGGCTTGCTCCTGTTGAGCCACTTAGGTATTTCACTGTGTCTTGCATTTCAAAAAACAAAATTTATATTATTATTATTATTATTATTATTATTATTATTATCAATTTTTGAGAAATAGATGTATTTTTATATATTTTTAATTTTGTATAATTTCTGTAATAATTTTAATTATTTTTATACATTTTATACTATTTGATAATTTTTAATAATTTTATTATTATTTTCATCAATCATATCAATATTTATTAATAATTAAATCAATTCATGATAGTTTTTATTAACGAAAAAACCTAATTAATTTTATTTTTAACATTCAACACTCAAATTAGGTGCTTTCTTTAAAGGGTTGTCAATTTTTTTTTATATATTAAGAGCTTTCTAAACCCTTTTGCTGTTATATAAACATTAGATTTTCTTTTTGATATTGGGAAAATATTTATTAAGATATTATATAGAAGATGTAAACTGTAATGGGGTTATTATTTATTTTTAATTTAATAAAAATAATATATTAAATGTAAAAAATATTAAAATAATAATTCAGTAGTTTTTAGAAGCTGATTTTGTTCTCTTTACTTTGAGAGTTACTATATAATAACAGTGATTCGGTGGCAACTATGGAAATATGGCAAGATTTAATAAAGGTGCCGATGATGCAGTTTATAATGCTTTGAAAGAGTTACCCTATTGGAAGCCAAGTTCTTCCTTATCTCTTTACTCCAAATTGGTGATTTACTTTTGCCGTAGATTAGAGCTTCGAGCAAGGTAGTTCCAACACACAGAAAGGCTAAAATATAGCTACAACCATTGAAGAACTTATGGAGAGGAAAAATATTATGGAAAATGAAGGTGAAATAATTGATGAGATGTAAATCATCCGAGTCAACTTTCTAATAAAAAACTATTTTTAAATACATTGGATTAAATCTCCATTATTGTTGCAGTTGAAATTTGTTCTTTAAAGATGTTTTAGAAAAAAATATTTTTTAAAAGTGTGGTTGAAAATGTTGTGGAAAAGTGTGATTGTGAATATTTAATATTGTCCATTGTTATCGAAAATTATAATTGAAAATTAAGATATCCATTTTAGACATGATAGTGAAAAGTTAAAAATAATTTAAGTTATCAGTTGAGTCTTAACTCGGTTAGCATGAGTATTATTGTTAATGCAAAGGATGTAAGTTCGAATACGTTGAAGCGTATTATTCTCTTATTTATGAGTTGAGGAAGAGGTCTCAAAAATAAAATATATATAATCAGAACCTATAATAAAATTATTAAAAAAATATTTAAATAATTTTAATATAATGGTACATGAAGTATAAATTTAAATACCTTTTAATTAATTAATATAATTATTTATAAAATTAATAATACTTAAAATATTTTAAAAACTTAAATATAATAATAAATTATATTTAAATAATTTAATAAAACGACACATGAAATATTTAAATAATTTAATATAATAGTACATAAAATATAAATTAATCTAATTTATATATATTTTTTAAATAGTTAATACAAATAAGATTTTTTTTTTAATATAATTTTCACTACCAAATACAAAATTAAAAATTATCTAAATCCCCAACTTTTGCTTTTAAGTGAAAAAACACTTTTTCATTACAATTTTGACTTTAAAAAATCAGATATTCTTCAATACTTCTGCAATTAAAAAACATTTTTAAAACTCCAAAATGCAATGAAGCACTTGCCATAAGTTTTGTTTTCCACACTATATAGTAATTTATTAATCTCCATCCTTTATCAAGAAAATCATTGATATTTGAAGAACTTTTTTTCACTACCATAAATGTTTTATATTTGACGTATCAATTCAGCTAGAATGATCATTTATTCATATTTTGTACATACCCAGCTTAAGAGGTCGTAGTATATTTCTTCAGTATATTATATATATATATATAGCAATATAATTCTCTATTCCAAAATTACCAATAAGATAAATACATATTTAACGCTAACAATTAACCCGATGTGAAACCAGGCTACCACACTAGTAAATATTCCAAATAAACCGACTTAAATTACAAAAATGAACCTTTGTCCAAGACCCGAGCCGGGTTTTTTCGGCTTCATTTCGTTCCAAACTTCGCTTCAAAATATACAACAAGAATACATACCCTTGACTCCCTTGATCAATCACCTTTGGTTTTCGACCAGATAAAACAACCCAAATTAACCTTTCATTAACACATGAATTTAATTAACTACTCTTTACATGCATAATTTAATGTCTCAGAAAAAATATTACCATCAATATTTGCCTATTTTATTCGAAATTAATGGAATTATAATATAGTATCCAATTATCAGCACTTCAAGATGATGAATCTGGCTTTAATTCAAAAGCTATCTTAGTTCCATTCGGATTGCAATTATGAGTATATACATCTGATAAACACAATTTAAATATATATATATTTGCATATATGTGAAGGATCATACACTATACTCAGTTCGTGTATATATCAGATTAAAATATCAAATGCGATTACTTTTAAGGGGAAAAAATATCCTTGAACTTCCATACTTAAAAGTAAACTCATTATTTAGCAGAAAGTGTTACTCAAGATTACATTAGACATCATTACTCTTTGTATTATAAACAGTGACATTTTGAAGATACACAAACCTCAATTGCACTCAATTTAAGAAACAGGAATCCAGAAACTATTAGATATACATATCAATTTGTTATAAAGACCAAAAAAATCAATTTATGAAAGTGAAACTTTAAGTAGTAATTCCAAGGCTATGTACCTGTTTATTCAATCTTTTCTAGCACTTCCAACCTGGCTTTTCTTTTCCAACCTTTCATTGAAGCAACAAGGTTTATCAATCCCACAATTTGATTCTTGCTGTATTCCTGCAATGTAAAAGTATTTTTCAGGTTTCTAAGTTATACAAATAGCAGATAAAGTGTGAATGAAAATGAAATGTTAGCACAGAAGACTTCTTACAGGATGAGCTCGTGCCCAGTGTACATATTCAGTTTCAGGGAGATAATAAGCCTGACAAGAGCAAACATGGAGAGTGCAATTAATTTTGACTGAACTTGATATGAAGGATAGCGATTTCAGCAGAGGTTTCTGAATCGACCATGTTAGCTATGCAGTTACCTTGATGAAAATTTCAACGATCTGTAACTTTGGCTTCACATTCAAGGAGACAAAGTGTTGCAAGCCATTGATTAAAACCTGAAAGAAAAAGGTTTCAGTCCCTAAAATTGATGAAGATGAAAAGAAGGCATGGGAACTACATACCAAATTCTTGTCAAAACTTAAATTATCACCTGAAGGTCTAATGACATGAGAGCTCGTCCTTCATCAGTACATCTTTTCACTCGTGATAGACCTTCAATAAGAGTTTCTGCAATAATTTCAAGCCCATAGTCCAAGAGAAGGTCTTGAACCTAACTCACAGAAAACAAAGTTAGAGTTTAATGTTAGGTCATCTCACATTTCTGATACTTGCTGTGTTTTCTTTCATCAAAAAGCAAAGACATGATAACCAAGTAGATTCATGAAAAATAATAACATTAAACATCAATCCATTGAACTCTTTCCGCAAATTAGATGCTGATTTCATATTCACCTTTATTCTATGTTACTCAAACTCCAATGTGAGTGTCAGATATGAGTATGCATCCGATATAGGTGTGTTCATTTTTTTCCAAGTCTTTTCATGTATCTGGAGGATCTTTAGAAGATCACATTACCATACCCATACAAAGAATGTGTCAGACATGAGTGTTAGTGCAAAAAAAGAAAAGAAGATTTAAGACTAATGTAGCCTTTATGTTCCACTATGGCAACTGCAAAGGAAGCAAATTCACATTCTATTATGGACTTTAAGTCACCATTATCATTGTCCAATCTGGTTATAATGTTTTCTTCTCTTTCTTCCTCCCTTAACATTTGTAATTTTAGTTCCCAGTCCTGATTAGCATATTAGGATGATAACCAAAAACCTAGTATTATTAACTAATTCGCAAACTAGATCATTTCCAACATGAATGGTTCCTTCAAGAGCAGTTGATCAAGTGGCAATGAAAAGCAATAGGCAAACAATTTTATAATTCAATAATTCTGTTATTTTGGTGAATTTAACAGGAAGGTGGATGATGTTACCTCCTTGTGAATTCCCCCATGAGCAAGCCTTGTTTTATAGTGCTTAAATTCTCCTAACAACAAATCCACATACCTATTCATTGAACAACTCATGTCAGAGACCTCATCAAATGGTGATCAAGGATCTATTAAAGTAAAGATAATGGCAAGAATCTATGGGCAAATATGAGATAACAAAACAGAAAAAATAAAAATAAAAAAACAAAATGAAAGCAATGACTTGTAATGAAAGAAGATGATCCTGAGAGAACATACCCATTGTGCTCCATCCCAAGGTCTTTCAGTTCCCATTTTGCATTAGCAATTCGATCAACATACCTGCCAGGAAATTCCAGCTCTTTAGGAGAAAAGTCCAGACAAAAGCAATTTGTACAACTAGCAGCATGTACTGCGCCAGCCTATAAATATTATTAAATATCTCACTGAAAATGTTGATTCATTCTAGAATACCAGAAGTCCAACAGCTAAAGCAAAGGTTCACTTAATTGGTTACAAAAGTCAAAATCATGCAACATAATATTACTTGGGTTGGCATGAGAAACTAAATTCTAGTAGTATATTATCCCACGTCAACCACAGACTGAAATTATAGTCATGAACCTTGATCGATTTTCAGATAGACTGCAAATTCAGCATTTGTGTTTACCCATTGCATTTGTGTTTACTCTCCTTCCCATTTCTCACAACTTAGCATTTTGGACACAACAGTTTAAGAACATTTCAACTCTATTTATTTATCTTTTTACTCAGATTATGTTCCTTAGAGGTGGCAATCAGACGGATTTAAGTCAAGTTATTTCAGGTTCAAGTTTTTTCAAGTTTTACCGGGTTTGTGTTTTTTGTGTTTGAATTGTTTCAAGTTCAGGTTAAGTTCAAGTTTATTTTATATTAGATGTAATTATTATACATAACTTTAATGTTTACATCTCAATATAAATTATTAGATTATTATTTTTAAGTAAACTTTTGTTGTAATATAATATTTTTAATTATATTTTTATTAAAATCAATATTTGTTATTTTATATTTGTTAGCATCAAAATGATATTAACATTAATTTGTTATATAAAATCAATTGCTTTAAATAATTTTATTATAAAGATATGATATACTAAATTCATTTAAAATATTTGATAAGATAAACTTGATTCCCGAATAATACATTATCTTTTATATTATTATTCATTATGAAATAAGAAACTTTTAGAAAATAAAACAAGTTTTTTATACATTTGTAAAATGCAAAAAGACTATGCTTACGAGAAAAATATAAGTTGGCATTCAACTTTTATTATTAAAAAATGTTACCATGTGAAGTAATCTAAAAGTTTGATATGATATAATACTAAATAATAATATATATAATAATCATTTAAAAATATATGATACTTTTAAATTCTAAAAATAAATGATACTTTCATATATTAATATTTGATTACATAAATTATATGTTTTAAATATAAAACTTTAGAAACAAACTTTTTTAACTTTAAAAAAATTATTTATCTCAACTAATAAAAATTCAAACCCTATTTTTTCATTTGATAACACAAAAGTATACTGATGAAGTAATTACTAAATTAAATTAAATGATATGTGCTAAATTTTTTTAAAATCTAGACATTCATGATAGTTTTATAGTTTTATTATATAAATGAACAAATCTTAACAATTTACTAGCAATGTTTGGTATTATGTTTTTTTTTTTTAAATTATTCACAACAAATGTTTAACATAAATTTTAAATCATTTTCATTATTGCTTTATTATATGAATCTTAATATATATTCTACATAACTTTTCTATCTCTCTCCCACGGGCAACTATATTTATTTATTAATTTGTTTTTTTATACTCCCACCCACTAAGTCAACTTCTTAACTTGCTATAAGATGCATGTTTTACCGTTCATCTTTATTGATTTAATCATTGTTTTACATACATGTATGTCCTTAAGTTTAATTTAATTTGTGAATCATGAAATTAGAATTCGAGCTTGAGGTTTTTCTTTAGTGTTCTTATTTCTTAGATTCTATTGTTTTATCTTTTCCCTTAAAAAAGTATTTATTGTAATTTTTAGTTTTTATACTATATTTTTTTACCAATACTTAGGGCAGGAGATATAGATATTGCTTTATAATATACAAATATTTCTTATATTTAAATCATTTAAAATAAAAATTAAACGGTCCAATGCAAATTTATATTTCAAGAATCAAAAGCTAAAATAATACTGCTAAATGCTAAGACAAGAAGTTAAAGAGAGCAAACTCAAAAACTAGGTACTAAAGGCATAAAGTGATATGGACGCTTTAATTGCAATAGGAGGTTTTAGTTTTATTTATTTATTATATCAGGTTTTACTACGAGTTTTAGTTTTACTTATTTTATCTATTATATTAGGTTTTTGTTTCCTTCATAAACTCTAAGTTAGGAATTATATTTTATGTCAATTAGGACACTTTCCTTTGTTATTAACAGTCTATAAAAGGCTGCCAATATGAAATAAAGAGGTAAGCAATTATTCTATCAAAAGAAACGTTATTTTAAGAGGGGGTTCAGTCAAGGACGAATCTGCCTTTTGAGTAACCATAGGTCGAAGCAAGAATTCTTTCTCGTCTAGACCTGTGACTAGATCCTACGCCAAGGCGCATAACATAAAGCTTTTCTGTTTCTAAATGGTAGTGGTAATCCCACTTTCTTAAAAAATTACTATTTCATCATATATAAAATATATTAAAATTTTTATTCAAAAATATATATATATTAAAATTTAATTTTCAATAATTTATTTAAAATATTAGAATAAAATTAATTATTATTTTTTATAAAAAAACATTTAATTAAAATTTTGATTATTTTATTTTTAGTATTAAATTCATGTTCAGGGTTTTTGGGTTTAGTTTTTTTGGGCTTGAGCTTTTTTAAGTTTGGACTTTTTTTAGTTCAGTCCGTTTCAATCTCGGGCCATTTTGGGTTCGGGTTATTTCGTGTTTGGGTTTTTCTAGGTTTGGCTTTTTAACATTTTGGTCAAATTGAGTTTGGACATGTTGTGGCTCGATTATTTTAGGGTCAGGTATTCGGGCTCAGGTTCGTTTTGCCATCTCTAATCTTCCTTGGTACAACCAATTTGGAATGGACTTCAGCTACAAACAAAGACTACTGCAGCAATTTGGACATTACAAGTTTAAATGAAGAAATTAATCCTAAAATCAGCCCTAGCATTCACAAGGCAATACACGTGCATACATGGATATCAACTTCTAAAATCATAAGAAACAAAGGATTATCTCTTTTGCTCCTTGCTTTTTTATTGCATTTTCATTCAAATTTTACCATAGAGCAAGAGCCAAGTCACAGATCAAAATGCAGAAATTTCTAATATTATCATGTAATCAATCTTAATGATTCATAGAAGTAAGATTATGGTTTTTCTTTTCCATGAAAGTCAATGATCTGTCAGAAGAGATTTTAGCTTTTGTTCATATGCACTCTTTTGGTTGTTTTTTGGCTTCTACAAGAGAAACCAATCGTGGTTGTCCATCAAAAGAGATATTTAATGATCTTACCCGTTAATGTGGAGCAGTACTCTTGCGGTTGTCCTATGTATGTGTTCTGTAAGATCAGGAACAGAATCCACCTGACAATAGAAAGTAACTTAATGGAAGAATATCAGAATACATAAAATTCAACATATACATATAATTAGATGCAGTTGATTAGACAAGTAAACTAACTTGGAAAACCAATAATGAATTTCACTAATGTATTAAACAAAGGGAAACTTATTTGATACGATCATCATAGGTATCTAGCAGAAGATGGTGTCAAAACCCTTCAAGAGCCTATATTTTCATAATTTACAGATTCCCACAACTAATTGTTCAAAGAATCTGGCTTGGTTGGTTGGATTTACTATTCACATATTTTTATCATACATTGCACCGAAGAATGATTTCACTGAATTCGATATGTATGAAGTACAAAACAAATGCTTGAATATATTACGATGCGTTCAATATGTTCAAAAAAGTTCAATCAAACTAATATAAGCCAGTAAAATGGGAAATTAAATTTCTTTTATCAAGCTTTGCATCCTTTAGCTCTTTCAGTGGCATTTACTTTTGCATTCTACTTGGATCAGTTATATGGGTAAGCTTGTATCTGTTTGTATGTTAATTCTTCTATTAGGTCTTTACCCTTTAATTATTTCCGTTTCACTCTTGGTTGATCGACTATGACCAGCATTTTGACTTTTTGGACAGAACACAATGTATGAATAAAGAGAAATGATTAAACTTTGCACTTTTGGATAACTTATAGTCCTCCAGGTCACCAATACTCTATTACTGACCTCACAAAGTCACTTAGAAGATTCAGTAAAGTGATCCCCATTCTTGTCTAGACGTACAAAGTGCTTGCTTTTTTATGGAAGGCATAACTAAAATCTTGATCGCTTACAGCATTGACCATTTATTTAATAAAACTCATCTTTTTTGAAATACCTCATCACACAAATCAGGACAGTCTTGAAATACCTTTTCTTATTGCTAGTATTTTTCAGTTCCAGTTAATGTGGATTCACAGTGGCCCTATATTGTCAATTAATAACTATTCTGGTCTTATTCAGACAAAAACCAAAATGTACGTCAACATAAATCACTCAAGTTTTGAATTTCCTTAACCCACATGATTGAAAATGAGAAACATACCACGTGTTCAAAGAAATCTTCAACTATAGCTGTATTACTCTTAAGCAGCAATGATTGGAGATGAGTTCTAGATCTATGCAATATACGAGAAACAAGGGCTAAAGTATCAGCACCAGCACATCTTTCCTGCAACATACAGGTCATGTTATTTACAGGGACATATATTTCTAAATGCTTCATTCCAGTATCAAGAACAAAATACAAAGAAAGGAACCTTAGTTTGAAGTAATCAAGAATTGGAAACAGTATGTATTTTTATGCATTCAATGTATTCTTTTTGTAGAGTCAGTGCATAGCATTTTTATGAAAATTATTGCATCAATAAACGAAATTCTTTTCTAGTTCTTAGTTAATATCACATTAATACATCTACCCAAATAATACAGAAGGTGAAAAGAGAACAAGAGAATCTGCTAACCATGAGCAGTTTTGCCCATCCAATCCAGGGAAGAACAGGAATTTCAGGAAGATGCATATCAATATCATCCTATCAATCAGTTGATACCTTATACAAAGAAATTTACTTTATACCTTTAGACCAAATGACATGCCTGCTGCATGACCAAAATTTGAACTTTGAGGAGCAGTACGTGTCACATCTGCATGTGCAGATGTAGATGATAAGGATCCTGATGGACTTTTGATCCACTGATCACAATCCACTGTTATTCTTGATAAGGCTCTCTTTAACCGATCTAGGATTACGCACAAAAAAATAAATGTATAAATGAGTAATGAACACATAACTGAAAGAGATACTAATAGACAAATGCATTTCCATCATTTATTCACAAAAATTTAACTTACAAGTAAGAGAGTCGGCCTTCCCACTTGAACCCGTGTTTTGCTGACCAAAGGCTTCAAATAAATAATAGAAAAACATCTCAAATAACTGGCATATGCCCTGCAATATTATATTGAATCAGGAAGACTAATTTAAAGGGGAAAAGAAAAGTCAGTATTCAGATCGAATTCAGCAGTTAAAGAAGTAAAGCTTAGGAAAAGAAAGGTTAACCAGAATCACACCTTAAAAAACTCAACATTTACTATTTCAAGTTTCTGCATCAACCTTGCATATTTATCCATTGACCTAGTGTTTAAAAATTAGAAAACAGCTCAATTGTATTCACATAAAGAACATAATCAGCATTCAGCGATTAATAGCAAGATTCATACTTTTTTTTTTATCTGTATAGCACTAACCTTAGAAGACAAACAGATGATCCAGTTTGTGCTGTAAACTCATCATTACTGAAATGCAAAGAGCGACTTCTTGGAAAGTTGGGTTTTGATATTCGACTAGGGAGTTGGCTATCTTCATCAATAAAGTCAGCAAGTAAATCCTCATTTTCCTCTTCTGATATAGAATTGGAGCCATTGATATGATTTACATCACCATTGCAGGAAGAGACAATATCAACATGAAGATTATGAACATTTCCCTCGTATTCACCAGAGGTTGCTCCACTAAGCGGGGTGCAATCATTAGCTTCTTTTGCACTACCACTTAGTTTTAGCAAAAATGGATTTCCATTTCTAACCCAAGGAGAAAATCCACTCTTCTTGGCAACTCTGTCAATTTTTTTTGCTGATTTGTCAGTGTGAAGCACCCTAGGCTTAGAAGAGTTACCATCAGATGCAGCAATAAAAGGTACCCCGTCACCTACTAGACCAGCAAAATTAATTATTTGCATCATCTCCGGTGGCAATATAAGCCAAGTTTCCTTCTCTAAAACCATTTTAAGTGCCTGAAAAGGAAACAAAAAATAAGCTCCTGCCTGTTTCAACTGTTAGGATAATATGACAGAAGGAAATAAATTGATTGCAGAAATAAATTAGCAACAATTCCCAATATTGTTGGTGCCATAAATGGGAAGTGTCAGCATTCTGCAACAGCAAGATATGCCTACAGACAAAACAGTGTTATAACATGCTATATGCAAGAATAAACATGCAAGCACTGATATCAGTCCCACAATATCAGTGCTCCATGTTTCACTTTTTATTCAAAGTTTAATATAAATTGGTGCAAATGATTCCCAAATCAATAGTTACTACAAGCAATATTGCCCATAAGAAAAGGCCTGAAAATCTGTCAATATTATCTGTGTAATACTAACAATGCAAACAAGAATTTATGATTTCTAAGTGCTGGTTTGTGTTTTCTGGTCTTTCGACTTTGCTTTGGATTTCTCTGGTGGCATGTTGTTACTGTGTAGAGTACTTCCTATTTTCTGTAGTTTTGATTTTACTGTTTTTATTCCCGATTTTCGTCTTCAGAGCATGAGACTCTCGTTTTGACATCAAGTCTTGTAATGCTGTAATACCGGGCTGTGCTTCTACTATGAATAAAGTGAGTTGCTCTACTTTTCAAGAAGAAAAATAATGAAGCCCATGATTAGAAACAACTTAACGTTAGCCACACTCTGCCTCCGAAGAAAGTCTGAACTTTAAATCTCTCTACACCTAAAACCAATAACAAAAAGAACAATAACCATAAAGAAGAATAAGTGTAAAGTCCGACTTACAGATATATTTTGCTGATGAAATGCTGAAAAATAGTTTTCACAAACACCCTTCAATTTCTTCCTGAATTCAACTACCTCAACTCCACAGAAGGCTTCCCCAGCCAAGATGAATGTGTTAAGATCTTCATAATTTTTCAAAAACTGATGTATGCTTGTAGAAGCAGCAGAAGAAGAAAGCAGTACTAGTACCCGGCTAGTTGTAAGTTGCCAAAGATTCTTCCGTCCCCTCAGCAGGGTTTGTGACACAACAGCTATGGCTTCTTTCCTTAGATGATACCATGGAGATCCACTGCTTGATGTCGCACCATCACCATTTCTACCCTCAGAAACTGGTTGATGGGATTCTACATTTCCATAATAAGTCCCTTCAGAGATATCAGCTGAGGAAGTGGATCTTGTAGACTCCTCTAAGGAAGATGAACCTGGTGTCCTGTCTACAGATTCAGAGGTGGAAAGAGCAGTTAACCCATTGAAATTGCAGGGGTTTTCAGAAACTGAATCACTGTGATCAACCTCAATAGCATTTACAAAAAGATGCTACCTTCCATCAATTTGGCATTTGTTGATGGGCACTCTAAAGCCTGCAACAACAACAAAAAAAAAAAAAAAAAAAAATTCAAAATGGAAGAAATCAAAAGAGATAGAACCCCCACAAACAGGAAAGAAAGCAGGAGCAAACAAAAGGCCCTAGAATTACCACAGAAGATTTCATATAAGTCCACATAGATTCACACACTTATATACCATATATTATAATAGATTTATATACAAAAAGAGAAAACCATGTAAGCCAAAGCAGGGAACTGCATAACTCCCACACTAACTTAGCTCTTCAATATAAATTAATATAATGCAGCTAGATTTCCAGGTCTTAGATACTCTATAATGTCCACTAAAATTCTTTTTCCATAATTCCCAAAGCTAACTAAGGGGAAAAGAAAATTCCATAAATTTCACAAGAAGAAATAGTTGGATACAACAGGAGTTTTTAAACAGAAATAGTCACTAGCACTAAAACAACAACAAATATTCTACATAAACAAATGCAAAAGAGGAAGGATTCAAGTCGACCTCATTCTCCAGCTGAAAGCTCATGATTTCATGATAAGAACAAATCAATTTGAACAAGACAGCTAGTGTTTTTAATAAACACTGCCTAAACTTAGATTCAGGTATCTGAAGGCATAGATCACTGTAGGTGAGTCTGGAGTCAAATCAAAACGTAAGTTAGAAATCATGGCAAAATATCAAGACATAATTGATACAAAATTACTTAAGTTTAGAAAGCATACCTACTATTTTGCAAATGTGCATCTTGATCCTGAAAAATTTAGTGTTAATAAATCAATCAAGTTCTTCTATCATAAGACAGTGAAAAAAATAAGTATCATAAGGTGCAAAAGGCAAAGAGGACACAAAGAAGACCAAGGAGAATTTTCCAAGAAAACGACCTACACAAAAGTGAGAAGCAGAGGAAGACTCAAACAAGAAATTTATGATTAGTTCTCTCTTTTATTCATGGTTTCCTGTCCATAATGATCAGCCAGTGTAATCGAGATTCCTTCTCCTTGGAAAAGACTGCTAGTTTATGTATGGAACTCTACACATTATCATCTAAATCACTAAATTTGAATTTGTATCAATATAATTACCTAGAAAAGGCACTATGTAACCTCAGCATCCTTTCTCAAGTAGTGCATCATGTACATTAATAGATTGTAAGGAAGAAGGCCTCAAATCTAGAATTTCACATCACATACTTATCACCATGTACGTTAAAATAATTTTCTAGAGTATGTAAATAGTATATTAAAATTAAGTTGTAAACAAAACTGAGGTACCATATGTATTTTCCCAGAATCTACCATCTGTATTGCCAAAAACATTAATATGACATCATACCTCATGAACAATACTCTTCAAAACAGAGTGAGTTTCTGAGATAACTTCTTGCATGAAAAAACTTTGCATCTTTTCAGCAAGACCAGAGACATCTCCTAGCAAAGCATATGCGTCAACCACCTGAAGCAAAACAGACACACTAACCTCAATTTTGAAAGAATAAATAATGAAAACACTATAATATGCAGTTTCCCTCAAAAGAGTGAGAAAAATGTAAATAAACTTGAGAAGGCCTAACATGTAGACTACAGGAATGAGAAGATTTATGCTAATTGCAAAACAACCCAAAAAGCCAATCCAGATGAGAAAGAAGAGTTGAATATTTTGGCGAAGAAAAAAATATAATACTATATAAGAATTTAACAATTTCTAAAATTGGTTAACCCAAGCATGTGTCATAGGCAAAGAATGACTAGCTCAGCAACTAGAATAAAAACTTCTATTATCAATAAAAATAATGCAATTATCTATCAGTGAAAACTAAATAACCTTGATCTGAGTTCCAGCAATGACTATAGAGCAAAGGAGTTTCTAATGCGCATACAAACTAAATAGAAAACTTGGATTAGTCTCCATGCAAGTAAGAGAAAACACACAAGCACTAGACCAGCAGAAAATCAAAAAGGGAGCAGGTCGCAGCAGTATCTTCACTAGTAAAAAAATATCCAAACAAAGTTGTGATAGTTCTCATGCTCAAAGTATCAAGCATCAGTAGCCGATCTTCTAATCTGCGTCAATAGCATTCCAAGTATACAAATGAAATATAGTCGTACAAAGGTGCAAAAATGATACATGTCATGAGGCAGCCACTTCATGTTTAAAAACGCTTGAGACAAATAAAATAATTTGGCAGCAGGGAATAAAAACTGACAGTTAAATAGCCTTCTTCTTTAAACTCCTGGCACACTCCTAACAAGAGTGAATCCAGCTTTTGAAGAGCTCTTCCTAGCCAAAACTGCATTAATAATTAAAATAGTTAAAAGAAGCTTACTTTAGGTTTTAATCCATAATTGGGTATGAGCAAGGAATAAGAACGAACAAGAATTTGGTCCGGAACAATAAGATGCAGCATCACAACTTAACAAATAGCTTTCATACGCTCTTAATATATATAGAAACAGAAACTAAGAGAGGAAGACAGAAAGATAAATACCTTTTGATAAAAATTATGTAAGAACTACATGACAAAAAGTTAATACTCACCTCAACACCATTGCTCATCTCTTGTATAACTGAGAGCTCTGAGAAACTATCAAGTACTTGTAGATACTCGGATAGTACTTGAAATGCCTGTGCAGTAACTTATACTAAGTGAATTCTTTTAGAGTGATAGAAAATAATTAAGATAAAGTACATTGAAGGGAAAAACTGAAGAATCAAAGGCAATGAAACTTATGTTACCGCTTACTGGCACAAACTACCTTGCAGTAATTATTTTCCTGAACAAGGGATTCAAGAGATACTTGCATGTCCCGTGCATGAAGAAGTTCAGCCAATACTAGAAGCAAGTCCTGTAATGAGAACCATGAAGAATATTAAAACATTATTCTTTTTTCCCAGAGAGCCAAAAAGGAAGGAATACATAGTCACAGTCAAAGAGAGGCATTGGTAAGGCATGTATAAAAGAGGTTTACCATAAGAGCTTGCTTCTTCTTAGAATCAGTATTCACAATAAGGTCCCTTGAAACCTCATTCATCGATGAGGTTAGATGCCTCCTTCCATTCTACAAACACCATAATGCAAACTCTAATGAGCTACAGATCCAGTAGCAGCATAACAGCTGTACTGGTAATATCAACTGTAGTTATCAGAAACACCAGGTACAGGGAAACAAACAGAAAAAATAAGCAGACATTTCTCTAGAAGTGGTTCTTTAACAACCATACATAGGGGTGTTCATGGTTCAGTTAAAACCAAATTAACTGACTGAACCGATCTAATCTAGTTAATCGGTCAGTGGCCGAATTTAATTCAGTTGGAAGTTGGTTAATGATTTTTTGAAATTTCAGTTATCAGTTAATTCGGTTCGAAATCGGGTAATTAACCGAATTAAATAATATATATTATATATAATATATTTTTTATATTAGCAATGTATTTTTTGAACTATTATTTTTTATATTAATCGAAATAAATAATATATATTATATATATATTTTTTTTTTAACTATTAAAGAAAAAGAAAATGAACATTAGCAATGTATTTTTTTATATGTTTTATACTTATTTTAACCAAAATACAAAAACATATAAATTTCGGTTACTTTGGTTAACCGACCGAATTAACCGAAATATTTCGGTATGGTTAATGCATTTGAAAAAAATTTTGGTTCGGTTAACGGTTAAAGATTTTTACATTTCAGATAATTCGGTTAATAGTAATTCGGTTCGGTTAATAACTGAACCAACCGTTTGAACACCCCTAACCGTACATGAATACTACAATGCATATGCTTACCATGCAGATGATATTTGCAACCTTCAAATCTCTCTCCAATTCCCTGACCAAATTCATACCCTTCACTGGCCAAAAGCAAGTATCAAAACCTCACTTAAAGAAAGACAAAATGAATTCTGAACTTCTGATAAACCACCAACATAGGACACACAATAACTAAAATTTAAGATAGAATAAAAAATCTTAAACACTTCCAGCCCCTCCTCCAAAGCAATAGTTAAATTAAAAAATTGCCCCCTTAACTAAAGAAAGAACCAAAAGACGACCAAATCAACCACTCTGTATAACCCCACAGATATCAGATATGTATAAAGTATATATCTTAATACAAACATCAATGAAACCAAAACTGTAACGCATCATGCCAAGTTAAACTTACAAATAAGCACACTAATGTTTCAACCTTTACTGAGTAATTAGCAACATGGGGCCAACATTAGTGACTCCTAATTTAGCATTGTTGTTGCAGTTGAAAAAAGTATGGATTGGGAAAAGTGAGTTTAAAAATATCAATTGACAACTTCATTCAAAGATGCAAAAATACATGCCTTTTATTTTAACCATTGATAGGCGAGCAGGAATTTCTATAATAGAGTCTACATCCTTGCAATTGCAGTGCAAACGTGAGAAATCTCATTAGAAAACTTACCCATTACTTCATGATGCTCCATGACACGATGGGATAACTGTTCTGCTACTATGTCCAGTTGTGCTAATCTAAGAGTGGCCTACAAAAGAGATGGAGATGCATGACCAAATAGATCAACTTAATGAAAATTCCAGAGAGGAAGCTGTCCCATAGCAATCCATTATGAACTCCAAGAAACAGTAACATTCAACAGAATACATAACCTCCCTCTCCAACCTTTTGCCAAATCCTCATTTAACAACTAATTACAGATTTTTTCAACAAAAAAAAAAAACACTAGTGAGCTAATGCTCAAACAAGTGAAATTAATCAGCCATATTTAACATAAGTAGAAGTTTATAAATTTAGTAATAAAAAAGAAAAAAAAATTATCAAACGGCTAACAATATATACATTAAAGCTCCATGGATAGCTACTTTCATCTGGAACCTTCCTTTTTTTTTTTTATGGTTTCAATCTGAACTCTCATTAGTGAAGTTTGATGAAACCTTGATGATGGAGAAAGGGCCTGGTACTGGATTGATTTGTGCAAAAGACCATATCAACTAGCAGCACATAATCATTGAATTCATGGAAAGGGCATAATTCAAGAAAATAAAAGTAACTATGGAAACACAAATGTCATCAAAGCCATGATGAACACTATACCTCTCCATTGTTATAGCCTTCAGAGAATCAAACAAGTTTCTCTTGAAATGCTTGAAAAGTAAAATTAGGGATAGGAAAGAAAAGGTTATGCACAGATTACAAGGAATAAATCGTAAACATGTTTAGCTCACTGGAATAGTGTCCACCCCAGGATCTTTGCTCCTCACTTGCTTAGTCAAACTCAGGCAATACCAAAAAAGAAGCCCAGTGATAACTCAGGCAACACCTTTTGTCATTATCACAAGAGCTCATGATCAAATGCCCAAATACTAATCAGTTATTAGCATGTTCACACACGTAACAATGAGCAAAGAATTGTTTATGGACAACGAAACAAGTTACAGAAAGCAATGGGATTATGACTCATAAAGGTTAACTATTCATGAAGAGAGTAAGCAAACTAATTTCATATGCATAACTTATAATATGCACTATAAATCAATATAAAAAATGAAAAAAAAAAAGCATTTGCTCGAGGCAAAACAAAAAATTTAGGTGATCTGCACATTGTAGTGAACAGCAGTTGACCAATATTCATTGGATCAAAATCACCAAGAAAGGAACACATAAAGCATTAAAACTCTTGACATTCACACAACATAAATAGTTGAAGTGCCAAACGGACAAACGCTATTTAAGTCATTCTTTTCATCTTTTTTAACATTCTGATCAGTGAATCCAGAGAATATTAGTAGAATTGGAAATAGTCTAATTCAAAAAGAAAATTAAAAGAAAATAAATAAATCAAAATAATACCTGTTTCTCAAAATGTTCTAGATCAATTTCTTCAGAAGGAATATTCTCCAGGATGTGTTTTATTGGATCAAACTCCTGCCATAGATAGACTTTTTTAATACAATTTGGCCATCTTTAAAATCAACTTTAAAAAAATAGAGGGAAACAAATTGAAGAAACATAAAAAAAAATTTACCATGCTTGAGTAGAATAGAAATAATTAAATTAAACAGAAACTAGTTGTTCCATTTTTTATTCCTTTCAAACTATCTCTTATATGCTTCCAATGAACTATGGTTGCAGTTGCTCCTTCCCTTCACCCCTACCCCCTTCCTCTCTGTATTCAAAATCTCTTATCCAACAAGAAATGGAAAAGCAAGAACACGCCAACAATATCATAACAGTATCTTTCATGTCCTTTCCCGCTATGCATTCAAAGCATATACTTTCAGCATATGACTACTATGGATAGAAGAAATAGAGCAATAAAGAAATACTAAAAAAATAAAACTTGAAACAACAAAAATTGCAACCATAATAACTCCTTAGTATTCAGCTTAATAAAACTAACAGAAACTGAAATTATAAACATACAGCTTCACTGATTTTGCATTGCACTATCAAGGATCAACAGTGGTTCTGAAATGAAAATTAATGCCTGTGTAACTATTCATAAATATCCAGGAAATACCTCTTCATAGAAGTCTTCCTCCAGCTCCTCAACTACTTGACTTTGAGGTCCGCTTCCATATATTGACCTCAGTTCTTCGGAAGCCGAATGAAAACTATATCTCTGATGAGGTGGCAATCCTGCAAGGGCACGAGCAATAGCAGCTGCTGCTGCAGCTCGGGCTGGAACCTACATAAGATAATAAAGAACTTATGAAATTACAACTCATTTGAGTAAAGATTGCTTGCGAGCATGACAATAAGAACTATTAACTAACATCTAAAGACCGTGACTAACATATAAATCACAAAACCAGCAAGTTTATTAAACATAAAAGAATCATAACTAGTTCTATCACTGTTTGTTTGTTTGTTTTCCTTGGAGACCGTTCAGAAATTACTTTTGCTACTTACATTTTGCCTCAAAAATAAAAAAAATTGTATGCGCAGAGATATAAAAAGTAAATAATGCCTTTGAAGAATTTTTTTTTTTGAATTTCTTTTAAACAAAACGCATGATTTTACTTTTATAATGGACAATTATATTAGAATTCAAGGTTGCATTTTAGTCATATGTTCAGTTTACATGCATTATTTTTTGCTTCGTGGCATTTGCTTTTACCCTTAATAGCAAAATTCTAAGAAAAAAGGGAAGTAGTAAAAGTAACAACCAAACAAAGCCTAAGTCGTTTAGAATGCAGCACTTATAGCAAGTCCAGCAGCTAAACTAACTTTCACTTCAGTCAAATTAATTTAATTTCAGAAAAATAACACTAATTTATGACAGCTATCAAACTTCTTAAAACTAATCAAAATGCAGCGGAATAAACCTCAACAAAGACTTGATAATCAAACTCAAGAATCAAAATATCAAAAGATTCAATAAACCTTGAGCTACATTGCTTACCTCGGGGCGGTCAGAAGAAGAAACGGAAGGCAAGAGACCAAGCGATCGGGCGGAGCGTACGGAGCTGAGGAATTTTTCCCCCACATTGGAGAAATCCATTCCACCGCCTTGAAATAATAAAAACGGGACCAAGAAGAAAAACCTAGAGCTCTCAAATCCAGCGTCGCTTAAATCGCCAACGCCGGCATTCAACAGAAAAGGATTGCCGAAAACGCTGCCGAAGGGGAACAGATTCGGCTGCGGCTGCTGCATTTCATTTCAACTCCAGATCGGGAACAAACATCACCGCCTCGCAATGATTTTTCTTTTCTTCTATAGAGATCTGCTTTCTTTTTTGGGATCGGATGGGAAGTGAAGGAGGTTTTAGGAACCGAGTAAGATTAGATTTGGTTTTGGTTTTGGTTTTGGTTTTCTTTTGGGGGGTTAGGGACTGTTTGGTTGAAATTTCGCGGTGAAAAATAGTGAGCAGTTGAGTTTTGAAGCTCCAACGGAAGGAACGGTCAGAGAGTTATTGGAGTTTTATGCAATGAGCCAATGAGAAGTGTCACAGGGTTTGACTTCCAGGACAAACGTCCTTATTTTCCTTGCACCTTGTTTGTTTTCTACTTTTACAATTCTCCCATTTCTATTTTTGAGTTTTATTTCTACATAACATATTCATCGTATATTTTTAACTCTATTTCAAATCTCTACTTTTAAATTTATTATTTGGATGATCAAATTTGTCACATAATTTGTTTTTTTTTTCAATTGATTTGTTTCAAAAAATAATTATAACAATTAAAATATATATTAAAAAATAGAGATAACTAATTCAACTATCTTTCAACTAATTTTTTAATTCGATCTATATCAATTCATGAATCAATTAATATAATCCTTATTCTAAATCGGTACTTTAACAAATTCTCAACCTAATCAATCTAGTTCAGTTTTAAAATATGATTTCATAAGCTAAAACATATATTATTCTAATAGTCCAGTATTATAATTTCATATTTGTTTTCAAGAAATAGATGTGATTTTTATTTTAATTTTTCTTGATAAAATAAAAAACCCAAAAGAAAATGTGTTTGGTTGAATTTTTTTAAATAAAAAATATGTGAAAATTAAATAATAATAATATGTTTTCATTGTTTTTACTTAATATGTTTTGTAAAATTGAAAAAAATGAAAAGTTTTCTTTAACTTTAAATTTAATTAATAAAAATATTTTTTTCAAACAAATTTTAATTATCAAATCTTGAACACTGGTTCGTGACTTCAAGCCCGTATAAAAATTTATTTTATTTTATTTCATGTAAACTACATAGATAGTCACTCAACCTTCAAAAATTTTCATTTTAGGTAAAAAAAAGGTTTGTGAAATGCACACTTATGTTTAAAGTTTGTTCATTTTAATCACTCCAGTTAAAATTGTAAATAGGAATATTACATGGCGTTCAAGCTATTTTTAAAATTTTAACCTAAGATATTAATATCCACCTCATTATTTTGCATTCAAATTATTTATTTTTATTTTAGTCACTAAAGTACTCCCTTTTTTAACCAAACAAATTGTAGCTTTTGGGCAATCATCAGTTGCAAATATAAACTGGTAAAACACCCCCTAAAGCCTTCATTAGAGATATTAAGTTGGGATTTCATCCTAATCTCTCCAATCTTGAAAATATGGTGTCAAAAATCTTTCAAAATTATTGTTTGGAAGCTTAAACAAGGGCCTAGTGATGTTGATGCCTTCACATGTTCTTTATAGTGGTGTTTCCCCCTGCCTTCAAACCCAAAATTGCAAGTTAAAGCCCTCATCATTTTAACACTGCCCTCTACAGCCTTGCAAGAAAGATAGAGCTAAATGAATCTCCATGTGTTTTCCCTTATTGATTTTAATATAGGAGGCAACAGTTAATAGCCAATAATAGTCAACTACATTTGAAATTATGTTAATGTATGTTTGTTTCATTTTATTTTCCTATTAAAACGTTGTGTTTTGGTTAGCTTATGATGTAACACCCTATACCCAATCCGATCGTTAGACCTAAGCTATAAGATACTACTACAGTTAACGATATTTAACACTTATGAATTCATTTTAAATATCCAATTAAACAACAAGCGATCAATAACATAAGTATAATATGAATTACAACCAAAATTGAGCCTCAGTCGAGTTTACGAAGCTCTCAAACCAACTTAGAACCAATTCAGGACTAATTTGAAACTTTTACAAAAAGATAGGTAAAAAGGCAAAACAAGGGTCACACGACCGTGTGACAGGCTAATGTTGTGCGAAGTTAGATGACATGGTTGTGTACCTAGCCTGTGCAACAAACTAAGTCCGTGTGTAACAGGGTTACACGATCATTTTGCTAGGCCGTGTAACAGACTAAAGTCGTGTGGACCTAAATGCAAAGTTTCTAACAAAAGTCACACGGCTGTGTCCTAGACGGTGTAACAAGTTGAGGCCATGTAAGCTGGAGGCACATAACCTTGTATCCAAGCCATGTAACTCACTGAGACCATGTTCAACAATCACTTTCCAAAATCTAATAACCACCACGAATGTGCCATATGCCCATGTGTGATACACGGCCATGTGTCAAACCATGTGAACTAATCCTTTTATGAGGGATTAACAAATGGAGGTGTGATTAATTAACTGTTTTGTAAGGTTCATTTAACGGATCAACTATTCAGGAGAGGAAGAACGTAAACCTCAGGATTGACAACCTTAGGAAGTCATTTAGGTGAGAATTAACCCAAAATTGGTATGGTCTATCCATGAACACCTTAACCCCGAACCGGTTCGGACTCTAAGGTCGAGAGATAAATAGTTATTACCGACATGTTATTTTGGTAGAAGATCGAGAAATCCTGCTAGGGTATTGATACAATCATGGTCCAAAACCCTTTCAAAGCATGGAGCTATCAACGGGGCCGATTATTTGAGCTTGAGCTAAGAGGTTCAAGGAAGCTATTGCAGGCCTTATTGACCGAATTTGGGGTAAAGCCGTTGCGAGGTTTATTGATCAATCACGGACAAGCAAATCATGCGTACCATGCAACCTGCTTCAAGCTCAATTTTAGCTCTTTTAGTTTGTGGATTTATTTGCTTTTAGAAAGACCATGGTAGTTCGATCGAAGAGCGATCCATGACGGTTACACCAATCGATATACATTCAAGCACCTTGGAAAGAATGTAACGCTAGCGCCATTGACTCCTAAGTAAGTGTACAAGGATCAATTGAAATTGAAAGATTCTATTGAAAAATTGAAAGCAAAAGAACAAAAAGAAAAGAGTGAAAAAGAACAAGAAAAGAAAACTAAAAAAAAAAAAGCAAGAGGTAAAAACGAGAGAGAAGAATGATGAGAGTGAAATAAAAATGAGAGAAGAAAAAGAAAGAAAAGACGAAAAAGAGATTGAAATATTAAGTGTTTATGCAAAAGAAATGGAGATTCGAAAGTTCTTATTGTTGAAACAGCCAATGCTTGTACTTATGTACAAGGAAATTTTATTCAATACTAACGATTTGGATGACAACCTTCCTTCTACAATTGTAACTTTGTTGCAGGATTTCGAAGATGTATTTCTAGAGGACGTCCCTAGTGGGTTACCACCTATTTGAGGGATCGAGCATCAAATTGATTTCATACCCGGAGCTACAATTCCAAATTGTCCAGCCTACAAAAGTAAACCCGAAGAAACCAAAGAACTTCAAAGGCAAGTCGCCGAATTGATGGAGAAGGGGTACATTTGAGAGAGCTTAAGTCATTGTGTCGTGCTTGTGCTTTTGGTGCCCAAAAAGGATGGAAGTTGGTGCATGTACATGGATTGTCGAGCCATCAACAATATCATAATCAAGTATAGAAACCCAATCCCGTGCCTTGACAACATGTTGGACGAATTAAGTGGCGCACAACTCTTCTCCAAAATTGATATTAAAAACGGATATCATCAAATCTGAATGTGAGAAGGAGATGAGTGGAAAACAGCGTTTAAAACAAAGCACAGTTTGTATGAATGGTTGGTTATGCCTCTCGGCTTAACTAACGCACCAAACACTTTTATGCGCTTGATGAATTATGTCTGCGTGCTTTCATTGGTAAATTTTGCGTAGTTTATTTTGATTACATACTAATCTATAGTAAGTCTTTGGAAGACCATGTACATCACTTGAAATCTGTTTTGGAAGTATTGCGTAAAGAAACTTTGTATGCTAACCTTAAGAAATGCTCATTTTGTACTAACAATGTTGTTTTCTTAGGATTTGTGGTTAGCTCCGAAAGACTCAAAGTTGTTCAAAATAAAATAAAAGGTGATTCGAGAATGGCCACGACCTATGAGTATAAGCCAAGTACGAAGCTTCCATGGCTTGGCAAGCTTCTATAGACGATTTGTTCCTAATTTCAGCACTTTGGCAACTCTATTAATGGGTATCATCAAGAAAAATTCTAATTTTCATTGGAGTGAAGAACAAGAAAAATCATTTAATTTAATTAAAGATTGTTTGAAAAATGCTTATTTACTTTCTTTGCCTGATTTTAACAAAACGTTCGAGATTAAGTGTGATGCCTCAGGTATAGGTATTGGAGCCGTGCTAACTCAAGATAGGCGTCTCATAGCTTATTTCAGCGAGAAGTTGAATGGTACCACCCTCAATTACCCAACCTACGACAAGGAAATATATGCCCTGATTCGGGCATTGGAAACGTGGCAGCGTTACTTGTGGCCTAAAGAATTTGTTATCCATACTGATCACGAGGCGCTAAAACACCTCAAGGGCCAAAACAAGTTAAACAAGAAACACGCCAAGTGGGTGGAATTCCTTGAGTCATTTTCGTATGTAATCAAATATAAAAAAGGTAAAGAAAATGTCGTAGCAGATGCGTTGTCAAGGAGGTATGCCCTTCTTAACCACTTAAATTTGAAACTATTTGGTTTCGCCTATTTGAAAGAACTTTATAAAAATAATTCTGATTTTGCTGAATTATATAAGGCTTATGAACACAGAGCTTTTGAAAGATTTTATAGGCATGATGGTTACCTTTTTTGAGAAGGTAAGCTTTGCATTCCTCAAGGGTCCGTTCGGGAGATTTTCGTAAATGAGGCGCATAACGGAAGCCTCGTAGAACATTTTGGAGTTACGGAGACATTGGCCATGCTCTACGAGCATTTCCTTTGGCCAAAGATGAAACGTAACGTGGAAAGAATGTGCAATCGACGCATAGCTTGTAAAAAAGGCTAAATCGCGAATCAAAGCACATGGATTGTACATGCCCTCGCCTATCCCCGAGGAGCCTTGGGTTGATATCTAGATGAATTTCGTCCTAAGTCTTCCCAGAACTAAGAGTGGAAAGGACTCATTTTTTTGTAGTGGTTGACGATTTTCCAAAATTGCATATTTTATTGCTTGCAATAAAATTGACGATGCTTTACATGTTGCAAATTTATTTTTCAGAGAAGTCGTGCGTTTGCATGGAGTTCTGGGGACTATAGTGTCTGATCGAGATGCGAAGTTCCTCAGCCATTTTTGGATAACATTATGGGGAAAGCTTGACACAAAACTGTTGTTTTCTATGACGTGTTACCCGCAAACGGATGGACAAATCGAAGTGGTGAACCGAGTCTTGTCAAAATTATTGAGGGCAATTATAAGAAAGAATCTCAAGACATGGAAGGAGTGTTTACTGCACATTGAGTTTGCCTATAACCGATCTGTTCATTTGGCAACTAAACATTCTCCATTTAAAGTTGTTTATGGTTTTAATCCTTTAACACCTCTAGATTTGATTCTTTTACCTAATGATCAACTTGTGAATATAGATGTCAAACAAAAGGTTGAGTACGTGAAACAACTACATTAAAAGATGAGGAATAATATAGAAGCGAGAACTGAACAATATGCGCATAAAGCCAATAAGGGAAGAAAACGTGTTGTTTTTGAACCCAGAGATAGGGTTTGAGTGCAGATGAGAAAAGAAAAGTTTCCAGCCCAACGAAGGTCTAAATTACTACCAAAAAGCGATGGTCCTTTTCAAGTTTTGGAAAGGATCAATGATAATTCATACAAATTCGACCTTCTAGGTGAGTACAGTGTAAGTGCAAGTTTTAATGTATCTGACCTATCTCCTTATGATGTAAGCAATGATTTGAGGACAAATCGATTCGAAGAGGGAGGGGATGATACGATCATAATCCAAGACCCTTCTAAAGCTGTCGAAAAACCTATGGAGCTATCAACGGGACCGATTACCCGAGCTCAAGCTAAGAGGTTCAAGAAAGCTGTTGTGGGCCTTATTGACCGAATTTTGGGTGAAGCCGTTGCGGGGTTTATTGATCAATCATGGACAAGCAAATCATGCGTTCCATGCAACCTGCTTTAAGCTCAATTTTAGCTCTTTTAGTTTGTGGATTTATTTGCTGGAATAAAGAAATTAATTAATTTTTAATTATTTATTTAAATTAGTTTGAGTCTTAATTATGTCATAATTTGACCATCATTAATATGAGTTTTAATTATGTCATAATCTGAACATTTCTAATAAGGGTTTTTTTTAGGACTTCTTAAATATATGTTTTAAATATGTCATAGTTTAGACGACTATAATACATGTCTTTTGTTCAGACCAATTAAATTGTGTTTAAGTTATTTTTAATGTGTTTTGTAGGGTGTTAATAGACAACATTTAAGAGGAGAACATGCATTTTGATGTGCATGCATGGAGGAGCTATTGGTTGCTCTCTTCCAAGTAACCTTTCGTAGAATGCAATGGACACAACAGCTTTCACATTAGTCCAATCGACCGGTTGCTATGTTCACACCAAGTGACCATCCAATTTTGAGTTTTCACACCTTGAAGGCTGTTCGTGTGCCCTATGCACATTCAAAAGGGAGATTACTTATTCTGCTTCCCAAGAAGGCACCAGCCATGTTCACACCCACCAAAAACTAATCATCTACTTGAACCATCAGCTCACATTAAAGGCTACACGTTTTTAGCTGTTTGGAGAGTGCAAATGTTATGGAGGTTCGCGTCACTAATGCATGAGAGCCTTCAAGAGTCTTGTGGGATAGCTCAATGGTTTTTCAGCTCAATTAAGCTGAATTAATTAAGTCCATTCGGCTAGACTTTTGTAGAGCTATAAATACTAAGGTCAAACTTTGTATTTCAGATTTTTTGAGCCTTTTATGAATTATATATCAATTTGTGAGTTATTCAACTCTCTTTGTTCTTTTGGAGACTCAAATTGACTTATCTAGCTAAATCTAGTGGCGTCAATCTAATTTCCTTAGCAAACTTATCACTTAACAAGTGTGGCATTCCAATTATACCATTTTGTTCCTATCTCCAATAGATAGTGGGTCGCGGTGCAATCTAACAACTATTTTCACCTTAGGAGCATCATAAGAATCGGGTCAATATTCCTTTTTAATATTGGTTCATTCTTCAGCTTTTAAGCCTATCTTTGATCCGTCCAATTCCTAAATAACTAAATAAGCCCTTGTTAAACCTATATTTGTCCAAATTCAGCCCTTTGACAAAATTAGACTAGATACTACCTCAATTTACAATCAGGAACACAAGCAACTCGAATTTCCCAATGAGTACGAAATAGCATCAGGTATCAACTAATTGATTGAATAAGGAACCTGATGCTACAGTTAGTTATGATTACCGAAGTGAGCTAATCACCCATGCTCGTATCTGATTAAGTTTCCATAGCAATCTTCTAAGTTTTTCCATTTATATTATTTTATTTCTTTAGTTTTTAAAAAAATCTCTTTTTATGTTTGGAAATAATATAATTTAAAGTACTAATTAGTTCTATTTGTGCTTAGGTTAGGATTAATTTAGTGCTCACCTCCATTTGGTACAATCCTCGGAATACTCACTTACTTCATTGTAACTATATTACAACCTGACTCGTATACTTGTGGAAACCGCTTATTTGATATATTTTGTGCAGGATTTCTACTTTGGACGTTGGTACGTCCAGAGTCGGTCACATTACAGAGAATGACGTCGAGACGAATATAGACTAATATAAGAACCTTCCTAAACCCGTGTAAGTTCCGAAATTAGTTATATATTACATCATATGCCTCTTGTGCTTGTATCTATGTGTGTAATATTATAAATTGAAAGTTATTTGATGTTTGATGCTCCGATAACTAGAGCAGTATTCTATAGCTCAGACTTGACGATCTGGTCGTGTAAGGGGTGTTACAGGTATATTTGATACTTGGCATATAAGCTTTATCAAGGTGAATTTCGTTTTTTTGATTGATAGATAATTATGCTAGATTATATATTTTTGAATAAATGAAACAGTTGGTTAGATAATGATGCATTGATGGTTATGATTTGATGATGTTTGGTTGTGTTTTTGTGTGTTAAATTGATGATCTTACATTAAGGTAAGTTTTAGGTATGTTTAAGTACATTTTGGTATGGTTTGAACTTGAAAATGTGCATTTAGGGTCATTTTGCCATTGAGTGTCAAGATAGCATGAATGTGTCTCGAGACCATAAGAACAAAATTTACATTTTTGGCTATTTATATTTTTAATGTCTTGAGACGTTGTCTAAATAGGCTCAAGACACTTCCATTTAGGTCTCAATACAGAGTGGTCATTATCTCGAAGCAAGGAAACATCAAAGTCAATTAAGTTTTTTCGTATTCCAGGTGTCAAGACAAGAACCCTTTGTCTCAAGACATTCAAACATTAAAGCTAAAATAAGAAAACAGGGAGGGTTGTTCTTTAGAGATAAGAGACTATGCCTTGAGACATAATTTCTAGTGTCTCGAGATAGATTAACTTTGAACCAAAAATCCCTAAATTAAAATAAGGCCCGTCTTGAGACAAGAAGTCCCCTGTCTCGAGACACAACATTGAAATTTGATAATTGAGTTTGGATTCGAGTCCTAACTCTAAATTTGACCTTTCATAACTCCGTAAAATGATGAATCTGAAACTTAGACATCATGAATGTATAATTGTGAATATGATTTAAGATGAAATTGATTTAAATGATAATTATGAACTTAATTTTATAATTATGTAATGAGATAGCCTAACTTGCTTCGGCAATATGATATGGCATCATACATTCGGATCTAACGACTAGGACGGGTGTAAGGTGTTGCATATAATGTTATTAAGCTTGAATTTTATCTTTTAATTATTAGTTATTTATGCTTGTTTATATAGGTGTGAATGTGCTAATTAATATGTTAAGAGCTAATGTGTTGATAATTGCGATTTGGTAGTAATAGGATATGTTTAAATATGTTGACATGGTGATTTTATATTGAGATAAGTTTTAAGTACAAAAAGAGATAGGTTTGAACACTTTGAAATGTGAAATTTTGGTCATTTAACCATTAAGCTTTGAGATAGAATGAACGTCTCAAGACCATTAGAACAAATCTCATTTTAATGTGTATTTAAGAGTTTGGTGTCTCGGGACACATCTATTTAGACTCGAGACAATTGCTTCTAACTCTTGAGACACGTGACATTTATCTCGAGGTAGAACTACATCGAAGTTAAATAGATTGTCTTGTTCCAAGTCTTAAGGCAAGAACCCATTGTCTCGAGACAACCAAACATCGAAGTTAAAATAGAAAAATAAGGGAGATCTATCTGAAGAAATAGGAATCTTACATTGAGACACATCCTTTAGTGTCATAAGATATGTTATCATTGAAATAAAAATTCCCAAAATAAAAATATAGTTTGCTTCAAGACATGGAATCCCCTATCACGAGACAAAATCTTGAACTTTGACAAATGAGTTTTGCTTCGTGTCTTAACTCTAGTTTTGACTTAGTACAACCCGAAATTATGTGAAATAAGATTTTAGACATTACGAATACATGTGGATGATTTTATTAAGTGATTTATTTGTTATGTTATTGATAAATATGAATTAAACCTTGTGGAATTATGTCGAATTAGTCTGAATTACTTCGACAACGTAATGTGATGTCACACAATTGGATTTGACGATTAGGTGTAGTGTGAGGTATCACAATATTTATGCAAGTAATATATTTAGAATATTACAAATCATATATATATTACAAGATTTTAGGTCCCAGGTGACATGATTGCTTAATTTATTGACATGTGTCATACCTATTGTGAGACATGTGGCAATTGTCTTATTTACCTTCATTTTTTGATATTTTAAATTTAAAATTTAAAATTTAAAATTAGATTATAACATATTTGAATGATATCAATAATTTATAAATTTAAATATTTAAAATACTATTCTGTTATAAATATGTTTTATAAAATGAATAGAATTTTGACAATTAAAAACATCATCATATTATTGGAACAAATTTAATTTTATAAAACTATTAAATATTTTAATTTTAAAAATAATATTATTTATAAGATATATTATCTAAAAATTTAAAATAATTAATTTTATTATTAATTAAATTTATGTTGGTGAAGATATAATAACAAAAATGATTATTTAAGTATAAAATTAAAACCAAATTTTAAATAATGATAATTAAAATCAAATCTTAATTATCGTGTATTTTCATGAATTATTTTTTTAAATTAATGGTTATATATAAATTATTTATTTAATCACACTTATTTAAATGAATAAATTTGCTTCTAATTTTTTTGTCAAATTAAAATAAAAATTTTAAAAATAGATTTATAACTTTTAGAATGGGTAAATTCCTTTTTAAACCATCCATATTTTGTTAAATTATTTAAAATTTCTCAACATTCTTAAATCACACTTTAAGTTCTCATTGTTTCTAACCTTTTAAAAATTAAGAAATTTCCTTATTAAAATTTCAAAATTAGACCTCATCATTTTTTATTTGTTCTAAAAAATAATCTTTCAGTAAAAAATTAAATAAATTATTTAATTAATTATAAATTTTATTTTGTTAAAAATAATTAAAAATAGTTTTTTATATATTACAATTTTTTTTAAAAAAATAAACAATACACACAATAAACCTATGCATCACACATATAAAAAAGGGTAATCTACAAAAATAGTCACTTTTGTTTACCTCAAGTTACATTTTAGTCACTTATGTTTAAAATGTTACGTTTTAGTCACTTATGTTATTATTTTGTTACGAAGTGATCACTCTACCGTTAAGTTCCATTATGTCTCTAACAGTAATCCTAGGTGGCAGTCCAACTAAATTTTAGGAGCCAACTTGGATTTCTAAATTGGATGAAAATAAATTTTTAATTAAAAAAATTTAATTAATTAAAATTTTCAAACCTAAATCTTAACTAAAAAAACTGTTCATCTCCTCTTATTAATTTTTCTTCTGTCTCTTATTTTTTTCAATGTTTTTTTTTTCATTTGACTAGAAAAACTATTATTAAGATCAAAATAGTTGAAATCAGCAATAAGAAAGAATAATCTGGAATACTCACAAAGAGATTGTGAACATACAAGTTGATTCAGATCAGAAAAATTTGATTGAGAAACCAATTATTCAAGAACTGTGAAAGAACTAGAAAATATGATAATTAGGAACAAGAACAGTGAAAGTAACGACCCTTTTCTGAAAATTTTAAAATTAGCTTGAATGAAACATGTTCATGAAAACATGTTTTTGGTTGCATTTTATGGGATGTCTACTGACGCAAAATAAAATACATGTTTACAAACAATTTCAAAAAGTAGAAGAAAATATTAAGAATTTTAATTTAGGGTTTTCATTAGACAATAAAAAATCCACTCTTTTGTTTTTCAGTATTGAATAAAAGAAATAGAGGAATTCAAAAAAGACATACCTGAACCCTCCGTTGAATCCATCTTTATGAAGCAATCAATTTTATTGAAAAAAACCCATTGAAAAAAAGAAGAAGAGATAGAAAGAAAAATTAAAAAGAGGAGATGAACAATTTTTTTAGTTAAGGTTTAGGTTTAAAAATTTTAATTAATTAAATTTTTTAATTAAAAATCTATTATCATCCCATTTAGAAATTCAATTTGGCACTTAAAATCTAGTTGGACTGCCATTTAGGATTACCGTTAGAGAGATAATGGAACTTAACGGTAGAGTGATCACTTCGTAACAAAATAATAATATAAGTGACTAAAACGTAACATTTCAAACATAAGTGACTAAAATGTAACCTGAGGCAAACAAAAGTGACTATTTTTGTAGATTAACCTATAAAAAAACTAGTATTCAAATATAAATTTAAACAAAAAAAAAACTGTCCAATAAAAATTCACAAATATAGATTATTAGTAGAATAATTATTCAAAATTGATGATATAATTATTAATAAAAAGAATGGATTTTTTTTTGAAATTAAGAATGGATAATTTTTAATTTTTAAAATTTAAAATAGTGAAAAGGATTTAAATGTTTTGTAAAAATTCTAAAAAGATATATAGAACAATTTTTTAAGTTGCTTTCCAAATTCCAAGCTCAAAATGATATTTGCCATGGATTCTTTAGTTGAATGGCTCCTGTTCCTCGTTGTTTTTCTTTCAGTTTCAATAAGTAGCAGCAGTGCTGGCCGGATTGGTATTCCGAGGGGAGCAGCCGTCTTGAAGAAGCATCATCTTCCGTTGAAGAGAGCGTTTTCTGGTGATCTTCACACTTATTTCTACACTCAAACACTGGATCACTTCAACTACAAGCCTGAAAGCTATGCTACTTTTCAGCAAAGATATGTGATCAATTACAAGTATTGGGGCGGAGGAGCTGTTAGTGCTCCGATTTTTGTCTGTCTTGGAGCTGAGCAGGCTTTGGAAACTGATTTTCAAACCATTGGTTTCCTCGATGATAATGCTGCCCGCTTCAATGCTCTCATTGTATACATTGAGGTATGAATTTTTGAATTAAACATTCCAGTCTCTTCAATTAAGAAATGTGATTTTGATAAAGAAGTTTCGGTTTGAATATTTGTAAATGGAAAAAATAAAATTACAATATATATTCAATCTAATTAAATTTAGATTTGAGTGGAATTAAATTTTAAAAACAGAAACATAAGTGGATTTAAGAAACATCAAATATTAACCTCTCTCTATATAAATTGCATCAGCATCGTTACTATGGAGAATCAGTACCATTCGGATCAAGGGAAGAAGCCTTTAGAAATGCATACAGAATGGGGTATTTAAACTCAGCCCAAGCTTTAGCAGGTTACGCAGAAATCATCGCGGATATCAAGAACAATCTTCAAGCTTCACATTCTCCGGTGATTGTCATCGGAGCATCCTACGGGGGAAGTAAGTCTGATTTCCATACAAATTTTAACTCACAAATTCAATCCAAATTAAAAGCTACTCTCTCACAAATCTGAATCTTAAAAACAGTGCTGGCTTCATGGTTTCGGCTAAAGTACCCTCATCTGGCATTGGGAGCTTTGGCCTCATCCGCACCTGTTCTTTACTTTGATAATATTACACCAAGTGACGCTTTCTATTCAATCATCACTAAGTCCTTTAGAGTACTTATCACTCAACTCTCTTTTTTTTTTCCTGGATTTTATGGCTTGATAATTTCATGTAACTAACTAATCGGAATTAATAATGTACAGGAAACGAGCGAGAGCTGCTACCAAACTATACGAAGATCATGGTCTGTAATAGATTCATATGCTTCCCAACCCTGGGGTCTTTCTGTCCTCAGCTCCAAATTCAGAACTTGCTAGTATGGTTTTATTTTTCATTAATTCAGTAACAATATATGTAATTATACACGATCTGTATTTAAAATTATATTTTTTTGGGCCGGGGGGGGGGGTTATATTAGTCCATTGAACAGTGCTTCAGAGCTCAAAAAGGAGTTAGAGTCGATTTACGAGGTAGCAAGTCAATTTAATCAGCCAGCGTATCTAGTCAACCGGGTATGTGCAGCCATCGACGAAACTCAAACTGACGATATTCTTTTCAAGATCTTTGCCGCCGTTGTCGCTTTTAATGGGAATAACCGTTGCTATATTAATCCACCAACCCCTGAATCCCAAACAGTTACCGGATGGAAATGGCAGGTAATTCTTAACAATTGATTATCTTAAAAATAATTATAACTTTAAATATAAACCTGAACTGTAATATTGGTATTATTTTTTAGACATGCAGTGAAATGGTGATACCCATCGGCGTGGGCGAAAACACTATGTTCCAACCTAACCCCTTTGATTTGAACACATTTATAAATGATTGCATTCGAACGTATGGCGTTGCTCCTCGCCCTCATTGGATCACTTCCTATTATGGTGGCAATGTATCAATCTTTTTCTCTATTTCTTCACAATTGTTTTCTTTCATATTATTTATAAAATAAACCCTCAACTCATACCTGCTTTATTTTGGTAAAAATAATTAATATATAAATGCCTATTTTACTTTATCAATTTTAGAGATAAATTTTGCAGGATTTTAACTTCATTCTCCAGAAGTTTGGTAGCAACATCATTTTTTCAAATGGGTTGCAAGATCCTTTCAGCGCGGGCGGGTAAATATATTTTTACCAAACAATATCTTAAAATGTAAAAAATTATGTTAATTATTTAACCTTTTTTATTAAATATTGTAGGGTGTTGGAACATATTTCAAAAAGTATTCGAGCCGTAACTACAACTTATGGTACGTGGAATTTTCTTTCCTTTTTTTAAATAAATAAATAATTGAGATTACTCATTGGATTGACATTTTTTTTAGTCTTGATGGATAATATAAAACTAAAAAGATGGGTATATTTGTGTTGCAGGATCTCACTGCTTAGATTTATTTCCAAAAAGTGATAATGATCCAGAGTGGTTAACCAAGCAACGGAACATAGAACTGCGTATTATCAAGGGATGGTTGGTAACGTACTATGCTGACCTTAAAGCATTCCAAAAAGGATAATATTTACTTCCAGATGAATTTTGAAATAATAATATAATTTACTTAAACAAACTCCATTTGATTTAATCCAGCTTTTCTTTTTATACATATCGTTCTTATATTATATATCAGTCTATTGTTTGATTAGTTTACACATATCAATTTTGTTCGAAATCTGACCGGTGCTCCATCATCTCTCCATAAGATGTGTTTTTCCTATTCAATCAATAGGATATTAATATATTAACTTATTTTTAATTTAATCAAATCTGATTTAAATATGATTAAAATTATTCATCTCGATCACTCAAATAACAGCTAAATCTTTTTTACTATAAGAGATTTTGTGACAAAATCCACCTTTTTTTTATTTAAAATAACTGTATAATGTATAATATTGGCCAAACATTTGTAGATGGTTCAGCTTGATTTTCTCACGCTTACGAATATAAAATTCAATGATGAATGCTTAGTCATTCTATTTACGTAAAATTCTATTATTAATCCCTATATTATATGTAAGTGTTCAATTCAATCTTTACATCTCAAATATTCTTAAAATTTCTACACAAATTTGTGGGTGGGTGTTCGTAAGGTTAAATTATAGTTAATTTAATATCTTAAATAAGCAAATGACTAAATACCCAAATCCTATTGTCACCCATAAATCAAACTTTTTTTTTTAATGTATCTCCCATGAATCGAAATTATTTGCTTTGTTTTGTTGTCTTCAAAGCATGCCTTCTCAATTCAAAATTCAACAATATAATTAAATTAAATGGAAAAAAAAATAGCTATATATCAAGGAATATAGTAAACCAAATAGGTTAATCACTAAACCAACAAAATTACTAAAAACTAAACAATTTGAAGTAAAAAAAGGAACATGCAAAAGTAATCTAAATATATATATAAAAAAAAATACTCACCAAAAGGAAAAAGATAGAAGCAACCTTCCACACTTGTAAAAGATCTTCCACTAAAAGGTTAAAAAAAAAAACGCAAAAAGTTAAATGCTCAATCAAACAAAAAAATAAAAGCTGAGGGCGTCTTTTGAATGGATGATACATTTATCTCTAATAAGTAAAATTAATTATTTTAATTATAAATTAAATTGTATTATAATTATCGTCCACTCAAAAACACATTGGGACATGAAAAAGAAAAACCCCAAAGTGAAAAGTGAAAATAGTAAAAGAAAAAAAAAGTAAAGTGAATAGTTAAAAATAGAATAAAAGACAAAATTGACCAAAATTTTCCAATCGCCACGTGCTACCTCTTTTGCTTACACGTTGGAACCCTGCAAAACACAACAAACATAATTTTGACTAAAAGTCAACATAAAGCCAACCAATTTAAATGACCGAATCACCATTCAGAAACCTATCAATACCTTCACTTGGCTTAAAATTAGATCATCTAAATTCCAAAATTAAGGCCTCTCAGTGTACAGGGATAACTATTTTGCCAGGAAAAAGTAAATGCAAAGTTTTCCCCTCAATTATGAAAATTTATAAAATAATATTTAATTATTAATTTTTTTTATTATGAAGATGATAATTTTTAAAATTGATGTAATAATAACTTTAACCTTTAACATTTTATATATTGTATTAATTTAATATTGATTCTAAAAAAAAATTTAATATTTACACATTATATAATTTGATCATTTTGTAATTTTTCTTTTTTTTTT
This sequence comes from Gossypium longicalyx, assembly GCA_025698465.1. Lineage (NCBI taxonomy): Eukaryota > Viridiplantae > Streptophyta > Magnoliopsida > Malvales > Malvaceae > Gossypium > Gossypium longicalyx. Next base: position 65,130,294 of record CM047001.1, on the reverse strand, counting down.
GTGATTTTTTTTGACATTATCTTTATATTTGATTCAATGAAAAAAACTCAATTGCTTGAAAAAAAAAAACTCCTTTCATTAATTCAATCTAATTAAGTTTAACAGCTTGAAAAAATAATTATATTCGCTTTAATTTACTTCATTAATGATAGTTAATACAAACTAACAAAAATAAATTATTTATCATCGAGAATTATCAAGTTCTTAGTCATTTGAAGTATAAAGAAAGTTATGTATTTGAGGGTTGTCTAGATTAATAATAACGGAATTTTTAAAATATATATTTTTGCTTTTATTTATGATTTACATTGTATTAAACTATATTTTCATGTCACAATAGGATAAAATTAAGTATTGTGTAAATATTGAGGGCTAAATTCTTTAACATTGAGACTAAATTCACACAATATGTAAATGTTGAGGATTAAATTTGTTATTATGCCAATTTTAAAAGCTTCTAAATTATTTAATAGCGGATGACTAAAAATATAATAAGTTGAATAATTGAGTGGTTATTTTGTAACTTTTTATAATTAAGTAAAAAAAATTAATAATAATTGAGTGACTATTAATATAATTTATCTAAATAGAAAAAACTTATTTAAAAAAGAGATAAAATTTTAATTTACAGACATGAAATATGACAATTGACTATCATGGAGTCCATTATCAAGTAGTTTAAGTTCTATTTTAATAAAAAATTTAATATTATAATATAAGATTTTAATAATTTTATCTTAATCTCTTTTTTTTATTTTTCACAATTGCATTTAAAAATAAAATAAAATCATTTAATTAATAATTTTATATTTTATATTATATATAAATATATTTATCTACATTTGAGGTACATTTGTATATATAATATTATAAATATATTTAATAAATTTGAAACGATATATTGATACATTAATGCTAGAATAAAATATTAAAATATTTTTATAATATTATAATTAATTTAAATGAAAATAATAATCCAAAAATATTTATTGAACCTTCTTAAAGGAAAAGGAAGAAGCAAAGCCTAACTGCACATTACGTGACCCAAACAACGCAAATTATTGTTCAGGCTTTGGGCATTGAGTGACAGCCCATTACTTATTTCCAACTACAAAGACAAAATTGGCAAAAACGAAGAACCTTTAAAAATTTCTGCCAAAGGTTTAGGGTTCTTAGAGGGGGAATTGAAATCTAAACCGAAAACCGAATATGTTGAGGGTAAACCGAGTGATAAACCAGACACGAGCTTCGATTTCAAAGTGTCAATATCTCCGAAGTCATGACCCAAAGATTTCTCCTTCACCTCCTCAACATTTCGCTTCAAAATCATCCATTCGCTTCTTCGATATTTACAAGGCAATTCCTCCATCTCCCCCTTTTTAACTCTAAAATATTTGATTTTTTAAGTTATTGTTCTTTTTAACTTTTTGTCTTGTGTGTGCAGCTTGCAAGCAAGGAAAAAATCGAGAAAGAACGAGCAAGACTGTAAGTTTAAGCTTTGTTTGTTTTTTGAAATTTTGTTACGTGCTCTTTTTTCCATGAAATTTAATATAAATAATTGTTTTAATTTGATTTAGGGCAGTGCTGATGAATTGAATAGAGGATATTTTGATGATATGTCTGAGCTAAAACAACACGGTGGTAAGGTATTAACTGATTTGTTCTTTTTATATACATATAGGCTATATCATTTGCAAATCTGTTCAAATTAGTTGAATTGCAACTGATTTCTGTGTAAAATTAATGTTACTTTCTGTAAACATTTTAATTGTTAGTTAGTTAGTATTTTTTTTTGTTTTTTTCTGGCAGATTGCACTGGCAAATAAGATTCTAATTCCCGGAATTGCAGCAAGGAAGTTTCCTGCCGTGGATGTGATATATTCTGATGGTAGAAAATCAAAGCTGCCGATTGTTTTTGATGCAAGTGGCGTTGATGCTAGCAAGTTGGCTGTCCCTGAAGCATCTTTAGTCTGTCTATCATTTAGAGCAAACTCTCAGGTATGGTTTCCTTTTTCTATTTTTTTTTGGATTAAATTTATGTATTTCTTAATGATGTTATAAATCTTCCATTTTTATCATGATAAGAGAATGTTGAATAGACAGTGCATTGCTTTAAAACTGTGATACGAGGCATATCAGCGACTCCATGGCAATGGAGGGGTTAGCACTAAATTGCAATCATGAAAACAACAAAAACATGAGAAACAAAAGATGTTGGTTGCTAACTTTTCTTTTCTCTTGTTTCTGGTTATTGTTGTTGATGATGCATTTTAACTCCTTTTCCTTGTCAGGCTATGGTCGATTCTTGGAGCAAGCCTTTTTATGACGCCTTTAGTGAGTCCAAGAGCGTGCAGCTATATGAGGTTCTATATTTTTGCTATTTAACTTTTCATTCCTTTTTGGCATGTGTGGTGAATCAACTATTCTCAGTTTTCTGTTGCTAGAAAGAACTTATAGTTACATGCAACTGTAGTCAATAATAATATCAAACAAATAAAACAACAAACAAGAATAGAAGATAACTATGCTGGTATGACTTATGAGTTATGACCGTCCTAGTTGAGCTTATAGCTCATCAGATCAGCCTATAATTAATAATGCAGTTGTCCTTTTATTTACTGTATTTGAATGGAAATTCTTGGCAGCTGATTTTATGTTTTATATAAGTTATTTGTTAAAATACTCGTGTTTGGAAATTATTATGTGTTGCTAAATGATAATATATTTGCTGTTATCAGGTATCTTTTATAGACTCTTGGCTCTTATGCTTGAATCCCATTAAACGACTGCTTCTTCGATTCATGAGGAAATCTAGTGATGGAGCGAAGGATGCTCTTCAGAGGCATATTGTTTATTCATTTGATGATCATTATTACTTCCGAAAGGAACTTAAGATACTGAACCTTCTAACTGGGTAATCAAAAGTTTCTTATATCCTAATCAATAATAAAACTAATGTTCATACAGTTCTGTTTTGTTAGTCTGAGAAGATGCTTTTTCACTTGTTTGAAGGTATATTTTCCTGCTTGACAAATTTGGTAGAATAAGATGGCAAGGCTTTGGTTTGGCAAAGCAAGAAGAGTTGTCATCGCTTATTTATTGCACGAAAGTTCTTCTGGAGGAAAAATAGGTAGCCCGGCAATTTTTAGGTACCGTATTGTCTTAATGGGTTAATCTCCATTTTTGTATTCAAGGGATACTAGTATCAAATGAAAATAATGATGTGCTTTGTTGGAAACATGGTCCTGTTTGCTGTTTTCTTTTCCATTTTTGCATTGAAGGGATACTTTTCAAATATAATTTCTAAAAGTCAAGAAACCATATAGAAAAGATTTCTGCAACCAAGCAAAGCCTTAGGTTTTCCATTTTGGGAGAGCGAGTAAAAAGTAAAGAAGTATCCTTATGCTAGTGTCAGTTTTATTTCAACTTCACTTTCTTATATTCTAGTTTTGTGTCAGACTTAAGTTATATGCCTATCAATATCCCATTGATATTCCTTGCAGATACTTTTGGCTTGCCTGGAGTAGCTTAGTTCTTACACTAAAAGCCTGTTGGCTCAACAGGATGAACAAGTTCACTGTTTTGAGAAACCTCAATTTTGTTGCAGAAAACCTTGGTGTTGAGTTTTTCAAAGGTACTATTGTGGTATAATAATCTTTCCATTATTGATGATGTGTAGAGTTGAATGAATTTTGTTTTATTTTCTTTAACAATTAGAATAAATTGTATTTACCTCTTCAATATCGAACCGCATGGCAAAGCTGTTGAGGGAGTATTGTTATGGAGCATTGGGATTTGGTGGACAAAGTAACTAAGCAGATAAATTGGCAATTCCAGGGAAACTTAAATTGGAAGCAAAGCTTTTTTATTTTGAGTACATTGATGAAGTCAATTTTTAATCAAATAAATCAAGCTTCATCCGAAAGAGAAGTATTTGACTTGTAACATCAAAGAAAAAAAAAAGGTGAGAAATGATGCACCTGCAACGAGAGAAAAGCCCCAACAATTAAAAAAGGCAGGAAAAATGGCAACCCATGTCATCACTGCCCCTGTTGTTAATCGGTGGCCAACAAAAGAAGGCATTGGTCACCAAATTGAGATGAACATTGATATCGGCAATGAAACTATGGTGACACGCCGCACTGTGAGCAGTGAGCAAAGCAAAGAAAATGTTGGTGTCATTTTTGAAGGTGTGGAGCTTGCATTTCAGCATATGAATTTGTTTCGTCAACCATCAAGCTGCACCCTAAGTGGCTTGTTCAGTTGATAAGGGGACGGACTTGTCAACTTGGCTTTCGATTTCATATACTTTTTAAACTATATTGGCACTATAATCTTAAATGCATTAAAATTAAATATGGACAAGTGTGTTCCTTTGGAAGAGATTATGAATTCATAGGACTTAAGATAATATTAAAAAAAAAAAACATTGATTGTGTCTGTATATAACTAGTTTATATGAGCAACTTCATTTGCTTCTGGGTAGGATAGTGGATAGGCTGTGAGGCCAAGCCTTTTAATATTTATTTTTGGCAATTTGTGGTGTGTATTTTATTTGTCGATCGATCAATGTTAAAAGGAGAGGATTAAGCTTAAGCCTTAAGGTTTTCATGTCGCGCACTGAATATACCAACAAACAGAGAGAGAGAGAGAGAGGGAAGGCAGCCATAAGCTTTGAAAGGAGACCCACAAAAGCAGATAATGTTTTTTCAGCAAGACAAAGTGCCCCCACCACCCCATTCATTCACTCACACCTCCATTTTTACATATTCTATTCCTTTAGTGTTTTTCTTTTAAATTTTTTTTAAAAAAAAAGCAAAAAAGAATAACAAAATAACGTCCAAACAAGTTCTCATTATTGAAATTATAGGTAAATATAATTGCCCAGAAAGTTTTTAAAAACACGAACTTTTCATACAATTCCTATGACACTTTGGAATTGAATTGTTGAGATAATTTTTTTTATTGAATATTTTAATTAATTTATTAATATTTTGGTATAAAAGGATTAGATGTCGTTTTATCTTGCAAGGAAAGTTGAGCATAAGTCAGAGAATGAGAAAGAAGGGAGCAGGGTATATCTGATTTCACAAGTCATTTATATTTTAATTATATCACCTTTACTCAAAGTACCCAACACTTGAACTCTTTGGATATTCATTCTTTCTTCCATTATTTATTTCTCTTTCAAATATCTGGGTTATATTTTATGAAAAGAAAAAAATGGGTCTATTTTCATTGGAAGGTTGACACATTAACATCTTCACGGTCAAATGTGTAAACAAAAAACACCAAGGAAACCAAATGCTTTCATAAAATCAAGATTCCTTTTCTCAACACAAATGTTAATTCTCATTTTCGGATAAAAGTTAAAACACTTATATTTGATCACAACACCTATAATTTAATCAATGTTAATTCATATTTAACTATTAAATACACAATGAATTAATAAAGAGAATACGAATCAGTTAGTATAATTAATAATAATAATTATGAATTGATGTTAAGATGTATATTTTTTTATGGTCATACAATCAAAGGAAACGACATTGAAAAAGAAATAAAATAAAAATACATATAAAAGAAAATTGTGTTTAAGTCAAACCTAAAATATAATGCACCCACCACAAATACAGAAACACATTATAAAGTGCTCAACCACCAGCATAGATGAAACGATCCATAATGTTTATCTTTCTTAAAAACCTATAAAAACTTCATGTTATGAAATTAGAAGAGTTTATTGAAGGTACCTTTTTTGGGCAATTTTTTAAGGTCAAACAGTGAAATATAAATATAGATACTAATAAAAGAAAGCCTCACATACAACACCTAATGACATAATTTATTGGTAGGCAGTGTCCGTAATGGAGCCGTACTTTGATGCCCTGTTTGGTTGGCGGCCTTCGGTCAAAGCCACAACCCCCCTTTGCTTTGCTTTGGAAATCCAACTCAACTATTCCCTCCACGTAGCCTCAACTTTTTTACGTTATTTCTCAAAAATGTCCTTCACATTCTTCATCCCATAACCACACTTCATTGCGACAACTTAGAAGCAAAGGCCACTTGGGGATATATTAGTCATTTTCCAAAAGCAGCCCATTGCATTTTCACCTTTGTCCTTAAGGATTGTTTAGTGGAAATATGACCTATATGTATTTATTTATTTTATTTCTTTTTTGCTTTCAAAACCGACCAAAGTAAAGTGAAAAACATGCAAAAATAAAATCAATAATTGTGCATTGGGTTTTGATAAAGTAGTAGTGGCTGTGTACAGGGCTAAGAAAAAAAAATTAAATATAAAAAAAGATTGATTTAATTTATTGTGTTTGATGAGTTTTTTTAATTCAAATATTGTTGTCTGAAATTATTCCTTAAGGATACTTTCAATATTTATGGGTGTCAAGGTTTGTGTGTTTTTAATTTTTGACAAAATTTATATTTTAAAAAAGAAGGAATTATATAAATTTGTGATTCCACATTATTTTTATCCCTTTTGAAGAATGGCAAATCAAATTTTTTTTCTTGATTTTCAGCTTTTTTCTCTTAAAAAAATTTAAATCCAACTAAAAATACTGAAAATTTATCATTCTCCCATGGAAATGGATAAAGATGACGTGGAATCACAGTTTCATACAATCATTTATCATCCTTAAAAATAGGGAAAAATCTCAAATTTATACACAAACTTTGATTTAATATGCAATTGTATATTTGAACTTTAATTTTGTGCAATTATAGAAATGGATAAAGATGACGTGGAATCACAGTTTCATACAATCATTTATCATTCTTAAAAATAGGGAAAAATCTCAAATTTATACACAAACTTTGATTTAATGTGCAATTCTATATTTGAACTTTAATTTTGTACAATTATACACTCGAAACTCTAATTAGGGTTCAAATGTATACTTGAAACTTTAATTTTGATTTAATCATATACATTTAAAGAAACAAATACATCAATTTATTTTTATATGGGATAAATATAATTATTTATGTATGCAATATATAAACATAAAATTATGTTATATCAATAATTGCATTAATAATTGACAAGGATTTGATCAAATCAAAATTTCATGTATAAAATTGCACAAAATCAAAGTTCATATATACAATTGCACATTAAATCATAGTTCACGTATAATTTAATATTTATCCCTTAAAAATACGAACAAGTGAATTTTGACTTCATCTCAATATTGCAAGGTTTAACTTGAGATTATTTAGGCTTTCCAACAACTCAAATCAATGTCTTTGACTTAACCTCGGCATACAAGTCTCACTCGATAAATAAGTATCACCCTCCTTTTCTTTTGTTTTGCACACTAAAACTTAAACTTTAAATTCTCTCCTTTCTTATATAATTTAAATCCTTAACCTCTTTAACCTAAATTCTATTAGTGGCAAAATGATTTTATTGCGACAACAAAATTACAGTTTACACCAACCCGATTAATTTACTCACTCCATTATTAAAATTTGTTATTGTTAAAATCTATTATTATTAGATTATATCCTTTTCAAAATTATTAAAGTAAGGAAGATAGAAAACTTTGATAAAGTAATAATATGAGATTTAACGCTTCGAATGATTAAATTGCTGATTACTTACACAATATCTCAAATGAGGCACTTCCATTATACCGAATTTGCTTACTGCCTTAGTAGGAAGATGGAGGCCAAAGACTCATACTTTCCATTTTCACATAGCAGAACAACTACTTTGAAAGATATATCTATACTAACGAGCTTTTCGATCAATGGTGATGTGCAAATTGGAGAAACTCCATTTGAGATGTTGCCACTACTTATTTCATTTTTGGGTGAAGATTGTGAGAAAAAAAGGATCTTAATAGGTGCCAAATGAAAATGACATGGTTGGAAACCCTAATCAATCAACTATCGCTTGCTAATGTAACAGCCAAAGAGATTGACCGATGTGCTAAAGTTTACACACTCTTCATGATTGAAGGAGTGTTGACGTTAGACAAGTTTAACATATGGTGCATTGTATGTATTTTCAAGTAGTGATAAACATTTATTTGTCCAAGACACTTAGCTAAGGGTTAGCAATTTTGGCATTCCTCTATAAGGCGCTTTATTGGTTGACCCAAATTGAGATTGATGAAATGATGGTTTTTGCCTACTTCTACTAACACGGGTGTAGTTGTGATTACCATGGTTAACACCTATCATTTCTCAGCCATACATTTTCGCTTTCAATATAAGGTAAAAATATATATTATAATTACATTATGAATATTTGTAATGTGACTTACCTTTAATATTTGAATAGATTAATGGTCACTTAGATTATACCAATTATAGAAAGGACTTTACTTAGATCCAACAACAAATCAATTAATATGCATACGAGCACACTCATTTAGGGAGGAGCATGCACTCCTTATACTCTTCCACATCATTGAGTGGCAACATACTAACTAGGTGAAATGATAGTTCAACCTGGTCTAAGATTCCACGGGAGTTGAAGAACCTCGACCAACTTCTTACTATTTGAGAGAGATCAAGAGAAGTGTTGGCCTAATATTGGCCATGACTATATTAACCTTAGTGGCACTAATGATCAACATGTTGTTGTTGAAGAATTTATCTAGAATAATATTTTTGAGACATCAACAATATATATTGAATGACTTATCAATTTTTTTTATATGCGAAAGGATAATATCCTCCAATGAGGGAATAATGCGTACCAACTAGTCGAAGATGGGCGTATTAGAGCATACGTGTTCAAGCTCGCAAACTTGTCTAACCTAACCAACTTGTCAAACAAGTTGGAGTTGTCCCACTTGTGTACTATTCGAGTGTGTTCTCATATTAGTTTGGCGATGGCGTTGGTCATTCAAACTTAGCTCATCCTTGATTAGGGCACCAATGATAGATATGCCAAGTATGGGGCTCGAGTTAATGTAGTTCTTCAAGTTAAACTATCTGGCCCGATGACTCCAAACACATGTTATCCGTTCCATCCATTGCAACATTATTCATTAGCGTCTTCCTCTTGGTGGTAAGTTTTATTTTTAACACTAGCATCTAAAAGGAATCAACATTGAAGTAGTGATGAAAATAATGTCCATCCCCTACTATACTAGAATCTTGGACGTAACCTACACCTAATGGGGTGTGGAACGCATTAAGGCTAACAACACTCATGATTGTATAAATTTTTATTTGTTTATTTAAAAAATATATAACATTTTAATTAGATTTTATTTATTTTTTGTTTAATTAAATTAACTTTTATTTTATTTCATACATTGTATTTAAATGTTAAAAGTAACTAATCATATTTAAATGGTATCACTATATTAAGAAAATTTAAAAAAATTGCTAATAAATTATATTAAAACCCTAAAGTTGAATAATTAAATAAAAAGCACGTAGATCATTTTTGTTGGTAAAATAGTTTTATGCAGTAAGATCATCCCTACCTTCATGTTTTGAGCTTATCTCAAATTAAGTGCCTTTAAGCTAATTAAGCACCCTGAAATCTTAATGGAAATGGTCATTTATCTGGTCTCTTACAAATAAATAATAGGCTTCCAGAATAGCCATTTCCAGGAACATTGACTAGAAGTTCGTCCTCAAGTATCCCCTTGATTATATTTAAGGGTTTGCATCATTAAAAAACCCTAACTCATTTTCCCGAATCTTAAAGACTAAACCTTGAACCCAAATCCCAAAGGTTAGTAGGTTGTGGGAAAGGGTTACGACTCAACTTGAATTTAAAGGCCAAGTTTATTAGGACCTCTATACTTATAGGCATTGAAGTCCTCTTAATTTGTACAAGATATCGTTTGGAATATTTGAAAATAAGCTTGGCATTGAGAAATAAAAGCCTAAGCCCTAAGTTTAAAATTGTAAAGTCTTATAAGCTGGACCTCGACATCTATAGGTGATGAGGTTAGGGTATTTTTCAAAATTACTTGATGAAATCTCGTATGAGTTAATAAAGCATCGACATTTATTGATGTCAAGGTCATGATTTGTTTGGCCTATAAATATATGTTGAATGAAGTCCTTTCCCACAACCCACTAACCTTAAAACTATCACATTTCCCTCAACTCTAAATCTTAAATTAAATCATTTGACAAATGATTTGTTGAATTTTTTTCCTCCAACCTATCAAGATAAATCCATTGCTAGGTCAAGGATTTTGGTCCAACTCTAACTTTAACCAGAGGAAATTTGGATTCACCTGATTCCATTATTTTTTATGACCACTGTCTTCCATAAGTGTTGAAGCATTATTCAACTATGGAAGCATCATCCAAACTAATTGTAAACAAGGTTTATCATAAACCATAAATCCTATTTAGGGTTAGCCATTGAAGATATTTTCGTACCTGATTAATGCTATAAAACTTGAGGAGGTTCATGTTTATGAAAACGTATTCTAATTTAGAGAGTTGAGGCTGTCTTCATTTGAAGTTAGAGCTCGATTGAAATTCTTGACTTAATAAGTCGTTTAAGCTTGAATATGATGCCAGAAAACAATTTGGTGTGACATTTATCAAATGTTTCAAGTTAAGGTTTACGGTTCATGTTTGGGTTAAGAATCATAATTTTAGGTTTAGGGAAATGAATTATGGTTTGTTAGCGGCACAAACAAGTTTCAATGTTATTTAAAAGAACTGTCTAGATGAATAATGTTGGCAATGCAAAATCAATAATATTTTTTCAAAATATTTTTTGGTTAAGGAAAATCCTCTACTATTTTTTGAAATTGACATTGCTATTTTACCATTCTGCCCCTTTTGAAAATAATATAAATAACAGACTATTCTACTCATTTTTCACAATACCGAAAAACAAGAAAACTCTGTTTTCTCTTTTCTCTCTCGTTCTTGCTCTCTAAAATTTCTGGTGTTTTACTAAATTACATTAGTGCGATATTCTGTCTAGGAGATTGGGTTTTAGGCAGGACCGCTTGTGACCCTTCCAATCTTTCCGAGGAATTGAACCTAATGTGGTTTACCCGAGTTTCTTCTAGTTTATTTCCGAAAATTTACAAGACGAGCAATCCTTTTGAGTTTCATCTTCCTCATTCGGGTGTACGAATTTGGAAGTACTGTGTTAATCTTGGAGGGCGCCGTCCATTTTCGATTACACTGATTAGGGCGAAATCACTTTTAAGGAAGTGGTTATTCCATGACACAGTGATTGCTTTATTTATTTATACTTAATTCAGTTTTCTATCTGTGCTAACGGTTTGTTTGTGATAGTATATTTCCAACAATTAAAAACTACCCAAATTGCGGTTCAAGATGAGCCTAGAAGACGTGATTAGTTAATACATGACCCCAGGGTTTAAAGCTTTAGGAAATGGGTTTGGGTTAATTGGCGACATGAGCAAGATTGTTGGTGGTTATGTTCAAGTGCAGATACTAGCAAAAATCGCCTGGTTACTTAATGTTAGAGTTTATGGAAAAAGGATAGAGTTATGAGATGACGCAAGTAAAATTTTTGGTGGTTATGTTTGCTACAACAACCAATAAAAGTTGCTCAAATTGATGTAAGCTAATATATTGCGGGATGAATGATGTTGGTGCAACAAAATGGTTTCAGTAATTTATTTTTGCTATTTGGATGAAAAAAAAAGAAAAAAAGGTCACTTGGGGTTTGTCATTTCTTTGTAAGCAACTTGGATTCTTAATCATGCATTTCACAAAGATAGAGTAACCAACCTTTCACGAACTTCACAATATCTTAGGGTTTTAATTGTGAGAAATAATCCCAAAACAACAATATTTAAAGAAAAATGATGGTATTTGAATAAAAAACTATGTTTGATTCGATTTTGATATTTCTTTCATAAAAAATTGTTTAAATAAATTTCAATGCTATACATAACCTTTGATCCTAGGTGTAATGTGATATATGAACTTTAATTTTGTTTAAATTTATACTTAAAATTTTGGTTTGATTCAATTATTACAAATAAAAAAATAAAGGTAAAATATGCCCTGAATCCATATACTCTTTATACATTTGAGATATAATCCCTTTATTTTTACTCTACTTTACTGATTTAAAAATTTAAGTCCAATTATTAACACCAATAAAATTCTTTTGTTAAATTTGTAGGTGTAACATTCTCAAAAAATAAAAAAAAAATACATGATTGGTAGCCATGTAGTGAAAAAAATGTTGTAATGAACTTGAATTTAATAGAAAATTTTTAACATTGTTAACAAATGGACTTACAATTTTAGATTAAAAAAATAGAGGGATCAATCCTTGAAATAAAAGTAGAATGACTAAATTCCAAATGTATGAAGACTACAAAGACTTTGAGCATATTTTAACCCAAATGATATTATTACTATACCACCATTTTACATTTCTATGTTGCATATATAAATAAGAATATTTATCTAATATGAAAATAAATTAAAGTAATCATTTCTTTTAACTATCTAAAATTACATCAAAATTAAAGTTTCACGTACACATTTGAACCACAATCAAAGTTTTGTGTGTATAATTACACTAAATCACACATTGAATTCAAAATCATATTTAAATTTAAGATTTATCCCAAATTTATTATTTGGTTTAATGGAAAACATTTTGGACTTTTAAGTAATTTTATAAAAGTTACTAAATTATGAGACATCCATGATGTGGGCAAAAAACTTTATCTAACAAATTAATAAAAAAAATTGATTTAAAAAATAAATCTGGTTTTAATTGAAATAATAATATTAAGATAATGAAGATGATAGTGTTTTTGAGTTTAAATCTTACCATACCATCTATATGTATTTATTTAAATTTTATATAAAAATATAAAATAGAAAGATATCCTCAAAAATAATATTTATTCAGATTATAAATATCATATTTATGGTTATAATTTAAAATGTTAGCCTGTTCTTTTTATTAAATTTGATATGTATGATTCTAACCTATTTTACTAATATTTCCATATTTTAAATAAATGGTAAGTTTTGTAAACTTGTTCTATTAAGGAAAATTGTCCCCACAAATTGTGAGTAAAGAAAAAAATGCCAATAATTTGCTTTTATGGTTATAATTTAAAGTTTTTTATTTTTTTATTTTGGTCAAATAGGTAAAGAAACGATCAAATATATAATGATTTCGGAAATGACTGTATCATACAATAAGTAATCATTATTATACATTAATTTTAATATGATTATAAAAATATTATAAATTTATGATATTTTATAAACGCAATAGAAAACAACGTAAGACATTAAATATACCAATAATACATATATTAAATATTGATAATTCAATTTTAATTCGATTGATATATTATTACTAATATAAAAAAATATAAGATGGAGTGAGTTAAAGAATATTATTCGCATATAATGGAATTCATAGATTGAATTTATACAGTTTTAATTCATTGGGCAACTCACTTACTTCTGATTGCTGTATTTGGGAGTCGTAATCTTGAGCTGCATCTCAACTCTTTCTAGAACTTTTTCTTTATATAAGCTTTAAAGTAAACTCAAGGAAAAAAGTTGGCAGACATATGAAATAATTAATGTTTTAAACCTAATTATAAAGTATTCTTTTTTATATCAGTAATGGACTCTACAAGATCTTTAGCCTTTAAACCTTTCGTTAAAGTAAATCATATTGGTAAATTAAATTATTTTTTTAATAAATGAAGTAGAAATATAATATGCAACTCTATAAACGTAACGTAATCCATGTCTTGTTCAAAGCTTCTGCTTTTGTCGTCTCTGCTGTTTGATGTATTGCTCTTGTCTCTCAGACTTTCCCATGTATATATATCTTCTTTGACCCAAATTCATTGCCTCTAAATCTTTGTCTTAAAATCATGTTTCTTCTTGTTTTCTAGTTTTCCGCAAAAAAGATAACACACACCCAGTTTTGTCGTTGTTTTTGTTGTTAATTTCCCATCTTTGTTTTGTTTGAGGGAGAGAATTGCTTTCGTTGAAAAAAAAACAAAAAACCAAGGAGATGGTGTCACGAAGTTTTTGTAATAGAAGGGAAATGGCGGCGGTTTTTCCCGCCTGGATCATGGTAACGATTTTGGTTTTGGAGCCTAGCCTGGTTACGGGTGGTTTTCAAGCGAGTTTGAAACTGGGGAGAAGGATTCCACTGGTGAGTCATGAAGTGGAGCTGGGTCGACTCAGAGAATTCGATAGACTCAGGCATGGAAGGTTGTTGCAGTCTTCTGGCGGTGTCGTGGATTTTCCTGTTCGAGGCACCTATGATCCATTTCTTGTTGGGTAAATAAGTTGTTTACTTTTCAATTTGGGCTTCGTTTTTGGATCATCGGTTTCTAATTTTGTATTGAGTTTAAATTTTTAATCGGGTTTCCATTTCTTTCTTTCTTTTTTATAGATTATATTATACAAAATTACAAATAGGTTCTCCTCCAAAGGAATACTATGTACAAATTGATACTGGAAGTGATGTTCTATGGATAGGTTGCAATTCCTGCAATGGTTGCCCTGAATCTAGTGGACTTCAAGTAATTTTCTTCTTTTATTTTTCCTTTGTTTTTATTGTTCAATTTGGTATGTTGATTGAAACATAAAGAACTTAGAGCTACTATGTCGGGTTTGTTTTTTTTCCCTGCCAGATTGAACTTAATTTGTATGATCCTGGAAGCTCATCAACATCTTCATTGGTCTCATGTTCAGACCAAAGATGTAATGCGGGCGTTCAATCATCCGATTCGGGTTGTTCCGGACAGGGAAATCAATGCAGTTACACATTTCAGTATGGAGATGGAAGTGGAACATCAGGGTATTATGTAGCTGATTTGTTGCATTTCAGTACAATTCTTGAGGGATCCATGACTGCAAACTCTACAGCTCCCATTATGTTTGGGTGAGCCAAATACTTTTTCGATGTGGCTATACTAGTTGTGTGTGTTTTGATTTGTTGGCTTATTATGTTGTGGATTGTGTAACAGGTGCAGTGTGTTACAGACCGGAGACTTGACAAAGTCTGATCGAGCAGTTGATGGAATCTTCGGGTTTGGACAGCAGAGTTTGTCTGTAATCTCACAACTTTCATCACAGGGAATGGCACCTAGAGTGTTTTCTCATTGCTTAAGAGGGAAAAATGGTGGTGGGGGTATACTTGTTTTCGGAGAGATTTTGGAACCCAATATGGTTTATACTCCGCTCGTCCCATCACAGTACGTTCTTTTATCGTTTGGTTGGAATTGTTATGTTTTCTTTCTTGTTTTTTCTTATTGTAGAAGCTACCGTTTTTTCTTATTAATCATTTGTGTTCATGGTCCCTGCATTGTAAGTTTCTTTACTGTTTCTGTTCCTTCCGATTTTTTATGTTATGCGATAGCGGTTATATGATACAAAATCATACATAGGTTTCTTAGTAGTTGAGATCAAACCGAGCATGCAAGAAAGCCTGATCATTCTGTTGTTTCAGTTTACTAATTAGTACTCAGACATCTATTTTCTCTGGCTCGGATCGTACTAGCTTACAAACCGCATAGGAGCAATGGGTTTGCTAGGCTGCTATATCCAAGAGTGTTAAGAAAAAAGACACTACTGGAGGTTTTCATTCTTATGGTGTAGTTTCTGAGTGAATAAACCCTAGTCCTTGTATTTAGCAGTTGGCTCTAAACTAGGGTTGATTGGTGCTTGAACATGATTAGTGTAATCATTGTACTAGCTGAGATACCCCTTACAGAGACTAATCATGTGAGAAGGATATAAAATATCATCGTTCAGCTTGTTTGATAATATATCATTTATGATTGGAATATAAAAGGGCTTGTGACAATTTGCTTAATCAATCTTGCACCACTAAATCTCAGGCCTCACTACAATCTTGATTTGCGGAGCATTTCCGTTGGTGGACAAGTTTTATCAATTGACCCATCAGTGTTTTCAACATCAAGTAGCCAAGGAACAATAGTTGATTCCGGGACAACTTTGGCATACCTAGCTGATGAAGCTTATGATGCTTTTGTTGATGCTGTAAGTATACTGCTCGGTTTTACTCATACTCGGATTCAGTTAAAATTATGCTCTTCATCTGTGATGCTTCTCTTTCTGGTTAATGAAACAAGTAGTGTATGATTGCGGAGCATGAGCTTAATTGATTTACATTTGATTCTCTTGTCCAGATCACGAAAACTGTTTCGCAAACTGTGCGCCCTGTTCTTTCCAAAGGAAATCAATGTTATCTAATAACCTCCAGGTCAAATTCCAACTTATTATTTCATTTTGTTTCAGCTGTTAATTATTCTAACACGGTTATAACTGACATCATGTTAACATTCGATTCAGTGTCACCAACATATTCCCTCAAGTTAGTCTGAACTTTGCTGGTGGTGCCTCCTTGATTTTAAATCCACCCGACTATCTCGTGCAGCAGAGCTCTATTGTGAGTTCAACCTTAATTTATTTCCAGATACCGAGAACTTTCAGTTTACGCTTATATGCTGCTTTAGTCTAATCCTTAGCCAAATTTTCAGTCGCAAAGTCGAAGTTATTGAAACAAGCTTTGAATTTAAACTCTAGTCTGATGAACTTCCTTGTTTCTGCATCAAGGCCTTTTTTTTTTTCTTTTTTTCATATCCCAAATTTCTGAATGGAATAGGTGGCTTTGAGTTTTACAGGGTGGTGCTGCAGTTTGGTGCATCGGCTTTCAGAAAATTCAGGGTCAGGGAATAACAATTTTAGGAGGTATTTTCATCGAACAGAATGTTTTGATTGTTTGGAATTTATGTAGTTTGGAGACTTAATGAATTTTGGACCTTCAGGAAAGCGTTCAATTTTCATTAAGCTCCGAATATGATTACCTTGTGCAAGATACTTTCGTGCTTCCGACCATTGAACTGGATAGGTTTGTCCTTGATCTTTGTTTGGCAGATCTTGTTCTGAAAGACAAAATCATTGTTTATGACCTGGCAAATCAACGGATCGGATGGACAGACTATGACTGTAAGTTGGATCTTATGATTCCAAATGACAATATGTTCTGTTGATAATCTATGGTGCAACAAACTTCTTAGTCTGGTAAACCGGCAGTTTCACCATATCGGTGTTGCAGATTAACAATAATGAAACTTTAGGCAGAAAATTTTAGAAGATCGAGTTTATATCATTGCTGATTCTGTTCTCTTCTGTATGTGATTAGGTTCAATGTCCGTCAATGTGTCTGCAAATCTTAACTCCGGAAGAACAGAATTTGTGAATGCAGGGCAGATGAGCAACGATGGTTCGTCACCATATCAACTTCAGAGCATCATAGCTTCGCTTCTAAATATGATCATGCTTGCCGCTCTACTGTTTTCCTAGCATATACTGCAAGGATTCAGGAATTAACAAACTTGGTTTCGTCGTGTATTTTCTCACCCGGTTAGACCTAGTGACTGGCAGAAGTCGAATGCCGGTAGCTTGTGGTCGAAATGTAGGTTATTTTTCCATGGGAGTGTGGCTTCAGGTAAATGCTGTAAATTACATTCATAGGTGATCATGTTAACAGTCAATTCAATTTATACTAACCGAAGTTTTTCCTTTTAATTTATGTAAAAAAGGAAAATTAATAAAAAAAATTGTAGCATTAGGTTGATCATTTCTAAGTGTTATATTCCTTTAATCCGTCTCTTTTCCCCAACTTCTCAAAAACCACATTATTCCAACATACAAACTCTCTCCTCTCATTTTTAGTTTTTGTATCAATGAGTATCCCACATTGTGAATGCCAACATCATTTTATGATGAATCTCTTATACAACCATTCAGTATATTATAATAACATAACTCCATTTCATTTAAATAATGAGTTAAATCCAAAATCACTTATTTAAAACTATTTCCCACAAATTATTGGTTAATATAAAATGGATATTTCGTATTCTAATATATATATATATATATATAATATCAAATTTTGTCCTGAACGTGTACATTTTTTTATTTATCAATTTGGTCTTTATTTTTTCTTTAACTAAATTTAGTCATTGACATTTCAAAAAGAGACATGATATTTTTTTTATTAACATAAATAATGAGTAAAATATTGATTTTTGTTAACGATGTTGGTGTGACAATTTGCATGGTAATTCACATGCAATTCATGCTAACATAAATATTTCATATCAATAAATAATATAATAAATTATTAATAAAATTAATAAAACTATTATTTTAAAAAATATTTAATATTACAATTTTATTTTAATGATAGATTTTAACAATAATAATTTTAAAAATTAAATAATATTTTTTAATATATTATTACTTTTTTTGTTGATCGAATGTATTACTAAATCTTTATCATACGTTTTCTTCTAAATTTGTATTTTTTTTTTATTTTTTCAAATCATTCTCCTAATCATCAAGTTATGAAATTATGTATTTTCCTCCTAAAATACACAACTGATCGTACGTTCAAGGAAAATCATTTACCTTTTTTTTTAAATAAATAATTTAGCACTATATATTGAAAAGTAAAAGGCAAAATTGCTATTAAGGACTTCTATATTTTTGCTTTTCTTTTTACGGCTTATGCAATTTGAAATTACAAACTAGGTGTTTTATATTTTCAAAAAAGTAATAAATTTTAAAAGGATATCTCCGTGTTTTCAAGTTAAAATTTACGGGGGCTTCTGCATTTTCAAAATTTCTTATGTCCCCCAAGTTTTAAAACAAAATCAATTTAAATACATATAAATTTTATATGTACCATCATACTTACGTGCATCATTAATCACTGGGATTAGAGAGTAGGTGCTAATATTGCGGATTGAGGCATTTTGGTTAAAAGACCCGAAGTGGCAAAGCCTTAGGTAAAAAATAGCACTTGGTGTGGTTATTGCACTTAAATTATTTTATTTTTGCGCTTTTTAAATTTTAAATAAGAAACCATATGAATAAGGGAGAAACCCCATGAAAAAAAGATTAATGATTCATATAAATCACTTAATGGGAAATGTCCTGAATAAATCCAACGAGTGACTAATAATCTTGTTATATAGAAAAAGGTAACTATCATGCCCTTTTCTGATGAATCATATAGTCCTACGATCTCATCTATTAATAAGAATAATGTTAAAAAATAAATTTTAATTACAATTGAAACAACAGAAAAAGGTACATGAGTTAATATATGCTTTAAAGTTGAAAAAATCATAAAAATTACAAAAAAAAACCTTGATTTCTAGATTTTATGGAATAAAAATCAGGAATGAAATTCATTTTCATTATAGGACTTATTCTATCTCTTTTAGAAGATGCTATGCCGTCATTCGGATTCGAACCAATATGCTCTAGCATATAACAAACTATTATTATTATTATTTAAATAACATTAATAATAATATTTTTAATAAGTTCATAATTTCAACACTAAAATACTTTATTTCAATACTACTTTTTAAATTATTCTTTAGTAAATTTTTTAAAATAACATTACTACATTTCTAGTTTTCTTTTTTTCTTATTCCAACTACATATCACTTCTAAGCTGATTGTTTAAATTTAAAATTTAAAATAGATTCTACTAATAAAATTTTAGTTCAAAAAATTTCCTAAATAAAATTATCATTTAACTTACATGACACAACACAAATATTTAAAGTAAGAATAAAATTAATTAATCTTAGTAATTTAATTTCACAATATTGAAGAATATAATATATATATATTATAAAACTAAAAAGAATACAAATATTAAGAAAGAAAAAAAGACATTGAAATAAAAGATGATTAAACTCTCATTTTAAGATGTATATAAGCTTGTACATGCCCTCTATTTATAGGGCTTTAAGAACCATAAGTTACAAGGCATTAAGACCAATATTTAAGGTACCCTATAAATGATTTAGGAGTTACTACATAATAAATTTATACGGTTATGGACATTTATTTTATCAAATGATTTACAACAATATATTTAATATTACAAATATTTGATGTTCTAAAAAAAGTATACATATAATTGACTCGTGCGTCGCATGAGATAAAAAAAACTAGCATGCATATACAATTTAAATGAAATTTTAATTATGCTTTGTTTATTATTAAATTTATATATGATATTTATTATTATTGTTAAATTAGATATTCTTTATTATGTTTATATATGATGTTTATTATTATAAAATATTATCTTACTATATAAGAAATTTCAATTGTTAAAAGAAAATGCTACTATAATATTTTGTAATAAATATATTTATGTTGTACTTGTTTCACTAATATCAACATTTAGAAAATGATTTTAGAAAAATTGGTCAAACAACCGAAAATTTTTAAGTAAATCATTCAAAACATCCGAAAATATTAACTTTTCCAAAAAATTAATCTATTTTTCAAAAATTATTTTTTGAAAGTTATTTTTAAGGAAACAAATACAACGATAGAGCATATTTTAACATTCACATTTTTAATATGTAATTTGATATAAACAATTAATCAATTCAGAGTGAGGCGCGGTTGTAACCATAAAAGTTGCTTGCAAAATAAGGGGTGAAATTGAGCAAAATATATAAAACAGGGCATAATTAGCAAAGAATGCAAAATTACGGGTTTAAGAATATAAAATGCATTCTATTTTTTCACAAAAAGGGGGGAGAGTTCAATAGCCAATAAATAACAAAAGAGAGGGAAACAAATACCGTAAACATTTGTCTAAAAAAAAAAAAAAAAAAAAAACTGTAAACATTTGTGGTTTCTCTAAGGAACCCAACAAATGGCGGCATCGGAATCAACTCCTACAAGAGAAGAAGAAGAAGGAGAGCAACTGGAAGAAGACCGTTTTGTCTCTTCGCATCACCCTTCCGCACCTCCCGATGAGGTTGCTAATCAACACCTAAGCCATGTTTTCTCTTTGCTCATCATTTTTGTATTCTCCAATCTAAAATTCTACAAGTTAGGGTTTTAGTTTAACTTTGAATTAGCTTAATTTTTTTTAATTTAGTTTTGAAAATATGCCTGCAATTTTGAATTTATTTAGTTAACGACTCTTTTTTTTCTTCTTTCTTTTGATGTAGTTATTTGATATTTCCACAACTGTTGATCCGAGTTATGTAATTTCATTGATAAGGAAACTTCTTCCAGTTGAACCAAAGAACGTTGATAATACTGAAATTCGGGGATCAAATTGTAATAATGAAGTTGTAAATTCATCAAATGATAGTTGTAAAAGCATGGGTATTGTTGATGATCCTACTAAATCTGATTTTCGAGGGGAAGGTGATGAAGATTCGCATAAGGAGGAAAATGCTCGTTTATCAGCTGGGGAAGAGGTCTGGGAGGAGTGTGGTTGTGTTCTGTGGGATCTTGCTGCAAATCAAACTCATGCTGAGTTCATGGTACTTGAACTTGCTCCTTGTCTTTATGGCATTTCAAGTGAAAATAATAGTACAATTTGTTTAAGTGTTAAAGTTTACTGGAGATTAGGTATATAAAACTGAAATATAAAGAAGATTGATGGTTGTTCTATATACTGTTGGTCTCAGTCACCCACTTCTTTAGCTATTTAGGTGGCTGAAAATCTTAGATTAGGAACAAACGATTTATTAAAAATAATAGGGGAATGTACTGTTGTTTGATTGTAATTCAAGAGTTTCTAGTTTTACTCGTTGTATTGTATGCCCTGGGCTCACTCAATTATATCTATGCAGGTGCAAAATTTTGTACTTGAAGTTCTTTTAGCAAACCTTATGGTTACCCAATCCGTTCGTGTAACTGTAGGTTACAAATTTTTCCCTGTTTTAATTTCCTATCTTGATTATTTAGTTGGTCACTAGGTGGTTCTTAGGGACTTTGATGCACCAAGCATGAGAGTTTTAATGTCCTTTCTTTGTCTCAGGAGATTTGTCTCGGAATTATGGGCAATTTAGCTTGCCATGAAGTTCCCTTGAAGCATATAGTCTCTTCAAATGGACTAATTGCTGTGATAGTAGATCAGTTATTTTTAGATGACACCCAATGTCTATGTGAAGCTTTCCGGTAATTTATAGTTAATCATATATTATGTTTTATGTTTACTTGCTTATAACCGAACATTATAATTTCTCCCTTTTCTTTTTCACTCTAAATATTGTTGTTTTGTTTGCTATGCTGTCCTGATCTCTATGTTGATCTTCTTTATGGTTCTTTTAGGCCATGGTTATTCTAACACCATTGTTATGACACTCTTTGTTTTATTTAACTATATGCATAGTCACAACAATTTTCTTGGAAGACATTAAAATCTAGTCTTTCACCTATTGGAATTTCCTTTTTTCTTTTGTCATTTTACTCTTCAAGTAATTAGCATATTAGATGCCTAGAGAAGGGGATGAGAACATTTACTCTTTGCTCTGAAATGAAAGTACCGCATCCTGCAAGCAGTGTTGTCAAGGTCGTAAGGCACACTCTAGGCACTAGAATCTGGATATTGCTTGCAAGATGTGGAAAAAGCATTTGCCTGATTGAAGTAAGGCACAATATGTGAATGTGTTTGTGTATACATGTAAAATAAGTTTAAAATATATAGTTATGATAATAAACTCTAAATATTGGTGTAGTTAATCCACAGAACATGCAAAAACTTTAATTTTCATTTGTTGGCCAATATACATGATTTCCTTATGGCCCATATTTGTTGATGAGTACACATATTGGGGATTAAGAGTCTGATTTTATCTATTTCAACTAGTAAAGGTACAACTAATGAAAAAAGTTTAAAAAAAAAAAAAAAAGAAACTAAGGAGAATTTTAATTGAATTAAAATTTTTATATCTATTGTCTAAAAAAGAATACACCCTAGTTGTGTGCATGATCAAATTCGCCTATCTCAAAAGGGTTTGAGGCACTTATGTTGTCTGGCACTAAGGCCCAACCCCTAGGTGCATGCCTTGACAACAGGAACAGATTTCCTCTGCCCCTAAATGTGCCCCCTAAATTTCATTGGTCCAAATGTTATTTTTTTTTCCTTAAAATACAAAAGTTATTCAGTTTCCCTTATGTACAATAGTGGTGGTTTCATCTTTTGTGTTCAACCTAAAAGCTTCTTTTTTCTATCAAACTTCATTTCTTCTTTGCATTTTTTTCAGATGCAAATATGGGAGATATTTTATTGAAGTGAAAGTAATCTATAAGTTTTTACCATATCTATAATTTTTATTAAAAAATTGCTACTTCAGTTGCTAAACCATTTGCAGAAGATTATTCTAAGAAAAAGTCATCAAGACCACTAAAATGAAAACCCCAAAACTCAAAATTAATTCATCAGTTTATAACTTGCATGAATTCAATTTACGACTTCAAAGACCAGAAAGAACCAATAAAGAAACATATGGATTTGGATAGATTACTGAGGGAAAAGTCCGGTGATTGGAGGATTTTCGTGCCAAAGAGAAGAATACTAGCACAAAAGAGAACCACCATGGCTATTCATAAGAGAAATTGAACAACTTTTATGTTCTAAGAAAAAAACACATGGACCAATGAATTTAGGGGCGCATTTAGGTGCAGGGAAAAGGGGCAAAGGAAATCTGTTCTGACAACAGTGACATCATGTAATATGTTCTTCAGTTGCCTATCATAGTTACATGCACGTATTTAGCTCTAACTGTTTTGGTTCTGCACCACTCTTATAGATCATACTCTGTGACAGGCTGTTAAGTTCTGGTCTTCAAGGTGGTGAATGCATAAAATGGGCAGAAGCATTGCAGTTTGAACACATTTTAAGCCGCATATTATGGGTCATGGAAAACACGTTAAATCCACAGCTTATTGAAAAGGTTATACCAACATCTACTATTCATTTCTTATGTAGAATTCCAGTAAATCTTTCTAACTCGTACATGCACAGAGTCATATTCATACCATTAACAGTATAGGCTGGTTTCAAAAAAATGATCTTAGAATTGAAAAATTCTTTGCTGTAGCAACCATGAGTGACTGATCTATACATTTTATAGTTTTTATTTAGTAAAGGGTGATTATCTGAGGATGTTAAGTACAAATTTGATAGAGAATTGTTGGGTTTCCTGTATGTTCAAGAGACCATTGAATTTTTGGATATTTTGGATTCTATTACTGCGTGGTGCTTAAGTTAGTACCTAATAGAGTCATGAATAATGCTCTTATGTTTGAAAATGAAGAGGGTTAAGTTTGCTAAGCATATACTAATTCAAGTTCATATGTCATTTTGGAATTTTGTTACTTTTTTCTTTGTAAATTCCTGTATTTTTTGTGATGGAATCTAAAGAAAGTTTTTCTAACAGAGTGTTGGACTTCTATTGTCCATGTTAGAAAGTCAGAAGGAAGTTGAGCATATTCTTCTCTCGCCTTTAATGAAACTTGGTTTAGCAAGCGTACTGGTTGATCTTTTAACTTTTGAGATGAGCAAACTTACAAATGACAGAATACCTGAAAGGTACTATTCTATCTTATCTGCATCGAAAGAGTTGAAAGTTTAGTTTGAAATGAAATGAGTCCTGGACTGTTAACAAGCTTATTTCTCTTGTCCCACATGCTTTTATGTTTGAAGCTTTTAAAATTACACACCTTATCCAATTGAAAAATTTTGGGGAAACTGATTTGATGAGCATCTGTTTTCCAACAAGCTGATTTTGCACTGGTTCGGGTTCCACTTTGACAGAAGCCTCATCAAAGAGCAATTTTAACACAGTCACAGTCAAAGACATGTCTATGCTGTTCTGGCTAGTAGTTGTGTTATACGCAACTGTATAAACAAACACAGTTACAACATGGCTGAGATTCACAAAAGTTATATTCTGTGCTTGGAGTCTTCTTTCTTTCAGTAATGTGATAAAGCTGTGGAAATCATTCTTCCTCTTGCTTGAAATTCTGGTCTGCAGTCTGCTTGTGGCTTTATTATGCTATATAAACTGTCCATGAATGTAAACATTGGATCTGGAATTAGCTGGTACCTGGTATCATACTTTCATGCTTGACAGCTACAAATGCTTGTGTGAATTAAAATGGGATAAGCAATAAGTTCTTCTTCTGATGATAATGGTTATATTGAATAAAAAACTGTCTTTTTTCTGTTAGATAATGGAATGCTAAACGCCTTGATGTTTGATTTACGTTCAATATCAGGTACCCTGTTCTTGATGTTATTCTTCGTGCACTTGAAGCCCTCTGTGTTATAGATGTATGTTCTCAGGAAATCTGCTCAAATAAAGAAATTTTCCAACTAGTCTGTGACTTGATCAAATTTCCTGATAAAGTTGAGGTAATTTGCAGCTCTTTCGTTACTGTAAAAACTGATATATGTTATAGACTCTTGAGTTTGTCAATTATTGGTTGTCTTGTTCATTCTCTGTTTCTGAGTGCTTGGAGATTCCTTTACTTGAATTGCATCTTGAAATTAGAATCTATATTCCTTTCGTGTTCATTTCCACTAAATACAATAAAGGCTACTTTGCTTTAGCATCATGAAATAAATTGTGATAGAAAGCCTGCATTAGGTGAATTCTTCCTTATTATTGACTTTGACATTCTTACCTTTTCCATGTTTAAGGAATATTTGTCTTTCTTCCTGGTAAAAGATTGTGGATCATGTAATAAACATCATTTGTTGGCTGGAGTTCTACACATTAAACAGTCTTGGATGATAATGCTCGCTCTAAATGTTTATTTTTCAGGTCTCTACCTCCTGTGTAACTGCTGGACTTTTAATTGCAAATATTCTGTCTGATGTTCCTGATCTAGCTTCAAGCATATCGCAAGGTATATTGTTTATATTTTCTATCTATACAAGCTTCTCTTTGCATTATGAGTTTTTGCATAAATCTGGACTGTTATCAAATTTGTACGAGTATTGACATCTCAGGGCTACCCAGATTTGCCTTTCTTGCAGGGACTGTTTGATATTTTCCCATTTACTTCAGATGATTCTGAAGCACGATGTGCACTATGGAATGTTATTGCAAGGTTCCTAGTTCGAGTGCGAGAAGATGAGATGAGTGCTTCTAATCTACGCCAATATGTGTTTATTCTATTGAGCAAATCTGATGTGATAGAAGATGATCTTTTTGATCACCAATTTGATGAGAAAAAGGAAAATGAGAGCTTGGCCACCTCTGGCAGAAAATCAGATGCCCGAACTCTTGCTGTATCCTTTTGGTTTGACTTTCATTTGACATTGCCAATAGTTAAGCGGAAGATATATTAGAGAACTGCCAATTTATTGCACTCATATATTATATTTCTACTCTTGCAATATCTGTGTTTCCCCTGACCTTTGCAACAGCTTAGAAGGATAACCAGCATACTGAACAAGTGGAATGCTTTAAAGGATTCTTGTGAGAAGGATATGATGGAGGATTACGCAACTAATGAAAAAATTGGTAGATTGTTGGATATCTGTCATGGACACACCATGTAAGCTCGTCATCCTATCTGTAATTGTTACTTCTGGCAATGTTCCAAACGATGGCCCTAGATTTTGTCATAATTTTGCGAAATTTTGGTATCCTGAGTTATCATGCTCAAGTAAAAGTTTAGCTACAATTTCATTTATCAGTGTAGATTTCGTAATCAGTTAGTTATGCCTGGACACAAGCCCGATTTAGCACATTGTTATTGCTGCTTGCTCTTTCCTTTGGTTTTGCAAGCTCGGATACGGCACATTACCAAACATGCATTTGATAATTTCATGTTGCAGATCTGGTACTTCTGAATAATCTTTCTTGGGGCAACATTACTGAACATACAAGTCCATGAATCATTCATTCAACTTGCTCATATAGAGGTGAATAGAAACTTTAAGGGGATCCTTTCTTATCTTTTGAAGCTTTGGACATAATTCATCATCCAGTTAAGAGATGCTTTATGAGGTACATATCTATTAAACCTAAATATATTCCTACAATTAATAGTTGCGAATAAGAAAGCCTAATAACTGAGTGTCATAATTGGCCAATAAAAGGAGGAAGATATCATTTTTTTTATTGTATGTCTGAATTGGGTTATTACAGATACTTATGAAACAAAGGGAAAATCACAGGTTCTAAGCAGAACCAGTTCTTTTTCCATTCATAATTCAAGTGATAAATAGAAATGAAAATCACAACATGGAAACAAAGAGTACAACCAAATTCATTATGACATAAGCGAGTATTGTTTTCCTTTTTGGGCCTTAGGAAATAAGAGAAATTCCACTGCTCAACAGATCATCTGCTAAAATCTTGTTTGCAGCTTCTGATGGGTGGAATCCATCCCAGAAAACATATTCAGATGCATTTGCGCATGTCCCAATGGATTTGGGATTGCACAATATTGATGTTTCCAACAATCCGGTTCCACAACAAGCTTTTCTTGCTTCTGCAAAACCTGTTCAAACATTGCTTCAACTATCAGTGCCTTGCCTGCAAATTGAACTATTTGCTTCTATAAATACTAAAGAAATGATGATGTACCGTTGTCGGCAGGTTTAGTGACAAGGTTATAGAGAGATTGGTAGATGTCAAAGACCACCAATTTAAGGTTGGGAAGCTTTGTTTGCAGCCTTTGAGATGTTGCATTGAGTTTGTTGTTGAATGAAACTGCTTCCGTATTTAACTTAGCCACACACTCGTTGCTATCTGACCCGAAAACTGTTATGGCTGCTGGTAAGCATCCCAACGGTGGCAATGTCGTCACTCCAATTTTCCTTGCTCCGAGCTTGTACAAATTCTGTCACACAACTTTTTAACTTTAACCAAGTTGTAATCACATGTATGAAGATCCCTTATTTTGAGCTTTTTGAGGGGATTTAGTCATCTCTGAATTCATTGTGCTTTTAAACATATGTGCAACAATGGGAGTCTTTCTTTAGGGTTAGATTATTTTAGATTTCTATGTTTTGAAGACTTATGGACGTAACAGAGAGAAACCTGAATGAAGTTAGCATATGTTTCAATGAGAACATCCGAGAATTGATCAGGTGTATAGGACTTGTATAAAAGAGGATTAATGTAATAGTTTTGAAGAAAATCACTGCTCCCAGAACTGATAAGGTAGATTCCATCCGATATTATTGAAGAAGCATTGGATTTCCCTGCAATGGCCACCAATTTATTTTGATACTGCTTGTAGTTCTCCAATTGTTTACTCAATGACAGTGTATGCTGCAAAAACAAACTACACGTATCAAAATCCTTAAGTACAAATAATGCTAAATTTTTTGTCTCTATACTTTTTTGCTTACATATAACTTTGCTGTAGTCTCATAATAACCAGAAGAAGCTGATGCAAAATTGGCTCCAATTAACAGGTTATTTCCTTTGGCCTTTTTGCTGAAATAAGCTGGTGGGTAATCAGTGAAGCCAATGTTCTCAGCTAACAAAACAAAACCAATTTGTAAGATGAAACAATATAAAAATGAACAAGCAAATTCAAGATGGTGTTGAAAAGGGTTTTATGGGATTAAGAACCAGTGAAGTCCGAGGCTAATTTTCCATTACAGAATCTCCCGGTTGGTTTGTGATTCAAAAAATCCCTCCCATAAGGAGGGAAGTCTGCTTTTATGATAGTGTAGAGGTTATTGTTGTTTCCTACATCAACAACCGAGTCCCCGAATATGAACATGGCAGGAACAAGGGGCTGTCCATTAGCCATTGTGAGCACAAATGCAAAGAGCACAAATACAACTATGAAATTGCTTGAAAACTTCATTTTCTTCTGTCTGTTGGGTGCACTTAAGAGAAGTGATTGAAAAATGAGAAGAGGTTGGAAATGATAACTATGTATATGAATTGGTATGAAGTTCTGTATATATACAGTTTGTTGATGAAGTATTTCATGATTGAAATTTCTATTAAAAAGTCAGTTCAGTTGCTATAATTCCAAATCCCAAATATTTAATTAATTTTTGGTATTATAGGTGTGATTAACATGTGCAAGTCTTGGGGTAATTTGAGTCAGGATTTACTGAGATGATTCATGTTCAATGTAAGCTGCCATTGATGTTGCTGTATAAAAAGTTTCTTTGGGAAATATGGGTAAAGCCAGTCTGGAATGTATGTTTGACGATAGATGTTTTACCGGAAGTCAATTTTTTTTAGGTAATCATGCCCAAAATTAGAAGAAGACAAAGTTGAGTGTTAGGATAAAAGCATATTAAAAGTTTTTTAAGTTTTTAAATTTTTTTTTTGTATTTGGATGTCATCTAAAAAATAATTAATTAAAATAGACATCCTTAAATTATGATTTAATTTTTTTTTAGATTGATTTCTAAATTTTAAAATGTTCTAATTGAATCTTCAAACTATCAATATCATATCAATCAAGTCTTTTTGTCAGTCTAATCGTCAGTTCAAATGTTAAATTTTATCTTGAATTTGACATGGTACATAGACCATATTTTTAACATGTCTATACTTATTTCATAGACAACTTAGATCTAACGTGTTACAAAACAAACAATGTTATTGAAATATAGGAGAACTTTTTCTATAACACTTCGTATTCAAGCAATATGTGATGTAACTATATACACGTATAAAATTTAATCAAGTTACCTTAACAAATGATCAGGTTAATGAAAGATTTATTTGATGTTGGCATTTTGATAACTCAATCAAAATGTTGTAATATATACGAGTAACCAATTAAATTAATGGTTTCTTTAGCAAGTAAAGTATGGGTTATAAAATTGGGATGTGGTGGTAGTGAAAGGGAGAAATTGCATAGTTAAATGGGCATTAGTTCCAACTAACTAAACCCTAGTGGCGTGTCTTGATGAGCTTTCACTTTAGGCTGTCCTAACTTCTGCTACACCCTTTTTTTTCCATCTGTTTTTGCCCAATTTCAGAACAAAGGTCAACTAGAATAATGGGACCTTGCATTTACATTACAAACAAGATCTTCACTCACTCACTCACCCTTTGGTTTCTTTTATATATTTTGTATTGCGTGCCCTCTCATTTACTACCACTTCCCCAATCACTTTCACATACTGTAAATTTCAACCATGGTTCGACAGATAAAAGAGATTGGACATACTTTCTTACATACAAAATTATTTATACCCAAACCCTTGCTATTAGGGGGCCTGCAGGAATTGCAGAAAATGGCCACCACCATATTCACAATGCTCATCTTTCCCTTCACACAGTTTAAGTATGTTAAGAGGCAATCATAGATTATAGTGGTTTCTTGCTTCTTTCATCTTTTTAACTCAATTGGGTTTTCACTTTTCCGGTACAAAATAGATTGTAACATGAACATCAAGATTAAATTAAAAATATTAGTAAGGTTTAAATTCCCAACCTGCTACATGTGCAACACTTTCGTTAATTCTGGGTTGTCAAGTGGATTCTTTTGCCTATAAGTTTAGTTATATAAAAGTAAAAATATAAGGCAACATGGGGGATGTGGCTCAAATGGTAGAGCGCTCGCTTTGCATGCCAGAGGGACAGGGTTCGATCCCCTGCATCTCCATTTCATGTCCATTTAACTGGCTTCTATAAATACTATATTGGGTAATAATAAAAATATTTTTAATTTACAAAATAAATTATATTATTTTGAGGTATTTTTGTTATTTTATATATTTTATGAAAATAATAAGATTTTAGGTGAAACATTTATAATTTTTAACATTTGTATTTTATTATTACAGTATTTATATCAAATTTGTTATTTGATTTTGTTTTTTACCCATAATCTATGCTATTATTTAAAGTTTTGATTGAATTTGTCTTCTTCAATCGAATCCCAACTAAGTTATGAAATTATTAAAAACTCAACGTTTTAATAAAGCAATAAATATAATTTTGAGAGTACTTTTAATTTTTTACATATAATTTTTTAAAAAATACATACACATGATGATATTTGAACCCAAATCCTCAAATTCTTCCTTCCAACTCTACCATTTCAACCAAAACCACATTTAATTTTTATAGATTGAGTTGGTGTTACTTGTTAACTAGATTTTAACTTAATTGTAAAATTACCAAAAACTTGTTCATTTTACAAAATAACAAATATTGTTTTAAGAGTATTTATGTTTTCTTTTTCATATTTTGAGAAATCTAAAAATATATACATAACAGGAATCATAGAATTTAAACACCATATTCACAAATTCAACTTTATCAAAACCACATTTCATTTTTATAATAAAATTTGGAGGAAACTACATTCAAAATCATTAACCTATTAATAAGTTTATGTTCTGATCACTAAATTATTAGGAAGTTTTCATTTAAGTTATCTAGCTGTTAAAATAGCTACTGTATGACCTTCTATGTTCTCACTGTCTGCACCAATAAAAAACTCTCATTTCCTTTTTCTTTTATAGTTTATTTTTTTTCATGAAATAATTTTGGATATTACGAATTTGTGAACTAAAATTCAAACAGCTTTCTTCTCCGATCTTCAAGATTGACCGTCATATGAACTTTGATCTAATGTATGCTCTTCTATTTATTGATTGGTATTGATCCATCGTATCGACCTTCGAATCTTCGTTTGAAGCTCTCTAGTCAGACTTTTTTTTAAAAAAAAAGAAAAAAAAGAAAATTTAATAACTTAATAACTTAAATAAATTTTTTTAAATAATTTAATAACTTAAATAAAAATATTCAAATAATTAAATAATATTTTTTAAAATAAAGCCTTAAAGTTCGATAACTTTTGTTACATAAGATACTTTGTGTGCAGTATTACTGATATCATTGATCTGTTGAGTAAACATTTGGATTTAACTGGAGCTCCAGTCCAGTGCAATTAAGCACCTTTTTAGTGCAAACGCACCATTTTGAAGCATTTGGATTGCTTCAGTTCAGCGTGTTTAATCACATCAACTGCACTGCACTGCACTGCACTGATCGTCTACATTTTCACTGGAGCTTCAAGCTCCAGTCCTTCCACTGGCATCAAAGTTTCCAAGCAAGGAAAAACATTATTCTTTATTCAGCTTCATTTTTTTTATTATATTTTATTTAAAAACAAAATAAATTTAATTAATAGAATTGGTAATTTTATTATTATATAATAAATCATTAAACATATATCTTATTATTATGATTAATATAATCAATTAATTATATGAATAAAAATAATATTATATTTTATTTTATTAATTTATAATTTAATATAATAAATCCAACTCCAATGGATGAGAAGGAAGTCTAAAGCTCCTCATTTTCACAAGAGCTGCTGAATTAGGCATCTCTCAAGATGATTCTCCTCTTAAATCATTAGAAAGAAAATTAATGCCCAATGCTAAGTAGAACATTTATTATTTGATTACTGGGGAAAAAAGTCGGAAAATTACAACATTACAAGAAAATTGAATACCCCATTTTATGCACCTTTCTCTCAAAATCACCACCATACGTTATGAATTTCTCTACCTCATCAACCCACCCTTTTATCTGGGTTGCCTTTTTCAGCTCATCCTTTATTTCCCCATGTCAGTTTTACTCCATTTTGTTGGTTACTACTTGTTAGGCACTCCTCATTTTTTCATACTCTCATCATAGCCCAAGGTTAATTCTTTCCGACATCTTTATGATGTCGGAGTGAATTTGATCGCCTCCTATCTCGTCCCCGGTGGCACCAGCTGCAACACGCATTATGTCTTCGATCAGAGCGAAATTTCCCATGATGTCGACGTGTGACCCACTCTCGATCCCCCTCCCTTCCATCAGACTAGTTGGCGGCTTGTGCCGGTACTCCCTGATGTATGTGGCAATACCAGATGGATTGAACCGGGTTCGTCCTCTCCAACCTTTCGCACACATGAAGCCGGCACTTAGAACTGGTACACTCTCGTCCCCGTCTGCGAAATAGACTCCACCTTTCAAGCAGCTACCATCTTCTCCGTGGACTGAGTTATCAATCTGGTATGGAATGCTTTTGCACCTACTGTTAGGTGATAGCTTGTACACGTATGATCGTTCAGTCGGAATTCCGACACCATACATGCAATATATCTCCATGTCCGGAGCATCAGATAATCTGAAAAGCAATGTGCTTAGAATCTACCCATTACATATACATGCAACTCAAGTGTAATTATGTGTACTTACTTCGTTTCAAGTGGATTAGACCAGTATTTGTAATGGTTGTATTTAGGGTCATCAAGATTTTCAGCTATTCCATGTGAAAAATGAGCTTCGGCTCGTCTCATCATTTTCGGTGCCACAAACCGAAGCAGATCAAGAAGAGTTGTAGTTGTGTAAGCTTTATCTGCTGCAACATTTTGGACGCTTTGCCTGCTCATCTCATCATATTCAGTCCATGCCTCTCCACACGAAAAGTTATTGAAATTTTCGGAAGTACTCGTTCGCGAAAATTCCTGAAAATGAAACATAATTATTGATTGCCACTACGGAAGCAGCTTTTTTTCTATATTTTCCTGGGTACATATCAAAAGAAGGTTAAATATAATACCTTTGAATCAGCAGTGGGAAGCTTTGAAGAATGTAAAACTGAGGCTGGCTTGCCGAAAGAGATTATTCTTCCATAGTTAGCAAGATCTTTGACAAGGAAGCCTCTCTTAACGTCACTGTTGTTGACATTATTAGTGGTTAGAGAGGTCTTAGAATGGCTTTTCTTGGAGAAGTCACAAACATGACCTTCTTCAGGAGACCGGTCCATGTTTCCCCAAATGACCTCTCCACCTTTAGGCAGCAATGACACGATGGAGTCCCATGTCCGAGACATCCGCATGACACGTTCAAATGTTTGAAGGCCCAAAATCTCGGAATCGAAAACTCCCGGCGCCATAGCTCTACAACAAATATGGTATATGTTTCATGCACAAAACATCAAGTAAACTATGTTTCATCCACTTAACTACTACTACAAGGAAGAGATGGAAAAGCTAACCTGATGTAAGAAACATCTTTGCCCTCAGCAGAGAACAAATTACTAACAGCCTTTGGAACACCGAGAAACGCAGGACCAATGTTCATGACGGCCTTGATGTGCTTGGCACACCAACCTGGACCACCACCGCCCCCCATAGGAGGAGGTGTTTCAACCCATTTAAGGAAGTGAAGAAAATAGATGACCCCCATGGAATGGGGCACCGCTACCACTTTCTTATACCCATTGCTTACATACATTAGCTCAATTTTACTTTTCAGCCTAGTAAGAGCATGGTCCCGAATCTGCTTTTCCCCAATAAAAAATATATTTGTTAGTAATCACTCGATTTAATATCATATAATTAAGGGGTTGTTTTCATCCAAGTTCTTATTTCTGCCAACTGCTAAGCCTAAAGGAGCAGTGTTTAGTTGAGATGGACATGAAAATAACACAATGCAAGAAGCAAAGGGTTAGCCATTATATTTATACCTCTGTATTCTGGAAAGATAGCCTCCAATCATAAGCAGCCATATGCAAATTCTTGCCCTCATAGCCGATTTTCGCCAAGTTTTCAATGAGAACAGCCCACACGAAATATCCAGGAGCAAAATAGTCGGCTCCAACCAGCCCCGGAACGGCACGAACTCGGATTCCTTGTGGGTCAAGGCCAGTTTCATAGTGCAAAGACAAGTGCTCCAACAAACACAAAGGCCTAAACATCAATCAATTTCAATCTCAAGAAAGCCATTAAATGAGCAAATGATGAAACTATTAGTAGTATTTTTTTTAAGTACCTTTTGAAGATCTGAGTGAAGCTACCACCACCCCAAAGGCGTTTACGAAACAGACCATCGGCACAAGGCCTGCCTTCCCAAAGCTCTAGGCCACCGGTGACAATGCCAGGGACTAAAACGACAGGGTGAAGGGCCGTCAAGCCTTCACGCTTAAGCCTCACTCCGGGGCCTGGTAATTCAGGAACCCGAAGCAATGTGACCGGCAAGCAGTGGTAGAAGAACAAAAGGAGCCACCAAGTGGTGCAAAGGTAACCAATAACCCAACAGCAAGAATCTAAGCACCTCCATTCTTTTGGTTGCCTCTTGGGTTGTTTTCTCTTCTTGTTGATTTCCAAGGCAAAGTTGTTAGCAGAAAGGACATCCTCTTCCTTCTTGTCGAGTTTTTCATCAATCTCAAAAGATTCATACCCCACTGAAGTACACTTAACCGCTGACTCTACATAGCATAGTTTCCTAAACCTTAGAACAGAGGCCATTTCCGACAGAATAAAAATCGTAGAATTCACTGAAAAGCACAACAACAACAAAAGCTACCCATCAAAGGGGAAAACTCAAAAAACATGAAAACATTACAAACAATGTAAGAACAAGAACTTCTCACTAATATAAAAATACAAGCGTAGACAGACAAGTGAATTATTATAAAGGTGAGAGAATTGTGGTGAGCTTTTAATTAAAGATTGTGCGTTACTGAAAGGGGAAAAGAACACTTGTTGAAGAAGAAGAAGATATGGGTGAGCCTGAAAAGTGGGTAAGAAACAAACAGGGACTCACAGAGATAAGAAACAAAAGATAAGATGGGATTCTTCTGTCATAGGTTTTTAGAGAATGTAAGTATGGGTAGTGAAAGAGAAGGAAGGTGGGCGTGGAGGCGGAGGGAGGGACTGTATATACATAGATAGGTGGAAGATGGAAAAAGGTATAACAAAATTTGTTTAGTGATATTGAATGACACTTGTCTTGGTCCTTTACATGCATGAGCTGAGCTGATCACCCT
Organism: Gossypium longicalyx; assembly: GCA_025698465.1. Classification (NCBI taxonomy): domain Eukaryota; kingdom Viridiplantae; phylum Streptophyta; class Magnoliopsida; order Malvales; family Malvaceae; genus Gossypium; species Gossypium longicalyx. The sequence goes on along the minus strand of CM047001.1, from coordinate 65,094,699 downwards.
TATCATCACCTGTCACCTTTTCTGTACAGTTGAAGTCTCTCTTAGCTTACGCCTTCATTTCTTAGGTATTCACAATGTAAATGCAAATGTATTCCTATGTGTATGACTTCAACATCATTCATTAAATATGTTTCCAGAACATCTTAAACCTCTTCATTTAATTACTCATTTATGGTTACTCCTATTTTACTGACTTAAATTTTATTTTTGTTAATTTTATTATTTTAGAAAATAAATAAATTAAATTAATCACTTTATCGTTAAAATAAGAATGACTCTTATTTAGAGTGATTAACAAATAATTTATTTTAATTTTAGAATTATTAACTAGACATCGTTCGCTTACCATTTAATACTAGAATCACCAATTTAATTAGTTTAGAATGACCAAATTAATAAAAAAATTTAGGTGACTAAGATAAAAATAATCCTATTTATCGTAATTAACTGGTACCTTTTATTTTAAATTTTGATATATAATTATAGTTTATATTATTTAATTAAAAAAATTAAAAACTATTTTTAGATATAAACATTCTTATAATAAAATTAATTATTCTAATTATTTTAATTTAGTTGATGTGAACATGAATAATGAATTAAGTCTTGTCATCCTCCATCAGACCATAAATGTTAAATTTATCATGTGTAGGTGAAACAAATAAAATTTATTTAAGTAATATTTGCTTTGAAATAAAAATAAATATTGAATGTTAGAAGCGGGATTTTTCAAATATGAAATTCTTATAATCCTACTACTACTTTTTAATTGTTATAAATTTGGGAATCATATTTTTGGGTTAATATGTAACAATTTTATCACTTTAATTTTCACTCGGTAATTATATGTTAATAAATTTAATTGATATTTAAACATTTTAATTATTTATATTTGTTCTTAATAGTTGAAAAAATTATGCATAAATTATATAAATGAATATTTGTTTCTTAAAAAGAATGGTAATTTTACTTTAAAACAAAAGCAGTTTTACTATGTTTCGTATTCAAAACTGTAATTGCGAATGTATTCGGATTTATATTTTAATTAATTATTCATATTTTATATGATATCACTTATTAATAACTTATAAATAAATGAATTAATACTTATTTTTAAAGGTTCTAAGGTGTGGTTGTGTATAGAATAGATTCAAGATTTTATTTCAAAATTTTAAATTCGAATGATCTTTTTTTTTTTAACATAAAAAAGTGTTAGTTCTTTTTGGATATTTTTTTCCTTATCAAACAAATCAATTTAATGTTTTTCAAAAAGTATGAACGATTTAACTATAAAAATTTAAAAGGAAAAAATCACACTATATAAAATTAAATATTTCTTTCCAAGATGCAAAAAAGAATAACTAATGCTATACTAAAAATTTCATAAATATCATTATAATTTCAAAAATTAAATTAAAAAGAACTTGGCCTTAGTCCCGTTTTTCAATACTAGGCATCCTAAATTGCACCATCCGCTTTTTCACTCATCAATTATAAAATCTGTTGAAAATTCTCGAGCTATCCTTTTTTTCGATGTATGTCACCAAGTAGATTGAAAGAAAATCTCTTCCATTCTGTTGTGAAGCCTTGTCTTCACAATTTTCATGGCTGAAAATGCTCGTTCGGTTGTTGCAGTAGACATGAGAAGAGTTAGCACAAGACAAATAGTTCTATAAAGAAGAAGATAAATACTTGACTTTTTTGTCTTACCTAGCACTTGACATAACTCAGCAACTGTAGAAGCTTTCTACAACTCCGTGCTTTGATGATCATCAAGTTGAAAATGCTCCAATTGAATCTTCATATGTAGCTTTTATTGTTCCGTAAAATCGTTCGAATAAAAATCATTTATAAGTTTGCAGATATCTTCCACTCGAAAAGCTTTGTAATTATTGCTTGGATCCAAAGCAGAGCTAAGAACAAGTTACTCCACTACCTCATCATTAAAGTGAGAATTCATTTCTGTTAGCAATGAATCGATACCAGCAATGAATATATCAAACCGATAATGATGCTCAATAGTGAGGTTATCTCTTTGGATGCAAGACCGACCTAGCCCATATTTAGATAAAGCACTTAAATTGGGGACTTTTATCTCATGATCTTTACAAAATAACTTCATTTTCTCAAACAAAGGATCCCACCCCATGTTCTCTGAATTTCTAGAGAAGTGTTTTAGTTGATGACACCAACTGCATCACGTTTAGTATATCCTGTGATTTATACTGCAATGCTTAACAAAGATCATCAGTGATTCCAAGCATCTCAATCAAGAAATTTAAGATGAAAACAAATTCAATGGATGGCATTGCATCATATATTCCATTAGCTTCATTGTTTTGAGTAAGGTTGCCGAACTTGATGATATCTTGTAATACAACATAGACGGAATCGAACATCCTCATCAAGCTATGGAGAGAAACTAAATGAGATCCCCATTGGGTATCGCCTGGACGTTGGAGAGTACTAACTTGATTTTTACCTTTTCTAGTTTTAGGCTCACCACTTTCAATCAACCCCGCGATATAAATGCCTCAATGTCTCTTAATTGACCATGACATTTGCTTGAAAAAGAAACCAAATTGATTATACTAGTAAAGTATGAAAAAATTGACAAATAGGAATAACCTCCTTTGATGCAGCTACTAGAGTTAATTGGAGACGATGAGTAAGACACTGAACATAGTATGTAAATCAACAATTTTTAGCAAATAACACTTGCAAGCCATTCCATTCGCTATCCATATCACTTGCACCATCATATCATTGACCATGAATATCATCCATGTCGAAACCATTTTTATTTTGGAAAACGGGGATCGACTTTTAAACAAGGTATGGAGTCGCCACCAATCCTTTTTGTCTAGGTGTGATCGGGTCACCCTGTGGTTGATCATTTTAATAAAACATTTTAGTTTATTAAAATAACGTTTTTGGTCTACGAGAAACTAGAAAACGAATTCGGGAGTCAGTTACGGATGAGGAAGGATTAGCACCCTCGCAACGCCCAAAATTGGTACCGTATGATCAATTAACGTCCTAACGTAGAAAATTTGAAAAAAAAGAGAAGAAAAAAATTTTTAAAACGATTCCCTTAAAAACGTTTAGGTTGAATGTCGAGATTCTCTCGTTCAGAAAGAATAAAATATCGTACCCAGCATGATTGGATACTACATTTCAAACCCTCAATACAAGATCCTCTCATAATTTCTGAAACTCATGCGTTTAAATTTAAAAAGGATATTCGGCTATTTGGCCAAATGGTAAATCGAAACCCAGCACGATTGGGCACGATTTATCGATTTCACAAACACGGAATATTACCTCATTTTAATTTAAGAAAACATGGATGAAATTTCAAAAGGATATTCTGCATTTTAGTCGAATGAAAAAAACGAAACCCAGCACGATTGGGCACGATCTCTCAAACTCCTCAAATATGAAATATTGCCTCATTTTAATTTAAGAAAACATAGATGAAATTTCAAATGGATATTCCGTATTTTAGTTGAATGAAAAAAATGAAACCCAGCACGATTGGACATGATCTCTCAAACTCCTCAAATACGAAATATTGCCTCGTTTTAATTTAAAAACATGGACGAAATTTCCAATGGATATTCCGTATTTTAGCTGAACGAAGAATCGAAAACCAGCACGATTGGGCACGACCCCCCGAACTCCCAAACACGAAATATTTCCTTATGTTGAGAGGATTCTTTTGAAACACGGATGGTTGTAAAAGCGGTGGAACACATTTACTTGGTTTATTTGAAAATGAAAAAAAAAGATGGAATGAACCATTTGAAACAAACAATAAATATCATAGCTCACCGTTCACCGACTGTAATACGAAGGTACAAATATAAAAATTAAAACGCATAAAAACAACAATAGACAAACAGGCAATATATAAATATTAATGCATAAATATAAAATTTATCATGTAAATGAATTTCAAAATAAATATTATAAGCTGAAATTTAATGTAAATGCTGTACAAAACAATTTACAACTAAAATTAGTAAAAATGTGACATCAATCATGTACGTAAAAATTGCAACGTATGCTCAGGCCAAATTTTAAAGTAAATAATATACATACTAGACAATATAAATGAATTATTAGTACCTTCATATAAAAATATGCTAGCAAATATATATGAATTACAATCTATATAATATAAAATCAATAATAATAAAAAAATATTTGTTAACAACTTATAATGCACATAAAGTAAAACTTAATGAGTATAATATATAAAAATAATGAATGATAGTGTTTTTCTTTTAAAAAAATATATATAGTAAAATAGGAATTTTAAAAGAAATAAATTGTATATAAGAAATAAATTGTATATAAGAAAATTTAAAAATTACAAAGTAAAACAAATTTAAAAAAAAAGAAGAAAATGAAAAAAATACACGTAAAATATTAAAACATAAATAAATTAAAAAGAGTAAAGGAATTAAAAAAAAAAACTAAAAAAGAACTCCATTGAAACAAAGACAAAATCCAGAGGATAGTTTTAAACAAATCAAACTATTAAAACAAGATCAAGGACTTGAACTAGATACGTACAAACAAGTAGGAACTAAAAATACAAATTCCCCAAGTCCCAAAACGCTGCATCTAGACGTGGACTAAACTGGAATAACACGCAAACTCTAGGGATAAATTTAAATAATCAAAGAAAGCATAAACAGGGCCCAATTGATCACAGGCACGAAGGGGGGACTCAATGCGGAAATTCCCCATTTTGAATCAAAGTGTGTGGGTCCAGCATCAAACGGTGCTGTTTCATTTGCCATTTAAAAAACAAAAGCCATTGAATGACATTCCTTTAGTAAAACCCCACCCTTCATTTGCTTTGCCATTTTTAGAAAATGAAAATAACACCCCCAAATCTCTGCTAGGATTTCAACCTGGTGCGCCGCAGATGGAGGGTCATCGGCACTTCCATGCCATCGCCTTCGGCGCCGATCCACGGCGAACCCAGGTAGGCTTATTTACCTCCGATTTTTAATTTTAAAAAATAATTTACAAAGAAAAGAAAAAAAAACAAAAAGGGAAAGATGCGAAACGAGAAAGAATAAAAAACAACCTCCTGAGTTTTCAATCTCTTCTATTGCTATAACTTGCTTATGTGTATTCTCTGCTGTAGTATATGGAAAAAAATCGAAAAAAATCCCCTTTTTACATTGTTTTCGAAGGCTTTTATAGCATTTTTTTACAACTTGTTTTTCGTATTTGCAGGTATGATTGAACACGTCTTTGATGTGGCCTAGTAGAGGAGTGCACGACGCGGAGGAATGCGCGACGTGCGATACTTGGGGACTACCACGGTTGCGGTGGCTGAGGGTGTTAGCTGCTAGGGTTTTTTTTATTTTTCCTTAATTTTGCTAGGCTTTGGGCTGTTGGGGTTTGGGTAGGTTAGGTCTATTTTTGTATTTTGGGCTTAAAAATTGGGTTGTTTTGGTCTTTGTTCTATTTATTGTTTGTGATTCTTAGGCCCGGGATAAAAATTGGGTTTACAGCTTCCCCTCTTTGCTCATTCTCGTGTAACGAGAATAGAGCAAAGAATTCAAATAAGGCCAATTTTGCCGGTCCCGCCAAATCTTCAACTTATTTGATGCTCCTCTTCTTCAAGTAGTCCTATAGCAACTTCAAGAAGATAACATTTGTAATTTCAACCTGTTCCAGTGTAACTTCAGGGAGATGAGGTCAATGGCTAAAATCTGCTCCATAGTCGATACATGGAGATAAGACTTGCCATTTCTGATCTGTTCCATAGTCAATACATGGAGATAAGATCCGTAATTTTCAGTCTACTTCTTGCAACTTCAAGAAGATAAGACTAGTATCTTCAACCTACTCTCTTGCTACCTCAGAGAGATAAGGCCGGTGGCTAAAATCTTCTCCACAGCCGATACATGGAGGTAAGACTCACCATTTCTGATCTGCTCCATAGCCGATACATGGAGATAAGATTTGTAACTTTTCAGTTTGCTTCCTGCAACTTCAGGAAGATAAGACTAGTGGCTAAAATCTACTCTATAGCCGATACATGGAGATAAGACTCGCCACTTCTGATCTACTCCATAGTCGATACATGGAGATAAGATCTGTAACTTTTTAGTCTGCTTCCTGCAACCTCAGGAAGATAAGACTAGTGGTTAAAATCTGCTCCATAGCCGATACATGGAGATAAGACTCGCCACTTCTGATCTGCTCTATAGCCAATACATGGAAATAAGATCTGTAACTTTTCATTTTGCTTCCTACAACTTCAGGAAGATAAGACTAGTGGCTAAAATCTGCTCCATAGCCGATACATAGAGATAAGACTTGCTATTTCTGATTTGCTCCATAGCCGATACATGGAGATAAGATCTGTAACTTTTCAATCTATTTCCTGCAACTTCAGGAAGATAAGACTTGTATTTTCGATCTATTCCGCTACAACTTCAGGGAGATAAGATCTGACTTCACCAATGCTTCTACACTGTCCTTTGGGACATGTCCTGTAGACTTGGTTTCATGTATCTATACTTATGCCAAATAGTTAGGATGCTATGATCAAAATGAATCAAATACTCCTAACTAGATGTGTTATGAATGATATGAATGTAGAAATGTCATGAGAAATGGCCATTTTTAACGTTTAAGTTGTTATCGCTCGCCCTTTGTCATTGGCGTATTTCATCTGAAGTAATAGTCCTAACTTTAAATTTTATGTCTCAAGTGATGCTAACCCCTAAACTTGGTGGGTTCTGAATAATCGACCTGTTTCGGGCTCCTACACTACTGAAAAGCCTCTAGAGTAATATACAGAATTCCTTTTATGAAAGTGTTATTAGTCTATTGATCAATATTTCAATAAGAAATGCTTTGAAAAAGATTATCGGAGTGGACAAGATGAAAATTTATTGAGAACGAAGCTCGAGGTAGAAAGTCAATTAAGATAACAGATTTTACAAAGGTACAAAAGATGTATAAGATAGAAAATTGGTGCCCCAGATATCGCAGCGTGAGCTTCTCTATTCGGACTGTTCGAAAAGCCCTGGGAGCCAGATGTGTGTTTAGGAGGTCCAAAGTATTTCATTGATGCCTTTAAGATGTAATATTCCTCCTTGTTAATTTTGGCAGAACAAAGTGCAACATGCGCCATTCTTGATCACCATTTGAGCTGTCCTTTTCTGGGTTTTCAACTCAAAATCACCTTGGTCTTAAAGCGCCCTTTGTGGGTTTTCACCTTGGTCTCTCTATTTTTCTTTTTTTTTCAAAGTGCCCTTTTCGGGTTTTCGCCTTGGCCCTTCCTTTTTCAGGTGAAGTACTTCTTGATCAAATCTGAATTTACCAGGTTGGGAAGGCTTTTACCATCTATTTCTACTAATATTAGTTCCCCTCTAGAGAAAGCCTTCTTCACTACATAAGGTCCTTCCCAGTTTGGCATCCATTTCCCTCTAAAATCCTTTTGTATAGGGAGAATCTTTTTCAGTACCAAGTCCCCTTCCTAGAATGCTATTGGGCGAACTTTCTTGTTGTAAGCTTGCATCATTCGCCTTTGGTACATTTGACCACGACGGATTACCTTCAGCCTTTTTTCTTCAATCAAGTTCAGTTGGTCGCATCGGGATTGGACCCATTCCGCTTTATCTAGCTTCAATTCAGATAAAACATGGAGAGAAGGAATCTCGACCTCAATAGGCAAAACTACCTCCATCCCATAACCAACGAGAAAGGTGTTGCCCCGATAGAAGTTCTGACCGACGTTCGATAGGCATAGAGAGCAAATGGTAACTTTTTATGCCAATCCTTGTAGGTCTTAGCCATTTTCTCCATGATCCTCTTTATATTTTTATTAGCTACCTCAACTACCCCATTTATTTTCGGGCGATATGGTGACGAGTTGTGGTGTTTAATTTTGAATTGACTGTAGACCTCCACTATAATGCTGTTAATCAAATTTAACGCGTTGTCAGATATGATCCTCTCTGGCATGCCATATCGACATATGATTTTCTTTTCAAGAACTTGCTGACTGCCGACTTTGTAACGTTGGCGTATGAAGCAGCCTTCACCCACTTGGTGAAGTAATCGATGACCACAAAGATGAAACGATGACCGTTAGAAGCTTTCGGTGAGATCGGCCCAATGACGTCCATGCCCCACATTGAGAAAGGCCATGGGGAAGTCATAATATGAAGATGTGAAGGAGGCATATGGATCTTGTCACCATAAATTTGGCACTTATGGCATTTCTTGGCGTAGTTGATATAATCTCCTTCCATTGTAAACCAGTAATACCAGAACCTTATGATTTGCCTGGCCATTGTGAACCCATTGGCATGTGTCCCGTAGATACCTTCATAGACTTCTTCCAAGATTTTCTTTACTTCAATAGCGTCAACACATCTTAATAACACTTGGTCTTTCCTTCTTTTATACAGGATTTCACCTTCTAAGACATAGTCACCGGCTAGCCTCCTCAACGTTTTTTATCATTTTCTGTTGCCTGATTAGGATATACATGATTTTTCACATATTGTAGAATATCCTGATACCAAGGATGATCATCTCTCTTCCTCTTCGTCGATATTGCAGCAATGAGCTGGAGCATCACAAATACTCATCTGGATTGGCTTCATATCTTCTTGTTTATTTGCTCTGATCATGGAAGCTAAAGTTGCTAGGGCATCAGCCATCTGATTTTCATCACGTGGGAGATAATGAAAAGTGATATCATCAAACACCTTGATTAAGTCTAGAACTAGTTCTCGGTAATTGATTAACTTTGAGTCTCTTGTTTCTCATTCATCCTTGAGCTGATAGATCACTAGTGTGGAATCCCCATACACCTCTAACACCCTGACTTTGCGCTCTACGGCTGTACAGATGCCTATGGTACATGCTTTGTACTCTACCATATTATTTGTACAATCAAAATCCAATCTGCAAGTGAATGGATAGTGATCTCCATTTGGGGATATCAAGACTGCCCCAATTCCATTACCAACGGCATTTGATGCTCCGTCAAAATTCAATTTCCAGAGACGATCTTCTGGAGTGAGTTCTTGAGTGGCTACTACATACATTAGATCCTCATTGGGAAAATCAAAGTTTAAGGGCTCGTAATCTTCTAAAGCTCTACTGGCTAGAAAATCCGCTATCGCACTCCCTTTTACAGCCTTCTGGCTCACGTAAATTATGTCGAATCTGGAAAGTAGTATTTGCCATCGGGCCATCCTCCCATTCAGAGCAGCTGACTCCATCATGAACTTAAGGGGATCTAATTTTGAGATCAACCAAGTCGTGTGGTACAACATGTACTGCCTCAAACTCTGAGTTGTCCAGACCAAAGCACAACATAGTTTTTCAATTGGCGAGTATCTCATTTCACACTCAGTAAATTTCTTACTAAGGTAGTATATTGCACTTTCTTTCTTTCCTGTCTCATCGTGTTGACCAAGTACACATCCCATTGAGTGGTCAAATACTGTCAAATACAATATTAATAGTTTACCTAGGCTAGGCGGTGTTAACACTAGGGGATTAGACAAATATTGTTTAACTTTGTCAAAGGTATTCTGACACTCTTCATCCCTTACGCCTAGATTGTGTTTCTTGAGAAGACGAAATATGGGATCGCATTTCTCAGTTAGTTGCGAAATAAACCGAGCGATGTAATTTAGCCTCCCCAGAAAACCTCGAACTTCCTTCTGAGTGCGTAGTGGGGGCAATTGCTGTATAGCCTTAACTTTGTCAGGGTCAACATCAATTCCTTTTTCACTGATGACGAAACCGAGTAACTTTCCTGATCTAACCCCAAAAGTACACTTTTTTGGATTGAGCTTTAGCTGGAACTTTCTCAGCCTCAAGAACAATTTCCTCAAAACTTGTATGTGCTCTTTTTCTGTTCGGGATTTTGTGATCATATCGTCGATGTAAACCTCAATCTCCTTATGCATCATGTCATGAAACAAGGTCACCATGACTCTTTGATATGTTGCTCCCGCATTTTTTAACCCGAATAGCATCACCTTATAGCAAAATGCTCCCCACAAGGTTATAAATGTGGTCTTTTTCATGTCTGCAGGATGCATCTTTATCTGTTTGTATCCAGAAAAACCATCAATGAAGGAGACTAAAGAGTAACCCGCTGTGTTATCCATCAGCGTGTCAATGTGGGGCAACGGGAAATTATCCTTTGAGCTGGCCTTGTTTAGGTCTCTATAGTCCACACACATCCGAACTTTTTCATCCTTCTTAGGGACAGGAAAAACATTGGCAACCCATTCTGAGTAATTCACCACTTGCAAAAAACCAGCATTGAATTGCTTCCTAATCTCTTCCCTTATTTTTACTGCGACATCGGGTCTCATCCTTCGAAGCTTTTGTTGAACAGGCTTATACTCTTCTTTTATGGGGATTGATGTACCGCAATTTCGATGTTTAACCCAGGCATGTCTTGATACGACCACGCGAAGACATCTTTGAACTCCTGTAGTAGCTTAACGAAGTCTCGCATTGCTTCCTCAGTTATGCAGGTCCCGATTTTCACTTCTTTCCCTTCTTCCAAGGTCACATTCTCGATTGTTTCTTTATGGGGTAGAATTTATTTCTCTTTCCGTTCTACCATCTTTAACAAATCCAGAGATAACCCACAATCTTCGTCATCCCCAAAATTTTGAGATCCCTCTAAACACATATCTTGCTCAAAAAGAGATTCTAAATCCGTAACAGCGTTGCTTGTGACGTTGATATCTAGAGACCTGTTATAACACGGAAAAATATCCAAAGAATAAATCTAAGGGTGGCTTATTTGTATGGCATGATTATGAATATGATGAGAATATGAAAAAAAAAATTTGCCTAGAATAAGGCACAAAAAATGCATTTCTTATTGAGAACAAATGTGTTTGAACATGAGCCTATTTCACAAAATATTCTTATTGTTTCTAGGCTTAAAACAATAAATATGTTCTAAATATTACTCTGTATTAGCTCTAAGAACTACAGGAATTTCCTCCGCAATTCAATTTTTAGGACACTTCCAAGCTCATAAGGGCGGATGCCTGATAAGTTTCCTTCCATCGCCCTCTCCTCCAATATGGTGTTAATGCTTAAACTTCCCATCAGCTCTTTAACAGTCTCTTCTCTTGTCCTCTCTGATTCAAGATGAATAATTCCTCCTGCCACAAATGTATTGGATATATGGGGGAAGGTCATTGGCTCCCACTTGACCTCTGCCCCACTCAGTCGTGCCCTTCGTTTATCTCGTTTCTTTTCTAGCTCTTCCTTCTTCTGTTTGGCCTCTGGCTTATGTCCCAAGCCAAAATGATCCCATTTGCCAACCAACACCGGTACTTCGACTCGTCCGTGAAGGTATTTCCCGAGCCCCTTTCTGGGCAATGCTCCTTTTCCTACCATCAGTTGTAAGCTCATCCTTGTAGCTTCAGATATCTCTGGCATTGGAATCCTGCCTCCTTCAATGATGAAAGTTGCGTTTACGAATTTCAATGACCGGAAGGAACACTCAATTGCTTCATCATCACTCTTGATGTATGGCGCATCACTAACAACGGATGCGATAATGTCTTCCTCTGCATTTATAGTTATCAATCGGCCCACCGTCACTAACTTCAGCTTATGGTGCAATGATGACGGTATTGTTCCTGCTGAGTGAATCCAAGGCCTCCCCAGTAAACAATTATAAGAGGGCCTGATGTCCATCACGAGAAAATCTACCTCGTATGTGTTGGGTCCTATCAGAAGGGGGATCTCAATTCTACCCATTACTTTCCTCTCTGTACCATCAAACGCTCTCACTATATTCTTGCATGTCTTTATATGAGAACTATCTATAAGTAACCTATTCAATGTGGACAGGGGCAAGACATTCAGCGCCGACCCATTATCAATCAATACCCCCGGTAGTGTATACCATTTGCACCGGGTAGTGATGTGTAGAGCTTTGGTGGACCCCATGCCACCTGGCGATATCTCATCATCGCTGAAAGAAATGAAGTTATTAGCACTTATATTGCTGATGAGATGGTCCAGCTTGTCCACCGAAATATCTTCAGCGACATAGGTTTCATTCAACACTTTTATCAATGCATTACGGTGCACTTTCGAATTTTAGAGCAAAGCTAGTACCGAGGTGCGTGCTGGCTGCTTGTGCAACTACTCCACAACACTATACTCACTGTGTTTTAAGAACTTCAAAAATTCTTTAGCTTCATCTGCTGTTACCGGTTCATTAACTCGTGATTTTGTCCTCTCTTCCCCTTGTTCAAACATCAGAGATTTCTCTTTTACAAGCTTGGCTTTCGTATCTGGCGTGCTGACCAGCCTTTCCTCTCCTGGTGACGTCATATTACAGCTATAATTCTAAGGTACCTTTTTATTATCCTTGTAAGGGAAAGCCTCGAGTTTCTGAATCACAACTCTTGACGTCGTTCTTGCTCCAGACTCATTGATTTTCGGTCGTAAAATGATCACCACTGGGTGATTGACCTTACCGACCCTCTTTATTAGCCTCTTATCTGAGGCAAACATATCTTTCTCATCAACAAACTCAAAGAACTCCAACTCCTTATTGTTCATTAGATCTTGTACCAAGGCTCTGAATTCATCGCATGTTTCAATCCCATGGTTCCTCTCTCTGTGGAACTCACAATAGTTCTCTGCTTCTTGAAATTTGCTCCCAAAGTCTTGTATGATTAGACATCTCTCTATCATCTTCTTTAAAACCTCCATCATCAGGGTTTTCACTTTCGCTATATCTAATTTAACTTTCCTTCCTATATTCTCGACTATCGCGTTTACCCCATTAACAATATGATTGGATAACGAGTTTCCTGCACCTGGTGCATCATCGAACTTCACAACACCCACGTTGATGAGCCTCACGACTACTCTTTTGAAAAAAGTGCAGTTCTCTATCAAATGTCCCGCGATGCCTGCATGATATTCACATTGGGCACTTGCATCATACCACTTAGGGTATGGGGGTTGCAATGATTTTAAGTAGAACGGGGATACGACGTGTGCATCAAATAAATTCTTGTACAGCTCTCGATATGTTATAGGAATGGGAGTAAACTGGGGCTTCTCCGAATTCTGCTTTGTATTGGGTTTCCATCCTGTCAAAGTTTGCTGACCTGTGACCGTCGTTCTTGGTTGATTAACTGTGATTGGTTTTACATGACCTACACTCACATTGTCGACCTCATTTTCTCTCTTTTTCGGGGCTGACCTCTTGGCGCTCTCTCCAGCCTCTATCTTTCCACTCATTATCGAATTCTCTATCTTTTTACCGGACATCACTATGTCCGTGAAACTCTTTATCGTGTCTCCCAGCATGTGATTAATAAAAGGTGCATTCAAAGTATTAATGAAAAGCATGGTCGTCTCCTTTTCCAAAAGCGGTGGTTGAACTTGTGTCGCAACTTCCCTCCACCTTTGAGCATACTGCCTGAAACTCTCATTTGACGTTTTTTCCATGTTCTATAACGTGATTCGATCGGGTGCTATATCCGTCACATGGCCATACTGCTTCATGAAGGCCTGTGCTAGGTCTCTCCACGATTTAATTTGGGTGTGGCTCAGCTGATTATACCATTTAGTCGCAACCTCACTCAAACTATCCTAGAAACAGTGAACTAGCAACTGATCATTATTGACATGACCAGTCATCCTCCGAAAAAACATCGTGATGTGGGCCTCAGGGCAGCTGGTTCCATTGTATTTCTCAAACTCCGACATTTTGAACTTCGGAAGGAGCACTAGATCTGGGACCAAACTCAATTTTTAGCATCCATACCACATTGATAATCTGCACTTTCCAGCGCCTTGAATTTCTCTTCCAGCCATTTGTATCGGGCTTCTAGCTGCTCTGGGAGTTCTCCTTTTACCTTCCCTAACTCTGTCATCTCATCAAAGTCGGGGACTGAAAGATTTACCCGATTATCCTCGGGTTTAAAACAAGAGCCCATTGGGAAATTCGTTGGTGCCGAAATACCAGCCTGCTACTGGGGTTTGATATTGACAGACACCCTTTGAGAAGGTACTGGGGTATCCGCTGGGGTGAAACCTATAAGGTAAGTAAGGATCTCGCTATCGCCATCTAGGTTGACCATAGGGCTTTTCCCTTTTCCTGGCCCTCCGAGCAACAGCTAAGTTAGCTAATTCATCATGTCTTTCTGCGATTCTTGCATCTGATCATTCATATCCAGCTGAATTTTGGCAGTTGCTCTTGCATCTGTACTTGCAACCGCTCCTGCATTTCTCTCTGCATTTGTTCCAATTTTTCCAGCCTTTGATCCATGGCTTTGGTTTTTTTCCGTGTGTAGTATTGATGTTCTAGGGTAAACTATAATACAATTTTAGATTAATTAAAACTTTTTTTGAATTTCAGTGCACGTGATGTGATGAAATGCAAATGCATGAAATGAATGCAAAACTAAAAGGATGTCGATTCTGATCCAATTCCATTTAGAAACTTTCTTAGACAACAAAATCCTTTACATAAAACAGATTATATATACGACTTTGCCCTAATGCTCAAAGTTTTAACTTTTTTGAGAAGACAATCCAACTCATGACCCCGGTCTGATTCTAACTCATACTTCACACTTAGCACATTAGCTTGAACTGCTATGGTCTGTAAATGATCGGCCACCGATCGAATCTGTGCCACGGCGTCGCCCATGATATGATCTCTATCCCTGACTTGGTCCCGCGATTGACGGAGCTATTTCTTCCATTACTCGTTACTCGACTCAAGAAATTCAATTCGAAGTTCACAATTTTTGCAGTGCAGCATCAAGTTCTTCTACCTTCCCCTTCAAGGCCTCGATCCTGCTCAAGCTTGTCCTTAATTCAATGTCAAAGTTATGACCACGACTCTGATGTAGCGCCCTTTCTAACTCCGCTACCCGAGCTGCTAATATCTGCTTATCATCTTGGCCTTCAATCAAATTCTTCCTCAATGCGCTTTCACGTGCTCGAGCATTGTGGAATCTCTTCTCCCACTGATCAGCTCTGGCCTTTTCCTCTTGAACTTCCTATCGCCACTGCTTTGATGTATTTCCCAATCCGGCTGTTCTCATTGACATATGTAGCTTTTTATAATCAGTCTTCAAACTGCCCAAGTCCTCTTCGGCCTTTCTCTTTCCCTTTCTTAACTTCTTGGCCTCGAGTTTTTGAACATCGACATCTAACTTCAAATGGACATTTTCTTCTTCCAACTGTTCTATCTTCTTCCTCAACTCTGAATTTCTCTTCTCGAAGTCTTGCTTGATGATTTTTAGCTCAGAAGGAATTACTTGTAGGTATTCATCCATCGATTTGACATATCTTAAACTCGACTGAGGGATATTATCATTAATCTTTCTGTGCAACCACCCCTCATATTTTGGGGTTGTCATCAAACCTACCGCCAACCTCTTCATCGGACGTGTTTGTCTCCAAGCATCCGCAATCTCTCGGATCCTCTTCCTATAATGGCTCTCCCTATACGAGAACTGACTCTGAGCTAACCCATGCATTATCGGTACAAACTGTCTCGACCTATATTGCCTCAACACGAGCAATGGGGCATATCCAACGGCTCCCCAAATTCTGGGCAGAGGTACCCAATCAAAACTCTTACACTGATAGAGGATCTCATCAGGAACTAACCAGGGAGCTTTCCACTCAACGTCTTCTTCCTGGAAATTTCGAAGGAGCGCTATCCAATTCTCCTCTGATATACCGTCTCTCCTGGTCGTGGCTGTTATCTCCTTTAGCAGGGAATAATTCTCGGAGAAAACCTGATAAGAAACTTTATCCACCTTCAAGAAATGTCTATGGAACCATATTAACAATAACTGCGTGTACCCTATAAATCTGCCTTCGCCTACCTTCCAACATGCACTCAAGGACCTAAACGTCTCAGCTAAAATTGTCGGCACCGGTGTGGCTCCTTTTCCAAGTCGATCAAATAAATCGGCCACTGCTTCGTCTATATGCCTTTAGAGCCTTGGGGAAGATTACCAAACCATAGATACTCAAGGCGAAGATGTCAACATTCTTCTTTATGTCTGGATATGCTACGATCAGATCCCTCAAACTCACCTAAGGAATACATTTACCATCACCTTTTTGCTGTATTCGGGTTGTAACCTACTGTTCACTCATCCCGGTGATACTCATTAATTTCTTTACAAAAGGTTGGGCATTAGCAGCCCTAAAATAAACTCTATCGATTTGAACCTTTGGACAATGAAGTAAAGCTGTATACTCCTCCACAGTAGGCACCAAGTCCACCTCCCCAAAAGTGAAACAACTATACGCGGGATTCCAAAACTGAACTATGGCCCGAAACAAGTTCTTGTCTACCTTAATGTCAAACAGGTAGGGTAGGTCGCCGAAATTTTGATAAAACAGTTGCTTAGTCTCATCGCCCCAACTGTCCCAAATATCCCTCAATTCCTGGAACTCATTTTTTGTCATACTGATCCGGGTGAAGTCCCACAACTCTTATGTATACCCCTCAGCCAGGCCATCCCTTTTCTCAAGTTGCATCTTCTCTGACTATATATTGACAGCTGCATTATCTTCTACTTTATCAATGAATTCGTTCTCCATAGCAAGCTTTCTAACTTAGTAACTGAATAGGAATCGACACCTCCCTAAATATGGAATGATATGCAATCAAAACACAACGAGTTAGTACCAAATAATAAAATCCAAAACAAATAGAAAATAATCAAACACTTATCTGGGTACCACTAAAGTTCAACATAGCTATATCTAGGGTAGACTCTTAGGGTTCACTATATGTGGCTCAGTCCTAAAGAAAAGGGTACCCGAACCAGTAGATTCCTCAACCCTCACCCATTACAGGCTTATACGGATCGAGTTCGGTTCAGGGGAATACATTTTCCTATGGCCATGCGGAGGTGAAAACCTCACGGAGACATAGGTACGGATGTATCCCGGAAGCAGTCTACTAGCCCATGCGGAGGTGAAAACCTTACGAAGGCATAGTTTCTCACTCCCACTTAAAGGGTGTGATTACAATGATCATGCAATATGCAATGCGAGGGGACATAAAATTTTAGAATTTAAAAATATAGATAACATGATGAAAACCATAAAACCCATGAGATGCAATGAAAGGATCATATGTTAAAACCAAATTTTAAATTTTCGACAAAAGGACAAGAAATAACCAATTTTACGGCTTGACTCTCTTAATATCTCCAGTGGAGTCGCTAAGCTGTCGAAACCATTTTTATTTTGAAAAACGGGGATCGACTTTTAAACAAGGTATGGAGTCGCCACCAATCCTTTTTTTTAGGTGTGATCGGGTCACCCTGTGGTCGATCATTTTAATAAAACATTTTAGTTTATTAAAATAACATTTTTGGTCTACGAGAAACTAGAAAACGGATTCGAGAATCAGTTACGCACGAGGAAGGATTAGCACCCCCACAACGTCCAAAATTAGTATCGTATGATCAATTAACGTCCTAATGTAGAAAATTTGAAAAAGAGAAGAAATTTTTTTTTAAAATGATTCCCTTAAAAACGTTTAGGTCGAGATTCTCTCGTCCAGAAAGAATAAAATATCGTACCCAGCACGATTAGATACCACATTTCAAACCCTCAATACAAGATCCTCTCATAATTTTCGGAACTTATGCGTTTAAAATTTAAAAAGGATATTCGGCTATTTGGCCAAACGGTAAATCGAAACCTAGCACGATTGGGCATGATTTATCGATTTCTCAAACACAGAATATTACCTCATTTTAATTTAAGAAAACATGGATGAAATTTCAAAAGGATATTCCGCATTTTAGTCGAATGAAAAAAACGAAACCCAGCACGATTGGGCACGATCTCTCAAACTCTTCAAATACGAAATATTGCCTCATTTTAATTTAAGAAAACATAGATGAAATTTCAAAAGGATATTACGTATTTTAGTCGAATGAAAAAAACGAAACCCAGCACGATTGGGCACGATCTCTCAAACTCCTTAAATACGAAATATTGCCTCGTTTTAATTTAAAAACATGGACGAAATTTCCAAAGAATATTCCATATTTTAGCTGAACGAAGAATTAAAACCCAGCACGATTGGGCACGACCCCCCGAACTCCCAAACACGAAATATTTCCTTATGTTGAGAAGGTTCTTTTGAAACACGGGTGGTTGTAAAAGCGGTGGAGCACATTTACTTGGTTTATTTGAAAATGGAAAAAAAAAAGATGAAATGAACCATTTGAAACAAACAATAAATATCATAGCTCACCGTTCACCGACTATAATATGAAGGTACAAATATAAAAATTAAAACGCATAAAAACAACAATAGACAAACAGGCAATATATAAATACTAATGCATAAATATAAAATTTATCATGTAAATGAATTTCAAAATGAATATTATAAGTGAAAATTTAACATAAATGCTGTACAAAACAATTTACAACTAAAATTAGTAAAAATGTGACATCAATCATGTACGTAAAAATTGCAAAGTATGCTCAGGCCAAATTTTAAAGTAAATAATATACATACTAGACAATATAAATGAATTATTAGTACCATCATATAAAAATATGCTAGCGAATATATATGAATTACAATCTATATAATATAAAATCAATAATAATAATAAAAATGTTTGTTAACAACTTATAATGCACATAAAGTAAAACTTAATGAGTATAATATATAAAAATAATGAATGATAGTGTTTTTCTTTAAAAAATATATATATAGTAAAGTAGGAACTTTAAAAGAAATAAATTGTATATAAGAAAATTTAAAAATTACAAAGTAAAACAAATTTTAAAAAAACAAGAAAATGAAAAAAATACACGTAAAATATTAAAACATAAATAAATTAAAAAGAGTAAAGGAATTAAAAAAAACTAAAAAAGAACTCCATTGAAACAAAGACAAAATCCAGAGGATAGTTTTAAACAAATCAAACTATTAAAACAAGATTAAGGACTTGAACTAGATACGCACAAATAAGTAGGAACTAAAAATGCAAATTCCCCAAGTCCCAAAATGCTGCATCTAGACGTGGACTAAACTGGAATAACACGCAAATTCTAGGGATGAATTTAAATAATCAAAGAAAGCATAAACAGGGCCCAATTGATCACTGGCACGAAGGGGGGACTCAATGCGGAAATTCCCCATTTTGAATCAAAGTGTGTGGGTCCAACACCAAACGTTGCTGTTTCATTTGCCATTTAAAAAACAAAAGCCATTGAATGACATTCATTTAGTAAAACTCACCCTTCATTTGCTCTGCCATTTTTAGAAAAAGAAAATAACACCCCCCAAATCTCTGCTAGGATTTCAACCCGGTGCGCCGCAGATGGAGGGTCATCGGCACTTCCATGCCATCGCCTCCGGCGCCAATCCACGGCGAACCCAGGTATGCTTCTTTACCTCCGATTTTTAATTTAAAAAGACAATTTGCAAAGAAAAGAAAAGAAAAACAAAAAGGGAAATATGTGAAACGAGAAAGAATAAAAAACAACCTCTTGAGTTTTCAATCTCTTCTATTGCTATAACTTGCTTATGTGTATTCCCTGCTGTAGTATATGGAAAAAAAAATAAAAAAATCCCCTTTTTATATTGTTTTCGAAGGCTTTTATAGCCTTTTTTTTACAACTTGTTTTTCGTATTTGCAGGTACGATTGAGCACGTCTTTAATGTGACCTAGTAGAGGAGCGCATGACGCGGGGGAATGCGCGACTTGCGGTACTTGGGGACTACCACGGTTGCGGCGGCTGAGGGTGTTAGCTGCTAGGGTTTTTTTTTATTTTCCCTTAATTTTGCTAGGCTCTGGGTTGTTGGGGTTTGGGTAGGTTAGGTCTATTTTTGTATTTTGAGCTTAAAAATTAGGCTGTTTTGGTCTTTGTTTTGTTTATTGTTTGTGGTTCTTGGGCCCCGGCTAAAAATTGGGTCTACAATCCACATTAAGGAAATGCCATAAAAGAACTTCACATGTAACCTCCCCGACCTGATCTAAACGTTAGACCCGAATTCAGAAGATTACATCTGCCACTGAAAGGACCTGGTACGGTAAGAGTTTATAAAACAGTCAATTTAAAATATTTATTTATCTTAGAAGAAAACTTAGCCTATTTTTAGGAAAACTAATGAGTTAACAAAATCCAATTAATTTTAAACTTGTCCTCGTAACGGTGAGTATTTTTGAAAATTTAGTTAAACTTATTTATTCTTCCAAATTTTATTTATAATCTAGTAGCAGAAAAGTGATTTTTAACTTAGTTTTATTAAAACTATATTTCTTGCTTAATTAATCAAAAACCATATCTTAAATTAAGTTAAATGTCATGCATGCTAAATAAAACCAAAACCTAAGTCTCATGCCATAGTTAAAAAATAAATTCATATAATCTTTGAATAATAAATCATCAAACAATAAATCTAAAGTATTTTTATAGAAAAACATATCTAAGCCGAGACTCTCCGAATTTCGTGTTTGCATCCTAACCTGGTGGGTTATCTGAAAAGATGAAAATTCAAAAAGGAGTGAGCTATGAAGCTCAGTGTGAGTTTCATCACAAGCAAAACCAGTGCAAACAGTCGATAAGTCATTCTAAATAATAACACATATAATAATCGCTAGGAACTAGTGAATTAGAGTACTGATTTTTCAGATTATCAATAGTATCTCAAAATTCATAATATCAATTTCAGAATGTCGGTATTCCAGTTCACTTAACAATTTATACATAAGTATAAATATGTCATCACAGAAAATACATTTTCAATGCACATGCTTTACGAATGCCATATAGTTTCAATTTAACAGAAAAGATCCTACCCCTCTACTACACACCACACTTTGAGAATTCATCCAACCTTATAACTCTGGGTTGTTGATAAACTATTGTTGTTTTACTGTTACTACCACTTGTTATGAGTGCACAACATATTTGCAGATTAAAAAAATTGCAACTTGGTTCTTAATCGAACCACATTGTTTGCAGATTAAATTGCCACTCTTTCTCGGTACATATCATCCCACCCAATGCAATGTAATATGTCACGCTTTATAATAGAATAAATCAACACTAGCAGTACTTATGCCTAACATGTATTTGATTCATTCACTAGCAATTAACATACTTTAACAAGTATTTCAATAGAGTGGTGTTAATATTAACACTAATAGAGTATCAATTTCACAATTACAATAGTATGTATATACACTTCATATACAATATAGCCATAACACTTTGGTCATTAAATCAAATATTCCAGAATATCACAAAGTTAGGGACTAAATTGTACAAATAAAACTCTAAAACAATTCTGGGCTTATATAGAGACTAAATTGAACATATCATACATATATATAATATTAATAATTTAGCCAGTCAGATAACGAATTCTAGCATTAATCATATTATCTGGAGCTTAATTGAATAAACTAAAACACTAAAAATAGTTTGGAAACTAATCAGGGACTAAACTAAACATATAATAAAATTCTGGGTCAAAACTATAAAATCTGATAATCAGGGGCCACAAGGTCGTGTGACCAGATTGTGTGGAAAGCCCTGGGCTGTATGGAGGGGATACATGGCCGTATGGCTAGACCGTGTAACAGACTAAGGGCATGTGGAAATTGAAAAATAAAGGTGCAGGGGAGACATAGTCGTGTGGCAAGCCGTGTGAGAATAAAAAAAAACCTAGGATTTTAGGGGGACATGACTATATGAGGGGATGTGTGGTCCAAATGGATGGCCCACACGCCCATGTGGTTGGTTGTGTGGCCCTATTCTAGGGTCGAGTTTGCCTCGATTCACTTATAAAATAACACACACCTGTCACTAAAGTTTCAAGCGATGATCCTCACGTTCAAATCTGATCTGGGGTATTTAAAATGGGTCATTCAAATAGGATTTCTATAAGAATTAGATATTGTTTTCAAGATTTATCAAGATTACCGAGAAATATCGACAAGATTTGTAAGAGATCGTTTAATCGATCTTAAAATTAATGTGAAAAGGAATTCTACAGGAATTTAATGTCTAAACATCGGGATTAGACAGTTCTTATGAATTCTTGGCAAGGTTCGAAGGATGTTTCTATTTGCGATCATGAATCCAATTGAAAAACAAGTTAATATTGGGAATAAATTTTGATTCAGGAACAAAAATAATTTTAGTAGTGAAATGACAAATTTGATGAAAAGAAAAAGAGGAAGAAAAAAAAGATTGAAAAGAGAAAAGAGGGAGAATTCAAATTGAATTAGAAAATAAATCAAAATCCTAGGGTAATTAGGATAAAAATGACTAAATAGCTAGCTTTCAAACTTTTAAGGGGCTGCATGGTAAATTACCCTTATTATCAAAATTAAAAGGAAAATAAGGGAGGTTGGCGTGACTTGAATTTGAGAAAGCAATGGAGAAGTACCATTTGGGCTGTTGCCTAACTTGTTTAATTTCTACTTCATTTAATATATATTTTAGATTGACTTTCATCCTAACTTGCTGAAAAATAAAGAAAAGAGTTGGTAGAAGTGTGACTTGAACCTAAAACCTCTAGGGAGTACACTGAACACTTAACCATCAAGCTTAATCATTTACTTGGTCATTCTTTACAATTAACCCCTATAATTTGGGGTTTTACGTTAGATTGCCTTCTCTAAAGCTAACGATGTGGTGTCCTTCACATGAACCAAACCAAAGAATCGTCTACATATAAAACCTTATTTATCAATAAACCACAATACAATTGTCATTTATTCTTTCTTTGACACATCACGAGCTTCATCTACTATAATGCAAAATTTTGAATCTTTAATCTCTACCCGAATGAATCCCTGGATTTTACTCGCCTAAATAGAAAGAATGTTCTTCTGAAAAGTTGAGCTGACATCTATGCATTTTGAGGGGCATTTTCTAAGAGAATTGCCCCTACATCTTCATTATAAGAATTCAAGAGTTTCATTAGTTCAAGAAAGTTACCTCGATTTCTTGAATCTTGTGCTTCATCGCATCTCCTAAAGGAACAACCTTGAAATACAAACCACTTGACAACATCTATTGACACCTTGAGTTGTAGCCTATTTCTTGCAACTTATTCGAAATTTTGTTTCTCAATAATCCTCCTAATATTTTGCAAGGGATTTTGAAAATCGAGATAATTTTTCATTGCATTCTTATGTAAAGATTTGCATCCTTACCCACATAAGTAACAAAAGGACACTTAGATCCTTCATTGATCTTCTTTCATGATCGGAATCCTTAGGTTGTAAAAGTATTTCCATGATGCCCAAATGGCTTGTTGAAGAGAAAACAAGGAAGACAATATGCGACATTCTTACGTGATGAAAACTCAAGCCAATCTGAGAATAACTTGTACCAAGATAAGAGAAATTGACATCTATTCTTTTCAATATACTGAGAAGATTTTGGAGCCTCACTTGGAGGAATCGGTTGATATGGCCCAAACTTAATGTAAGCTTAACGGAGTTTGTCCTTTTGACTTGGAGGGTAATCCCAAATATATTTTCGAAGTCCCAGATCATGCTCTAAAGAAGAAGCATCAAACTCCTTTGTTTCGACTCTCGACACCTTACGAGGACATTCTGGAACATGAACAGACCTGATATCTCATTCAAGTGCTTGGGGTTAAAAAGACTTGATATCTCACTAAAGAGCTTCGAAAGATTCGATATTTGATTTTTCTCCACTAATAACAAAAGGATGAGGAACCAATCGATCATTTTTTTTTTACACATTTTTCTTGAAAAAAAGATTCGATCTTTTTGTTGACCATAATTTAATCGAAAAACCTAAAGTTTGTAATAATATATTAAACAATATATTAGGAAAAAGAAAAAAATAAAGTCAAATAAATAAAGAACATAATTTATGAAAAAAATATTTACCGAGATATCTTTTGCGTAAGGAGCCGAGAGGAAGATAATTTGTATTTTTCACTATGTGCTCTCAGTCTCAGCATCAAACTCCTTTCTTTTTCTTTCAGCAGTGTCGGCACCTTCGTAGAGGAAGATAATTTCTTAGCAAGACATACAAATTAAAATATAATTAAGTCACTAACCTAATATGTATGAGTATGAGCCAAATCAATTAATTCTGGAATTTGGCTTTAAAGTCTATATTGGGCCTCTAAGTTTAGTCTTTCAAAGCTCATCATACATTAATATTTTATTATTATTAAATTTAATAATTAAAAATTGAAAAATAATTTGTTAATATAAAGTATAACCTTATGGCTTAAGGGGGTGAATTATATGAAATACAATTTTACTAAATGGGCAAATGTTATGCCATGTGGACACTAAATCTAAAATATATGATAATTTATATATAAAACTCAAAAATCTAAAAATTTCAAGGGGGTGACTGTTGGAAAAATTCTGTTTGAAAATGATTTTCTTGCATAGCGGAAAATTAAAATTTTGAAAATCAACCCGATTTGTGATATTTATAGTAATAAACCTTAACTGAATACACACTTGTGCTTTTGGATAAGTGGATCCTTGATGTTTTCTAGCTTTCAACCAAACGAACTTCTCCGCTATTCTCATACCACGAACTGCTTCGAGTGTGGACTCGAACCAATTGAATCAAAACACAAAACTAGGAAAAAATTTCCTTTTAGAGTAAAAACAGAAATTCTTTCTTCTATAATATAAACTGGTAAAATTGTTATTCTGAAAAATATAATTATAAGTTGAGAATAAATTCTCTTTATTTTTCGACAGAATAACAATCTATCAGAAGTTTTATAAATAGCTCTACCAGTGCCATCTATTTGTAGGAAGAGAAGGTAGAACCCTTGTAGAGTTGTAGAGGTTTATTTTAAATAGAAAAACATTCTACTATTTAGAGTACGAGAGGGGTGAACGACTCACCCTTGTATTTCTACTAGGGTTTTCGCCCTTTCATATTTCTACTAGGGTTGTTACCCCCTTCATGTTATATGAAGGGTTTTGGGCCTCTCTCACATCGGGTTCGATTATGAGTACTTATTGGACCTTTTTTGACCCAGTACTCTGCAATGTAATCCAACCTGATTCAGTTTTTCTATTTCCCAAAAATAAACTTTAATATTTATATATTAAATAATTTTCTCATCCCAATTTTACTCCAGTAAAATTTTGACGATTTTAGCTCCGATAAAATTTTGAGAAAATTCGTTTAATATGTTACAACTCATAATGTTCACTATGACTAAATGAATTATTTTCATTTTTAGGCTTCAAAATAGTCCAAAAACATAAACTCATTCTTCCATCATTTTTTAAGTAATCTTATATAGGATTGTAAATTTCCATTTCCATTTTTGGAAACCTACATTCATTTCCAAATGATTCCAGTTCTCCATTTCGGAGAAAGCCATAATCAATCCTGAATGCTTCCCTTTCCTCTTTTTCTATTCATTCTGTTAATTTTTATTCAAACACGTAATTCATTTATGGTTTTAACAAGCTAGCGAAGGAACCAATTAGACATTTGTAGTTGAGGCTCAAATGATTTATAATTAAGTTTCAATTTTGCCTATTAATTATAAACTCATTTAGTCACGAAGTCATTCCACTATGGTATAATGACTGAGCTCTCCCCAACGACATACTATTATGAAAACAACTACTCAGTTCTCGTCCAATAACCTTGTCATTAGTGTGTTACCCTCATAGGATATCTTTGATCTCTTTGGAATAATATTCGCTCTCCCAATATGATCCTATTTTGTCTCATGATAACCATTACATCTTCCTTCATGAAAGTCAATCACTATTAAATAGTGATCAAGTCATCCATCACAAAGATGAACGACCTGTGATCGTATTTACTTTTCATCAACCATATAATGCCAATGAGAGGATATCATTTATCCATGTTTTTGGACTATGAATTCCATTGTTGTGAATGACATTACATACTACAGAAGTCGTACACCCAACACATCAGCTTTCGGTTCCTTATCTATTTGAACTCAGAATTTTACTTACATCAAAGTGTACAAGTCACGCATACATAGTCACGCATACAAGTGAATAAATTCATAAACGGATTTAGGATCTATTCTGCTTGGGTCCTATCCGATGTACTATCAGTCCAATTAGTCATATCTATGTCTCTATCTTCTAGGAGTCATCTGCTCTGATGCCCAAGACAATACATCTCCCCAATTGGACTTGATGGACGACATCTTAGTCTTTTAATCGATTTGCACATTTTTTATTAGACTAAGTACATGTTTAGGTTCGCCTACTAATACAAGCTGTCTTTCTGTACTACGATTCGACCACATAATATCGCTTATTATTAGTTAAACATTTAGACAACAAATGAACAATATTTGCTTTCATTTTGTTTTCCGTGAAAAAACTATATGAGGATAATATACAAAGTATTAATGTGATTCATGAATCATTTTATTTACCAATTTGTTCGAAAAAATTACAAGTGTACTTAGAAGAAAATACTACACTCAGGTCTCCAGATCCAATAGCGACTGCCCCCTGGATCCATCCTTGATACAAACCCTTATTATTATATTGAATTAGTATAGTTTTCACCATGCTTCACATTGGGTTAATTATTTATTTCTTGACTAAATTACATTGCAAAAATTTAAAAGTTACAATTTGCTCAAAGTATTTGTACTATTTGTATATTGGAATTTAATATCTATGCTTTTATTTTCATAAATCTCTCTACTCTTCGAACTTAAAAATTTAGGGTTATTTGTTAAACACTGTTAAATTCATTTTGTGTTAGTGTGACATTTTGAAAAAAAGTAAAATAAATTTCGTACCCATGTAATAAAAAATAACATTGTAACAGGCTTGAATTTAATAAAAATTTAACGGTGTTAACAATTTTTAAAAATTTGCATAATCATTTTAATTAGAACAAAATATTTAGACCAACTAATGGCATTATAAAAGTTGAGGTATTAAATTATGTCAAAATTAACCAAGTTAAAAAACTATTTTTTTTAAAAATATTTTTTTAATGATTTATTCAATCGAATCATACGAATCAATAACTTAACAAATTCAACTACTGATTCGATTCTAAAAATATTACTTACAATATATTTTAACTTTTAAAATTTTATTGATATAAAAAAAAATCATCCTAACACCAAACATGGATCCACAATACTACTGTGTTATCAATGGAAATAGTTGTTTTGGGACTAATTTATTATCACCGCTCTATCTTTCATACGTTTCTCATGATATCTTTTTGGGTTGTCAATAAATTATTGATAGACTCTCATATACTCCTATTGTATTTATTCATGAATTTTCTGTTTAACTCATGAAGAATTTCTTTGATACCTATTATTCATGTGAAATGGGTAATTTCTACTCTTCCTAATCCTAAAGGTTTAATTTCACTTTTTACCCCTAAAATATTACTTTTTATCCTTTTTGATTATATGTATTAAATAAATTTATTTTTATTTCTTTCTTAAACTTTTTAAAAAATTATAGCATTTAATAAATAATATTATTACAAAAATAAAATACAATAATATATATGTAAAATATCGATAGTAGATATTAAAATGATTTTCATTTTATGGGAATTTAATTTTTTTAATAGAAATAACAAAAAAACAAATGAAAAAAAATGGTACACTAATTTTTACGTATATTGCTAAACTAATTTTCTTACCCGATATACGAATTGATTGTATGTATAAATTTTTGAAATATAATATATTTATAATATTATAAACAAAATTTATGGTTTAATTATGAGGAAAAAAATTTTAAAGATAAAACTGTTATAATATTTAGATATTCAATTAATGATTCAGAATCTTAATATATATAGAATATATATAATATATGATATAAATTCTTTGCCCGTTAATAATTAAATATCATTAAATTATTTTGTAAGTTTATTATAATTTTTATGAATAATGTAAAAAATAATTTAAATCATATTATTCTATAAAAATTTTAAAATTAATAAGTCATATTATTATGAAAGATGCAAAATAGATATTTGAATATAATACAAAAAGATACAATTATTTTATTCTATACATAAATACTTGAATAAGTGATATAATACTATTCAATAATTTTGCACTGCTCTTAGTATAGTTCTTTTTTTTTGTAAAAAGATTAACTACTCAAATAAATATTCAATTATTTAATGTAGCAAATTGCAACTGTTAGGAAAAATATTAAAAATATGTAATTAGTAAATTATAATATTTTTCAAATTTGTAACAAGAGTATAATTTTTAAAATATATTACTGTTAAAAACACTTAAACTTTATATAAAATTTCAAATATATTTTTATTGATTTTTTAGAGAAAAATATTTCTATTCATTGTTTTAGGATTTTAAATTTCATTTTTTTACTTTTTAATAATGTTTTTAAATAGTATTTAATTTTATTTTAAACATTTTTAATAGTATTTATAAAAAATTAAAATGCATTTAAATATTTTAAAAATGACTAATTAATAATATTTAATTTTGTTTCCAAAAGTTTTTTTTAGTAATACTTTGATTATTTTTTAAAATTTTAAACATTGTCATGTTTTATTTTCTCGAACTATGAAATCTTATAAAATCTAACATTTCATTATCATGTTTTTTTTTTGGGGGTGAATTCATTATCATATTTTTTAAACACTATTGATTTTTTTAATTAACTAATTAAACAAGATTTATTTTTAAAAATTTCTTTTATATGTACTATATTCTCTTGTTAATTTTTTTAGCAGTATTTGAAAAAAATTAAAATTTTGAATAATTTAATGATATATCTATAACAATAATTTTAAATTTTAAGAAAGAAAAGCCTTTGTGGCGTAACAGGAATAAAGGCTTTGTGTTGTAATATGAAAGAAATCCTTTGTGGCAGAATAATGTCTTTGTGGCAAACTCCGTAAGGAATGCCTTTGTGGCGCATTCTTAAGAATCACCCTTGTGGCGAACAATGAATCAATAGTATGTGTGACAAATTCTGACGTGATAGTCTTTGTGGCGAAAACCTGAAAGAAAGACATACATGGCGAAATCTAAAAGCAGTGCCTTTGTGGCGTATCCTAGTAAGGCTCGCAATGGCGTAACCTAAAGGAATGATTCTTGGTAGATTTTGTATTAAAATGCTTTTGCACGTCCAGCATGGCTTGTAAATGTGATTAAAAATATCAGTAAGGCATAATGTTTCTATGGACTACGATAAAGTGTTATACAAGACCATGATTCGACTATGAATAATGAAGTGATGGGTAAACGTAAAAGAAGCGTATTCTGAATAAGGATTTTTCTAACTACATATTAGAAGGAATGCACATGTTATGTATAGGTGATCAAACATGGATTGTGGAACGATGGTTTAAAGTTACATATACAAGAGTAAGGGTGACTCGGTCGTATGGACCTCTATAAAGGAAACGGGTAAAGACTTATGAAAGATTAGATTAAAAAAGGCAAGTGGCGTATTGAAGATATTGATGGGTAAAGAACGAGCTTTGAGCAAGGTATGATATTTGACGTGTAAATGAAAATAGAAATTGAGGGAGTATTCGCCAATGACTAAGTTAAAAGTTTAAAACGATATGATCATCTAAATAAGTTACTAGTTGAGATGTGTAAAAATGACACAGGTAAATGATTTTTTTCCTCACTAAGTTCTTACGAACTTATATGGGTGTGTGTTTTGTTACAAGTGAATTGATATGAGTTTGCGCCAAGAAGGACGATGCTAGGACTACACCTAATAAGTGGTGTATTAGGCTATTATGCATATAGAGCAAGTTTGACCACGTGTTCAAAGACCAAAATACTACTTAGAAATCCATGTTTTGGGTTATTTGTAATAGATTAGGATTTTGAATAAGATATTGTTGCAATTTAATTACCTCGAGTTGAAGTTATAATTACTTATTGTAATTACTTATGTATTTTAATTTGAAATTTATAGTTAAATAAGTTGTCATTATATGTAAATGTTAAAATTAGTAGTTAAATATTTGTCTATAATTGTATGGTAAAGCCCAAGATTCAAATGTGATTAATCGAATAAGGTTGAGAATGTTACATTGACCATAAACTTGTTCTTGCAATATTAATTTTAATTTGGGTTTTAATATTTGTTTTAAAATAGTTTTATTCATTTATTGAAACTGTGTAATCATATTTAAAACTAAGGGTATTAAAAAAAAAATCATGTATATTAACGATACAACAATGATTCTTTCTTAATAGTATAGAGGGAAGAAGGAACGTGGAATATTAAAAATACCTCTTTAAAATGGTTGTAAATTAAAAGGGACTAATGATGTAGAAAATAGGATCACTTGGTAATTTAAACTGATAATAAAAGAAACTTTACAGTTGTTTCTTAATAGGAGAAGGAAAATGAAATGTAATTATTATTATTGGTTGAAGAAGAATATGAGGATTGTAATGAATAAAAAATTAAAATGCCATTTCTTCAAAAAAAAAAAAATGAAGTACACAATATACAAACTTACCTATGGACAGTAGTGGTTAAAAGGAAATAATGTTTACAAAAATTGAGATTAATATAATAATTATAAGTTCTATTTTGGTAAAATAAAAATAGCAAGTGGTTTGTCAATTAAATTGATTCCATTTTAATTAATTGTAATGATACTAATAGCATGATTTATAAAAATAAATATTTGTTTTTACCATCAAATCAAGATATTAGTATAAAGGAAATGGAATAAATTTAAGAGAGTAACTATATTATTTAGGTTTAAAAGTAAATTAGATGACATGCTTTTATTTAGAATAGAAATTATTGCAATTTTGCAAAAAAGAAAAGAAAAGAGTTTGATTGTTTTAGTAAAATGTAGCGTAATTCCAGTCACTTTAAAAATATTTTATATTTTTTAAAATTAAATTAAATTTCTGAAAGTTTTAAAAAAATTTTTTTTTTTAGAAATCTTAATGATTTTTTAAACAAATTTAACAAAAATTATCAGATTTTGTCACATGACATAACCTTGACATGCCATGTGGCGAAGTTAACAATGTTAAGTACAAAGATTTAATTAGATGTTTGAATTTGATAGAAAATTCAATTGATTACTTAAACTCAATTAAAAAATGAATTAATTATTAAATTATTTTTAAAAAAATTATATAACTATAAAATTGCTATAAAAGGTGAAATTAAATAGAAATTACACAATTTGGTAAGTTGTGAGGACAAAGTATATAATTGGGCTATATCTTATGTTAATCTCAACAAGTTTTGAGGAAATATTATTGAATTGAATTGGATAAAATTATACATAAAATATTTACTGCCAAATAATGATATCTGTACTATTTATCTTTTAATGGCGATTAATATTTTTCAAAATGAAAAAAAGGCTGAATAGATACTAATTTGAGTAGGTAATCCATGAGTGCATAGATGAAAATTTCTAAGGAAAATATAAATTCAATGATGATATTTTAATAAAAAAGTATAAATAAAAAGAATTTTTTTCATTTAAATAGAAAAACTAAATCTGAAACTATATTGGTGGTAAAAAAAATTATAATTAATGACTAAATGATATATGGAAGGGATTTGTTTATATTAGTGTAAAATTAAGGTGTATAATTAAAGTAGTTTTACACTTTTTTGTATTTCTTTATATGATTAGTACTTTAATGATTTAACTGTTGAATTTATTATTCCATTAATATAAATCAAATTTGATGCAAATTTAAAATTTATAACTATTTGTTTTCCATAAAAAAAACTTTTAATTGTTCATTAAATATTAGCATATATAGTATTTTAGATCAATATAAGGGAAATATCGAATCAATTTAAAATTTTTTGTGCATGACAAATATAATTACATCGATGAATTCAACAGTTAGTGTCGTGGATTTTCTTATGATGTGCAAGTATACACAACTGCTAGCAAGTAATATTGTAGTAAATACTAGAATTATCGTCTTCAGAGGAATTGATTTAAAACATAAATTACAAAATTAACAAATGACAACTCGGAAAGAAAACATAAATTTGATTAAAAGCTTAAAAATATCAAGGCAATTTAAAACAGTAAAACAAATTGATAATGATGAAATATAAGCTAGAATAATTAATTCCCCCTGATATGCAACTATTAGTAGCAATGCTGCAATAAGCTATGGCAATATCATAGTTTATTAATCCAGAATTCAACTGTTTATAGGCTTCTCTCAAAGTAACTATGTTTCAATTATTTAATTTAACTAACATAAGTCTATGTTAATTTAACGTCAAGAATACATTTTCAAGCACTATTCCTACAAGATTATGCAAGGTAATAATATATGTCTATATCATTACAAAATTAAAAAAAAAAAAAAACTAAACATGCACCATTCAAATTTGAAGTTTACCAATTACAACCTAGGGGGTTTATCAAACAATATATTATTACTATTATTACTACAAGCCAATTTTGCTAGGTAGTCTGCAACTTTGTTTTCTTCTCTCGAAATGTGCTGGATTTGTCATTGTTGTGCCTTAATCAACAGCTATTGAATCCTTCTGATCAGAGCAAAATTTGAGTCTCTTGAATATATAAATTACAACTGTTTTAGAATTAGTAATTAACTCAATTACCCACTAATGTTGATAAGACAATAGCGAACATTAAACATGAAGAACATTTGAATGAATAAACTTCATATTGCATTAAACATCCCTAACAAATTACCAATAATCCCATATTAGGGTTCCATAATTATTCTAGTTAATAAATGTTTAGCTCATAAATACGAAATTAAAAACAATTAAAATAAATCCAACTGTGGTCCAAGATACAAATAAGAAAAGAAACAAAATATAAAGAGAAGAGTGAGAGAATTCAAACCAAATAAGGTGATTCTCCCCAATTGGTTCGTTTCTTTTTTTCTCTTCTTATCTTCTTCTTTTCCAACTTCTATTCTTTTAAAAATGGGTGTTCTCAACTTGTATAAGTATGCTCTCTTTTTTATTATGAAAAATGGGATATTTATATCCCCAAAATGAGGTATTTATTCGTTTGTTTTGTTCTCTTATGAGTACTTGGACCATTCAAATTTTATAGAGCCTAATTCCTTTTGACTATTAGTCATCATCAACTATTGACTAAGAAATGAGTTAAGTCCAAGAGTTGATGTGGCGTTCTTTAAATGTGAGGGTTTCAATCTACTCTTGTCAAACTTGATGCCACGATTTTACTACAACATTTGGGTTTCATATGTTAAAATTTGACATATTCTTTTTTCTACATTTTCAATGTTCTACTAGTCACCTTTAAAGACAAAAATTCACAATTTCAGTATTTCACTTGACAGAAATACATTATTAAAATAAAAGTTTTAAAAATAACTACTTAACATAAACATAATTAAAGTAACTACAGAAACATTATAAATCATTCTTATCTTGATTGAAATATAAGCTTAAAAGTAATAAAATAACTTTGTATCTTAAAGTTATTGGTTGAATTGTTAAAATATTAATTGTATAAATAGATATAAAGAGTAAAACTACTTTAGTTTTACATAGGGGTAAGTGAATTCCTTCCAAATAAATTTTAAGGTAAACTATCAAAATAGTCATTTTTGTTTGTCTTATGTTACATTTTAATTACTTATGTTTGCAATGTTACATTTTAGTCACTTACGTTATTGTGTTGTAACATTTTAATCACTAAGACATTAATTACCTTTAACAGTGTAAAGGTAAGCTGACATGACACATTAAATTATCATTTTAAAAAAAAATTCATGTTAAATTTTACAATTGATCCCTATATTTTTTTCATTTTAAGCAATTTAATTTTTTTCTTTTACATTCTTTTAAATTTCTTTTTTTTCCATTCTTTTTTGCTTCTCTATTTGTTTTCCTCTCTTCTTCATTTCTTTTAACGTAATTTTTTTTTTATATTTTCCATTTGTTAAAACTAGTCCACAAGCTCGTCTCACTCGAAAAAATTAAACTGTTCAAAAAAATAAAAAGTATAGGGACTAGTTTTAACAAATGAAAAACATAGAAAAACTACATTAAAAGAAATAGAAAAGGGAGGAAAATAGGGAGAAGTGGAAGATAATGGAAAATAAAGAAAGACAAAAGAAAGTTAAAAAACATAAAAGAAAAAAATTAAATTGTTCAAATATATATATATAGGGACCGATTGTATAAAGTAACCTAAAATTTTTGTTTGAAATGATGATTTAATGTGCTATATCAGCTTATCGTTAACAGAAATTAACGGCTCAATGACTAAAATGTCACAACGCGATAACGTAAGTGACTAAAACGTAACATTTCAAATATAAGTGACTAAAATATAACTTAAGAAAATTAAAAGTGACAATTTTAATTTTAATAGTTTACCCTATTATGTAATAAAATATTAGAATTGTATAAAAGTGTTTAATATAAATATGGTTAACAATTTATTAAAGTTAGGAACAAATAAAGAATGTAGAATAATAAATATTTTATGCCAATAATAAAAAGATTATTCCATTACTAAAATTGATAATTAAATATGGGAGATGTAAGCTTTGATTTATTACACTGATGCACCTTCCATTTCTATACTATAAAAAGATTTGTTAATTGTAAAAAGGTTGGTGGTGTTTGTAAAATCACCGGTTTATTTACAACTGACCAAAATAATTTTCTAACCAGTTAGTTCGTGCATCAAGAATTCTGAAAATATATTTGAAAGTCAAGTTATTTATTGTATTATATTTGTTGTAAAAAAGTCAGATTAATACTGAATAAAAAAATAAATTATAATAAAGTAAGTAAATATGGCAAAAACACGTAGTTATAAAAGGGGGTGACGGCAGATGAGATTAGAGAAAAGCGAATGGTGGGCAGTGGTAGTTGGCAGCAGCTGCAACAGCGAGAGAGCATCCAAAGGCCCTCAATCATAGGAAGAAAATATAACAGCACACGCTTCGAAAAACACAGAAACCCAAAATGTTATGCCCAGGTGGGGCTGGTGATGCTATCTGCTCCTCCCGCTGGCTCTTAATTTTCATTTCCTTTTCTGTCCCAAGAGAAAAAGACATCTCTGCACCCATTACAAAATCTATTTTCTTTTTTAATTTTAATATTTTATATCTCTTTTTTACTAATGTACCGTAACTACAAATCTTTCTAGTGCGAGTGAGATTGAGGAAAAGGAAAGAGTGAAGACACAACGTGGTTGTTATTTATCATTATTATTAAATGAATTAATTTGAATAAAATTAAATTAAATTATAATAGAGTTAATATTTATTGATTAAAAAAAAATTATGTATTGTTTAATAAAAGTTATTTTAAAGTTTCTATATTTTTACAAATAACATCTTTTGTTTGAAATTAAAGTATAATGAAAAAAAATTAAATAACTCATTACAATTTAGATTTTCTTTTTTATGGTAAAAGGAATCAACAATCATTTTATAAGTGCTCGTACAATTAAGATCGTCTTCAACTACGTGACGAACTACATCTAGAGCCTAAACAAATCTATGAACACCAAATGCTTGTGAAAATCCCATTGCCGCTAGTGCGTCGGCAACTTTATTCCCTTCCTGATAAACTAGTGCAACTTCAACCTCCCAATTCAACTAGAGTCTCCTTATAGCTCACACCAAACCATTAGCACCATGACTAGCTGCTTGCTCTTTTATCATAGAGATTGCAAGTAAGCTGTCCAACTCAAGAATCACCTTTCTTATTCTCATTGCCAAGTTTGTAAAATGTCAGGAACATGTAGTAATTAAATTAATCTCAAACCATACAAATACAAACCGAAAGTTTGCATCACTCATCATTGACTATCACCTTTCTTTTCTCTCTCAACGGCTTGATGTCGTCTTTAGCTACAAATAATAATTCAACAATTACACATTATCAATTTACGTTCAATTTGCATTCAAATACAAAGCCACACATAATTCGCAATTTCTTCAATTTAGTCCTTAAACAAAAAACAAACATAACTTTCGATCTAAAGTTTTGGATTAAAATTCGTTTTCACATTTACTCATTAAGGGCCTCCTATTTTCTATTCCTACCAAAATTTCATGAAAATTTTGCATTTTATTCAATTTGGTTTCTAATGTACAAAATCAATAATTAAGCTTTGCAATTTAATACTTTTCTTAAACTAAGCTTAGCTTCTATCAATTTCACACCTAATTCAACCAATTCTCAACAATGACAACTTATCAAAATTTTAACAATTTATCAAATTGGTACATAGCTAGCTAAATCAAGCTCCCATGACCTTAAATCCATAAAAATGACATGAAAAAGGCTTAAATTACCTTAGGTTTTCGCTTTGGCCGAATGTAAGCTTCTACCTTCAACCGTGGCTTCCTTTCTTTTTCTTTTTTCTAATTTAGATAGTGGAGGAAGATGATGTTATCGTCTTTCCTTCCACTAATGTCTTATATATATAATTAGCATTTTATTAATCAAATTTAATTTAATTAATTATGTTTTATTATAAAATTTAATCTTTTAATTAAAACCAATATGAATTTCATCATTATTGTCTACTAGTTATTATTTATTATTAGCCTATTTATCATGTTATTCCAATGGATAATTGCTATCTATGTCCCCAAGATTTTTTCTAATTAAAAATATATAACGATTGGACTATAATGACTAGACTATTACAATTTAGTCCCTACGCTTTAATTAACCACTTTTTTGACTAAATTATTTAATCAAATTTCAATTCATCTATATACTAACACCGTGAACATCCCTATTTAATATTTACATACTCGGTTTATGGAAATAGGGTCCCAAAATTGTAATTTCCAATACCACTGGAAACGAGATCGTTACAAAGAAAGATTAGAAGTCTCATCTTCTTCCACCGTCCAAAGAAAGAAAAGAAGAGAAAACTTCAAAGTTATTCATTCATTTGGCCATACCATAATTACCAAGGTAATCAAGGTATTTTCATCAAATTTTTATAGATTTGTAATTATGGGAGCTTGATTTAGCTAGTGTAATGACCCAATTTTCAGTAGTACCGAAAAATGCAATTTCGGAACCCCATTTCCATAAATCGAGTAATATTTACGAGATTAATATAAAAGTGTATTGATGTTTGGTCCATCAATTTTTTCAATTAAATAGTTAATTTAGGTACAGAGACTAAATTGTAAAAGTCTAATCGCTATAGGCTTTTAATTGGCCAAAGGCTTAGGATTTAAATTGCAATTAGTCAAAGGTCCAAAATGGCAAATAAACCATTTTATTTCATAAGATAATGGATTATGATGTTGTTCTCCACTAATATGATTAATGATGATTAAATTAAATTAATTAAGGATTAAATTAATTAATTAAGGTAATTAAAATATAAAAGGGTTGACTTAGTTTTCCCATTTGCTTTCTCCATTGTTGTAAGATGAAGAAGAAAACCAAGAAAAATATTGAAACATTCAATCATTGATTAGTAGGTAAGTTCAAGTCATTTTCTTGTAATTTTTATAGATTTAAAGTAATGGGAGCTTGATTTAGCTAGCCTATGTACCAATTTGTAAAATTGTTAAAATTTTAGAAAGTTTTCGTTGTTAATTTCTTGAAAAATTAGGCTTAAAATTGATAGATTTTAAGCTTAGAATATAAAAAGGACTAGATTGTAAATTTGATTTAGCTTGTTTGTTAACTTTGTTACATTAGGGACCAAATTGAATAAACATAAAACTTGTTGTGAAATTAATTTAGAAGTAGAAATTTTAAGTTCCCAAATGAGAATAATTGAAATTAGATTTTAATCCGATGTTAGGAATTGGAAGTTACGACTATCCCGAGTTTAGGGACTAAATTGAATAAAATGTAAAATTTTAGAGGTATCAAAAATTGAGTTCATATAGGTTCCTACATATGATAACATATAATGGAAATATTTAGTATTGATTGATGATATAAATTAATTATTTAGATCAAGAATCAGGTTAGTGGAATTGATCGGAGAAAAGCTAAAATTGTGAATTAGCCCCAAAGTATCCACTTTTCATATTTTGAATAGGTAAATTCATATGAAACTTACCACTCTATTGAATTTAAGTATGAATTATGTTTGAGTTTATCTATATATTAGGATTTAGTAGAATTAGTAAAATTGGCACACAGATCTTAAAATGGACTGAATTGTAAATTGTGTAAATTTTGGTTTTATTGAAATGATTAGGTGTAAATATGAATAGTTATTGATTATATGTAACACACATAACCTGATCCGGTCATCAAACCCGAGTTATGGAATGCTACAATTATAATTGGAATATAACACATTTAATTCACATTGATTATCTCAAATAAACATAGAATACTTTATAAATGCATAATTATTACTCAAATTTAACAAAAATCATCCAAACATAGTAAATTCAATTTATAAATAACAAATACGTCATTTCTTAAATTATATACGGGCTTATGTATGCTCCAATATCATTCAGAATTTAACTAGGACTAATTTGCAACATTCTCAAAATTTCAATTTAATTATAAATCAAAACAATTCAGAGCTCAATTTAATCATCATGAATCAATAGTCAATCATTATTCATAGCATATATGCTAAAGCAGAACTTAAATTGAGCCTACGGAACTTAAAAACCCCTAAAAAGTGGCTTGAAACACATACCTTACAAAGTGAAATAAGCTTAGATGAATATTTGACTTAAACATCCATGGAGTTTCTGTTGAAAAAATCCAAGAATGAAGAAGATGATAACTTTTTTTGTATTAATTTATGCTTATTTATTAAATTATCAATTTACCCTTTAAAAAATAAATGAAATTTTATAAAACACCATGCATAAACCGTCCACTCATGTTAATTATGACCTAATTACAACATAAGGCCTTCCAACCATGATTTTATAGCCATTAAGCATTAATAAACTAATAGCGATTAACTTTGCAGTTATTTCGATTTAGTCCTTTTTATTTAATTAACTATCTAAACGTCAAAATTTCTGGACCAAATTTCATACACCTATATAATCACTCCATAAATATTTAATAAAAAATATTTATGGCCTCGGTTTATAGAAACGAGGTCCCGATACTTGATTTTCTAAAACCAATTGAGTTTAGGGACAAACCACTTGTACTTAACTATTCATTCAATTACCAAAAATTATCAAATCAAAATTCAATATAATAATATATTTGACTTGTAAATATTAAATAATAATATTTATGGACTCACTCGTCGGATTTGTGGTCCTGTAACTACTCTTTCCGATATCACTGAAAAACGGGTTGTTATTAATGACTCATAAATGGAAAGTATGATATTGTACAAGATATGGTTGAATTGTGCATAATTCCAAAGATTGGTAATGATATATATATACGAAAATGATGCCCATGTGAACTTAGTAAAAGGTTAGGATATGAATGATATGCCATTAGGGTTATACGCGCAATTGATCAGAGATTTTACATATTATTACGAGATATTCGCACGGATTAACAATTGATTTCAAGATTCGTCAAGATTATTAAATGATTCGATAAAAATCGAAAAATATTATTTAATCGATTGCAAGTTTATCATTAGACAGAAAATTTATAGAGATTTGAGATCAAACATCGGGATTAAGATGTACTTACTAATTCTTGGCAAAGGTTAAGAATGCTGTAATGAAAATTACGAATCTGGTTGAAAAACAACTTGAATCGAGAATATATTTTTATTCAGGAAACAAAAATAATTTCAGCAATGGAGAAAATTATTTTGCAAAGAAAAAGATGGAGAAGAAAAAGGAGAAGAAATAGGGATAAGAGAGCACAAATTCTAATTGGAATGGAAAAAGAAACATAATCATAGTGTAATTAGGGAAAGATGGACTAAATACCTAGGGTTTTCAAATTTTAAGGGGCTGCATGGTAAATTACCTTTACTGTAGAAAATTAAAAATTGGTTTACTTATTAAGATTTTACTTCAAATAGTATTTATTTTATTGTGATTTATATCTTAGTTTGCTGAAATTAAAAAGAAAGAAATGAGAAAGAAGTGGCTTGAACCTAGGACCTTTAAGGAATGCATTAGCTACTTGACCATCAAGCCTAATCAATACTTGGTTTATTATTTCAATTAACCCCTATATTTTGGGGCGTGATAGTTTAAGATAAAATCAGAATTTTTATATTAACCTCAAATTATACTGTTAACTTGATTAGGTAGAATTTTTTAATAAGAATTTCATTGAAGTTGCTTCGGCAACGAATATAACATCTCGCTACTTGACTCGATGTTCGGGTCAGGTATGAGGGTGTTATAATGTAGGCAGCCTATGTAACAGCCTAATTTTTAGTGATGTCGGAACAGTGATTCGAGATCACTAAATCCGACAAATGAGTAGGAAATATTATTAATTTAGTGAGTATAAATTAAATGTGAAGTTAGGAAAAATTTTGAAATAGTGAATAGTGTACTAAAAATAAATATTAAAATAATTAGAATAAAAAACGAGGTATCGAGGCCTCGGGAATTTTAAATCGAGCCATAAATATTTTTATAAATATTTATGGAGTGTTAATATGTTAGTATTAAAGTTTCGTCAAGAAATTTTAAAGTTCTGATAATTAATTGAACAAAAAGGACTAAATTGTATCAAATGCAAAATTGTAGGAAAGGATTAAATAGCTTAATTGATAAAAGAAAGAGGGTTTAAAAGGAAAATAGACCCAAGCTCTATTTGGGCTGGACGGTAAGGGCATGAAATCAGCAAGAAAACAAGGAGAATTAAGGGCAAAATTGGAAAATTGTAAAATTTACTTAATAAAGTAAGGACTAAAGTGGAATTATTTAGATTTCTCTTTATTTTTCTGCATTCTCATCAGCAAAAACACCAGGAAAGAGTTCCCTAAAGCTGGTTTTTCATATTTTTACTGCAAGTAAGTTCAATTCTTGATTATTTCTTGAAATTTTTGTGTTTTTGTGACTTTTACAACTAGGTCCACTTGTTGAATTCATTAGTTTTTGATTCCATGAAAGAAATTGAAAGTTTCTATGAATATGTGCTGGAAGTATATGATGATTTGACATGGAATTAGAGCTTTAAATTGTTTATATGTTGATTTTATTGAAAGAATTGAATAGAAAGTGAATGTTTGGGACCTAAGTGTAAAAGAGTTTGAAGTTAGAGTGTTATGTGGAAATTTTGAATTTTAATAGTTATGAAATAACTTATAATGTTTAGTAAAAGTATTATTTGAGAAAATTATCTTAATTTAGGGGTTAATTGAGCAAGGACTGAATTGTATGAATTGTGAAATTTGGGGCAAAATGGAAATCAACATTTTGCACTAAAACTGTTTTGGACAGCAGCAGTAGTCTAACTTTGAAAAATCACCAAAAATTGTAGAAATGGAATTAGAGGATGAATAAAATATGAAATTAAAGCTTATTGAGTCTAGTTTCTTATAGAAGAAATAATGTAAGCAATGGAATTGTAAATCATGAGATATAATAAATTTTGTGAGACAAGGTCAGAATGAATTCGAGATCCCCTGTTTTGACTTTAGAAATTCACCATAAATTTTAAAAAATTATTAAGAGTCATATTTTACATGCATGGATTCCTTATTGAGTCTATTTTTAAGGGAAACAAACGGCATGGTCGTTGGAATTCTTTACAGGGAGAAATTTGGTTCGTAGTGCACATAGGTCAGAGTAGTCGTACTCTGAAACAGGGGAGACTTCAATGAATAAACTGTATTAATTGGCCCAACCAAAAATTATGAAATTTTTATGGTAAGAATACATATGAGTCTAGTTTCTGGGACAATTTATGGATCTTAATTTGGAGTTCTGTCGCCCAAGATAAAAATAATTTAGTGACTATGACACAGATGGACAGCTTGAATATTCACCTAAGTGGATAGTGAAAATTATGGATAATGTTACCTACAAGTATGTTGTTTATACTAAGGATGTGGATGGAGAGGAGGAGGAGGAAAATATACAAAAATATATGAATGACTCATGTATAAATTGATCACATGCCTGATTATAATCGATAAGTGTTGAATTAGAAATGATATAATGTTTTATTTGGAATATTTATTATGAAATTATGATTATCGCTATAATATAAAAATCGAACTTGTGAGTTTATATAACTAAATTTAGTGACCATTTGTTAATATTATTAAATTTCAATATTATTTTATGAATGGTGATTAATATTTATGTATGTTAATTATTGAAAATAAGTAAATTATGTACAAAAGTTATGAAATTGAATTGAGAATTTTGGAGGAACGAAACGCAGGAAATAAGTACAATCTTTCAGTGAAAAAGATGAATTGTGGTAAATTACCCAAGTAAACCGAGATTCAGCATTTGTTGCAATTTCGTGTTTGCTGCTTCCGTTTAGCTCTTACGAGCTTTCGTTAACTCATATGAGTTTGATTAACCCTTTTGGGTTTTGATTCACTCGTGAGTGAGCTTGATTAGCCTCGGGCTTCCGTCTAGCACTTATGTGCTTGATTAGCCTTATGAGCTTCCGTTTAGCACTTATGTGCTTGATTAGCCTTCGGGCTTCCGTCTAGCACTTATGTGCTTCAGCTAGACTTCAGGCTTCGGATCATGATGTACTCAAATCCGTAAGTTGTTCCTTGAATGGACAAGTTGGTAAGTCGTAAATGTAACATGTGGAAAAAGAAATGTAAGTAATGTTATCATTATTATTATTGAGCTCAATTATGTGATTTTGTCATTCGAGAGATTGTGTTTGACAGGATATGTTAGTAAATTATGAGTATGTGAATCAAAATGATAGAATTTAAATACCTAATGAGGTTGAGCTCATTCATACGAATTTGTCATTTGAAATTGTGATTGACAAGAAGAAACAGTGAGTTGTGTGCTTATCAATGGTTATACATAATTATCTGAAAAACAAGAAAAATGACGGTTATTGATATATGAAAATGTGAGACATTGATATATGAATGTGGAATATGTTTGATAAATGTGTTCATTCTTAATTATGGAATTATGTACCTCATGTGTGCTATTTGCATAAAGATGATATTTCAAATACTTTGGTGAGTAAAGCTTAAATATGAAATAGTATGAAATCAAGACAAGTTGTTATGAAAATATATTTAAATTATCTGTAAGTGTTTTTGTAGTCCTCATTAATGCCTCGTACTCTATTCCGGCGACGGATACGGGTTGGGGGTGTTACAGCCCATTGCCTATAAGTTTGCCTTACTATGTGTGCGTGTGTTGTAGGGGCAGAAATATTAGCTTCAAATTTTTTTTTTTAATGTGTGTCGGCAAAATAAAAAAGAAAGGAGAAAAAGTGAGTTTTCGCAACTTTTTTCTACCCAAACTAGTTTTAATATTTTCTTCAATCGAAGGTCTATTTGGTGTCCATTGAAGCTTATTTTTTTATACAAGCTAGTAGACTTGAAGTTCTTTAATGTGTATGGTCGGATTTTTCATTGGGGCATTCTAGCTTTGAGTTTTTAGGTTTCAAAGTTAGCCACTATTTGAGTGATATTCTCAACTTATCTCTTTAGTTTGCTTGAGATTACTTGTTGATAACCTTTGTTGGAGGTATATGCTCTTGTGATGGCTTGTGTTGTAATATTGTAACAAGACTTTTGGTTATAATGGAGCTTTGAGTGGAGTTTCAAGTATCATAGTTTTTACCATTTACTTTAAAGTGAGTTTTTGATGTAAAAAATTATGTCAGGATTTTTTTCTTGTAGTATTGTGATTGATTTTTTTATTATTAATATATTGTATTATTGGGTTTAACATAGTTACCAGATCTATTTTTCGATAGTAAAAAAGCACCGATTATACTTTTACGGTATTTTATAGGG
Organism: Gossypium longicalyx; assembly: GCA_025698465.1. Classification (NCBI taxonomy): domain Eukaryota; kingdom Viridiplantae; phylum Streptophyta; class Magnoliopsida; order Malvales; family Malvaceae; genus Gossypium; species Gossypium longicalyx. The sequence goes on along the minus strand of CM047001.1, from coordinate 65,050,773 downwards.
TTTGATTTTGTCCCATCAATATCAAATTTAATTTACTATGTTCATAAAAATTATAAAATATATTTAAAATTTTAATTCATTAATCAATTTGGAAGGAATACAAAAATGCAATGTGGATATAAATATACTTCTTCAAAGATCAAATTCAACAATATCTCAAATTTATATTTTTCTTGGAGCCCTGCAGTGGTGGAATCGGGGGACTGACAAGGCCTAACTCCCCCTAAAATAGAAAATTTTCTATTTAGGCCTTTTATAATTTATAAAATTTTAAATTAATAATACTAAAATTGCACTTTGGCCCCTAAAATGATAAAATTTTGACTTAATTCTTTAAAAATTAAAACAATATAGACTATTGAAATGGTGAAATTGTATTTATACTATTGTAAAAATATACAATTTAATTTTGGCCCCCAAAAAAAATTTCTGACTCTGACATTGGAGCCCCGTGTTTTACTTAATCCATGAGCTCGGATTGTTGTTCCAAAAGAAAAAACAAATAAAATCAATCTATGCATAAATAGTAGGTTTACTCTTTAAATTTTAATTTGATCATTTTTAATATTTTGATCTTTCGAATTTTAAAATTTTAATTTTGATTTAAATAATAGTTATTAAATTTGTTAAGTTAAATTCTATTGTTTTTAAAATTTTATACAGTAAGTATATTATCACATATATAATATCATGTCAGTTTACTATTTTCAGATGATATTCTCACAAACACTAAAAAAAGAAAAAGAAAAAGCCATGTTATTCTAGCTAATGAATGTAATGACATTTTTTGAGTAGTAATGAATGAAATTTTAAAATTAAAAAATTGAAGGGACTTAAAATAATCAAATTGAATAATAAAAACTAAAATTATGATTTACACATAGTACGAGATGAATAGTAGAATTTGACAAAAAAAAAGTTAAAAACCTGAATTCAATAAAACTTTCACTTGAAAAAGTTTGAATAAAAAAAAGTCCAAACTTGAATTCAAAAAACTCAAATTTGAGACTAACCCGAACCTTAATTCAGTAATGAAAATAAAATAATTAAAATTAAATATTTTATAAAAGCTTTAATTATTAGTTTTATTCAAATATTGATCTTATTAAATTAATTAAGTAATTAATTTATATATAATGAAATAGAAATTTTTGAGAAAATGAGATTGCTACTCTTACACAAACACCAAAAAATCAATGATATTAGTACTTAATTTTCAAGTTCTTTTCTTTAGTTATTTTTCATTGTATTTAGCTTGTAGTTTTTGGAATATTAATTTATATTGGATAATTTAATTTTTAATTTAGATGATTTAGATCTAAGAATACTTATATATTATCAAGTAACTATTGGTAAAACAATTAGAGAAATTATAAAAAAATAAAAATAAAAGTTACATTATGATTTAAACTTTTATATTTATATTATGTATGTTTATTTTATGATCCATATTCGGGATTTATAATTTCTCTCTTAATAATATTATCTCTAAAATTCGAACCTTCAACCTCTCTTATAAATATTTTTTTATATAATTAACAAAAGTTTAATTTTAAAGTTTTATAGTCAACAAGCGCAAAATAACAAAAGAAAACTAAACAGTAGATTAACTAAATATGAAAACTATGCTTAAAAGTAAAGTTTGCTGAACGTGCAGTCCATCTTTGGACTTCCCTATTGAACATGGAACTTCTGTCATGGGGTTGCACAGTAGCAATGAACTAAGTAAGTATCAAACATTAATATATGAAAGTATAATGTATTTTAGAATTTAAAATAATTTATATTTTTTAAATAACTATTATATTCTATTATTTAGTATTGCAATTCTTTTTTAAAAAAATTATATTTTTAATAATAATAATAGAATATCAAATTATAATTTTTGTAAGCATAAAATATTTTTATTATGCAAATACATAAAAGAAACTCTTTTTATTTTTTAAAAGTTTTTTTTATTTCATAGTAAATAATAATATAAATTATAATGAATTATTTAATAATCAGGTTCATATAATCAATTTTTAGAATTCAATATAATTAACTTGTAATATGTCATATTTTTATAATAAAATTATTTAACACAGTTAATTTTATATAATTTTTACGCTAATGATAAATTTTAATTAAAATATAATTTAAAATATTATATTATAATAAAATTTAACTTAAAATATAATAAACTCGACCAAAAAAAAAAAAAAAAACCGAAAAAACCCAATTCAAGCAGGCGGCTACAACCTTTAGGTTCACATAATTTGACACACATTATTGAAATAGAAGAAAGATAGGAAATCAAACCCACATGATTCAATGGATTTGGAAAATTAAAATAAAATTAAAGGCCTATTTGTCGCCTCTTTAGAAGCATATGAAACATGGGGCGGTTTATTCATTCTGCCTTTAATTTACTGTTTATGTGTTGTTTCCCGTAGCCAAAATACTTCCCTGTACGGCCTTTCCCCAAACTTTGACCAACTCTTATTTCTTTTTATGTAGATGAAAATACAATTATAGTAGGAAAATAATAAAGGCAAGTTAGAATTTATGGCATTTAAAATATAAATTTATTTTTTTAAGATAAATTTTAAAATTATACGTGTAGTTATATATATATAATTTTTATTGTGGTTTAAATATATATTCGAAATTTTAATTTTGATTTAATCATTTACATTTAAAAAATAAATAAATAAACTTATTTTTATGTTGGATAAATATAATTATTTACATATGCAATATATAAACATAAAATGATGTTATATCAATAATTGTATTAATAATTTACGGAAATTAAATTAAATCAAAATTTCATATATAAAATTACATAAAGTCTAAATTCATATATACAATTGTATATTAAACCAAAATTCATGTATATTTTTAGAATTTATCCGTTTTATTTTGAAAACATTTAACATTTTTCTATTGTATTACCATTATCAATTATATTATCTTAATTCTTAATTAATTGATTAATATTATAATAAAATTATTTCTTACTTGAAAAAGAATTAATATATTGTATATTATTATTGTATTAATTTTTCTTCATATTTTTATACTTAACTTTCACTTTTAATATAGTTTAATAACTTTTTTTATCTTTATTTATAATTAAAGTAAACTACACCTATGGTCACTTTTGTTTACCTCAAATTACATTTTAGTAATTTATGTTTGAAATGTTGTTTTAGTCACTTATGTTATCATGTTGTAATATTTTAGTCAGTGGGCCATTAATTGACGTTAATGGTGTAACAGTAAGCTGACATGGTACGTTAAATCATCATTTCAAATAAAAATTTTAGGTTAAATTATACAATTGGTCCCCATATTTTTTCATTTTGAGAAATTTTTTTCTTTTATGTTCTTTTAAACTTTTTTTTGTTTTTGTTTTTGTTTTCCATTCTCTTCTACTTCTCCCTCTATTTTCCTACCTTCTCCATTTCTTTTAACGTATTAGAAAGTTGAGTTGGTAGTGAAGAAAGAAGCAAGAAGTCGAAAACTATCATTGCCTATAACCAAAACCCATAAACCCGTACCATTTACTAATTATCAAAACCCTCCACTACTACCAATTATCTTCATTTCATCCACTAACACCTTCACTACTACTATGACCTCCTTTCGAAAACATCTCAAAAATCCCCAACTTTTGGACTACCCAAGATCGAAAACAAAAGAGAATGGAAAAAAAAAAGTTAAAAGATCATAAAAGAAAAAAAATTAAATTACTCAAAACGAAAAAAATACGAGGACCAATTATATAAATTAACCTAAAATTTTTGTTTGAAATGATGATTTAACGTGCCACATCAGCTTACCATTATACCGTTAACGGTAATTAACGGCTCAGTAACTAAAATGTTACAACACGATAACATAAGTGACTACAACGTAATATTTCAAACATAAGTGACTAAAATATAACTTGAGATAAACAAAAGTGACCATGGGTGCAATTTACCTTTATAATTAAAGATAATTTAGTAAAATAAACTTTAAATAATATTTTTTAACAGCTTTTTAATCTACCTTAGTATCAATCCAAATAAATGTAAAAAAAAAAAAAATCATCTTTCTATTATGTACCAAAAAAGTTTTAATGTTTTCATTATTCAAAACATTTTTTTTTATTTATGAAACGTGTTTTTCAAATTTTAAAAAATAAAAATTGTTTTCTAAAAATAAAAATATATTCTTTTTTTAGAAATTGTAAAGAGATTTTCAATTTTAGATATTGAATTTTTTGTTTGTCTCAAATTATAAAATAAAATTTTTAAGATTAAAATATACTCTAAGTCTATATACACTTTATACGTTTGGAATTTAATCCTCCACTTTTACTTTTAAAAATTAACCCTTCTATTTTTTGAATTTAAAAAATCGTTTTCGAATTATATATAATTATGTAACATTTTAATAAAAAAGTTAATGATATTAACTCTTTGAACTAATCAATAATATTATAAAAAATATAGAGACCAAATTATATTAGAAATTAAAGTATAAAGATTAAATTTTAAATTTAAGTTAATAAAAGGACTAAAATTAAAATTAACCATTTTTATAATGCAGAAAAAAGAGAGAAAGAAACACCATCGTGAAGTAAGGTTAAAACATTTCATTATAGCAAATATAATTTATTTTAGTCCAAGTATAGTAACAAAATAAATAAATCAATTAATTAGAGGTATGGACCTAACTGAACATTCTAAATCTTTCAAATAAGGACCTAATCATATAAATGACAAAATGTAAGGGACCAGATTTAGAATTTTCAGTTATTCATTTCTGCCAAATGCTTAAGGCATTTCACTCTATAACACCCCAAATTTTTTAAATTTAAATTACTAAATTGTGTCAAGTAATTTAATTTAGATCAATGATTAAGTACTTTGGAGGTGTGTTTGAGATCTTATGTTTAAATTTCTCTCTTTAAAAATTTTGTGTCATTTTTATTATTACTTCTCTTGACTTTTTTCGTGTGAGTTATATTTTAATCTTTTTGGCAAAAATTAGCCTATTAATTTAGTGGTAAAGTCTTAATTTACTCAGAGTTCTCGTATTAAAATCCTGTTTATATAAAATGAAATAAATTTTTACTTTGTTTCTGCTTTGCCGCCCAGGAAGTGGGTCAAACTCAAACTTCTAGCAACCTAGTTAAGTGGATAACTAGTCCATTGGATATGGTAGGATATTATCCTTTTATTTTTTGAAATAGTAAAAATAAAGATTTTTCCCCCAAAATTCTTCCATGTGCCGGTTGTTTCTCCCCTCTTTCCCACATCCCTGTTTCTTTCCAATTTCTTTTGTTTTGTTGACTAAAATTTTACTCTGCCATTTTTTCTTATTTTGATCATCTTCTTCTTTTGTTTTGGTTTTACTCTTTCGTTAACAACATTTCGATTTTTCTTCTACTTGGTTCTTTTCTCTTTTGCTTTATTGTCGTCTAAGCCTCAAGTTTTCGTGCGTTTGATCTCTTTTGACCCACTGTTGGTTGTGTGTGCTTTGGAACGTTAGTATGGTTGTATAATTTTTGTTATGGTAATTTGCAATCATAATTTGTTTGTTATTGAAGGTTGTTTTGATTTTGGAAGAATTTTGGTTTTGTTAGGTGATAATTGCAAGATTCATAATCCTCCAATAGTCTAGTTGTTGTTTAACCGCTGATTTTTCGGGGTAAGGAATTATATGTTAGGTTTAGACACTGTTTTTATTAAGGGATAGGGGAATTCAAGTTTTGGTTTCAATAATTGGTTGTTAATAGATTCACTTTGGATCGTGGGTAGATTCTAAATTTGCTGCTATCATGACGACGTTTAGGTGCTCAGGTGTGTAACTTAATTCAGTACGATTTGTACGTGTGACGTTAACTCAGAAATTTTAGAAAACAATGAAGTCATACAACTGTGTAATTGGCCGTGTGAGCCACACGTTGTGTGGAGCACACAGGCATGTGCGATTACACGATCTAATCAGGTAGGATGTGTGGGCCACACGATCTAGCTTGATAGGCCATGTGGGCCAATTTTGATAGGTTTGTTGGGCTTAATTTGAGCCATAAATGAAATTATGAAATTGGATTTATGATTGCTATGAAAGCATGGAAGACCATGTAATTCAAAAATTAGTGCTTTTGTATATTAGTAAAGCATGATTCTGATTAGTAAAACTCTGTGTAAGCTATGTAACATAATTTGTATTGTGACACTTATATAAGCATGTCATAAATTTGTTTCGCTATGAGTATATGCAACATAAGATATTAGTATATTTTTGCATGTACATTGGGGTGGGATATGATTATTTGAGGGAGGAAAAGTGCTTTTGACAGTTTTACTACAAATCTGGCGATATACCTACAATATATATTATGGCAGCACAACTGTATATTATAGAAAATTCTAAAAGTTTTTGCTACAAAAATTTTAATCTGGATTTACGCATTTTTACAAAACAAATATTTGAGTCAATAGCATAATGTTACTGATAAAATTGAGTTTTATAAAATAATAATTTATGATGCTCTCATATGTTTTTGTTGACAAATATTCTTACCAAATGTATAAGGCAAATTTTATAATTTCAAATTTTCGACTTTTAAAATAAGATATGTTTTGAGAACACTATAATATAAAAATTAATAGAGTAATTAAAATTTTCAAAAGAGAGATTAAATGTGTTATATATAAGCACTTTTAAGAAATTTTAAAATATTAGTTTATTCTACTTAAAGAATATTATTTTATTTTTATTTGATAAATTATTCTCATCAAATTCTTATAAACATAAAATGCAAATTAGTTTAAAATTTCAAAATATTTTATTTTAATATTAAAATGAAGGACTTTCATAAGTAAAATTTCTAGATCAAGGGCTTATTTAACTAAAAAAATAGTATAAGAACTTATTTAAATAAGGTACAATAGTCTAAGGATTTTTTTATTTTTTTTTGTATATTGGTCTTTCTTTATTTGCATTCATTTATTATTCTTACAAGTTAACTCTTAAATTTTTTTTTTTTAAGTTACAACGGTTACAATACTTTCAATAATTACAAACACTGAATTAAATAATTTACTCAATCACTAAAGTGAATGTCGATTGAGTCTTAACTCAATCACTAAAGTGAAGGACGTGAGTTTAAGTGCGTTGAGGCATAACGGGTTATAAGTAATTCTAGGTATTGTGTAAAATAAAGCAAATATAAATAAAATTTATGAGATTGTTAAAAAAAAATCGCTAAAGTGAATAACTAACTAATTAACTAATTGATTATATCTAACTAAAAGAACCCACATATTAAGTTATTCAAAATAATACCTTTAAAAATATTAATTCACATATTTTAATGAGTTAATTGCATCAGACATCCCCAATTTATGATTCTCATTTTAAATTTGTCTTTAAACTTTAAAACATTCTAATTACATCCTTCAACTATTGATGTTAAATCAATTAGGTCCTTTCGTTGTTAAAATTGTTATGACAACTTAAATTTTATATAGTTTAATTTAAAACGATAGGTTTAAAAAAATAAAATGTTGTCGCATAACTTTTAAAAGTAAAAACTAAAAAAAAATATAAAAGAAAAACTGAAAAAATAGTATTCGATAAATATTCTGTAAAAGTTTCGAAAACCTCAAAACTAAGATTTTTAAAAACATCTATTTTTAGGTAAAAAGACTTCTCTAGTCCCTCTCAATTTCAAAATTGAGCAAATTGGTCCCTCTCAAAAAATTAAAGCAATTTTATGTCAATTTGTTTTTTTTTTTTTTGCTGACAACATCCTTATTAATTTCGAAAGTGAGCAACTAAGGAAAAATAATCAAGACGTTAATATTTTTGTCAGTTGTACATCATTTTAATTGGTATAATAACAAATTTAGCCTTCGATGTTTACATATTTTGTCATTTTGGCCTTAATTCTAAAAAAATAAACAAATTTAGCATCACCATTAACACATTTACACAAATGTTGTTTGATAAATTTGTTATTAGAACCAAATTGATAGAATGTGTAAACTTGGAGGGATAAATTTGTTATTATACCAATTAAAATCTTGTACAATTGATGGAAAATATTAGCAATGTAAACAATTGCCTTTAATTGTTCACTTTCGAAATTGAGAGAGAGTGGAGAGGTCTTTTTTAACCTAATTTTTACAAAATTCGTTTTTCTTAAAATTTTTATTTTAAATTATATCATGTAAGATCTACGTGTCGTTTAACACTTAAATTAATGATTTTAGTAACGGAATAGCGTAATTGATATAATCTCTATAGAATAATTTGAGATTTAAGGAGGAATTCAAAATTAGAGTTATAGTTAGTGCAATTAGCTCTATTTTAAACCATTTTACTTAGAATTAATAATCTTTTAAAGTAAACTATTTTTGCGGTATTTATATATTCGAATTGCCAGCCACAAACTCTGCTTATTTCCAATTCTCTCACTAATCAATCATTTAAGTGTGATTAATCCTTCTTAAATGAAGAGCACAATTTTTTAGTTCTCCCACGCGCTAGAAGAACTCGTGAAATCGTTTGTGTCGGTGATACCATCTAAATCATTTCTTCACTTATGGTTCTCGTGTACAATATTATATTTCAGACAGTTTCGTGTGTGTGTGTGTGGGCAAAAGTGTCAACATCAATTGAGATTTTTGTTAAATGTGTTGATATGAGAAATGAAAACGTTGACACGCTGCACCGATAATATGCTGACACGGAGTACTAAAAGTTTAATTGATTTTCTCCCCCCAAAAAAGTTTAATTGATTTTTTATTTTTGAGGATTTTTAGATTTTTTTTGTCTAAAAATATTATAAAAGATCGCAAACAATTTATAAAAATGTAAAAATCACAATAAATTATAAAAAAATATTAAATATAAAATTGATACTCGAATTTATCTACTTTTCTTAGATTAATACTTATGATTTTTTCTCAGATTGATACCTGAATTTTTTTCGTCAACTAAATTTGTACTTGAACTTAAGACAGCCGGCGGAATAAGACTATGACACGTGACATAAATGACGTCATAATAATGTCATAATTTTAAAAATAAAAAACAATTTTTTTCTTTTTGAATTTTCTCCCTCAATTTTTTTGTTTGTGTAATTAATTTTCTTTTCTTTTCTTTTTTTGTTGTTTCTTTTCTTCTTATTTCTTCTTCCTCAACCCAAGTTGCTCTTTTTCTTTTTTCTTTTTTTTTTTAAATTTTCGTCAAAAATTCTTGAGCCACTTTGTCCAGTTCAATTCACTCATATCTTCCTCCTTAAGGTCTTTAACAATGATGGACGACCCTGTCAAAATAGTGGACGCACCATCGCAACACTATGGTAAATACTAATATGTTGATATTCTCTTTGGATTTATTGTAAGGTGAGAAGAGGTAGTGATTAACTGTGTAAACCCCAATGGTTGACTAAGGCACACGAAAAGCATACTTATACATAGTTTTAAGGTATAACAAATGAACTAGGCGTTAACTCGGAAAAAGTCTCAAAAGCACAAGTCACTAACTGGTATACGCCATAATGTATATGCAAATGAGTTTAAAACTTTCAGTTGAAATCTTTCTTTTGAAAATACAGTATTATTGGCAATGGTCATAACATATAAAACTGTAACACCCCTAACCCGTACCCATCGCCGAAATAGGGTTTCGAAGCATTACTAGAACATACAGAACATTTTTCAATTAATTCATGCAAGTTACTATTCATTAACCGAGATTATTCATAACGTCCCTTAATTGGACCCTCGAGGTTCGAAACGAACATTAGAATCGAATCGAGATTTAATCGGGACTTCTAAGAATTTTTAGCGAAATTGTAAATTTTTTTTCCAATGTGCAGGGCTCATACGCCCGTGTGGTCCAAGGGACACGCCCGTATGACCCTGGGACATGCTTATGTTAGAGGCCATGTTCGACCCCGTGTAACTCTCTGACTTGCACACACTGCCATGCCACACGCCCGTGTGCTAGGTCATGTGGTTAATTAATTTAATTCGAATTAGGTTCAGGTTTCACACGGTCAGGACACACGCCCGTTTTCCAGACCGTGTGGGACACATGCCCGTGTTCCAGATCGTGTGGCACACACAGCTGAGACATACGCCCGTGACTCTGCCCATATGCCCAATTTTGAGCATTATGTTTCTCAAAATTTAGGTGCAGGGGACACACGGCCTAACTACATGCCTGTGTTACCAGGCCGTGTGTCACACACGGTCTAGATATACGCCCGTGTGCCTGCCCGTGTGGACAAAATGAAGCCGTTTCCTAGCTCCATTTCTCACCCAAAGTTACCCAAATACCTGCACAATAAACACTCAACCAATTCCAACCAATTCAAGCATTCCAATTGAACAAATTCATTATTCATCAAGGCATACCATTTCATGCATTCATGGTTACTAACTCACCTTAACTTAACTTAGGCATTCACATCATTAGGTCACATGAACTTAGCATAACACATGTGGATCTATATATATCATAATAGTTTACTAAATCATATCCCAAAATGAGCCATCACTAGCCATTCCAATGGCTAGGTTACAAAATGACACTTCAAGCCACTATTGGCCAAGTTTCCCTATACATGCCATTACACCAAAATGATTTCACTAAATATACCCAAAATGCTAGGTTGACAGTATGACGATGCTCCAACGAACTTCCAACATTCACGAGCTTCCGAGCACTATAAAATAAGAGAAAAATAAAAGGATTAAGCATTACATGCTTAGTAAGTTCATATAACAGAAACTAAACTTACCAATCTTGTTTAATAAATCTAAGCATGCAAAACATGGTTTCCATCCATTTGGCTAAATTTTCCTAAACACATACAATCATTCAAACATGTTAGTCACCAAAATCTTCATATAAATCAAGTAACATAGATGATCTCATCATGCAATATTCTTCAAGTCATTATCATTTTATCACAAGATTTTCATGGCAAGTCAATAGTTATATGTCCATTGAATCATTGAAATCCCGATAAAGGCTCAAGTAGTACACTCGAGTTGTATGATTCATTAATCCATCAATTCTTATCGAGGGTACCCCTTAGGGTACTTAATCAAGGAACACACTCAAGAGCCACATGTCGTATAACAGGATTACCAGTCCAGGCTAAATCCTTATTATAACGTATGCTCACAAGAGTTCGATTAGTGTTACCAATCCAGGCTAAACCCTAATCATAATGTGTGCTCGAGAGGTATTATACCGGGATTACCCGTCCGGGCCAAATCCTTTACATAACAAGGTCATTGGAATTATTCGTCTGAGCTAAATCCTGTCCGCAACAAATGCAGGACCTTATTAGTTTCGAGAAAGCATATTCATTCATCGGAATTCAATATTCAATCGGGACTAACCCTTTTTATCACCATTTCAAGCATGTATAATTTTCCATCATAACATACAAGTAAGGTACATTAACATAAATCACATTACATACAATACAACATTCAATTTACATAATTACATATCCGATTAAGTTACACGAACTTACCTCGACACTTGTTCGCATACTAATCTACTGATCTGAAACATTTTCCTTTCCTCGATCTAACCTCGAATTAGTGTTGTCCGGATCTATATAAATGAATTTAATAATTAATTTCATATATTTCATACTTAGACGGACTCAATTTACTCCCTAGGCAAAATTATCATTTTGCCCTTAACTTTTCTAAAAATTCTGATTTTGTCCCTAGGCCCGGAAAATGAAACTTATGCAAATTACTCCCTATTCCAAGCCTAACCAAAGCTCCATTACAATTTTTCCAGCACATGTTTACATAAAATTTTATAATTTTTCATCAAATTTTACTACTTTACATTTTAGTCCCTAAATCAAGTTTTTATAAAAATCACCTTACAAAAGTTGTTTATCTATCAATAATATTTCATTTTCTACCATAAATTTTTAATTTCTAACATAATACATCCATGAACCATTTTCATACCTTGATAAATTTTCAAATTAATCCCTCAAATAGAAAGATTAAGCTATCTCGGTTCCAAAAATACCAAAATTACTAAAAATGGGACAATGGAACTTACCCAATTAGACCTTAAAAGCTTCTTTTCTCTCTCCTAAGGTTTTCATGTGTTTTTAAGGTTGAAGATGACAAAAATAAGATGATATAATTCTATTCATCTTTTTAATTAATCATGTATTTTGGTATTTCTAATTCAGTCCTTTGTCTTTTTCTATAATTTCATGGATGAGTCACCATAAAAATCTACATACTTTTATTAATGGTCTAATTCCATATAAGGACCTTAAGTTTTTGAATTCCATAGCTATTTGGTCCTTATAGCAGCTAGAATTCAACTTTTACATTTTATGCGATTTAGTCCTTCTCGTAATTAGGCATTAAATCGATAAAATTTTTGTATCAAAATTTTCACATGTCTTTTATAACATATTACGGGCCATATGGTAAAATAAAAATAAAAATAAAATATATTTTGGATCGAATTTGTGGTCCCGAAATCACTGTTCCGATTTTACTGAAAAATAGGTTGTTACAAAAACAGTTTGGCGTATACGAGCAAAAAACACTTCACAAAACATAATTCATAAAATTTATCAAATCCTTCAATGGTAACATTAAAATAAAATTGTAGTTAAATAAAATGTACTTTATTATAGATTCATATTCAAATCAGAGTTACACGCCACTATCATAGAACATATGCATGTTACAAAACAACACAGCTGAAACTCACTGAAGAGGTCGCTCTTTTTGGCTAAGTCCCTTCTGCAATCTTACAATGAAGTATCACCTGGAAACAAGGGAATGAAAAATGGGTAAGTTCAAAAGAACTTAGTGAGCTCTAGAAAAGAAAAGACTTAACCCTTTAGATGAAATACATAAGCAAGAATGACATTACAACTGTAAACTCATGCACATAGATTAATACTCCAACTTTACACACCGAGACATTTGGGCAAACACTCCCATATCACTGGCGAATACTTAACCATGGTGGATAGCATTTCCAAGCGTATTCTAACATCGGGCAAACTCTAATATTGGGTGTATACTTTCTTCCTTAACATCAAGCGGATACTTTTATCCTTACACCAAAGAGAACTTTAACCTTAACAAAGCTAACAGTTCCCAACCAAATACAATCTTTTCTAATATATATCTTTTTATTTCAGACATCTCATCAGGCAAAATCATACACACCTTCATTAGGGCGAATTATATACGCCAAATACTAATACTTAAGGAATACACTATGCTTCCAACACAGCAAACAGGGAACAAAACTTACCACTTAACATTCAAATTTTCCTTTTTGTCAACAATTATACATAACATTTAACACATACAGAGTCATATTAACTTATTCTTTTCAATACATAACATATATCACATACAGAGTCATATTAACTTACTTTTTGCAATGCATAACATATATCACATACAAAGTCATATTAACTTACTCTTTTCAAATCTTTCTTTGGGTTAAACATTGGATACCCCAATCACATGTCAGAACAAATATCACATTTCTTATCATTTCGAACACATGAGTGTTCCTATGAGTTTAGGGTTCTTTTCCATGGTTAACAATTAACATGTCTTATCGAAGACAACACCCATATCGCTAGGATGGTTAGCAAATAACATACCCTACCAATCCTAGCACTCACACCAACTGGTTAGTAACTAACATACCCTACCAGTGGCTACCAACCTGGTTAACAACTAACATGTCCTACTAGTGGCCCAACATACATGCCAATCTGGTTAGTAACTAACATTCCCTACCAGTGGCCCATCATATTCTCCTACCTAGTTAGCAACTAGCATCCCTACCAGTGGTTTAGCACATCTGCCATTTTGGTTTGCAACTAACATACCCTAACAGTAGCTCTTCATATTTGGATACTGAGTTTATACCCCAAAGAAGTTGTATTTATTTTACACCACAAACACACACATATACACAGAGAGAAGATTGCATACAATAGATTTATAAAGTTCTATGTCAATGATTCACTTAAACACTAGGCTATAAAATCCACAATTAGTAGTATACATAAGATAGAAAGAAACTCAGAGAAGAGCAAAACAAACTAGATACTCACTGATAATCTAAACGAGGTTTGTTATACTCTCTGTTGCTACATGTACAACCCTTTCTTACTAATATCGATCACTTATTGATTCCTCTCCAATGAAGAACTCTTCCTTAAGTAGGATACCAAAGTATAACGAAGCAAGATAAAAGGGAAAAAGAAGAACCATCAAACAAAAGTCCCACAGATATTTATAACTCACAACTCTTTCTCTTAGAACTAACACGTGGCTAAAATGCAAAGCTAACTCATATTTTATTATGGCCAACATAATTATTCCTTGGTTAATCACAAAAATGAAATAATCATTAAAATTTAATTAATTCCTAACTGGGTCTTTGTAAGGACTCAACTAAAATGGAACAGTAATCACACATTTTCAACCACAATCCCACAATCCCATAATCCACTACTGGCGTATACTAATAGAAGGATCTATCACACATCTTACCAAGAGAAGACACTGGTTGGTGGGTGCCCAATATGACCACGCCAAAATACAAAACCAAAAATCAACACTTCGCCCAAAAGACGAACCCTACAACAAAAATAATTAAAAACCTACCAGATTAATTAGACAGTTTGTCACTCATGGCGTAACAAACATTACAAAATACAACACTGGCGGATAGAACACAACTCAACCTTTCCTTAGCTTAATCTTAGTTAGCTATTACACAAGCCATCAACAAGACTACGCCAGGCGTAGTGTTACAAATTGATTTTGAGTTTTAGATTAATAGGTGAAAGTTTTATCTTTGGGTTTCATTTTATTTTTGAGGTTTAATAATATGATGAGATGATTAATATTATAATAGTTAATTTGCCCTCTAACAACTCTTTTATTAGATTTCTTGTTTGCTTGTGTTTGCCCAGATTCGAGTAATACCTAATAAGAGTTCTTCAACAATACCAGAAAATAAGGGGGAAAATACTTTTGTAGAAAAGAAGACACTTTCAACTTCAATAATTGTTATTAATGAAATTGATGAAATATTAAAGGGAAAAAAACTGAGAAACCCAAGTCGATGAAGAAGGATACAAAACTAAAAAGATGCTTACAAAATTTCTAACATAAATTTAGAAAATATTTCAAGCAATCATCTTTCAATAAATTTCTTTTGGCTCCAAGTGGCAGACAAGGCGCCATGAAAAATGCTCTCATTGTTGAAAGGAAATTAATTACACAGACAAAAAAATTAAAGGAAATCCAGTCTTTGTGGGTTAGTTTGAATATGGGAGGGGAAGTGGTGGGGGTTGGTAGATGGTGGTTGGAAAATGATAAGGAAAATGAAAGGGGTTTAAGAGATTTTATTTTAGTGGTGATTAGATAGTGAGAAAGTGAGGGAAAATTTTAGTCGGTTTTTAACAAAAGAAAGAAAAAAGAAAGATGAAGAAGTGTAGAAATAGGGCTAGAAAAAAAAGGAAAATTAGAAAGGAAAAGAAAAAAGAAGAAAATAAGGGAAAATAAAAAAAGAGAAAAAGGTACAAGAAGACGCCACGTGGCGGTGCATAATTAGCCAACGCAGCCACGTCAACAAAAAATTAACGACGTTAGACTCGTGTACCAATTTAGTTGACAGAAAAAAAAGTTTGGGTACCAATCTAAGACAAAAAAACCACAAGTACCAATCTTGGAGAAGTGGATAATTTCGGGGAAATTACCACTACAAGAATCATAACATGTTTTTTTTTTCCTTTCTTTTAGTTTGTCTTCACTAACTCTCCTCTATTTTTTGTGGAAATTTGATATATATATATATGTTATTTTTAGAAAATATTTAGGGTTTTAGGTCATTTTTTTTATATTTAGAGAAATAGGTCGATTTTGGAGAGAGAAATAAAAAACCTGAGACCACATAACCAACGTCAATTAGGCTATCGAGTTATACACCAACCCATGACCGCATAACTATCATCAACCGGGAGCCCTAGTTATACTTCAACTTGTGATCTTAGAACCATCGTGAACTGAGAGCCTGAGTTGTAATACGATGGGCTTCTAAAGTGATTGTTCGACCCCCACACTGCAGATGAAATATGGGGGTCTCCGAGTGCCACTGCATCACCGTGAACTCAAACACACCTTAAAACTATTACACTATCTCCTTCAAACATAAATACAAATAAATCTTTCTGTTCAAAAATTTCAATACTAAAAAAAAAAATTTAGGAGAGAATTTCTTATTTTGTAAGGGACGGTGGCCGGGAGAGTTGATGGAGTAGGGGAAGAAAAAACCCAATTTAAATAGGCAACCGGGAGGAAAAAATACAAAAAAAAAAAACAATGTGGGAGCCCATAATTAGGATTTTCGGGATAAGATGTTTGAAAATTATCTCGAGATTATTGAGTTATGATTTTTTTAGGGATAGGGTTGAAATTGGGAGAGAAGAAAATGCGCCCTGTAGGACGTGTTTTCATCTGAAGGGGTAGAAAGGACTCTTGTAGGATACGCTTTCAACCTACATGAAAGCCAACTTAACGCATCCTACGGGAGCGCTTTCAGAGTCTTTTCTGCACTTTTAGCTGAAAACGCGTCCTATAGGGTGTGTTTTCTTCCCTCCCATTTTCAACCCTAACTTGTCAAATATATAGTACCGTAACCCTAAACCTAAACCAAAGATTCTCGGGATAGAGAATCCTGAATAAAATTCAAACATCATATTTACAATTTTTTTTTTAAAATGCTTCTAACAAGATGGTTTTTTTAAAAATTATTCAAAATTTTCAGAAAAAACGCTAAGAAGCATTTTTTAGACTTGTCATGTCCAATATTTTCCAACATTTTGAAGCTATGTTTAATATCCAGAGATAGTATTTTGAGTAGATTATTTTTATAAGGAGATTTGCATAAGGAGAAGATTATTTATGTTAAAGATCTGAATTTTAAAAATCGACTTAATAAAATAAATTAGTTCAAGTAAGTTTCGTTGTTATTGTTTTTGGATAATTCGTGCTCTTTTTTTCTACATAATGTTTTCATTTTAAACATGTGAAATAGGTTATTTGGTTGAAGATTAGTACATGAAATAGAGCTGTTATTTATTATGACGGTCAAATTTGTGACACCAAAATTAGGTTTGTTTTTGCTTCAGCTCAATCTACAGAATTGACTTTCAATCGGAGCATAAGATTGCATGATCTTTGGTAAAACATTATGAGGAAAGTGGCGAGTTTAAGCTGGAGAAGAATTTTGAGATTGAAATATAGATATCTAACGTCAATAAACCCCATTAGATATTATATATTTGAGCTCATAGGTGACAAGAAGTTCAAGGCAATGCTCGATTCGTATTGCTCTAGTGGATTAGCTATACTAGAGTTATATGCCCACTTTGTTGACGGCGATGAAGGTGCTCCGAGTTCAATAATAGTTCTAGTTAATGCTAGAATGTAACAAGAAGCAGAAATTCCAACCCCACGATTGTGTGGTGGGTTCACAACATTGTTACAAAACTTCTATCATGAAATGTTGGAATTATCAATGTGAAGACATTTATTGGTTTCAGCCTTCGATTTCAACTTTGGCGCGTAGTCTGTCCAACTATTAAGGTTAGTTGGTAACCCAAACTTCAGTACCCTGAAATGACATCCAGTGAGTGCTTTTGGTTTCAACTTTCGAACACCGATGTTTTATAATGGAAACACTTATACGGGTATGCCATCAAGTTACAACGGTGTGCAATCTGCAAGTGATTTTGGTTTTAACGTAGGGTTTACAAGAACAAATGATGTACTCCCTATTACCTATATGGGTTAAAGGATATCCAACCTGGACATGTAATTGGGTTGATAACAAACAAGGAGCTGAGAGAGGCATTTGAAACTGATACTGATTAAATCTGGGAGTCCAGGCCAGATCGTTCAAAAAATTCATTATTTTTTGAACCATAGTATGTTCCTACTGAACTAGAAGAAAGTGGTTTTGATGGTGAAGGTCCGAAAAATACTGAAGGAACCTTGTCAAAACCATTTTTTTTGAAAAGAAGGTGTCGCCATTTGGTTTTCAAACGAAAACAGGAAAAACGAAAATGGAGTCGCCACCAATCCTTTATTTAGGTGTGATTGGGTCACCTAGAAATTTGGTCGTTTTATTAAAATATCTCGATTTACTAAAACAACGATTTTTTGGTCTACGAAATTTGAGAAAACGGGTTCGGAGTCGGTTACGTGCGAGGAAGGATTATCACCCTCGTCACGCCCAAAATTGGTACCTAACTGATTAATTATCGTCTTAATGTCGAAAATTGAAAAGATTTTAAAAGAAATTTCAAAATATGATCCCTTTTTATGAATGTTAATTTTAAAACACTTAAATTACTTTGAAACGAGCATCAAAGGCCCACTCATCCCGAGATAACAAAATGCCACATCCCATAAGTTAGGATGTGACGTTCGAATCTTCAGGAATAAGTTTGCCTTTAATTCTTATCGAAACTTTGTATGTTTTGAAATCTAAAAAGATATTTGGCTATTTAGGTTTAACGAGAAAAAATCGAAACCCCGTAAGTTAGGGTACGATTTTTTTCAAAATTCCAAAACGTGAAATATTGACTTATTATTTTTTTTAAAAAAAAGGGTTTTTTGAATAATAGCAAATACGGTATTTAAACGTTACGTATTTATTTGATTTGGAGTATAATAAAGTCACTAATTGTGTATGAGTATGTTGGAACATAATTCACGATGTGATTTGAACGAAATAAAATGAAAAGGTAATATATAACATGTAACAATACTATATGAATAATATGTTATGTCAATAAATGTCAACAACATGAACATAATAACAAATAATTTATAGGGCACGTAATGAAAATATTCACATAATACACTATTTAAAGATTGATATTAACAATCAAAGAAAACGAAAGAAAGTAATATATAAAACAATTTGAAGTAGATAATATATAGAGTTTAAAACCAATAATATGTGAGAGAAAAAGCAAATTTAAAAATAAATAACACGGAAAGGGTTCAAAATGAACAAATATATATAAAAATTGACATAAACAAAATACAAAATAGTTTAAAATAAATAACTTAGATCAATTTCACATAAATAATATATACAAGAAATAAGATATAAAAAATATAAAATAAATAATATACGTGAAACAACTTAAAATAGAATAATGTATATAACGGTTTAAAAAAAATAAATAATGTATGAAGCCATTTAGAAAAAATGATATTTAACAATTTAAAAATAAACAACATAAAACAGTTTAATGGTAGTATATATAAAAATAAATAAATAAAATGGTTTAAAATAAATAATATATAAATGGGTTTAAAATAAATAATATATAAAAAAGAAATTTGAAATAAATAATGTACAAAAAACTGTTTAAATAGAAATATATATATGAATAATCTAAAATAAATAATATATAAAAGTTTAAAATAAGAAGATATATAAATAATTTCAAAATAAATAAGGTATAATAGTTTGAAATAAATAATATATGTAAAATTTAAAATGAATAATAGTTTAAATATATATAATATGTACTTTGAAATGAATAATATAGAAACTTAAAATGAATAATAATAAAAATTTAAAAAATGAATAAATAAATAAATAAACCAATTAAATAGACTAAGGACTAGGCTGAAATCGAATTAAAATTTAAGGTAAAAATTGTAAATAATGAAAAAAGGCGATCAAGGACCGAAATGAATCGCATTGAAACAATGAGGGACTGAATGGGAAACATTCTTAGCCCTTTATGCGCATCGTTTTAGCATGGACCCAAATGTAATAAAAAAATAAATTATGTGGCCAGATTTATAAAAATAAATAAAGTAAATAAAAGGGCCAAATTGTAGCGCACACAAAGGCAGAGGGACCTCGCACGCAAATATCCCAATAATTGAAAACACGCGAATCCTGGCGCTTATGCGGGTCGGGTCACGGGTCGGAGCCTTATATGGCACCGTTTTGGGGCCACTGAAACAGGCCCTAAACGACGCCGTTTCATGTGTTATATAAAAACAAAATTTTTTTATTTTTACTCTTTCTTTCTTTTTTTAAATCTCCAAAACCCTCAAATGCTCTCAAAATACTCTCAACCCCCACCCTTGACCGACCCTTGGCTCGCCGGCGGTTCACTGTGCCTTCGCCGTGAGCGGTGGCAGGAACTGCACAATATCGGGCTCTTTCAGCCCCGCTTTGAAGCGCCTTTGAAGGCTAAGCCACTGAAACCCAAAAAATCAAAAGGAGGAGGCTCTCAACCCCCCTTTTGGGTCCGACATCAGCGACGGAGAAGAGTCCTCCGATGTCATGACCTCAAGATTCATGTGAGCCACTTCATTCCTTTTTATTCTTTGCTTTTTTATACTTAAAATAGATTTGTAAAAAATGAAATAAAATAAAAAAATAAAAGAAACAAAAAAGATCAAAACAACAACCTTTCCAAATTTCTCTTCTGTGTTTTGATTTCTGATATGCGTAAAAAATACAAGAGGATAGATTATAGCCTTCATAGCCGAATACAAGGCTTGTTTTCTTTTCTTTTTTTGTGTTTGTCGTTTTTCTTTTTGTTTGTTTCTTTGTTATTGATATTGCTTGCGTGTGGATTTTGCCTTGACAGGTGTCAGAGACGTCAGGCGGGCGTGGAGGAGTCGTGCACGAAAGAGCGGCGTGCAAGGCGGTCTGCTGACGTGCGACGGCTGAAGGCAGATGAGGGCTAGGGTTCTTTGTGTTGTAGTGTTTTGAGTGGGCTAGGGTTTTTTTATTGATTTACGAGAATGGAGCAAAGACTTTAAAAAGGACCAATTTTGCCCGGTCTTGCCAAATTTTGACTTCTTTGGTGCTTCTCTTCTTCAAATAGTCCAATCCACTACATCTTCAAGGGTATAGGAATTCTTACTTCGATCCACTCCACTGCAACTTTAGAGAGACTAGACTTGTAGTTTCAATCTTCTTCACTATAACTTCAGGACTATAAGATTTATGGTTTGTAGCTTTAATCTGTTCCACTGCAACTTCAGGGAAATAGGATTAGTAGCTTTAGTCTACTCCGCTGCAATCTTCAGGGAGATAAGATTTGCTATCTTCAGTCTCTTCCACTGCAATTTCAGGAAGATAAGACTTGTAATTTGTAACTTCAATCTGCTCCACTGCAACTTCAGGGAGATAAGATTTGCTATCTTCAGTCTGCTCCACTGTAACTTCAAGGAGATAAGACTTGTAACTTCAACCTCTTCCACTGCAACTTCAGGGAGATAAGGTTTGTGATTTGTAACTTCAATCTGCTCCACTGCAACTTCATGAAGATAAGATTCGCTATCTTCAGTCTGCTCCACTGCAACTTTAGGGAGATAAGACTTGTAATTTGTAGCTTCAGTCTGCTCCGCTTCATCTTCAGGGAGATAAGGCTGGTGCCTTCAATCTGCTTCGCTACAACTTCAGGAAGATAATATTCGCCATATTTGATCTACTCCACTACAACTTCAAGGAGATAAGATCTTCAACTTCAATCTACTCCACTGCTATTTCAGGGAGATGAGATTTGCTGTCTTCAGTCTGCTCTATTGCAACTTCAAGGAGATAAGGTTGGTGGCTTCAATTTGCTTTGCTACAACTTCAGGAAGATAAAATTCGTCATATTTGATCTACTCCACTGCAACTTCAAGGAGATAAGATCTTCATCTTCAATCTGCTCCACTGTTACTTCAGGGAGATGAGATTTGTGGATTCACTGATCTGGCTACACCGTCCTCTAGGGGACATGAACTGTAGAATCAGTTTCATGGGCTTTTGTTTTTTCCAAATGATTAGGATGTCGTGATCAGAATGCATCAAATGTTTCTAACTAGATGTGTATGCATGATGTTCGCATGAATGCGAAAATGTCATTTTTAGCATGATCTTCTTTTAATACTTATGTTGGCATCGCTCCTTATTAATCGAAGTTTTATCATTGCCGTATTACTCTGTCTTTTTCTTTGACTGGTATCCCTGGAAGAAAACCCAAAGAATAATCACAATTTGGGCTATTCTTTCCCCAATGTTCCCAACCCTTGAATTTGGTTAGTTCTGACTAGTGGTCCCGTTTCAGGTCCCTATACTATTTAGAAGTACTCCAGAGTAATATGCAGAACTGCTTTTGCTTGAATATTACTAGTCCATTAATCGTTATTTCAATAAAAAATACTTGAAAAAGATATCACAATGGACAAGATAGAATTTTGTTGAGAGCAAAGCTCGGAATGAACTTATCATAATAGCAAATTTTGCTAGAATACCAAATGAATAAGATGAAAATAGTTGCCTAAGATATCGCAGCATGAGCTTCACCGCACAAAACTTCTCGAGGACCCTTTGAACTTGATATGTGTTTAGAAGACCTAGAGTACCTTGTTGATACCCTAAGATGTAGAATTCTTCCTTCTTGTTAATTCGAAGAAGACAAGATTACCGCATGCCCTATCTTTGATCAAAATTTGAATTGCCCATTCCTGGGTTTTCAACTCAAAACCCATTTGGTCACAAGGCGCCTTACCATATGCACCTTCACCCCATATGCGTAATGTCAATCTTCATGCTGAAGTTGGGTTAAAATTTCAAGAACTTCCTCACCGAAGATTGAGCCATGCAAGTTCTTCATTAAATGTTTGTGATTTACAAGTTGGTATAGAGTTTTCCTTAAAAGATACTTTTGTTGCTATAGTGAAGCTGTATGGCATAAAGCATGAGGTCAATTTTCATGTTATATAATCCTGATCAGAAAAATATGAGGCGATGTGCGCAATGCGTGACAACAAATGTCCACGGATAATCATGACATCTATGAGAAAAAAAGTGGTTCTAGACAATTAAAAAATATAATGTTCCACATACTTGTGTTGTCGCAGGTATGTCAAATGATTATTCAAGATTGGATTCTGACTTGATATCTGACATTATCTTACTCATTTTGAAATACTCGTGTTGTTGCAAGTATGTCATAGAATCATCCTAAATTGGATTTTGACATGATTTCTGACGTTATCTTAACTATGGTGAAAACGAGTCCTAGAATACTCATGCTGGTTTTGATTACCAATATCTGAAGTCAGTATGATTACATCTTGTCGTACTACAAGGCATAGGTTGCAAAATAGAAAACTATGGAAAAGGTGCAAAAATTTAGGCCTATTTTCCAGGCCCAAGCTTGGCCCGAAAAATAGGTATAAAATTTTGCCCCAAGCCTGACCCATATTAAAAATGCTAAACCTAAGCCTGACCCGCTTTATTAAATTTTTTAGATTATTTTTATATAAAAACCAATTTAAAAAATATAATACATCAAATACACTAGAAATATTAAAATAAATATTTTCCAACAAATTAAAAATACATTAATAAAACAGTAATAACATTAACAAGCAAATACCTCTAAAATAATAGTAAATTTAATAATAAAACAAGAGTTATACAATATCCAAACAATGACAACAAAATAGTAGCAATATATTAGCAAAATGACAGCAAAACAACAATAAAAACAAAGAAAGTTTAGGCTAGTTCGGATCGGGTTAGGGCAAAAAATCCAACCCAAGGCCCAACCCGTTTAGAAAATAGGTCTTATTATTTATCCAAGCTCATTTTTCGGACCTATATATTTTTCCCAAACCCTTCTAATTTTTAAAAAGACCTTAGGCCTAGATGAATGACCCGACCCATGATCAAAACTAGTACGAAAAGAAAGAATGATAAATGATCACTTCCTCACATTTTTTTTGGTGAAAGAAATAAAGATACAAAATAAATAAACTAGATCCTCAAAGGAGGATCTTCAAATAGTCTTAGGCCTAATCTCTTATGACGAACTGTCTTAGCATGCATATTGGCAATTGAGTTCTCTTCTCTAGGAATATGCTCAATTTCCCACTGCTTTACCTTTTTCAAAGTATGATGAATTCTTCTGACTAGGGCAAAATTAGAGTTTCCCAAAAAACCGTCCATGATGGCGTTAATAGCTTTAATACTATCCGTTTGAATAAGGATCCTCTCTAATCATTTATCCAAAATAAGGTTCAACTCGTATAAGATCCCTCAAAGCTCCGTCTCCATCACTGTACAATTACCTAAATATCTGGAGAGCCCAATGATCCATTCACCATTATGATCCTGAACAAGGCATCCATCAACTGCAAAACCCTCGTCAATCTTAATCGAACCATCTGTCTTTAAACATATCCAGTTGCTAGCTATAGATCAACTATGGGGATAACTTCGTGATTTATGATATGAGAGAATTAAACCTGAGGAATATTGTTTTACCCAGCTATATGAGATTTTAATGATTTCATCAAAGCTCCACGAAATGCCTTGAAAAATAAACAAGTTGCGATTCTTCCAGATACACCACACGACAATCCCAAAAAGACAATACCAGTTAACTTCCCCATCTTTTTCCTTTTTAACTCATGTAATTATTATATATAGATATTAATTAAACCTTTAACATCTAAGGGTCATGATTATAGATGATAATTGTTAGTGAGATCTAATAGCCTAGATCAAGCCCTTTTACTAACCAAATTTTTGCTATGACGGAATTATTTTTAAGGCCTTGACATAAATACCACTTAAGTTCCTCACCAATTGTTCCTTCATTTCAACAATTTAGTCCCTGTGCAATTTAAATATTTTTATGATAATTCATTTAATAATATATTTAATAATTTTTATTTTCCAACACTAATCTCATCTTCAAAAATTTTTTATTTAAGAGATTCAAAATTGAACTTGAATTTCTTGTTTCCATTGAAAACCTATTATCACAACATTTGATTTGATTTTTTAAGATTTTTTAAAAATTATTTAGTGATCTATGATGGAGTTTATCCTTTAACTCTAAAAATTATTATTCATACAAGTTTAAGTTATAAAAAATATATTATAAGCACGAGCACGTGTGAGTGTTGAGATAGTTATGGCAAAAAATTTCTAAAGTTATATTATAAAAAATAATTTATGTGTTATAAAAGTATTATAATATACTTATTTATAAGAAGTTAATGCTAAAAAGGATTGACATAACTTATTTGCGTGTTGATAACTCTTGAAAAAAGTTATATTTCAGGCCTCTAGATTAAATTAATTATTTGGAATTAAGTAAATATGTTTGCATTTTTAGGATATTTTTAGAACATTGCATAACAAAACTTGGATTGTGCTATAAATGTCATTATTTGTTACTCGGGAAGAAAGGTGTTGGTTATTGTTGGCAACATGTGCAGGATGAAGAAGAGAAGAGAGAAAGGAGAAAGAAAATGAAGGAAGTGAAATATTGTCATGGCAAAATATTGGTTAGATTGCCAGCAAGAATGCCATGAAAATTCTAGGAAGATGACGCAGCATTCAGTTCGCATCACTCTCAGCCAACTGTACTTGTACCAGATAAACCACCCGAAAAAAGAGGAAGTAAAAGGGAGTGTTGAGAGGGAGAAACCTACCTTATAAAAGAGGAAAGAGAAAAGAAAAGAAAGGAAGAGGATTTTGGGGAGAGAGGAATTGGAGAGCAGTTTTCTCTGCAATGAATTTTCGTAGAAAATTTTAGAGAAAAGAGAAGAGAGGGTAGCAGCTTATAGAACAACAATCACAGACGCAAGGAAGGGGAAGAGAAATCTGCCCTGGGTTTTGCATTAAATTTCAGCATTAAAGTGAAAGCTAGAGTAGCGCGAGCTTCCTGCAGTTCTGCCTTTATTTTCTGATTTGAACTTTGTGATTCGGAAACTTGAATGATGATGTTGAATGGTTTTATTTTGGATTTGAATGTCCAATCCATGAGCTAAATCTCATTGGGTTAGAATTATTTAGGTGAATTTTTACTATCTTTAATGCCCATGGTCTGATTTTGAGTAGATTATTGTTTCATTCGATTTATTATTGTTTTAAATGCATGCATGCAAGCTCTAAACATAGATGATTGTGTGGTATGTTGTTAGATTTGATTTAATTTTGAAAAGATTAAATAAATTGGATTCTTATTTGTTGATATAGGCGAGTATTCAAAAGAAAATTTGTAGCACTCTAGAAGTAGAAGTTGCGATCTGTACAGAAAAAAGAAGAACAATCTAGATATCATTCTTGAGTTATGTAGACATACAAAAACTCAGAATGATAGCACTCTAGGTCTCGAAAGAAACAGACTGCAGTAATGAATCCCTAAGCAGTAGAATGGTTAAGATTTTACCATGGCATTATTATGATATAAAAATAAAACCTGAGTAATTCCAACCTTTATTACTCAACAATACAAATCATCCCCACTTATTTTCTTTGAGAATTGCTGTAGCATTTCAATTGCCCCAGCATTTTTTCATTCATAATTGATTTTATTAATCCATTCATTAATTCTCTTCATCAATTTGTCATATGTTTCTTTTGCATAGTTTAATTAGTCAAATTCATAGTAATAGCATAACCATTTTTAAATTATTTCTGATCCTTGTGGAGATGATACTTCCTTATCACTTTATTACTTGATTCAACCTGTATACTTGCACATTCGCATTACACATCCACACGCGACACGTGTCCATATTATATATGATAAAAATAATAAACATATTTATAAAAAATATATAATTTTTTGTCATAACTTATTTATAGAAAAAAATAACTTTTTAAACTTATGACAAATTATATTATTTATAAAAGAATGTTACCTTATAAAATTTTTTTTATAAATGTTATATATTATAAATTTTATATTATTTTTAACATTATTTGTCATGCCTAAATTTTTTTGATAAAAAACTTGGCCGGATTGTTGACCTTGAGTTATTTTATATGTTTTAATTAGATCCTACAACATCTTGTGTGTATTGAATTGTAAAATTTGGTGTATGAATTGGGAATTAATGATGATTTTCAATTTCTTGAGAGGCCTGTTGAGAAATAATGGATTGTTTCAATATTTTATTTTAATCTCGAAATAGTGCTTACATGGAAAGGGTTGAATGGTCAATAAGAGAATGACTATTTAATGAGGGAAAGAAACGGGGTGAACACATTTTTGATTTCCTTCTCACAACTTCTTTTCAATTATCATCTTCTCTCTGGATTTTTTGGAACAAGAGACAGATGAATGAAGGGATCAAGTTGCTTGTTGGAAAAAGTATATGTATTCATAGCAAAGTAGTTAAATCAAATGCGAAATCTATAAACTGGTAACGTTCCTATACTTTTGTGTCTTGTGATTTTAAAAGAAAGAAATAGACTACGACATCCGACTAAATATTGGTTGTGGATTGTAAGGAAAGAAGTATGTTAAGTAAAGAATTTACTCTAGATGTTGTTAGAATTCGATTGCCTTACTCGTAAATGTCTCATGATTAGTCCTATATGATTGTTACTGTTTAGTCAGGGAAGACAGAGAATGACCAAACGACAGAGGGAATGTCAAGCTAGTAGGTGATGAGTCCTTAAGGTGTTTTGCCGGTGTGTTCTTGAGCTCAAATCTTCAGTGCTTGTCTTGTATATCTTTTTACTGTGTTGTTCTGGTTATATGTTATGCTTATGAGGAAGTGATACCTTGTCGTGGTAAAGTTACCAAAATTGCGAATGTATGTTACAAGATAAGGTGCATGTTGTTGTAAGCTCAAGTTTCAGTGTATGATAGTATTTAATTTGTCTGCCAGTTACCTTCCATATCTGTGGTTTTGATAAGTTTTCTATTGATGCATGCTTAATTGGTGTTCAAATGCATGCCCTGTTATAAGCATAAGTTTGTTGTATTGATAAGTAGTTTTAGGGTAAATTACTATTTACGATATATTACTGAATGCTTGATATATGTTATTTTGATTAAAATAAATGATATGTGGAGTACAAAGGGATGTAATGATAGATGAATGGATAGGAAGATGTCATGTTGTGCATATTCTACCACATATTATTTGGCTTTGTAGAGGTTCGGATGGACTGTACAAGGACTTATACGCACATGTATGTGATGACCTTACGAGGGTTTTTCTCATGTATGAGACTCTACAGAGTCTTAAGGCGCTAAGCCTAATGTATGTATGCAAGTCCCGTGGCCATGGGCATACTCAAGCTATGACGATCCAGTAGACTTATCTTCATGTTCCAAGTTATGATAGTCCATATGGACTATCTTTCAAGCAGTAGTAGTGCATGGACTATCATTCAAGCAAGAGTCCGCAAGGACTATCTTTCAAGTAAGAGTCTGCATGGACCAACTTTCAAGAAAGAGTCCACATGGACCAACTTTCAAGCAAGAGTCCACATGGAGTAAGAGTCTACATGGACTAACTTTTAAGCAAGAGTCCGCATGGACTACCTTTCAAGCAAGAGTTTGCATGGACTATCTTTCAAGCAAGAATCTGCAGGAACTAACTGATGAGTACGGATTCTCAAGTCTAAGTTCGTCAAGGTATAATTCCACAAATCTAAGTCCTCCAATAATGAGTTTGCATGCACAATTTTGCATCTACGAACTTACATGTATGAATCCATATCTACGAACTCGCATGTATGAAATTAGTACATATGCATAAGTGGACTCATCCCACAAGATACATTAGTGCACGAATAATGTAAGGGAAGAACCGAGTCATGGTGTAAAATGGGCCAATTTTCAAATTGTGCCAAAGCAAATGGTGACAAGTATGCACCTAGAAGACATGCGATCTACCCTCATGCAAGTGATGTCAAACATGAGGCCAGGCCATTGAAGTCATATCACATAATAATATCATGATTGGGTGTGTTATATTAAAAACTCACTAAGTTAATTTTAACTTAGCTTCTTCTTATGCTTTTCAAGTAAAACGAGCTATACAAGACGCTGGATAAGGAATAAGCCAGAATTTGTCAAGCCTGTGTGAGCTTGTTCTTCCCATATGTAACACGCATTTAATGGGGGCAACTTGTAGACTAAGCCTCAGGATTAGAAATTCTTGTAACTGAGTTTGAACAACATTATATTTATTCCAACGTGGGTTGATTCATACAATTTAACAAAGTTATTATTGTTAATCATCATTAATAAGCTAGTTAATGTCTCAATAAAAAAAAATTGTGTGATTGAAGCAATTTTGGTTGATCGGCTGAACGGTTGGGATGCTACATTATTTATGAATTATAAAAAATGGGTTATAACCTAGCATAAATCTTTTTCTAAATTAAGTTTATGTATGTTTTTATAATCTAAGTTATAGACTATTTCCATGGTGAACCCAAATATTATGCAGTAGATACTAGTTATTCAAATACAAATGATTTTCTTACACCATATCATGGGTACAAATACCATTTGAGAGAATGAAGTCAAACACAAACACTAGAAACGGTTCACAAACTTTTTAATTTGAGACATTTAAAGCTTCGAAACGTGGTTGTAAGGACATTTGTTAAAAAAATATTATCCATATTAACATCATTTCAATCTCAGTATAGCATAAAAAAAAAGGATGGATTGTATTAACATGTTGCATACTTCAGAACTTCATTCGTAGGTGGAATTGAGGTGATCTATAATTTGAAGAGTACATGGAAGGAGGGGATGACAATAAGAAGTATATATTAAATGTTAAAAAGTGAATAACCTAACAAATATGGAATATTAGAGCAATTAGATAAAATTACATATGATGTTTATTTTTCTTATTATTTTATTAGTAATCATATTATCAACTATTTTCTTGGACTAATATATTACATATGATGATTTGATTTTAATTTTTGTTACCCGTTTTAAAAAAAAAGTATTGTACTAATGTTTTTTTAGCAATTAATATTTTCAATTATGTAACTGTATAATTACAATTTGTACTACCAAACATAACATAAAGAATTACAATGTAATTACACTTTGTCAACCAAACACGTGTTGAGAATTTTTTGTAATTACAAGAGAGTGCAATCACTAGTAAACTTTCATCCAATTACTTTATTTTATCCAATCAAGAACTATAATAAATTTCCCTCTTAATATTATTTTAAAATATATATGTCCGTTTTTTTATTCTCAACCAAAAGTGATATATCTATACTATTATTTAAGTTTGTGATCGAGTTGGTGTTACGAGTCAACTCAATACCAACTCAGTCAAGGAAATTATTAAAATAATCTTACATATTTTAAATAAATTATATTATTATGAGGGCATTTTTTTAATTTTATTTTAAAAAATCAATAAAAAATTACAAATGTTGAGATTTAAACTCATGCCACTAGCATCTATAAAATCTTTTCTTCACCAGTTCGATCAAAGTTTTATTTTGATACTTTTATACATTTCAATGGTATTACACAAATTATTTCATTCACATTGTTTCTATGTATATACTATTATTTATGTATGTAATTGAGTTGGTGTCGCAAGTCAACTTGATATCAATTCAAGAAAAATGACAATATCATGAGAAACAATTGAAATGCATTTGCATATTTAAATTCTTCTTACTCACAATTTAAACTATTTTTTAATTCTAATTTCGTATATATTACTAATATTACTTTCAAACCTTATGATTCATTATTATTAAAACAACTGTATTCTAAATATATAGTTCCACGTGTACATAGGTATAATAAAATTTCTTAAATTTCAAAACATAAATGAGTCCTTATAATATTAACACTATATCAATAAATTTCTTTTCTCAACCTAACCATTAACTTAGAACCTTGGGCATTAAAATGCTTGCTTAAGTCTAGAGCATAAATAAACACATGGATTAGGTGTATGCTCACTATATGAACAATCTGGATTCGACATATTAAAAAAAAAACCTCCTAAACTTTATGGACAATTTTTTGACAAGGTGAATCTAAGTTGTTGATGGATTAAATATACTCGAATTTACAATTTGATTTACATTTTAAATATATTCTATGTTAGATTCGAATTAGCATTAACATTTAAATTAATAATTAAGAGTGTGTTTGGTAAATTGAAAAAATTAATTACTTAATTTTTAGTACTAAATTTTATAAGCTACGGATTTGTATTATAAAACCGTTTGATATATATACAAATAAGTACGAGATATAATTATTTTGTTTGACAATAATAAATATAATTTTTTTAAAAAAAAGTTAAAATAAAAGTTAAAAGATAAAATTTGAATATTATTATTTTAATAAAATGAAGAAATAATTTATTTTAAAAATAAGATTTGAAAAATAAAAGGAATTTAATATTCTTCACATTAAGTGATAAGTAGCTATTTACTTACCATATCCACCATTTTTTGTTAAAAATTTTATGTTAAGTAAAAAGTTAATAAAGTTATCAAACACAAATAATAATAAAAGAAGTAGTAAATGTTGAAAATTTTTATTTTCAATGAAATAAAAATTTATTTTGAATGGCTTATCAAAACAACCTAAGTTAACAAAAAAAATGTGATTAATGTGATACTAATACTTTGAGAGTTCAATTATAATATTTTAAAGTTTATTGACAAATTCAAAACATGGGTGATAGTTTGGGGATATTTGATGAAATTAACCTAAAAGATTCCCAAAACTTTTTACTAAGTAACTAATATAATTTATGAAATTTCCCACATGCTCCCTTCTCAATCGAGTACATGCAGTGGCTATACTCGCGAGAGTAGGCTTTATACGGTCCCCTCATTTAATGTAGCACTGTAAAAGGGTCTCTCTCTGCTTCACATTTCCCTCCATTCCCCTCCATATATACAAGAGGCCTCGCCATTTCTCCCCTCTCCTCTCCTCTCCTCTCCTCTCCATCTTCAAATTTCTCTCTCTCTTTCTATTTTTTTCTTTCTGCTAATAATTACTTTTGTCACCACCGGCGTCGGAAGAAGGAAAACACCGGTGTCGTTTGAAATGGCAGCTTCGAGAATGGATCTGGATGGGAGACCAATAAAGCCAATTACGATATGCATGATTGGAGCGGGAGGCTTCATTGGCTCTCACCTCTGCGAGAAATTAATGTCGGAAACGCCGCACAAGGTGCTCGCCTTGGACGTTTACAATGACAAGATTAAGCACCTCCTCGAGCCTGACTCTCTCCCTTGGGCTGGCCGTATCCAGTTCCACCGACTTAACATCAAGCACGATTCTAGGCTTGAAGGCCTCATCAAGATGGCAGATCTCGTAATTTCTTCCATTTCTTGCTATTTTCTTACTTTCTTAAAAACAATTGCTGGAGATCAAGGATTTTTTTTCTCTTTATTTCTGTCTAAAATGCTTTCATGTTTTTTTTTTGTTTTGTTTCTTTAGTGTTTTCTTTGGATTTAATTGCTTAGATCTGGTTAAATTCTGTGTAACTTTAATTTTTTTGTTGAGCTAATTTATCTCATTGTGTTCTCTAGGATTTAGTTTTTTTTTTTTTTTACTGATTTGTTAGTTTTTTTTTATATTAAAAGAACTTTTTTACTTGATTTATGTTGACTAATTTAGTTGTTATTGTTTTTGCGACAATACAGACGATAAATCTTGCGGCGATCTGTACTCCGGCAGATTATAATACACGCCCGCTCGATACGATTTACAGCAATTTTATTGATGCACTTCCTGTGGTAAGCAGTTCTTTTATAACGGTTTCATTCTTTCTTCTTCTTCTTTTTTTTCCCATTTTAGTTGCTTGATATTGGTGAGCTGAGAGATTTGATAAGCGTCTCTTTTTTTAACGTTTTTTTTTTAATATATTGATGCGAGTGAGGTGGGATTTGATTGTTACTGATGTTTTCGAGATCGAAGTCGAAATTAATGTTGTCTTTTTATGTGGGTTTATGGTTTGGTAGGTGAAATACTGTTCAGAGAACAACAAGCGTCTCATTCATTTCTCGACCTGTGAAGTGTATGGTAAAACCATCCAAAGCTTTCTGCCTAAAGATTCTCCTCTCCGTCAGGTAACCTTTCGCTGTCTCTTTTCTTCATCAGTTATATTGAGTATTCTCAAAAGGAAGAAGCTACATCTATAATTTGTTTTTTAACTGGGTGACATGTATGGTATAGTGATCTGTTGGTGGTATACATATATTTGAGCTTTTAATATTTTCTGGAAGTTTTTTCTCCTATAGTCAACAAACATCACAAAGGCTTGGGGTTGGAAGGGTGAGGGCGAGGTTATGTTGTTGATGTAATAACAATTTATTGTAGTAGTAAAATGAGTGGTTCATAGCAAGATATGCGGTTTTTATAAAATTAGATTTCATTTGAAGTTTTTAGAAAGTTGTCTTTCCTTGCTGGTGGTCCTGTTAAATGCTGAATAATAGGCTAGAAGAGCCTCAAGCCTTGCGAATTATTTATCCCATTCCAATTGTTGATATGCTTGTTTTAGGCTACTAATTTTTGTTGAATATAAATTGTGTTTTTATTTTTTTTGTTAGTCGTGTTTACTGTACAACTTTAGCTCTAGGAAGATATCTTGCATCGGTTTTAGTTGTAATTGTAGTATATATGCAGGCGTTGTATAAGCTCTTTTGTTTATCCAGTTGCTTCACGTGGTAAATTTTAAAACTAGGTCGTTTACTATTTGAATTTTGTTCTTAAGCAAGCTGTATTCCTTTGTGCACAGATTTTATGCTTCTCTTAATTCACAGCTGAAATTGGTTTGATAATGTTTCTCATTTTGTTTCTTTGTGTTCTTGGTCCTTTTCCCTTTTATATTTTGAGTTGACACTATTGTGTTCTTTGTTTATGAAGTTTAGAATCTTTGACACTGTCTGCAATTCATGTTATAGGATCCTGCCTACTATGTTCTTAAGGAAGATGTCTCGCCCTGCATTTTTGGCTCTATTGAGAAGCAGAGGTGGTCGTATGCATGTGCGAAGCAGTTGATTGAGAGGCTCATTTATGGTTAGCATCATTTTTAATTATCTGGCCCCTGTTGAGATGCTTTGAACAGGATTTACTGACTTCTCTTCTTATTTATCCCAGCTGAGGGAGCAGAGAATGGCCTCGAGTTCACCATTGTGAGGCCTTTTAACTGGATTGGACCAAGGATGGACTTCATTCCCGGCATTGATGGTCCAAGTGAGGGAGTTCCAAGAGTTCTAGCGTGCTTTAGTAATGTATGTCGAACTTGTTTCACAGTTGTAGAGAATATCCTAGAGGCCATCTAGAATCTATTTCTGATGTTATGATAATCTTAGCTCTAATGGTTTTTTTTTTTTTTTTTGGGGTGGGGGGGCAGAATCTCCTTCGCCGTGAGCCACTTAAGCTTGTTGATGGTGGCCAATCTCAGAGAACTTTTGTTTACATAAAGGATGCTATTGAAGCTGTTCTGTTGATGATTGTCTGTATTAACTCTACTCTCTCCCTTTTCCTCATCCCCATATCGGCTCAACTACAGAAAGTAACTAAATTAAGTGGTATCTTCTTTACAGGAAAACCCGGGCAGGGCCAATGGTCACATTTTCAATGTGGGTAACCCGAACAATGAAGTTACAGTTAGGCAACTTGCTGAAATGATGACTAAGGTGAAGGACATGATTGATGCTATATAGGTTATTTAATTCATATCTTCATTAATATGTTTATGGTGATTGATCATCATACACGATATGTAACTGTATATGCTATCGGATTCTTCAGGTCTATACCAAGGTTAGTGGAGAATCTGCACTGGAGACTCCAACAATTGACGTCAGCTCCAAGGAATTTTATGGCGAGGGATACGATGATAGTGACAAGAGAATTCCAGACATGACCATAATAAATAAACAACTTGGTATTCTCTTGCTTCCTTCCTTGCTTATATTCTCACTATCTTTAATTTCAAATGTTGGAGCATCTGATTTAAAGTAATAACGTCGCATTAGGTTGGAACCCCAAGACATCGCTTTGGGACTTACTTGAATCTACACTGACCTACCAACACAGGACTTATGCTGAAGCTATTAAGAAGTCGATGGCAAAACCTACTTCATCCTAAGTAAGCAAACGAACAAACAAAAATTTTAAAGATATGCCTAAGCAAGGACTCGCATAAAATGTGCTTTATTCGCAAATGTTTCAATTTCTTTTATACTTTCCTTTAGGAAGTTTTAAATATATATATCCAGTTGTATTTTTTTGTTATATGCCAAATATTATTTTTGTTGTCTTTCCTTGTGTTGATAGCTCAGCGTTAGCTATGTTCTCAGTATGGAATTATGTGGAGACATTATTAGATTTCTATTAGGGAACGATATTGTTTTATTACATTATATTTATTCTAATAGTGTCTTGGGATTTGGCACGTTGAAAAAGGGGGGGGGGTGTTTAGGGGCTTATCCTACATGTCTCTCGGCTCTCGTGGGTTGTCTTGCACTCTATTATTATTTTTATATAACGTAATTTTATTGTTAAACTGTTTTGCCTTATCCATTTAATCACATTACCTGTTTATTTTAAATAATTGGTTTGCTTTTATATATTTTAAAAAAGGGTAAGTTAAGGAACATGAGATTTTGGGTTTATTTATTTATCTATTTAACTGGAAGAACGAAATACATATTATGATTAATTAGTTGGAATTTTCGAAGTAAAAAAATTATTAACTTGGGCCAATGAGGCTTTGGTTTGTTGGTTAAGGTGGAAGTCCTGAGTCTGTGAGACTGGGTTTTCTCATATTTTTTATTCGGTGCTTTGTGCTGAGTTAATTTTACATGTATTATTCTAATTGGTCGGATATGTTTTTGTATTTGTACTTTGCACAGCACGTTGTGCACGAAATTATGCCGTCTAAAAAAAAAAATGAAATTGTGGGTTTTTTTTGGTAAAATTTTATTGAAATAGTTTGAGTGTGAAATTATTTATTAAAACGTACGGAATTTAACAGTGCTTAGGGTGAATTGACTTTCATGGAAGTTAGTTACTGAAATTATCGACTGTCAATTTCACTTATTTTTTTTTCCTTTTCAATTTTCATGCACTTTCGCGTGAAGCTTGTATTTTGTTGATCGGTCAACACAGAGGTTCTTTGTAGAGTGATATTTGAAATTTAGATTCTTGAATTGATTAGAAGCATTAACTGAAATAAAAATCATTCAGAATTGAAAAGGAAATTCTCTTTAGTTTCTTAAAATAATTAAGAGCTATTATATAACTCAGCATTACAAACTAGAAACTGCGTCATCTTCTTACGGTACCTTATAGTTTATTGGAGTTCGTTGTGTTGGTTACCAAGTTAATTTTTATGGGAACTCTTTGAGTAACACTCTTTATTTTGATGAACACTCGCTCTTTGTAAGTAATTTATTATTCTTTAATTTTTGGGTAAAAATATCATGGAGAAAAACCTTTCATTGCTTCGAGAAATGTTAAGTGCCAAGAAATCGGTTTTTCGTAGAAAGAGGTTGTTGGAATATTGTTTAGTTTAGCCTAGATATAAAATCTCAAATTTCTTTCATTCTAGTTTCAGGGTTTTGTCCAAAGCCTCGATTATAGTGTTTGACATTGAAGGAAAAATGAAGAAAGCTTTTACTTAGTTTTTTTTTTTTTAATTTTTTGGGCTCGATGTTTATTACTAAGCTCGTTCAAAATTTGTCTTTTTATCTTCTTCTTTTTTATTTCTTTATTTCTTTGGTTTTGTTCAAAAACTAGGGTATTTTTGGGAAAAGATTCGTTTTCTTGGTTTCCCGGTTTCTATTTGTTTTATGGTAATAGATTGCTGGGATTAGATGTCTGAGTTTTATGGGTGAATATGAGGTTTTCTTGGTTTTGGGCAAGCACCAGTAAGGATGGTAAAATCCGAAATATCTTCATTTTGAATGTAGCAGTTTTTTTTTTTTTTCAAAAAAGAAATTGGATGTGGAAGTGGGGTAAGGTGGATCTTTTCTTGTGGACAGAGTATATATTTATTATGATTATTGTTTGTCCCGTTCCATCTTAGTATATAAAATTATCATTTATCCTTGTATATAGATAAATATTAAAAGGGTAAAAATATAGTAATGTGAATAAAAAATTATATATTTTATGTTTACTTTTTAGAAAAAATTATGTTTAAACATTTATTTGATTTAAAAAAACTAAAAATATAAAAAAAAATAAGTAGTAAAAATTAAATTGAAGCAAAGTGAGATAGAATGGGGTAAGGATGGATGCATTCAAAACCTATGGAGGTAATAATAGTTTGTAAGATTTTACATCCGTAGTTGAGTGTAGTGGGCGGTGAAGCATTACCATTCTTAAGGATAAGATAGAATATATAAATAAGAGAAAATAAGAAAAGAAAAGAAAAAGAAAGCAAAAAAGAAAAAAGTGAAAGAAATTGAGAAAATATAAAAGAAAAAAGAATTGGTTTAATTGTATTTTTGGAATAAAATCTGTGAGTTTATATTTTTATTTTATCATTTTTATTCAATTTTTTAAAAAATTAAAAGGAATAAAAGAAAAAAATGTGAAAAGAAAAGAATAAATGGAAAAGAAAACAAAAAAAGAGCTTAAAATGTATTGTTCATTTTCCGGTCATTAAAAGTACATTGGTAAATTTATGGCATCTTGTGGAAAGAGTTCATATCTCATTTTTGAGGGAAAAAAGATTCTCATTTAAGATTTTCATAAAATGGATCTGGATCGGGTTGTTAATAGGGCACATTGGACTTTTAATAATCATCTTTTGGTGTTCTATAGGCAACAGGTAGGGGAAGATTCGGTTAC
Source organism: Gossypium longicalyx (assembly GCA_025698465.1). Classification (NCBI taxonomy): domain Eukaryota; kingdom Viridiplantae; phylum Streptophyta; class Magnoliopsida; order Malvales; family Malvaceae; genus Gossypium; species Gossypium longicalyx. The sequence goes on along the minus strand of CM047001.1, from coordinate 65,013,044 downwards.
GGTATCATTACGGTTTCTGCTTTTTAGGTGCAAGTACATGATCTAATGTTGGGTTTGTTCTCAGTATCTGTTGCTAAGCAATTGAGTGATTTTGTTGGAGAATTTTTGGAGTATGATTCTAAAAGTTTGAGTAAGGGCTTACGAAGTGATGGTCACTAAACTAACTATAAATATGATAAAGGCAAATGCACCTATCGAACAATAGTATAGCTATGGTGAGTAGAGAATATCGTATCCACGAGGACTAAAAGTATTAGTAATTACCATCTTTCTATTATTTAGCCGACAATTTGGAGTGATATGTTTTAATCTAAATTTACTAATCTAAGAACGCAACAGAGAATGAATCAAGGAAATAATCGAATATTAAATGATGAGATAGACAATACCTAGGAAAGAATCCACCTAAACTTCACATTTTATTATGAATCTGAATTAAACGATTTATTCACTTATGTCTTGATCCGTAGAAATCTCTAAATTATGTTAATATCTCTTTCGAGAGTAAGAACAATTGACTTTAGGTTGATTAATTGAAATATCTTTCTAATTAAAACCCCTATCGTCACATTAACTTGATCTATGAATTCCCCTATTAGATTTGACTCTAATCTGATAGATTTATATCGTCCTATTTCTAGGATTGCATGCAACTCCACTCAATTATGCTAGATCTATTCTTCAATAGGGCTTTTTGCTCCACTGAATCAAGCATATTAAACATGAATTAATATCCCGAAAATATTAAAACAAGAAATAATGATACATAATTGAGAACAAGAATCAAATATTTATCGCATAAAAACAGAAATTAAATGAAATGATTCATCATAGGTTTCATCCTCCCTAAGTATCTAAGAAATTAGTTCATAATCCTGAATAGAAACATCTCAAAGTTAGAATAACAACAAAACATAAAGAAACTCAATAAAACTTCGAAAGAAATTAAAATGAGATCTTTGATCTTGATGGGGATCCACTTCTGAGTTGATTTTGATGGTGTTCTTCAAGTATTTTCTTCGATATTCTCTGATGGCCCCTTTATGTCTTCTTCTAATGGGTATTTATAGACTTTAGAATGCTCAGAAAGTCTAAAAATTGGATTTTTTCCATGTATTTGGGAAGTAGGGTGTGAAATCAACACGGGTTGGCACATGGGCGTATGTCTAGCCCGTGTGGCTCACATAGGTGTGCGCCCAGCCCGTGTGGCTTCTGAAAATAGTTCTATTTGTCTGATTTTAGCTTGTTTTTTGCTCCATTCATTCCCAAATGCTCTCCTAGGTATAGAAACATGAATTTAAAGGATTAGAAGCATTAAATTCACTAATTTGCATAATTAATCATCCAAAAACGCATTAAGAATAAGATTAAAATATGTTACTTTTATAGTTTATCACGAAGTTTTATGCAAATTCGAGTTTTGCTAGATGTGAGAAGGCCTTTGAAACGAAGAAAAAAGATCATGTGTGTGTCCGGTTCTTGTACTTTTGTGTCTTTTAAGTATGAATAGTTGTTTGCTTTGTTTTTATTGTGGGCGGTTAGGGCATAGTGATTCTTTTTCCCAAATTAGAATGTCAAGAGAAGAAAAAAATATGGAAATGGGAAGGGACCTATCGATACGAGTACAATCAAAGAGAGAGGTGGCGATGAGTAGCTTTTGGTTAAGAGAAGATGGTGAAGAGGGGCCCTAATGATGTAATGTAAAAAAAGGAAACGGGGAGAGTGGGAGAGTGGGAGGTAGGGATTAGGTTTGAAAATAGACCCTATTTTAGGGGTTAATCTGGACGGGGATGGTAGTGATAATTTTGGTATAGTTGATAATACGGTTAAGATTGGGGACGGATTGATATTGATCATGATATTGAAGAGAACCTAATTAAGGGAGGGGAGGGGAAGAAACGCCCAAGGAATGATACTGAGAGTCACAATGTTCCTAAAGTGATAGATTCATTGGTACTTAGGGAGGATCATCTAGTGGGAAGGACTCTTTTTATATCAATCACTGCCAAGGGACATGCCGACTAGTCATAATGAAAATATTTTGTTGGAATATCTGTGGTTTGGGGAGGCCACAGGCTGTACGGAGACTTCTACATTTGTTGAAGATGTATAATCCTCAAATTATCTTCTTTATAGAGACTAAATTAAGTTCAAGAAGAATGGAGAATATTTGTCGAAGATTTGGTTTTTTGAATGGGTTTGATGTCGAAGCTGAATGATCTAAAGGAGGTTTGAGTTTAGCTTGGAGAGGTGATTGTACGATTACTTTGAGGAGTTTTTCGAAACATCATATTGATACTTAAGTTAGAGAGGATGGTGAAAAGGGGAAATTTTAGATATTTACAGGATTTTATGGGGCCCCAGATTCGCTGCACAGAAAGGAGACTTGGAATTTTCTAAGGCTTTTAGGTCAATCACATAATCTTTATTGGATTGTGGAGGGTGATTTCAATGAAATTTTGTACTCTTTTGAAAAGAAAGAGTGGTGTCAAGGGAGGAAATGAGAATGGAGGCTTTTAGAGAGGTTCTTTCTGATTGTTAACTTGTAGATGTGGGATATTTGGGGCCGTGGGATACTTGAGGTAGGGGTAATCTTCTAGAAACAAAAATCAAAGAAAGGTTAGATAGGGGGTAGCGAATGAAAGATGGATGACTATGTTTCCTAATACGGTGGTACGTCATATCCCACATTCTTTTTCTTATCATTGTCCTCTTTTTATACAGCCTGTTTTAGATGCCTATGATCCTCGATCTAAACATTTTCGATTTGAGGCTTGGTGGGTGATGGAGGAGTCTTTCGAGGAGGAGGTGAAATGTCTTTGGGAGGGGGAAGATGATGATATTCTATCTAAGTTAAAATGCGTTCGGATTGACTTGGGGATGTGGGCAGAAGTGGTACGAAGTAGGAACGTGGGTATTAAAAAAAATTGACAAGAAAGCTTGGGGATTTAATGGTAGGGGAAAGAAATGACAACAATCTTTCGGAACTAATTGACACCAAGGTTCAATTGAATTTAGAGATCGATAAGGATGAACGGTTTCAGGACTAAAGAGCTAGGGCAAATTGGTTGTGGTGAGGAGATAAAAACACGACTTTTTTTCCATAATTTTACATACAGAAAAGAAGTGTAACAATCTATTTTTAATGAAATCGAAACAATGGTTTTGGGACCACAAGTCCGAGTCAGAAAGAATTTTTTTTTAATATTAGTGCATGGCCTGCATTGTGATAGGAATAATGTATGAAAATTTTATTAAGAAAATTTTACCGATTACATGTCTAATTTAAAAAAAGACCAAATTGCATAAAATGCAAAAGTTGAGTTCTAGTAGCTATAACTATCAAATAGCTATGTAATTCAAACTTTAAGGTCTTTATATGGCAATTAGACCATTAGGTGGAGTTAGTAGATAAGTATGGTGATTCATCCATAGAAATTTAATTAAAGAAAATGATGAAATTGGAAAGTAAAAGATGAAAAGATGATAAATTAATAAAATAAGAAAATATCATCATTTTCATAATCTTTCCTAAACAGAAAAACATGGAAACCCTAGCTAAGAGAAAAGAGTTTGCTCTTACTTAGCTTAATTAGGTAAGTATTCTTGTCTCGTTTTTAGTAATTTTTATATTTCCTAGATCATAATAGCTTAATCTAGCTATCTCGGGGATTAATTTGTAAAGATATCAAAGTAATAGGGTTTTTTCATGGATGAGTATGTATGAATTATGAAGTTCTATGGTAGAAAATAAAAGGCTGTTGATAGGTAAACAACTTTTGTAAAGGAAATTTTGATGAAATTGTGGTTTAGGGACTAAATTGAAAAGATCTCAAATTCATGGGAAAATTCTAAATTTTGTGAATTACATGGGCTACAAATGTTATATGTAAAAATTGGCTAGGTTTGGAATAAAGATTAAATTGCATGAATTTCATTTTTCGAGCCTAAGGACAAAATCGTAATTAATCAAAAGTATAGGGGTAAAATGGTAATTTTTTCTAAGATGTGAATTGGATGGAATTGAATGTGAATTTTATTAAATTGAGTTAAACTTATTCATATAGATCCGGATAGACCTAGTTCAGAATTGGATCGGGGAAACCAAAAAGTATCGAAATAATAGTCTACGAACACGAATATTATCAAGTTAAGTTCGTGTAACTAAATTGTGTATATTTATATGTTTGAATTGAATGTTATATATGTAAATTGTGTAATTGTTATTTATATGAAATTGATTTCATATCTGACAAAGATTTATAAATGTCAAGTCTCGTTTGAATAAATGAAATTCAATAGATATAGGATTTTTCGTATTGGTTGTAGTCTTGCATATGTTGCAGACACATCATAGCTCGAAAGAGCGTCCCATTATAAGCCCTCTCGAGCTTCCCGTTATATGGTTCTTGCAAGTTTTCCGTTAATAGCTCTTCGGAGCATCCCGATCGATCGTATCCTGCATGCGTTGTGGACACACCACAGGTCTTATGAGCTTCCCGATTAAAGGCTCTTTGTAAGCTTCTCGATATGGCTCTTGAACTTCCTGGTATATGGATATCCGAAGCTTTTTGGTTAATGGCTCTTCGGAGTTACCAGTTATTAGCTCACACAAGCTTCCCGATTATAACTCTTATGATCTTCCTGTTATACAGCTTGGATAAACTTCCCGTTACATGGCTCATATAAGCTTCCCGTTATATGGCTTGAGAGAGTGCTTTTCATTTATATGCTCTTATGAGCATTCCTGAATATGAATTGATGGATTACAGTTTTGTACACTTAATATGTACTACCTGTATATCCATTGATATTTTAAATAATTCGACGGGCAAAAATCCTGACATGAGAACCTATGAATCCAAATTAAATCATTACCTGTATATATATTATACATGGAACTTGACTTTTGATGATTTTATCATTATTCTTGATATTCACAAGAAATAAATAACTAACATGATTGGTGAGATTATGTGCTTAGGCTTTTGGCTAAATTGTTTGGAATGTATTTATATGCTTACCGTAAATGTAAATGAATGGTAAGATAATTTCCGTTATACGAACTTACTAAGCATTAATTGCTTCCTCTATTTTATTTCTTCTATTTTATAGTACTTGGAGGTACGTAAAGATTGGAAGTTGGTCAAAGCTACATCACACTATCTTATAGCTCGTTTCGATATAAATAGCAAAAAAAAAATTCTTTTGAGTATAATGGCATGTGTAGGCTAAAGTGCTCAAGGATGGAAAATATGTGTTTGATCGGGATTAGCCATTGGTATGACTTGTCAATGGTATGTTTTGATATAAAAAAATGGTCTTAATATGCTTAATGTGTGTTTGAAATAGATGATTAATGGAAATCATATAGACATATTGATTATGATAGTAAAATTTATAGAACATGCCTATATGTACATATGGTATTTTGGTAAGTATAGATACTTGAACATATGTGTTGGTATGTCTTAAATAAAAATCATTTTAGCTTGATTTGAATGATTTATATTGGATTGGGAATGTGTTTAAATGTTAATGTAGGTGAAAGACAAGTTTGCGTGAGAAATAAGGCTTGTAAATGGTCTTATTTTTTCCATATGGGCAGAGACACGTTGTATGTCTTAGCTGTGTGTGACACATGGCCATATGCACGGACGTGTGGTTTGGTCGTGTGTCCCCTGCATCTTTAAAATTGTAAAATAGAATGTTCAGGTATTTTTACACAAGCGTGTGTTTCAGTTGTGTGTGGCACACGGCCTGGCACACGGGCATGTGACTTGGTCGTGTGACCCCTAGATCTAATTAATGTAAATTAAAATGTTCACACGTCCTATCAAACGGGCGTATGGTTTGGCCATTTAACTCAAGTCAGTAACTACCCTAATTTGGACACAGGCTAAAACACGATCGTGTGTCCCTAATTCGAATTTCCACACGGCCTGAGACACGAGTGTGTCTCTTGATCGTGTGAGACACACAGTCTGGTCATACGGGTGTGTGTCCCTTGCCCCTTGAAAATTTTTTGAGGTTTTCCAAAAAATTCTCTGAGTTTTCGGTTTAGTCCCGACTTGTTTTAAATACATATTTTGGGCCTCGAGAGCCCATTTAAGGGACAAGATATGAATAGCAAATGATATGAATTAATTGTATTTTTTTTGTAAACTTCGGTAATACTCCGTAACCCTATTGTAGTGACGGATATGAGTTAGGGGTGTTATATTTCTTGGTATCAGAGCTAAGTTTAGTTGATTCTCGTATTAATGTAGCAAATATGAGTCTATCTATACATGCCATTATATAATCTGTGATAGTGTGATATCTCCTAACCATTTTTAATATGTTTTTCATATAGCAATGTCATCCAATCGAGCTAAATCTGAAGAAGCTGAGAGCAATGCTCAAGCTTTAGTATAAAGAGCAGCATATAATAGTAGAATGCCCGTATCTGAGGGCCGAGGAGGAGAGGCAAAAGAAGCCTTTTTCCAAATGATAAACGAATGGTTTACATAATTTGTAATAACAAATCTAACTGTACAACAACCTCCCCCTCTTGTCTCTCAATCGGTTCCTGATATGCCACAAGGTACAGAGCTTGTTAGAATCGATAAGCCTTCGATAGATAAAATCCGTAAATATGGGGTAGAAGAATTCAGAGCTACTGCCGATGATGATCCTGAAAAGGCTGAATTTTGGTTAGAAAACACTATCAGGGTTCTGGATGAATTATCTTGTACACCGATCGAATGTCTAAAATTTGATGTATCCTTATTAACAGATCTGACTTCTCAATAGTGAAATACACTGATTTCTATTGTGCCAAAAGAACAGGTTACATGGGAATTTTTCCAAACTGAATTAAAAAAGAAATATATCAGTCAGAGATTCCTTGATTAAAAACGAAAAGAATTTCTATAGCTTAAACAGGGCCATATGACGGTATCTGAATATGAAAGAGAATTTGTTCGACTGAGTTAGTATGCCAAAGAATGTATCTCAACTGAAATCGCCATGTGCATGCAATTTGAAGAGGGTTTAAATGAAGAAATAAAGTTGTTAGTTGGGATTCTTGAATTAAAAGAATTTTTGGTACTAGTTGACCAAGCACATAAAGCCGAAGAGCTGAGTAAAGAAAAGAAACAGGCTATGATGGAAGCCAAAACTTCGAGTAAAAAATTTATGGAAAAGTCACAATAGTCGGCTTCAAAGAAATCAAAGAAATATCATGACTGTTTTACTACTTTTACGGGGTATTATGGGAAAGACAAAAGTATTCAATGCTCTAATCTGAGCAACTATCTCAGAGTGCCACATGAAAAGCGGAGCTTGCTTTAGATGTGGTTCCTTTGACCACTATCTCAGAGACTACACAGAAAAGCCTGAGAAAGATACTGTACAGACTTCAAGGCAGAGCAACCCCACTATTAGAGGTAGACCAGCTTGTAACCCTGGTAATATGAGTGATAGCTGAGGTACAAGAAAGGATTCAACTGCCAAATTCGAAGCACGAGCACCAACAAGGACATATACTATTCGTGCACGAGAGGATGCCTCTACACCAGATGTTATTACTGGTACTTTTTCTCTAATTGATAATAATATAACTGCTCTGATTGATTCTGGTTCAACACATTCATATATTTGCACGAATCTAGTAAATAATAAAAATTTGTCTGTCGAGTCCACTAAATTAGTGGTTAAAGTATCAAACCCCCTAGGCCAGTATGTAATGGTGGACCTAGTTTTGCTCGAGTCCACTAAATTAGTGGTTGAAAGCACAGCTGCAAGAATTTACTGACAGGGGTTTTGCTCGACCTAGTTTCTCACCTTAGGGTGCACCGGTCTTGTTTGTTAAGAAAAAAGACGGATCATTGCGATTGTGTATTGATTACCGACAGCTCAACAAAGTTACAATTAAAAATAAATATCCACTACCTCGTATTGATGACTTGTTTGACAAGTTAAAAGGTGCTATAGTATTTTTAAAGATAGATCTCCGTTCTAGTTACTATCAGTTACGAGTGAAAGACTCGGATGTGCCAAAAATAGCTTTCAAAACCAAGTATGGGCATTATGAACTCCTTGTGATGCCGTTCGGCTTGACAAATGCACCTGCAATACTTATGGATCTGATAAACAGAATTTTTAGACCATACTTGGATAGATTTGTGGTGGTATTCATTGATGATATTCTAGTATATTCCTGAGATAAAAATGAACATTCTGATTATTTAAGAATTGTTCTACAAACTTTGTGTGAGAAATAGTTATATGCTAAATTCAGTAAATGTGAATTCTAGCTTCGGAAAGTTGGATTTTTGAGGCATATAGTGTCTGCTGAAAGCATCAGAGTAAATCCGAATAAAATTTCAGCAATTGTTAACTGAAAACCACCGAAAAATGTGTCAGAAGTTAAAAGTTTTTTGGGATTAGCTGGATATTATTGGAGATTTATACAAGGGTTTTCTATGATAGCTTCGCCGATTACACGATTATTACAAAAAGATGTGATATTTGAATAGACCGATAAATGTTAGAAAAGCTTTGATTGGTTGAGAGCCCTGTTGACTGAAGCATCACTTCTAGTTCAGCCTGAATCGGGTAAGGAATTTACAATTTACAGTGATACAGCATTGAACGGTTTAGGCTGTGTTTTGATGCAATAAGGTAAAGTAATAGCCTATGCTTCCAAACAACTTAAGCCACATGGAAGGAATTATCTGATACATGATCTTGAATTAGCAGCTATTGTATTTGCACAAAAAAATTGGCGACACTATTTGTGTAATGACCCAAAATTCACGGGCACCAGAAAAGTGAGTTATAGGGCCTCCGTCTTAGTAAACTGAGTTCGTAAATAATTATTAGGAATAATTGTGAATCTAGTAATGTGTTTAATTAGGCTCTAATTAAGTGAAATTAGCTCAATTTAGTGTAAATAATAAAAAAAGACTAAATTAAATAAAGAGTAAAAGTTTAATTGTAGATTAAAATAAAATAAAAAGGGACAAAATGACAAATATGCCATTTACTATAGAATGAGGCGGCATAGGTGTAAGATTTTTCTTACTTTATTAAATTATTATATTATATAAGTATTATTTTATTTAAATTATAATATGAATTAGAGATAAATAAATAAACAAATCTAGTGGTGTGACAAGTGTAGGGTGATGAAGTATACAAGTGTATTGAAATAATAATTAAATAGGTACACTTGTAATATATTTAGTTATTTACTTAAAATTTAAGTAAAAAGATATTATTATTATTATTATTATTATTATTATTATTATTATTATTAAACTATAAATTATATTAATTATTATATTATGAAATAAATTAAGAAAAGACAAGTGTAAGGTAAAAATAAAAGACAAGTGTATTAATTTAAATAAGTACATTTGTATTATTTATGTATAACTAGTGAAAAGATATTTTATATTTATTATTAATTAGTAAAAGATATTTATTAGATGTTTATTATTATTAAACTTATTAGTTATATTATATTATATTATATTATAAAATAGATTAGATCAAGACAAATGTAAGGTGGATATGGGATACAAATGTAATATATACATTTGCTATTAAATAGATATTTTATATTTATTAATTAATTAAATAGAAAACAAATTAAAATAAAGTAAATAGATATGAAATAATATAAAGAAAATAAAATATAAAAGAAAAACAAAGAAACCAAGGAAACAGAACAGAAGCATTTCGAAACAAGGGAAGAAAAAGAAAGAAAGAAAAGAAAAAAGAAAAACTAGAGTTTTAAGGTTTAAAGATTTGATTGCTAACAAAGAACCCGAAGCATTGGCACAAAAAGGAAAGGAGAAAGTTATCGAGGAGTAATCGCGAAATTCGGGTTTGTATTACTATAATTCAAGTTATTTATTTTTAAGTATTAATTTTAAATTTATTTATTTTATAGTAAGTAAATAGTGAGGTAAGTAATTTTATTGAATTGAATTGAATGAGAAATACGTGTTAGTATTACTATAATTCGAATTTAATTATTATTAATTGTTGAATTTTAAGTTAATATGCATGGTAAGTATTAGTATTAAATTGTATGAAATTAAATTGAATTGTGATTATATGTGAATAATTGAAATGCATATTGAATTCAGAAAGTGTATTGAATTATGAATATATGAATTGAAAATTGATTGAAAAGTGAAAAATGATTAAATTGAAAATGTGAGAAATTGCGATTGAATTGAATTGAGATTTATATGTGATCCGAAAACTCTATTAACTAGTCTAGCTGAGTCGGATATAATTGGTATGCCATAGGATTGGAAGTGTTCAGGGATACTTCGACCTTGAGTCGATGAGACATTGGGTGTCATACTGTTACTTCGGATAGATTCAATGAGGTACTGGGTACCACTTTACTTCGAACTATACGATAAGACACTGGGTGCCAAACTGGTGTGTTTGGTTGGATCCATGTATCCGCCAAAGTCCGAGTCAATTAAAAAGGGTAATTAAAAGAATAGTTAAGTGGAATAAAATGAATTGGTTGAGCCACTGAAAGAAACGTAAAAGTAGAACATGAATTGAAAATGTGATTTGAATGTGAGTATGAGAATGAAAAGTATGAACCAATGGTTCATGAATTAGATAATAGCTCAACATGAATGTATATGATTTCAATTGATGAATAGATAAATTAAATTGTATGAATATATTGAGAATGGCAAATTTATGTTTAAATTGGTTTAGTAAATATTAAAGTTATATGAATTAATTTATATGATCATTATGTTTATAATTTGAATTATGGTAATACCATTAAGTATAAAATACTCAGCGTACAGTTGTTTCCGTGCGCAGGTTAATAGGTATTCAGAGTCTCAGTTCAGCATCCAGGCGATCCCGACTCCAGCGCATAACTCGGTGATGTATTCTTCTTTTGACAAAAGTGGCATGTACATAGGTGTTAATTTAGTCACTTTAAAATGCTATATAAATTTTGTTGTAAAGAATGGTATTTGGTATTTTGGTATTTAAACTAATGAAATAGTATGAAAATTTATATGATATATTTGGTATAATTAATACTAACACGATCTTTTGATGCTTGGTTTAATGAAATGGAAATAGAATTATCATAATATATTTTGTATAGTTGAGAACAAGTTGAAATTGAATGAATGAAGTTTATTTAATTAAACAATATATGCGATTGTTTACTTAGTAAATTACTGAGTTGATGTTGAACTATGTTTAGGTGTACTTAACTATGAAATTGTATGGATTGTGATATTGGTTTTGAATTGGTTACGATTTGAATTTGCAGGGAAAGTTAAATATTTATGAAGGGGTTATATTGATTTTTTTCTAAAAAAAAAAAGTCAATTAGTAAAAGTTTTATATGAACTTATGATTATATCTTAATATGTTCGAAAATTATTTGAATATTAATCGTAAATTATCTGATTATTCGGTAATGCCTCGTAATCCTATTCCGGCGATGATTTAGGGTTAGGGGGTGTTACAATTTGTTCGGTGAAAAGTGTCATATATTCACTGATCATAAAAGCTTAAAGTATTTGATGTCACAAAAAGATTTGAATTGAGACAGTGCAGGTGGCTTGAATTATTGAAAGATTATGATCTGGTCATTGATTATCATCCGAGAAAAGTCAATGTGGTTGCAGATGCTCTGAGCAAAAAGTCTCTGTTTGTGTTGCGAGCAGTGAATACCCGATTGTCATTGGCAGATAATGGCTCAATTTTAGATGAGCTAAAAGTTAAACTAACATTTTTGCAGTAGATCTGTGAAGCTTAGAAAAATAATGATGAATTACAAGCTAAACGAGCACAACGTGAGTCAATTTTCGATTCAGAATTTTAGATTGGATCTGATGATTGTCTGTTGTACAAAAGTAGAGTATGTGTACCGAGGAATTTAGAGTTTGTATAGAAGATTTTACACAAAACCCATAATGGTATTATGTCTGTTCATCCGGGAAGTAATAAAATTTACAATGATCTGAAAAAGATGTATTGGTGGCCGGGAATGAAATGTGACATTTCTGAATCTGTATCTAAATGTTTGATATGTCAGCAAGTTAAAGTAGAACATCAGATACCTTCAGGACTGTTACAACCAGTCATGATACTAGAATGGAAATGGGAAAGAATTACCATTGATTTTGTGTCAGGATTACCCCTATCTCCGAAAAAGAAAGATGATATTTGGGTAATCGTTGACCGTTTGGCAAAGTCTACACACTTTATTCTGGTACGTATGGATTTCTCCTTGGATAGATTGGCTGAGTTGTATGTTTCTGATATTATCAAATTACATGGTATGCTAGTTTCTGTTATTTTTTATAAAGATCCGCGGTTTACATCCCTATTCTGGAACAAGTTACAAGAAACATTAGGTACTTAATTACATTTCAGTACTGCATTCCATCTACAGACTAATGGTCAATCTAAACGTGTGACTCAGATTCTAAAAGATATACTTCGATGTTGTATTTTATAATTTGAAAGCAGTTAGGAGAAATATCTACCGTTAGTCAAATTCGCATATAACAATAGTTATCAGTCAAGCATAAAGATAGCACCGTATGAGGCTTTGTATGGTCGTAAATGTAGAACTCCATTGTATTGGATCGAGCTTAGTGAGAAAAAGATCCATGGAGTTGATTTAATCTGTGAAACTGAAGAGAAATTAAAAATAATCCGAGATAGCCTAAAAGTAGCTTCAGATCGTCAGAAATCCTATGCGAATTTTAAACGAAAATAAATAGAATTTCAAGTTGGCGACAAGGTATTCTTAAAAGTATTGCCTTGGAAGAAAGTTCTTCAGTTTGGCCATAGAGGCAAATTGAATCCACAATTTATTGGGTCGTATGAGGTTATTAAAAGAATTGAACCTGTTGCATAACGATTAACACTACCAACAGAACTTGACAAGATTCACAATGTATTTCACGTGTCTATGATACAATGATATAGGTTGGATCCTTCACTTATTATCTCCCCGACAGAGGTTGCGATTCAGCTTGACATAACTTACTATAAGGAACTGATCAGAATTTTGGCACGTGAGACGAAAGAATTAAGAAATAAAAATGTAGCTCTAGTAAAAGTTTTTTGGCAACGACATGGATTAGAAGAAGCTACATGGGAATCGAAGGAAACAATGAGGAAGCGATATCCAAACCTCTTTACTGATAAGATTTTCGAGAATGAAAATTCTTAAGAGGGGAAAAATTGTAACAGCCCGTTTTCAGTAAAATCGGAACAGTGGTTTCAGGACCATAAATTCGAATAAAAAATAATTTTTTTTAATATTAGTGCATGGTCTGCATTATAATAGGAATAATTTATGAAAATTTCATTAAGAAAATTTTACCAATTAAATGTCTAATTTAATAAAGGACCAAATTGCATAAAATGCAAAAGTTGAGTTCTAGTAGCTATAAGTGTCAAATAGCTATGAAATTAAATATTTGAGGTCCTCATATGACAATTAGACCATTAAATGGAGTTAGTAGATAAGTATGATGATTCATCCATGGAAATTTAATTTAAAAAAAGGATGAAATTAGAAAGTAAAAGATGAAAAGATAATAAATTAATAAAATAAGGAAATATCATCATTTTCATCATCTTTCCTGAATAGAAAAACATGGAAACTCTAGCTAAGAGAAAAAAAGCTCAAGCAAGCTTACTTAGATTAATTAGGTAAGTATTCTTATCTCGTTTTTAATAATTTTTATATGTCCTAAATCATAATAGCTTAATCTAGCTATCTCGAGGATTAATTTGTAAAGATATCAAAGTACTAGGATTTTTCCATGGATGAGTATGTATGAATTATGAAGTTTTATGGTAGAAAATGAAAGATTGTTGATAGGTAAACAATTTTTGTAAAGAGAATTTTGATGAAATTGTGGGTTAGGGACTAAATTGAAAAGATGTAAAATTCATGAAAAAATTCTAAATTTTGTGAATTACATGGGCTGCAAATGTTATATGTAAAAATTGATTAGGTTTGGAATAAGGATTAAGTTGCATGAATTTCATTTTTCGAGCCTAGAGACGAAATCGTAATTAATCAAAAGTATAGAGGCAAAATGATATTTTTTTCTAAGATGTGAACTGGATGGAATTAAATGTGAATTTTATTAAATTGAGTTAAATTTACTCGTATAAATCCGGATAGACCTAGTTCGAAATTGGATCAGGGAAAACAAAAATTATCGAAATAATAGTCTACAAACACAAATATTGTCGAGCTAAGTTCGTGTAATTAAATTATTTATATTTATATATTTGAATTGAATGTTATATATGTGAAATTTGTAATTGTTATTTATATGAAATTGATTTCATATTCGACAAAGATTGATAAATGTCAAGTCCCGTTTGAATAAATGAAATTCGATGGATACAGGATTTTCCGTATTGGTTGTAGTCCTGCAAGTGTCCCAGACACACTATAGTTTGAAATAGCATCCTGTTATAAGCCCTCTCAAGCTTCCCGTTATATGGTTCTTGCGAGTTTCCTGTTAATAGTTCTCCGGAGCATCCCGATCAATTGTGATCCTGCATGTGTTGTGGACACACCACAGCTCTTATGAGCTTCCCGATTAAAGGCTTTTTGTGAGCTTCCAGATATGTTCGCTTGAACTTCCAAATATATGGCTATCCGGAGCTTTCTGATTAATGGCTCTTCGGAGCTAGCCGTTATTGGTTCACACAAGCTTCCCGATCATAGCTCTTATGAGCTTCTCATTATACAATCCGGATAAACTTCTAGTTACATGGCTCATATGAGCTTCTCGTTATATGGCTTGAGAGAGTGCTTTCCGTTTATATGCTCTTATGAGCATTCCCGAATATGAATCGACGGATTACAGTTTTGTACACTTAGTGTGTACTACCTGTGTATCCATCGATATTTTAAATAATTCGACAGACAAAAATCTTGACATGATAACCTATGAATCCAAATTAAATCATTATCTGTATATATATATATATATATAATACATGTAACTTGACTTTTGATGAACTTATCTTTATTCTTGATATTCACAAGAAATAACTAACTAAGATGTTTGGAGAGATTATGTGCTTAGGCTTTTGGTCAAGTGGTTTGGAATGTATTTGTATGCTTACCATAAATGTAAATAAATGATAAGATAATTTCTGTTATACGAACTTACTAAGCATTAATTTCTTACTATATTTTATTTCATTTGTTTTATAGTACTTAGAGGCTTGTAAAGATTGGAAGTTGGTCAGAGCTACATCACACTATCCTACAGCACGTTTCGGTATAAATAGTAAAAAAAATCTTTTGAGTATAATGGTATGTATAGGCTAAAGTGCTCTAGGATGACATATATGTGTTTGATTGGGATTAGCCATTGATTTGGCTTGTAAATGGTATGTTTTGATATAAAAATATGGTCTTAATATGCTTAATATGTGTTTGAAATGGATGATTAATGAAAATTATATAGACATTGATTATGATAGTAAAATTGATAGAACATGCCTATATGTACATATGGTATTTTGGTAAGTATAGATACTTGAACATATGTGTTGATATGTCTTACATAAAAATTATTTTGGCTTGATTTGAATGATTTATATTGGATTATGAATGTGTTTAAATGTTAATGTAGGTGAAATACAAGTTTTGGTGAGAAATAAAGCTTGGAAATGACCTTATTTTTTTCATACAGGCAGAGACACGGGCATGTGTCTCAGCCGTGTGTGACACACAGCCATGCGCATGGGCATGTGGTTCGACTGTGTGTCCCCTGCATCTTTAAAATTACAAAACAGAATGCTCAGGTATTTTCACATCAGTCAGAGACACAAGCGTGTGTTTCAGTCGTGTGTGGCACACGAGCGTGTAACTTGGTCGTGTGGCCTTGGATCTAATTAATGTAAATTAAAATGTTTACATGGCCTAGCACATGGGCGTATGGCTTGGCCGTGTGACCCAAGTCAATAACCACTCCAACTTGGACACGGGCTGAGACACGGTTGTGTATCCCTAATTCGAATGTCCATATGGCCTGAGACACGGGTGTGTCTCTTGACCATGTGAGACACACGATTTTGTTACACGGGTGTGTGTCCTTTGTACCTTGAAAATTTTTTGAGATTTTACGAAAAATCCTCTGAGTTCCCAATTTAGTCTCGACTTGTTTTAAATGCATATTTTGGGCCTCGATAACCCATTTAAGGGACAATATGATTGATTTCAAATATGAATTAACTGTATTTGTTCTGTAAACTTCAGTAATACTCCGTAACCCTATTCTAGCGACGGATATGGGTTAGGGGTGTTTCAAGAAGATTGAACAAGATTATCGTTCTACAAGATGGGGATGGTTGTATTACGAAAGATGAGGTTGAGATGGAGGGTATTACTCGTAATTATTTCTAATCCCTTTTTTAGTCAAAGGGGATTGGAGATATAAATCATATTTTATCTTGGTAAGAAGATGTATTTCTAATGAGGGAAATGGTTTGTTGATAGAACAGTACTCAATGAAAGAAGTATTGGAGGTGTTGAATGGTATGGGTCCAACAAAGACGTCGGGGGATGATGGTTTTCCAACTCTTTTCTATCAAAGGTGTTGGCATATTGTTGAGAAGGACATTACGTCTTTCTGCTTGGAGGTTCTTAATGAAGGTAAATCTCTAGTTCCATTAAATGTTACAAATATTATTCTCATTCCAAAAATTCCTTGCCCAACGAGTCTAACGAATTTTAGGCCAATAAGTTTATGCACGATTTTTTATACGGTGGTTGCTAAGATGGTAGCTAACATATTCCAAAGGGTGTTTGAGGATTGCATTGATAGGGCCCAAAGTGCCTTTGTGCTAGATAGATTAATATCAGATAATGTTTTATTGGCTTAAGAGATTTTACATTATTTTCGACAAAAAAAAAAAGTGAGGAATAAGGGATTTATGGCACTCAAACTTGACATGATCAAAGCTTATGATCAAGTGGAATGGGGTTTTTTGAAAATTATGATGAAACGAATGGGTTTTGCTAGTAGATGGGTGAAAACAATTATGAGATGTATTTCATCGGTTTCATATTCGATAGTTATAAACGGGAAAGTAAGGGGGAGGTTTGAGCCAAGTAGGGGACTTCGACAGGGTAACCCTTTAAGCCCGTTTATTTTTTTTGATTTGCAGCGAAGGGTTATCTACACTTATGAGACTGGCTTTAGACTAATAAGGAATTAAGGGAGGCAAGTCTAGTAAGAGAGGTCCGTAGATAATACACCTTTTATTTGTTGATGATTGTGTGCTTTTTGGGGAAGCTACTGATAGAGAGGCAAATTCATTTAAATGAATTTTGCAAGAGTATGAAGTATGTTCAAAGCAATACATTAATTATGATAAATTTGTTGTGTTATAGCCCGAACACTTCAGAAGAGTATCAGACTTGGGTTTCTAATTTTTTGAGGGTTCAAAAATCAAATGAAATTAAAAGGTATTTGGGGCTTCCAAATATGGTGGGGCGAAAAAAGAGAGTTGCGTTTCAAGCCTTAAAGGATCACATCTGAAAGAAAATTGATAATTGAAGTACATGACTTTTATCGCAAGGTGGTAAGGAGGTTTTCATTAAAGTGGTATTACAAGCTATCCTAGCCTATTCAATGTCTTATTTTTTGTTGCCTTTGTGTCATGAGTTGGAAGGTATAGTAGCAAGGTTTTGGTGGCAAAAAAATCATGGCAGGTAATGTATTCACTGGTGCCAATGGTCTAGTTTGTGTGAGCTTAAAGAGAATGGCGGTTTGGGATTTCGGGATTTCAATGTTGGACTTCTTTTAATGTTGCTTTGCTTGCCAAGCAAGGTTGGCATATTATTACTAATCCGAACTCGTTATTAAGCCACGTCCTAAAAGCTAAATACTTTTCGCTTTATGACTTTCTGCAAGCACGATTAGGTAATTTACCTTCTTTTACCTAGCAAAGCATTTGGTCAACAAAGGGTCTGTTGCAAGATGGTCTTGGTTGGAGGGTTGGTATAGGAGACCGAATCTCTATTCGTGAGGATGCTTGGTTGGCATAGGCTGAAAATTTCAAAATATATGGTAATATCAGCAACAATAATATTGAAAATGTTTATGATTTGATTGACCATTCTCAAAGGAAATGAAAGGTGGGTTTCATAAGGGATACCTTTGAGGATAATGTTGCAAACAAAATTCTAAGAATCCCTTTAGCCAGGTCAGAGCATGAGGATATGGTTGTATGGAGAGGCGAACCTTCAGGTGTTTTCTCGGTGAGAAGTGATTATAAGTTGCTCCTTGATGGTGGTTGTGATAACCAACTTACAAACTTACAGAATACCATGAAGGGGTTTACAAGAAGTTGTGGGGATTAAATTTAAATTCAAAACAAAAAATTACAACTTGGAAAATTTCCTGGAATTTTCAACCTACACTAGCTAATCTCTAGAACAAACAAATTGGAGTCAACACAGCTTGTCCAAAATGCGGAAGGGGTCCAGAAACTGTTGACCATGTTTTTAGGAGTTGTCCTGTCACAATGGAAATGTGGAATGAGTTGAACCTTGGTTGGTTACTATCTCAACCACTGCTAAATATAAGGGAGAGTCTAACCTGGGTTTTTCAGAGTGGTTCAGTTGATAATTGTAAGAGGATTTGCTGTGCGATGTGGGTAACCTGGAATGAGAGAAACAAAACATTACATGAGGGTTCAAGAAATTCTGGTCAATGCGCAGCAGAAAGCATTGGAAAAACATATTAAGGAACTAGACGAAGTGGGAGAACGAATGCTTACCAGGAATCGCACGGATCCAGAGTGGTTCCTCCGAGAGACCCATTTGTTTGTATTAATTATGATGTCGTTTACGGTTCAAAAGAGTTCACATCGGGGTCAGAACTGGTTGCTAGAAACATTAGAGGGGAGAATTTGGTCACCAAATCTACGCTGCATGGGGGAGTAGCGTCTCCGTTTGCAGCGGAAGCTCTTGCGTGCGTTCAAGCAGTGGCGTTGGACAGAAGTATGGGCGTTGACATGGTTGAAATAGAAGGGGATTTATTATCAGTTAACAAAAAATGTAAAGCAGAAGAGTAAGATAGATCCAAGATTGAGGCTTTAATTAGAGATATCCAGCAAATCAAAGGAGGGTTCAGAGAAATACATTTAAGATTTCTACCCAGAACAGCAAACTGAATGGCTCATGCAATCGCAACTGAGAGTTTGAAAAGGGGAGTTGAATTGTACCTGGTTGGAAGTGTTCCAGAGTTCGTAAGAAGGTTGCTGGGCTCGGTGACTCAACGAGAATGAGAACCAGATTTAGTTGAGGCGTTTTTGTTTCTTGAATCGACGAGCAGTGCATAAATGATGTTCGAAAGGTAGCGTGAATTGTACTCTGTTGGAACTGGAATCGTTAAGGTAGAAAATGAGCATTCTAGAAGGAGACGATTTGATGGTTCGAAATCAGGTAGGATGGATTCAATGCTTTTGTTTTTGGTTTCCTTTATTACACTTTTGTTTATGGTTTTTCATGGTTTGGACCAAACTGCTGTCTATGGGCAAATTCTGTTTTGTTTTTCTTTGTGTTATATGTTAATAAAATGTCCAGCCCGATAATCTTAAAAAAAAAAAAAGCCTAAAAAAATCTACTTCATATAATTAAGGAAATTTTTTAGCTTAGTGCGGAGAAACCCTTGAACTTATAATGAGTGAGACAATTATGTGCCATATCTCACTATTTAATTGGTAAATGTATCAAGTGATTATCTTTTTTAACAGTGTTAAATTTAAGTACCATTATGAGTAAAGGAATAAAATTTTAAGTATTAAATTGAACATTTTAAAAATAGAAGTATCATATTAGAACAAACTTTAAAGTACGGGGTCATTCATGCCAATATTCTTATATGAAGTGTTTAAGATTTATTAACAAGTGTTAAAGTACAATAGTAATACACATTGAATTCTTAAAGAGAGGCGTATGTTTGAACCTTGAAAATAATATTGTTGAGCAAGACAGTCACGAACCTCAAATAGAAACAATAAAATAGACATGAAGAATATAAAAAAATGCTAAAGATTTAAAAATCCTTGGATTTCATATCCTTCAGAAGACCCCAAAATGAAATACGCCATGAGCCTCGGTTATATAATCCATATTAATTCCCAAATAACCTTTTGTTCCCTGTTTGGGAACTTGGATTTGAAATTTTCTATTTAAATTCAAATATTATGTAAATGATAAGAATGAAGTGGATAAACTAGTCGAGATTCAAATCCAAAAATATTTTAAAGATTTCAAATCTTTGCTAAACAAGCTTATAAAAAACTCATGGATTTAAAAAATATCATAAATGTTATATTTCTAAATTATTTACTACTCCATAAATACTATTCTTGAAATTCAAATTTAAATTTTGAAATATTAGTTCGCAAACACTGCCTTAACAATTTCAGTTCCACTATATAATTCGCATTAATTTTATAATAATAAATTGATTAAAAATTATTTAAATTATTTTAAATGAAAAAAAAAGTTTATTGAAATTACACGTTATTTACTTTAAAAAGGCTTTATCATTTGTACCAAAAAAGGAAAAAAGGTTTATCATTACCCATAGGTCAAATCTCAACTTATTTAAAAGGAAAAAAGAAGGTAGCTGTGGGTTAAGCTAAGCTAAAGTGTGAGTTTTGAATAACGTTTAATAGAAGGAAGAGGTTGAAGATGAGTGACACCAGCAATGGTTCATGGGTGTCTGTCTGTTGCTTGCTTACATTACTACATTTTCACGTTTTCTGCTGGGACCTTCCCTACTCTTTCATCTACTTAATTAATATCCTTCTAAATCTAAACCAAACATTTTCAAATGGAATTTCTTGATTAAACACAAATGATACAATCAATATAAATAAATTTAAACTTATCTTCATTAGTGTTGATTGAAAATCTCACACACAAATATATGTATCGTTTCAAGTAATATAAAATATCGACATCATAGAGTTAAATATCAATCATTAAATGTTACTCTAAAAGTTATTCAAATTAACCGATAATAATTTTTTCTACCTATTTTAAAAGTAAATAGAAATAAGCCATGCAAATTAAATAAAATAAATAATCAATAGTAAAACCTTAAGATTACAATTTCATCATATGTGTTACCTAATTGATCTGTCTCCACCCAATTTATCCTAATAGAATTGATTATTTATTTGGGGAATTAAAATTCTCTTAATTCACTTCCGTGCAATTAAGGAAGTAATTTAACCCAACTATTGAGCTATATTCCTATGCCAATAATGTAGACCAAATTAATTAAGAACTATCCCAATTATAGCTACCCAAGATAATTAGTTATTCCTATCCTAATTACAAATCATGAATTGACCCATCTAATTAAAACTAATAGTTATTCATTCTAGACCTAAAACAAAAAGTCATCTTCTGATTTCTCTAGGTTTTGTCTAACTAATAGTTGGTTGAACTATTCTCAAAGAAGAACAAAATTGAATAAATAATCTAAACTTTATCAACAATAAAAAGATATGAAAATAGATACATTCAATTAACTAAGCATCAAATCCATTGTAACCCTAAAAAAGATATTTAGTTCATAGAGAATTTGGAAACATCTTAAAAGTAAAACAATAACTAGACATAATAAAAGGAAACAAGAAGGAAAAACAATTGAGAAACTTCATCTTCTCGTTAAAATCTATCGATTCTTGATGCTTGAAAGCTTGGTTGGCTTTTCCTCTTTTTTCTCTTCTCTCCTCCTTTTTTATTTCCCCCTTTTATAACATTTAAAAACAATAACTTTTAAAAAAATATGAAGTATATGCACTACTCCAACAAAAAATCTTTGCTTTGGAGTTCTGTGAAGCAGAGTATGTTTCCTTTCATTGGGGTAAAGACATTTTTTGTTAGAATGAAAATCTGTTTTTGTCAAACTATTCTTTCTCATGCTTTGCTAGACCTACCTTGGATAAAAACAAATATATAATTAACACACCAAAATTTAATTTGATTTAACAGTATAATATATAATTAAATTAAAACATCAATGAAATAAAATTTCTAAAATCTAACAAAATTAATTTATAAAAATAACTAAAAATCCTAAGATCCTACTAAAATAAAAAACAAATAACTCTTAAGATATTAGAATTATCAACTAACTTGAAACCTTATCTAATATTTGATAGGATTTAGGCAAAAATATTATACCTAAAAAATAGGCTTAGACAGAAAAAAAAAAAGAAAAAGAAAAAGAAAAAAAAGTCATGTTTAAAATACTAATCAAGTTCAAGCTCTCACATTTAAGATTCGAGTCCAACTCGACTAATTTTCTAACTATATAATTTATTAACATAAAGATTAAATCAATAATGATAAATAACAATACTTTTTTTGGAATAATAATATAACTTTATAATGTAAACATAAAAAAAAAATGGTCTATGTTTGAAATTTTTATATAATAAAAATTATTAAATTTATTTATTTTTATTTACTTTCATTTCATATAAGTGTAGCATCACGATTTCTAGTTATTATTTTTTGATACAATGCCTAGAATTACTCATATCCCCTTCTCAACCATTAAATAAGAGGAAAGTACACTTCAACGCACTCAAACTCATATTCTCTTATACTGGCAACAACTCATATTATTATTTTTTGTTTAAAAAATATAAAAGAATAATATAAATAAGCTTAAAACTAGCTTAAATTAATTATGAGCAAAGCTATGATATAATTTGAAACATATATTCCAAGTAAAATCTAATTTAAATAAATATAAAATATATTAACAAACTCAACTTATAAACATATCTAATTCAGTGATAGAACAACATACATTAACATCAAAGTCTGGGATAATATTAGGTTAGGAGACAACCCCTCAGTTATATGTTAAAGGTGGAAAATGACTGGGACCATGTTTTTTTCTACTTAGAAAGCGATTTCTTCTCCATGAGACATTCGGTCACTCTCATTATCTATTTTGGCCTCTTTTTTTCTAATTTAATAAAATAAAATATTATGAAATAATAACTTATTTAATTGTTAATAATAGTTTTTTAACATTATTTTGACAATAACATGAACTTTCAAGCCGACTAAAATTTTGACCTAAGAGAAGAGTAAAAAAGGGAAATAGGGGTTGGTGGGTTAGTGGGATTTGTTTAAATTTTGGTTCTCACTAATCCAAAAAGGAAGAAATAAAGGTTGAAAAAAGCAGTAATTTAGCTGGTTGACTCAAAAGATTCCTTTTTCTCCCCCAGTGTCTTTTAACTTTATTTAATTAATTTTTTGGTTAATTCTTCCCCTCAATCCCTATACTTCTCATACATTTTAAATTTAGTCTCTCTAATTTTAATTTCAATGTTACCTATGATTTTAGGTGTTTATTTTTTAATTCATTAAATCATTTAAACTAATATTATTCAACCTAATTAAAATATGTTAACTATTTTTATTATTAAAAATGTTATAACAATAAAAAAAGACTTATGAATGAAAGTAATAATGAAATTCTTTTTTTTTTTTTTGGTGCTTCTAGCTGTTTATTTTTTTTTATCAGTAAGAGTGTAACTCAAAATTGAATACTTTAAATAATACAAAAAAAGTTAGATTAATATGAATACAAATTGTTTAATAAATATTTTTAATATTCATATTTTAATAAAATGTAATCACTTTATTTTTTTTTCATTATTTTTAAGGATATATAGTAGCAAACATATACATTTATATATTACTTATTAATATGCAAACTTAAGCTATTATGAGATAGAAAATGATATATAAATAATTTTAAATATATATTAAAAATTAAAATAATATCCACATACATAAACACACTACCACACAGGTGTTTTGCAAGTCACCACTCAGATTCCTAGCCTACTCATATATTAATATACCATAAAGAATTTCGTCTTTTCATGTTGAAAAAACAAAGTTGCTGATTCTGTGTCTTTTTATGAACATCTCACCTGTTCTGTAATGATTTTTAAGCTAATTCCAAAAAGTCTGCAAATTTGTATTTGAGGAGCGATAGAGTTGTTGTAAAGCCAAATTTTTGGGGTCAACAAAGTTACAAACGGCAATAAATTTATAACCTTTGAGTTTTGCCCTATGTCACATAGTTTAAAACAGGACCACTGCTCCCCATAGAATGTTGTGTTTGAAGACAATTTGATACATACATGTTTACCAAAATTTTTCTGTAAGAATATAATTTCTTTAGCGGCTAATCAAAGTGCTTTATTATAGTAATATCAACCGCATATTTAATTTCATTTGTTCTGACCATGCCCACGGCCTTGACTCTTTCATCTTTAGTCCCTTTAAGATTGCAAAATTTACAGTTTAATCACAACTAGAAAAGAATTCTACAAGGTCCATCTTTATGAATGATTTGATGAAAGATGCAACAATAAAGGGACAGTTGCATGTTATATAAATATTATTATACTGGGTTTTTTTTTTCATATTTCAGTTGAGCCATCTTTTCTTTTGCCCCACTGATAAAAATAATAATGGAACCTGCAATTTCAAGAAATTAAGGCTTTTAAATGCTAAAAGAAAACACATTAGATAAAAAAGGACTTTTAATCATGTGTCAAATGGCTCTTTCTTTGCATTTATTTATTGATTTATATTAAGGTGTGGGAGGTTGAGACATTTAAATAATTGCTTGTTTCAAACACAGCATGTGAGTTATGATTAAAATTTATTAGCAAAAACAACCCGTCTTTGTCTCTCATAATTTTGGACAACCACACTTGCAATCACAACACAACCATTGCATTTGTTATGAAGAAGATAAATACACTGATTTCTCATATTTGAGTTTACCTTGGACCATATTATTGTAATTTAATAGTTTTTTTTTATTTAAATCATTATAAATATTGATATAATAGACAAGCAAAGTAAAAATAATTGAAGTAGCATCTCAACCTAAATATATATAAATATACTAGTAAATAAAGGAGTTTTTTTAAAATGGAGCACCTAAATTGAATTGTTGCGATTGAACTAGGTTGAAATGATATATACCAAGATCTTTTAGATCCTTTTGAATGAACTGTTTGTTTATTTATGGTTAATGTAAAAACAGTGGTGGAGTGAAATTAAGTAATGTAATGATATTGTAACATAAGCAAAAAAACAAAACAAAACGCGTCGCATTAAAAATAAACACCCATTCAAAAAGCCTTTTAACTATTTCTTTTACAATCAATGCAGATACAATTTATTAATGCATTGTTCATAAAACATAAAGAAAGAAATATGGGTTAAAAAGCAATTTTGACTGCCTTTCTTAATGGTAGGTCATTCAAATTAATCATTTGGGAGGTTACATAAGTAGCATACTTTATGAATTTATGAGAGATGTTGGATGAATTTGAAAAATATTGAAAATTCGATGCTTAAATTAATAAATTATTCAAATAGTAAGCTTGTCCGGAAATAGCATCTATCTACTTTTTTTTTTTTTTTTTGTTTTTAATTGGGTTCAGCACTATAATTGGTCATAATTTATTTAAGTCGACCTTTCTAATACATTATTAATGCATGAAGTCATTAAATGGGATTAATTTGCAATATTATGTCATTTATTCTCAAGTTGTAGGAGAAAAAGGACATTGCTGCCTTTGGGTTTGCCTAAATGCCTTTACAAATTATTTTATAATTAATTGATTGTTTTTTTAGGGAGGGTTAATATTTTTTTAATAATTGATTGTGATTTAATAGTTTTTGTAAGTGGAGTTTAGGTTCGAGTCGCGTTAATGGTGTTATTTTTAGGATTTTGTTCTATTTTTATAATTCATAAAAAAAAAATTTAGTAAACTATATCCATGGTAACTTAATTATAAAAAAAAAATTATATTCCGGTCACCCAATTATGTAAAGTTATAATTTGATCACTCAAATATTTAAATTTGATTATTTAAGTCACCCGTCCATTAACTTGTTAACAAACGTTAACGTGGGTCGTCAATTTACCATTCCTTAATATATTTGGGCAAGTTACACTGCTAATCACCCAACTATTAGCCAATTATCTTTTTGGTCATTGATGTATAAAAACTTGCAAAATAATCACTAACAAGCTGATGACATAACACATTAAGTTATAGGTTTAATAATTAATTTTGTTTTTTGCTAGATGGATCATCTAATTTATGTCATATCTTTGTAGTTTTTCATTATGCTATTATTACTATCATGCTTACAACATTTGAAAACTTACCTAGATGGAGAAGAATGCCTTTTAATGAGAAAGGTATAATGATAGAATGTGTTGAATCACGTTAGAGAAATTATTTGATGAATTAGCTTAGAAGCTTGTTATTTTCACAAGTGTTAGAAGAAAGGAAAAGAATAATTTATGCTATATATGCCTATTTTGATGATATTTATTTATCTCTAATGAATTTTTACAATTTATGTTTGTTTATTAATCAAGTGATTTTTTATTATTATTTATTTATCATATTGCTAAATTAATAATGCAAATCACATCAAAAGGAAAACGATGATGCCAATGGTTTAGGTTTAGATTATGAAATGATATTTGCAAACAATTCTCAAGCATGGATAAATTGTGAATTGTAGCAGTTAATAGAAAAATACCCTTTTTTTTTTGAAATTCTATGAATATTTTAATTTTCAAGGATTTTTCATATAATTATTGTTTTAGGAAAAAGAATTATGAAATTTCATATATTTTAAGAATTTTTTAAATATGATTTGATTTTTTTGTTAAAAAATCTAGAAGCATTAAAATGATATTTTAATTATAGTCTAGGGACCAAATTAATTATTAAACTTATGAATTAATGTGTCACATCATTAGTGCATTATTGCGATAACATCCGAGTGATTAAAATGTTTCAAATTGATAATATTAGTGATCGTTTTGTAATTTTTTATAATCAAGTGATCAAAATAAAAAATTACTAATAATTAGGTGATTAAATTTGAGGAACACTGACTTAATGGCCATGTTGATGTTCTTTGGAAAGTTATTTAAACAATCAAAATCGAATAATTAAATGATCAAATTATAACTTCTGATAATTGGTGGATCAAAGTGTAAATTTTAGAATAATGAAGTGACCATGGCTACAATTTACCCTAAAATGTTAAGAGTTCCGACATAGGACGCTGTGTCACGTCCTTTCCGGTTATTTACAGTTTAAACTTCAACCAGATCCTAAATACATCCAATAAAATAAAAACTCACAAAGAAAACCACCATTCTCATCACCACGCGTTTTATGTTATGATGATGATGATGATGATGATGATGATTTGAAGTTCGCAAGCAATGTTTTAGACCCCAAAATGAAGAAAGTCTGACAGACATAAAACCCATAGTATCTTTTTTTAATTTAAACTTTTCTCACTTATCATTTGCCTTGTTTCTTGGCCGGCTAAAGCCACACCCACACCCCCTTCCCATCTCCCAATCACTTGCCTTTTGTTTCCCTCTCCTTGTTTTACCCTTTTTCACTTTGACCCACCTTTTATTTCCCATTATAAAATATCATATATAGAAAGAGAGGGGTATTCCATATGCCCCCCCGCTGCTTGGTTGTTTTCCTGTCGTGATCTGTGCATGCTTTTTTTCTGAAACATTAAATACATTTCTCTATTTATTCTCCTTTCTTTTCGACTGACGATAACTTGGGTATTTTTTTTAAACTGTGTTTTGCATTGTTGTTTTTATAATGCTTCTTTTTTAAGAGTTTAGTAGTAAATTAGTAATATATATGGTCCATGGAAATGGAGTTGCGGCTTTTGTTGGAGGAAGACAAGGCACTTGGAGTTTTATTTTCTTAGCTGTAAAGTTCCACTGTTGCCCACACGTCCCCCATTTAGCCTTTGCCCCCTTGGCTCTTCTCTCTGCTTCTTTTTTAATGTTTAAGAAGAATTATACTGATTTACTTTTGATTTTAAAATTTTGATATTTGGGTTTTTTGTTTTCCCTTTTGTGGGGGGAAGGCATTTATTATAAGATCCCAATTCAAAGTTGGGCGTGTTTCCCTTTCTCTCTCAGTCATGGCACCTGCCAAGGTTTCTGGGTTTTACAAACATGGAAATGACTGGTAAGCTCCAACACTTAAAACTCTGCTACACTTGTATCTCTCTAATCCATATCGTAATTGAAGTATGTTGACAGTTCTTTGCTCTATTTTCCTTTCTGGGTTGTCTTCTTTTTGTTCAATTTTGAGACTAAATTGGAAATATGACTGCCTTTGTCTTTTCCCCTCCAATTTCGTTATTGAATAATATATATAAGCTCTGTATCTTTTGATCGAATTATGCTTTTCTTTTTCCCTTTGTTTTGGATTCATAGAAGAGAGACAACAGGTTGGGGCTATCTAATGGAGTTAAAGAATTATGCTCATAGTGTAGTTTCTATTGGTTTTGCAGGTTTTTTAATGCGGGGTTGCCAAGTGATTTAACCATTATAGTGGATGGTGTGAACTTCCATCTTCATAAGGTAAGTCAATTTTCAGTTTCCACTCTCATCTGAGGTGTTTTTTGGTGTTTGGTCTTGAGACTATTTTTCTTACCTTGATATTTGAATTGCAATGATCAACATAATGTATAAATTTGTTGTTAACTGATTATTGATTCCTGGACTTTTTGGTGAAAAGATTATAATTTTTCTATAGTTTCTATGATCATGTAGAGGCATTTTATTGTTGTTTTCGTCCTTTGAATAATTGAACTACATGATAGTTAAAGACTGTATGCAGATAGAGGAGTTTAGATTTCTATTGAATGAAAAACAAGAAACAGATAGACTGTGTAAACTAGAATTGAATGTAGGTGAACACTTTATCAGATGATTTAACCCTGCAGTTTAGGCAACTTCCTTAAATTGTAAATAGTGTAATGTGGCTTCATCATGTTACTGATTAACCATGTTATGCTTTATGATCATGTATGACTGCAGTTTCCTCTCATGTCGAAATGTGGGAAGATCGCTTCCATCTTTGAAGAGCTAAAGAGTACCCACGATAAGATTTTTACCACAAAGCTTGAAGAATTCCCTGGTGGCCCAGACGCTTTTTTGTTTGCAGCAAAATTTTGCTATGGCATTCGAGTGGAATTTACAGCAAGAAATATAATAATGGTCTACTGTGCCGCTGACTTCCTTGAGATGACGGATGAGTATGGGGAAGATAATTTACTTTTGAAGTCTGAGAACTTCCTCCACAAAAATGTACTTCGCAAGTGGAAGGATTGTATATTGGCTTTACAAAGTTGCGAGTCATGCATGCCGAGGGCAGAAAAGCTCCACATATTAAAGAAATGTTTGAATGCTGTATCCATGATGGTTTGTACGGATCCTAGTTTGTTTGGTTGGCCTATGATGATGTACGGTAGCCTACAGAGCCCTGGTGGAAGCATTCTATGGAATGGAATAAACACTGGGGCGAGAATAAGAAGTGCAGAATCTGATTGGTGGTTCGAAGACATCTCATATTTCAGTGTAGGTTTATTTGAAAGACTCATTAAAACAATGGAAGAAAGGGGTATAAGATGTGAACTTCTAGCAGGTGCAATAATGTACTATGCAAGAAAGTATCTACCAGGTCTGGGCCGATGGCAGAGCACGCAGGGTGGCAAAGCCAGGACAGTTGCAAGTTTTAGCCTGACTCCTGCCACTGTTGATCAGAAAGTTTTATTGGAAAGCATTGAAACGCTTCTTCCAAAAAAGAAGGGCAAGTCCTTCTGCCGGTTTTTACTTGGACTTCTTCGTGTTGCATCGATATTAGGTGTCAATCAAACATGCCAGGATTCTTTGGAGAGGAGAATTGGAATGCAACTGGAACTGGCTAGCCTCGATGGTCTTTTGATTCCTTCATACTCAGATTCTGATACCCTATATAATACTGATTGTGTTGAACGGATCGTCCGTCATTTTGTGTCCTTGGAATCGGGGTTAACATTATTTTCACCACCATCATTAGACCTAGAGTCATCACCATCATCTGAACCCTTAAGAAAAGTTGCCAGGTTAATGGATAGTTATCTTGCAGAAGTTGCTTCTGATGTAAATTTGAAACCCGGAACGTTACGTACTCTTGCAGAGGTCCTTCCAGAATCTTCAAGACCTTTGCATGATGGGCTATACAGAGCACTGGACATTTATTTCAAGGTTTAAATCTACTAAACCTACTTTTATTTAGATGGAGTATATTGGTTTCAAGGTTTGTAATTATTACTACCGTTTTGCAGGCACATCCTTGGCTTTCTGATGGAGAGAAGGAAGAACTTTGCAATATCATCGACTACCAGAAACTTTCCGTTGATGCTTGTGCCCATGCTTCCCAAAATGAAAGACTGCCACTCAGAGTCATTCTGCAAGTCTTGTTCTTTGAGCAGATGCATTTAAGAATGGCTTTAGCTGGCTGTCTCAATGTCTTGGAAGCTGAAAGTGCCCCTACAGGTCAAGGGGAGATAGCTGGTAATGCGACAGCCGGCCAGATCGTGCAAAGAGATGGATGGGTGACAGTTGTACGTGAAAACCGAGTTTTAAAGGTGGATATGGAAAAAATGAGGTCTAGAGTAGGAGAGCTTGAAGAGGAATTCGGTAAAATAAAGCAAGAGATGAAAAGGGTGACAAAATCACATAGCTCACTCAGTTCACCCCGTGTAGTTGCCCGGAAATTCGGATGCAAGCTCCTTGCGAAATCCTCAGATGCTCAAACAGATGTTGCTGGAAGCACGGGACCAACTCCAAGACCATCAGTCGAGCAGGCTTGTTCTTCCCGTAATTCCAGGCATCGGAAAAGTTTCTCCCTGTTTTGATAGTTAACACACGTGGAAACTAACATCAATGTTTCGACATAGAAACAGTGGTCCAAAGAAACAAAAAAGAAAAGAAAAGAAAAGAAAGATTGTGTTTTGTTGTTGTATAGGAAATATAGTTTTTGTGAAAAGAAAAAGAGATTCATATCACCTACAGTTTTGGTGTCACACATTTTTCTAATTATGAAATCTTTACCATTCATGATTTTGGGCATATAAATTTCATGAATGGTTAAGATCTCATGTGAAGTAGTAGGAGTGTAGGAAAGAAGATTGTTGGTGACATGAACCTTAAGCATCACTTGTTGAAATAAATGTTAATAGAGAGAGAATAGGGTTGGTGGAACCATATTTGTTTCTGGTTGCAGAGGGTATCCATCATATCGTTGTTTGTAATCTTCATCTTTGCTTATGTTTGGATTTACTTACACACTACACTTCTGTAAATCAAGTTGTAAGTTTGTTTAAACATTTATTATTAAATAAATGTCAAGTTATTGTTGTCCTAAACTTCGCATCATTTGATTTCTATGTCCATGTTTGTTGAAGATATTACTCTTTATGTTAAATGTCAAATTGATTTAGTTTTTCTATACTTTTAAAAATTGTTAGTTTCTACTCCTACAATCAATTGTTGCTTTGGCCGAGTGGTTAAGGCGTGTGCCTGCTAAGTACGTGGGTTTCACCCGCGAGAGTTCGAATCTCTCAGGCGACGTTTTAGTTTTTGCTAATATTTGTTTGCTTGTTGAATTTGAAGGAAATTGTTTGGGTGGAGTTTTTTTTGGGTGTTTATGGGTTTTTTTTTATATAAAAGTATAGTAAAATATTTAAAAGATATATTTTAAAAAATAAAATATATGATAATATTTTAAGATTATTTGTAAAATAAAAAAAAAATTATCAATATATTAAATACTAATATTTCAACCTATTGGTGTAAAATTATTTTTATATTTAAAAATCAAATTATTATATTTATATTTATATTTATACTACTCTTTAAATGTCTCATTTAATTGGTGGTACCCATAAATTAAGCTTGAATTTATTTGAGAAATGACTAAAAAATAATAATTTTTACAAATTTTATTATTATGAGGATGTTTATAAAGTTTCCATATTTTATGTAAAATTAATAGAAATCCAAAATAAGATTTGAATTTAACAATATAATTTTTAAACTTTTAATTTTACTATTTCAATTAAAATTATTTACATAAATTTTTATTAAATATATTTTTTACTTTTTTTTTTTTGGTCCATGAGTATGCCTTCATCTAATGCTTGTTAAATGTTTCAAAGAAAATTAAGCCTAAAAAAAATATGGGTAAAGATTTTTCAATTTTTAGGTAAATTATACCCATGGTTACATTAATGGTTCGAAATATGAATATCTATATGAAGTCACTCATTTTTTTTAATTTGCTAACGATGTCAACGTAAGTTGTTAATTAACTATTTCTCAAATATTCTTTGGTAAGTTATATAGTAAATCACTCAATTATTAATAATTTTTTGTTTTGATTACTCAATTATGAAAAATTAAAAAATGATACTAGTGAACTAATGACATAATAAACTAACTCATACGCTTAATAATTAATTTGTTCCCTAAACTATAATTAAAAAAATTAATTTTAGAATTTTTTTAATGACAAATCCAAAAAAATCTAAAATTATTAGAAAATTTTAAAATAGCTTGAAGTTTTATAATTTGTTTTTCTAAAATTATGAAAAAGAATCTTTAAAATTATAATTAAGAAAAAAATATTAAAAATTTAAAAAATTCATAAAATTCTAAAAAGTTCTAAAATTTAAAAAAAAAAAAAAAACTAAAATTCAATTGTTCGACTGTAAGACTCTCCTGTGCATGATCTTTTCCTTTGCTTCACTAGACGACAAAGCAAGCAAATCTAGGTTCGTTCTTTTTGCTATCTTTTTTGTTGAGGGTGCTCATTCCGAAAGCAAGTTAAAGATGGTGAACATGATAAGGCCATCGTTTCTATCTTTCGCTTGATGGATTATCTAATTTATGTTATATCTTTGTTATTATTACTATCATGTTAAGAATGTTTGAGAACACACTTATTCTGAGAAGAATGCCATTGAAAGAGGAAGACACAATGTTAGAATGTCTTGAATCATGCTAAGGAAACTTTTTGGATAATTGACTCAAACGCGCTTGTTATCTTCACAAGTATTAAGAGAAAGGAGGGAAAATGAAAAAAATATTATGCTATATATGTTTATTTTGATGATATTTATTTATTGATAATTATTTTTAAAAACTTGTGTTTGTTTATTAATTAAGTGATTTCATATGATTCATTTATCACATATAAATTGGTAGTAAAGTATCAAATATGTGTTTTTGCTAAATTAATCATGTAAAGCACATAGCTAACAACCTCTGACCAGTTTTATTATTATTATATATTTTGTTGAAAATTTAGGTAATTTTAAAGAGTTGTTAATTTTTTTTTAGATTTTTTGGGATTTGTTTTGGATTTTCCATTAAGAATATTTAAATATATCAAATTATTATTTTAGTTATAGTTTAGGTAAAGTGTCGTAGTAGTCCTTATAGTATGCATTGGATTGCATTTTAGTCCTTTTATTGAAAATTCAACAAACTAGTGTGATGGGACTAGACTTTCAGTCTCGCAATTCATGTAGCCTTAGGCGATTTCTTTGACTCAAGTATGCCTAAGTCAATCTAACTCCCACAAAGTGAGGATTCTCGCAGAATTTCTCCAAAGCACCAATTTATATAGCAGAAGCAACTGAAGCCAAAAGAATGCTCAAAAGAACAAAATAGCCATAGAAAAATAATGCATGAAAGGTGTTTGAGTAAATGCTCTCAAAGAATAACACTACTCAAGGAATTCGGTATACAATGGGTGATTTACAACTAAGGGGGAGGCTCTCTATTTCTAGTTGAGCTCCCTCAAATCCAATGGTTTAGCTAAATTTACATCGACGGATGAGATTAAGCCTATCCCTACAATTAAGAGATTTAAAAGATTTACACAATCAAATCAAATCTAATCTTACTATCATGATGCTAGAATTTTAGTCTCATAATCTTTGCTGTAATACCCCTACCCATATTCATTGCCGGAATAGGGTACGAAGTATTACCGGAGTTTACGAATTAAATCTTTTTTTTTTAATATTTAACTCAATATAACCCCTTTATAGATATCTAACCTTCCCTGAAATTTTAAACCAAAAACAATCCACATCAACCAATCCAATTCAACATATTTTCAAGATAATTTCATGCATATTTATAAAATAACATCATCACATGCCCAAAACTAGGTTTGTTAACCATACCAATGGCTAACTCTACATTCATTTCACAGAATCATTTACTTTATTAGCTTATACATGCCATTGATTTTCAAAATAAAGTTTCTTTATATACCAAAATCCTGAGGTTAATAGTGTGATGTGTCTCCGACCAAATCCGACCTTGAGCTCTTAACACTACAAAAGCAGGGAAAATGAAAGCAGGGTAAGCACTTTGTGCTTAGTAAGCTCATGTAACAAGAATTATACGTACCTAATATTTTCAATACAATACAATAAACATTCCTATATCCATTCAATGCATTATTACCCTAACATGCACAAACTCAACATTCAAGTTAGTACAATAATTTGCATGTACCAATAATATATACCATGATTGATGAGCTCATTAATACCATGATTTCCATTTCCTTGTTATTTTTCCATATTTATCCCGTTGAATTTATCGGAATTTCGATGGATTTTCAGAGGTACACTTTTAGTGTACAATTTCAGGTCCGCCAATTTATATTCATGTGCGCACATTTCCATTTCAAAGAGCACACTCCCGCGAACCTCAACCTTGCAGCGGGATTACCAGTCCAGGCTAAATCCCCTACAATATAAACTCATAGAGTATTGTCGGGATTACCAGTCCAGGCTAAATCCCCTGCAATGACAATTACTCTAATGAGCTTGGATCTGAATTACCAGTCCAGGCTAAATTTAGACCCTAATTCGGATTACCCGCCCGGGCTAAATCCATTTTCCACATATTCTTCGGGAGGGCTATATCAGGATAGGATCACCCGTCCGGGCTTGATCCTTTTTACCGTCAATTCCTTTTTCAGAGATCCATCGATTTTTCCTTTCATTCAACCAGGATTTCTTCCCCTTTTTATCAAATATATCAATGTTTTATCAATTTTCATACAATGGACATTCAAATCATATTCATATAAAAAACATACATTTCAAGCATTTAAGAATATAACTCAAGTTACATGAACTTACCTTGATACTTGTTTGTGTACAAAAATCTACTAATCCTGAACTTTTTCCTTTCCTCGATCTAGCTTCGTATTTAAATCTTCTGGATCTAAATAAATAAATTTAATTATCAATTTAATACATTTCATGTTCATATGCAACATTCTCTATAATTCAACTATTATTTATAGTTCATTCAAAGCTGTCTACTTAAGTCATAGTCACTAAATTATTTTTATCTTAAGCTACAGAACTCCAAATTAGGATATGATAATTTTTCCTGAAACTAGACCCATACATCTTCTTACCATAAAATTTTCAGAATTTTTGGTTTATCCAATCAGTACAGTTTATTCTTTAAAGTCACCCCTATTCTGCTGTCTAACAGTTCTGACCCTTCTTCACTAAAAATTAATTATCTCTTCATATAGGATTCAAATGATGTTCTAGT
The DNA here is from genome assembly GCA_025698465.1 of Gossypium longicalyx. Classification (NCBI taxonomy): domain Eukaryota; kingdom Viridiplantae; phylum Streptophyta; class Magnoliopsida; order Malvales; family Malvaceae; genus Gossypium; species Gossypium longicalyx. The sequence goes on along the minus strand of CM047001.1, from coordinate 64,977,423 downwards.
TTGTTCTCTTAAAAATAGACTCATTCAGGATTCTAGAAATATAATTTAAGCCCCTAATTATTTTTATTCAATTTTTTATGATTTTTCAAAGTCAAAACAGGGGAACCCGAATTCATTCTGACCTTGTCTCACAAAATTTATTATATCTCAAAATTTACAAATACATTTCTTACACTGTTTCTTTTATGAGAAACTAGACTTAATAATCTTTAATTTTATATTTTTTTCATCTTCTAATTCAATTCCTACAGTTTATGGTGATTTTTCAAAGTTAGTCTACTGCTGTTATCCAAATTGTTTTAGTGCAAGCTGTTTATTACCATTTTTCCCCTAAACTTTTAATAAATGAGAATTTCGTCCCTACTTAATTAGCCTCTCAATTGAGATTATTTTTATAAATTAACACTTTATTATATCACCTTAAACTAGTTTACAACCTTTAGGAATTAGAGTTTCAGAAGTAGACTTTAATTCCAAACATTTTCACAATTAGGTCCTAAAAATCAATTTCCATTGAAATTACCTAATAAATCATCTCATAAACAAATTAAAGCTTTAATTTCATTCTATTTCATCATAAACTTACAGCACTCAATCATGGTGTCTTTCAATTTCATCCATGAAATCAAAAACTAATGAATTTAATAGTAGGACCTAGTTGTAAAAGTCTTAGAAACACAAAAATTACAAGAAAAAGGCAAGGATTAACTCACTTGATGCAAAAATTATGGAATACCAGCTTAGAGAACCCTCCTATGGCGTTTTTAGCTTCTGAAATTGAAGAGAAATGAAGAGAAATCTAGATATTTCCTATTTAGTCCTAACTTTATTTAGTTAATTTTGCAATATTCTAATTTTGCCCTTAATTTATCAGTTTTCCTGCTGATTTCATGCCCTTGCCGTCCAGCCCAAATAAATTTTGGGTCTAATTTCCTTTTAAATCCTCTCTCATTAGACACTTAAGCTATTTAATCATCCCATCCACTTTTACATCTTTTACAATTTAGTCCTTTTCATTTAATTAACTACCCAAACATTAAAATTTCCTAACGAAATTTTAATACCACATTACTAACATTTCATAAATATTTATAAAATTATTTTTGACTCGGTTTTATGAGATAAAGGTCTCGATACATTGTTTTTACCCAATTTCTTCAATAATTTCTTTTTCTAACTAACCACTAAACCGGTAAAATTTTTCTATCAATATTTTCATACGATTTTCCTATCATATCAATTTTCAAGAAAAAATATTGAAATAAATTTCTCTTTAAATCGGATTTGTGATTACGAAACCACTGTTCTGATAACCTTGAATTTAAGCCATTACATGTGCGACCTTAGGCGATTCATTCGACTCAAATACGCCTAAGTCAGCCTAACTCCCCCAAAGTGAGGGTTCTCGTAGAATTCCTCCAAGGCACCGATTTATATAGCGAAAACAACTCAAGTCAAATGATTGCTCAAAAGAACAAAATAGCCGTAGAAAAACAATGCATGGGAGGTGTTTAAGTAAATGCTCTCAAAGAATTCTATTACTCTAAGAATTTAGGATACAATGGATGATTTACAACTGAAGGAGAGGCTTTTTATTTATAGTTGAGCTCCCCTGAAGCCAATAGTCTAGCTAAGTTTACATCAATGAACGAGATGAAACTTATCCCTACAATTAAGGGATTTATAAAATTTACACAATCAAATCAAATCAAATCTTATTAGATTTTATTCTCTTTAATCTTCTAAGATTAGTTTCCCTATTTACCAAGGTAGCCTAATTTCCTATATTTGTCTCACTGGGCCACCAAGGCTTCAGGTAGACAGGCTTCGTCACTTGTTTTTTGAATCGAGCTAGCTCTCGTGGGTCAAGTGATCCCTATCTAATTAATAAGCCCCATGGTATGCATTTTGTGTAATGGTTATAGGCTTTGCACCTTGGCCTGTGACATTCTCCCCCACTCATTCTCTCAACGCCCTCGTTGTGCCTTCGGAATGACACTGACTTAATTCGCCTTGGAACTTTCTCATCACCTTAAATCTTTCCCGACTAGTCTCACTATCAGATAGTCTTGCCCTTTGGAACATTCACCTTGACTTTTGTCGCCTCTTAACTCAAACCGTTTCATTCATCCATACATCTCGTTTGCAAGAAGACGTCATTCTCACATGTCTACATTGTGACTTGCCTTGATCAGAATCCGCTTGATCCATACAATTGGGCTTTTGCATGCCCATGTTGAACATTGTGTTGACCTTGAGTTTTCCCAACAACTCCAGTCTGTACGCCCCTCGACTTACCCGCTTCAGAACTCTGAAAGAGTCCTTATGTTCTCTTCAAGCCAACAAGTCAGAATGTAAAACACTATCAAAGTGTTCAAAATGTACCTTACTCGAAGCATTTACTCGTCTCAACTGTCCAGTTTGCATCACCATTTTATCCCCAATGTTTGATGCACAACCCACCTTTCTCTTAGGTGGTAGCTCCAATGATAGCTCAATAGGCTTCATATCAATTTCATGCCTCACTAGCATTTCCAAAAGGACTTCCTTAGTAGTCTGATCTATCGAGTCAATATTCTTTCCATATGAAATATTTTCGACTAGTTGGATTACCGACAACACCTTGGTCCCAACCTTTATATCTCGATTCACTAGCATAACAATTTGTGACAACGGACCATCAATGATATGAATGCAATCGACAAAAGGAAAAAGAATCGCCATAATCCTGTCAAGGAAGTTTAAGCCAAGCACAAAATCATAATCATCTAACTAGATAACCTTAAATTCTTCCTTGCCTTCTATTCATCGATTTGTAGCTCCATTCATTGAGCTACTCCCACAGTTGGGGCCTCTTTGAAATTTATTGTCTTGATCTTCTTATTTGATTTCCTAATTGAGAGGCCAAGTTTGCTTGCAACTTTTTTTTTGACATAAATAAGTCTGATGCTCTCGTATCAATAAGAGAACTTCTTTTCTGGCTTGCGATGTTTATGTCCACAAACATCAACCCTACCTACTTATTACTCATTTTGCAGGCACGAGTACCATTGAATTAAGCTTCGATGCCTTCTTCTCATCGAGTTTCGCTTTCTTTCCCTCACTGATCGCGGATTAGTTGGATTGATCTAGATAGTCCCGCAACTTATGTGGCCCACAACACAAGAAACACTTCACTTGCGATGTTTATGTCCACAAACATCAACCCTACCTACTTATTACTCCTTTTACAGGCACGAGTACCATTGAATTAAGCTTCGATGCCTTCTTCTGATCGAGTTTCACTTTCTTTTCCTCACTGATCGCGGATTGGTTGGATTGCTCTGGATAGTTCTACAACTTATGTGGCCTACAACACAAGAAACACTTCACTGGCTTCTTCTTGCTCTCATTAGCCCTCTTGGCTTCGACTTTACTCGTAATCGAACTAAGCTTCATGGGCATTTCTTTCGGCTTATCGTCCCTTTTAATAGCCAAAAACACTAATTTCTTTAGAAAATTCTGTACCATATGTGGTCATTGACAAATGAAGCATTTTATCTTGTTCTCTTTGTCCTTTAGTTGTTGGGTTTTCGCTTCCTATTTTGTGGTTTCCCATTGACACTATTATCGTCGTTATGCCTCTCTTCATCTTCCTTATGGTCTCCCCTACCATTGCCCTTCCTATTGGGCTTGGAAGACTCGAACTTATCTTTCATTGGACCAAGCTCTATAAATGACTCTGCCTCAACAATGGCTACAATAAGCTTGGTGATACCTTGCCGATGCAGCTCATGTTTTGCCCACGACTTCAACCTATATTCGAACCAATAGAATGTTTCTTTTTCACTCAAATTAGAGATTTGAAGTATCAGCTCACTGAACGTCCGAACATACTCTTGAACAATATTTTATTGAGTAAGACGGTGCAACTTGGCCCGAGCCTCTTTCTTTGCATACTGTAGGTAAAATTGTTTCTTCAACTTTATTTAGAACTACTCTTAAGTCTCAATCGTGTTCCCACCACGCTTCTCATCCGTGGACCTACGATACCACCACAAGAGAGTAACATTAGTAAAATAAATTGATGTAGTGTTTACCTTAATGACATCATCCTCGATGCTCATTGCTCGAAAGTATTGTTCCATCTTCCACAAGAAGTTGTCCATTTTCCTTACGGACCTTACACCCTTGAACTTCTCTAGTTTGGGAACATCTATTGCTTGTTGCTTCGGCTTTAAAGCCAATATCCCATTACTCAAAGCAGCCTTACAAATTGTAAACTCCCTTTTAAGCTTCGTGATCTCCTCTTTCAAGTTTGACACCATAGCCTCAAGAGTATCATCCCTCCCCGTCAGCTTATTTGTAATGGAATTGGGCACCTTTTTCATCTTTCCACATAGAACCAAGAAACTCCAACACAAAATCTTTGAACTGCTCCTCCATTGAGTCAAACTCACCTGTGCGTCCCTTGACCAACTCGAATGTCACCCTCATGTCCCCCACAAACTCCTCGAGATTGACCACTCATCCTTCTAGAGTTGACAACATGTCCTTCGAACAACTTACTTTTTTTTTGCCTTCTCATAGATCTCTATTGCCTCATTCTAATCGACAACTTCTTTCGACATCTCAAACGATGCCTTCACAACCTTAGCCCTGATACCAACTGTTACGAGGCTAGAACTTTAGTCTCTCTATCCATGCAGCCTTAGGCGATTCCTTCGACTCAAATATGCCTAAGTCACCCTAACTCCCACAAAATGAATATTCCAGCATAATTCTTCCAAGTCACCAATTTATATAGCGGAAGTAACTCGAGTCAAAAGATTACTTAAAAGAACAAAATATCCACAAAAAAGTAATGCACGAGAGGTGTTTGAGTAAATGCTATCAAAGAATTCTATTACTTTAAAAATTTAGGATACAATGTATGATTTACAACCGAGGGGAGGCTCTCTATTTATAGTTGTGCTCCCCTAAATCCAACGATCTAGCTAAATTTACATTGGCAGACGAGATGAAGCCTATCCCTACTATTAAAGGATTTACAAGATTTACACAATCAAATCAAATTTAATCTTATTAAATTTTATTCTCCTTTATTTTCTATGATTAGTTTCCCTATTTACCAAGGTAACCTAGTTTCCCATGTTTGTCTCACTTGGCCACGAATGCTTCAAGTAGACCAGCTTCATCACTTGTTCTTCGAATCGGGCCAACTCTCGTGGGTCAAATGATCCTCATCTAATCGATAGACCCCTATGAGACGCATTATGTGCAATGGTCACTAGCTTTGCACCTTGGCCTGTGACACTAGTCTCTACACGTTGGATGAATGAGCAAAATAGTTTATATGTTAAATATGTGTTGCTAAATGCTTATTTTAGAGTTTTATATAAAGCATAATAATAAATTTAACCCTCGATATTTACACATTTATTCAAATTAGCTGATATTCTTTTATTTGGAATAAATTGATCCTGAACCTTTTATTGTTGATGTCACATTATTTTGTTATATATGTCAAGTCAATAAATAATTTAATTTTTTTTGAAATTTCAAATTTTCAAAAATTATGATTTCAAAAATTTTGAAAAAGAGTATTCAAAAATTTAAAAATAAAACCTAAAAATAAAATAAATTACAAAAATTACAAAAGTTGAAACAATAATACAAGAAAAGTTAAATTTATTAAGGGTAAACTACACATGTAGTCACCCAACTCTTGGTAAGTTTCTTTTTTGGTCACCCAACTATAAAAAGTTACAAAATAATCACCCAACTTTTTAATTTTTTCTTTTTTTTTTTGGTCATAAGTGATGGAAAGATGACGTGGTAGCTTTTAAAATTGACATAATAACCCTTAAAATTTATAGATTGTGTTAGTTTAGTATTGATTCTAAAAAAATTTAACCCTCAACATTTACACATTGTGCAACTTGGTCTCTTTTTTTTTTTTTTCAATTTTACTTTTTTATGACCTTTTGACCTAGAAAGCTAAAAAAAAAAATCTATAAATTAAGTTTGATCGAAAATATACCAAAAATGAAAACACTCAAGATAATATTTTTCATCTTTTCTCATTCTTTTAAAATCAACCCTCAATGTCACAAATAAAAGTAAAATTGCAAAAAATGACCAAATTGCACAATGTGTAAATGTTGAAGGTTAATAAAATTGCAAAAAATGACCAAATTGCACAATGTGTAAATGTTGAGGGTTAATTTTTTTTGAATCAAGACTAAATTGATACAATAAATAAATGTTGAGGGTTACAGTTGCTATTATGTCAAATTTGAAAGTTGTCAAGTTATCTTTCTGTTAGTAATTTCATGGTTGGTGACCAAAAAAAGAAAAAAAATTCAAATAACTAGGTGACCAGAAATAAAAAAATTGAATAATTGAGTGACCATTTTATAAATTTTCATAATTGAGTGATAAAAAAATATAATAGAAATTAGATAACTACTAATGCAATTTATTTTTTAAATACAGGACAAGTTGGCACCCCCCAATGTTGGTTTTATCATTCCATTTTCTTACCCTTGCCACTAGGAGTGAGCAAAATTCGATTGGATTCAGAAAAAACTCGATATAAATTTTAAATTTTGAATTAAATGGTTCGAGTTATTTGAGTTAATCAAGTTATTTGGATCAACTTGAATAAAAAATTAAGTTTTTCAGTTTAACTTGAATATAAATTACACAATTCGAGTTATCCAAAAATCCAAATAAGAAAAGATAAAACTACACCATTTTGATAAATATTTACTTTTTTAAAAGTTAAAATTTAAATTTATTAAGTTAAAAGACAAAATTACGTCATTTTGATAAATGTTTACCCATTAAGTTAAAAAGCAAAATAATTATATTGTTTATATAGTTAAATAATCTTGTACTTTGTCTACTAGTTAAATAATCAGTCCATGTAAACGCAACATTGAGTATAAATAATAGGATTCATTAACTCGACTTGACTCGAAATTTTTTAATTCTATTTAATTTGATTTGAAAAAAATTCAAATTGAATTCGATTGATAAAATAAAATTCGTCAACTCAACTGAACTTGACTCAATCAAATATTCACTCCTAATGCCACTGTAAACAAGATGAAAGAGTGTTTCTCTCTAGATGTGCAGAAAAATCCAAATCTAATAGGCACATCCAATCGCATCAATGTTCGCCACCTTAATCAACTTAAAAATCTCTCTTTCATTTTAAAAGAAATTTTCAAATGAAATTTATCTACTTCAAGATAAAGGCAAAAGGAAATCATGATCATAATGCAATCCGGGGTATAGTACAAGGACTATCATAATAATTTTACTTATAGTTCAAGAATTAATTTAGCTGTTAAGTCTAAAAATTAATGTGCCACATCAATGATTCATTACGAAGTTAATAAATAAGTGACCAAAATATTACAAGTTTATAACAATAGTGATTATTTTTTAACTTTTTCATAATTGAACGATAAAATTTTTTTTTACTGAAGAATAATGTTGAGGTGTATTAACAAGTTAATGGAGAAGTGCCTTAAACCATCAACTTTGAATAATTAAATGTTTAAATTATAATAATTATAATTAAATGACGAAAGTGTATATTTACTAATAATGGAGTTAACTTATCTTCCTTTGAAAATTTTAATTTCTTTTTTGTTTCCATATGTCAAAACATGCTTTCAATTGATTTTGTGTCAGCTTTGTTGTTCATGTTGAAGGTTGTTTTCTTCCTTCATTAATGCTTGGTCCTACCAACTTTTTTAAAAAAAAAAATATCTTTTAAAAGTAAACCCAAAAGATAAAAAGGAAAAGGTTATTTTTAGGCAAGCATTTCAAAATGGGTTGAAATGGAAGCACAAAGTTGCACATTTTCTTCCATCCATTTGAATCAATTGGTTGAATTCAACTTAATTAATGCGAATATCCCATCTCTTCATTTCAACAAAAGGAAATATATATTGTTGGATAAATTAAAATATAAAAAAATTAATATGTTTGTTGAGGGATTAATTTTTTTGAGAAAAGTCTTCAAAATATCATCTATTGAATAGTCGATTGAGTCCCAACAATGTTAAAATATATCTCCCAATAGGGGTTTTGCCCTCATACTCTGTCGAGGGCTAACATGCCTTAAGAGGTTGCCTAAAGAGGCTTGATTTACAAAGCCGAGAACACCTCAATTGGTGGAGATATGACTTGCAAGGCTCAAAGGAAACATGTTAATATAACACATATACTTGCAAGTATTGTCCCTCGGTGGGGGTTTACAATGTTGCTTGAAGAGGCCTAGTTAGGGGTGTTCAAACTTTGGTTAAAACCGAATTAACTAACTGAACCGATCTAATTTGGTTAATCGATTGGTGGTCAAACTTAGTTCGATCAGAGATCGGTTAATGGTTTATTGGAATTTCAGTTATCAATTAATTCCATTTGAAATCAGGTAATTAATCGAATTAAATAATTAATATTATGTGTTAATTATGTGTTAATTTCAAGACTTATATAGTGTTTTAAGACATAAAATTTTGATTAATTCTATTAACTTTCAAGATAAAAACATATATTTCGGTTAATTTCAATGTGTTTTTTTATATGTTTTATACTTGTTTTAACCAAAAGATAAAAATATATAAATTTCGGTTAATTCAGTTAACCGATTGAATTAACCAAAATATTTTGGTTTGATAACGGTTAAAGGATTATACAGTTCGGTTAATTTGGTTAATGCTAGTTCAGTTCAGTTATTAATCGAACCGACCGTTTGAACACCCTAAGCCAAGTTCATAAACTGAAAGCACCTTAATTGGTAGAGATGCGACTTTTAAGGCTCAAGAGAAATGTGTCAATATAGTGCAGAACAACAATTATGGAAGTCACTTGTGTGCATGGAGGCTAAAACTGCCAAACCTAAGGCATATAAATAATATACTTGCAATTATAGGACCACTTGAGTTAAATCTTCATGCAACCTCTCAAGGAACTTTGACTCTCGACAGAATACGAGGGATAAAACCTTACCACAAGGACAATACTTTAACATTGTTGAGTGTTTGATTAGCTGCTTAATGGACGATAAATTAAAATTTTCTTTTCTTTATTTAAAAAAAAAAAACTTAAATAAGCATCTACTCTTTTATTTTCATCCTTGAAAGTATTAATTTTAACTACCAGTAAAAATACTTGTAAATATTCAAATTCCTCGGTTGCAAACAACATTTTGAAATATTAAACTAATAATATTCGTCTATTTATTTATATATATGTATTATTATATTATTTTAAAGATATTTTCATATTAATATCTATCCTATTCTTATTTCACTTTACGACTCCAAAATTTTGAAGTAGAATAAAAATGAAACTACCATTTGGGATCTCAATTTCTGATTATGGCCCAAAAAGTAAAACATATAATGAAACAATTGTAAAATACATTGAGATTGAAAAAAAAATAACAAAATATTATTTTATATACAATATTGAGGTGAAGATAGGAATGCCAAACTTTTAACTTATGCTATTTAATAAGAAATTTAACAATCACTCCATATAAATTAAGATAAATGTAAATTGAATATATTTGATTTTTGTGAATAAAATATCTTATTAATTAAAAAATAAATATAAGGTTTATTTGAAATGAATGTACTGATTTAGAGATATTTTAAGTTTTTTTTACTTGAAAATAGTAATTTTTATTATTTATTAAATTATCTTTTTTATAAAATGTATTTTGCAAAAAAAAAAAGAAAGAATGTTTTTAAAGGTTATATGGACTTAAATTTTTGCAACCTAAGTTTTTTTGCGCCTAATGGAATCAAGGGAATGATTATTGAAATATTTAAAGTATTTCGATACCTATATGAGTGATGATTTTCCAGTAAATTACTTAAAATTTGAACTGTAACAATAAAATTTAATTTTATAATAGGTTTGGATAATATTTAAATGAAATTTGATATCTATGAATGTTGAGTTTAGTTTTAAAAATTAAAAATATCTATGTAACTGTATATTTGAATATTGAGAGGGTTATTTAAATGGAGTGAGTGTTGAGTTTTATGAGATCCTGGTTGGATAATTGATTTAGTATAGGGATTACTTCGTAAAGGTAGTAAAAGTTTATTCTTATGGATTTCTATTTACTAATGATAATAAATTATCGATTAGGGTCTAGAATGATAATTTAGCCATTTCCTGGTAGGTTAAGTGTTGGTATTATTTAGAATATTTTTAATTTTATATAATAATTAGATTATATATATACTAGGGCATACTGGATGGAGTAGGGAAAAATTCATTTTCTTTCATCTTCTCCATTATCGTCTTTCTTTTTTGTTGAGATAGGGAAATTAGCCAAGTTTGTGCTATTGCATGGTGAGCTAATTCGAGCTTGTTTTACATGGATTTTTTGTTTTTGGGATCGTTGTACTTCAATCTAGCTAACAGTTGTGTCCGTTTCTAAAATTGTTAAGGATTCATGAGATTACCATTGTTGAATGCTTGAAATTGTGGTGTTAAATGATTAGGCTAGATGAGAGGTTATAAAAAAAGGACCAGTTTGTAAAATGAAAATTTGTTAGTTTTGAATATCAAGACTTTAGTGTAAACATTTTGAAACCAATTTGAGATTTCTATAAATGTTGCTATAATAGGGCTCGACTGTATAATATGTGAGGTTTAAAGGAATTGCAAGTGACTGAATTGAATTGACTCATATGCATACTAAGCTGAGGAATGATATTTGGTTGATTGCAAATTTAATTAAATTATGTTATAGATCAAGATTTGAATCCACAGAGAGAAGATCAAAGGAAAAGGAAAGCCGTTGAGTAGATTCTACTGTAGTGTGTTACCATTCTACCAGGTAAGTTCATACAACATGAATCCATTTTAGTTTTGTTCTTTTAAGTATAAATGTGTGCATGAATTGATCATGAAGTAAATTTAGTAAGTAAGAGTTGGGTTGTTTGGATAAAAAGGACATTAAGTTGCAATAAAAAGGAGAATTATATTATGAAGTGAGTTTGTCTCGACAAACTTAATAAATGACTCAAGCATAGGGTCACATGTTATTTCCTAATGATTTCGAGATTCTAACATTTTTTGTGGACTCGAAGATACATGTGACATAGATTTAGTCTGTGCTAGTAATATGATGTCGTTTCAAATGTCTAGCTGTTGGAAAAAATCCAATTTGAAAATGATTTTCGTGTACAGCAAAAAAAATAAAATTTGAAAATTGACCCGATTTGTGATATTTATAGAAATAAACCTTAGATTGAAATCATACATGTGTTTTCGGATAAGCGGATCCTTGATGTTTTTTGGCTTTCAACCAAACAATCTTCTCTGCTATTCTCGTACAACGAATTGCTTCGAGTGTAGGCTTGAACCAATTGAATCAAAACACAAAACTATAAAAAGTTTTTTTTGGTGAAAATGAAAATTCTCTCTTCTTTAATAGAAATCAGTAGAATTGCTATTCTGGAAAAATATATTTAACAGTTAAGAATAAATTCTCTCTATTTTTTGGCAGAGTAACAATCTCTCAAAGTTGTGTTAATAACTCTATTGATGCCATCTATTTATAGGAAGAGAAAGTAGAACCCTTGTTGAATTGTAGAAGTTTATTTCAACTAGAAAAATAACTTACTACTTAAAGTAGGAGTAGGTTGGACGACATCCCAAGTATTTCTACTAGGGTTGTCGCCCCTTTATATTCTATAAGTGGATTTTGGGCCTCTCTCACATCAGGTCCAATTATGAGTACTTCCTAAAGTTTTTGACTCATTACTTTGTAATTTGATCCAACCTGATTCTGTTTTTTCTATTTTCCAAAATAAACTTCAATATTTTATATTAAATAATTTTCTTATCACAATTTTACCCTTGGTAAAATTATGACGATTTTATCCCTAGTGAAATTTTTGAGAAAATATGTTTAATATTTCACCATTCAACATGTTCACTATGATCGAATGATTTATTTCCATTTTCGGGTTTTAAAATAACTCAAAAACATAAACTCATTCTCTCGATCATTTTTAACTAATTCATCTACATTTGCAAATGAATCATTTTTCATTTTCATTTTTATTTTTATTTCCATTTGAGAAACCTAAATTCATTTTCAAATGATTCTATTTCTCCATTTTGGAGAAAACCATAATCATTCCTGAATGTTTCTCATTTCTCTATTTCTATACATTTTGTTCATTTTGATCAAAACACACAATTCATTTTTGGTTTCAACTAGCTAGATGAGAGACCAATTGGACATATGTAATTAGGGCTCAAATGATTTATAATTTACTTCTAGCTTTTTGCCTATTAATTATAAACTCATTTAGTCACGAAGTCATTCCACTATAGTATTATGACTGAGCTCTCCCTAATGACATACCCTGACGAAAGTAACTACTCACCGTTCGTCTAATGACCTTGTCATAAGTGTGCTATCCTCATAGGATATCCTTAATCTCTTTGGAATAATATCCGCTTTCCCAATATGATCATATTTTATCTCATGGTAACCATTACATCTGTCTTCATGAAAAGTCAATTACTATCAAATAATAACTAATTCATTCATTACAAAGACGAATGACCCGCGACCACGTTTGCTTTTCATCAACCATGTAATGCCAATAAGAGGATATCGTTTACCCACATCTTGATCTATGAATTCCACTATTGTAAATGACGCTACTGTAGAAGTCGTACACCCAACGCACCAAGTTTTGGTTCTTTATCTATTCGAACTCAGGCTTTTACTTACATCAAAGTGTACGAGTCACACATACATAGCCTGTCATCCACTTAGGATTTAGGTATATCACACTATGAATGTCACAAGTGTATAATCCTTAAACAGATTTAGGATCTATTCTTCTTGGGTCTTGTTCGATGTACTGCCTGTCCAGTCAGTCACATCTATGTCTCTATCTTTTGGGAGTCATCCGCTCAGATGCCCAAGGCAAAACATCTCTTCAATTAGACTTGATAGACAACATATTAGTCTTTCAATCGGTTTGCTAATTTTTGATTAGAGTAAGGACATGTTTAGGTTCGTCTACTAATATAAGTTGTCTTTTCGTATTACGATTCGACAACGAAATGCTGCTTAATATTCGTTAAATATTAAACAACCAGTGAGCAACATTTTCTTCCATTTTGCTTTGCATATAAAAACCATGTGAGGACAATATACAAATTAATATAATTCATGAATAATTTTTTTAACCGATCTGTTCAAAAAATTACAAGTGCACTTAGACGAAAATACTACAATTAGGGCACTAGATCCAACATTAGCTAAGACTGGTAACCTTACATGTATGTATAGCCCTGGCCAAACTATTATTGTATTAATAAAGGTTTAGCTCAGATGGGTAACCTGATACCTTTGTACATGATTAGCTTAGACGAGCCTCTAATGATAAGCGTACCTGTGTTTTGAGTTCTTTTACGATGTTTCATTAGGTATCATAAAACATATGAGGTATGAAAGTATTAACATACCATGTTGCATACTTGTTATTCTGTGTGATCGATAAAGTGTCCACATTTATTATTTTGAAAATGAATGAGAATGAATCAGGTATGAAAGTATTAACATACCATGTTGCGTACTTTTTATTCTATGTGATTGATAAAGTCTCTGCATTTATATGCAGAAAATGAATGAGAATGAATCAGGTATGAAAGTATTAACATACCATGTTGTGTACTTGTTATTCTATGTGATTGATAAAGTGTCCGCATTTATACTTTTGAAAATGAATGGGAATGAATCAGGTATGAAAGTGTTAACATATCATTTAGCGTACTTGATAAACAGTATGTTGATAAAGTGATTGCTCATTATGTTGAAAATGGTGTTGGTTTGTTTGGTAAACCATAAATGCATTTCAGCTTAACTTTTAAATTGTGCACAAGGTAAGCTGATATTTGATCTTGTATGAGCTTACTAATTACTCATAATACTTACTCCTTTGTTGTTACATTTCCTGTAGATCTTGGATGTTCAAGTCGCATTGATCAGAACCGCAAGAAGCTCACATTATCTGCCTAGTGATTTGCTAGACTTGATTAATTTAGTTTGGGTTGTGGCATGTATATAGGTGGCTATGAGTATGCGAACTTGTTAAGTATCGAAGTCATTCTTGTTCATCTTCTGATGTTGTAAATGAAGGGGGCACCAGCTTTTTTCAGGATACTTATGCATGTAATAGTTTTGTATCTGCATAGATGATTTTGAATAAGGCATAGGATTAAATGCATTTTAGTTTAACATTTCACAATATAGGAGTCTGTTGGACATTCTGTCCGCAATGTATTTTTAAGCATATTGTAGGTTATGCGTATAGTTTTATGTGCGTATTATTAATTGTGCTAGCATTATGTCTGTGAATTGATTAAAAAGAAAAGAAAATAATTATTCAAGTAATCAGTGGTAACATTCTGTAGCTTGGGTTTGGCAACTGGATAGGGTGAGGGGTGTTACAATACCATCCTACATATAAGTGTTTTTTAATTCTAGTTCTCGATTTTTCTCTATAATGGCTATCCCTTTATTGAGATTCGAAGAAGGACGCTTAGGTCATAATGCAACAACGATGGAGTGTTCTCTAGTAGCACTAATTGAAAGTAATATGGAAATTAATCCGCTTAACAACATAACCACTCCTCACTTAAGATACGCTAGGTTCTATCATGTTAGCTAATTAGGAAATTTACTTTTGTTTCATCCTTCATCTTTTCTCTAGTTAAATGATGGAGATTAGAGACCCATAATTTTCATCTTCTATTCAACAAAGGGATAAATAACGCTAGAAGATGTAGCATTACTAACAAGCCTTTTAATGGATGGGCATCTAGTACTGGTAAATTCTAAGTTTAATCTAGCACATATCATTTGAAACAAGTACCAACTATGTTAGACTAGTTGAACTAACAATTCAAGCGTCTCTTACAAAATGCCACACTTGAAGATATTCAACATAATGTTAGAGCTTATATGCTTTAGTAGATTAGAGGTGTCCTGATGCCAAAAAAGTTCAGCAACTTAGTTCATACAATGTATTTCCCATTGTTAAATAAGTTTGAAATTGATGGAACATACAATTAGAGGTTTGCAATTTTAGTATGCCAATATCTGGCATCATGTAAGGCATGTAAAATAAGGGAAATCGAAATAAATAGGTACCTTATTATTTTGCAATTGTGGGGGGTGATATCAACTTCCATGGATAGCACATTTACCTTCTCAAGATCATACCCTCTTGCTAGAAGGTAAAATTGGTGGTATATCTTATAAATGCATTACATTATAAATGTTTGATATCAATATTAATATTGTACATTTAAAAGTGGTCCCAACATCACAACCGTAGAACTCAAAGGAGGGAGAAATCTACGACCTCATGGTAAAGGTCGAGGTGTAGTCAAATATGTTGAATTTGAGCAATAAGGTCAAGGTCAAGGAAGATGTGGTGGTTAAGCCAAAGGTGGAGGTCAAGGTAAAGTCATTCCTATTGAAGACGCCATAGATCTTATACTTGTTGAACCTAAGGAAGGTCTTAACTTTGCATATGTGAGGTTGATCTTGGATTTGCTTAAATCATGGATGAAAATCTAATGCAACAACTAGACAAGCAATGAATTTTTTTTCTTATACTTCAAGTAAATAATTATCACATGTATAGATATTAGGGTTTAGGATGCAATAATTAGGGTTAATGCAATGGATATTTATTTTTATATTTTAATTAGATAAATATAAACATTTTTTTTTGTTTGAAGAGAGATGCACCAATTGATTTGATTCAAATTCATCCTTTTTTGGTACAATTCTATTAATTATTTTAATTTATTTTTACCATTATATTACAAGTCCAATTTAATTTAATTTGTACAATTCATTTTTGTTCATTTGATTTCAGTTTGTGTTTATGTTGCTAAACATTAGAGAAATAATGAGTCACAAAGTGGATTTAATATCATATGTATATAAAATATCCAATTGGAGAAAATTTATTTAAAATTTTACATCACATTGCATGTCAACAAATTTAATTAGTTAATAAACATAACATTATGCAATGAAAAAAATTAAAACAACCCATTCCCTTATTAAACAGAAATTATCTACCCATCGATTGATTCGGGCGACTAATATACATACAACCATTAATGTCAAGGGTCATCCATATCACCACAGTTACAAAACTCTAGCGTGCAGGTGCACGAAAAACCTTAACTCATTTCTCTTATCCTTTAACATTTGATTGCTCCGTGACTTTTGATGGTCCCAGGAACAATGTGCAGCCACCAAAAGTTGTAATCCTAAATGTTTACAAGGTTTATTAAAACATGGTAGAAGATTAATTTGTTTATGTTATTTCATGTATCTAGTTTATGAAACTTTGGTGTTGTTTGTACCTTCTTTATGTATTGTACTGGACATGTTGAATTACAGTTTTAATTAAATTGATGTATAAACTTTATGTTTGGATGTAAAATATAATTCTCAAGCTATTTATTACTTTTAATATTTTTTTTTAGTTTAGAGGATAATTAAATTATTTGTTTCGCTAATGATATTCTAGCACATTAAATATGCATTGCAGTTTAAAAATAATAAGTTAGACTATATATTAATTTTCTAATATTATTTATTATTATTTTTATTAATTCATATTTTAATAATAATTACATTAAGAATATTATTAAATTATATTTAATAATAATCCTATTAAAATTTAATAAAAATAAAAATAACAATAATCATCTACTTAAAATTTTTTTGCTAAGAGTACTATGGTCATTTCAACTTTTTTCATATACTATTATAACCTCTATTTCATTCAACCAAATACAATAATATTATTACAATTCTATTTCATTTCATTTAACCAAGCAATTGAATTACTATTTTATTTCAATAAACCAGTAATATTCATGGTTACGCTCCATTTCTTTCTTAATTCAAACACACCCACCATTTTCAGGGTGTTTAAAAAGGAAATTGAAAAAAAAAAAGCAACCTAAAAAATTTGAAGCATTTATTTCAGCATTTAAGGCTTGATTTGGTCTGACATAACTTTTTTTTTTTTTTTTTATACATTTGATCATATGATGTTGGAGAAGAGAAATGATGATAATAGAATTCATGTTATTTAAGTAATAGCTGAGTGTCTAAACTATTATTTCAATTAAGTCTTAACAGATAATATATATTATTTTATAATGTATATCATATATATTATATCATAGTGTGAACATAAAAATATTTTGAATTATTTATATTTTAATTTCTTTTAAAAACATAATATGAATAGTTTTAATAAATTGGAATTATCCATTTACAAACAATAAATGGATTGTCGTGTATCTTACGAAATAAATCCACATCTTAAATTTTGTAATTACCATAAATGTAACAAATTACTTTTTAAATCTTGGGAAGAAACAAATTTAAAATAAAAATTCTAAAAACAACTAACACCGACTATTAATAAATAAATTTCCAATATTCAATTAATATATTTGGAAATGATATCACAAAATTACAAAAGAAAAATCCAATAAAATCATAAAAATTAAGATGTTTTTAAATTTATTCATAAATAAAAAAGATAACCTTCCATTAATTAGTAAATAAAATTAATTATATTATAACAATTTTATTTTCTTACTCACTCTTAAAAAAAATCTAATAAATAATAAAAACCTACCAAATATAAATATGTATAAACTTGTTACATTCTCCCCATCTTTTTCTCCCTTGTTCTTTTTTGATGATATAAAAATTACTGCAAACACTGCACAAAAATCTCTCCTCCGTCATCTTTTGTAAGTTTGTTTTTTCAGTAAAACCCTTTATAAATTTTCATATCTTTACGTTCTTTTCAATGTTATTTTCTTTCTTTTTGTGCTTTAAATTTTTTGTTTTTTTCCTTTTCTCCAGCTTTTGCATTGAAAACAGTTCATGGAAGAGAAAACAGTGGCTCTCTCTCCCGACTCTGCTCCTAATGCTAATCACCAAACCCAAAACAAGTCATCAATGGATCCACCGGAAGTTCAAGCGAATGCTTTAGGACCCGGGGAAGGGTCAGGTTGGACTGCAACCAGTAAAGAAATCGTTAACAAGAGAGGAAGGGGGAGGCCAAGGAAGTACGATCATGGTATTCCAATCATTAATGGCTCATTGGAAGCTTTCCCACTACCAACAGCGGCCTATTGTTCGACAAAAAGACCTCGGGGACGGCCTAAGGGTACTGGCAAGTTTCAGGGTTTGGCTTCTTTTGGTGAGTTGTTGTTGGTATAAGAATGAGATAGTTAAGTTTTAGTTAATGCAAGACTTTGTAATTACGTATCTTTTTATCATTATTTTGCTTTTATAGCTTTTTGTTTTGTAACGTTAGATTCATGTTTGGCATGTTATAAAAGCTTATGATTTTACAATATTGCTGTGTTTTTTTATGGATACTTGAACTTGTTTCATTAAGGTGAATATATGGACACTGCTGGAGGAAGCTTTACACCTCATGTACTGCCAGTGTACAAAGGAGAGGTAGTTGTTATATAAAATAAAGGAAGTTAGTTTCTGAGTTTTTAGATAATATGCCCTTCAAGAAGTTGTTCTAAATTCTCTGTTGCTGAAGCAGGATCTTGTTAATACGATAGTATCATTTTGTGGAAGGGCTTCTCGTTCAGTTTGTGTTCTTACTGCTAGTGGTGCTGTTTCCAGTGTCACCCTATGTGCGCCTGGTTCTTCTGTTGGTACTTTGACATATGAGGTGTAGTCGATTTGATCTTTCACAAATTTTATTACATTTCATGCTATATGCATTCATACATATATTTATGCATAATCCAAAGCAAGAATTTGCTGTTTCTGAACTGGCATTCAACAAGAAGGGCTGAAACAGAACACTAAATTTTACTTATTAATGCAGGGACGCTTTGAAATTCTTACTCTCAGTGGTTCCTCTGTTGTGTCCGGTGAACCGGGGACTCGTCGGAGAACCGGTCTTTTGAGTGTTTCATTGGCTAATCCTCATGGACGAGTTTTTGGTGGAAGTGTTGAAGGTCCACTGATTGCAGCTGGCCCTGGACCTATCCAAGTATGACCCTTTAGTTCTCTCAATCTCAATGTTTACCCGAGTCTTATCGATATATAGATATAGATATTCGTGACAGCACTGTTCTTCATTCACTTGATCATGAATTATCACTTAATTAGATTTACTTCATTAACTTTACTTGTAGGTTGAGTTTGTTGGTTTAGCTTAAAAATGGTGATTGCAGCACTATATCGATCTTCTGATTGTACTCATTTGGTGTTCTCTTTGTGTTTATCAGCTAATTGTTGCCAGTTTCAAGCAAAACATCGGTCGGGAAATCCGAAGGAAGTATTGTGGAGGAACTTCAGCATCAGCCAACATTTTTGCCAGTTCAGAAATGGTGAATGCTCCCATTAATCAAGTTTCTGCAATGGCAGAAGACCATGAGAAGTGTACTTCACCACCCCCAGTAGCAGTTATTATGAAAGCAGATTGCCTGAAATCCAATACCATTGTAGCTGAAAACAATAACATCAACCCCACTTCACTACAAAGTATTGATCCAAACAACTTGCAGAAAACAGAGAATTTGATAGCTGAAAACCATGACTTTAGCTCTCAAGAAATGGCAGGTTCAAACAACTTGCAGACCTCACCAGTCCAACAGCCCGTATCTGATGAAATGATGATTGATAACTCCGGACACTAAAGATGTCTGTGAGATGCATGCAAAGGAATATGATTAGTGACATACACAGGCCTTTTTTCCATGGACTATGGTTCTTAATAAACTAAATTTGGGAAGTATATTGTTGTTGTTTAAGTAGCATGTAGTTTTATTTAGATTAACCCACAGGCTGAGGCTTATTTAGTAATGAGCTGAGATCAAACATCTGGTTCCTTATCATCCCAACTTTTATCGACTGTCTCATGTTGTATCTCTTATGTTCATGGGATAAAAGAAGGGATAATTTTGTGTTGTTGAATATTTGATCTACTAGCAATTTCTCATTTCATCATCAATATATAACGTGATGTTTACAGTTGTTACGCCCGTACTGGATGGGCAACAGTTTGAGCTGTCATTGGAGGGTCTGTAGGTGGTAACCTTATACCATTGACAATAGCAAATGGAAAGCTTGCGGAATTGGGGTATGGAGGTGGGTTTATTTATTTATTTGCTTTGAAAATCCAGTGATTGCTTTTTCGTTAATTTTGTATGATCAGACTATGAGATTTATCTGTCCTTTATGAATACAACAGGCTATTATTTCTTATCAAATGAAAACGATAGGGAAATAAATGAAAGTAAATTCTTCTTTCTTATCAAACATAAACAAGGTGCTAGTCGTTGATTAGTTTAGTTTTTTAATTTTATTAAAATCTAATTTTGTTTGTCCATTAAATCCCTTTGATATTTTCTGAAATAATACGTAATATTTCGTTGGCCAATCCTCATGGATGAGTTTTTGGTGGACGAGTTTGAAGCATGGTGGGTGCTCAGCCTCGAAGACATACAAGGTGTTGGATTACCAGTTAGGGAGTGGAGGACTGATGTTGGAACATAATATGGAAATTTGTAGTGCTACAACGAGTGAGGCAATTCCTTCGGCTTGCTTTTCAGGAAAGTATTTTGACTAACTTGGAGCGAGTTCGTGGCACTTGCACACTAGTGACCGTTGTCCAAGGTGTGGTCTTAAAGTAGAACCATGTTTGAATATGTTGAGTGATGTTATGAGTATTTCATAAACAGTATTGTTGTTAAAGTCTGTTATGAATACTAGAGTTGTTAGCTTTGTCAGTTAGTTGTTAAGAAGCAGTTATGGGCTGCATGCATTAAATACGTTAGTGAACCTCTCCTCTTATTCAATGAAGAAAGAAAGAAGTTGTTTCTGCTAAGTTCATTCTATACTTCAACATGGTATCAAGAGCTGAGGAGTTTCTGGTGTAATTTTTTTCTCTCCTTCGTTGGTTTCATGGCTACTGATCCTGTGCCTTGGGTTGATACGTCTTGCCACTCTGTTGATTCTAGGGAAGCCGTTCCTTCACAAGGTTCAGGCAGTAATGCATCGCACACGATCCACTCTTTCTCCAAGCATGACACCATCAAACTTACTGAAACTAATTTTCTCCTCTGGAAATATCAATTTTTACTCATTCTTGAAGGTTATGACCTTGAAGGTTTTGTACAAGGTACTATTCCGGTTCCTTCTCCTTTTATTATTGGAGTTGATGGTCACTTAGTCGATAATCCACTGTTTCTTGCTCATAAGAAACAAGACAAATTTCTTGCTTCTTGGCTACTGTCCACAGTTTCAGATGATGTTTTGGTTCATCTTACAACAGCCAAAACTAGTTTTGATATTTGGTCAACCATTGAAAAGCGTTTTGGAGTAAAGTATAGTATCAAGATTTTAAGAATGCGACATGATTTGTATTTTCTCAATAAAGCAAATCTCACAGTTAAAGAACATCTGTCAAAGGTAAAACGACTGAGTGACAATCTTGTTGCTGCTGGGAGTATAGTTACTGAGCAAGAGCAAGTCAGCATTATCTTGGCTGGACTCTCGTTAGAGTTTGAGTCTATGCATGTGATCGCTTCAGCCACTCCTATGTCTTTCGATCTGTTGACTGAAATGCTTCTTGATTGTGAGGCCCGACAGTTGGACTTGTTAACTGAGATTCCTATGCAGGCTAATGTGACTTCCTACTCCAAGAATCCTCATCATTCGAAGAACACTGATGATTCCAATAGTTATTCTCAAGAGTTCAGACAGGGACACAAAGGACATGGTAGAGGCATGTCTCGTAGTAGATATCGTGGCAATGGTAGGGGGTGGTCGCGTTCCAGACCACAGTGTCAACTATGTGGCAAACTTAGACATGTAGTTCAATCCTGTTATCACCGATTTGATCAAAACTTTTCTGGTGTGGAACCTAACGGCTCAAAAACTATCAACTATCATCATTATGAATAGAAGTCCTCGTCTCACTGTTGCAGCTCACATTCACAGCCCTTTACTTCCTCTATTTTACAGCCTTCTCGATCTCCTTCTTCAGGTTCCTCAGTTCAACCTTGGTATCCTAATTCTGGAGCCACAAATCACATCACTCTTGATATGACCAATCTCTCAACTACCTCTCCTTACACAGGTACAGATCGGGTCTCTATGGGAAATGGTATGCATGTTTCTATAGCGCATGTAGGCTATTTTCTATGTTGTCTGCCTCTACCGATTTGATGTCTCTCAAGCTGGTTCTTCCAAGTTCACTGCTGGTCCGCGACTCAACCCCGTGTCTGTGGGCCATGCTCAGCTCTCTTTAGACCCTTTGTTGTGGCATAACAGGCTCGGTCATCCGTGCAACAACATCCTTGCACGAGTATTGAGAACTTGTAATGTTTCCTTCAAGCATCATTGTTTGCCTAATGTGTGTTCAACTTGTCAGTTAGGCAAATCTCATAAACTTCCTTTCAGTACCTCAAAAACAGTTTATTCTTTGCCATTTGAACTTGTTGTATCTGACGTTTGTGGAGTAACCCATTTTAAATCTAATGGATTCTCTTACTATGTGTCTTTTGTAGATATGCACAGTCGATATACATGGTTGTACTTTATAAAGGCTAAATCTGAAGTGTTGAATTACTTTCTTCATTTTCAACAAATGATTCGAGTGCAATTTGGGTTCTCTATAAAAATGCTTCAGATCGATTAGGGGGTGAATATCGTTCACTATCCACTGACCTGTTCAAACTTGGCATTCAACACAGAATTACATGTCCTCATACCTAAGAACAAAACGGTGTGGCTGAATAGAGGCACCGACAGGTCGTTGACATGGGACTAACCCTTCTGGCTCAAGCATCTATGCCTCTGGAATTCTGGTCTTCTGTATTCTCTCATGCTGTCCATGTGATCAACAGGCTCCCTATACTTGTTCTCTAAGGTGTCAGTCCCTATGAGATATTGTATAGTCATGCCTGACTACTCTCATTTTCGAGTCTTTGGCTGTGCATACTTTCCTTACTTGTGGCCATATAATCAACACAAGCTTCAATTTAGGTACAAGCGTTGTACTTTTCTTGGTTTTAGGTCGAATCACAAAGGCTACAAGTGCCTCGATGACACTGGTCGAGTGTTTGTGTCTCGGCATATTGTCTTCGATGAGACTCAATTTTCATTTCAGCAAGGCTGTTCTTCCAAGAATCCAGTTGACCTCATGAAGCAACCTCATCAGCAGTCTCATATTCCTCTCGTTACAGCGCTAGTTCCTTTACACTCCTATGTTGATCTCTCAGTATGCCCCACCAGCTCGTCTTCTATGGCAACCCCTAGATCAGTTCACTCTACCAGAAATTCTCCTGTTGGTCATTTGTCTTCCTCCCCTCCGTCATTCGAATCCTCTGGTGGACATTTTGTGCCTTCTTCTTTTCCATCAGGACCCTTGTGAATATTCATCCCATGCAGACCAAATCTAAATATGGCATCTATAAACCAAAAGTGTTCTCGTCTGTCATGACTGAGAAGGAACCAGTTTCCATACAAGAAGCTTTTCAGAGTCCTAAATGGACAACTGCTGCACAAGCTGAATACCAAGCTTTGCTTGCGAATCGCACTTGGGACCTTATGCCCTTACCTGCAAGCAGAAGGTAAAAAGGAATACTGATTGCTCGGTAGCGTGATACAAGGGTTGATTAGTGGTGAAATGCTATCTTCAAGAAGTTGGCATTGATTTTCATGAGACTTTTAGCCCTGTGGTGAAGCCTACAATAATTAGGGTGGTCTTAGCAATAGTAATGTCCTTGGATTGGTCTCTAAGGTAGGTAATGTCAATAACGTGTTCTTAAATGGTGATTTAAGTGAGGAAATATACATGGTGCAAGCACCAAGTTTTGAACAATAAGGAGATAATGGCCAACAGTTGGTATGCAGGTTAAGGAAGGCTCTGTATGGCCTAAAACAAGCTCCTCGAGCTTGGTTTCACAAATTAAGGGAGTTTCTTCTCACTAGTAAGTTTGAAATATCGAAGGCAGACAATTCCCTTTTTATACAAAGGTCTGAGAATCAATTGTTGTACGTTTTAGTGTATGTGGATGACATCATAATCACTAGTTCTAATTAGAATGCTATAAACCAATTTGTTAAGGATCTTAATCATCAGTTCTCTCTAAAGGATTTGGGGAAGTTGAACTGTTTTCTAGGCATTGAGGTCAACTATACCTCAGATAGGCTATTTCTTAATCAAAAGAAGTATATCCTGGATCTTCTTAAGAAGGCTTCTATGGAAAAATCAAGTAGCTCTCCCACACCAATGGTGTTTACTTGTTAGTTGTAAGCTCATGAGGGAAGTTCGGTTGAAGATGAGAGGTTCTTTAGGAGTATAGTGGGGGCTCTCCAATATGTGTAATCACCAGACCGGACATTGTATTCTCAGTTAACAAAGTCTGCCAGTTTATGTACAGACCTTTAGATACATACTTTAAAGCTGTTAAGAGAATTTTGCGGTATTTGCAAGGTACATTAGATCATGGCCTACATTTTCGTTGAACATCTAAGTTTGTCCTTGAAGGTTACTCAGATTCAAGCTGGGGGTTTGATATTGATGACCGAAGGTCAACATCGGGCTATTGTATTTTTCTTGGAGGAAATCCAATCTCCTAGAGCTCTCGAAAGCAACAGGTTGTATCCCGTTCTATAGTAGAAGCTAGATACAGGAGACTGGCAAATGTCACTGCAGAAATGATCTGGCTTCAATATTTGTTAGCTAAGTTAAGTGTCCCGGTTCAGAAGAAATCATTGGTTTGGTGTGATAGCTCAGCTGCAGTTGCTATAGTAGGCAATCCAGTCATGCATTCGAAGTTTAAGCACGTAGAATTGGACATATTCTTTGTAAGGGAGAAAATAGCAGCAGGTGTGCTTCAAGTTGGTCATGTGTCCAGTGTAGACCAAGTTGCTGATGTTTTGACAAAACCGTTATCTGCAATGCTGTTCAACAAGTTCAGGAGGCAGCTTCAGGTTGCTCCATATGAAAGTTAAGTTCAAGGAGAAAGAAAGTCAAAAGAGCACGGGGAATGTTATGAGTATTTCATAAACAGTATTGCTGTTAAAGTCTGTTATGAATATAGAGTTGTTAGCTTTGTCAGTTAGTTGTTAAGAAATAGTTATGGGCTGCATGTATTAAATTCGTTAGTGAACCTCTCTCTTATTCAATGAAGAAAGAAAGAAGTTGTTTCTGCTAAGTTTATTCTATACTTCAACAAGTGATTGTGGTTTTGTTAAGAATGTTTAGAATGTTGTGGTACTGCTTGGGTTACTAGTGGTCTTCTTTACTTTGCCCCTACAACAATGGTTGTTGCACAACTTAGAAAATAAGAATAATTATGTGATTGATGATGCAGACTGGTGTTCGCTTTTGCTATTATGTGTTAGAAGGTATGGAAGAATATGAATGATCCAGTCTTTAATGAGGGTCATGACAGTAATAGGGACGTAATAGTGACCAGCCTGGCACGGGCTCCCAGCTTGTCGAATCACAAAGTGCAACAACTGATTATATTTGTGGATTATGAGCTCTCTGCTACCTGGTGCCCTCTACAAGATGGGTGGGTCAAGCTAAACTGGTATGTTTCCATGAGTGTTGTGACTGCTGAATCGCCCATAGGCGGCGTGCTAAGAGGAAATGAAGTTGTTTGGATTTTTGGATATAGTAAAGGGCTAAATGTTGCTGGAATTTTTCGGGCAGAGGCGAAGGCACTTTTCGAGGGCTTGGTACTAGCATGGAATAGAGGCTTCGGACAGGTAAAAGTTGAGTCTGATAATTCGTTATTGGTTAACTTGATATGCACTGGCCGGGATGCATCAACGTCCATTTTTTAGGTGCAGCAAATTAGAGATTTATGCCATAGGCCATGGCAGCTCAAGTTTAGACATATTAGTTGGGACTCCAATATGTGTGCTGATGGCTTGGCAAAAATGAGCAGAGGTGGCTCGTTCTATTTGTTGATGTTCAATCATCCTCCAGGGATAGTGTTGCTAGCTTCGACACAGGACCATAGGAGAGCTACATCTCTACTTAGGCTACTAATATCAGTCTTGTTAAGACTCCTTCGAGTCTCTATTCTTGTACAAAAGAAAATGGTGTTTTTTTTTTGGTAATTTCACAATTAAAATTGATATGACTAGTCAAGTCATACTAAACTTTGACAGCCTCTTTATAAATAGTTAGTTTAATCTGATAATAAAAATAGTTATATAACAAATTTATAAAAAGTTGAGAAAAATATAAAAATTTTGATATAAAAATATATTGTGGTTTTAGTTGAAATAGTAAAGACAAGATACCAAAAAGTATAATACTTGGGTTGAAATCTTATATATTTTTCTAAATTTTATATAAAATATAAAAAAGATAAAAAAATTCTCAAAACAATATTTATTGTTTTGTAAAAATAATGTGTTTTTTTTTCTTCTTTTTTTGTAACTTCATGATTAAGTTGGACTCGGTTGATGACGACATAAACTTAGCCCCAAATTTGTCATTGTTGTTGTAGTTCAAAAGTGCTTTTGAAAAATTGTGTCTGGAAAAAAAAATTTGGAAAGTGTTGCGAATAAATATGGTTTATTATATTAAAATGTGTTTAATTGTAGTTGTAGAGAATTTTTATCCATAATTTTTAATTAATTGGATTATAACATATATATTTTATTTATTTATAAACAATAAATTAGAATTGATTCAATAAAAAGAAAAAAAAGGTTTTTGGACCATACTCCAACCTGAATGTCCATGAAACATATTAATGGGCTTGTTTAAGTACCATTAAATTTGGGCTAGCCAATGCCCATCAAAGTAATCTATATTAATATATCCAATCCATCATCCTTTAGAAACATCTAGAAAGAAAAGGGCATTGTGATTCGACGGTCATAATCACATCGCACAAACTCCAATACCATTATAAACCCTTCCATTTCTCTCCATGCTGTCCAATAATCCCCACATGCACATACTTCTCCCCTTCAAATTCAAAACCAAAAGAGATCCTTTAAGAAACAAAGGAAGAAAGAGAGAGGAAACAAAAATGGCAGAGCACTTAGCGTCCATATTTGGTACGAAAAAAGATAGAGTGAACTGCCCCTTCTATTTCAAGATTAGCACCTGTCATCAGCCCTACTATCCTCCTCTCCAATATGTACCAGTGCCTTGATATGATCACCCCCAGCATCGATGCTCAGGGTAACCCTACCGACCCCTGTAAGATCCAAAAGCATTTCAAGGTATTTCTCTTTAACTTTAAAAAAAAAAAAAAAACTTACGTTTTAATGATGGTTAGGGCTTTACGATTTAATTAAAATTTAGATTTGCTTCTAATATGACTTTTTTATAAAAATAATTTAAAAATTTTAATTAATTATTAAAATATCTATTTTTTTAATTAAATACAAAAATGACTTAAAATCTACAGTAAAAGTTGGTAGAGCCAAAGAGTTTGGCTCCACCAACATGTTACGCTAACAACTAGAAACAAAAATTAATTTTTTGGTGGAATCATGTAGAATGACACCACCTATATAAATACTAGATAAATACTGTAATTTTTAAAAATATGAGGAATTTTAAAATAAATTTTTATTTTGTGGTGGATCCAATTCATTTGGAGCCACCAGATTTTCCTGACACCCTATTACTTTTTTTTAAACATTTTTTAACATTTGTCCTTTTTTTCTTTTTTCTTTTTACTTTTTTTAAGTTTTGTCTTTATCCTTATCTATTTTATTTATTATTAATTTTAAAAATTTTGAAATGTATATTTAAAATGTTTTATAATATGTATTTTTTAAAATTTTAAATATATATATTTGAAATTATTTTTAAAATTTTAAATATTATTTTTTAAATATTAAATATATTTTTTAATAATATAAAACATTTAAATATTTTAAAGATATGACATTTTAAATTTATTATTAGTTTTATAATATTTTAAATGTATATTTTAAATTTTAAATATTTTTTAATTTATTTTATAATATTTTAAATTATGATTTTTAAATTATTTAAAATATATTATTTTTAAAAATATGACCTTTCAAATTTATTATTTATTTTATAATATTTTAAATATATATTTTAAATATTTTTTAAAATTTTAAATATAATTTTTATAAATTATTAATTTTAAAGATACTCAAATGTTTTTAAATTAAATTTAAAATTTTAAAAATTAATATTTTATTTGGTGGAGTCATTTAGAATGGCTCCATCACTTTATAGTGTACTTTTTTATATTCTTTTAATATAAAAATTTAATATTTAATATTTTATTTTGGTGGAGTCATTCTTTATGGCTCCACCTATTGGTCCTCTACCATATGTAGAATGATGAAATTGTTGTGTTCACTAGGAGAGTTCAAAAAATCTATTCAAGATGAATAATGAGGTGTTTTTGGTGTATATTCTTTTTTATGGTGAAATTATAGAAGGTGATATTGGTTGTGTATTTCAAGGTCGGCAAAAAGTAGGTTTACGATTTAAAAAAAAAAGTAAAGCTAGCACAAATGAAAATGAATATCAGTGCAAAGATAGCTATTCGTTGTGGAAGGGTAATGTCCAAATTATTTTACAAGTTTTCAGTCTCTACAGATCCGTTCAAATTTTGTGAGATGCAACT
This sequence comes from Gossypium longicalyx, assembly GCA_025698465.1. NCBI lineage: Eukaryota > Viridiplantae > Streptophyta > Magnoliopsida > Malvales > Malvaceae > Gossypium > Gossypium longicalyx. Next base: position 64,948,692 of record CM047001.1, on the reverse strand, counting down.
GTTAGATGATAATAACTTGGGCACTATGATGGAAATATGGTGGTCGATTGGGAGTGAGAACTCCAACCAGTTGAATTATTTGCCGAGTTAGCAGACTTAAAGCCTGTTGAGAATGTTAGTCCAATAAGTCAACATCGCGAATTTGACTTTGATCTTAATGTTGGATGGACAGACTAATTAGAATGTGAAGGGACATCGCAGATATCCAAAAATCCTAATTATGGTAGGAGTTCGTATAACAACCCTACCCCCAATCTCCGTCTACAAATACATTCAGAGGTGATAATAAGCACAGAGACAAATGTCAGAGAAATGACTAATAATGGTAAACGTTCTGATCAAGACGTTGAAGATTTTAGTGATCCCGATGTTGATGAGGTTCCGGACGATATCGATAATGAAGACTTGGAGGAGGTTGAAAATGTTCATGCCCTTCATTCAGTAACCCGAGTCGTGGCATTATTTTACGAAATGAACCTAGAAGCGACATGTTGAACGTAGATCCAGATGCAGCGTATGCATCTGAGTTTCTTGAGTACGCCGATATAGTATCTGCTCATAGATTGGCGGTAAATTCACATTTAGAGGAGTTGTTTGTTGGGCAATAGTTCGAGAACAAGGCAGACTATATGTTTTCTGTCAAACAATACAGCATGAAGTTGTCGATTGATTACAAGGTTATCAAATCTACACCAACATTCTATGTTGGGGAATGTTGGAGAGTCGGTGATGGATGTGGTTGGCGAGTTCGAGCTGCATTTATATAGAGGACTCAACAGTGGCAAATACGAAAATTAGAAGGGCGTCATACATGTACTATCGCACGTATGTCTATCGAAAATTGAATGTCAAAAGTATTTGCAATTGCATCATGCCACTAGTGAAAGATAGCTCAATCATTCTTGTGTCAATATTGATTATAGACATGCAAGCTCGATTTCAGTACAGAGTGTCGTATAGGAAAACGTGGTGGGAGAAACAAATGGCTATGCAACAATTGTACGGCAACTAGGATGAGTCATACAATGAACTTCAGGGTTGGATTTCAGCAATGGTGGAGTATATCCCAGGAACTGTCATGGACTTGCAAACATTGCCTTATAGAGACCTTAATGGACAATTAGAACTAGAGAGAAGAGTTTTCCGTCGACTGTTTTGGACTTTTGATCCATGTGTTAAGGCCTTCCCCCATTGGAAACTGCTAGTGCAAGTTGATGGAACATGGCTTTATGGAAAATACACGCAGATACTTCTGATTACGGTTGCACAAGACGGTAACGAAAATGTACTGCCGATTGCTTTTTCCGTCATGGATTACGAGAACTCCGAATCGTGGGCGTATTTCATTCGAAACTTGCGGAGACATGTTGTTAGGTAAGACAACATTTGCATTATCTCTGATAGATCGAAGAGTCTTGTTGCTGCAATTCAACAATTCGAGGTTCTGTGGAGGTCCGTCTATTGTATTCGTCACATCGTTGTCAACTTTTACAATGAGTACAAAAACAAAGACTGACGCAAACGAATTGTGAACATGGGTAAAAATATCGTATTTAAATTCGTATTTGTAATTGTTTCGAGTCTATTTCCTAATTCGAATGGTAACGTATTTTATCGGAATACATATGTAGGATACGAGCTGGAAGCACACGTTTCAGACATAATTGGCGAGGTTAGAGACTGGTATGGCGGGGTCTAATCCTTCTCTCAGATAGTGGTTGGGTAGCCTAGAGCCGTGGCAATGGGCTTAATGTTTTGACGAGGGGTACTGGTATGGTCAAATGACAACTAAACTCGTTGAGGCCATTATCTCTATCTTGAGGCATACGCGTACTTACCAATTTTAGCGGTTTTTTCAGCCACATTTTACAGGCTAGCAACCTTAATGCCAAAAATGGGGTTGAAACAAGTAAAACAGTTAGAGGCAGGACACGTGTACGTCGAAAAAATTAGGGATTCTATGAAAGAGAACGCTCAAAGGGCTAGGTCAATGATTGCAGAACTATATTCCCAAAATTTGGAAACTTTTCGAGTGATAGAGTATATCGGTCGTTGGTCGGGGATCCTACCACGGTCTTATGGAGTTGATCTCTGAAATAAGAGGTGTGAGTGCAGGATGTTCCAAACACTACAGTATCCATGTGCACATGTGGTTGGAGTGTGTGCTACCTACAGTTTGAATGTCGAACAATATATTTACGATGTGTACACTCTTGAACGTATGTTACGTATTTGGGGTAACGAGTTCCCCATATTAAGGGGTGTATTGACATGGGAAGTGCAACCGCCTGCGTTCAAGATGTTGCCAGATCGGTCACTACGTAGGAGAGTCAAAGGTAAACTGACAACAATAAGGATTCAGAACGACATGGATATTAGAGAACAAGTCGATCCAAAGCGTTGTACCATATGTAGAACAGTTGGCCACAATCGAAGAAATTAAATGTAGTAACTGATGTTTGCATTTTATGATCTTTTAGAAATAAAGTTTATATTATTTAGTGTTAAGCTTTTATTTAAAATTAACAGTTGCAACTTTAAATACTTTAAAAGATATTATAAATTATACAAAAAAGACTAATATATAAGTTGTGGAACCCTAAACCAATACAACAAATATTACATAACAATTGAAATTTACATAACTCAAAATTGGAAAGAACTAGGAGTGTTATCATCATTCGGGGTATAGCGATTTACGGGCATTTGTTGACGGGGTGGACGTTGGGGTGTACTGTACACATCAGGAGGATCGGCAATTGGATCGAATGTGGCCTGAGGCGGGGTGGAATACATGTTATTACCAAACATATCAAATGATATCGGTGGCTGCTCTGGGTGAAATGAACTCGAACCGCCTATGTTTGAGTGATATGAACTCGAACTACCTATGTCCGAGTGATATGAACTTGAACTGCCAATGTCCGCGTAATATGAATTGCTCTGCAACTCATCACAAAAAGCATCAACCCATTGGTCTGATGTGTTCAAAGGTTTGTCCTCCGAGTCGAGATCCGCCATATGTTTATCTTGTAGCTCCCCCATAGGTTGATTTCCACGTCTGTAGCTGTGACCCGGTACTATCATAAGTTGTCCACTATATAAATAAACGGGCCATCGAGTCATGTACCACTACATGTATTCAGTCGAGCGACTGAAGTCAAATATGTAGAACTGCATCTCAGGCCGCCTGTCGTACTGGGTATTCCATAGTGCTATATAAGATTGATGTTCCACACTCCAGTCTATTATATGTTTCCTCCTCATGGTTTTACCATGGACATCAGCAAATTGTTGTGGCTCGACCGGCACAAATTGTCTACACCCAAATTATCGCATAACTTGATCATTGTTGTACCACTCAACGGTTGAGAATTTGAGCACCGACGTGTTAATGCACCACATATAGTCTTCAGCGTAAACCCACTGAGGAATAAAGGTTGCAATGTTCAGTGTAGAATACGACATCCACAAGAACTGCAAAATATAAAATAATGAGTCAAGTCATATCACATACTGCAAGTGGATAAGTTAAATCAATGTTACTTAAACCATATAAATATATATTACTTTCTCTCTAGCATGTCTCTATCATTTGGCAGTAAATGATTAAGGTTTGGCTCGTACCAATTCCCGAAGACGTGACCCATCTAAAACCAAAACAAACACATTAGCAGTTAAACTTTGGAAAATATTATCCACACTTATGAGTCTTTAAATGTTAAGTATAATTTTATTTTTACCTATTTATAAGTGGCCACGAATATGGTTGGTGCCTAACAACCGCTAGAAACAGCATCCTGTATAAAGCCCAAGACTGTAGCAGACCCAGACAACTAGCCATGATACTAACACCATGTTTTGTTGCTCGGCAAAGCTCATAATACAATGCGGCCAACACTGTCGATCCCTAGTTGTAACTACCGACACGAGAAAAATCCTCTAATAGAGGCAAGTAATTTAAGTGGACCATATTAGATGTGTTGTTCGGTATAAGTATCCCCCGATCAGCTGCATAATATAGGCTCGAGTAGCACATATCACCTTGTACTCAGTGGCAGTGCTCGATAACTCCTTAAAATTTACTCTCAACCATGCCAATGTCAAGCATGTGAAATTCTGTTCCCCATCATTAGGGGACCGTCCAAGGAATCTGTGGCATAGTACTGAAGGTTCCAACACCTTCGACCCGTGACCACAGCACCGCCAACTCGTAACCCAAGTTGTACAGCGATGTCTTCCAATGTGATAGTGCACTCCCCGTACGGCATAATGAAGGTATGGGTCTCCGTACACCACTGCTCAACTAAGGCGGATATTAAGTTCTCCCTCAGGTCAAACCTCCGGATCAATGCGACGTCCCCAAATCCCGCTAACTGTAAGTATGGCATGATCCGCTCGTCCGGATCGTACTTGGGAAAATGAAACCGTGACTTCAAAACCTGAGACTCATCCTGTATGATAATTTTTTTATAAAAATATGATAAATCAAATATCTATATAATTTAAACATAAAATTATATATTGATGACTAAAATTGAAAGTTTGAGAAAACAAAAACATCACACTTATATTATACCAACGTAGCCATTCTAAGTATTTTTTATTTAAGTTAAATTAAATATTAATATGTTAATAATATAATAATAATAGAATGAAGATTTGTCATAAAATATTAATAATAACACGTAGAAATCAAATGTGATTATTATGTCCTAATCATAGTTAAGTATTAAAACTAAAGGCAACTATATAACTACAAAAAGTAGGTTTTTTTATAAAATTAACCTAAAAATTTTAATATATTTAAATTAAATAAGTAATAATATATTAATATATTTTAATATATTAAGTATATTTTATACTCAACATTTTCTTTTAACATATTTAAAATTTTAATATATTTAAAATTTTTAAGTTTTTAAAAATTTAAATATATTAAAAAAATCTTTTTCTCTTTTCCTATTAAAAATATATTAAATATCTTAACATTTTAAAATATATTTTTAAAAATATATTGAATATATTAAAATTTTAAAATTGGTTATACTTAACATTTTTTTAATATATTTAATTTTTTAAAAATATATTAAAATTTTAAAATTGGTTATACTTAATATTTTTTAATATATTTAATTTTTTTAAGTTTTTAAAAATTTTTAAAATTTTAAATATATTAAGAAAATCTTTTTTTTTGTTTTTACCTATTAAAAATATATATTAAGTATATAAATTTATGAATGTGTACTAAAATTAAAAAATTATAACTAACACATAGAAATTAATTTCATGCAAAAAAATAGTTAAAAATGAATAATAATAACTAAATAGAAAATCAGTTTCATGCAATCAAAACACGTTGAGCAAAGTAGTGCTTAGCAAGAAAAAAAAAGAGAAACTAAAATAATTTTTTTATTTAATTTATAATTAATTTTACTGTTTCGTTGATCTTCGATGAAATCTGATCCGTATTTACTCCAAAAAAATATTTTGATATCTACATAATATAAAAAAAATATAAATACAATATAATTAATTATTATATTACAATAACTATAAAATATAAAAAAACAAAATAAAAATTTTAAATAACTTACTTTTTTTTTCCTCTTTTCTTTCTTCTTAAGGGGAGACCAAACCCCCTTATATAACATTCATCCCTTCTTTTTTTTTCTTATTAATATTTAAGTTTATGACTGTCACATCGCTGACATGATGTGACCAGTTATAATATATATTTTTATTTTTAATTTTAATTTTTACTTTTTAATAAATTTATTTTTAAATAAATTTATTTTTTAACAAATAAATCTTTTTTAATAATTTTTTTATTTTTTTCTAATTAATTCAAATTTCACTTTTTTAAATAAAATATTATTTTTTAACTTTTAAATAAAATTTAAAAAAAGGTTTGAATATCTTTAAAAAAAATTTAAAAATCATAATTTAAAATATTATAAAACAAATAAAAATATTTAAAATATTATAAAACTAATAATAAATTTGAAAGGCCATATCTTTAAAATATTTAAATATTTTATATTATTAACAAATATATTTAATATTTAAAAAATAACACTTAAAATTTTAAAAAATAATTTTAAAATAATATTTAAAATTTTAAAAAATATATATTATAAAATATTTCAAATTTTTTAAAATTAATAATAAAAAATAAATAAAATAAATAAGGATAAAGACAAAACTTTAAAAAAAGTAATAAAAAAAAGTAACAGGGTGTCAGGCGAATCTGGTGGTGCCAAATGAATTGGCTCCACTAGAAAATGGAATTTTTTTTAAAAGTCCACCATATTTTCAGAAATTGTAATATTTCCCTGGTATTTATACAGGTGGCGCCATTCTACATGGCTCCACCAAAAAAATAATTTTTTTTCCTGGTTGTTGACGTGGCATGTTGGTGGAGCCAAACTCTTTGGCTCCAGCAACTTTTACTGTAGATTTTAGGTCATTTTCGTGTTTAATTAAAAAATTGGTCATTTTGATTAATTAAATTTTTTTGGTTATTTTTATAAAAAAAGCCTTCTAATATCAACAAGCAACTTAGAATTAGATGTTGAACTTTAATGTTAATTTTTGCAGGGATTTTATGAGGATTTATTTGAGTAACACTCTTCACTCGAAATGAACTTATACAAGAGATGTCACATTTGGACACTAAGACTGACTTAATTTGAGCATCAATTTCAAGACTTTACTTTAACATAAATAAAGTCTTTTGAAGTTATTTAAGTCATTTTTAGGCTTATTTTAAAGTTTAGTTACAAACAAAAATTGTTCGGGGTTTATTCTGATCAAAACATAATAAATAATGTCATGTTGCAACATTAGAAAGTGGTATCATGACAATGATTGATGTCATGACACTGGAAATCGATTACTTAATTAGGGTCAATGTCACGACATTGGGAAATGGGAGTCACGACACTGACTGACGTTGCGACATCGAAGGCAGATTACCTTGAACATGTTTAAAACAACTAAAACCAAGTATGAACTATCATCAACCATTCCATAACACATCTAAACAATTTTAGGACTCAAAATATGTCAAATTATCATTTAAAAACTTCATATAACATATGAGTATATCCATCTAAGGAAGATTATCTCAATATATAAAATGACATTAAGCATGCATGACATAGTTTTGGAACCTCTTAGTTATGTTATAACAAAAATTCACATGGTTCTACTCCCATGTACATGTCAACTATTACCAATAATTTAACTTCCATATACTTCAGTCCTTGTTTGATGATGAGATGAGGATGAAAATGGCCACTTCAAATTTTGCCTTCAAAACGAACTTTACCTACGCATTCAAAACAAATACGTTAAGCTTGTGAAAACTTTGTAAGTACTTAAGATTTCATATCTTACCTTTGAATCGAAGAATTAAACCAAAGATCAAGTACATAATAGCAACAAGGATAACTAACACACTTTCACTTACCATAGTTCCATGATTCACTTATTATTATTTTATACCACTCACGTTGCCCCTTATACACTCGAATGAACAAGAAGGATATACGGAATAAAATCACAAAGTACATGAGCATGTAAGTGCTTGATTATTATGAACACTAATAGTGTTAGAACACAAGCACTGAAATTCTAAATTCACAAGCGTGCTAAGAAACTCTTAATGTCATGCCATCTATATCCTACAAGTATATAAGGGTTTTAACATTATTATAAGTCTAATATTCATCACAAGCACAATCAAGTTTCATAATTTCATAATCACACATAACTTTTTAACATTTTACAATTTAGTTCTTTTCTATACACACTTAATCACATCAACAATAACCATAATCATTTACTGCTTTCTTGAATTATTCACACATTTATTAAGTTACAAGTACATAATTCATGACAATAACATGTTCTTTAATTCATCATTTTAATAAAATCTAATTAGGTAAGAAAGAATTCTAAAGTACTTACAAATTTTAACTAGATTATACTTCCTTCAAGCTTTGTCCACTTGTTTCCCTTTGTCTACTCTTCTTCCATCTTCTTCATTGTCTTTCTTTTCATTTTACCTTAATTTCATAAAATATGATAAATCAATACACTTGATTCATATCACTTTCATGCTCAAGTATTTGAAATTAACATGATACTGTTGCTAAATCATGAAAATCTTATCTTAGATCTTTAGTTTCTCACATAGTTTAGATTCTCTCTTTAAACATGAACCCAGCACTTCTATTCAAAAATCTAAGCTTGCTATGTTGTGGGTAACTTGATTTAGCTAAGGCTTCTATACAAATTTGATGATTTCAAGCTTGGGAAGGCCTTTAATGCTTATAGAGGACTAGATTGTAAAGAAAAAGAAAAGTTGCATTCTCCCCAAAATGGTTGTAACATATAGGAAATGAAGAAGATGATGATGGAGAATCTTCTCCATCTTTCTTTTAAAATATCATCATTATTATAATAATAAATTATAATAATATTAATCTCAATAATAATATATAAAATTATAACTTATTCATAAAAATCTAACCATCATCATTATTCATTATATCTTGATAAAATTGCTCTCCGTATCCTAACATATTTTGTTATTAATTTAATTTAATTTAATCCTTTTTACTTTTAATTTCTCACTTTGACCCCAACACCTTGTAAAACCTTACAATTTAGTCTATATCCCAGATTAATATTTCTCAATACATTAGTCTTTTAAATTTTCTCCGATCTCCTACTACCCTTTCCAATAAAACTTATAAATCAAATTTTATTTCTTCTGAGAAATTTGATTCCTAATTACTCAAAGTAATATTTTTACAACCAAGAGGTTTTCAAGGATGTTATAGGAACTGAGCAAGTATAATAAAATTGAGAGTCTAAACATATGCGACAACTTAGCTGATCACATGGTAACATTTTTTTCCCAATGAAGTTGTGTCCTTTTCATTTCCTTTTCCTTTTTTTTTTTTGTAATTTCATATTATTCTTCAATTTTGTGGATATGAGGTGTAACAGACCATTTTTAGTGAAATCAGAATTGTAGTTTCGGGATCACAAATTCGAGCTGGAAAGAAAATTTATTTTAATATTATTGCATGGTCTGCTTTGTGATAGGAATGTCATATGAAAATTTTAATAAGAAAATTTTACCAATTATGTGTTAAACTAAGGAAAGAACCAAATTGCATAAAATACAAAAATTGAGTCTAGTAGCTAAAAGGATCAATTAGCTATGGAATTCAAAATAAGAGGTCCTTATATGGTAATTAGACCATTAAAGAAAAGTTAGTAGATATTTTTTATGAATCATCCATGGAAAATTAGAAAAAGGCAAGGACTAAATTGGAAAGTGAAAAAATTTATGGATGATAAATAATAAATAGAAATAATATCATTTTACATCATCTTTATCCCAAAAATTCCATGAAAACCTAGGAGAGAGAAAGGAAACTAATCAAGCTTAATTAGGTATGTTTTCTTGTCCCGTTTTTAGTAATTTTTATATTTTTGAGCTCGAGATAGTTTAATCTATCTATTTTAGGGATTAATTTGAAGAGTTATAAAAGTATAGAAGTTTTTCCATGGATGAATACGCTGAATTGTGAAATTTATGGTAGAAAATGACAAGTTGTTGATAGATAAACAACTTTTACAAAGTGAATTTTGATGAAAATATGATTTAGGGATTAAATTGTAAAGATGTAAAAGTTATGGAAAAATTTTGAATTTTGTGAAATACATGTGCTATAAAAGTTATATGAAAATTTTGGTTAGACTCAGAATAAGGATTAAATTACATGAATTTCATTTTTCAAGCCTAGGGACGAAATCGTCATTTGTGAAAAGTATAGGGGCAAAATTACATGTGAATTGAATTAAATTGAGTATGAAATGGATTAAATTGATGTTAAATTTATTTATATAGATCCCGAAAGACCTAATATTGAGTTGGATCGAGAAAACCAACAAATTTTGAATTAGTAGATTTCGTGTGTGAACAAGTATCGAGGTAAGTTCGTGTAACTAAATTGTATACATTATTATGTTTGAATTAAATGTTATATATGTGAATTATGAATTTGTTATATAAATGAAAATAATTATATACTTGAGAATTTTTTAGTCTCATTTGAATAGGTGAAATTCGATGGATACAATTTTTTCCCAAATTAGTTGTGGTCTTGCATATGTTGCGGACACACCATGGCTCAAAAGAGCATCCCTTTATTAGCCCTCTTGAGCTTCCCGTTACATGGTTTAGCGAGCTTCCCGTTATAGCTTTTCGGAGCATCCCGATAGGTTGTGATCTTACATTTGTTGTGGACACACCTTAGCTCTTATGATCTTCCCATTAATTGGCTATTTGTGAGCTTCCCGATAATGCTCGCTTAAACTTCCCGATATTGGCTATCCGGAGCTTCCCGATATGGTTCTTTGTGAACTTCTCGACAAGGTTCTTTGTGAACTTCCCGATTATGACTCTTATGAGCTTCCCGTTATATAGCTCGGATAAGCTTTCTAATAAGCTCTTTATGAGCTTCCCGAAATGACTCTGTGTGAGCTTCTCGTTACAAGGCTCGAGAGTGTGCTTCCTGATTATGTGCCCTAATTGGGTACCTCAGAAAATAAATTCATGAATTATAGTAGTGTACACTAAAGTGTACTATATGAGCGTATCCATCGATATTTCTAATAAATTCAATGAGTAAAGTTCTGACATGGCTAAACTGAATTTGAAATGATTTGTCATCAAAGTGTATACGTAATATGGAGTAATATTATGAAAATTATATGAATATGAAAGACATTAAATGATGGGCTCATCTATGTTTTTTGTATTATGTGAATTATTTGACTAACATGATTTGGTGAAGTTGTGTTTTAAGCTATAAGCCAAATTGCTTGAATGCATTATTGTATGTTTATTTTAAATGTAAATATACGGTAAGTTAAATTCATGTTATAAGAACTTACTAAGCATTAAATGCTTATTAGGTTTTCTTTTCTCTGTTTCATAGTGCTTAAAAGGTCGTAAAGGTTGGAGATCAGTCGGAGTATCATCACACTATCCTCCAGTTTGTTTCGATCTGAAAAGTAATCTTATTTTGATATAATGGCATGTATAAGTTAACTTGGCCTATGTTGGCATATAAATAGTAGTTTGCAACTTAGCCATTGGAATGGCTAAAATGGATTGTTTTGATATGATAATATAAGGTTATATATGTCATGTTTAACATATATGTATGTGGTTGGTTAGATTGAATTAGAGTAAAATATAAATATGACAAGAAGGTAAGTTTGATCATATTAATATGTAATACTATTTCATATATATTAATGATGTTTGCATGATTTATATGATTTGAAGTGGTTGGCAAATATATGCAAATGTTGTTGTAGGTTGAAGGTTAAATTTGGGTGAGAAATAAGGGTAGGAAATGACCTTATTTTGTCAACACGGGTAGAGACACAGGCATGTGTCTTGACCGTGTGTGATACACGGCCTGGCACATAGGCATATGGTTTGTCCGTGTGTCCCCTGCATCCTAAAATTGAGAAATAAAATGCTCAAAATTGGGCACATGGACGGAGACACGGGCATGTGTCTCAGCTGTGTGTGCTACACGACCCAGAACATGGGTGTGTGTCTTGGCCATGTGAAACCTACACCTAATTTATGAAAATTAAATTGACCACACGGTCTAGCACATGGGCATGTGGCAGGCAGTGTAGCATGAATCAGGGGGTTACACAAGTAAGGACACGGGCTAGGACACGGTCGTGTGCCTCATATCGAATGCCCACACAGCCTGAGACATAGGCATGTCACATAGTCGTGTGAGCCACACGGCCTACCCACATGGGCATGTGACCCCTATATAAAAGAAATATATTAAAATTTAGCGAAAAATTTTCTAAGTTCCCGATTTAGTCTCGACTTGATTCTAATTTTTATATTGTGCCTTGAGGGTCTATTCAAGGAACAATATGATTAACTTCGGATATAAAAAGTAAATTACATGAATTATATAAAATTACTCTGTAAACTCTAGTAATGCTCTATAACCCTGTTTCGACAATGGATATGGGTTAGGGGTGTTACATTTATTGGTATTAGAGCTACAGTTTAGTCGATTCTTGGACTAACGTAGCAAGTATGAGTTTAGCTATACATGCCATTATATAATTTGTGATAGTGTGATATCTCCTGACCATTTGTATTACTATATGTATATATGTTTTGTTGGGTTAAGATATGAATTACAACACATTCTGGTGTGGCTAAGGTAGGGTTGGCAGTTTGTGACAGTTTCAGATGAACACTTAACAAATAAATGGTTTTCTATAGTTAATTAATTAATTGTGTCAGTGTCCTTGTAACAAAAGCAGCATGTTTATTACACAAGTTATTGTTAATTCATTTAAATACAGTTAAATATGACACAATTAACTAATTTAGACATGATTTACCTATTTAAATTTTAACACCAATAATAAGTTGTTTTTATATATCAATAACGCAATAAATGAGTTTAAATGGTCTAGATAGCCAACTTGTTAACGCAATTCATTAAAAATGTACAAACGAGTTGCATAGTAGTTAGATAGGTCAACCTGTACGAAATATGAATGAGCCTAATAGGTTCAACAAAAAACAAACTTAAACATTGTGCAGTGGTCGGGTTTAGGCTACATTATTATTCTTTTGTATTATTTCCTACCTGTTAGTAATTCTTGCATTATAGTAGATGATTGTGTTCTTTACATTATCTTTTTGGTAGTTCTAATAAATGGTTGCCTTGTTAATTTTCCCTTTTTCTATTAGGTTATATTTTGATAATCATTTTGGAAATGTATTTCCACACTTGCTTGTATCATTAAATTGTATTGTACTTTTTGATGCAAGGTAGCCTATCATTGTTGACTTCTCACTTGTGACAGGCTTCTGTGAAGCCACCTACAAGCAGTATGACGAGAACACTTGTAATTTTGGTGGATATTGCAATTTTATGCACCTTTATAGAATTAATCGATAATATGTTTCTCCAAATCAAAATTAGTTGTATATTCTTATTGTTTAATAGGTCTTATTATTCATTGTATTCACCTTCATTAAGGAGATAATACGCTAGTTTTTTGAGAGGTCTAGAAGGAGGTGAAGTCAAAGCTAAAGCAAAAGTAGAAGCTCTAGTAGGTTTTGTACTAGCTGTGAGGAGCACTTTTATGGTGGACATGGTCATAGTAAAAGGTATGATGATAGGGATAATTATCATGAAGGCCGAAGAAAAAAGAATAAAGTACAAGTCCTGGCCATCGGAGAGGACGAAGTAGAAGCCCTAGAGGAAAAAGGAATCGTAACCCAATCTGTGAAGGCAAGAAGGAGAAATGTGCTAAGATTGAACAATCGAACTGGGAAAAGAAACAACAAGAAAATGCTAAAATTATTGATAAAGATGTTGCCAATGATAACAATGAGAATCGTAATAATGGATATGTATAGAATAATGATAAACACTATCAACAACAGTAGGAGTAGCCTCCGCTTGTGGTAGCACTCTAATCTAAATTAAATAATTGTGTCTGGTTTGTCTCTCAAGCTTTTTATTAATAATTTTCATGTTCTTATTGAGTATAAAAACAAATATTTCTATCAAGAGTATGCATTCAATAAATAGCTTACAACTAATTTTCCACTATGCAAGTGGTGTGCAAGTTCACAATTCTTTTATATGAACAGATTTTTTCCCCTTAAGTTCATGCTTGTTGCAACTGTTGTCATGGTATTTGACTGTATTACTATTTGAAAAGTTTTAAACACAGTCTTCTTTTGTTCAGTTTTCCTATAAGTTATATTGTTTCCCATGCTGTTTTAGCAACTAATTTTTCTTTACCATACCATATTTTCCCTCACTATCTATTTCTTCTCCATTACTTTGGTCTTTTCAAATTTTGTAGAAGATATTTAGGGATGTTGAGAAATGAGTTTTTAACTTAATACATAAATCAAAATACATTTTACTTTGTTTTACTCCTCCTTGAAGAGCATGTTTACGCTGTCTTCTCCATTACTTTAGTCATTTCAAATTTTGTAGAAGATATTTAGGATTGTTGAGAAGTGAGGTTTTAACTTTTTAAGCAAATCAAAATAAGTTTTACTCCCCCCTAAATCTCATGTTCAGGTCTTGATCTCCTATGTTCTTTGATTTTTTTATTACTATTGTTGTTCATTCCATTTTTAGTGGGGAATGCAAGATCATAATGTGTAAATTTAATTCAAGTCTTTGGAAAGCAATCTTGTGCTATAAATTTTTAGCTTAACCTTAGGTACCTTATGATCATTGCCTATCCAAAATATTGAACAATCAAAATATTCGAATATTATTATAGAAGTAAGGCTTATAGAAGTCATAAATAAATAAGGTGCTAGATATGGTTAAGTGCTTAAAGTCTATAGAATGCACCCATGGGCGAAGTCTTTGTTAAGGTGAGCTTGGTGGTCTGGCAGGCTTTCTTGCAGGATATATGCCGCCTTAGTTAATAGACGTTAAAGTTTATTCCTTAGCGTTTAGTCTTTAGCTTGAAAGAACTATTGGTTGTATTAATATTTTATAGTTTTGGTTAAACCTTTTAGTTGGTCTAAAAAGGACTTGTTAGAATAAGACAAGGTTTCTGAAATTGAAAAGATAAGCATTTAAGATGAGAGATAAAGTTATTAGTAACAGGCACCGAATGAAGGGTAGTGGATAAGATAAAACTTCCCCATTAAGTTTTCCTTTTGTGTGCACTTATATAAAGCCAACATATGCTTCCTAAGCAAGTTTATGCTTTCTTTGGCAAACTTTAATTTCTCTCCAAATTTTCTCTGCATTTTTCCCAAGAAAAAAATACTCTAACACTAAGACTTACCTAAAGGATTGGATTTGATGTATTCAGCTAACTCCTCCATCATTAAATACTTACACAAGAAACTCTTAAAAAGGTCCTGAGATAAGGGAAAGGGTCCTGCTATTTAAACTTTTCTGCATCTATTTGTGAGTTCCTTCTTACTCTATGTATGTATGTGTATGCTTTCGTTTATGTATTGTTTAAGGTAAGTATACCTATCTTGTGAAGATGAAATGCTTGTGCAAGTGAAGTAGAAAGTGTTGTTAATGGTCTGTTTTGGGTATGTTTGTGTGAAAGATGTAAAGGCCTTTCTTTGTCTCCCCCTCCCCCTGCTTCTGAAATGAACCATATGGTCTGAAAGGGAAAAGATAATGGAATCATGGAGATGCCTTTAATGAAATGTGCACAGATCGTGATACATGGAAATGGTTGTGTAACCTCTGGTAGGGAAAGTGTTATTGCAAACCAGATTGGCAAGGCATGACAAATGAAAAGAAATAATGAATGATATGAATCTAAATATGGACTAGGATTCTAGCTAACACAAAGAAGGTTGTCTGTATGACTGCATGGGCATAGTGTACACGCCAAATGAATAGCATCTGGCGTATTGTCTGTCTGTGTTGGTATTTGCCAACTAGCGAATTGTGTGACTATGCTGAAATGGAAAGGCTTATTTGACTTGTATAGGATTTTGAATTGTTTACCTTGAAACTCACTAAGTTCTTCAAACTTACTTAATTACCTTTCCTTCTCAAGCTCGTTGACGAAGCAAAAGAACCTCCAAAGACTACGCCGAAGGATAAATCACCACCATGAGATTTCTAAGTATTTTTTTATTATGTATGGCATGGGGGTGTTGTCATGAAAATGTCTTTTTGAATAATGAATTTTGTATATTTGAACTTATGCTTTTGAAACTGTAGATTTAAAAAGAATTCAATAGAGTTATTACATTTCATAATAAGCCTAAATTTATACAACTTCGATTGATCAATGTTTCACGCCTCTTATTTATAAATATATATATATATATATGTTCATGAGTAATGGTGTAATATAATTTGTGGTTTGTGCCCAACATACTTTGAAGAAATAGTAATTTCAAAACAGTGACACGTCATTTCTGAATCCTCCTTAAGGATCGGGTTTGAGGCATTACAATTTTTATAACATAACTACAAAAAGCATTTAAAGTTGCAAAAGTTTTTTTCTTATAAATTTGGTTTATCGGAATTCTCGAAAGAGTCCAATTATCAAATATTTTGGGAACATTTTCATAAAGTTCTTCTTGTTCATTTACAATATTTTTTGAAGTTTGGTTAGACTTTTAGGATTGATTGGAGGTAAAGCTTATAGAATAATTGGTTCTATTAAGGAAATGAAATATCTCTTTGTTTTTGTATTCCCTACAGGGGCTTCTACTATTAGGATTTTTGGAGTACTAAAATTGCTTATGGAGATACTCTATCATTAACACGCCTAACCCATGGTTTACCGAATTGTATATCAATACTTAACAATAATAATAATAGATTAATACAGATAGTTAAACTAAAACTTAAAAATATTAAAAATAAATTTAAAAATTTCCAAAATTTAGAATTACTTGTTCCTCCACTCGTATATCAAATGAGTCCCAAAAAACGAGCCAAAGATTTGTATCAATACTCAAAAAATTAACTGAACATTTGCATAAAAATTTAAGTTTTTAAAACATATAAATATATATTATATACAACAAACTATGGTGTAGTTTATTCAACAATAGTAAATATTTTTTGAAAGACAAAATATTAAATATTTAAAATAACTATAACATGAATAAAAATTATATTTTAAAATTAAGCGGCACGTAAGATAAAATCATTGAAAATAATATATATATATATATATATATAATATGAAAAAATATAAAGTCTTCTGTATAAATCCATTCATATTCCATATCCCGAAGTTGTGCAGACTATGTTTAAAATCTTATTATAAAATTTAAAATAATACTTTAAAAATTAAATATTATTTTTATAAAATTAAAAAGAAGAAGACCTCATTTAGTGGTCTAACTAATCTTTAGCTTATGTAAACAAAAAGCAATAATGCAAACAAAATGGCTATCAAAATCATTCCAATCCAAAACACAAGTTAAAAGGACATGTTGCATCATATCATTGATCAATGTCCTGTTTTCTCTTCGATATAACACTTCTTTTTTTAGTTGAAACAGCAAACTTTTCCTTGCTCACCTCCCAAACCACATGGGAATTTTCATTGATTGGTATACCTATAAATGGAGAGTTACATTATGTTGCCCAACCATACCATGGCTCCCACAACCAAAAGTAAATTCAGTGAATGAAGTTCCCGTAGTTTCTTTTGGGATCACAATTTTGGGGCTGGGAGTCTTGACTTCTTCAACTTTCTATTTTGGAATCAAACATGTTTCTAGCCACAGATTAGGATATATGTTTATATTTAATCGCAACATAGAAAGGTGTATGTATTTTGAATACAAATTAGAAATTCTTGAAATTATTATTTTTGAATATTTATATTATAAGTTGAAATAATATTATTGAAATTATATTTATATTAAATAAATTATTATGAATTAATATAATATTTATGTTAAATAGTAATTGCAAATTATTAAAATTATATGTTAAAAATAATAAATATTTTAATTAATAGAATATTTATTTTGATTTTTATTTATGAAATATATTAAAAGAAAATATAATATAATTAATTTATAAAAAAATGACACATCAACAAAATTAACAAACATTAATTTTTTTATTCATTTTGGGTGATTTAACAAAAAATAAATAAATTTAAAGACTAAACAAGCGAAAAATTAAATGGAGGACTAAAATAACTTTTTTTTATAAAGTTGAAGGGCCAAAAAAAGTTATTATGCCTATAAAAATTAGTCTTTTAGTTATTTTCTAATATAAAAGATTTAAAAGTAAAAAAAAAATTATACAATACAATTTATTAATTTATAAAAAAATAAATTTTTTAATTATTTTCCAATTTGAGTTGATATCACTAGGCTCGTGACATCAAACTTAACTAAAGATTTATTTATATTTTTTTTTGTATAATAAATATTCTAATTCAGGTAACTTTTAAAAATATACTAGACCAACAAGTCATAACTTGTAAATCAGTTTAAGAATTCAATAACACTACAAAATTTCTATTGCACCCACTTTAATAGTGAAAAAAATAATACTTTAAAATAATAAATTTATTAAATATATTATATTTAAAAAATAATTAAATAAAATTAAAAAATAGATGGATGGTGATTTTCAATGGTTATTTATTTGTATGGATAAAAAGAAAAGTAAACGAGTGAAAATATTCTTTTTATAATAATGAAGATATTTAGAATAAAAAGAAGTAAAAATTTAATTAGTATGAGTATTGTTGCTAATACAGGAACACGTGAGTTTAAGCGTACTGAAGCGCACTATCCTCGTATTTATGGGTCGAGGAGGGACTATAAGTAGTTATAGGCATTGTATAAAAAAAACTAATAAAAAAGTTAAATAGTACTATTAAAAAATTAACTTTTAATATCAGATGCATTTAATATTTAATTAGCTTTTTAAATATTGTATTTTTAAGGGTTTTTTACTAAAAAAAATATAAAAAAATTAAAAAATTCGAAAATAATACACCTAAAAAATTATTTACCAAAACGGTATGGTTAGGGTGGTCACGCCACTCTGACAAAGTAGCACCTCACGACATGACGGTACGCACAAAAAAAAAACTGAAAAAAGAAAAAAACACCAAAACGAAAAAATGGGTCATGTTGGTGCGAGGCGGCTTTGATGTTGCCTCTCCGGTAGAGACGGCACGGTGTTGCTCTCTCGGTAGAGGCGGCACGATGTGATTGCCTCTGGAAGAGGCAAAGACACCGATTTTGTGGGTCCCACAGCGGCACCTAAGCACTATAAAACCAAGCGAGCCAGCAACTCCGGGAGCAAGAATCAGCAGCAAGCAGAAGAAAATAAAGGGAAAGAAAAGAGAAGAGAAGGAAAAAAAAAGGAGAAGGAAAAAGAAAGAAAAGAAAAAAAAAGGTATAATTTTTTTTAAATAATAAATTTTTATATTGTTAATGTGTTTTTGCTGTTATTATTATTGTTGATTTTTATTATTTTTTGTTGTTAGTTATTAATATTGTTAGTAAAAAATCCTTGTTATTATTGTAAAGATAAATGGAAGAAAACATAGAACTGAATTTAAATGGTTAAATGTAAAGATAAATGTTTTTTATGTATAAAATGAAAACTGAAAAACGATGAGCTTATGAATGAAAAAAATTGCATATTGAGTAATTAAATTTTTTATTTAAGTAGTTTATTTTGTAATACCCCTACCCGTATTCATTGCCGGAATAGGGTAAGAAGTATTACCAGAGTTTACAAATTAATTTTTTTTAATTCAATATATCCCCTTTTATAGATATCTAACCTTCCCTGTAAATTTTAAACCGAGACCAATCCACATCAACCAAACCAATTCAACATATTTTCCAAATATATTCATGCATATTTATAAGATAACATCATCGCATACCTAAAACCAGGTTTGTTAACCATACCAATGGCTAACTCTACATTCATTTCACAAAATCATTTACTTTATTAGCTTATACATGCCATTGATTTCCAAAATAAAGTTTCTTTATATACGAAATCCTCGAGGTTGATAGTGTGATGTGTCTCCGACCAAATCCGATCTCCAGAGCTCTTAACACTACAAAACAGGGAAAATGAAACAGGGTAAGCACTTTGTGCTTAGTAAGCTCATGTAACAAGAATTATACTTACATAATATTTTCAATACAATACAATACAATAAACATTTATATATCCATTCAATGCATTATTACCCTAATATGCACAAACTCAACATTCAAGTTAGTACAATAATTTGCATGTACCATTAATATATACTATGATTGATGAGCTCATCAATACCATGATTTCCGTTTCCTTGTTATTTTTCTATATTTATCCCGTTGAATTTCTCGGAATTTCGATGGATTTTCAGAGGTACACTTTTAGTGTACAATTTCGGGTCCGTCAATTTATATTCATGTGCACACATTTCCATTTCAAAGAGCACACTCCCGCGAACCTCATTCTTACAGCGGGATTACCAGTCCAGGCTAAATTCCCTGTAATATAAACTCATAGAGTATTGTCGGGATTACAGTCCAAAGCTAAATCTCGCAACGACAATTACTCTAATGAGCTTGGATCCGAATTACATCCAAGCTAAATTCAGACCCTAATTCGGATTACCCGTCGGGCTAAATCCATTTTCCACATATTCTTCGGGAGGGCTATATCGGGATAGGATCACCCGTCGGGCTTGATCCTTTTACCGTCAATTCTTTTCCAGAGATCCATCGAATTTTCCTTTCATTCAAATCCCCTTTTTTATCAAATATATCAATGTTTCATAAAATTTCATATAATGAACATTCAAATCATCTTCATATCAAAAACATGCATTTCAAGTATTTAAGAATATAATTCAAGTTACATGAACTTACCTTGATACTTGTTTGTGCACAAAAATCTACTAATCCTGAACTTTTTCCTTTCCTCGATCTAGCTTCGTATTTGAATCTTCTGGATTTGGTGTAAAAATTATGAAATACCAGCTTAGAGAACCCTCCTATGGCGTTTTTAGCTGCTGGAATTGAAGAGAAATGAAGAGAAATCTAGATATTTCCTATTTAGTCCTAGCTTTATTTAGTTAATTTTGCAATATTCCAATTTTGCTCTTAATTTATCAAATTCCCTGCTGATTTCATGCCCTTGCCGTCCAGCCCAAATAAATTTTGGGTCTAATTTCCTTTTAAATCCTTTCTTATTAGACTCTTAAGCTATTTAATCATTCTAGCTACTTTTACACCTATTACAATTTAGTCCTTTTCATTTAATTGACTACCCAAATATTAAAATTTCCTAACGAAATTTTAATACCACATTACTAACATTTCATAAATATTTATAAAATTATTTTCGACTCGGTTTTTCGAGACAAAGGTCTCGATATCTTGTTTTTACCCAATTTCTTCAATAATTTCTTTTTCTAACTAACTACTAAATCGGTAAAATTTTTCTATCAATATTTTCATACGATTTTCCTATCATATCAATTTTCATGCAAAAAATATTGAAATAAATTTCTCTTTAAATCGGATTTGTGGTTACGAAACCACTGTTCCGATAATTTTGAATTTAGGCCATTACATATTTGGTGTTCGAAATTATTTTGAGAAAGTTTGTTTATTTTTTAACAGATTGAGCACTGAAGATGGATAATCAGTTTTTCGTATGCGTTTATTTCGATGGAATTATCTTGACAACAACCGTTGGATGCATATTTGAATGTCGGCAACAAATAGCAATGAAATTTAATAGAAATGTCTCGTTCGATAATATGAAAGGAAGAATTAACGTAAAAATTGTTAGACGTTGTGGGAGAAGGATCTCGAAACTTTTCTACAAGTTTTCAGTTTCGACAGATCTAATCAAATTCACTGAAATGGAACTTGTAGACGACGAAGACGTGGAGACAATGATCACTCTTTACTGTGGGAATGGGAGTGACAAAAATGCACCGATTCCCTTATTTGCTGAGTTAGCCTGTATGGAGGAAAATGAAAATCTCACTACATATGGTGAAGAACATAGAGCTCAAGAACCGTGCATGGTGGCTCTAATATCGTACGTTGATAGTGAATCGACTATACGTGGGATCGATATCGATCTTAATGTTACACCCGATATGGATGTGGTTGGTGATGATGGTTACATAGTAGTGATCCTTATTATCAAGAAGTCGATAGTGATAGTGATCCCGATGTGGACGATGTCCCCGATGATGTTGATGATGAAGACGTGAATGACGATGGAAACATTAACGCGTCTTCAGTCGGGAACTAGATGCGACGTGTTGTGATTCACAATAATCCTGGGCCACACATGTCGCTCATAGACCCCGACGCGGCGCATGTAGCCGAGTTCCCAGAGTACTCTGAAATACTTCCTGCTCACCGACTGGCCGTAAATTCTAATCCTGAGGAGTTATTCGTCGGCCAGAGATTCGAAAGTAAAGAAGAGTGCGTATTTGCTATTAAGCGGTATAGCATGAATATATCAATAGATTATAAAGTTGCAGTGTCTAAACCGATATTATATATTGGGGAATGTTGGAAGTCGGCGGAAGGCTACAATTGGCGGGTACGAGCTGCATTTATTCAAAATTCGTAGATGTGGGAGATACGCAAATTTGTTGGGCCTCACATATGCACATCAACACGTATGACAGAAGATCATCGAAAACTTGATTCTAAAACTATCTGCACGTGTATCATGCCAATGGTGACTGATTGCCGAAATACAAGCACGATTTCAGTATCGAGTGCCATATCGAAAGGCATGGATAGCAAAACATATGGCAATGGAGCAATTGTCTGGGGATTTTGATGCGTCGTATAACGAGCTACAGGGATGGATAGCCGCTATGCGGGAGTACGTACCAGGGACCGTCATTGAGTTACAGACACGACCTTATTACGGCCCGGATGAACAACTACAGTCAGGAAAAAAAATTTTCCATCGGATGTTCTGGACGTTTGATCCATGTGTGCGCGCATTTCCCCACTGCAAGCCATTTGTGCAAGTGGATGGGACCTGGCTATATGGAAAATATACACAGATCTTACTTATTGCGGTTGCTCAAGACGGCAACAAGAACGTGCTCCCGATAGCATTTGCCATTGTAGATAATGAGAACATGGAATCATGGGAATTCTTCCTTACCAACCTGCGGAGGTATGTTATTAGCAATGATAATATTTGCATTATCTCTGATAGTGAGAAAGGATTAATTGCCGCCATTAGACGTTCCGGTGTACCATGGAAATCCGTTTACTGCATCCGTCACATCGCAGCTAACTTCATTAGAGATTATAAAAATGCAGACTGAAAAAGACAATTTGTGAAAATAGGTAAACGATTGCCTTATCTTTTCAATATAAGTTTTTAGGGCAATACTGTAACTTATCTTTTCTTAATACATATACAGCGTACGAGCTAGAGCCACACATTTTTCGCCAAAGAATGACTCGACTTGAGAGTGACATGGAGGGTCAAACGAATACATCTTTCCGACAGTGGTTGGGTACTATAGAGCCGTGGCAATGGGCTCAAAGTTTTGACGAGGGCTTTCGTTATGGTCAAATGACCACAAACTTAGTGGAGGGGGTCAACATAGTATTGTTGAAAACACGACATCTTCCGATTTCAACAGTCTTCTCGGCTACGTTCTACAGGTTGGCTACCTTGATGCCAAGAATGGGTCAGCAACAAGTTAACTAGATTGAGGCGGGATACGTGTTTGTCGAAGATGTTAGGGATGCAATGGTTGCAAACCGTCAGATGGCGAGGTCAATGAATGTAGAAATATATTCACGACGCCTTGAAACGTTTCGAGTTACGGAGACCATTGGTCGTCCAACAAAGCTCACGATACAACATAGCCAGAACTGCGGAACCCCAACTATAGGAGCGAACACTACGCAGATCAGCTAACAGAGGTAAATACTGGATATGAACCTTGTTGTTATTCGAATTGGGCATCAATACACCCCCTATGATATGCATAATGTACGCTCGAGCTGCGCACACCAACTCTTCTTCGGTGGCATTATCTGATAAATGCTGAAAATTGGCTTTTAGCCATGTAAATTTCAACTCCGAAAAAGTAGACTCAGCATCGCCGGGCGAGGCTCCTATTAGGCTATAACAAAGTGCAATGGCTCATTTATCGCGACTTACGCCCGTGACGGCATCCCCGTCGATTGGGAGCCCAAACTGTAATGCAACATCCTCCAAAGTGACTGTGGACTCCCCACACGGCAAATGAAAAGTGTGGGTCTCCGGTCGCCAACGCTCGACCAATACGGATATTAAATCGTACCGCAAATCGAACGTCCGGGTCAATGCTGCTGACCCGAATCCAGGTAACTCCAAGTAGGGCATCAGTCGTGCATCCGGGGAATATCCTACACCATTCACCCGGCCCCTTAATATGTGGTACGAGTCCTGACAGTGTTAAATTACAAAAAAATAGTTATAATAACATAATTTATTTTCTTAAATTACGTAAATCTTTTTTTAATGGAACATTTGCGTAACAAATAACAATATATTACCGTATTATTAACTGTGTCACATATGTGAGAAAGTTCCTTATTGATCAATGAAGCCATTGCGATGCCTGCAATTTCAAAATAAATTTCGGTTATTAATTTTAATGTTTGATAGATTTTAAATATTTATTAGAATAACTTATAAAAAAAATAGCAAACAATTTTTCGACAACATATTTTTTTTGGCTATACTACATTAAAAAATTAAATATATCCAACTTAAATATAAATATTATTATTATTTTAAAATGATAATAAGTAAAATATTTTCGTATATTATTTTTATATTATTTTAGCAAAAAATGTTTCAAATGTATTATGTAAGTGTTTTTTTATATTAATTTAATAAATAACCCTGATTTTGGCACTTTCTACGTATTTTTTTATTTTTGTATCTTATTTTTTAAAATATATTATTTTCGTATTTTATTTCTTTATATTATTTTAGTACATAATGTTTCAAATGTATTATTTAAGTGTTTTTATATTTTTAATAAATAATCCTGATTTTAGCACTTTATTAAGTATTTTTCAGTATCTTATTTTTTAAAATATATTATTTTCGTATTTTATTTTTTTTTATATTATTTTAGTACATAATGTTTCAAATGTATTATTTAAGTGTTTTTTATATTTTTTAATAAATAATCCTGATTTTAGCACTTTATTCGTATTTTTTTCGTATCTTATTTTTTAAAATATATTATTTTCGTATTTTATTTCTTTATATTATTTTAGTACATAATGTTTCAAATGTATTATTTAAGTGTTTTTTATATTTTTTTAATAAATAACCCTGATTTTAGCACTTTATTCGTATTTTTTTGTATCTTATTTTTTAAAATATATTATTTTCGTATTTTATTTCTTTATATTATTTTAGTATATAATGTTTCAAATGTATTATTTAAGTGTTTTTATATTTTTTAATAAATAACCCTGATTTTAGCATTTTATTCGTATATTATTTTTTAAAATATATTATTTTCATATTTTATTTTTTTATATTATTTTAGCAAAAATTGTTTCAAATGTATTATGTAAGTGTTTTTTTTATATTAATTTAATAAATAACCCTGATTTTGACATTTTCTTTGTATTTTTTTCGTATCTTATTTTTTAAAATATATTATTTTCGTATTTTATTTCTTTTTTTATATTAATTTAATAAATAACCCTGATTTTGACATTTTCTTTGTATTTTTTTCGTATCTTATTTTTTAAAATATATTATTTTCGTATTTTATTTCTTCATATTATTTTAGTACATAATGTTTCAAATGTTTTATTTAAATATTTTTTTATATTTTTTAATAAATAACCCTGATTTTAGCACTTTATTCGTATTTTTTTCGTATATTATTTTTTAAATATATTATTTTTGTATTTTATTTTTTATATTATTTTAGCAAAAAAATGTTTCAAATGTATTACTTAAGTGTTTCTTTATATTAATTTAATAAATAACCCTGATTTTGACATTTTCTTCGTAATTTTTTTATTTTCGTATCTTATTTTTTAAAATATATTATTTTCGTATTTTATTTCTTTATATTATTTTAGTACATAATGTTTCAAATGTATTATTTAAGTATTTTTTATATTTTTCTAATAAATAACCTTGATTTTAGCACTTTATTCGTATATTATTTTTTAAAATATATTATTTTTGTTTTTTATTTTAGCATAAAATCTTTCAAATATATTATTTAAGTTTTTTTATATTAATTTAATAAATAACTCTGACTTTGGCACCTTGTTCGTATTTTTTTATTTTCAGATTTTATTTTTTTAAATATATTATTTTCATATATTATTTTTTTATATTATTTTAATAAAAAACTCGTCAGGACCACTTTCCCCAAATTTTTTTTCGTATTTTATTTCTTCTCGTATTTTATTTTTTCATTAATATATTTTTAATATTTTATTTTTTATACTATTTTTTGTAAAAAGTTTAAAACCCCCATCACATAAAAATAAAAAAATAAAAAAATCAGAATATAATAAGTCTAATAAATTTAAAAAATCTTTTTAAACAACCTCAAACACACTTAACAAATAAATTGCATAAAATAATAACAAAAAAACATTCTTTACACATAAATGTTTATTATTTCAATGAAAATATAAAATAAATACGAACATACCTTAATATCTCTTCTTAACCAAATAACACCTTGCAAAAAAATAAAAATAAAAATTATATCTGATTTAAATCTAAATCAATCAACAACAATAATTACTAAAACAAATAACTTAAACTAACATTAATTACTCAAATTTATTAAAAAAAATTATTTTTTTTTCCTTCTTTTTCCTTCCCTCTTCTTCTTCTCCTTCTCTTTTTCTTTTTCTTTTTTCTTCTCTCAAATGCCGGCCTCCTTCTCCTCCTCCCCTTCTTTTTCTTTCTTCTTCTTCTCTTCTTTCCTTCTTCTCCTTCTTTTCTTTTTCTTCTTCTTCTTTGTTCCCGAAAATGAAGCTTGGGGACCATAATATATGGTCCCCCAAACAAAATAACAAAACCCCTCTGCATGAGGGGTCAAATCAGTGAAATCGCACCAGGTGCCGCCTGCGAGAGAGAGCAACACTCAGTGCCGCCTCACTGAGAGGCAACACTGGTGCCGCCTCTGGCACCAACATGACCCATTTTTTTTCGTTTTCAGTGTTTTTTTTCTTTTTCAATTTTTTTTACTGTGCAGCCGTCACGTCAGGGTGGTGTTGCCTATCAGAGTGGCGTGACCACCCTGACCATACCATTTTGGTAAATAAATTTTTAGGTGTTTATTTTCAAATTTTTTAATTTTTTATATTTTTTAGTAAAAAACCCTATTTTTAATTATAGTAATTAATGTAAAATAATAAATTGAACATAATTAAAATAGATTAACTTTTCAATTCAAATATTATAACAAAAAATTTACAAATAATAGTTAAAGCATTTTTAACACATTCAACATATAATATAGTTTTACTTTATGTAATTAATGCAACGTAACACTATTCAAAATAATAACAAATTCACATAATTAACACTAATATTAATTAAGTGATAATTAAGATGTTTAGATTTTTTTCCAAGTAATAACTCTATTTTACATCAATAAAATTAACACAACTTTCTAAAAATAAAATTAGAATAACTTTTGTTATATTAACATTTTTTAAACTAATAATTGTGATTTATAAATATAATTATCACAACCTTTTTTTTATAATTTATGCTTAAAGTTTTATTCAAGTAATAACTTTATTTTACAATTAGCACAACATATTTAACTAATAATTCTAAATTAAATATTATAATTATTTTTATGTCACATCCCAAAAATAGGGCTAGAGGAAATAGGGATAAAATTTAGATTTTATTTTTTTTTAAGCATAGGGTAAGAGAATTAGAGAGCCTTAAAAATTATTTGTAATAAAAAAAATTAATAAGAATGAGTCTATTAGTTCAATAGTAAAGGCTTAGTTTACCCTTGGGTTCTAAGTTCAAAACCTCTTGTGCACCTTTTAGTCAAAATATTTTATTTTCATATTTTTTACCCCATAAAAGTGTCGAATTTCCAAACTAGCCCAGTCCAAAAACTATTTTTTTAATTTAGTCCTTAATTTAAATCAATCCTAATCCTAAATGAATTCCTAAAACCTATTTCAACTTGGAAAAAACAGTTTTATAAATATAAAATCTTTTCAAACCCTAGATTTTTTATCTGGCAAAATTTTCAAGACAAACCCCCAAAGTTCTTTTTTTTCTCCTTCATTGCTGAATCAATTTTCAACCAAGGATTTCAAAGATTTTCAAAATCATCCATCTCCTCCCAGTAGATCATCGATCTCCTAATCCAAGTTAAGGTTTTAGTGTCTTCAAATCAGGTGTGGGATCTAAACCTAAATCATTATGTATAATTAATTGAATTGTTAGAAAGTAGGAAGTCTATACAGAACCTCTTACATGCGAACATTCTATAGGCGAGCTCTGTATGCAAACCCCCTATAGGCGAACCCTCATGCGAACCCCTATAGGCAAGCCCCTGTATGCAAACCCCTTATAGGCGAGCCCTTGTATGCGAACACTCTATAGGCGAGCCCCTGTATGCGAACCCCCTATATGTGCGAACCCTTATGGAGGAGAACCTTAAGTACAAGCCCTTATGTAAATTGTTATATATGTGAGCTCCACTAGGTGAATTGTAGCAGATATGTGCGAACCATATTGCGAACCCATATGCAAAACCTTATAATAATCAATATGCGATCCTTTTTTATATTTATGCGAACCCTATATGTTAATTATGCAAACCCTTCATATATATATGCGAACACTAAATATTGTAATATGCGAACCCTGTATATTTATCATGCGAGCCCTATACATGTATTTATGCAAATCGTACAAGTAGTAATATGCAAACCCTACGTATTGTAATATGTGAACCCTATATGTTTATCATGTGAGCACTATATATGTATTTATGTGAACCCTACAAGTAGTAATATGCGAACCCCGTGTATTTAATTGTGCGAACCCTAACATGAATTAGCATGTGAACCTTGTACGTGCAAACCCTAGATATGCGAACCCTGTATGTGTGAACCCAACATGTGATGTGAACCTGAATGTATGTGATAGCAGAACTAGGCTTGTTGAATACATATGAAGATACTGTATATGTGAAATTGTTTTAATCCACATAAATTAGTTGTATATGTGAAACTGATGTGAACAAGTGCATGAATATATGCTATTAAATGATAATATAAAATATTAAATGTAGCATCAATTGATGATAAATAGCATAATATGCTAAGTATATGTGCATAATACATGAAATTAGGTATGGAGGACGGAGGAGTTCTATAGGAGAAAGTAGCAAATTAAGTCCACACCGAAAGTTAGTACTGCACGAAGTAGGTGGCAATGTCATCAAAATCAAATAAACCAGGATGATAGTTTAAAAAGCCATCAAAATGAGGCAACCGAGATGGTAAGTTATTGTAGTAAAAGTCATTGTCATGATAAGTGAACGCATAGTTTAAAAAGCCATCAAAATGAGGCAACCGAGATGGTAAGTTATTGTAGTAAAAGTCATTGTCATGATAAGTGAACGCCCGTCTTCACCGGGAAATCCGAGATGGTTAGTTATTGATGTGTTTTGGAGTGTCGAGCAATGCTCAAGGGAGAATAGGATGGACGGGAGGGAAATTTAAAATTATAATTGCATTGCATCATGAGTATAATCTGTACATGTATGGATTT
This sequence comes from Gossypium longicalyx, assembly GCA_025698465.1. Taxonomy (NCBI): domain Eukaryota; kingdom Viridiplantae; phylum Streptophyta; class Magnoliopsida; order Malvales; family Malvaceae; genus Gossypium; species Gossypium longicalyx. The sequence goes on along the minus strand of CM047001.1, from coordinate 64,919,287 downwards.
ACCGAATGCTTTTTATGATTTTCTTAATTTGTCATTATGCCATAAATTGAATGATTTACTATCTGTATGTTTATATATAATGGTTTAAAAATTAGACTCATGCTAAGCTGTCATAAGCTCACCCCCTTTTCTTTATCTCCCAGGTAACGTAGAGAATTAGGACCGAAATGGCATTGGAGGAACCACAGATTAGCAACTCATTTTCCTTTATATTTAAAGGTTCCCATTAAAGTTTTTCCTTTATCATTTATTTTCAGGGTGTAATTATTAATTTCTTGTTTTTTAGGTTTTGGGTTTGTTTAACTTTTTAATTTTAAAGTATGATACTTAGTTAATATTATGATAATTGCATGCTATTTGGTTTAGAAAACTACCATTCTTAATAATGATTTTCATTTCTTTACAAATATTTTAAGTTTTGAAAAGTTTTTTGTTAACTTTAACCATTTTCAAAATTTCACACTAATAATATTGCAATTGAATTACTTAAGTAAGCAGATTTAATTAATGGATGTTTTCCTTTAAAATAGAAGAGCGATTTTCATACAATCCATCCTAAAACAAAAGAATGGCTTTACATGATCAATTCGGTCATCAAATGTAACGCCTTTGACTTAGTCGAAACTCTTAGGCCAGTCGGGGGTGTTATATTTTAAATGTAAATTTAGTGTTATGACGAAAAATAAATGATATTCTGGTCAGTTCAAAAAAAATTTCAAACATGTGCTTTTATATATATTATAGATTGGAGACATAATAGATATTAGATTATGGTATACACATAATGTGGGATAAAAAATTAGGTAAAAAATATATATTAAAAGTTTAGTTAAAATTAAGTGAAGATTTGGTTGAGATAGTAAAATTGAAGTATTTAAATGCTATGATGTTAGGTTTAAATTTCATTATGGGTAGATTTTATTAATTTTATATAAAAATATAAAAAGGGAAAAAAATATTTTTATAATAATATATCTTATTTATAATTATTTTAATTATTTTTTGAAATTTAGTTGGTGACACAAATTCATTGAGATATTTAAAGAATAATATAGATGACCAATTTTTTTTTTTTTGTCATAAAAACTTACGATTTTATTTAGTCATTTATTTTTTCTTAATAGTATAGTTGAAAGGTGGAAGTTGGACTTATCGACAATTCATCAACTTTAGACTCTCACCCACTGCTTTTATTACCTTCATTATATTTTAATACATAAATATCCTCGACATGGGTTTAAATTGTATTTCAATAGAGCCTCAATATAAGTGGGGACTCACTTTACTTGTTGGAAGCTGCATACGTCGGCATACTGGTTTACTAAAGTGAACAGAAAAGGAACCATCTCAAAGACAATTAAATTAGGAAATATTGCTTTGAATTCCTATAGAATTTAAATTTTCTCGATGCTAACAAATTAAGGAAATGTGGAATGAAATATTCCAGATCCAGTCTAGAAAAAACTATACAGATATTCCAGTAACTAATTTAAACAAAATAAACATCATTCAACATGCAAATTTACACCAAATTCCCACGTATATCTTGTTCATAATCTAAATACACAACTATCTTAATTATTATAATTTTACAAAAATCATATTCGAAAATGATGGAAAGCAACAAAAAAATTTTACATTTTTATTTGAACTAGAAATTCATGAATTTGAGCCAAGGTATTATTACGCCCTTTGTAACCTTCTCCGCTTCTCTGGAGCACGACGACGTTGGGTTGTCACCGTCCTTCGACGCCGCCTTTTTGGTGCACAAGAAGAAATTTCGCGATCCAAGCGCCATCAGCTTCTCTCCCCTTTCTAAACCTGCGCCCCACCACACAAAAAATATTAGGAATCAATCTCAAATGTACACGAGTACTCAAAAAGATAAACATCACTGATTGAACGGCCAGTTATTCTTTATCAGAAGGTTTTGTCTTACTCTCTAAGCTAAATTGAGAATAATGGAGGTCCAAAAGCGAGGCGTCCGTTGACGGTAAGATCGGACGGCGACCTTCCTTCGAATACTGACGAACGGCGGCGGTTATTAAGTCACCGACAGTGTTTTCCGGAGACAGCACTACTTGTACAGCTCCGAGACTCCCTTGAATGGTCACGTTCAACAGCAGCCTCGTCAACTTCGGCCTCGCATCCGGTAAGACGGAAATAGTCCTCTCTGAGAATAGGTCGGGCAGCGTCTTCGGCCGCCTCAGATCCGAGGGAGCCACCGTCGGGATTTTCCCGTGAAACGACGACGCCTTTTCAGATAACTTACCCTTCCGGTTCTTCTCCTGCTCCTTACGATTATTTTTGGAATTCGGCATCTTCCAAGTGTCGTATTATACAATAATTCAAACGAGAAATATAAAGAAGAAAAAAAAAGGCAATAAATTAATGAACTTCTCTTCTCCGTTTTTTTTTTCTTGTTGGGAATACGGGTGGAGCGGAGTCAACGATTACCTCAAGCGCCGGAAACGGAAGAACCTAACGCGAGGGAAACCGAGAGCGGGAGCGGTGCGGCGGCTCTCGGATTTCCGGTCACTAAAAGCTATCATACCCTGAATGCTATATCCGTAAATAAACAGAGAAGGCAAGGGGGCAAAAAGAGAAGCTAATGAGAAGCGGATAGGACACAAAGTGGCCTCAAGCTCTGGTAGCCAATTTATATGGGAAGGAAAGCGAAGAAAAAGAGTGAGAAACGGCTATGAATCTCTGATTTTTGTTGGGTTACCTGCTACGTCCGGTTGATGGGAAATTCCGTCTTCCGCGTGATAACTGATAAAATCAAGTGGTGACCGGCAATTGCCCGCGGATACGACATTTGTATGGCTCTGCTTGAGCCTTGAGGGTTAAGTGGTAAACTGCATCGTGCTAAAGTGCGCTGGTGTAGGTTCTTTCGGTGACTACAACGTACACGTGGAGGGATTCTGTGGCCTTCGTGGCTCCGAGACTCGCATGGGTGTTTAGCATGTCGGGTAACAATATCGTTTTCCCTTGCTTGAAGGCGGCTGTTGGTTTACGGACTACTCACAAATGACGTGATTTGCACGTGCGAATTATTGAAGGTTAGTAGATATTACGTGGAAGTATCATTGACCTAAACTATTACTGCTTGGAATCGCTTAGCATAGCAGTAAAAAGGTTAGATCCAGTGAGCTTATGGCACGTGGCAAAAGATTGTCGGGAACTAGGAATTTTTTATTTTCAAAAAAATATATATATTGGCGTCCGTTTGCAATTATTGTTTTTGTCTTATTTATCTTAAATAAAATTTTAGTATTTAAAAAGTAAATTTCATAATATAGAATTGGAATTATATTTATTGAGAATCCTAACATTTTTAAAATTGAATTTTTATCGATTTAAATCCATTCAATCTAATCTACGTTATCATTTAATGTTAATTTTAATTATAGAATAAACAAATATTTTTTATATATTATGGTTTTAAATTATAATTGAACCAACCAAAATTAAATTTGAGTGAGAGCCTCAAAATATTTCGTCTTGTTTTTGGGGGGGTTAGATGGTCGAGATTCTGATTTGCATAATAAAATATAAATTTCTCAGTAACAGCCAGGGAAAGTCCTGCAACAGAAGACTGAAAGCACCAGACCACTTGATCATAAAAGGGCTTGACTGGTGCAGGTTCTTCTCACAACTCATCATCATAGCCCACCCCTCCATCGGCTTTGTCTTTGTCTTTACTCTGCAACTTACACCTAAGATTTTAAATGGAATACCCATCGACAACACAGTAAAATATTAAATGAATAAATTAATGTAATATACATAGGAAACGACTGGAGTAAATCTCAGATTTGTTACGCACGGGTAAATATTAAATAAAATATCTATAAATCAATTAACCATATACATTTTGATAAAGGAAAAAGAGTTATGCACATTTCATAATTTATGTTTTTGAAGATCTAATCAACCAATACTGACGTGAACAAATCTTATATTAGAAGAGATATCCCGCCTCTATGATTATAATAAATTGGATGATGGCATGCCACAACATTATCCTCAATGTGTTTCTTCTTTTCTTTTCTTTTCTTTTTTTATTTGTTTTGAAATTTCTACCTTTCCGTGTTTTAACCAAATTTTAATCCTTTCATACGTCTTGGGATTTTTCATGTTTACCTCTTTTTGTTGTTGGTTTACTTTTATTTAACCCTTACTAAATTCAAATTAAAAAAAAAAAAAAAAGCAAGAGCTTTCTCATATTAGGTTATGAAGAAAATTATACATATTATTTTTTCCTCATATATAAAATACATGAGTTTAATTGCGAACAGAGGCTTTAAATCTTTGAGATTTAAGTTTAAATCTCATCATGTATACGTGACAAGTGTGAGTCTCTATCTCACTTTATACATGTGTCATGTGTGAATTATTTCAAATTTTTCATTTGCTATATTTTATATTGGATTGATTCTATATATCATTATAGTTTATCGAAAGTTGTACATTATTGTATTAATAATGACACTTAGAAAAACAAACATGAGTTTAATTTGAAAAAAAATGCATGAATGAGTCAGGAATTATTTTAAGTAAAAACAAGGGAAATAGATAAACAAATTTGGTTTCAAATATTGTCATGAATTTATGAATGGTCTACATCTTGTTAATATGTTTCATGTGAGTTCAAATTTTAAAGATTTAAGTTCAAATTTTATTATGTGCATTTATAATGTGTGGATCTTTAATTCTATAATATATATATATTTATTGTGAATGAATTTTATTTTATTTTATTTAATTATTCGTTTGTTATGTTTTATATTAATTAAATTTTATTTCGAAATTGCTCAAATTTATATTTATATTGTAATATATTTGTAATAGTAAAAACTTTCAATTTTTTTTAATACAAACATATATGATAATTTTGGGCACGGAACATTATAAGAAATTTATATGGCACAGCAAAAATAATTAAAATAAGATACAAAATAAACATATAAATATATCAAAATTTATATAACATATTAATAATTTATATTTATGTCGAAAAAGAATATAAAAATTTAAACAAAATATATCAGAGAGAATAAAATTATGTTTAGGCCATTCATAGCAGAGAAATCATGTTTTATAATTAATTTAAGCAAGTTCGTGATTTAACATAAAAGGTATCGTGTAAAATCCATTAATCACCTATAATTTTCATGTGTTTAACATTTAATTTATAATGTTTAGTAATGTTTTTATTTCAAAAGCACTTCTAAGAAATAATGTTAAACTGACCTTTAATTCGATTGGCATAGATATTATTATTAGTGCAAAAGGATGTAAGTTTGAGTGCGTTGAAGCGCATTATCCCTTTATTAGATTTAGGAGAAAGGAGTTATGAATAATTAAATACATTGTATAAATGTTAAAAAAAATCAATTTTTGTATCTTTCAAATCCCAAAATTAGCATTAAAAGATTAAGATAATAACGATAATAAAAGGAAAGCACTACGAATCATGAACTTAGTTGGGAAAAGCTTGAAAATCCAATTAAAATTTTAATTTGTTTTTATAATTTATTGATAATTACGATGTTGACATTATTGAAGTTTTACAATTCAGATTTTTTTTTTGGTGAAAAAAAGGAAACACTAAATTAATTACAAAAATAACGTTTGAGCGAAAGTAACACCCATAGACTTGTCCCTATCAATAAAGGTACGAGCCATCACAGGAGGAACGTCAAGAACTTGCAAATTGTCTTTCTCGATCAAAGCTTGCTTAGCTAAACAATTCACAACTTGATTTTGTTCTCTTGGAATATACCGCAGAAACCACTGATTTTCTTGAATTAAAATATTATGAATTTGCCTAATCAAAGTGGATTTTGAAACAGTGGAAGAGCTTCCAAGAATGGATTTAACAACTTCCAAGCTATCAGAATGAAAGATAACTTGATCATAGCCCCTTCGTTGAACAAGTTTGAGACCGTCAAGAATGCCCTAGAGTTCTGCATCAAAAATCGAACATTTACTAAGGAATTGGTGATATCCAACAATCCAATTTCCCTCCTTATCGCGAACAACACCCCCAATTGCAGCAAGTCTAGAATCCAGTTGCACTGCCCTATCAATATTAAGATAGACTCGTTCCTCAGTGGTATGTGCTTCAAAAGAGTGTTCAAGGCATCTAGAAGGAACTTTTCGAGATGAAGAGAAGAAATGGATCGCCCAACGATAGGATCCTTGAACTATTTCTTTTGAGCTCCAAGGTTTACCTTAAAAAAATGTATAAATTTTGATTTTTCCATATACGCCAAATAAGCAGTCCAAAAAAAAAGGCCCAACTAGCTCCCTCTTCGTGAATCAACCTATTATACTGCATATTAAGAAGAAACCAATCCAGAGAATAAATAGAGAAAAATTTTGAAAGGTACTTACCTGGATTAACATAAGCCCAAACATCCTTAGCAGCAGGACAATCTTGTAGAATGTGTAAAATATCTTCTGAGTGATGCCCATAAATGATACATGAGGAATCATCCGAAAGACCTCTTCTAACTCTTTCCACATTACTAAGAATTCTTCCATGTAAAGCCATCCAAATAAAGACACGAATCCATTGAGGGCCAGAAAACTTTCAAATATTCTTCCATTTCTCATCTTTTAGATTCCAGTCTCCTTCCTTAAGAGCCTTATAAGCAGTTTTAACAGAAAAAGCACCAGACGAAGTGTGACTCTAAGAAATTCTATCCGGACCTTCAGAAGGATGAGGAGGAGGGATACCCTTAATAGCCTAGATCATATCTTCCAATAACTAAACCTAGAAAAGATCAAAATTCCACAGTCTTTCCTCAGTAGTCATCTCATGTAGAAGGCAGTCAGAGTTGATATTAACATTAGGAGGAATATGTCTAACCAGAGGACCAATATTAGGAATCCAATTGTCCTTCCAGCACTGAATTTTGTGACCATCTCCAACAGACCAAAGTAAATTTTCACGAAGTAATACCCAAATTTTGGAGAGAGATTTCCAGAGAAATGAACTCCTATCCCTATCAATGCAAACTAGTAACTCATCAGTCATTTGGTACTTCGATCTAAGCACACGAACCCAAAAAGCTTCCTTGTCAGACACCATTTTAAACGCCAACTTTAACAAAAAAGATATGTTCTGATCTCGGAGTTTCCTCAGTCCAAGTTCACCACACACTTTTGGTTGACAAATAGAATCCCAACTCACTAGGGACATCTTTTTTTCCTCTCGGAAGACCCTTAGATAAACTGTTTGACCAAACTTTCAATCTCATCGCGAATTTTCCTAAGTATCATTATGGACTGCATGAAGTAACTAGGAATAGATAAAATGACTGATTGAGCTAAAGTGACGCGGCCAACTAAAGAGAGATTTTTGGCTTCCCAGCTTTGTAACTTACCACGCACTTTTTCCACCATGAACTGAAGAGTGCTACTAGTGACCGTCTAGTGAAAAAGAAGAACTCCAAGATAATGACCAAGATTATGAACACACTAAAAGCCAAACATAGTGCTGATTGTAGCCACAGTAGATTCATCCATGCCTTTAGAAAAGAAAATGTTGGTCTTTCTAGCATTAATTTTATCCCCAAATAATACACAAAATCTATCCAGAATGTTTTTTAAAACTCTACCATACTTCGAATCTGCTTTATTGAAGATAACCAAATTATTAGCAAAAAACAAATGCGAGATAGCAGACCCGTGTCTAGAAAGATGAATAGGGCTCTACCTTCCTTCCGAAATAGCAGACTGAATCAAATGACCAAGCCACTCCATATAGCGCATAAAAAGGTAAGGAGAAAAAGGACACCCTTGACGGATACATCTAACAGGTCTGAATTTAGATAATGAAGCTCCATTCTACATAACATGCATAATAGAATTAGAGATAGAGGACGTAATAACATTTTTGAGATAATCGGAGATACTTGCCGTTTGAAGAGAAGCGTTAATGAACTCCCAACTAACTCTATCATAGGCCTTCTCCTAGTCAATTTTAATCGCCATCCATTTTCGTTTTTTCTGACTTCTCATAGTATGAATTACCTCTTATGCTAAGATAATGTTCTCATTAATATTTCTTCCTGCAATAAATCCAGCCTATTCCTGCGTAATGATTTTAGGGAAGATATGCTTAAAACGATTAACAATTACCTTTAACGTCAACTTGTAGAGAACAGAGCAAAGGCTTATTGGATGGAATTGACCAAAAACTTCAGGATTTTAAACCTTCGGAATAAGAACGATCAAGGTATTATTCAGATCAAGGTTAACAGAATTTCCATTGAAGACCTTCCTGACCCAATCACAAACCGTTCCCCCAATAGTGTCCTATTACTTTTAGAAGAAAAGGGCATGAAAACCATCACTACCCGGTACTTTAAGAGGTGCTATATCAAAAAGAGCCTCATTAATCTCCACATTCGACACCGGTTTCCCCAAAAAACTAATATCAACTGGATCAAGCTAAGGAAATCCGCTAAGAGGTAAAATACCCAAAGGCTCAGGAATCTCTCTATACAAACTTTGAAAGAACTTGTTCGCCTCACCTTCAATGGCCTTAGGATCTTAGATCCAATTACCATCAAAATTGTAAATTGCGGTAATACGATTATTTTTCCTTTTTTGCAAAGTACGAGTATGAAAAACTTGGTGTTCTAATCACCCAATTTCAACCAGTCACACCTTACTTTTTGCTTCCAAAGAAGTTCTCCGTGATGAAGTACACTCTCAAGTTCTTGACGAAGAGACAAATCCACCTGATTTAAGCGGTAAAAACCAGAGTAATTCTTTTTCCTCTAGATGTTGGCAATTCTTTTGATAAGTTCTCTCTTGCGAGTGGTAATATTACCATAAACATGTTTATTCCACTCCTTAATTTTATGAGTGAGCTTACCTAGAGAATCAGACATATTACCAGAGAAATCCCAATTTTCTTTCAAAAAAACCATCAAAATCCAGATGTTCAACCCATCCAGCCAAAAATCTAAAAGGTCTTCCTCGGGGAAGAGAAATACTCGGGTTCAGAACCAAAAGGAGAGGGCGATGATCCAACTTAATCTTTGGAAGGTGAGAAACCATGCTATTAGGAAAATTATGGATCCAAGCTTCATTTCCCAAAGCACGGTCTAATCTCTCAAACAGAGAGCCCTTATGCTAATTGAAGGGTGGGCCTCTGAACTCTAAATCATGAAGCTCAACTGAATCAACAAAGTTACCAAAATGTGGGCATCTCCTACCCCTAGAAAGGCCATTAGATTTCTCAGAGAGGAGAGGATTGCGTTGAAATCACCAATAGCAATCCATAGGTTCTAACCAAGCGGATTAGTAAACCTCAAATCATTCTAAAGAAATTGGCGCGTTTGCTTGTTGGGACTTCCATAGACAAAATGGATGAAAATAGGATGTGAAGAAGACACTTGCCAAACCTGAGTCAAAATGAATTGCGAATGGCTATAGACCACCTCAAGGCAAACGAAATATTTCAATCCTAGCCAGATACCCTCAGAAAAGCCGATCGTCTCCATGCGGTGAGAATACTGAAATCCTAACTTACCAATAATGTTGTCAGCCTTGGCCACACTAACTCTCGGTTCGATAAACTAACAATATCAGGATTGTACTCCATATTGTATTCCCGAAAAATTCTAGGGAATTTAACATTTGCACAACCCTGACAATTCCATGAAAAGATAGTAATATTCATGAAATAAGATAAAAATTAGGAGATCATACCTAACTTTCAAGGCCAACATTGCCTTCCGAATTTGAAACTGCACCGTCTAGCTCGACATTTGAACTCTTACTGAGAATTTGAGGAGATAAGAGCTCTGCCATCGCCTCCATAGACTCAACTAATGGAATTGCGTGTTCCCAGAAGGTTTAAAATGATTCCCTCGACCTCGTAAAGCGAAAGAGGTCTTTTGGTTGCTTCGGCTGCCACTGCCTCTAGCACTGCTCCTTCGATCTTTAAGGCTTGTTAAATTTGAACCTGAAGCTGAATCTAGGAATTTCATTGATCGCGAGCCTGATTTAACCTGTTGATTAGATTGAACATTTTTTAAAAGTTACTGCTGAGTGCTTACCTAGATCAAGTGTGTTATCGGATATAAAAACAATGAATCCTTCGGATTCGTCAAACACAGGATTGTAATGCGCTTTAATTTTTCCTAAATCTCTAGATTCAATATTAGCATGGTCTCTAGATTCCAAATTTCCTTGAATGCTTGCATCATCAATTGAAATATTTATTTGTAAGCCTTCCTGCTTTGAACTTGCAAAAACAGAATAGGACAAATTAGAAATGGGTATTTTTGCTATAACCCCCTATTATTTTTAATAAGCCCACCCATCCCCGTTGGCCTTTTCCCTATTGACTTATCCAAAGAATCTTTGGGATTTCGGTCCAAACTTTCCACTCCAAAACTGCCCAAGTTATCACTCACAACGAGCCCCCTAGATGAGCCTAACCTTACATTACTACCATGGCCTGCATCAACTAAAGAAACCCTATCTCATTTTTTATTAACCCTAAATTTAAAATTCCTTAAGTTAGCAGCCACCACAACATTTGATTTTTCCCCTAAAATTCTTTTAATAGACACCTCCGAATCTACACTTGATTCATTCTCCTCCATCAATGCCAAAAATTTAGACCCTAACGGGTTTTTAGTTTGTTTCGCCATAACCTCCGCCGAAGGATCCCGCTTCCCCCGTCGTGATGATTTTTTTCACCAACATCCATGGCCCAAACTTTGGTCCCTTCTCTCTACTGCCTGAACCTATTGTTTCATCATTCATGCTACCCCGGGAGGAAAGGCCACCACGTTCGACGAGTCAGCATGATATTTATCAGCCATGTTTAACAAAATCGCAGGGTTTTTGTCAGTCACAACCAATGGGCACGTCTCTTTAACATGCTCGTCCTTGCCACAAGTGAAACACATTGTCGAAAGAGACTCATATTCTACACGTTGGACAGCACCGTCAACAATTACTTGACAAATTTGTGTTTGGCCCCCCAAAGATTTTCAAAGTTTTTTAATTGGATTTCTTTTATAGACTTTATAATTTTTATGATAAATTTAGTAACATTTTTAATTTAATTTGATAAATTAATAGTACCTAAATATTAATTTGATAAAAATAAAGTTAAATAACTATAATATCTAACAGAAATTGAGCATTTAATTTAATTTAATTTTCCTAAATTTTAGTAGTCAAAATTATCTCAAATTTAAAAATATTAAAATATTAGGCCCAACCATAGGGCGAGCCTACTTTGAATATATATATCAACCTCCCTTATCAACAATTCTAGCTTCGCTCTACATGGAAATTCAAGATTGCGAGGTGAAAGGTGTTCAATATTTGTTGGAGTCAAGTTCTTTAGAACAACTGATTCGAAGAAGGCTACAATGGTGCTCACTCTTGGTGTAGTTATATCCAATTGAAAACCCGTATTCAAAATCTTAAATATACTAAAACAATACATAATACATCTGCACTGTTATTTAAATATCTGATTGAGTTGATGTCACAAGTTAACCGAACACTAACGTTAGAGAAATTACGAAAATTTCTTTTTGTATTTAAAATAAAATATATATTCTAAGGTATTTTAGTCTTTTTATTTAAATAATAAATAATTTAGATATGATAAGATTTGAACCTATGATGTTTGGGTAGATAAAACTTTAACTTTACCATTCAAATAATTCTTTACCATGATTTTTTTTGTATTTTCTTTTTATTATGCACATTTTATTATCTCTGTCAATTATATATTTATATTTACTATTATTCAAATTCTTGATTGAGTTGGTGTCACGAGTCAACCGAGTACCAACTCGATTAGAGAAATTACGAAAATATCCTTTCATATTTAAAATAATTTATTTTAAGATATTTTTATCTTTTTATATAAAAGAAGAATAAATAATTTGCATATGATGGGATTTGGACCCATGACATTTGGGTCGACGAAATTTTAATTTTACCACTCAACCAATGCTTTATCATAAAATATTGTATACATTTTAATTTTATTATGCACACTTTATGACCTCCATCAATTTTATATACTAATAATGTTATTGATTGAGTTGGAGTCAGAAGTTAACTCGACATCAACTTTAAGACTGATGACAACACCATGATAAACAATTGTATGTATTTAATAATCTTAATTTGATATATTTAGGTGTTTAAATTTTGTTTTACTTACAATTTAATCCAATTTGTTTCATTTTAATATCGTACATATTGCATGCGTTATCATTATTTAGTCTCAAACCATATATTTCATTATTTAATATATGTTATTTTTAAACATACTTTTGTATTTTAAATATGTAATTCCCACGTTCATATCACATAGGCTACAGATCAAAGCTCGTGAACATTGCGCACAGAATGCTCTATAGAGGCCAACTTATTAAATGTGAACTGGCCCGATTTATGGAACTCATAAAAAAGCCCATGTACTTGAAGCCTTAGTGACCCAGCGAAACACTCTAGTAAAACTAGAGTTACCAGGGTAATTAGTATAAATCCTAAAAGGATAGGATTGTATAGAGTTTAAATCCCTTAGGACTCTCAATTATAGATAGGCTCTAATCTTGACCGTCGATGTAACTCAATTTGTACTATTTATTTTGGGGGAGCTCAACTATAAATAGAGTCATTTCCCTTCATCTATAATCATTTAGTTGTAATCCTTCATAGTAATTGAATACTATTGAGAGCATTTACTAAACACTTGGTGTGTGTTATTTTTCTGTGGCTTTTTGTTCATTCGTAGCTTCTTTTTTCTTTCAAGTTTTCTTTTGTCTTGCTACGGTGCCTTAGAGAATTTTTACAAGAATTCACATTTTCCAAAAGTAGGCTGACTTAGGCAAGATTCAAACCTAAGAAATCGCCTAAAGCCATGTGGTTTGTCAAACTAAAAATCTAGCCCCGTGACACAAACACGTGTGATAAAATTTCTAATATATATAGTTGCAACTATATCATTGCAAATTTATGTGGAAAAGAAGGTAAAAGTACCATTGAGGTCATTGCATTAAGAGTCAGATTGCATTTTGGCCCTTATATTAAAAAATAGACAAATTAGTCCCTATATATTAGATTAAAGATCAAATTAGTCCTTACTATGACTGATAGAATAACCAAATAGTGACATGTGGCTTGCCACGTGTACATCATGCTCATGTACAACGACCAGTTTTAATAGTAAAAATGGATGAAATTTTTAACAAAAAGACTAATTTGCTATTTGATCTAACATATATGAACTAAATTGCCCTTTTTTTAAGTATAAAAATTAAAATGTTAGAATTAAGTGACCCAAATTCTTATTTAAATAAAATACGATAGAAAATAAAATAAAAGTAAAATCCATATAGAACTAGACTTCTTTTATTTTATTTTAGAATAAGGTTTTTGAAACCTTATTAAACTTCATCTATTTTATATTGATTAGGATAGGGTGTTTCAATCCTACTAGAATATGGCTTTACAAGCCTATAAATAGACATAGTCTATTCCTCTTGTATTGATTCAAATTTTCGACATAGTGCATTTTCTTCTCATCTGCCCGTGGTTTTTTCCCGATAGGGTTTCTACGTAAAATTTGTGTGTTCTTTATTTTTATTTATTTTATTCTATTTTTTTCACAAAGTGGTATCTGAGCTTCCGGGTTATTCATCTCGATCACGGTAATGGCGTCTTTGAAGTATGAAATTCCGCTGTTGGATCGCAACACCAGATTTGTGTTGTGGCAATTAAGATGCAAGCAGTTCTTGCACAGATGGATCTGGAGGATGCCCTGCTAGGGATAGATAAGATGCCTTCGACATTAACAGATGAAGAGAAGAAGCGTAAGGATCGAAAGGCATTAACACAATTACATCTGCATTTGTCCAACGAAATTTTTTGCAGGATGTGATGAAAAGAAAAGCGCCATTTGCATTATGGAAGAGGCTAGAACAAATATGTATGTCGAAAACTCTAACAAGCAAGTTGCATATGAAGCAGCGTCTTTATGCTCATCATTTGGAGGAAGGTGCGTCTGTACACGAACACTTAATAGTGTTTAAAGAAATTCTCTCAAACTTAGAGGCCATGGAGGTTCAGTATGATAAGGAAGATCTAGGGTTGATTCTACTTTGTTCGTTGCCCCCGTCTTATTCAACCTTTAGAGACACGATTTTATATAGCCGCGAGTCTCTCACAGTTGATGAGGTTTATGATTCTTTAACCTCGTATAATAAGATGAAGCATCTTGTGGTTAAACTCGACTCTCAGAGAGAGGGTCTCATTGTTCGTGGGAGACAAGATCGGAATGCTGATGATGATCGTGGTAGGACACAGGAACGGAATCCTCGTGGTAAATCTAAGGGTAGATCGAAGTCTTCAAACAGAGGTAAAACTTATAACTTCTACAAGAACAAAGGGCACATTAAATCTGAGTGCTATAAGCTACAAAATAATATTAAAAGGGAGGCTGCGAATCAAAAGGGAAAACAACCAGAAAATTCCGGTGAAGCTGATCTTGTAGAAGACTACAGCGATGGTGAACTTCTAGTCGCTTCTGTCAATGTATCTAAAGTAAGCGAGGAGTGGATACTTGATTCAGGCTGCACCTTCCACATGAGTCCCAATCGGGATTGGTTTACAACTTACGAAACAGTATTTGAAGGTGTTGTTTTGATGGGAAATAATGCTTCGTGTAAAATCGCAGGTGTTGGAACAATTAAAGTTAAGATGTTTGATGGAGTTGTCAGAACACTTAGTGACATGCGGCATGTTCCAGAATTGAAAAGAAATTTAATTTCGTTGAGTACTCTTGATTCAAAAGGGTACAGATACACAGCTAAAAGTGGGGTTTTAAAGATTTCCAAAGGGTCCCTTGTTGTGATGAAAAAAGGAGAAAGATTGCCAAGTTATATGTTTCTGAGGTTCTCATCATATTGGTGATACAAATTGTCGCTTCTTCTTCCTTGTCAGATGATGATATTACTAAACTTTGGCATATGCGCCTAGGGCATATGAGTGAGAATGGCATGGCAGAATTGAGCAAAAGAGGACTTCTTCATGGGCAAGGAATTTGCAAACTGAATTTCTCGTGAGTCTGTGTTTTTGGGAAGCAAAAGAGAGTTCGATTCACTAGAGGAATCCATAACACGAAAGGAACATTGGAGTATATTCATTCGATCTGTGGGGCCATCTAGAGTGCCTTCCAGAGGTGGAGCTAATTATATGCTAACCTTTATTGATGATTTTTCCCAGAAAAGTTTGGGCGTTCTTCTTGAAGCAGAAAAGTGATGTGTTTTTCGCATTTAAGTCTTGGAAAATTATGATTGAAAAATAGACGGGAAAACAGATAAAATACCTCCGCAGACAATGGCTTAGAGTTACATGCTCGATGAGTTTAATAGATTGTGCAAGTCGAAGGAATCATGAGACACTTGACGATTCGTCATACTCCACAACAAAGCGGCGTTGCGAAGCGAATGAACAGAAAGATCATGGAGAAGGTTCGATGTATGTTGTCAAATGCCAACTTACCGAAGTCATTTTGGGCGAAGCAGCGTCTTACTGCATGTTTTTTGATCAACCGATCTCCATCCGTTGCCATTGAGAAAAAGACTCCACAAGAGGTATGGTCTGGTAATCTTGCTAATTATTCTAATTTAAAGATCTTTAGGTGTCCTGCATATGTTCATGTTGATAATGGAAAATTGGAACCGAGATCCATTAAATGTGTTTTTCTTGGTTATAAAGCTGGTGTAAAAGGGTATAAGTTATGGTGTCTGAAAATAGAAAAGTTGTGATTAGTAGAGATGTTGTTTTTGATGAAACCGCTATGCTACCTAACTTATCTCTTAAAGACTCTTCCAATAAAGAAAATCAAAAGCAGTGTAGAGCATCAGATTAATACAGAGTTAACTCCTCAAGCCAAGATAAAAATTGAGAATAGAGTTGCTTCTTCACCACAATACTCTATCGCCAAAAACAGAACTAGAAGAGAAATTAAACCTCCAAAGAAGTATGCCGAGGTGATCTAGTTGCTTATGCTCTAAATGTGGCTGAAGATATAGATGCGAATCAATAGGCATCCAATTATTACGAGGCGGTTAGTTGTGAAGGCTCGTAAAAGTGGATGTTTGCTATGCAAGAAGAGATGGAATCACTCCACAAAAGCAGAACATGGGACCTTGTGAAACTTCCTAAAGGTAAAAAGGTCATTCGTTGTAAATGGGTGTTTAAAAAGAAAGAAGGGACTCCAGAGTTGAAGAACCCGGATATAAAGCAAGGCTTGTTGCAAAAGGTTCTGATCAAATTCTAGGAGTGGACTTCACAGATGTGTTCTCCCGGTTGTTAAGCATAGTTCGATTCGAGCTTTGCTTGGTATTGTGGCCATGCATAATTTGGAGCTTGAGCGATTAGATGTAAAAGCGCATTTTTGCATGGAGAACTTGATGAGGATATTTACATGCAACAACGAGAAGGTTTTACTGTTTTTGAGAAAAAGAGGACTATGTTTGCTTGCTGAAAAAGTCCCTTTACGGTTTGAAACTTGATCACCAAGACGATGGTACAAGAGGTTTGATTCTTTTATGACTTCTCATGATTTCAAAAGAAGTAGTTTTGTGATTGTGTTTACTTTAAGAAAAGCAGTGATGGTTCTTTTGTGTATCTACTTACTTTATGTTGATGACATGTTGATAGCAAAGAAAAGATAAAGAAGAGATAAGAAAGGTCAAAGCCCAACTAAGTAAAGAATTTGAGATGAAAGATTTAGGACCAAGCAAAGAAGATACTTGGTATGGAGATTCTCGGAGATAGAAAATCAAGTAAATTGTACCTAAGTCGGAAGGGGGTACATTGAGAAAGTTCTTTGCGGAGTTCAATATGCAGAGTGCTAAGCTCTGTTAGTACTCCTTTAGCAGCCACCATTTCAGACTTTCATCGGTTTTGTCTCCACAATCGGATGATGAGATTGAGTACATGTCACATGTTCCATACTCTAGTGCAGAGGATCTCTCATGTATGCTATGGTTTGTTCACGCCCAGATTTATCATATGCACGATCGTGCGATTAGCGAGATACATGGCAAATCCGGTAAAGAACATTGGAAAGCATTCGGTGATTTTAAGATACTTACGAGGCACTACTGATGTTTGCTTACAGTTTGGAAGAACTAAAGATGGAGTCATAGGGTATGTTGATGCTGATTTTGCTGGAGACCTTGATAGAAGAAGATCTCTCACTGAGTTACGTCTTTACAATCGGAGGTTGTGCAATTAGTTGGAAAGCCACTTTGCAAACTACGATCGCTTTGTCTACCATTGAAGTTTGAGTACATGGCGACATCGAGGCTTGTAAAAAGCTATTTGGTTGAAGGGACTATTTAGTGAACTCAATGAAGACCTTCAAATCAGACACGATATTTTTGTGATCGAATGCTATATTTCTTACAAAAGATCAAATGTTTCATGAGAGAACAAAACACATTGATGTTCGGTATCATTTTGTTCATGATATTATTGCTCGTGGTGATATTGTTGTGAGCAAAATTAGTACTCATGAAAATCCTGCAGATATGATGACTAAGTCACTTCCTATAACCAAGTTTGAGCATTGCTTAGACTTGGTTGGTGTTCATTGTTGAAGTTAAACCCTTAAGGGTTTTATGGAAGAGGTGGAGAACTTGTTTATTGAAAGTTCGCGCGATGCGAACTTGTTCATTGAGAATTTGTGTCAAGGTGGAGATTGTTAGAATTAAGTGACCCAAATTCTTATTTAAATAAAATACGATGGAAAATAAAATAAAAGTAAAATCCATATAGAACTAGACTTCTTTTATTTTATTTTAGAATAAGGTTTTTTAAACCTTATTGAACTTCATCTATTTTATATTGATTAGGAGAGGGTGTTTCAATCCTACTAGAATATGGCTTTACAAGCCTATAAATAGACATAGTCTATTCCTCTTGTATTGATTCAAATTTTCGACATAGTGCATTTTCTTCTCATCTGCCCGTGGTTTTTTCCCGATAGGGTTTCCACGTAAAATTTGTGTGTTCTTTATTTTTATTTATTTTATTCTATTTTTTTTTCACACAAAATATAATATGACTTTTAGTATAAGAGTCTTCATAATATTTTTACCATAAAAAGAAAAAAGGCATGAATAGTGGAGGCTTTGCATCCAACTGTGAAATAGTTAGGAGGGAAATTAAAATGAAGTGAACGATGCATTGGATGATTGGAAACACCATTCATTCAACATATGTTATTCATATGTAATACCTAAGCCAAGTGAACTAATTAGTTCCACCATAAAAGTGACCTGTGTTAAAAGATTAATAGTCACATGCTCAATAATTGCAAATTGGTTATATTTTTTTAATGAGATTAGGATATTTATTGTTAGTAGTAGTGATTAATTTTTTTATTGTGAGTGTTTTTTAAAGAGGTAAATAGATGGTAATGAAATATGTCCCATTTTTATAAGTAAGTATCGAACCTTCGACTATATAATTAAATGACGAATTGAACAACTACTATACCACACCTCATATTGTTTTTTGGATGGATATTAAAGTTATTGTTGGCTACTTTGTTAGTTGTATCATTTGAGTTGTTGAAGGTGGTTAACCATTGGTTCAAGATTTGTTACTCGATTTGAATTATATGAGCCTTGTAAAATATAGTCCAACATTTCATATCCCACATTTTATTTTGTTCACATACATTCTTAATTTAATTCGGTTTGAATTATAGTATATCTTGCTCCCAACTTGTAATTTTAAAGGTTTGAGCTCCATTGTTACAAATGACTTAGAAATTTTGCCAAGTGACTGTATTATGGAAAACCAATTAACCCTTAAAACTGTTGGTTTGTGTTTGATACATTAATGCATAAGTTTATATATTTATAATAAATCACATGTAGATTTTGTTGGTAAATATTACACCAAGTTGATGAATTGGGACTAAATTGAATAGTTCAATGTGTGTTGGATATTGTCATGAAGGATAGTTCACTATATAGTGTATTCATAGAATTCAAATTTTAACAAGCTCTTCCGTTATAAAACGGGAGCAAAAATCAACAATAAATTACAATAGAAAAATACTCAACAATCTGGTAAGAATAGAGAGGATGAGTGAGTGGAGAAAATAGAGTTCTTAAGAAAAATGAGCCATGGTAATGAATATGGGCTTATAGATAGAAAGTGAGCCGTGAGCAATGGTAATAAATCTGAACTTGGCTAAATTTATATCAATATGTTAATAGTTAAGAAATTTATTTTTCTTGGACTCTTAAAAATTCAGTAAAAATAATTCCAAAAACAAAAGGGCTTGGACGTCTCGATATAATCACACAGAAGGAAGTTCACTAATTTAGACTACACTAGTTATTCATGCCTAATTCTCACATGCGTGAATCCACCCTTATAACTTGGATTTTATTAGTTCAATAAAATATAATGACTCATAAACAAGATTCTCAAAGTTTTTCTTAGAAATATGAGATTTTATTCTTTCAAAAAATCTCAAAAATTTCAACAAATATTTCATCAAAATTATTTAAAATAAATACAATCAATTCAATTTTCAAGGTATAAAATCATATAATCAAGATTTAATTGGAACAAAGATTAAAACTCTAGTCTTATACTTAAATAATATTTCATTAAAAAGAACGGGCTAACACCCAAATATTTCCTTCCCTCATCAATATTGTTATATAAATACCCTAAAAAATATTACATGATTACCATTAATGTACAAATTTAGACACTAAGAGTATTAAACATAACACATGTTGACAGTGCGTTGAAGCTGACATTTGTTTTAATGTGGCTTGTCTGTTGCTGTCCAAATACATTGAATTTGCAAATTAGACCAATTGGAAAACTTAGGGTTATAGTTAACAATAATTAAGGTTGAAATTGAGTGTGGGAATCATCAATGTTTCCTTAGCTTTTCTTGTGCCATTTTCATAGCAAGACAGCATGCAGCACCATTTCTTTTCTGAGTGCTAAATTGACGGTGATGTAATGTTGATTTCCCAGCAAACAACAGTAGGTTTGGTGTGCTGAATTCTTCAACCCCGTTGAAGAGTCCCCATTAATTTTGTATTCGGTTATGCATTATAATTACATTGAATTAGTATGGTTATATTTTACGTGTTTATTTATTTATATTAAATTATAGAATAAAAATTTAAAGGTTAAATTATTTTTTTAATTTTTTTTATACTTTATACATTTGAAATTTAGTCTCCCACTTTTACTTAAAATTTTAGATCCAGTTATTACCACTATTAAAATTCTTCTATTCAATTATTTCGTTGTTGAAATATTTATTAGGATTTTTTTCTTAAAAACACCCATTCAAAATTGTCATGATATTTTTTTTGTTGGAATATTGTTCTTAAGAAAAATTAGGGTTAGCATTTTGATTAAAAGAGTTAACAATATTAACTATTTAAACTAACTAATGGCTAGGGGTGAGCGTTTGATCGAATTGAGTGAAAATTTTTGAGTTGAGTCCTATTTTATCATCCTAACTTGATTTGAATTTTTTTTCCAAATTGAGTCGAATGAAATGAAATTCAAATCGAATGAAATTGTTCAAGTTAAATTAAAAAATTAAACATGTCAAATTAAAATTTTGTTATATTATAACTAGTTCCATATTAGAGCACATAAATTTGAAACCATATAAATTTGAAAACTTTTTAAAGCAAAATAAATAAATAAACTTTAATATGACAAACTTAATAATACTTATTTAGGTCTCAAAATTATTGTTTTAGAAAATTTTTAAATTTTTAACTTTGTTTATATATTTGTTAAATTTTTTTTAAAATATATATATTCTGAAATTTTTATAAATATTTTGAATTTTTGAAAATTATTTTGAATTTTTTTTTTTGTAATTTTTGTTGAGAGATCAATTTGCTCATTTTCAAAATTGACAGGGACAAAAGGAGTATTTATACCAATTTGTTATTCGAATTGTAAAATTTAACTCGACTCGAACTTGAAACTCAAAATACTTATTCAAGTTTACTTGAAAAAATCCAACAATATTTTTTCAACTCAAAATTCAAATTTTTATTTTATTTTTTGAATCAAATCGAGTTTTGCTCACCCCTACTAATGGCATTATAAAAGTAGAGAGACCAAATTATGTTAGAAACTAAAGCATATAAGTTAAATCTCAAGTTTCTTACAAAGTCTAAGAGCCAAAATTGAAATTTGACCATTGTCTTAGTGTAAAAAAAAAAAAAAAAGCAGCAAAGTAAACCTAAAAGAAAGAAAAATCTATGTGTCAGCCTCTACGACTTTTAAAGTATTCAAATTATATATCACAATATTAACTATTGAGACTCATTACAAAATATAGGGACTATATTATGTTAGAAATTGAAATATAGAGTAAATATCATATTTAAAAATTATAGAACGACTAAAACTAAAACTTAAATATTTTCTAAAAAAAAAAAAAACCTTCACTATGAAAGTGGCACGTGTCAAAAGAGGAAGAGAAAAAAAATAAATTAACAATATTAACTATTGAGACTAATTAATAATATTATAAAATATAGAGACCAAATTATATTAGAAATTAAATTATAAAGTAAATATCAAATTTAAAACTAAAATTAAAATTTAACCATTTTCTAAAATGTAAAAAAAAAAAAAAAAAAAAAAAAAAAAAAAGCTTCATGATGAAAATGCCACCTGTCAAAAGGTCCTTTGGATCGATAACTAGATAAAATTCGAATGTTTATGCTCAAAATTTGCTTTGAGAGTTTTCAATGCTAATCAAACATTAAAAAAAAATCACTTGAATAAAATTTAAATTCCAAATAATTTTCGAGTATTAATTAGCCGATTAATCAAAGCTAAAAATTACATGAAATTCCGGTTAATCATTCCCCCCAAGCCTGAATGAAAGCAACCAAGCAATATGTCATCTGGGCTTTTTCTTTGTATTAGGAGAAAATGCTCAAAATGCTTTTTCAATGTTTAACTTTGACGTTATTTTTCTTTCTAAGTGCATACTTTAAAATTAAGATTGGCCAAAAAACCAATCAAATGCAACAACAAAGAATGACCCTCGTAGGAGCAATCATTCAAGTTCCTACTATGAGGCTCCATGCCTTTTATTATCCGTGTATGATTCCAAATAACAAACCGGAATATGCAAAGATAAGATGCTGTCTGAATATTTCTTTGGTGCAGCATGCAGCTCTGAACGGTTAAGATTTCCAGGTTGTCTTACACGGCTTCTGGTAGTAGTTGAAGGACATGATAAGATCTTACATAAGGAGTGTAACTGAGACTTCTTTCCACTAGATTGGTTTTGTGGTTGATACTTCTGATGATCTTGCTTGAATGCCCTCAACCTTCCTTTGTAGCCTAGCACCAAAGGGAAACTGACTGAATCAGTTGTTTTCAATGGATCTCTGGCGCTTTCCACACTTGACGAAGGATGGGATTTTAGTGGTAATCTACGTTGTTTCAATGCTAAAATTGATTCTCGCAATGTAGATGGAACCTGTAAAGCGAAAGATGATAAATATTGAAATCCGCAATATAAAATCAAGGCAACCTCCGAAAGACTACCTATTCAATTAGCCTAAAGGATTGTGAAAATAAACAGAATAGGCATAAATGGTCATTTCAGTTACAATCTGATATCAGAATAAAGGCTTTTCAGACAAATTCCCTATTCATCAAAGAGCAAAGGCTTCACCTTCATAGACCATTTTTTTCTCCACAAGCAAATCAGAGTCAGAACAGAAATGAGAACAAAACATGGAAATAAAAATGAATTGTATAAGAACTTACCACCGAAACAAGGCTGCAAGAAGCAAACAATGAAGATGAAGAGAATGGAGGCTCCCTAGGCTTCTTTTCCTTCTGATTGCCAGCAACAGATCCAAAACTGGAAGGTGTAACATCATCATCATCATCCTCTTCCTCTTCCTCTTCCTCTTCCTCTCCGTCTTCCTCTTTATCGACAACTTTGTCAACATCATCTTTGGGAATGGCTTTGTCCTCTAGGTTAGCCACCACAGAAGTATCTTCTTCATCCTCCAGCAATCCCATTTCCATCTTCTTCTCCTCCTCTTTTTCTTTCTTCTTTAGTTCTTCATCCATGTCCTCAATGGCCTCTTCTAAACAAAGTTCAGCCTCTATAAGATCAAGTTCCTTTTCAATAAGCTTCATCTTCAACTCACCAGCCTTCTTTTTCTCTTCAGTCCACTTTTCTAGTTTATCAAATCCCGGCTTCAACGCATTTTCTATTGCCGTTATTAGACGCTTCCATATATTATCCCTTTTTTGAATCACTTCCCGTCCATAGAACTCATCAAATCCAAGGGGCAGGAACTTAGCCTTCTTTGGATCAATCTCTTCACCTTCTTTCAGAGGTGGCTGCCAAAATAATCGGACACCATGTTCCTCATCCTCAATGTAATTGATCAATCGTCCAGTTGGGGTATGCAAAATGAGTGGGTCTTCAGTATATATTAGCTTTGATGGATCTTCAGGATCAGGTTCCGGTTCTTTGTTGATGAGTACAAATTCAGGAGTCTCATCTGATCAAGAAAATGTAAACATCCATTTAAAAAAACCAAAAAAGAAAAGGATTCTTCATATCACTTTTGGAGACTAAGAAATAGTAACAGAAGCGAATAAAGAAATACCTTTTGACCACCAATATTCAAGCTCTGCAGGCATAGGTAACCTCAGGGGAGCTTTATAAAATGAGTTCAGCCACATTTCTCTTTCCTGATCAACTTCATGCACATATGTCTTCCAATAATCAGGAACCTAACAACAAACATACTTATTTCTTCTCCCTTTTCATAATTGTGGAAAGAATCCACCACGCAAAAGAAAAGCTTTTACTTACTTCGTAGAACTGATTGATAAAGCCTGGTGCCATCCACACATCTTCCTCCTCATAGAAATAGGGGTGTTGAGGATCACCATAAGGGCCCCTCTCTTCCCTAACCACTATACGTGCAAACCAAGATAAAAAGTCAAGATTATATAAGGTTAATGTTTAAAATTGTCAGTGATTAAATGTAAAAAGGCATAGGGATTCCAAAGTATCATGTAGAGGGTAAATCCAACAGAGAAAGTCATGCATTCAAATTTCAGAGTATAGTCAAGTCAGGCCTTCCGGAATGAGGAACATCCGACATGACAAACTGCACTTGAACTTCAAATCATATTCTAGAGGACCTATTAAACAAATTATACAATACAGTCAACAAAGGCTCCTTGAATCTCCAAAGAACTTCCTTTTGCACCCAATAAACAGATAAGCAGAAGACTGTGAGGGAGGCTTTTAGCAACGATAACACTTATAAGCTATAACCCATATTCATCTCTAAATATGAGTATGTACAACTTCTAAAGATTCAGCTTCATCACAAGCCAAAAAGTTTACTTATTCAGTTACCGCAAGGTACAAAGTTCAGCCACTTCTATTTTCCTTTTTGTTTTCTTCTCTTTCTGTTTCTTACTCTGGCATAGCTCTACAGCCATGATATAATTAGCACATGCTTGAAACATTGGCATGATTGACACTAGGGGACACAACTCTCATGTCAACCATAACAGACACTTGTAGGGACAATTATAAGAGAAAATTATATGTCAAATATACCTGAACAAGTCGAATTTTAAAGATGTTATGCATTTTTTGTTGAAGAAACTTGCACAGAGATCTATCTTGTTTCCATATATAAAATCTTAGAAGTTACTGTGTCAAACAAGATTTTGTGCTTATGCAAATCTAATAGTTAATAAAGCAAGACTACATACTTCCATCTGGCTTATTAACAAACATCCGAGCCTTAGCAGCAGCAACCTCTGCAATACCAGCATGCATCTGAAAAACTGCAATGTCAGAGAAATGCCATAATATAGAATTTATCATTTTCAACTATTTATTAAGTAGGAAACAAATTGAGAATACCGCTGAAATGTTCTCATCACAACCATCTAAATCCTCCAATAACTCTCCAAAATAGAATCTACCCTGCACCGTTACAAATTATGGAACACAAAAGCAGTCAAGCACTTTTATAAGACAATTTGAGTAGCAGAAATGGTTCATACAACAACTGAAAAATAATATATCATATGTGCATGTAATATAGTATCAACCATTAACCAAATAGAACGATGAATGTTTTGCATTCTCTTAAAACCATTATATCTTAGCATCTTTCTTTTGAAAAATATTGTACAAATTTCCTACTTTTCAACTTTTATGTTACTAGAAAGCATTATTTTAAAGAAAACTGAGGCCTATAAAGTAGAGGGCAAAACTGAGCTGCAGCAACAATTATTGAATCTTATGTACACTACATCTTCATGGAAGAAATGGATTCAATTACACAAATTGAGAATCAAACAGAACAGTTTATATTTTAAGCACATACATAGATGGTGCGCTCATTGACTTCATATACACCACACCCATGCATTCTGCCATGCTTCCACTGGCCAGCATAGCGGTATCGACCCTTCTCCCTGAAACAGAAATGATTGTCCTCTTAACACCACAAATTGAGATGCATGCCTGCTAAAGTCTCAAAAGCTCGGCAGAAAAAGTAAGATACAAGTGCCTTGCATGATACAATGTAAATGCTCAATATGTGCATGTGCCGATTGGACACTTGGGTAGGATTAGGAAAAGCAACATGCATATGATCAAAAATAAAAATAAACTAAGGCAGATTCAAATGCAATGACGAAAATAATAATAACATAAAAAGAAATAGAATATTTGACGGAGAAACATACGGTTTTCTGCCAAAATGTTTGATCCATATATCACTCTCATAAAATGGTATTTCATATTGCCCATCCGCCAGGCGAATGCTATCCTCAACATCCATCTCTAACCATTCTTTATCTTCTGGAGTCATGAAATCTCTTGATATTATTTTCCCTTCAGCTCGCATTTTTGCTTCAAGCCTATAAAAATGGGAAAATTCCAACTTCATTGTATCATTTATAATCAATTGCTGAGATTGTAAAACCTATGCTATAATATAAGTGCATCATAAATAGTTCACAAATTGTTACGTACTTGGAACCTGGCACAGGTTCTATATCAGGTATATCAACTTCAACAACCCCATGACCTTCCATATTGTTTTGCAACCATTCACCTTCATACCTATAAAAGGAAGCATCCTGTAAATTTTTTCTTTAAAAAAAGCGTAAGCAGCTCAAAAGTACTTGATGCAACTTAGCCCAATACGGAACGATTTCTAGACCCATAAAACAGAGGAAAATGAAATATTTAAAGAGCACTCTCTGGGTTGAATAGTGCAGACGCTGTCATTTCAATCCTAACAGTGTTGTCAAGACTCGAGTCACTAGAGCCCACAACGTAGGGAGTTTGATATAGTCCACTTTTTTACTAATAAAAAACTTCTAGAAAATAACAATAATAAAAGAAATATTTAAAGAGAACTTCAATCGGGCAAGCTTCTATTTGCACCTGCTGCCATACAAGAAAGGGTCTTCATTGCTTTTATAGTCTAGCACCTTGGTGCTTGACATCACTGACTCGTATAACTACAAACAATCTTATCTACATGTTTAAGGGTCCTTCAATGCAGGATGGTACTAGAACATAGGTATGAAGAAAGAAGAAAACAGCATTATGATAAAGTGAAGAGATACACATACACAAGAAATCAAGACTGAAGTGTCAAGCATTGACAAACCTGACCAGCCCCTGTTCTGCAACATAAACACCTTTGCCATGAGCCAAATCATCCCAAACCGTGCCTTCATACCTTAAACAAAATGCAGAATGACTATAATGAGTAATCAAACAAGTCAAAGCAAAACCAGAATCAGGCATACCGTTACCCGGAACTTCAAACATGTCAAAGGCAAACTACTGGATTAAAAACGAGTGGAGGACTGACTTTCAACATAAAGCCACAATTTTGCTTCGTGCAATTGACCAAGTTCAAACTTATCTAAATGCACATTTAGCTACCTCATTTACAAACTCCCCAATCCTAAATAAACTACCATACTGCAATTAAGTAATTGCATGCCTTAACACGACAAATAGTAACAAAATGAGGGGAAAAGAGTGAGAGAGAGAGTCGGTTTAACATACGAGCTTCCATCAGGGAAAATGTAGCTGACCCAATTGAGAAACTCCTCAATCCTATCCAACTCTTCAATAACTGCTTTGGGGTTCGAAATATCATAATGATTGTCCGGTATAGCCGGATAAGGCTTCCGATAAGGAACATAAAACGGGGCAATCCCCGGGTCCCGGCCCTCCTTAATCTCATCCCTAACAATTTCCCAATCTTCCTCATCAGCCCAAACCGGGTCCCAACCGGGTTTGGTCATCTCCAGCGGAGCATCCACCCAATACTCCTTCAAATCCTCTTCCCGCCAATTCTCGGGGTCTGGTGGAAAATCCCATAAGTCTTCGAAGTAAACGTAGTCTTCGTCTTCTTCCTCTTGGATCCTCTTGATTCTCTTGCTCTCCAGCACCCGAGTGTACCTGCGGATGTTGGTTTCAGGGGTGTTTACGGTTTCAGGTGGGGCCTCTCCGGGTCGGGTGTAAGTGAGGGTTTCGGAATCGGATTCCTCGATGTAGTCGTCAGAGGAAGAGGAGGAGTAGTCGGAGTCGGAGTCTGGGTATTGCTGTTGCGACTCAGTAAGTTGTTGTGCTTGTTCTTCTTCTTCATCATCCTCTTCTGGGTCTTGTGACTCAGTGAGTTGTTGTTCCTCTTCGTTCGACATTGTTTTGCAGTAGAAAGAAGGGAGAGGTTGAAGAAGATAAGGTAGAGAATGTTAAGAAGAAAAGGATCGTTAGGATTGAAGACAGCGGTTTATCATTTCAAAAGGGTTTTGGGCGTTTTGGCGTTTTCCATGTCTTTTAAGTGATTTTTGTGGTACCTATGTTTGCTTTCTATTTTCATTTTGGTAAGGACAGACAAATGATTTTTTTTCATGTGAATTTGGTACATAATAATACTTTGCACATTTTATTAATTTGGTTCTATTTTTATGAATACATTCTCTTAATTTTATCTTAATTTTAAATTTTTAAAAATTTAAAAAATTAAAAATTATTAAATGTTTAAAAAAAATACATAGAAATTAAAATTTAGCGGGTGAAATAAAAATATGAAATGGATCAATACAAGGATACTATTTTAGGGGAAGAGGCACTAACAATTTCATGGTTCTAGATAAAATTCTTTGCAGATTTTTCTTATATTAT
Organism: Gossypium longicalyx; assembly: GCA_025698465.1. Taxonomy (NCBI): domain Eukaryota; kingdom Viridiplantae; phylum Streptophyta; class Magnoliopsida; order Malvales; family Malvaceae; genus Gossypium; species Gossypium longicalyx. The sequence continues at coordinate 64,890,963 of CM047001.1, read as the reverse complement.
CAAATGTTAAATTTTTAGATTGAACTTAAACAGATAAACTTTTATAGTGCATCATCTATTGCTTATGAACTCATTTGCTAAATTTTTGGGCTAGAATTATTGAATAACCATATTTGACACTCTTTTGATGGATGTATGTTTATTTATATATTTATATACTTAATTATTGGCTTCAAATTGCTAGTCTATCCAATAGAAACTTCCATTGTTGGATTTAAATTGCTAGCTGGGTATATTTATGTTGACTGCACTGATAGTAGAAAGCAAATTTCTGTCTCCATATCAACTATAAAGACTAGAGCATATCTTTGCTTGAAGTTACTGTACACAACTTCTCTAGATAAAGCAAGCGTTAAGAGGTCACTATGGTGTTAAACAAAGTGTTGCAACATTTGACAACACAAGTACAATAAACATTTCAAAGAATAATATATTGTACTTACGCAAATGATTATGAGCCTTCAAGTGTTAGATGTCATGTTGATTCTTAAATATTACAAAAGTGATGGAGTTTTATAGTGATTTAATTATTAGTATTCGTTATTTTTAGACCACAATATTTGCTGAAGAGTATTTGTACTTAAAGCACATGATTATGAACGTCTAGATACCATGTTGGTTCTTCAAGATTGGAGAAGTAATGGAATTTTATGGTGTTTACATTAATTTTTGTTGCATTTGGACCACAATATTTGTTGAGGAGTCTTGAGCTTCAGATGCACAGTTTGCAGAAGTGATGGAATTTTATGGTGGTTTTGACTTGAAATGCAAGGGAATTTTACTTTAAACATCAATCTTGAGATTGCTCCATTTACCATGCTTACTTGATTAAAGAATAAAACCAATTCTCATGATTCATACTCGATTGTTAATGTTCAAAATTTGATACGAATACGAAACAAAGTCAAGCTCAAATATTAAAGCTCATGTGGTAGCTCAACTTGCTGTAAATCACAAAGTAGAATTCAAATTTGATTTCCAATATTCAAAAAATTTTCAAGCCAAACCCAAATATCTTCCAAGAGTATAAATTTTTCCCATTTACGCTCCTAGTCACAGCACTCCCAATGTGAAATTTTACATGAAAATAAAACCAATAGGACCAAAAGTATTGAAGTTGATCATTCACCCCAAATCCCAATTGCCTGAACGAAACTTTCGTTGATCCTTCCAACTTTCTTATAAGAATCAAAGCATCCAAGAAATATTCCAGATGAGATTTTGCCCATCGTCTAAGCTTTTTCTTTGTATAGGAAAAAATGTGCCAAAGCTCAAAATGATTTTTCAGTGTCTTAACTTTGACGTTATTTTTCTCTGTTTTCAAAAAATAAAAGCTAAGTGTATACTTTAAATTAAGATTGGCCAAAAAAGCAATCAAATGCAACCTCAACAAAGACTCTGACCCTCGTAAGTGCAATCATTCAAGTTCCTACAATGAGGCTCAATGCCTTTTAGTATCTGCGTATGATTCCAAATAACAAACCGGAATATGCAAAGATAAGATGTCTGAATATTTCTTCGGTGCAGCATGCAGCTCAGAACGGTTAAGATTTCCAGGTCGTCTTACACGACTTCTGGTAGTAGTTGAAGGACATGATAAGATCTTGCATAAGGAGTGTAACTGAGACTTCTTTCCACTAGATTGGTTTTGTGGTTGAAACTTATGATGATCTTGCTTGAATGCCCTCAACCTTCCTTTGTGGCCTAGCACCAAAGGGAAACTGACCGAATCAATTATTTTCAATGGATCACTGGCGCTTTCCACACTTGACGGAGGATGGGATTTTAGTGGTAATCTACGTTGTTTCAGTGCTAAAATTGATTCTCGCAATGTAGATGGAACCTGTAAAGCAAAAGATAGTAACTATTGAAATCTGCAATATAAAAGCAATGCAACTTCCAAATGACTACCCATTCAATTAGCAAAAAGAATTGTGAAAATAAACAGAACAGACAGTAATGGTCATTTCGGTTACAATCTCATATCGGAATAAAGGCTTTTCAGACAAATTCCCTATTAGTCAAAGAGCAAAGGCTATACGCCTATACCTTCATAGACCATTTTTTCCTCCACATGCAAATCACAGAGTTAGAACAGAAATGAAAACAAAACATGGAAATAAAATTGAATTGTATAAGAATTTACCGCTGAAACAAGGCTGCAAGAAGCAAACGACAATGAAGATGAAGAGAATGGAGGCTCCCTAGGCTTCTTTCCCTTCTGATCAGCAGCAACAGATCCAAAACTGGACGGTGTAACATCATCATCATCATCCTCTTCGACTTCATCTTCGTTTTCGTCTTCCTCTCCATCTTCCTCTTCATCGACAACTTTGTGAACATCTTTAGGAATGGCTTTTTCCTCTTGGTTAGCCACGACGGAAGTACCTTCTTCATCCTCCAGCAAACCCATTTCCATCTTCTTCTCCTCCTCTTTCTCTTTCTTCTTTAGCTCTTCATCCATGTCTTCAATGGCCTCTTCCAAACACAGTTCAGCCTCTATAAGATCAAGTTCCTTTTCAATAAGCTTCATCTTCAACTCACCAGCCTTCTTCTTCTCTTCAGTCCACTTTTCTAGTTTATCAAATCCTGGCTTCAACGCATTTTCTATTGCCGTTATTAGACGCTTCCATATATTATCCCTTTTTTGAATCACTTCCCATCCATAGAACTCATCAAATCCAAGGGGCAGGAACTTAGCCTTCTTTGGATCAATCTCTTCACCTTCTTTCAGAGGTGGCTGCCAAAATAATCGGACACCATGTTCCTCATCCTCAATGTAATTGATCAATCGTCCAGTTGGGGTATGCAAAATGAGTGGGTCTTCAGTATATATTAGCTTTGACGGATCTTCAGGATCAGGTTCCGGTTCTTTGTTGATAAGTACAAATTCAGGAGTCTCATCTGATCAAGAAAATGTAAACATCAATTTAAAAAAACCAAAAAAGAAAAAGAATTTTTTATATCACTTTCGGAGACTTAAGAAATAATAACTGAAGCGAATAAAGAATACCTTTCGACCACCAATATTCAAGCTCTGCAGGCATTGGTAACCTAAGGGGAGCTTTATAAAATGAGTTTAGCCACATTTCTCTTTCCTGATCAACTTCATGCACGTATGTCTTCCAATAATCAGGAACCTGCCAAGTGCCAACTAACATACTTATTTTCTCTCCCTTTTCATTATTACGGGAAGAATCCACCATGCAAAAGAAAAGCTTTTACTTACTTCGTAGAACTGATTGATAAAGCCTGGTGCCATCCACACATCTTCCTCCTCATAGAAATAGGGATGTTGAGGATCACCATAAGGACCTCTCTCTTCCCTAACCACTATACGTGCAAGTCAAGATTATATAAGGTTAATGTTTAAAATTGTCAGTGATTAAATGTAAAAAGGCACAGGGATTAGGGATTCCAAAGTATCATGTAGAGGGTAAATCCAACAGAAAAAGTCATGCATTCAAATTTCAGATAACAAATTATACAGAACAGTCATCAAGAGGCTCCATGAATCTCCAAAGAGCTTCCTTTTGCACCAAAATAAACAGATAAGCAGAAGACTTCGAGGGAGGTTTCAGCATCGATAACTTATAGCCCATATTCATCTCTAAATATAAGAATCTACAACTTCAATATAGTCAGCTTCATCACAAGTCAAAACGTTGACTTATCCAGTTACCACAAGGTACAAAGTTCAGCCACTTCTATTTTCCTTTTAGTTTTCCTCTCTTTCTGTTTCTTACTCGAGCATAGCTCTACAACCATGATCTACAACCATGATCTATATAGCACAAGCTTGAACATTGGTTGGCATGATTGACACTAGCGGACAGAACTCTTGTGTCAACCATAACAGATGCTTGTAGGGACAATTATAAGAGAATTATGTCAAATATACCTTCTGCATTTTTGTCAAAGAAACTTGCAGTGTTGAGAACGTGGGGATAGGACCAAGTCACTGGGTGATTAACAGGAACGCTGGAAGCGATGGCCTTCCCTTTATCACTATTCCTAGAACAACCTATGGTGATTGATGATCAACTCATCGAAGGGAGACTGAAACCTTTAGGGCTCATTTAGAGAGACCTAGATCTCTTAAAAAATAGATAGAAATTCTGCTTATGTTTTTATTCTCCAATAAGTCCTTAAATAGGGATTAATTACAAAAAACTATGTTTCTAGAAGGAAATAAAACAACTAAATCCTAATAATTAAAAATAGCTTAAAATAAACTAAACCCAAAGTAAAAGTAAGGTAAAATAGAAAGTAAATAATTTTACTTTAAAGACTTAGACGGATGCCTTTTTCCTCTTAAATATGCAACCAATAAAAGTGTCCACAACACACAGAGATCTATCATGTTTCTATGTATAAAATCATAGAAGTTACTGTGTCAAACAAGATTTTGTGCCTATGCAAATCTAATAGTTAATAAAGCAAGACTACATACTTCCATCTGGCTTATTAACAAACATCCGAGCCTTAGCAGCAGCAACCTCTGCAATACCAGCATGCATCTGAAAAAATACAATGTCAGAGAAATACCATAATATAGAATTTACTCCCCAACTTCATTTTGAACTATTTATTAAGTAGAAAAAAATCTAAGAATACCGCTGAAATGTTCTCATCGCAACCATCTAAATCATCCAATAGCTCTCCAAAATAGAATCTACCCTGCACCATTACAAATTATGGAATACAAAAGCAGTCAAGCACTTTTATAAGAGAGTTTGAGTAGCTGAAATGGTTCATACAACAAGTAAAGAATAATATATTATGTGTGTGTATATATATAGTATCAACCACCAACCAAATTGATCGATGAATGTGTTGCATTCTCTTAAAACCATTATATCTTAGCATCTTTCTTTTGAAAAATATTGAATAAATTTTCTATTTTTCAACTATTATGTTACTAGAAAGCATTATTTTTAAAGAAAACCGAGGCCTATAAAGTAGAGGGCAAAACTGAGCTGCAGCAACAATTATTGAATCTTATGTACACTACATCTTCATGGAAGAAATGGATTCAATTACACAAATTGAGACTCAAACAAAATGGTTTATATTTTAAGCACATACATAGATGGTGCGCTCATTGACCTCATATACACCACACCCATGCATTCTGCCATGCTTCCACTGGCCAGCATAACGGTATCGACCCTTCTCCCTGAAACAGAAATGTTTGTCTTCATAACACCACAATTGAGATATATGCCTGCTAAAGTCTCAAAAGTTTGGCAGAAAAATGTACAAGTGCCTCGCATGATATAACGTAAATGCTCCATATGTGCACATGCAGATTGGACCATTGAGTAGATTAGGAAAAGCAACATGCACATGATCAAAAATTAAAATGAGGCAGATTCGAATGCAATGACGACAATAATAAGACAGAAAGAAATAGAGTACTTGATAAAGAAACATACGGTTTTCTGCCAAAATGTTTGATCCATATATCACTCTCATAAAACGGTATTTCATATTGCCCATCCGCCAGGCGAATGCTATCCTCAACATCCATCTCTAACCATTCTCTATCTTCTGGAGTCATGAAATCTCTTGATATTATTTTCCCTTCAGCTCGCATTTTTGCTTCAAGCCTAGCAAAATGGGAAAATTCCAACTTCGTTGTATCATTTATAAATCCATAGCTGAGATTTTGAAACCTATACTATAACAAAGTGCATCATACATAGTTCACAAATTGTTACATACTTGGAACCTGGCACAGGTTCTATATCAGGTATATCAACTTCAACAACCCCATGACCTTCCATGTTGTTTTGCAGCCATTCACCTTCATACCTATAAAAGGAAGCATCTTGTAATTTTTTTTTCAGCTCAAAAGTACTTGATGCAACTTATTAGTCCAATACAGAATAATTTATCGAACCATAAAAGAGAGGAAAATGAAATATTCAAAGAGCACTCTCAGGGTTGAATAATGCAAACGTGACAATTTCAATCCTGCCAATGTTGTCAAGGGCACAAGGTGCACTCAAGTCACTAGAGCCAAGCAGGTAAGGAATTTGATATTGTCCACTTTTTTTATTATTAATAAATAATAATAATAAAAGAAATGGAAGAGTACTTCAATTGGGCAAGCTTCTATTTGCACCTACCGCCATACAAGAAAGCACACCTAGGTGCACCAGCCACCAGGTATGTGACTGATCTAATGTGCCTTGCCCGAAAGGGTCTCATTGCTTTTATACCCTAGCACCTCAGTGCTTGACATCACTGACTCCTTCAACTACAAACAATCTTATCTGCATGTTTAAGGATCCTTTGATCCAGGATGGTACGAGAACATATGTATGAAGAAAGCAGAAAACAGCATTATGATAAAGTAAAGAGATACAAACATACAAGAAATCAAGACTGAAGAGTTAAGCATTGACAAACCTGACCAGCCCCTGTTCTGCAACATAAACACCTTTGCCATGAGCCAAATCATCCCAAACCGTGCCTTCATACCTTAAACAAAATGCAGAATGACTATAATGAGTAATCAAACAAGTCAAAGGAAGACAAGAACCAGGCATACCATTACCCGGAACTTCAAACATGTCAAAAGCAAACTACTGGGTTAAAAACGAGTGGAGGACTAACTTTCAACATAAAGCCACAATTTTGCTTCGTGCAATTGACCAAGTTCAAACTTATCCAAATGCACATTTAGCTACCTCATTTACAAACTCCCCAATCCTAAATAAACTACCATACTGCAATTAAGTAATTGCATGCCTTAACACGACAAATAGTAACAAAATGAGGGGAAAAGAGTGAGAGATAGAGTCGGTTTAACATACGAGCTTCCATCAGGGAAAATGTAGCTGACCCAATTGAGAAACTCCTCAATCCTATCCAACTCTTCAATAACTGCTTTGGGATTCGAAATATCATAATGATTGTCCGGTATAGCCGGATAAGGCTTCCGATAAGGAACATAAAACGGGGCAATCCCCGGGTCCCGGCCCTCCTTAATCTCATCCCTAACAATTTCCCAATCTTCCTCATCAGCCCAAACCGGGTCCCAACCGGGTTTGGTCATCTCCAGCGGAGCATCCACCCAATACTCCTTCAAATCCTCTTCCCGCCAATTCTCGGGGTCTGGTGGAAAATCCCATAAGTCTTCGAAGTAAACGTAGTCTTCGTCTTCTTCCTCTTGGATCCTCTTGATTCTCTTGCTCTCCAGCACCCGAGTGTACCTGCGGATGTTGGTTTCGGGGGTGTTTACGGTTTCGGGTGGGGCCTCTCCGGGTCGGGTGTAGGTGAGGTTTTCGGAATCGGATTCCTCGATGTAGTCGTCAGAAGAAGAGGAGGAGTAGTCGGAGTCGGAGTCGGAGTCTGGGTATTGCTGTTGCGACTCAGTAAGTTGTGGTGCTTGCTCTTCTTCTTCATCATCTTCTGGGTCTTGTGACTCAGTGAGTTGTTGTTCCTCTTCGTTCGACATTGCTTTGCAGTAGAAAGAAGGGAGACGTTGAAGAAGATAAGGTAGAGAATGTTAAGAAGAAAAGGATCGTTAGGATTGAAGACAGCGGTTTATCATTTCAAAAGGGTTTTGGGCGTTTTGGCATTTTCCATGTCTTTCAGTGATTTTTGTCCTTTCAATTTTGGGTAAATGTAATTTTTGGTATCTAGATTTAATTTTGTTGTTGATTTTGGTAATTATGGTTTTTTTTTTGTTAATTAGATAAAAAGGATTATTTTAAAAGTCAATTATGGATTTAGGTAAGTTTTTCTTAAATTTAGGAAAATAGATCAATTTTTGAGAAAGAACTAAAAACGAGTCCTCTAGGAAGCATTTTTTTTTACTGAGATAGCAACCAAGAGAAGCATTTTCTGCTAAGGTGGCAACCATGAGGCTAAAAGCGCGCCCTATAGGACCGTCGCATCACTCGATTAGATTCATGCCTAAACTCGAATTGACGCATCACTCGATCAAATTTATGCATCTCGACCATTGCAAAAACTATCAATGGCACTTTGACGTGCCAAATATTGCGATTCGCCAAAAATTCAATCGAATCAAAGTATGGCATCCATTCAAACTACAGTATGAAATTATAAATTTTAAGGTTAAATATAAAATTGGTACGCGAACTTGTACATTTCTCTCAAATTGGTACTTATGGTTTTTTTTTTCGAGACTAGTACCTAAACTTGTTTTTTCGTCTACTATATTGGTACCTAAGCTTAATGGCATTATATTTTTACTGATGTGGCAGCACTGGGCACTTGCATGCTGCTACGTGCCACTTTTTTTAGCCTGAAAAGCTATCCCCCTTTAATTATTTTCCATTTCATTTTATTTTTTTTAAAAATCCTTTCATTTATTTTTTTTCCTTTGAAATTTTTTCCCCATGTCTTCTTCTACCTTTTTGGCTGTAGCAGCTTTTTTTTTTATGTTTTTATCTTTTCCTTGTTTTGCAGTGACTATTTTTTTACACCAATCTTTTCCTTCCTTAACCTTAAAACTCTTCTCTTCCATTTACTTTTTTTTGTTTGTTTCTCGAGAAGAAAAAATCCAGTTCACCTCTCTTCCTTAACCAAACACTTCTTCTTCACAAACCAATTTTGCTAAAAAAAATTCGATCGCCATTCAACAATGTATCTAATAGTCTCGTGAACTTCATCTCATGAATGCTTTGAACCACATATAGACAACAAAGAAGCAAAAAAGTGTAAAAAGACATTTCCTACCATATAAATTTTAAAGGGAAAACTATTGCTAATAACTTTTGTGATAGATGAAGAGTTTATCACCATCTTTTTACATAATAGACATGATGAATACCATGTTAAGTGCAAATAAGCAATGGTTATTATTTTCCTTTTTTTTTTCATTTTACTTTCAATGACTACAATGGTTCAAAGAATTCAAAAATAAACCTTACTCCACGAAACATTAATGTCCAATCTTCACCTCCTATTTCTCTCCCCATTAAACCCTCAAACCTTAACACTAAAATCCTAAATTCACCCAGTAGCAAACCCTAAATTCACCCATTAGCTTCTATTACAACACCCTGCAACAACCCATAAACCTAAACTTAGTCCCCACTCAATGATTCAATTTGAACTCTCAAAACCCTTTTTGAAACAAGTTCCATGTTTTCCTAAAACAAAACATATCCATATTCTCTATAAACCTAAAATCTCCTTTTTTTTCCAAACATATTTTGAAAAGGGTTTTGATTAAACATAAATAAGAAACAAAGAAGAAGCTTTTAATTAAAAAACTGAAAGTTTTTTAGATTTGAAAATCTGATATAAAAAGAAATGAAAGAGATTTGAAAAGTCTAAGAAAAGAAGAAGATGAAGTTGGAGAAGACTAAGAATCGTTGACATTTTCAATTGTTTTCTTCCTTCAATATATGTTTTATGAACATATAACATAAAGAGATAGAGAACAAAAAAATTGGTAAAAGAAAAAAAAAAGAGAAAAAACAAAACAAAACAAAACAAATAGAATAGAGGTAAAAGATGAAGAGGTTAGGTAGAGATGGGGAAATGAAAAATAAATAAATGAAAGGGTTTTTAAAAATATAAAATGAAATGAAAAATAATTAAAGGGGGATAGCTTTTCAGGTAAAAAAGATAGACATGTGGCAACGCGTGAGTGGCCAATGCAAAAGCGAAACTTTTGATAAATTCGAGAGTTTCACGCTTTTCAAGCCAAAGAGAATGACACATGGCAGTGCGTGAGTGGTCGACGTAAAAGCAAAAATTTTGATAGATTTCGAGAGTGTCGTGCGAAAGTGGAAAAATAATTAGATTTATCCATAAAGAATCTTTGGCATGACCGAGGTAGGGAATACTTGTCTAACAAGTTCTTAGGATACCTTATAAAGTATGAGATTTTTTCCTAGTTGACTGTGCCATGTACTCCCCAGTAGAATGGCGTACCTGAGAGAAGGAATAGAACCTTACTTGACATAGTTCGTTCAATGTTAAGCTATTCAGTACTCCCTATTTCCTTCTAGGATATGCGATACAAACGATTTACTATATTCTAAGTGATGTGTCAACCAAGTCTACTTGTAAGACACCTTATGAATTGTGGCATGGAAAGAAACCTGCTCTAAATTACTTTAGAATATGGGATTGTCCGACCCACATTCTGGATAAGGATGCAAAGAAGTTTGGTGCACAGATAGAATTATGCATGTTTGTAGGATATTCGAAGGAGACAAATGGTGGATTATTTTACAAGCCAAAATATAATACGATTAAAGTTTCTACTCATGCTACTTTTCTTGAGGAAAGCTACATGGATAACTTTAAGCCTCGAAGTAAAGTTGTAACAGCCCGTTTTCAGTGAAATCAAAACAGTGGTTTTGGGCCCACAAATCTGACTTGAAAATTTTTATTATTATTTTAATGTCAACGTATGTTGGTAGTGTAGTATAAAAATTTCATTAAGAAATTTTGTCGTTTGCATGCTTAATTAAGTAAAAAAGACTAAAACGTAAAAGGTGCAAAAGTATAGTTCCATTAGTTAAAGGTGTCTATTAGCTATGAAATTAATTTTTTAAGGGGTTTATGTGGTAATTAGACCATTATTATTATGAGTGGACATTTGTGGACATAAATTAGATGATTTTTAAGTTAAAATTTAAAGGTTAATAAAGTAATTTAATAAATAAATTAGGTAAAATATGTAAAAACAAAAGGTATCATCTTTTAATGTCTTCTTCCACCGAATTAAGAAAGAAGAATGCTCCATTTTTGCACCTTGAGCGTTCAGTTATATCTCCCTTGCATGTAAGTGTCCTTTTATTCCATTTTTATTGATTTCTATATTTTCGGGATCGTTATAGCTTAATCTAGTTAACCTAGGGACTAATTTGTAAAATTTTAAAAAATTAGGGTTTCATGAATTTTATTGCATGATTTATGAAGTTTGATGAAAGATTGTGAGTCCTTGTTGTTAAATGAACAACTTTTGTAAAGTGATTTTTGATGAAATTATCATTTAGGGACTTATTTGTTAAAGTAGTAAAATATCATGATAAAATAGTGAATTTTTTATTTGTGTGGGTTGATATGAGTCCATAGATAAATCGGCAAGCATGATATGTGGATGAAATTGCATAAATATTAATTTATGAGCTTAAGGACTAAATTGTAAAGAAGTTAAAATATTAGGGATAAAATGTAATTTTTCAAAAGTATGAATTTTGGACTGAATTGAATAGAATAAATATTAAATAGATTGAATTTTCTCATTTAGATCAAGTTAAGCCTCGTACGGATCTAGATCAAGGAAAAGATAAAGTCTCGGATTTGTGATTATATTTCAACATCTTTAACGTTTTAATGTTATTTGATTTATATGCTATTATGCTATTTATCATATCATGTTACGATGAAAATCCAACAACGTTACGACAACTATCGAGCCCCGTTTGAACCTTAGGAATGTATAGGATTCAAATGACATGTCATTAGGGTTACCATGTTTCGGGTGCTGGTCTTGGATGTCCTACCGATGGCTGAGTTTTGGCATTTGTTGTGGATACTCGCCAGCTTGTGTGAGCACCATTGTGTAGCTACATTCCAACCGCCAGCTTGTGTGAACAGACCCATTTATGGCTCGAGTGAGCATCGATGTAAATGAAAAGGAAAATGAATGGTTTTGACCATATGTTTAGCTCACTTTGTGTGAGCTTCCTACGCATCCGATATTATTCTAAGTGGTTCAACGGGCATGAAAAGGGAAGGAACGGTAAGTGTTCTAATAGCTAAATTGAGAACTTATGGAAATGTATGAATTGTTGATGATCAAAGTATGTATAACCATGTTTATGGAAAGTATGAATTCAAATATGCTATGTACATGAAATCTATCTTACCATGTGATGATTTTGTTAATTTATGTGTTTAAACACTAACTTGTGTTGTTGATGATGCTTAGGCTTGTGCCAAGCTTATGTTGGATTGGTTCATGTTTAAATTTTAAAGTTGTGCATAGAAATGGAAAGTTATGTTCATGTTATGCGAACTTACTAAGCATTATATGCTTACGTTGTTTTCTTTCCTATGTTTTATAGATTATCGGAAGCTCAATCGATTTGGAAGCCCGTCGGAGACCTTTCACACTATCCAAATATTATATCAGTAGATTTTGATGTTTTAGTCATGGTTATAATGGCATGTATAGGTGGACTTGTGTTTAATGAGCTAGTTGTTATGTTTGGCTTGTATATATAGTATTATGGTTGGTGTGCTTTTGGCACTTTGATGTTTGATGTTTGGTGTTTATATGGTCAAATTGATGCATGGTTTTATGGCCAAAGTGGTAAGTGTTGGCATGTTTGCAATATCAATTAGGGTATGCTTTGATATAGAAATTAGTTAAGTATGTTTGGATGAAATATGACAATTTAAACACAAATTTAGGTATGAATGCTTGTTTGTGATTGAGGTGCCTATTGAATTGGTCTTATTATGCATGTTTTGAGCATGTTTTAACGTATTGGTTGTATGTGCAAATGGCTTGTAGGTATATGCTTGAATTGGGTGAAAGAAATGGCTTCATTTTGGCCTATTTATTGTCCACACGGCCTAAGACATAGGCGTATGTGACACACGGCCATGCGACACGGTCGTGTATCCCTTGTAGCTTTAAAAGGTTGCAAGTCAGACAGTTATACGGCTTTGTACACGAGTGTGAGACCATTTCAAAAGTTACATGGCCTGGCACATAGGCATGTGGCTTGGCTGTGTGACCCAACTCAGAGAGTTACACGGGCACGAACACTGACTGGGACACAACTGTGCGTCCCTATTTCAAATGTTACACGGGCGTGTGTCTCAGCCATGTGAGTCACACAGCCTAACCATACAGCCGTGTAACCCTTTGCAGTATAAAATTTTCTAACTTTTCCCTGAATGTTTTAAATGTTCCTGATTTTGTCTCGAATCGTTTCTAAAGTGTTTCTAAGGCCTCGAGGCTCGAATAAGGGACAATATGCATATGTTTGAATGGATTATGCTATGATTTATGAAATGTTTGAAAATGAATGTTTTTAAGTTATGTTTTTACGGTAATACTCTGAAACCCTATTCTAGCGATGGATATGGGTTAAGAGTGTTACAAAAGTGGTACTTAAGAAACTTTCGGGAGTTGCAGAACAATCACCAAATTCAATTCTCGAGAAAGTTGTTGAAAGACTTGCAAATAATCAATAACATAGAGGAATATGTCGTAGTGGGAGAATGTCTAAGAAACCAGACTTTTTTATCTATGATGGTAGTATATATAATACGGAAGTCAATCATGAGGATCATGATCCACTCGCTTATAAGGAGGCTATACAGGACGTTAATTCCAAGCTTTGGAAACAAGTCATGGATGTTGAGATGGATTCGATGAAATCTAATATAGTGTGGGAACTTGTAGACTTATCAGTTAGGATTAAACTCATAGGGTGTAAATGGGTCTACAAGAGTAAGAGAATGCGGAAGGAAAAATGGAAACACATAAAGCTAAACTTGTAGGAAAAGACTACATACAGAAAGAAGGCATCGATTACAATGAGACCTTCTCTCCGGTAGCCATGGTCAAGTCTATCTGCATACTCTTATCCATTTTTGCTGCTCACAATTATAAGATCTGACAAATAGATGTCAATACAACATTCTTGAATGGCTATCTTAATGAAACCATTTACATGGCTCAACCCACTGGCTATGTTGTCAAATGAAAGGAACAAAAAGCTTGCAAACTGATAAGATCCATATATGGACTTAAGCAGGCGTCCCGCTCATAGAATAAAAGATTTGATCAAACGATTAAGACTTTTGAGTTTGAGCAAAATGCTGATGAACCTTGTGTTTATAAACATATAAAGGACAAAAATGTGATCTTTCTTGTTTTGTATGTCGATGATATTCCACTTATCAAAAACAATGTAGAAGAGTTGTCATCAGTTAAACTGTGGTTAACTCAACAATTTAGCATAAAGGACTTGAGTGAAGCTAGTTAAATTTTTAGAATTCGAATCCTTAGGGATTGAAAGAATAAAATGATAGCTCAATCACAAGCTTCTCACATCGTAAGGTACTAGAATAGTTTGCAATGATTGATGCGAAACCAGACGCTCAGTCAACTACATCGAGTTTTCATCTTTCTTTGGATGATTATTCTAAGCAGCGGAAGAAAGAGAACATATGAGTAAGGTTCCATATGCTTTGACAGTTGAAAGCCTTATGTATGCAATATTTTGCACACATTCAAATATCTGTTTCGTAGTAGGAATATTATATGTAGTGAAAATAGCTTCTAAAGATAACCTTACGGATCTATTTGTTAAGACTCTTGTAACTAGGAGTTTTAACAAACACGTCGAGAATATGGGAATGTGAAACATGAAACATTTACTTCACTAGGGCAAGTGGGAGATTATTGGGAAATGTGTTCATATTGTAGTAAACATGTAATTGTTTTCTATGTATTTGAACGATGAATAAATAAATAAAGTTAATTTCACATTTCACTATTATATTTTTTGTGTTTTTGTCTTTCATGTTTTGCATGCATAGCAAAATTGTGACAAACAAATATTAGCTCATTAATTTTCTAAGTTCAAACTAATGAAAAGTGGCACTATAAGAACGTTTACATTTCGAGAAATATAACTTACTTCAGTAAATAATCTAAACGAGTCGGTAATCTCGTAAAAGAATCAAAGTGAGCATTTGATTTAAATACTTAGAAGCATTATTATGTCATCTACAATTTCAATTGGAGAGATGACTAGTATTGACTATCGGAGCAGTTGACTCCACGGGTAGATATATAGATGCATTCATTGGAAGAATAATACATTGGAATCCTAAGTTAGTCATTAACCATGGGTATGCAACTCATGTGCTTTGATATAAGTGGAGGATTATTCTCTAAAGATGATCGAGCCCACAACCAGTATGTTGGGTACATGATTTGTGTATGGCATTGCTTTACTAGCAATAATGGAATTTATAGCTTGATTAAAGAGTTAACGATATCCTCTCATTGGTATTTTGTGGATTGATAAATATATAATGTGATCAGGGGTTGCTTATTCTCGAACGATTTATCATAATCATTTGTTGGCAGTGATCATATTAATCATTAAGAAAACACAGTGGTGACAATTAGATAAAATAAGATTATATTGAGTGAATAGATTTAACTCAAAGGAATCAATGGTATCATATGAGGGTAACACACACATGACGAGATCATTGGACAAAACAGTTGGATGAATTGCTTTCGTAAAGAGTATACAATAAGGAGTTTTCAATCATGATACTTCTTGTGGACTAACTTCATAATTAAGTAAATTGCGAATTATTGGAACGATGCTTTTGGATATAATTGCAATTATTAAAGCCTAATTGTAATGTCTGATTGGCCCTCCGCTAACCCAACAAAAGCTCGTTCAGACTGCATTTGAATCAAAAGGAATTTCTACGACTATGAAAATAATTTAATTGAGTCGATTTATTCGATGTGGACTAAATTAGGCGGCCATGAGAATTGTTCAACTAGAGAATTTTATTAAAGAATTTTATTGAAAAGTTAATTTGAAAAATCTAAGTGATTTTTTTAGAAAACTAATTTTAATCAAGTAAAATGTAATTAATATGATATTTTTAAAATTAATTTTCAAGTCAGACAATTGACCTAATGGGTCATTAAACTTGAAAATTGGACCCGAGATTGAAAATTGAGCCAAAAAACCCAAAATCGATACCCAAAAATTGGTCGAATCGGACATGATATGTGAAATCGGACCAACAGCCCAACCAGTGGCTAAATCAGATTGATTGGGCCGTCACTAGCCCAGATCAAATTGGCTCGAGATGTCGTAAGGCTGTCGCACTTGCAATGGCACCATCGGATGCAACGGTGTTGGCGGCGACAACGGTGACATTCCGATGACAAATAAATATTATTTTACTAGATAATTTAATTTCAAATTAACTATTCCAAAAATAATACTTTTTAATAAATTTAATATTTAATTTAATTTAATACTTATCATGATAGTATTTTATTAATTTAATATTAAAATGATGATCTTAATATTAAATTTAATCTAATATTATCTTGATAAGTATTATATTAATTTAATATTAAAATGATTAAGTTAAATCATAGTTAAACTCTCTAAACTCTCTTTATATTAAGAGTCATGGGTCATGATTTTTGAAACACTTGAGTTTAAGAGAAAATTGTAGAGAGAAATTTTTCTGAAGAAATTATTTCAAAAATTTTTTGAGATATTTTCTTATTTACAACTTGGCCCAGAAGTTAAAAGAAATTGTTGAAATTACCCCATTCGTAATTTTTTGAAATTTTTTTTGATTCGAAGCGAGCCGAAACTCGACAAGCATAAGCTTGAGGATAGTGGAGAAGACTACTCGGTCTAAGCGTTCATCCTAAACGAATCGAAATGGTACAATTTTGATTAAATGTTTGTTACTTTAGATATCACAACCAAGTTCTAGTTTTGGAAAAAAAATTAAAACTTTATTTTTCCTTAAACTTATTTTTCTATTGCGTTTTCCAAACCCGATTTTCCAACATTATGCATGTCACATAAATCACTATATATCAAATCAAACATTTTTTTTCTTTTTAACCTTAGGGAAAGGGTTTCTAGTAATTTTAGCCAGCATACATGTATTACATTTTTCAATATGATTATTAAAAACATGAATTAAATATAACTTATGAATGTTATTCAATTTTCTATAATTCAAATGACCTAATCTATAATGCCACAAACAAGAAGATTCAATCATATAAGCAAAAAGAATATATTTATTCTTCTTAATAATATTGAGTTTTAACATACCTTTATACATATACCTTTTCCCAAAAAAATCCCTTTGTTAGATAGAATAAACTTATCTGCCTCAAAAACAAAATTTAAACCAAACTTATTCAACAAACTTCGAGACACTAAATTCTTCCTAACTTCTAGTACATAATATGCATCATTCAATATTAAAACCTTTCCAAAAGTGAATTGTAGTTCAACAAACCTTTTGCCTTTGATTACTAAGGTGGAAAAATTCCATACGTACAAGTCATTGCCATATTCACATTGTGTGAACTTTGTGAATATACTTTTGTCTTTGTAACATGTTTGGTTGCTCCAGTATCAATCCACCATGCATTATCATATTGTGCCATATTAATTTCAGAAATCACGACAACGAACTATTCATTATTATCAACCTTAGAAGAAGATTTCTTCTTTAAAAATCGACATTCATTCTTGAAATGTCCCAACTTACCACAATGGTAGCATAAGCTTTTTTGTTTCTTTTTGAACTTAGGTGCTCTAGCAGTTTGTTTAAAACTTCTCTTGGATGGTTTAGTAGTTTGTACTTCCTCCGTAATATGCACTTTGGCATTTTCAAAATCTAGGTTTTGATCTTGCTTTCGATATTCTTCTTTAATATGAAAATGACTTGCCAAAGCCTTAAAAGATATTTCATCTTTCTTATGTTTTAGATTTCTTTTAAAGTTTTTACAAGATATAGGAAATTTGTCTACAATGGAGGATATAACAATCATTTCATCTATTTTCATATCATAATGTTTAAACTTGTAATGACCCGAAATTCCCGGGCACCGGAAAAGTGAGTTATAGGGCCTCCGTCTTAGTGAAATAAGTTCGAAAATAATTATTAAAAATATCTATGAGCCTAGTGGTGTGTCTAATTAGGAATTAATTAGGTGAAATTAGCTTAATTTAGAATAATTAGCAAAAAGAACTAAATTGACAAAGGGGTAAAAGTTTAATTCTAAAGTAATAGAAAATAAAAAGGATCAAAATGGCAATTAAGTCATTTACATAAATTGAGGCGGCATATTGAAATAAAATCAAAGATTTTATTTAGGTTTTATATATTATAATGATCATTATTATAGTTTTATATTAAATTATTATGATTATTTAATTAATAATATATTATAAATAAATTAAATAGAAGACAATTGTATGGTAATAAAATATACATGTGTAAGAATTGTATTGGTACATTTGTAATTTAAATACTAAATTACTTATAATTTAAGTAAAAGATATTTATTAATTAAATAATTAAATTATTAAATTATGAGATTTTTGCTTAAGAAACAAATTAAATAATGACAATTGTAATAAAATTATTGGTACAAATGTAAAATTTAAATATGTATCCAATTGTAATATTAGTATTTGTTGTTAGAATAGATATTTATTAAATTAATTAAATATAAAATATAACATAAAAGAATTAAAGAAACATAACAAAAAAGAAACAGAGAAGAAACGAAACAGGGGAGAAAGAAGGAGAAAAAGAAAGGAAAGAAAGGAAATAGGGAAATAGAGATTTTAAAGCTTGGAAGTTTAATAGGTAAGTCAATTTAGCCCTTTTACTTAATTTTGATGTTTTAAAAGCTTTAGAACAAAGTTTTGATGAAATTAAGTTGATATTTTGAAAGTTATTAGATTTCTAAATATTGTTCATGTTGAATAAAGATGAATTAGGGGTTAAATTGATAGGAATTCAAGTTAGAAATGAAATAAGGATTGAATTGCAAAGTAAGCTATAAGTTTTGTGTTTTAGGGACTAAATTGAGGAAAATTCGGAATTAAGAAAATATGTTGAAAATGTAATAGTTAAATTTGAGTTTAAATGAAATTTGAATAGGAATAAGGTGTGAATTGGTGTTATAAATTTGGTTATTAACATTTTACATCAAAACAGTTTTGGGAAGTAGCAATGGTCTGACTTTGAAAATTCACTAAAAACTTTATAAATTGAACTAGAGGATGAACAAAATATAGAATTAAAGCTTATTGAGTCTAGTTTCTTATAGTAGAAACAGTGTAAGCAATTAATTGATGAATCAAGAGATATTTGAAGTTTTGTAATACTAGTTCGGGGTGATTTCGAGATGCCCTATTTTAACTTTGGAAAATTATTAAAAATTGTACAAAAATTATTATGGAGTGTAATTTATATATGTGAACTCCTTAATGAATCTAGTTTCAAAATAAATAAACAAGAACCTTATTCGAGTTCTGTACAATGAGATAATTTATTTTTAGTAGAGAGAGGTCAGAACTGTCAAATGAAATAACAGGGGAGTATTTGATGAATAAACTGTATTAAATGGCTAGACCAAAAATTCTGGAAATTTTATGATTAGAAGATATATGAGTCTAGTTTTAAGGAAAATTTACGGATATTAATTTGGAGTTTCGTAGCTCAAGATATAAATAATTTAGTAACAATGACTCAAGTAGACAGCTTAATGGTGAAATTATATATACATACATTAAAAATGGTTAAATTTGCATGTTTAGGCTCATGAATTAAATTGAATCATGTTGTATTGATGATTATAAATTATTATTTTCAGTAGCCAACAAAGAACCACAAGCATCAGCATCGAAAGGAAAGGAGAAAGTCATCGAGGACTAAACGGGAGAATTACGGTGTGTATTACTATAATTCAAATTTTAATTATTATTGATTACTGAAATTTTTAATTGTTATGTATGGTAAATAAGACTTGAGGTAAGTATGTGAAATTGAAATTAGAAAAAGTAAAATAATACCCTATTAACTTGTCGGACTAGATTCGATACAAATGGCATGCCATTGGATTTGTGATGTGATGAAGAGATTGTAGTTCGGCCGAGAAGATGTTTCTATTATTACATACTTCGGTTTATCCGACTAGGCATTTAATGCCTTATTGGTGTGTTTGGGAGGAAATATTATACCGGTGTGTTATGGAGGATTTACAATATTCCGGGTGTGTTTGGGTTGGATATTTTGGTGTATTTGGGTGGAAATCCGCGTATCTATCATAGTCCGAGCTTTGTTAATAGGGTAAATAATTGAAAGGAAATTTTGAAAATGAGATTATTTGTTTAGTACTATTGAAAAGTATGAAAAAAAAATGTATGAACTAAATTATGAATTGAGTTAGTATGAGAAAAATGAATTATGAATTTAAGATTTTATGAAGTAAAATAAATATATATATATAAAAGTAGTTTAAATAATTATAAAATTTATGGTTGATGTTTGTAATTTATTAATATTAAATAGTCTTGATTTATAGTAATACCACTGAGTATATTCATACTCAGCGTACGGTTGTCTCCGTGCGCAGGTTAGTGGAAGTCAAGTATTCCGGCTCAGCATCCAGAACAATCCCGACTCCAACACAAACTTGGTGATGTGTATTTTTCTTTTGGGTAAAGGTGGCATGTACATAAGTGTTGTTTAGTCACTTAAATATGTATATTACTTAGGGTAGTGAAGGACGAATTATAAAATTTAGATGGTTAAATGAAATGGTAAGGAAAGTACATGATATTTTGATACATGAACATTAAGTTGTTAAATGAATGAAGTTTATAACCAATTTTGAATGATGTTATGATAGTTATTAAGTTAAAATTATGTTAATGATATAAATATTAGTTATATGAATGTGAAATATTGGTGTTGGTTGTTTTGGTTTGAATCTGCAGGAGGGTTAAGTAAAAATAAGCAGAAATACTGCCGAAATTTTTATAAATATATATATATTTGGAATACGCGAACAAGTTCCGTTCTTCTTTTAATACGTGTTGAACTTCGAGAGTCCAAGATAGGGACTTAATTATTATATTATACTATAAAACTTATATTAATTGCAAATTATTCGTAAGTTGTCTGATATGTCCGGTAATGCCTCATAACCTCGTTCCGGCAACGGTTTGGGGTTAGGGGGTGTTACAAAATTGATTCAACATTTTATGAGTATCACGAAAATTTTCCATACCAGAACGACCATCAATCATTTGATAATTATTGAAATGTTAAATTTCTTACTTGTAGCATCTTTAGTCATGTACCTTGTCTCCAATTTGTCTCATAGTTCCTTAGCGGTGGCCTCGTTTTGGTAGGTGTCAAACAAGCCATTGGATAAACTATTCAATATGTGGCTTATGTACATGTAATCAACATTGTCTCATTTTTCCTTTCTTGGGTTACAACAATAGATTCGTTTCAATTCTCTTCCAATCTTGGAGTATCTAAAACATAATCGATCTTCAAAGTTGATAGCAAGAAATGCATATTTTTCTGCGATCATCGAAAATTGCCACCATCGAACTGATTAAGCTTGACAAAGTTGGAAACTAATCTACCACGATTTATCATGCTTATTTTATATTCTTTTACACTTGTTATAGCATGTTTAAGAGTAAAATTGAGTCATTTTAGTCAATAATTTATGCTTTTAGAGTCTAAGTAGTAATAGTATAATTTTTAATAATTTTTATGGTATTTTATTACTAATAAAGATTATGTGGTTATGTAGGATGGATTAGGAGCTGACAATGCAACTTCTGGGATGAAACTGCTACTAATGTCACGACAACATGATATAGAAGTTGTGACATTAAAGATAGACGCAAGGAAGGGAAAAAACAGATTCCATGTCGCGACGAGGAAGCACTCGACGTCATAACAATTTCCTACGCGTGCTGACTTCGATTTTAAGGGCAATTCGGGTTTTTTTTCATCTTTAAAACCCTAATTATAATAGCCCGTTTTTAGTAAAATTCAAAAAAGTGGTTTCAGGACCACAAATTCGAAATTAGAAAATTTAGTTTAATATTATTTTATGGTCTATAATGTGATAAAAATATCGTATAAAAATTTCGTTAAGAAATTTTATCATTTACATGCCTAATTTGATAAAAGGACTAAATTGCATAAAGTGCAAAGGTTGTGTTCTAATAGCTAAAGATATTAAATAGCTATAGAATTTTAAATTGGAGGTCCTTATATATTAAATAGGCCATTAAAGTGCTTAGTGGTTAAGCATGAATAGTCATTATTGGAAATTGAATAAATTATTTAGGGTAATTTTGGAAATTAGTGATTAAAGTTATAATAAATAAAATAAAATAAAATAAAATAATCTATTCTCATCATTTTCTATAATAAAAAAAAAAGATGATGAAAGAAACATAGCCATGGAAGCTTGAATTTGGGCAAGCTTATTTTGCTCAATTAGGTATGTATTTTTGTCCACTTTTTATGATTTTTATTTCAAGATCGTAGTAGCTTAACCTGGATAGCTCAGGGATTAATTTGCAAAACTGTTAAAGTATTAGGGTTTTTCCATTAATGAATATTCTTGAATTTTGAAGTTTGATAATAGAAAATGAATGTTGTTAGATAAACAACTTTTGTAAAGAGAATTTTGATGGAATTATCAATTAGGGATTAAATTGAAAAAGATGATAAATTTATGGTAAAATTTGTGAATTTTGTGAAACATATGGGCTACTATTAATATGTATAAAATCGACTAGGCTTGAGTAAGGATTAAATTGTATGAATTTCATTTTTTGAGCATAAGGACTAAATTACAAAGGAATTACAAGTGTAGGAAAAATGGTAATTTTGCCAAAATTTCATGTTAGATTAAAATGAATGAGAATTATATTTATATGGTTTAAATTCATTCGTATAGATCCTGTCAAACCTCGTACAGAGTTAGATCAAGGTAAAGAGAAAATATCGGATTAGTCGCCTTCGTATCTACGTACACTTGTTGAGGTAAATTCGTGTAATTAAATTGAGTATTTATATGTTTTAAATTGAATTAATTGTTTGTGATTTGTATAATTGTCATGTATAAATACCGATCGCATATCCGACGATTACCGAGTCTCTTTGAACCTTAGAAATTTGTAGGATACAAATGACATGTCATTAGGATTACCGATTTGGTTTGGGTCATGCATGTGTTGTGGATACACAACAGCTCGTATAAGCTTCCCGTTATTCAGCTCGTATAAACTTCCCGTTATTCAACTCACATGAGCTTCTCGTTATTCAGCTCTCACGAGCTTCCTGTTATTCAGCTCGCACGAGCTTCCCGTTTACAGCACGTATGAGCATACAAGTACATGAATTGATGGATTTTAGTTAAGTACACTTCGTGTGTACTACCCGTGTATCCAACGATATTCTATATGGTTCAATGGGCACAGTTCTGTTAGAGATTATATGAGTTCGATATGAACTATTACTGGTATTTACATGAAATACATGAAATATGATTATTTGATGAATTTAACCATGTAAGTTGGATTTTATATGTGATTTTCACGGCTAATATGTTGGTGATAATGTATTTAGGCTTTTGGCCAAATTAGTTAAGATATGTTTTGTTTACTTACCTATTTAATGGATATACAATAAGTTAAATTATGTGTTATACTAACTTACTAAGCTTAAATGCTTACTCTGTATTATTTTCTATGTTTTATAGTAATTCGAAAGCTCGTACGGGTTGGAAGCTGGTCGGAGCCATTTCACACCATCCATCGGTCCTTTTTGGTACTTTTAGTAAATTAATTTCGGTTATAATGGTATGTATAGATTAATTTGACCAATGTTGGCATATAATTGTTTCGTTGAGATTAGTCACTTATATGGCTTGTGTTTGGTATATTTTGATGTATATATATATATATGTGGCCTTACCATATTTGATGTGTGTTTAATATGGTAGAATGATGAAAAGTAAAATGTGATTTGAGTATGCATATATGTATTTGGTTATTTAGGTAAGGTTGGATATTTGGTTGTATGTGATTATATTTCTTATTTAAGACTTGATTATGGCTTGTTTTGAATGCCTTGTTATGGCTTGTTGATATGCAATTTGTTGTGTTTAGGTTGGTACCAAATTAGGTGAGAAATGTGGCTTGGAAAATGACTTATTTTCGTCCACACGGCCAGGTAACACGGTCATGTGTCCTATGTATCTTTTAAATTGCACAAGTCAGTATGCTCATACGGCCTAACACACGTGCGTGTGGTTTGGCCGTGTGGCCCAAGTCAGAGAGTTACATGGACTGAGATACGGCTATGTGTCCATATTTCGAATACCCATACGGCCTGAGACAAGGGTGTGTCTCCTGACCGTGTGAGTTACACGGCCGTGTGACCCCTGCAGCTTTGAAAATTTTCAATAAATTTTTAAAATAATTTGAGTACCCGATTTAGTCTCGATTTGTTTTTAATGTGTATTTTGAGCCTCGAGGGCTCGCATAAAAGACAATATGTTTGATTTCAATTGGTTTGTGACATGAATGTTATATGATATGAAATGTCTGTTTATTTGATCTGTAAACTCCGGTAATACTTCTTAACCCTGTTCCGGTGATGGATACGGGTTAAGGGTGTTACACTAATTGTTGTAATAAATGGAGGAGCAGTTTGTTCTTTGGATTCTTCACTATATAACCAACATTCTACTCAAAATTAAGGAGAGACGTTTAGTGGAGACGAACAAATATTCAGTAAATTAGATTAGTTTTAGGCTAGGTTTTCTTTTAGAATAATTTTGTACTTTTTTCTTTTTTTTCTTTTTAGATGTTATTCTAATTGTTAGATTAAATTTCTATTTTCCGATTAAACTTTGCATTCGAAGAAGATTCAAGACTTCGTGATCAACCAGATTCTAATAATAAGAATTTTCTCCACTCAATCATATTTTTATATTTTCTTTTGTCATTTATTTGATCAAATGTTTGTTTATTGATGAAAATGAGTTATGTAAACATCTTTTATGAATTAATTGGTTAATCGATTATTTGATTGGTTTTGATTTTAATTCAATTGTGAGTTGTTATTTGATTTCTCTAAATAATTAAAATACTAGAATTGACGCTTCTCGTAGGATATCTAGGCAGATGAGACCGAAATGGTATTTTGTCGTGTATCAATTTAGTCAATTTGTGCCCCTTGAGTGAGGCTGAAAGGGTATCTTAGATGGTAATCCTTAAGTAGGATGAGACAGAAAAGGTATTTCTGGGTAAAGGTAGTAACAATTCAAAGGGTATCGATTTAGTCAAGTTGTGCCCCTTGACTTTCTCGCTCTGAATTTCCCAAAATGCAGCTCTCTCCTTTTCTTCTTGTGTAGCTCATAAAAAGAACTTTGGCGTGGGATTTTGGTGAAGCTACAAATGGAAGCAACCGAGTGGTGAAGGCATAAGGGATGGTTGGTGGTCACTGACAGATGATAGGGGCATGGTCATAGGCAGGGACGGATCAAAGATTTTAATCTAAATGGGCGAAACTTCTAAATCCAAACAATTTTTTTTTAACATATAAAAGTGTCAAATCTTCTCAAAAAACTTGAAGACTGTAATAATATATTAAACAACAACATATTAAGAAAAATAAAAAAAATAATAAGTCAAATAAATAAAGAACATAATTTATGCAAAAATATTTACCGAGAGGTCTTTTGTATAAGGAGCAGAGAGGAAGGTAATTTGTATTTTTTTTATTTTGTGCTCTCAGTCTCGGCATCAACTCCTTTCTTTCTCTCGGTAGTGTTGCCACCTTACCAGAGGAAGATAATTCCTTAGAAAGTCATACAAATCAAAATACAAAAAAGTCACTAACCTAATATGTATGGGTATAGACCAAATCAATTATTTTTGTAATTTAGCTTTAAAGTTCATATTAGGTCTTTAAATTTAGTTTTTCAAAGCCCATCATACATTAATATTTGATTATTATTAAAGTTGTATAATTAAAAACTGAAAAATACTTTATTAATATAAAGTATAACCTTATGGATTAAGGAGGCAAATTATATGAAATAAAATTTGCTAATGGAGCGAATGTTATACAATGTAAACACTAAATCTAAAATACATGATAAATTATATATAAAATTCTAAAATCTGACCCCTAAATCCATCCCTAGTTATAGGAGGGTTTGTGACAGTGAGAGAGTGGCAGATGAGAGTTGGTTGCTGGTGATAAGAGTGATGGGAGTCTAGGGATCGAATTGTAAAACTTGAGGGGTCCTTTTGTAAATTTTCTAATTTTTTGTATTTTTGAAATTATGTAACAAAAATGTATAGTAAATATTTATAATTATATAAACCCAAAATGGATGAGCCTAAGTGTCAATAGAATACTAATAAGCTCAAATCAAATTGGGCCTTAAGCCGAACCCACTTTTAGAAAGGCTGAACACAAATTTTGCAGTCCAAAATAAAATAATGAAATAGGTTTAATTAAATCAAATTTAATGAGCTCATCATTTGCAAATTCATTAAGCTCTTAAAATTAGATTAAATCTAAGCCTGGAAAAAATTCGATATCTACAATTCTTCTTTTTTACCCATCACTATGCAGCACATCTAAAACATATCCTTTACGCCCATGGGTTGCTTTCTATCTACACTATGCCTATGCCACACCAAAAACACAAATGAGAAGGCTTGCCAGCGTCTGCAAATAATAATAAATAATTTTTATATATTGCACTTTGAAGTTTAAATATGGAGTTACGTAATTGTCTGATAAAGGTGGGTTTAGATAGCTTTGCTTTTAATTGCGGTTAGTGTAAGAATAATGATGGCGTTAAGATCAAATATTGTAACAATATTATAGCGTGTGATAAAAAATAAGTTAAATAAACCACCCTACATTCCACTGCCTATTCAAATCCACCCTCAATTATAGCCCTCATTATTCTTCTTTCAACCTAATATGCTTTTAAATATTATGGTTAAATTTTGTTAATAGTCCCTGTACTTTATAGTAGTTGTAAATTTAATCCCTATACTTTTATTTGATCAAATTTAGTCTCTATACTTCTTGAATTAATAAATTTTAGATGCAGTATTTTTCAAATTTTGAAATTTGAATCTTGACGCAGTTAAATTCGTTTAGTTTAATTTAATTTAATTATTGGTCTTGTATTATGCATACAGTTGTAGATTTAACCTATTTTCTCCAATTGAATCATTCTAAATCTCTATACTTTTCGAATTTTGAAATTTCATGTTTAACGCAAACGACAGTTGATAATCCATTTATTGGATTATTAGTAAGTAATATATGTAAATAATAAGCTAACATGATATTATATTTATATATATATGATAACATGTTAGGCACATTAAATTTTAGAAATAAAAAAGATATTTAATAAATTTAATAATTATTATTTGATTAGCAGTAAAATTTTACAAAAATTAACCAAATAAAAAATATAGAAATTAAAAGCAAAACTTAATGTATTTAGGAGGTATGAGATGAATAGGGAGGGTTGAGTAAAAGGGGTTGATTTATCCAATTCAATCCAGTGAAAGAAATAAGCAAACTACTGATCCCCTCACTAAAATTCCCAACCATCTATTTACTTGTTTTTAATCCTATACTCTCACCTATACATAACTTTAAAAACTTTTATATCAACATTTCATTATATAATAGTTAAGCTTATTTTTATTTATTTATATATTTTATAACATCTTTTCATTAATTTGATTTTAATAATATATTTAAATTTTAAGTAAAAATATATTAATCATATTTTAATAAATAAAATTACATTTATAAATTTTATTAAAAATATTATCTAAATTTTCAGACATTAATTCTAATATTTGAGAGAAATTTAAACATATTAAATTCAATACCCAAAAACCCAAACTCAAAGATGAGGAATGATAAAACAAAAGGTACAGATATAACAACTAAGTTTGTGCTAATATTTAGGATCATCAACAGGGAAAAGAAAAAGCCTATTCCACTCATACTATGAAAAAGGTAACAAGAGCTTAATTGTAAGTTAAAAATACCAACTTCCACAAATCCTTAGTATACGGAATGTCTCAAGGCTTACGATGCTGGGTGTAAATGTAGTCCAAATGAGCCTCTGAGATTAATCTTCTCTTCAAGCACCCATCATCTCCTACATCACAATCTTCCACCCCCATTAGTTGCTGCAAAGCATAGGAAAACAAAACAAACAAAAAAAAAAAAAACAACATCAATTTTTACCTCATACAACAACATTTAGCCAAGTAGATGAAATGTCTAGATATATTTTAAGCTTACATTCATTAGTTCAAAGTCCTCCCTATCTGTAACTTGACTAAGCTCTACCTCTTCTTTTCCTGCAGAAGATGCTCAACTTTAAATCCCTATATAGCAAAAAGAAGGAAGGTGAATAAGATTAAGAAGACACTCACCTTGTTTGTTTTCCAAGAAACGAGCGGATAAATGGGAAGAGGGAATCAGGATTAGAAAGAAGAGAAGAAGAGCAGTAAAAAGAAAGCTTTGCTTCATGGTGTTCAGCTCTCAGACACGCTATGCTGAAGCTCCTCACACACCTCAATGCAAATACTAGAAATCGAGGGTGGAGAGAAAGAGGGTAAAACTTTTAAGAGGGTTTAGTCACTGTCTGCCATAATGGTAAATAGTCCAAGCAAAATCCAAGAACTCTGCAAAATTCGATGGTAATATTAATGGTTAACTCTTAAGAGTGTCACCAAAGTCAACCTTTTGGAGATGCTGACAGTTGTTGCCCATCATCACATGTTTTTAAAACAAGTGTAAATGATGATTGTAATGAAGTTCATTTTTTCCTTTTTCCTTTTTCATGCTATTTAATTTGTTTGCATGGGAAAAAGATTGTGCAATTTATGGAGAACAATGGTGTCATGTTTCCACTAACAATGGTTGGGCGACTGAGGAACCACCGCTTTATTTTTAGTGCTTTTCTTTTCTTAATAATGGGCTATTTTTAAAACTTGAAAAATGGTGATTATTTGCTTCTCTTTTGGATTATTTGCAGCGGGAATTAATGATTTTCTTTTTCCAAAAGAAACCCATTGCTGGGATTGGATTCTGTGCTGGTAGAGTTGTCTATTTTATCAAAAATACTATTGA
This sequence comes from Gossypium longicalyx, assembly GCA_025698465.1. NCBI lineage: Eukaryota > Viridiplantae > Streptophyta > Magnoliopsida > Malvales > Malvaceae > Gossypium > Gossypium longicalyx. Next base: position 64,862,166 of record CM047001.1, on the reverse strand, counting down.
GAATTGAAACGAGATTAAATTTTTTTTTTTTTTACAAGAATGGTTGGATTATTATTAAAATTAAAATAAAGCACGATCTGTAAAGCCCACACTATCTCAAAAACAAGACCTAAAATAGACAACCCAAAAGGATTTCAACGGTCAGACTTAACAGCGATTTAATTCAACTCATTAATTATCCATGGACTTTGAGATAAGAAAAAAAGTGTTAGTCATTATTTCGTACAAACCAGTCTTATAGAGATTAACTTATGAAATATATAAAAAAAAAAAAAAATTACTTAGACTCTTGGTGGCTTAATAAAATATTTCAGGTAATTAATATAAATTTTAAGAGATAAAAAATATATAGAATTTAAATTTTTTAAGATTTTCATATTGTAGATAAGTATAAATCTCAATCGTTGATGTAATTTGTTCTACACCATTAGAATTAAAAAAATTTAACTATTAACAGAGGTATTACCTTCGTTTTATTATTTTTCTTGTAATTTTTCTATTTGTTTATAACTTTTTTTTCTTCTTTTAAGTTTGCTTCTGCTTTACTTTAGTATTTTAAAGAATTTTTATTTTACAAATATAAGATTAATTTAAAAAAATTTAAATCCAAAAAAGTACTTAATACCAGAAAGTTTGCTAAATTAAAATTCTAATCTCATAACATGAATAGGGATATAAGATAACGATAGTAGTACCCACGAAAATAGTCATTAAATTTGATTAGTGAGTGCTCGGTTTTATCCCAAAAGACATGAAGCAAAATTGACGAGGACATCTCATGCAGGGATATGAGATAATGATAGTAGTACCCAGTGACCTAACGATTCTAACAACAAGTTTCCGTATTTAAATGAGTAAAGAATGGATAAGATATATCAAGGTTTTTTTACTAATATGGGTTTACAAATTTTATTATATACCAAATAGGTTGTCAAATAGATTATTTATGAAAATAGGTTGTTTTTTTTAGTGACGCGACATAATATTTTAATAATAATTTTTTTAATAATAATAATAATATTATTATTATTATTATTATTATTATTATATTTAAAAAAAATTGGATAAAAAACGAGTCATGCCTGACCCGTAGGCGCCATATGTGGCGCCTGCTGCAGGGATGCCACACCCTGCAGTCCCATCACACTCCAGGAGCAAAAGAGAGAAAAAGAAAAAAGAAGAAGAAAAAGAAAGAAAAAAGAAAGAAGAAGAAAAAATTAGTAATTTTTTATAATTATTTTAAAATTAAATTGTTAGTAATTTAGAATTATTTGATAAATTTTTGTGTTTGTAATTATTTTAGAATTAATTTATTAGTAATTTAAGATTATATATTCTAAATTATTTTGTTTAGTTTAATAATGTTAAATTTATTTTGTTAAATATTTTGTTATAAATAATTTGCAACTGTAAAGAAAATAATTTAGAAATTTTTAGAAGTCTAGAGACTAGAAAATCGAAAGTAAAAGAGATTGAGAATAAAAATTTGAAAAGACGGACGAAATTGAATGGAAAAAGATGATATTGTGAAAGGTTTATATAGTATTAGAGTTTGAGGGCAATAAAATTTGTAAACGTTGGTGCAATAAAATTAATTTCTAAAATGGTTGTGCAATAAAATTGTTTTTTTAGTAATGTATTAGTGTATTGTAATTTTTTGATAATGTATTTAAAAAAATATTTTTATAGCTATTTTATTAGTAATTTATGATTTGGTTATATAAATTGTTAGTGTTTAGTGGTTTTACGGGTATTTTACCTATTTCGTATAAAAAATTTTATTATATACGAAAATACGATAAAATACGGGTTGAGCCTCCTGAGTAGGCACGACATGTCGCGCCTGTCAGGTAGGGGCAACATGTGGTGCCTCCTCGTTAGGCGCAACCCATTTCCCCTATATATACCCCCTCCCTGGAAACCATGAGCAAAAAAAACTAGTAAAAAAATTAGCAGAAGGAAAAAGAGAGAAAGAAGAAGGGAAGAAAGGAAAAGAAGAAGGAAAAAAATAAGGTATTTTAATTTATTTATTTTTAAATAGAATGTAGAAACTTGTTAAAAATTTTATTATTTAATATTATTTTGTTGGATAAATAATTTTGTTTGTTAGGTTCTGGATGAAAAATTTTGCATCAAAAATTTTGAAAATTTTAAACTTTTTTTATTGATGAAGTGTACACCCTTGAATGCACGTTGCGTGTATGGGAGAATGAATTTCCCGTGCTTCCTGACTTATCTACTTGGGAGGTTCCTCGGATGAACTTTGAGCTTATCCCAGACAAAGGGTTGCGTAGGAACCCGAAAGGTCGTCCGCAATCATCCAGAATCCGTAACGAAATGGACATTAGACAGAAATCCGACGGGAAGCTGTGTGGATTATGCAGAGTAGCCGGTCATAATCGGAGTAAATGCCCGCTCCGAAACTACCACACTGGACAATCATCGCGATCGGATAGAAATTGAGATATTGTTCATTACAAGTTGTTCATTGCATAATGAAACAAAAAGTCTTGTCTCTTTAATTTTTAAGTATTTTAAAATTGATTACCTTTTAATACTACTCTTTTTTTTTCTTATTATATACTTTAACCAAGTAATTCCAAAATTCACCCCCAAATTCATAAATAAAATGTCAAATAAAATTCTTTACATAAATATGAAGTTATTTATATTACAAAACCCCTTAAAATTGATGGTTTGATGGTGTCGTTCTAGGGGTATATCTTTGTGGAGCTCGACGTTCACGTTGCGGATGATTACGACAATCAACGTTCTCTTATCCATATCAAATGCAATCGATGAACTCGAGTTGGGGGGAGTAGAGAACGACGGTAGATACGACTCTGGAGGAGTAGAGTATGGTGGTGGATACAAGTCGGGAGGAGTAGAGAATGTCGATGGATACGAGCCAGAAGGAGCGGCGTACGGTGGTGGATACGAGCTAGAAGAAACGGAGTACGGTGGTGGATACGAGCTAGAAGGAGCAGAGTGCTGTGGTGGATATGAGCCGGAAGGAGCGGAGTACGATGGTGGGCTAAAGATATCAAACTCTGAATGATATCCGTGGGATGAAGAGCCCGAGAAATAGTTATCGCCTCTCAAATCTGGATGATAAGAACTATTCCCGGAGTGTAGTTAGGCCCGCTCGACTCTGCCCGGCTCGGTGCATGATGTGGATGTGGTAAATGCTGCCCAATTCGTGTCGTATGCGGGGGGACTACCATCGAACGCCCACCAAATAAAAATGGTTTCCCCTTCTCATAGTACCACTGTAGGTACTGTGGCGATGGCCGCAGATCCAAACAACGATCCATCTGAGGTACCCTACTAAACCGGTTGTTCCACATCGTAATATATTGTTCATGCTCATCTCCCCAATCAGTTCCATGCCTCCCCCTCCTAGTCATGCCATGTAGCTGTGCATCTAATCGTCTTGGGTTGCTTTGGGATATATTGTATACAATCGAATCGCCGAGTACCCGATCGCCATGATACCACTCCACCGTCTGAAAATGGATAAGAGGTGCGCTAATGCACCATAAGTGTGAGTGGACCTGAGCATACGATGGAATAACAGCTGTAACTTCAGGTACAGAATATGGCATCCAAATGAACTGCACAGTTCATAAAATTTTTATATTAACGTGGGTCAAGTGAGATAAAATAATAAAATAAAATTAATATTAGAAAAACTTACTCCCTCTCCAGAATGATTCTGAATCATCAGACAGTATATCGGAACCGTGTATGACCTCCCGATACCTGGATTCGTGCTCCATCTATGAAAATAAATTGTTAGAACAATATAATCTGAAAAAAGAGACAATTAATTGCTATAACGCGTAAAGATTCATCACCTATTAACGAGTGGAAATGTATATGATTGGTGATTAATGGATGCCAAGAATGGCATCCGATAAAGCGCCCACGACTATAGTAGTATGAGACATCCACCTATGTCCACCGCAGAGGGATCTGTCGTCCGACAAAGTTCGCGGTACAAAATGGCTAACACTGCGGACCCCCAACTGTATGAACGCGTGTTATGCAAATCGGATAGTAGCGGTAAGTACATCAAGTGGACGTCACTGCCGTGTGTATCCGTCATGAGTACACCTCCTATAAGGTGCATAATATAAGCTCGAGTGGCCTGCATAACCTCTAATTCAGTGCCAGTACTCGGCAAATGCTCAAAATTGGCCTTTAGCCATGAAAACCGCAAGGTGACAAATTTTCCCTCACTTGGCGAGCGTCCAAGTAAGTTATAGCAAAGACGAGCCGGCCTGGAGATCAAACTTACGCCCGTGACCGCGTTCCCATTGATGGGGAGCCCCAGCTGTAATGCAACGTCCTCTAGCGTGATGGTGCACTCCCCGCACGGCAAATGAAATATGTGGGTCTCTGGACGCCATCGCTCTACTAAGGTAGAAATCAAGTCATATCGTAGATTAAAAGTCTGGATCAATGCGTTGATCCAAACCTGGCTAACTCTAAGAACGGTATTAGGCGTTCATCCGGCTAAAACCCTACACTATGAATACGGCCCTTCAATACGCGGTACTCGACCTGACATTATTATATTAACGAAATAGTTAATACAATATAATTTCATTCAACAAATAATGTGACTATCAAATAAAAATTTCATTACCATCTCATTAATGTTACTTGATATGTGATTATTATTATCGATCAATGAATCCATTTGTCGCAAATCTGCAATTAAAAAAATTAAATTTATTTAATTTATTTAAAAAAATTCAATAAATTATTTCAAAATTTTAGAAACAAAATACGATAAATATCTCATAATTCCCCATCATTTACATACAATAAAAAATAAATATAAATTATCTAAAGATTAAAAAACATATGAATTAAAAATAATTGAAATTGAACCATACCTAAGTAGTTTCTTTCACACAACCTATAAAATTATATAACAACAAATTTAATCAAAATTTTAATCAATCAATAAAAATTATCAAATAAATAAATAATAATATAAATTTACATTATATAAAAATTGCATTAAAAATTCATAAAACACTAAACTATGAACACTAACAACTTATAATCATTAATTACTAACACAAAATAACTATAAAATTATTTTCTTAAAAAAAATACATTTCTAAAAAATCATAATACAGTAAAATCACTAAACACTAACAATTTATATAACCTAATCATTTTTTAAAATACATTATCAAAAAAATCACAATACACTAATACACTACTGAAAAATAATTTTATTGCACAACTATTTTCGTAAATAATCTATCTGACAATCTATTTTTGTATATAATAAATTCTTTTATACCAAATAGGTAAAAAAACTCATGTCTTTTTCCTTCAAAATCAATCTCTGCTATTAGTCAATAATCATCTCATTAGAATTTTTAAAAAAAAAATTCTTTTTCTTTGCTAAATTCGGGTTTTTTACTAATATGGGTTTAAAAAATTTATTATATACGAAAATAGATTGTCAGATAGATTATTTACGAAAATAGATTATTTATAACAAAATATTTAACAAAATAGATTTAACATTATTAAACTAAACAAAATAATTTAGAATATATAATCTTAAATTACTAATAAATTAATTTTAAAATAATTACAAACACAAAGATTTATCAAATAATTCTAAATTACTAACAATTTAATTTTAAAATAATTACAAAAAATTACTAACCTTTTTTTTTTTCTTCTTCTTCTTCTTCTCTTTTTTTTTTTTCACTCTTTGCTTCTTCCTGGACGCACAAACATTTTGGGGGACCTTATATGGTCCCCAATTTTTGTCCTATACAAATTACTTTCATCCCTCCCCATATTGACATGACAATACACTGGGGAGGGTTAAGGGTTAATAATGTGCATGCGTGGTAAAAATTTGTAAGATGTGGCGCTCAAAGAAAGAGCACCACATGTGGCACCTACGGGTCAGGTGTGACCCGTTTTTTACCCGAATTTTTTTAAATATAATAATAATAATAATAATAATAATAATAATAAAATTTATTATTAAAATATTATGTCGAGCCTCTCTGACAGGCGCAACTAAAAAAAATAACCTATTTTTGTAAATAATCTATCTGACAATCTATTTTAGTATATAATAAAATTTTTAAATCTATATTAGTAAAAACCCCGATATACAAAGATGAAAGGGGAATATGAGTTGGACATTTTAAAAGATTTTTGGTAGTTTGTTAGATTAGTTTAGTAATTGCAAGACTAAAGCTTTTGTATAAAAGTCGTTTAATCAGATGTTGCAATTTTTATTTCTTTCTATGGTGCGGCTATTCGCAAGCTTATTTGACTCTCTTGCTCCAAATTTCTTTTGATTGAATCGAGAAATTGAGTTGGGATTTTTTTTATAATTTGATTTGATTTTAATTAGATAATGTCTACATTGAAAAGTTAAAACAAAAAAAAAAATCAATTCTTTTAACACATAAACTTAATATATAAATATATTTAAAATCCAAAACAAATCTCATTGCTTCTAAATTCTAAATATTACTTTTATTATATTTTTACATATTTTATAATTAAATAAAAAACTTATTTATTATGTATTGTGTTCTTTTTTTCTATTATAATTTTAGTTATCATTATTAACATTTTCAAGTTGAGTGTTCTTTTTGCTGTTATTACACATTAAGAGTTATGAAATATAAATAATTTAACATTTAATTATATTCAACGAAAATTGAATGTGATTTATAAATTTTACAAATTATTTTTAGATAAAATATTAATTGAGATTTTATGTATAGTGTCGAAACCATTTTTTGAAAACGGGAATCGACTTTGGTTTAGAAAATGAAAAACGAAAATTGGGAGTCGCCACCAATCCTTTTTTTTATTGAGGTGTGATCGGGTCACCTGGTAATTCAGTCGTTTTAACAAAAATTTAAATTTATTAAAACGATGATTTTTGGTTAACAAAATCTAGAAAACGGGTTCGGGAGTCGGTTATGCACGAGGAAGGGTTAGCACTCTCGATATGCCCAAAATTGGTACCTAGTTGATTAATTAATATCTTAGTGTCGAAAATTGAAAACTTGAAAGACTTTAAAATACGATCTCTCTTTTTGTAAAAAACACTCGAATGTTAAAGACCTTCTCGTCTCGAAGTAGTAAAATGTCACATCCAGTAAGTTAGGACACGACATCTTGAACTTTTGAGAATGAGCTTGCCTTTTATTTAAAATTCGTGTACTTTAACCCCTTTTTTAAAAGGATATTCGATTATTTAGGGTAAACGAGGAAAATCGAAACCCAGTAAGTTAGGGCACGATCTCTCGAACTTCCAAATACCAAATATTGCCTTTATTTATATTTTTTTTTGAATGAGTACACATGTAATGTTTAAAACTATGCATATTTATGTTATTTGAATTATAGTGTAAAGAATGGACATTTAAACACGGCTCGTAACATAATTGGAATAATAGTAGAATGATTACACGAATAAGCAAAATGACGACATATCTATAATGATGAGACAACAAATAAGCGATGACAATGATCAATTAAATCTAATATCAATTAGACAATGATGTACATAAAAGGTAGTAACGAAAGAAAGTCGAATATGTGTAAAAATAAACATGAAGGTATTAAAAAGAATAAATAAGTAACAAAGAAGGAGTAAAATAACATGATAATGATAATAGTAAAATTTTGCGAAAATAGGATATTATAAACAATTATATTTTAAAAGAATATATATAATAAACAAGTTAAGGAACAAAAACTAGATAAAAATGGAGTAATAAAAAGTATGTATATATAAAAAAGAATACACATAAAAGATGATCCAATTAGAAATGCTATGAAACGAAAATAAAGAAAATAATGAGAACGTAAATAAATAAAAGAATCATTAATAAAAAAATGGTTAAAAAAATCGAAATTATATAAATAAATAAATTGAACAGCTCGAAATAATATCAAATTTGAAGATAAATAGATATACATATAATATTAAATTTAGAAGTAAAAATAATGAACAAATAGTTAAAATAATGTTGGATAATAATCTAGGTAGAGTATTAAAAAGATGAATAATAATAATAATAATAATAATAATAATAATAATAATAATAATAATAATAATAATAATAGAATACTATGATACTAATAATGACAATGTTAATAATCAAATTGCAACAACAAAATAAATAAAATGACTTAAAATAAAATAAAATGCAGGTAGGAAGTGCATAATAATAAAAGAGTAAATATAACATGAAAATAATAATAGAAATAATAAAACTACAAACAACAAGAAAACGTTAAAATTAAATTAAAAAATAAAAATAAATAGGTAATAAAATACACAATTTAAAAAACGAATAATCTATTTTTTAATGTGAAAAGATGAAGGAATAATAATAATAGATAAATAAAAGTAAATAAGTGATATAAAAAAAATGAGAGAGTTGAAACTAAGTAACCAAGGATTAATTTGCAATTTGGGCAACATTTTGGGACGAATCTTAAAAATAAAGAAAGGACAGGGCCAATCGAAGGATTAAAGTAAAACACGCGCAGAGACACAGGGACTAAATGAGAAATATTCTCGTGTCCCCAAAACGACACCGTTTCAGGTGTTCGTCTGTTAAAAGGTGCGAGGATTAAATCAAAACAAAAATGAAAATTTGGGACGAAAATCAAAATAACGAAAATAAGATAGGACCATATTAAGACTGATTGAAAAAGTAGAAGGGCTGAATGCGAAAATATCCCTTCCGCTTAAGAAACACGCGGATCCTAGGTACAGGCAGGTTGGGTCTTCGGGTTGGCCAAAACGACGTCGTTTTGATGCCTGAGAGGCCTGCCCAAAACGGCGTCATTTTGGAGGCCTATTTAAACCATTTTTTTTAAAAATTTCATTTCAACTCTTTTCTTCAAAAAAAAAAAAAAACAAAAACTCTCTCAAGCTCTCTCAGCCCTTCCCCTCCTCCGGTCATCGGGTCGGCTATCAACCGCCGCGCCGGCCACTGGCCACTGACGACGCCGTCGTCACCCATGGTGGCCAGAAAATCATCCGAGACCCATTTTTGCTTCTATTTTCAAGTAGAGCCCGGATTTGGGTTAAAACGACCCAAAAACCTTCAAAAATTAACAAAAACACCTTAGAACTCAAGAAACCATTCAGTTTTCGGCCACTGATCCTCAGCGGTGACTTCCTCGGTCGTTCCCAGCGACGAAGCGCGAAGGTTAGCCCTACCGCTTTCTTTTGCTGTCTTTTTTGGTTATTTACAAAAATAGAAAGGAATACCCGAAAATAAAAAACAAATAAAAAAAGAGTCACCTTTGAAGTTATTTTCTATTGATATTGTCCGTATTTTTGTTTAAAAATTCTCCCTATTACATTGATGTTTCTTGTTCTTATAGCCAAACGGAGTACAATATTTTGTATTTTTTTCTACTGTTTTGGCTTCTGTTTCTTGTTGTCCTTGCTTCTGTCGTCTCTTTTGGTTTGTTTGCAGATGTGCAAGGTCAACGAAGGCAAAAACAGGCCATTTTGGTGCAAAACGGTGGCAGAGGCGCCAGGGGTGGTCAGGCCTCGGGACCAGGCGCAGGTGGTGCGCTCGAGGCACGTGGGGGCGAACGGCTCCTAGGGTTTCTGCTTCCCTCCTTAGCTAAAGTTTGTTTAGATTTTGGGCCTATCGGGCCGTTAGGGTTTTTTGTTGTTTAGGCTGTTGGGGTCTTGATTTGAATTGTAATATGGACTGGACTTTCAATGAGTTTATTATTTGGTTTATTTGTGGTTTAGTGGGCTGGGCAAAATTTGGGTTTCACATATAGTTTTTTTTAAAAAAAAAGAATAAATTAAAAACTATACATGAATTATGGTTTAATGTGCAATTGTATACATGAACTTTGATTTTGTGCAATTTTATACATGAAATTTTAATTTGATCCAATTTATTTGTAAATTATTAACATAATTATTGATATAACATCATTTTATGTTTACATATTGCATATATAAAAAGTTATTATTATCCAATATAAAAATAAATTGATGTATTTATTTCTTTAAATGTGTATGACTAAATCAAAATTAAAATTTTAAGTATACATTTGAATCGCAATTAGAGTTTCACGTGTATAATTGTACCAAATTAAAGTTTATGTATACAATTGCACGCTAAATAAAAAATCATTAAAGATGAAAAAACCAAATTCAAAGCCCAAAAATAATATAAAAATTAGAACCAAACCGAATCGATTTAGTATAGTTTGTTAATAATCAGTTTTTACGTCCAGCTATTCCATTCCAATTCGGAAAATGAAAAAAATCAAAAATAATTAAACCGATGTGACTCCTAAAGTTGCCTCTTGGTAGAAGAGTACAAATTTGTGTACGAGTTGATAGTTGGGGGGGGGGGGGGTGGGGTGGGAGGTTTAGGGTTCTGATCTCTTAAGGACTTATAACAAATCTTTTCGGATTTTCTCTTGTGGGCTATGTTCTTTAAGGAAAATATAAAATGCAACATGATTGCCCACCATCCATTTTCTGCCCAAAAAATTAAATATGGTAAAATTTCTAAAAAATGTCTTTTCAAAATTATAAAATCATAAATTAATATATATGACTTTTAAAAAATATGTAATTTAATTCTAATCTCTCCTAAATATTCTTGTAAATTTGCCCCCTGTATGTTTACGACATTGTGATTGCAGGAAGTGAACAAGATGAAGTTGAGGAGTTAGTTTAAGCAACTTGATGCAAAGTTGTATCTGAAAGAACTTTGAGATTTGAATTTTTATCTGGGAGTGGAAGCTGGGGGATTTGGTGATAGTGTTGTTGAACCGAAAGAAGCATATTCTTGATTTACTTCTAAGTTCAAATAGTTGGCGTGGCTGATTGAAAACTCTGCTAACTGCTATGATCAACACTTGAAAGTGTTATCACCTAATCGAAGCTCGGTGGAGGGCAACACAACGAATACTTGGGTATTTAAAATGGACATGACTAGTTATATACAGAGTTTGAATCTCAGCAACAATTTTGTTTCGATGCCAGAGTCATGTCTCAAGAAATACAAAATTTAAAGTCAAGAAACTTAACAAGTGTTCAATTACTTGGACCAAGTTCTCGGCAATAGGCCTTATTTGGGTCCAGGGTTCATTTCAATGGGGTATACAGATTGGGTCCGATAAAATCGAAGATATCAGTGTTGGTCAATTAATTATTGTAGTTGATAAATTAGGTACTTAGTTCAAAATCAGTGATAAAATATCTAATTGAATTCAAATGAAACGATTGTAGTGGGCTAAACTACCAAATGCTATCTAAACTATATATTTTCGGTACATAAATTTTTTCTCTAAATTATATTGCATTATTTAAATTAGTAGTACCTAAATTATACTCTGTTATTCAAAGTACTCTAATCGTTAAAAAAATTCTTTTGGCCAATCATTTTGTGGCATGTGACAATTTTTAACTAAAAAATTTAAAAAATATATATATTTTTTCAAACTTTTAAAAAACACTAATAAATATATTCATCTCTTTTGTTCTTCACTCAAAAATTCTAGTGACGAAAAATTTAAGAATATGTTGAAAAACTTACCTAAACCCAATTTTCAAAAACAAAACTCAAATTCCAACAAACTTTTTTTTTTTTTTTTTATTTTAAACCTCAATTTCGATTCATTTCTCTCCCTAATTCAAAGCTCATGTATTATTTCTCTTAAACATAAGTTTTCCTATTCTTTTATTATTTAAAGTTGGGTAAGCCTTTATAATGTAAAAACCCAGATGATGCATGAAATCAAAATACTAGGAAGAATCTGAGTAAAAGAAAAGTTATCTAACAGTTAAAAAAGTGCATTCAAAGAGAAGAAAGAATCGTGGAAGAAAAAGCGTAAAAAGTTGAAAAGTTTTAATTAAATTAAATTTATTTTTACAATTTAATTTAATTCTTTCTCTTAATTTAATCTTAATTTTAATTAGTTTAAAAGTGACATGTGTCGTAAATTGATTAGTTAAGAGGTCTTTTTAATGGCTAGGGTAATTTGGGTAACAAAGTATAGTTTAGGTATTATTTTAGGTAATAAAGTATAGTTTAAGTATCACTTGCGGCCAAAATAAAGTTTAGGTGCCAATTTAGGAAAAAAATATATAGTTAAAGTATCATATTGTGATTTAAGCCATTTTGTATTGTACTCTTTTTTTCCTTAATTGAGGTTTCGTCCCATTAAATTTTTCTAGTGAGATTTTTAATGAGGTAGCTATGCGTAATATAGAAAAGTGTATTCTTTTTCCTTCACTAATAATTTTTTTTCATGGAGTTTTTATATTAGTAAGGTTTAATGAGATACATTATCTAACTTTGTAATTACTGTAAATTAGGCTCAATTAAATCTAGTTATGAGCAATTACTATTTCTGTTATCCATTTCTGTTAAGCCTCCAGTGTATAAATACAAGAAGTCCCCTGTATTCTAATAGCATGATTAATGAATTAGTCTTCTTCTTCTTCTAGATTTCTAGTATGGTATCAAAGCTATTTTTTTGATGATCGTTGCTTCAATCACGAATTTTGCAATCTCAGCAGAATCCAAAAATGGAAAGTTCTTCATTCCCCTTGCCTTTGCTTTTCAAAAAGTGGCAATTCTTATAGATTATAGTAATTTTTTGGCCTGGAAACATCATGTGTTGCTTGTAATCAAGACTCACTGATTACGCCAGTTCATTGATGGGTTGATTATTGTGCCACCGTGAGTTATCGTTGGTGATGATGGTGTTTCTGTTGAAAATTCAACTAACGTCCAGTAAGAGCATCAAGATTCGGCTTTATCGGCATGGCTCCTTTCCATAATATGTTCTTCGCTACATAATTAATTAATTGACAGTTCATCTTCTGCGTATAAACATTGGGAGGCTCTGACGAGAATCTTTGGCACTCAATCCACGACCAAAGCCATGAGGTACAGATCTTTCCTTCATCATTTCAAGAAAAATGAACTTTCTATGTCAGCGTACTTGATCAGAATTAAACATTTGTGTGATTGTTTGGCGGGTTGTGGTCAACATGTATCTTTGGAGGAGCATCAATTTGCGATTCTCAATGGTCTCCCCTTAGAGTTTGACTATGTTGTGTCGATAATTACTGTAATGACCAATTTTGGCCTTGGCCCGGGCCCATGCAAACACAAAACAAAACAAAAAACAAACCAAAAACAAAAATAAAAACCCAATAAATATTACAATAGTCCATCAGTCTAAAAATTACTACAATGGCCCATAGCCTATTTACAAAAACCAATCCCATGACCCAAAGACTAACCCAATACCCGAAATGAGCCCAAACGGCCCAAATACTAAACAAATTTCGCCAAACCCTAGCCCTAGCAGCAGACGCGCCACACAATCGGACAGCAGAATTTCGGCCCTCCGTACCCTCCAAAAAGACCACGCTCGTGCCCGTACTGCACACGCAAACGAATGAGGCAAACACAGTAGCAAATACAAACAAAGAACACATATTGTATTTTGATTATTCTTATTTATTTTCCTTTTTCTTTTCGGCTATAAAGCCAGATTTTAATCTTTGTAATCGGGTACGCACATTTACGAACGAAAATATACACAAGCAATACAAAGCAACCAAAGAAAAAAGGTGATTTTCAAGTCTGTTTATCCGTTCGTCTTCCTTCTCGTTGCCTTATGATTTTAGCATAAAGAAAGAAACGTTTGGAACGACACCAATGAAATCCTGAATGTCTCAGAAATAGTGAGATACGGATGAGGGTCGGATGATATTAAGTTTTTTTTTTACAATCGATTTCATTTTCTTTTTTAGAACGGTATTAGATCTAGGTTTTTAAGAAAATAGAAAGAAAAAAAATAAGGTAGCATACCTGGTCCCTCGCATGGTGCCGCCGTTGGGGGAATCTGGTCACTGCTCACACATCGCTGGCCACCGATTGAAATGGTGGATTGGCGGATGTAGAGTGAGCCCTAACAAGTCGTTTTGGGGGCTGCAAATCAGGGTAAAAAATATGGGCTGCATTTGAAAAAAGGAAAATGAAAAAAAGGGGTTTCAAACAACCTGCTTATGAAAACGGCACCGTTTGGGACATTGAGGCTCCGCGCTCGACCCGTCCCAAGACCCGGATCCGCGCCTCTGTCCCTCAAACGGGGAATTTGCGATACAGGCCCCTCCCCTTTCGCGCTGTGTGCAAATCAGCTCACATTTCGCATTTCTTTTTCTTTTAAAATTTCCCCTTAATTCGCACACGTTCGCACCGTGGTCCGAGCTTCAGCACTGCGTTCTGGGGTCTGGACTATTTCCAGATTCAATCCCTGCGCATTCGTGCGTGTTACACGCCGGTCCCCTTTGTATTTTGTTAGTTGATTTTTTTTATAATTTGTTTCTCTTATTTTTAATTCTATTTTAATTAAATCCCTTTTATTTTTATTTTTCATTTTGTGATTCATTTATGTTTTAAAGGTACATTCAACATTTTTATCTTTGTTTTACGTTTTATATTTTAGGATAGTTTAATGCTTTTATTTTATTTCTCTTTTCTTGGATCACTATTGTATTGTTTGCTTTTTTTTTACAACATTTTGCATAATGCTTCGTAAATATCCTTGTATATATTGCTATTATATATATGCTTTATAATAAAGTTCAAGTTTATTTTATGCACATTATGTAACCCTATGTAATATTTTTTTAGCTACTATCATTATATGTGCATACATTTGTGAACACCCGCATTTAATCTATACATAACTAAACCCATGTATTTTATAACAAAATTATTTTTATTTCATGCATATTATTAATATTGTATTATTTTATATACATATAATTTCCTTCAAATATATTCTTATATTATATTACATAATTCTTATAATATATCTTTTAAATCATCGTTACGCAAGTGTATATATGTATATCGATACCTACCTTTGATCTCCATATTATTAAATCTATATTTTTTTAATATATATTTTTGCCATTTGAATATGCTTTATATATATGTTTTACATAAAATTTAAGTTATCTTACATTCATTTACATTTGTACATGTTTTTTTTTATTTACATACATTATTAAACCTACATTTTATATATATAGTCTTCTTTATACAAAAGTATGCTTCTAAGTCCATCATAATTTATAATAAAAATAATTCAATCTTGAGTACGTTTCTATGGCATTTTTTTTACAAGCAACTATTTCTAGTTTATTTATATACATATATATATAATTTATGATAAAATCAATTTTATATATATATATATAATTCATATTTTAATTCCATGTTATCTTTGTATAAATTACTTCAAAATTTTATTCATGCTTGTATATATATGTGTAGCTACATGCTTTATACCCTTTATCCTTTCACATCTTATATATTATATAGATTATTCTCATGGTAGGGATATTACTAACCTTAAGTAAATGCTTTATGGCTAAATATTTAGTATTTTATTTGATCCAAACGTTTTTGTAACATCTATTAAATTTTCTTTACGTATATATATGTTCTCAACTTTTCTTTTATAAATTATTTCAAACTCTAGCATATATCATTTGATTGTTAGTCCGTCATTTTTAGTCTATTATTTTTGTGTCACGTTGATTCTGTATCGTTTGGTATTTCATGTGTTAATTATCTTCGCGATATTTTTTGTATATTTGCTACATCGTGCTTGCTCATTTTTATATGTCATTACATCAATTATTCTCCATGCATTATTGTAATCGGATTACATTTTTTTAGGTTAGCTATATTTAATTATTAGTTTGTTAGTTGATCGTATCTCATATATCCGTATCCCATATCGTCTTTCTCTATTTAGTTTATGAAATGTGGTTTTATAAAATCCGAATTTTTATGAACAATTTCATCTTATTTCAAGTCGAAATAATACATTTTAAACTAGTCTTATAATTATTCATTTAAAAATTCTTTAAAACGAAGGCGAGATTTGATATTTGGCAATTCGCGGAATCGTGCCCTAACGTGTTGGGTTGCAATTTCTCGTTTGCTCAAAATAATCAAATATCCTTTAAAATTTCACTCAGGTCTTCTAAAAATCCTTTAAAACGAAAGAAATGTTCGGTGTTTGACAATTCGGGGAATAGTGCCCTTTCGTGCTGGGTTGCAATCTCCCGTTTGTTCAAAATAATCGAATATCTCCTCAGAATTTCACTCGTATTTTCTAAGGTGAGGCAATAACCAATGTTTAGAAATTCGAGGAACCATACCCTACTGTGCTGGGTTTCGATTTTCCGTTGGACTAAATAGTTGAGCATCCTTTTGTGATTTTCGAATTATAAATTTTCAGACATCGAAACAAGAAGATTTTTGGCAACTAATTCGGGTTATTCAAATGTTATTAAAAAAGAACCACATTTCAAAAACATTTTTAATTTTAGACGTGAGGACAATATTTAATCGATTTGGTACCAATTTTGGGCGTAGTGAGGGTGTTAATCCTTCCTCATACGTAACCGACTCCCGAACCCGTTTTCTCATATTTTCGTAGACCAGAATCGTTGTTTTGGTAAATCAAAAATGTTTTATTAAAATAACCAAATTCTTAGGTGATCCGATCACGCCAAAACAAAAAGATCAGTGGCGACTCCATATTTCTGTTTTTCAAAAGTCAATTCCTCAATTTTTCATTAAACCTAAAATTTTCAAAAAGGGATGGTTTCGACAGCTTGGCGACTCCACTGGGGACGTTGAGAGTCGAGCCATAAAATCGATTATTCGCTGTCTTTTTGTCAAAAATCGAAAATTTGTTTTGAAAATCATGATTGCATTTGTTTGTATGATTGTTATGGTTCGGCCTTTTAAAATAATACTACATTTCATTGCATGACCGCTGTGGTCACACCTTCTAAGTGGGAGTAAGAAACTATGCTTTCGTGAGGTTTTCACCTCCGCATGGGCAAGTGGATTGCTTCCGGGGTACATCCGTACCTATGATTTCGTGAGATTTTCATCTCCGCATGGTCATAGGGAAATGTATCCCCCTGAACCGAACTCGATCTATATGAGCCTATAATGGGTAAAAATTGAAGAATCTGCTGGTTCAGGTACCTTATCTCTAGAACCGAACCACATATAGTGAACCTTAGGAGCTATCCTTGGGTAAAGCCGCATCAAGCCTTAGTATTTACCCGTATATTGTGTTGTAATTATCGTTTATGTGCTTGCATTTTATCGCTATTATTTGATACTAACCTGTGTTTTGTTTTGATTGTCTTTTTTGCATGACATTGCATACTAAAGGAGGTGTTAATCCGTATTCAATTACTAAGTTAGAAAGTTTGACATGGAGAATGAGTTTCTTAGTAAAGTTAAGGATAATGCGGCCGTTCGTGCATGGTCAGAGAGGCTACAATCAGAGAAAGGGATAGCTTGGCAGAAGGGTATATATCGGAGTTGCAGGATTTCACTCGCGTCAATGTAGCACAGAATGAGTTGTAAGAGTTGAGAGATATTTGGGCTAGTTAGGATGAAGGGACCAAGCACTTGTTCTATCAAAGCTATGGTGATATATCCTACTTGCTAGACATTATAGTGGATAAACATTTGTTCCGAGGTATGGTGCAGTTTTGAAATTCTGCGTACAAGTGTTTCACTTTTGGAGAAGTAGATTTAGTACCTACCATGGAGGAATACACTACTCTGCTCAGGTGTCCGAAAATTCAGGTCCGAAAGACTTATGCCCGGGTTTTTAGTGGTCAGACTTTCGTGAAGAAATTGATGAGCATTTCTGGGATGAACGAGCCTTGGGTCACTGCTCGGATTCAGCAAAAAGGAGATAGTAAATGTATCCCTTGTGAGAATTTGCGAGATTTGATTTTGACGCATCCAGATGAAAGGAAGAGGGTAGATATCTTCGCCTTAAGCATCTACGGATTGGTAATCTTTCCTAAGGCTTTGAGGCACGTGGACGAGGTAGTCATTGATTTATTTGATTGCCTTGAGAAGGGAATCACACCGGTACCAGCAATATTGGCTGAGACGTTCAGATCTTTGAGCTCATGTCAGAAAACGAGCGAGGGGCGATTTATTGGATGTGCACAATTACTGATGGTATGGTTTCATGGGCAACTTTGGAAGGTAGACAAGGTTTCTTATCGGGTCCTTTCTGAATGTTATTCCCCGCTAAAAGAGGAGGCAACTATACAAAAGAGAGAAGATATCTCGGATGAGAAGTGGATGGAAATTCTTCAAAATCTCAAGGAGTGGGATATCGAGTGGAGAGCTTATTGGATGGTTCTTGATGAGATCATGTACCGATGTGGTAACTTTGATTGGGTCCCTTTGTTAGGAATTTTGGGAGCTACCAGGTATACTCTATTATTTGCGTTGAGGCAATATAAGTCGAGGTAGTTTGTACCCACGACCTACGGACTTGCTCAGAGTGAATTCTCTTTTAAAGGTGTTCACTATAAGAAGTAGGTTAGGGAGCTATCGGATGCTTGGAAGCAAACTTGTTAGATGAAGAGGTTGCCGTCGATTCTATGGTAACGCTCGAGTATGACGGATAGTTTAAAAAGAGGATTAATGATAACGTTCCTAGGCCAAGCTTGGAGAATACTCGACCCATGGTGGAACAATTACAAGTCGCCCCGTCAGAGTTAGAAATTATAAGGCAAGATTTCGAGAAGAAAAGTTCGGAGCTTGGGAAGAAGATCGAACAATTGGAGGAAGAGAAGATGCACCTAAGGTTAGAAGCTGATGTCTAGAGGTCAGAGGCTCAAAAATAGAGAAAAGGGAAAACTAAGGCCGAAGAGGATCTAGACAGCTTGAAGACTGACTATAAGAAGCTGTGCTTGTCTATGAGGACTGCGGGGTTAGGTAAGACTTCCGAATAATGGCGCCATAAAATTCGAGAAGAAAAGACCAATACCGAACGGCGGGAAAAGAAATTTCGAGAAGCTCAGGTACAAAACGAAGATTTAGAGAAGAGTCTATTGGAAAGCAGAAACGAGCGAGGTGAATTAAGGGCTAGAATGGCAGAACTCGAGAAGTCTCTGCATCAGTACCGAAACCGCAACATCGCAATGGAATTGAGGGCAAGCTTGAGCAAGATAGAAGAAATGAAAGGAAAAATAGAAGAGTTAGAGGCGTCACTACAAAACTGTAAGATGCGGATCCAGTTTTTCGAGGCAAATAAGGACCGTTGGAAAGAGCAGCTTCACCATGCGCAAGACCAGGTCAGAAATAGAGATTACCTTATGGGGGAAGCCATAACCCAGATTCGGGAGGTAGCTGACTACTTGCAAGCTTTGGCGGTACAGGCAGACACACTGAGCATAAAGTACGAGTTGGGGTCGGATCACGGACAAGAGCTAGCCTCGTTGCTTAAAAAAATTAAGACTTTGAGTGTTAGAGCGAAATTTTATCTGTAACTCAACTTTATGTAAAAGATTTTATTTTCAAGTGAAATTTTCTAAAGGCAATTGAATCAAAATTGATGCATCCGTTGCATTCATGCATTTGCATTACATCATATCATTATGCATTAAAGGCCATAAGAGGTTTCTAATTAATTAATTAAACATCATTTCAGTAACCTGGAAACTAACGAAAACCAACCAACTACGCACCCCTACGGTACAAGGAAAAAATCAATGGATAAGAGACTGGAGAAATTGGAGCAAATGCAAAAGGACATGCAGGAACAAATGCAGTCTCAGATGCAAGAGCAGCTAGCCAAGATTCAGCGAGAGATGAAGGAACAAATGATGGAATCCTAGAGGGAGATGATGAGTCAGTTATCTTAATTGCTGTTGGGATGAACGGATAAAGGAAAGGGCCCCATGGATAAGGTCGAGGAAACTAATGAAGACCTTCAATACCCCCTGGCTTCACTCTGACACATATACCGATGAAGCCCGAGATTAATCTACAAAAACCACCTGTCACGATCATGCCTCAGCAGGTTCAGGCCGGAGCTTCAATACCGATAAACTTTTAAACCGGCTCAGGCTCTAACTTTGTCAACAACCCGAACTATCCGCCCGTTCCCGATTTGGATGAAGTTGCTGAAGAAGAAAAGGTGAGGATAGATTCACAAAAATAATTGGAAGAACGGTGTAGATGGCTTGAGGAGAAATTCAGATCCATGGAAAGCGCGGATCATCATCAAGGGATTGATGCCAAGGACCTGAGTTTGGTCCCAAATTTGGTCCTCCCCCCAAATTCAAAATGCCCGAATTCGAGAAATACAATGGAACGAGCTGCCCTGAAGCCCACATCACTATGTTTTGCAGGCGAATAACGGGATACGTTAACAACGACCAGCTATTAATTCACTGCTTCCAAGATAGTCTGGTTGAGGCTGCATCTAAGTGGTATAATCAGCTGAGCCGAGCTAAAATTAATTCATGGAAGGACTTGGCTCAGGCCTTTATGAAGTAATACAATCATGTGACGGACATGACCCCCGACAGAATCACTCTCCAGAACATGGAGAAGAAGTCAAATGAAAACTTCAGACAATATGCACAAAGGTGGAGAGAAGTGGCCATACAAGTTCAGCCGCCGCTTCTAGAAAAAGAGACGACAATACTCTTTATCAATACATTGAAAGCCACTTTTATCACTCACATGTTGGGAAGCGTCACCAAGAGCTTCTCAGACATAGTGATGACAGGTGAAATGACTGAAAATGCTGTGAGAAGCAGAAAGATAGAAGCCGAAGAAAGTACCAGAAAGTCGGCTCTGAGGAAAAGAGATAATAAAGTAAACAACACGAGCACATTCGGTAAGGGTCAATCTAAGTCATTCACCGTGAATCAACCCAAGACGGTGACCACCAATCAACAAAGCTCTGTAAGACAAGAATCCAATGCAAGGGAGAACACAGAAAGGCCATAGTTCACCCCTATACCCATGACGTATAGGGAGTTGTACCAGAACCTGTTCAACGCTCATGTGGTGTCCCCTTTCTACCTGAAACCACTACAGCCCCGTACCCCAAATGGTATGACACAAACGTCCAATGTGAATACCACGCAAGAATCACCGGGCACTCGATCGAAAACTACACCGCGTTCAAGAAAGTAGTTGAAAGACTCATCAAAATGGGGATCGTGAGGTTTGATGACCCAGCCGTTCCCAATGTAGCAGGAAATCCGCTCCCCAATCATACCGGCCAAGGAGTGAATTTGATAAGCAAAGACAAAAACAAGAAGATTAAGTGTGAGGTTGCGAAAATCAGGACTCCGTTGAGACAGGTGTGGAAGGAGATGATCAAGAGAGGTTTGATCGCGTTGGATTCAAGGAAAGAATCTAAAGAAGAAAGGAACTACTGCAAGTTCCACAAGGAGGTGGGGCATGAAATCCAAGAGTGTGTGGAGTTCAGGGCCTTAGTACAAAACATAATAGATAATAAGGAAATAGAGTTTTATGAAGAGACCAAAAACCCCGGAGAGGGAGATATATGCGCATCGGAGGGAGAATCGATGGCGCAGAATCCAACGACCAACTATCCTGTGGTTATCATATCGAGACCAAAAAATAATGAAGCTGGAGTTCAAATGCCACCGAGGGTCATAATCCAAAGACCTGCAGTTTTCCCATACAAAGATAACAAAAGGGTCCCGTGGAATTATGATTGCAACGTGACGATTCCAGGAAAGGAAAGCCTGGTGGATGCTTCAAAAGAGGGTCAAGACAGGGGCTCCTATACACGTAGCGGGAGACGTTACGATATAAAAAAGGAGGAGGCACAACCCATAAAAGAAAAAACCCTAGCGGTCGAGGAGATGAAGGATAAAACGACCAAATCTGTTAACGAGCCAATTAACGAGAAGGAGGCCAAGGAGTTTTTAAAATTCCTAAAGCATAGCGAATACAGCGTGGTCGAACAGCTACATAAACAACCAGCCCGTATCTCAGTACTGGCCTTACTTCTAAGCTCGGAAGTTCATCGCAGCGCGCTAATGAATGTCTTGAATGAAACGTATGTTGCCAATAATATCTCCATTAAAAAGTTGGACCGTTTGGTTAGCAACATCAGTGCCGAAAACTATATCTTCTTCAATGACGATGAGATACCACCGGGGGCATAGGGTCGACTAAAACTTTGCATATCACCACGCGTTGTAAAGGGTACAAGCTGCCAGGTGTATTAATTGACAATGGTTCGACTCTGAACGTCCTGCCATTAACCACGCTAAACAGATTACCTATAGACAGCTCTCATATGAAGGAGTGCCAGAATATAGTGAAAGCATTTGATGGCACTGAGAGAAAAGTGATGGGCAGAATCGAGGTACCTCTTCAGATCGGGCCAAACACGTATGAGGTAGATTTCCTAGTAATGGATATCAAGCCCTCATACAATTGCTTATTGGGGAGACCCTGGATACATTCAGCTGGGGCAGTGCCTTCATCGTTGCATCAAAAGTTGAAGCTGGTGTCAGAAGGGCGGTTGATAATGATCAATGCTGAAGAGGATATCATTGCAACTTTGAGCAATAATGCGCCCTATTTGGAGACAGATGACGAAGCAATCGAATGCTCATTCCGATCTTTAGAATTCATTAATGCGACTTTCATCGTCGAGGGAAGCAAGATTCTGGTGCCAAAATTGTCCAAGACTACGAGGATGAGCCTACGGTTGATGGTTGGAAAAGGGGCCCTACCCGGAAGAGGACTTGGGAGACATCTTCAAGGAAGAGTCAAAACGCTGGTATTGAAGGAGAAGAGAGACCGCTTCGGCTTAGGATTTAGGCCGGATGCGAGACAAAAGAGAACGGAGTTAGAGAAGAAGCAAGAAAGGAGGAGAGCACGGTTAACGGGGAAGGAAAGCAATTGGGAACCAATGGTATTGCCCCACATATCGAAAACCTTTGTGTCTGGAGGAGTCATTCATCCTGAGAGAGGCACGCCAATGAAAGAATCCATAGAAGAAAGGTTGAAAATCTTAGACATCAACGCCACATTCGAAGAAGAAACTGGAGAAAGAAATTTGTCGGGCATTTGCCTCTACACGCCTAAAAATGTTCTAGACAACTGGACTGCGGAAGCGATTCTTGTAGTTTTTAGAACGGATTCAGAGTAATGTCCAAAACACACTTATTGCTCTAGGCCTAGGAGTAATAAGAATTTTTTGTGAAATAAGCTGATGTTTAAAAACGTTATTTCAATAAAATGCACGGTTGTTATCATTTTTAAGCAAATGTCCTCGCATTCTTTCAATTTCATCCACAATCATACAAATGATTACTTTCGGATTCTTTGATTCTTTAAACATTCTAAATATTCTTTCATGCGTCATTCATGATCATACCATACAGATAAATGTTTGAATTCTTTTGATTCTTTGTATCTGCCTCCATCCTCATAACAGGTCCCCAGATATCAATGATACGAGTGACACTACTAGTGACTCAGAATTTCCTTTTGAGCGAGATGTGTGTATGGAGGATTCTTAGGATTTTGAAGATGACCAAGGCTATAACTTATCTCCTGATTTGTTGAGAATGGTAGAACAAGACGAAAAATAAATCTTACCTCACAAGGAATCAGTAGAAATTGTGAGCTTAGGAGAAGCATAAGAGGTGAAGATCAGAACTTGTATCACCATGGAAATGAAGCGAGACCTGATTGAATTACTTCAGGAATTCAAAGATGTCTTCGCATGGCCATACCAAGATATGCCCGGGTTGGACACTGACATCGTGGGGCACCGACTCCCCATAAAGGAAGAATGTAAGCTAGTTCAACAAAAACTCAGAAGAATGATACCCAATGTCTTGCTAAAAATAAAAGAAGAGGTTCAAAAGCAGTTCGACGCCGGGTTTTTGAAGGTCGTAAAATACTCAGATTGGGTAGCCAACATCGTCCCCGTCCCTAAGAAAGATGGAAAAGTGCGAATGTGTATGGACTACAGAGATTTGAATAAAGCCAGCCTGAAGGACAATTTCCAACTGCCTCATATCGACACCCTAGTAGACAACACGGCGGGACACTCACTATTTTCATTCATGGACGGTTTTTCTGGATATAACCAGATCAAGATGCATCCTGAAGATATGGAGAAGACCACATTTATAACCATGTGGGGGATATTCTGCTACAAAGTGATGCCGTTTGGACTGAAGAATGTACAGGCAATTTATCAAAGAGCCATGGTAACCCTATTCCACGATATGATGCATAAAGAAATCGAGGTTTATGTCGATGATATGATCGTAAAGTCTCGAACAAAGAAAGAGCACATACAAGTCTTGAGGAAATTGTTCTTGAGATTGAGAAAGTTTCAGCTAAAACTCAATCCAGCCAAATGTACCTTCAGAGCCAAGTCCGGAAAGCTCCTCGGATTTGTGGTCAGTGAGAAAGGGATCAAGATCGATCCAGACAAAGTCAAATCCATATAAGAGCTATCTCCGCCGCGTACTCAGAAAGAGGTTTGAGGCTTTCTAGAAAGATTAAATTACATCACCCGGTTTATTTCACAGCTAACCGAGAAATGTGACCCTATCTTCTACCTTATCAAGAAACACAACCCAAGTGAATGGGATAAAGAATGCCAAATGGCTTTCGATAAGGTCAAACAGTACTTGTCTAACGCTCCGGTACTGATGCCACCTAACCCCGATAAGCCATTGATATCTCGCAGTATTTGAGAATTCTATGGGATGTGTACTGGGTCAGCATGATGAGTCGGGAAGGAAAGAAAAAAGCTATTTACTATCTTAGTAAAAAGTTCACAGAATGTGAGACAAGGTACCCGCCGATAGAGAAGTTGTGTTGTGCCCTAATTTGGACAACTCGAAGGCTGAGGCAGTATATGTTGTATCATACCACTTGGCTCATCTCAAAATTGGACCCCTTAAAGTACATGATGGAGTCAACAACTTTCTGAATTCGACATAGTCTATGTGAATCAGAAACCAGTAAAAGGGAGTGCAATAGCAGATTTCCTGGCCAGTAGAGCTTTGGAAGACTACGATCCTTTGAACTTCGATTTCCCGAATGAAGACCTGATGTGTATTGCGACGGCTGAAGAAGGTGATCCGGAAGAACTTCCCTGGAAACTAAACTTCGATGGGGCATCAAATGCTGTGGGTAATGGAATCGGGGCAGTCTTAGTATCCCCAAACGGAGATTATTATCCATTCACTAGTAAATTGGATTTTGATTGCACGAATAACATGGCAGAATACGAAGCATGCATCATGGGTATCCGTGCAGCCATAGAACGCAAGATTAATGTGCTAGAGGTATACGGAGATTCTGCACTAGTAATTTACCAACTCAAGGGAGAATAGGAGACCAGGGACCCCAAGTTGATCGATTATCGAAAACTGGTCCTTGAATTGATTAAAGAGTTCGATGATATTACTTTCTACTACCTTCCATGGGACGAAAATCAGATGGCCGATGCTTTGGCCACCTTAGCTTCCATAATCAAGGTGAACAAATAAGAAGATGTCAAACCCATCCGGATGAGCATTTATGAAACTCCGGCTCACTGTTACAATATTGAAGAAGATAAAGAGAAAGATGATCACCATTGGTATCATGATATATTAGAATACATGAAGAATCGTGAGTACCCAGACCAGGCAAGCGAGAATGACAAAAGGACGTTGAGAAGAGTGGCCATCGACTATGTCTTAGACGGGGAGATCCTGTACAAAAGAAGAAAGGACCAAGTGCTATTAAGATGCGTAGACACTGTGGAGGCCAAGAAAATCCTGGAAGAAGTTCATGAGGGCGTCCGTGAGACACACGTTAATGGCTTTACAATGGCCAGACAAATTATGAGATTCGGGTATTAGTGGTCCACCATGGAAAGAGACTGTGTCAATTACGCCAAGAGGTGCCATAAGTGCCAAATCTATGGAGACAAAATCCATGTGCCTCCTTCACCACTGCATGTCATGGTTTCCCAATGGCCTTTCTCTATGTGGGGCATGGATGTGATTGGACTAATATCGCTGAAAGCTTCCAATGGGTATCAGTTCATCTTTGTGGTTATCCACTACTTCACCAAATGGGTAGAAGCCGCTTCATACGCTAGTGTTACAAAGTCTACAGTGAGCAGGTTCTTGAAAAAAGAGATCATATGTCGATATGGAATGCCGAAGAGGATCATATCTGACAATGCATTGAACTTGAACAACAGTAAAGTCTGCAGTTAATTCAAGATCAGACACCACAACTCGTCACCATATCACCCGAAAATGAATGGGGCAGTAGAAGCGGCCAACAAAAACATTAAGAAGATCATGGGGAAGATGACCGAGACCTGCAAAGATTGGCATGAGAAGTTACCATTTGACCTATTTGCTTATCGAACATCAATCAGAACCTCAACTGGGGTAACGCCTTTCTCTCTAGTTTATGGAATGGAAGCAGTTTTGCCAATCGAAGTTGAGATCCCATCCCTTCGAGTGTTGTCGGAGTTAAAATTGGATGAAGCAGAATGGATCCAGTCTCGATACGATCAATTAAACTTGGTTAAGGAAAAGAGGCTAAGAGCTATCCGTCATGGTCAGATGTATCAAAAACGAATGATGCAAGCTTATGACAAAAAGGTTCGCCCTAGAGAATTCTATGAGGGAGACCTAGTTTTGAAAAAGATCCTTCCTATACAAAAGGATTTTCGAGGAAAATGGATGCCTAATTGGGAGGGGCCTTAAGTGGTGAAAAAAGCTTTCTCCGGAGGAGCATTGATTCTAGCCGAGATGGATGGTAGAAACTTACCCAATCCTGTAAACTCGGATTTGGTCAAGAAGTATTTTACCTGAAGAAAGAGAGGTCAGAGTGAAAACCCGTAAAAGGCGCTCAAAGTTCAAAAAAAAAAAGGGAAGAAGATGGAGAGGCCAAGGTGAAAACCCGCAAAGGGCGCTCAAAGTTCAAAAAAAAAAGGGAAGAAGATGGAGAGGAGGTGAAAACCCACAAAGGGCACTTTGAGACCAAAGGGTTTTTTTGAGTTGAAAACCCGAAAACAGGCAGCTCAAATTTTGAATGTGGGGTATGTGGTAGTCTTGTCCTCTCAAAATCAACAAGAAGGAATAATAGTACATCTTGGAGCATCAACAAAATACGCAAGATCTCCTGAATACACATTTGGTTTGAAAGAGCCTTTGAGAAATTGGAATAGTGAAACTCGTGCTGCGATATTTGGGGAACCCCTTTTCTCATTTTTATTTTGTGCCTTAGCAGATTTACTATCATGTTTGATATATTCACTTCGAGTTTTACTCAATAAAATTCTATTTTGTCCATTATGATAATCTCTTTTGAGCATTTTTGTTGAAATTATGATTTTTAGACTTATAATATCCACATAAAAGAAGTTATGCATATTACTCTGAAAGTCTCTAAATGGTAGAAGGACTTGAAACAGGGCCACTAGTCAGAACTAACCAGACTCAAAAGTGGAAAACATTGGAAAAAGAGTAGTCCAAATTATGACTATTTCTTCAAATTTTCTGCCAAAGATGACAGCTAGACAAGAAGACGCGATAGCACATCAATGATAGAACCCGGATAAAATATGAGCAATGATACCTTAAGCGTTTAAAAAGGAATTACTCTCATGACATTTCTACATTCATAATCATGCATTTAGTTAGGAACATTTGATTCATTTCGATCATGGCATCCTAATTATTTGACATACGCATAGGCCTATGAAACTGATTCTACAGATCTTGTCTCCCTGAAGTTGCAGTGGAGCAGATCGAAGACAGCAAATCTAGTCTTCTTGAAGTTGCAGTGAAGCAGATTTAAGCCACCATCCTGTCTTCCTAAAGTTGTAGTAGAGCAGGCTGAAGATTGTAGATCTTGTTCTCCTGGTGTTGCAATGGAGCAGATCGAAAACGACAAATCTTGTCTTCCTGAAGTTGTAGTGAAGCAGATTTAAGCCACTATCCTAGCTCTAAAGTTGCAGCGGAGTAGGCTGAAGATTGAAGATCTTGTCTTCTTACAGTGGAGCAGATCAAAGTCACGATCCTTATCTCTCTAAAGTTGCGATAGAGCAGGATAAAAAACACGCGAACCATGTCTCCCTGAAGTTGCAGTAGAGCATATTGAAGCTACCTGAAGAAAAGAAGCACCAAGAAGAGCCAAGACTCAGCCAGCCCAGGCAAAATTGGCCTTTTTATAGTCTTTGCTCCATTCTCGTTACACGAAAATGAGCAAAGAGGGGCAGCTGTAATGATCAATTTTGGCCCGGGCCCATGCAAACACAAAACAAAACAAAAAACAAACCAAAAACAAAAATAAAAACCCAATAAATATTACAATAGTCCATCAATCCAAAAATTACTACAATGGCCCACAGCCTATTTACAAAAACCAATCCCATGACCTAAAGACTAACCCAATACCCGAAATGAGCCCAAACGGCCCAAATACTAAACAAATTTCGCCAAACCCTAGCCCTAGCAGCAGACGCGCCACAACCGGACAGCAGCCCCAGCCTCCGTACCCTCCAGCAGCCACGCCCGTGCCCCGTACTCCGTACCTGCAAACGAATGAGGCAAACACAACAGCAAATACAAACAAAGAACACATATTGTATTTTGATTATTCTTATTTATTTTCCTTTTTCTTTTCGGCTATAAAGCCAGATTTTAATTTTTGTAATTAGGTACGCACATTTACGAACGAAAATATACACAAGCAATACAAAGCAATCAAAGAAAAAAGGTGATTTTCAAGTCTGTTTATCCGTTCGTCTTCCTTCTCGTTGCCTTATGATTTTAGCATAAAGAATGAAACGTTTGGAACGACACCAATGAAATCTTGAATGTCTCAGAAATAGTGAGATACGGATGAGGGTCGGATGATATTATGTTTTTTTTTTTTACAATCGATTTCATTTTCTTTTTTAGAACGGTATTAGATCTAGGTTTTTAAGAAAAGAGAAAGAAAAAAAATAAGGTAGCATACCTGGTCCCTCGCATGGTACCGCCGTTGGGGGGGAATCTGGTCACTGCTCACGCATCGCTGGCCACCGATTGAAATGGTGGATCGGCAGATGTGGAGTGAGCCCTAACAAGTCGTTTTGGGGGCTACAAATCAGGGTAAAAAATATGGGCTGCATTTGAAAAAAGGAAAATGAAAAAAAGGGGTTTCAAACAACCTATTTATGAAAACGGCGCCGTTCGGGACATTGAGGCTCCGCGCGTCAACCCGTCCCAAGACCCGAATCCGCGCCTCTGTCCCTCAAAACGGGGAATTTGCGATACAGGCCCCTCCCCTTTCGCGCTGTGTGCAAATCAGCTCACATTTCGCATTTCTTTTTCATTTAAAATCTCCCCTTAATTCGCGCACGTTCGCACCGTGGTCCGAGCTTCAGCACTGCGTTCTGGGGTCTGGACTTTTTCCAGATTCAGTCCCTGCGCGTTCGTGCGTGTTACACGCCGGTCCCCTTTGTATTTTGTTAGTTGATTTTGTTTATAATTTGTTTCTCTTATTTTTAATTCTATTTTAATTAAGTCCCTTTTATTTTTATTTTTCATTTTGTGATTCATTTCTGTTTTAAAGGCACATTCAACATTTTTATCTTTGTTTTACGTTTTATATTTTAGGATAGTTTAATGCTTTTATTTTATTTCTCTTTTCTTGGATCACTATTGTATTATTTGCTTTTTTTTTTTTACAACATTTTGCATAATGCTTCGTAAATATCCTTGTATATATTACTATTATATATATATGCTTTATAATAAAGTTCAAGTTTATTTTATGCACATTATGTAACCCTATGTAATATTTTTTTAGCTACTATCATTATATGTGCATAAATTTGTGAACACCCGCATTTAATCTATACACCACTAAACCCATATATTTTATAACAAAGTTATTTTTATTTCATGCATATTATTAATATTGTATTATTTTATATACATATAATTTCCTTCAAATATATTCTTATATTATATTACAGAATTCTTATAATATATCTTTTAAATCATCGTTATGCAAGTGTATATATGTATATTGATACCTACCTTTGATCTCTATATTATTAAATCTATATTTTTTTAATATATATTTTTGCCATTCGAATATGCTTTGTATATATGTTTTACATAAAATTTAAGTTATCTTACATTCATTTACATTTGTACATGTTTTTTTTTATTTACATACATTATTAAACCTACATTTTATATATATAGTCTTCTTTATACAAAAGTATGCTTTTAAGTCCATTATAATTTATAATAAAAATAATTCAATCTTGAGTACGTTTCTATGGCATTTTTTTTACAAGCAACTATTTCTAGTTTATTTATATACATATATATATAATTTATGATAAAATCAATTATATATATATAATTCATATTTTAATTCCATGTTATCTTTGTATAAATTACTTCAAAATTTACTCATGCTTGTATATATATATATGTAGCTACATGCTTTATACCCTTTATCCTTTCACATCTTATATATTATATAGATTATTCTCATGGTAGGGATATTACTAACCTTAAGTAAATGCTTTATGGCTAAATATTTAGTATTTTATTTGATCCAAACGTTTTTGTAACATCTATTAAATTTTCTTTACGTATATATATATGTTCTCAACTTTTCTTTTATAAATTATTTCAAACTCTAGCATATATCATTTGATTGTTAGTCCGTCATTTTTAGTCTATTATTTTTGTGTCACGTTGATTCCGTATAGTTTGGTATCTCATGTGTTAATTATCTTCACGATATTTCTTGTATATTTGCTACATCGTGCTTGCTCATTTTTATATGTCATTACATCAATTATTCTCCATGCATTATTGTAATCGGATTACATTTTTTTAGGTTAGCTATATTTAATTATTAGTTTGTTAGTTATCGTATCTCATATATTCGTATCCCATATCATCTTTCTCTATTTAGTTTATGAAATGTGGTTTTATAAAATCCGAATTTTTATGAACAATTTCATCTTATTTCAAGTCGAAATAATACGTTTTAAACTAGTCTTATAATTATTCATTTAAAAATTCTTTAAAACGAAGGCGAGATTTGATATTTGGCAATTCACGGAATCGTGCCCTAATGTGTTGGGTTGCAATTTCTCGTTTGCTCAAAATAATCAAATATCCCTTCAAAATTTCACTCAGGTCTTCTAAAAATCCTTTAAAACGAAAGAAATATTCGGTGTTTGGCAATTCGGGGAATAGTGCCCTATCGTGCTAGGTTGCAATCTCCCGTTTGTTTAAAATAATCGAATATCTCCTCGGAATTTCACTCGTATTTTCTAAGGTGAGGCAATGACCAATGTTTAGAAATTCGAGGAACCATACCCTACTGTGCTGGGTTTCGGTTTTCCGTTTGACTAAATAGTTGAGCATCCTTTTGTGATTTTCGAATTATAAATTTTCGGACATCGAAACAAGAAGATTTCTGGCAACTAATTTGGGTTATTCAAATGTTATTAAAAAAGAACCACATTTCAAAAACATTTTTAATTTTAGATGTGAGGACAGTATTTAATCGATTTGGTACCAATTTTGGGCGTAGTGAGGGTGCTAATCCTTCCTCATACGTAACCGACTCCTGAACCCGTTTTCTCATATTTTCGTAGACCAGAATCGTTGTTTTGGTAAATAAAAAATGTTTTATTAAAATAACTAAATTCTTAGGTGATCCGATCACGCCAAAACAAAAAGATCGGTGACGACTCCATATTTCTGTTTTTCAAAAGTCGATTCCTCAATTTTTCATTAAACCTAAAATTTTCAAAAAAGGATGGTTTCGACAATTACAATAAGCCATGTACCGTTTGATCTGCATTTGAGGTAGAGGTAACAAATGGTGAGGAGAGAGAACGGAAAGAAAGAAAGCAAAAAGATTAAGGAAATAAAAATAAATTAAAAGATAGAAAAATACCTAAAAAATCTGTTAACATTGAATGATAGAGTGACTAGTTTGATCCATTTTTCTAATGGCGGGACTAAATTAACAAAAAAAATTGAGTGATCAAAATAAGAATGACTAAAGAGACAATTTACCTAAAAAATTATAATAAGATATGTCACGCAGACAAAAAGTATGTCTCATTATATGCATTTTCAAAAAACATGAATGAAAAACATTTTTACTGATGTGATACTTCACTAGAGTTGATCATAAGCCGAGTTGGGCTGATGAAAAGTTTTAGGCCTGTTTTTTAGCCCTAGGTCTAACCTATCGCAAAAAATGAGCTTAAAATTCTGCCTAAGTTCAACCCAGATTAAAAATACTAAATCCGAATCTGACTCGGTCCATCCATATAATTTTTTTATATAAAAAAATTTTAAAAATATAATACATTAAGTACATTAAAAACATTAAAATATATATTTCCCAACAAATTAAAAATACATTAAAAAAATTTATACTTAAAAAACACTAAGTTGCAACTTAGCAAGCAAATGTCTCTATAATAGTAGAAAAATTAATAATAAAATAAGAGTTATATAATATCCAAAAAATAACAATAAAATAGTAGCAATATAATAGCAAAATGGCAATAGTAAAAAAAGTTTAGGCTCATTCAGGCCGGACCTAGACAAAAAAAAATCCTACTCGAGGCCCGAACCATTACCTATTTTTTGTCCAAGCCCATCTTTCAGGCTTATATTTTTGCCCAAACCTTCTCACTTTTCGAGCAGGCCTTCAGGCCTAAGCGACTGGCCCGGCCTATGATGAGGTCTATTCTTCACCAAAATTGAGTTGTTTTCCTTTTACTATTTTTTCCCTCAAATTATGATATCTAACAAAAAGAATAAATGATCCTAAAAATTAAGGTTTTTAGGCACCAATAAAATTTCATCACATCATCAAATTTTAAAAATATGAATTTATTGTAACACCCCATACCCGACCTGATCGTTAGGTTTGAGCTACAAGATGCTACATTCATTGCCGAAACAAATATAATCAATTTCAATTCAATTTAACAGCTAATACATATTATTTACATCATAACATCATTACAACATGATTTACAATCATATACAAGCTTACAAAAGCTCTTATAATAACCTGGGGTCGAATAAGGACTAAAATGTAAAATTTTAAACTATTGGGTTGGCGTCGCGACTTCAAGGGTTCGAAGTCGCGATGTTGCCACTTGTTTGACAAAATCCAATAAACTGCAACTTAGCTTTCAACCAAATCAACATCTAAACTTCAATCAGCATACCAAATAACTATTTGGCACAAATAAACATATATGCCACAAGCCATACAACATTTCATTCACGGAAGCAGCATACCAAAACACTACTTTTCAATACTTGTATGATCATTTACATCACATACTTCTTCAACATCATATTAACTATAGAAATGCCTTTACAATCGTATAGTTAATTTTAAATCTACATTTACCATTTTAAGTCTTAACATGACCATTCACACTATAAATTGACTCAACCTTAGTTACATGTCATATTTCAAAACATAAAGGAACTATACAAACTTTGCTGAGTTGAGAGTTGCAATTTGGATGCTGAATCAATCCTCAAGACTTCAAGATTCCCTAATACGTGCGCATGGAATAAACAAATCTTAAGCTGAGTGATAAAGCTCAGTGGTATTTTCATGATTCAAGTCATAAAAACAAAAAACATTAACATAATATGAATGAAATCAAAGCATAATTCAAGTTTCAACCTTTTCATAGCATGCATATACATATATATATCAATCATACTATATTACAATCATCAACTCATATAAATATGCCATGTAAAACTTTTAGCTATAAAAAATAAATTCATTCCCATTACAATTCATACCTTTTGACCATATCAATATTTCATTATTTCTTACTTTTTGTCATCTCGGGTTACCCGGCAACAATGACTTTTAGAATTTGAATGTTTTACCATCCTAAATGGCCCATCAATGATGGTTTTTACCAACTGCTTATTCTATCATCCCAGATAACCTGGCAACGATGGTTTTCACTATATACACACTTTACCATCCCAAATGGCCCGACAATGATGGTTCACACTATTTTCATATTCCACTATCCCGAATGACCCAACAATGATGGCTTTCACTATTTGTATATTCTACCATCTTGGATGGCCTTATCCTGAATGGCGCAACAATGATGGTTTTCACTATTTACATATTCTACCATCTTAGATGACCCGACAACGATGGCTTTCATTTTTTGCATATTTTACCATCCCGAGTGACCCGACAACGATGATTTTTAATCACTATATCGATGACTTTATGGCATACCAACTAAACTCGACTCTGGTCTAGAAAGTTAGTAAAGTAACTAAAGTAACCAATATCCAATTACATATCAGTTCATATTCAATATTACAATACCATACCAATTTCATCCTCAACCATATTATGAATTATTTAACAAGTTATAATATGCTTGTTTCCATTATTTTCAATTCAATTCAAATTCTCAATATTTAGTATCACCAAACATGAAACAATTTATGAGATAATTAATCATCTTACCTTAATAGCTAGTATGCAACAAATCATGCATATATATTGAACTCAAATCATAAAAGTACAAATCGAATTTCTCTCGACACTCGTCAATGGCTCTTGCTTTTCCTTTCTCTCGCGACGGCCCAATGTCGTCTTTAGCTACGTTTGATAATTTAATAATAAAAATAATATTAGTTTACACTCAATTCACAACCAAATACATAATCACTCAATTTTACATTTTATTCAATTTAGTCACTATACTCGAGATATGCATATTTCTCGATATCTAACATTGAATTAAAATCCTATTTCACATTCTCTCATTAGGTACCCTATATTTTTTATTTATAACATAATTTCATGATAGCTTTTTAATTTATTCAATTTAGTCCTTAATGTTACAAAGTTATCTAACAAACTTAATCAACTTTACAATTTAGTCCTTATCGTGATCTACACTTAATATCTATCAATTTCAAGCTTAATTTATCAATTTCTCTTTAATGACAACTTGCTAAAAACTTAACAATTGAACGACGGGCTAGCTACAACAAAATCCCATGATCATAAATCTATAAAAATTACAAGAAAAAAGCTTGATTACCTTAAAGATTTTACAATGGCCGAATGTTTGAATGGTTTGAAGCTTTTCTTTCTCACTTACTGTGGTAGAGGTTGGAGGTAGATGATGAGAATGTTTCTTTTTATCTTTCCTTCCACTAATATATATATACCTTAATTAATATTAGTTTAGTTTAATTTAATTAAGTTTAATTAGTTAAATAATATATTAAATATACATAATTAAATTTTATTTTAAACAAAGCGAAATCCATCATCCACTAACTTTAAAAAAAACATTCATCTAAATAACCATTTTGGTACTTCGGATTAATTATTATTTAGGTCCTCAAGTATTTTCTTGATTAAACTCAATAGCAATACTTTTATAATTTAATCCTTAAACTTTAATTAATTATTTTCTCGGTTAAATTACTTAATCTATCTTTATAATATTTTCATAATAACTCTGTAAATATTTCCTTTGTACCTTTACAAACTTAATTTAAAGGAATGAAACTTCAAAGTCACATTTTCCGACACCACTAAAAATCGGGTTATTATTATTATTATTATTATTATTATTATTATTATTATTATTATTATTATTATTATTATAATAGACCCATCCATATTTAACCTACTTCCCAACTCTAATTAAATTATTTTAAAACAAAAATAATTAAAATAAAAAAATTCAAATAACATATAAACTTTAAAAATTACACTATTCTTATTATTAGAGTTTCAATGCAATAAAATTGTTACTTTTCATAAATGTCTGTAAAATACAATTCTTCACTTTTGCAACAAAAAAAAATAAATTTCATTAAATTAGATTAAAGCTCCCACAAATAATAAACTAACATCAATAAATAAGTAAAAATAAAGAAAAATAAAAGAGAGAACACATTTTAAGTCATAACTTTAGTAGAAGTTTTTTCACAAAGTTTACTTGAGATTAGTGAGATTCACAATTGGGAAAATGAAATTTGAGTTTCTAAATAATGAGATTGTACTTTAGTTTTTATTATGAATGAAATTGTTGATTGATAATTTTTTTAATAATATCAATATTTTATTAATAATAAGGATAAAAAGTGGGATAAAAAAATTGCAAAAAAAAAAACTTTCATTTCAAAAATCATATAATTTATTAATAGATAATTTTTTATTTTAATTATTTATGTAATAATCTAATTATAGTTGGAGGGTAGGTTGAATATAGAAAGGTGTATATTAATAATTTTATATTTTTAAAATTTAATAATGTAGCGAAATTTTATTACTGACTAAAAACTTTAGTTTAAGGCCCTGCCTGATAAAGTGTTTGAAAATTTTTAATTAATTGAAAATTAATATTTTCAGCAACTTAATTTTTTAAACACGTTTGGTAACCCACTATGAAAACTATTCGATAGAATTTTTTCTACAAAAAATATAGAAAATGATAAGTAGATAAGAACCTACTTATCACTTAATAGAAAATAAATTCAATTGTTATTTTTTATTTAAGATTATATTATTCTTTATCAAATAATCTAATTATATTTAATATTTAATTTTAAATAACATATTATTAAATTTTATAACTTAAATTTAATACTTAATTTTTTAATATTTATTTTTTCAACATTTATTTTTGAGTTTTTTTCTTTTAATTTTCCACCCATTACATAAGCTTACATAAGAAAAAAGTGATACGGAAGTCATTTTAAATATTTTTTTTAAGTAAACATTTTTAAATCTGAAAAAGAATCAATCTGATGAAAGAATATCTTGGAACTCCAAAGTTTTGTCATCCAATTTGATGATGGATGAGACTTCATCGTAACAGAGCTTTAATATTATTTATTTAAGTTGTAATTATTCCATCACAATGTATCACGGGTAGTAGATAAATCTGTGATTTATTATGCATAGAATATCTTACGAGAGTTATCCTATTAAATGGGGTTCATTTAATCCGTTTGAATTAATTTGATTTGTGAAATCTATAAAAAAAAACTCATTTACTTGAAACTTTAGCGGTGTGAAATACTCTAATAAAACTAGAGTTATCAGGGTAATTAAAGTAAATCCTAAAAAATAAAATGTTAGAATTTAAATTCATTATGACTCTCAATTATGTATAAACTTTAATCCTAATTGTCGATCTATACAGTTAGATATGAGTAACTCAACTATAAATATAAAACTCTCTCTTCATTTGTAATAATACCATTCTACTTAGTTTTATTCTTGAGTTATATATTAAAAATATTTACTGGATCATTTTCAGAATATGAGAGAATTGTGAATTGTTGAATCTTTAAGTTTACGAGTCATTTTTTATAACAAGATATATTAAATATTATTTTTATCATTGTTAAATATTATCTTCTTTGTTCATATCCAAAATTTATCCCCGCGCATATATTTAAAGACTTGAAATCAACGTTAATAAATATCATATTCTTTGTTCTTATCCAAACTTAAAAATTGGTGGACTTTGATATTATTTATGTTATTTCTGATTTATTCAATCGCAAGTACAGGGTGCACATATATAGGGGCAATTTTTTATTATATTAAATCATATTATTTTTATGAGTTAGAGTTATAGATCAATAGGATATTATTACAGTCATGAAATTATTAATATATTTTCTTATACATAAATTAAATTATATTTTTATGATCAATAAAATTTTTATTATAATATAATTTAAACAAAAAAAAAAACATTATGAATGATAAACAATTAATTTACCATAATCAAAATATCAATTATAATTTTTTTCATCCACGAAGTGAAAATATTATGCTGTTTGTTTCTATCCGAAAAATAAAATTGTCTCGACTTTCATAATTCATAATAATTATGCAATTTCTAATGTATGATATATTAAATATTATTTTTATTATTAATTTATATATTTATTTTAAGTGTATTATTGAGTTGATATCATAGGTCAATTGAATACTTATAAGATTATTAAAATATTTTATATATATAAGCTAAATTATATTTTTATAAAATTATTTTTATTTTTTATTTATTAAATTAATAAAAAATTAATCATAATAAATTTAAATTCACAATGCCATATATGATAAATAATTAATTTTATTATTGTAACTAAATATTAATTCAATTTTATGTCAACTTCAATAACTGGATTTGGTAGAGAATTTTTTTCGAGCAAAATTGGTGTATCATAAATCTAATAAATATTATCGAGTCATACTCACTTTGTGGCTGTTAACAAGATTTTGACTACTTGCAACAACATAATCCTCTTTCCTTAATGATTCGGAATTGTAATTAAGGAGCTACTTCAATATAATTGGACTTGTAGTTTTGTTCATATTTATCGTGAAGCTAATATGTGTTTGGATTTTTTAACGAGTTAGACATTTCAAGAACCTTTTGATATAGCTAAGCTGGTTCATCCTTCGGAATTTTACCAAAAATTATCCAGAAGGACATAATTGGTGTAGCTAGAGCTAATAATTTAAAAGTGGTCTTTGACAGCTACTATGTAGAAAAAATAAATATTATCTTCTTTAATGAAATAAAAAAAAAATTCTGTACCTTCATATTATCTATTTATTTTCTAATTTATTCAATCGAAAGTATAGGTATGTGCTCATATATATTCAAAGACTTGGAGTCAATTTTTTTATACATTAATATTAAATATTATTTTCGCTGTTGATATGGGAACTTGAAATTTGCCTGGACGTTAATGTTATTTATTTAATTCCTAATTTATTCTCTATATCTTTTATACTATTAATAAAAATTTTAATCTGATAATTTAATATTTAATTTTTAATTAATTTAATAGCAAGTATGAGTATAAAATTTAATTTTAAAAAATAAAATTTTAATATTAAAATTTTCTTTTCACTAATCTGATAACTTTAACATATTATAGAAAAATGATAAAATTATGATAAATAATTGAAGTATATTTAATATATTTAATACTATGTATTTACATGTTTCAATTTTTTTTTACTTACAAGTTAGACTATTTTTTATTTGAATTGTATTGTTATTATCATTAGTTTCAAACAATGTTTTGTTATTTATTGTAAGTTATTTTTAAATACACACTCGCGTTCTAAATACGTGGTTCCCACACGTATACACATGTAATAAGATTTCTAGTATGGATAATGTCATCAGTTGAGTTAGTGTCACAAGTCAATTCGACACAAACTCACAACTGATGACAACTTCATTATATACAATTGTAGTACATTTAATATTGTTAATATAATATATTTACATGTTTAAATTTCATTTTACTTACAATTTAATCTAATTTTTTATTTTAATATCATACACATTTCATGTGATATTATGGTTAATTAATTTCAAACCACATATTTTATTATTTATTATATGTTATTCTTAAACATATATTTATTTTTTAAATTCGTAATTTTTACACGCATGTACATATAATAAAATTTCTAGTATATATTAAAGGATAAATTGAATTAATATCACTGATTAATCAAGTCTCAAATCAATTAAAAAATTTACCAAAAGCCGATTGTTTAATATTTATTGACGGGGAAAGGCTACGGAAAGTAAAGTTTAGTTTTTATTAGGATGTGAAATATCCTTTTTATCATGTTAATCTCTTAACTAAAATATGTTATAATATAATTGGAAAAAAAATCAATATAAACAATTATTGTCTTCAACTTTTCATGGTTTAAGCAAACAAATGTCATGAAAAATCATTAACTTTTTACACATAAATTTCCAATCGAAAGTTGACTTAAAATTTTAGAGTTATTGATTATTTTGGAGAAAAAAAAAAGGTTATAATCTCTAGATTTCTTTACAGAGGAAATTTCTGTGATCCTTTTCTTTAGTTTGAGTTTGATCTAAGGATTATTTGACTTAATCTTAGATGGATGTGGATTTGCTTCAAGTGTCGTCATGGTTTGCTATTAAAATGGGTTTGGACATATTTTCTTCAATTTAGATAAAGAGAAACGACTTTTGACTTCTTCTCCACGGTTGAACTGAATCAAAAGACAACTTTTCCTCAAAATGGTTATAGTGTTTGTCAGAATTTTTTTATGTTCTTTTATTTTTTTAAAGAATTCTGTAGAGATTTTTAAATTTCTTGAGCTTGTGAAGGTGTAAAATAATTTGGAGAATCCCTTTTTATAGTACAATTTATTTGAATAAAAGAGAGTTATTATAAAATTTAATTGTTCTACAATAATTTAAACTCTTTTATTTACTCCTCAACCTGTAAAATAGGAAGATAATACACTTCAACGCATTTAAACCTACTCACGTCCTCTTGTATTGGCAACTATGCCTATGCCAATCAAACTAATTATTATTATTTTAATTAGTAATAATATAAAATTATAATATTTATTCCTTAATTAATTTAAATTAATTAAAGAAAAACAATTATGATATAGATATAATATCATTATTTTCCCTTTCTTAACCTTCCTTTTTACTTTACTTTCCTTTATTTTCCATAACAATTATTTACCCCAACGTACTATTACAAGAATTTGTTTACTATTATGGATATAAACTAAAAGGAAGTCAAATTTTTATGCAATAATTTTAAATATATTTTTATAATTGCTCAATATTAAAAATTCATATGAAGCCAATTTTTATATCAAACAATCAATCTGATTAGCTAATACTAATACCAAATTCTATATATCATTGAGACATCCCAACCTACCCTTTATCCTATATCAATAATTGTCATCAACAAGGCAAAGAATCCACCAGCTTCAATTGATATCATTGCTACCCACATAATTGGCCTGGCTATAACACAGCCATTTTATTTTAGAAAGCAAAGAAGACTGTGTTACAAGGTTTGAGGGTCAAAATTAAAAGCAAATTATGACCTGAAAATTTTGGATACATAATATTAATGACAAAAAGGGGTTAAAGATGTGATTGAAGTTAAATGAGTGTGTTCACTTTTGTGGTTTTGATGATAAGGAGGTGGATTGGTTGTAAGATTTAGATAAGGTTATAAAAAGGTTAAATTTATTGAATTATTTAAAATTAAAATTAAATTAATATAATGTGTAAATTTAAAAATTAAATGTATTATTATATCAATTAGAAACTCTAAAAATTTCTCGTCCAACTTAATACAATTATAAATTTTTACTATAACGGATCAGACAACCAAACTAATAATCTAAACATCAAATAAACTTGATTTACCCTCAATAAATAAGACTATGAAATGAGAAATATTGGGATATTGTATTAAATTTTAGATGAATATTTACTTAAAATTAATTAATACTACCTTCATTCCAGTAAAGTTGTGATATATTAGTGATAAAAATCTGAGAAGGTTATATTTTAATAATTTCCAATGAAGTAGTTTATTAAATATATATTTTATAACATTTAATTAATTAAAATATTTTAAATAATAGAGATCAAATTTTACTAAAAAAAAGTCAACTATGTCATTTTTAATGGGACATTTAATATTTTTACTTTAATATTAAAATTAAGAGGTTTTATGGGTAAAAATCATAATTTAAGGACTTATTTAACTACAAATTTAATATAAAAACTTGTTTAAACAAAGTGTAGTAGTTTAAGAGGTTTTTTTTAGTATATTAGCATTTTTTTATTTCTTTTAAATATTTTTTATTGGAAAATATTTAATAATTTATCAGTAGAGTTTTTAGATTCACAAGTAAAGTTAAATGGTTGACAAGTATTCTAAAATATAATAAATATTAAAAAACACACACATAAATTACAATTTTTTGAAGGCTATTTATGAAATAAAAAGAATATATTGTTATTTGTCTTAGTTAAAAGAAATATGCATTACTTATACTTGCATATTATTTGGTTTGGATTCTTTTTATTACTATATTAATATATCTTTAATTATTATTCAATTTTATATTTTATGATTTGAGTTATCAACTTGATTTAATGAATTATATTAGAGTTATTGTAAATTAAAAAAAGAATTGAACAGCCGATTGAGTTTTAATTCGATTTATATGAATATTGTTGTTAATATGGAAGGATGTGGATTTGAGTACGGTGAAATGCATTATCCTCCAATTTATGAATTGGAGAGGGATTATAAGTATTTCATAAAAAAAAAAAACAAGATATGAATAATGAGATTGTTAAAAAAATGAATTGAATATTTTTTTAAACTAATGCCATTAAATACTTACCAACGTCTCCCTAAATAATTTCATTAAAATTAGTTGTACGATGAATAATTAGAGTGAATTTAATATTAGTTTTGAGGAGCACTTTTAGATAATAATAAAAAAAAAACACTTAAAAACTATAATTTTCTATTTTGCAAGACAGTTTTTACCCAAAAATATTTTATTTAACAATATTTTTATCACAAACTTACGTATTTAAAAATCCAAAGGTGCTTTATTTGCTTGTGTTGGGTTATTACACTAATCCGTACATATTTAAATGATAAAAAAGTAAATACTCACAAATGAGATCCATAATTAAAGCCTTCCCCTTGCTTATAAATAGCTTTATAACCTTCAAAGCTTTTCATCCCAAAAACATCAGATAGAAAGAAAGCTCCCAAAAATCAAAGGAAATGGTTCTTCCATCCGCTTTTCCACTTCTTTTATTATGCATTGTGTTTTTAATGGTAATTTTTAGTTTCTCAAAGATGTGACATATTACAATCCATATCAACCAAAGTTTTCTTTAACTAACTCTTGCTTCTTCTTCTTCTTCTTTTAGTGTGGAAAAGGCAATGCAGGAAGGGATTTGGAAGAAAAATATGCTACAGCTTACTTTCACAAAACTTCTGATTCTGCAAATCACTTTGATGGAGGTGATGTGAAGAATTTGGAAGACAAATATTCTACGGCTTACTTCCACAAAGCTTTTGATGCTGAAAATCTTGATAGAGAAAAGGAAGTGACGACTTTGGAAGACAAGTATGCTACGGCTTACTTTCACAAAACTTCTGATTCTGAAAGCCATGGCGAAGGGAAAGAAGTGAAGGGTTTGGAAGACAAGTCTGCTACGGCTTACTTTCACAAAACTTCTGATTCTGAAAATCACTTTAATGGAGGTGATGTGAAGAATTTGGAAGACAAATATTCTACGGCTTACTTCCACAAAGCCTTTGATGCTGAAAATCTTGATAGAGAACAAGAACTGAAGGGTTTGGAAGACAAGTATGCTACGGCTTACTTTCACAAAACTTCTAATTCTGAAAGCCATGGCGAAGGGAAAGAAGTGAAGGGTTTGGAAGACAAGTATACTACGGCTTACTTTCACAAAACTTCTGATTCTGAAAGCCATGGCGAAGGGAAAGAAGTGAAGGGTTTGGAAGACAAGTATGCTACGGCTTACTTTCACAAAACTTCTGATTCTGAAAGCCATGGCGAAGGGAAAGAAGTGAAGGGTTTGGAAGACAAGTATGCTACGGCTTACTTTCACAAAACTTCTAATTCTGAAAGCCATGGCGAAGGGAAAGAAGTGAAGGGTTTGGAAGACAGGTATACTACGGCTTACTTTCACAAAACTTCTGATTCTGAAAGCCATGACGAAGGGAAAGAAGTGAAGGGTTTGGAAGACAAGTATACTACGGCTTCCTTTCACAAAACTTCTGATTCAGAATCAGAAGTGAAGAGCTTGGGAGACAAATATGCTACGGCTTATTTTCATCAAACTTCTAATTCTGAAAGCCATGGTGAAAGAAAAGCAATGAAGAGTTTGGAAGACAAATATTCCACGGCTTACTTTCACAAAGCGCTTGATTTGGAAACAAAATCTCTGCAGCAATCTTCTGAAATGGAGAATCACATGGAACATCACCACAACCACCATAATCATGTTGGAAGTGCAGAGATAGGCTTGTTTACCATAGATGAACTACGTGGCTTTAACGTAGGGAAAAAATTGCCCATCTTTTTCCCTATCAAAAACCACTCTCTTTACCCTCCTTTCTTACCCAAAGAAGTCGCTGACACCATCCCTTTTTCATCTTCACAACTCTCCAACATTCTACAATTCTTCTCAGTTTCTCCGAACTCTCCAAAAGGCAAAGCCGTTCAAGATACACTCATAAAATGCGAACTTGAAGCAGCTCAAGGGGAGACCAAAATCTGTGCTACCTCGTTAGAATCTTTACTTGATTTTCTAAGCAACGCGTTTGGACCCGAGGTTGATTTCAAGTTCATCAGCACAAGGCACCCAACAATCACAACCCCAATATTTCAAAATTACACAGTTTTGGAATCTCCTCGAGAGATTGAATCTCCAAAGAAGGTGGCATGTCATCCAATGCCATATCTTTATGCAGTTCATTTTTGCCACTTTGATGCCACTGAGACCAAAGCTTTCAGACTCCAACTAGTTGGTGACATTAGTGGAGATAAAGTCGATGCTCTTGTTGTTTGCCATATGGATACTTCTGGTTGGAGCTCCGACCATG
Source organism: Gossypium longicalyx (assembly GCA_025698465.1). Taxonomy (NCBI): domain Eukaryota; kingdom Viridiplantae; phylum Streptophyta; class Magnoliopsida; order Malvales; family Malvaceae; genus Gossypium; species Gossypium longicalyx. The sequence goes on along the minus strand of CM047001.1, from coordinate 64,817,663 downwards.
CTGCTTTTCGCATGCTTGGTATTAAGCAAGGAAACGCCGTTTGCCATGTCTTTTCTCAGGGTAATCTTGTTTGGATTCAGCCACCGGTCGTCACTGTGAGTGCCATGTAAATGTTTGGCTGTTCGAAGGAGCTCTCATATGTTTGGCTGTTCGAAGGAGCTCTCATTTGCTTCAAGTAGTTTCGTTCATGGTATGCTAGTTCCGTCTTTCTATCTGTACTATCAAGTAATTAAGCAATAAAATTATGTATCTTGGTTCTCAAGCAAAAAAAAAAAAGGCAGAGGCTGTATTCTTCCAGGATTTTATGTTGATATATAATGCAAAAAGTCGTGGGGAAATTAACTACACCTAATTGGAGGATTAACTTAAAAATTAAAAATCTAACATTTTATCTTAATCGATGGCCTTCTAAGTCCCCCATCTTCGTTTTCAGTTGTTCTCTACAGTTATAAGAATAGAAGAGAGTGGCTATATGGATGATGATTGGTTACTCTTCTCCTGTTCAAATAATAAACGATAAATAAATAATAAAATTATGATGCACTATCAGCGAATGACTAATCATCCTTCAATAAAATAAAAATAGTGAAGGACTTATAATAAGAAAATAATTAGTTATAAATAAATGCTAAAATTCGAGATCTTAAATTTTATACCCTAAAATTGGAGAGTTATTAATATTTATTTATAATAGTTGCGTTTAATGTTTAAATAAAATTATTAGTATTACTATACAAGTTTTCCATATTTTTTTTGTTTAATTTAATGATGATGTCTCATGCTATTATTTATTAATAGTGCATAAAATTTATATACTGAGAGTACATCAAATATTATTCCATAGGGGAGAAGCTAGGGGACAGGCAGGGGCCCCGGCTCCCCCTAAACTATAAAATTACTATTTAGGCTCTTATAAATTTTTAAAAAAATTAAATTAGTAAATGTAAAATTGCACTTTGGCTCCTTAAAATTATAAAAATTTAATTTAATCATTTACAAATCATAAAGTTATAGACTATAAAAAATTAAAATTTTATCCGACCCCCTAAAAAATTGTTCTAGCTTCGCCCGTGTTATTCCATAAAATTAACAATAATAATTTCATAAAATTTATGGTAATGGCAATTAATATGGTTGTCATCATCATTACCATTATTGTTATTATCCTTATTATTGAATTCTTATACTAAATTATTTACATTTGGCTTAATAGCACAAAAACGTTCCCAAATTATAAATCAGATTTCTAAATATTTAATTTTTAAAATAATAAATTATCATATTATTCCAATCTAGTCATTTCCCTAGCAATTTCGCTAACTTTTTTGTCATGTTTATCGATAACATGTCTAGTTGCGACACATTTTAATTTTATTTATAATTTTTTTTGTCTATTATTTTTTCTTGTTTTATATAAATATAAATATAAATAATAATTTATTTTATAATTAAATAACGTATAAATTTTACAATTAATTATAAGTTATTTGAATTTATTTTATTAATTACATTTTAATTTTTTACAAAAATTTCCTTTTTAATATAAATATAAATAATAACTAATATAATATTTTAAATATTTTTAGTAAATAATTTATTAAAATGTATTAATTTAAATTAATTTTATAAAATTAATTTTCTTTTATTTTCTTTTTTCTATTTATTAATAAAATATTCAATAAAACATAAATTATTAATGAAATATAAAAGTTTATTTAACTTAATTAATTAAGAATGTATTTATTTTTATTGATAATTAAATTATTGAAAATAAAGTTCATACTAATTAATGTGAAATATTACTTATTTTAATTTAATAGTAGATTTATAAATTGATAAAAATGATAAGAAATATAAGAAAAAATAAAAATATGTATTGAGTACTTTTATGAGCTATTAAAATTTATTGTTTTTTTTATCTCAAGTTGTAGTGTATTGGGCTGGTGTTCACCTTCCTTCAGAATAACCTTAGTTCAAATCATAGTTGCTCAACGTTTTATCAAACAAATTGAAAACATTATTGTTTTAACAAAAAAATTTATCAAAAAATAAATAAGAAGAAAAACCAGAATAGTGGAAAGAAAAATATTATTAAAATATTAATTATAACTTAGTTCAATATTTTATAAATGATTTTAATAAAATACTATTTATAATATTAAATATGGTTTATTCATTGTATTTATTTATATAAAAGGAAAAAATTAAAAATATTTTTATAAAAGTAATAAATATCAAAATATTATAATTAATTATATATCTAAAAATTAATTTAATTAAAACATAAATTATTTTTATTTTATTTTCATTTATTATGTAAAATTAAGTACAGCAAAAAAAAAGGAAAAAAAAAGAAGTCACTGATGATTTAATTAGAATATTTTGAAGCTTAGGGACCAATTTAAAATTTAAACATAGTTTAAGGATATCAAGCGAAATTCATGTAAGCCTAAGAAAGAAATCATCGACCATCTGAAACTGTTAAAAGATGTAAGAACAAATATGAAATAATCTTGTGCGGAAGAAAATATTAAATCCTGGGCCATGTTAAAAGATGTCACATTTCACAAAAATGGATTTTCAATCACCCGAATTTGGGTTGAGGAGAAACCCTTGATGTCAATAATGTTAGTAGCATTTTCTTCAATATCATCTCCCCACAGTCCAAACATCATATTAGTGTACAATTATATTATCATATATCTTTAAAATATAGATGATATCAAAATGAAATTCTATTATGTATGAATCATAATATGATTATTAGTTGATTTGGGACATAAGCAAACGTAAACTCAGATTTGGGGTTGGGGTTATGGACATTTCAAACTATCAAAATTTACTTCTAAAAAATGAACAACAATAAGAGAGAATCTCACAAACATGTGTTACACTTGAAGATTTTTACTTAATTTATTCAAACTGGAAAGAAGTTTGATCAAAATAATTTCATGTCTTTAAATGGCATCATCTCCCCATCATAACAATTGCCAAAACCTTTCCAAAAACACTTCGGGGTACAATCTGTAAGTTTTTACAAAGCTGAGATGAGTAACCTCCTTTGTTTCACCAAGTCTAAACTCTAAATTATATAGATTTTTTTTAGTAGTTTTTATTTAAAAATAATATTAATCTCGAGTATTTATTAATTAATTAAGTGAATTTTGCTTATATTTCGATAATGGACATGAATTTATAAAATATATAAATTTGTGCTTTATTATGTTAATTTTGTGCATAAATTAAATTATTTCATGTTATTTATTAATGTGTTATATTTAATTAATGCAGTGGAACCATGAAGTTGATTTAATAAATAGCTTATTATAATTTTTACATGGACATGAGTAATTCTACCCTACTTGGACCGCAAAACTATGCAAATTGGGTCATGAAGATGTTAATTTGACGCAGTGAAAAATGGTGCTACATGGTGGACAAATCTAACTATTAAATGGGTCACAAAATCGTCTAAACAAGGAGAAGAGAAGCCTAATTCGACAAGGTTATTTGGGCAGCCAAAAATCAGGTTTTGGGATAATTATTTGGAGGTCTCTACACTTGGAAAATCATTGAAAATTAGCACACTACGTTTGTTCAAGAAACCGTCCACCATCCTTGAATCAAGCAACTAACTCACCATCCTTTCCACATATTATGACTGGTCAAATGTGGGAGAAATTTAAGAGATCTTTGATGCCATATTTAGTCAATTCCTTCACCAACCTCAAGTATAAATGTAACAACCCGTTTTGAGTTAAATTGGAATAGTGGTTTCAGGACAACAAATCGGAAGTTGAAATATTTATTTTATTATTATTTTAATGTTTTTATCATGATAAAATAATTATGTGAAAGTTTCATTTAGAAATTTTACTGTTTGAGTGGTCAATTTGATAAAAAGGACTAAATCGCGTAAAATAAAAAATTTGAATTCTATAAGCTAGAAGTATCAAATGGCTATGAAATTAAATAGTGGAGGTCCTTAAGTGGTAATTATACCATTATTAAGTTAGTGGACAATTATGAGATTGGTATAGTTGTAATTAGTGTGATTAATTAAGGTTATATTGGTAAATTAGTAATTAAATTAAAATAAATAAAACAAAACAAGTTCCTATTCTTTTGTCATCTTCTCCAACCGAAATAGGGTGCAAAAGAATTCATTTTTTAAGCTCCCATATTCGGTTAACTCCAATCTTGGCAATTAGGTATGTATTTTGTCCCGTTTTTAATGATTTCTACGTTTTTGAGATCGTTACAACTAGGTCTAGCTAGCCCAGGGACTAATTTGCAAAACTGTTAAAGATTTTAGATGTTGCCATTGATTAATAAGCATGTGTTTTGAAGTTTCTTGATAGATTATGAATGCTTGTTGATAGATATACAAGTTCTGTTAAGTGATTTTTAGTGAAAATGTAAATTAGGGGCTAAATTGTAAAATATGTAAATTTAGTGGTTAAATTGTGAAATAAATGGAAAATATGGGTTGATAGGGACTAATTTGTAAATCTACTAGCATGGGTTAGTATTGAATTTCATTAATTTGTGTTTTTATGAAATAAGGACTAAATTGTAAAAGTTGTGAAATATTAGGGGTAAATGTGTAAAAATGCCTTAAAGTGAATCTTGGACAGAATTGAATAGAGAGATGATTTAATAAGTTAATTTTTATTACATATAGATCAAGAAAAGCGAAACTTGGATCTAGATCGGGGAAAGAATAAGGTTACGGAATAGTTGACTCGTTTAGCCGTTTTTGTATCTGAGGTAAGTTCGTATGCGATAAATTTCATTATAAATTTATTTTTAAATGCTTTGATATTGCTTAAACTGTGAATACGGGACTTCAGACAAATTCGTCAATGATTCAATGGTAATTCGACATACGAAATCCCGGTTGAACCTTAGGAATAGATTAGGAAGCTAATGACATGTCATTAGGGAACAGTGATTTGGCTTCGGGCCATGATATCAGTATTTTGGATATAAGCTACCTTGATTTGGCTTCGGGCCGTGGTATAGGTACTTAGTATGCGAGACTCTTGAGTATCTGACTTCTATTCCGAATGGTTCAACAGGTAAACAAAATATGTGATTGAGAATGAGAACAATATGAGATGGTACTGGTACGTACGCGACATGTATAAGCTTTGGTTCGAAGAAACTTGTGAAGAATGTGATTAACATCATAATTGTGTATATGAAAGGTTTGTTAGCTCATATATGCTAAATGTTGATATATATATTGAAATTGTTGAATTATAATCTTGAGATTGAGTTGAGTTTATTTTATACGAGCTTACTAAGCTTTATAGCTTACTTTGTTTATTTTCCTGTGTTTTATAGTGTTATCAAGCTAGCTCGGGTTTGGGGATTGTCGAAGATCGCTTCACACTATCCACCTATCACTTGGTACCTATGAACTTTGGTATTTTAAGTATATGGCATGTATAAGGACTTTGGTCATGTTGGTTATGTTTTGGTTAAGGTTTTGGCCATTTGAATTGGCTTGTAAATGTCTAAGGTTTGGTTTGTATATTTGGCCATGTGAGTTGGCTTATTTTGGTTGATTTTGGTTATCTTTATATGAATACAAATGACCTATGTTGTATGATTGAGGTTGGATTCATGATGCTTATTGATAATAGGTAATTTGAATGTTAATTGGTTGATAATTGGGAATTTATGTGCTTGTGAATTGGTGAATGATGATGCATGTTTGGAAACGTTTAATTAGTTGACTTGAATATGTGAAGTTGGTATGATTTGAATTAGTAAAATATGAGATAATAAGCATGTTAGTTATTGGTATTGAAATGGTATGTTTTAGCCTTGATTGTGGTTGAATTGGATGTCCATTTATGCCATGAATGAGTACCATTTGAATTGTGTAGGTGTGCACAAATTTGGGTGGCAAATTGGCTTGTAAATAGCCTATTTTTGTTCACACGGGCAGAGACACGGGCGTGTGTCTCAGCCATGTGTGACACACGGTTATGTACATGGCCGTGTGTCCCCTGGTGTTGAATTTGAAATTAAGTCACTATACTCCACACGGCCTCATACACAGGCGTGTGACTTGGCCATGTGGCATAAGTTAATATACCCTATAGGTTTGGCACGACCTAGCACACGACCTAGCACACGGACGTGTGTGGCCATTTTTAGGGCACACGGGCTAGCTACATGGACGTGTGTGTTTGCCGTGTGACCCAAGTTAGAAAGTTACACGGGGTTGGGCACAGACTGGGGCACGGCCATATGCTCCCATTTTGAATGTCCACACGGCCTGTGACACGGACGTGTCTGTTGGCCTTGTGAAAGACACGGCTGGACCACATGGGCGTGTGTCCCCTGTTTCGAGAAAATTTTCTTAAGTGTACTATGAGTTTTCAAAGTTGTCGGTTTAGTCTCGAACCACTTCTAATCATGTTTTTGGGTCTAGTATGCTCGTATTAGGGACATATTGATTGAGACTAAATGATAATTATATAAAATGTGAAAATGTATGCATAGTGAATGTTTAATTGTTTTATAAGTCCAGTAATGCTCCGTAACCCTATTTTGGTATTGAATAGGGTGAAGGGTGTTACAATAAATACTCACTCCTATCTCACATTTCAGTCATCCCTTATTCATCCTTCATTTAACAATTCTCTTTCATTCTCTCATTCCCTCTCTTCATTCCCACGCATAGTATCCCATATTTACTTTCTTTCTTAGCCAGCAAATCTTTGATAAGATCATTTCTTGGCCAGCAACCTTGAGGAGCCATTAGCAAATGAGTAACACGAGGACGGTAGGAAACTTCTTCAATCGGAGTTTGCTAGGCTGATTTGAATAGAGTTTATTATTCATGTACTTGTTACTTTGATTTTAATCATGTTTGCATTTTGATTTGTTATCTTGTCATCAATAATGGTAGCTTAAATCTATTTAGCTAGGATGATTGCATCAATTTAGTGAAGTTTGTTTAAATCATGTTTATAGTGTTTTTGCCTCAATCCTTCATGTTTTCAATTAAACTCAGGTATGTATTTCGTTCATATGTAATTGAATGCATTGGAATTAGCTGAGCGATCCTAACCAAACGACTGCTAATGGACACAATAGTTGAAAAGTGCATACTTAATTTAAATCCTAACCCAACTAAATTAAAGGTTCATAATAACTTTAACGAGCTCTATTATCTTGCATAGTTTTTAGGTTTATGTGATTAAATTGTTTCAAACCTAGTCCGTCCTTATTACTTCACATGAATTCTAAGAAACCCATATTTTAATATTATCAATAAAATGCATGTTTTACTAAGTAAAAGATTCTGAAAGAACTTAATTTGGTTTCAAACTCATGAAAGATCAAGTTGCCATGGAATATTTTCTGAACACTGTTAAACATGAGAAAAATGAATTAAGTTGAATAATGTAACTAGTCTAGCCTATTCATGTTATTGATTGTTGAAGTTTGTGTTGTTGCTACTAAATTCATCTCATACATTTTAGTTAATTAGAATTGCATTAGGGATCATCTTGCATCTAGATAATTTAATTTAGTTTAATCATCCATCACTCGAAATATTGTGTTCTTATCATCAATTTGTAAAACTTTAATTTTGCAATTAATTGATTAACATACATAGTCCCTATGGAGACGATAACTCTTTTACTTACTTATTACTTGATAACGATTGTGTACACTTGCACAAACCTACGCGTTACACCAAGTTGTCAAAATATGCAATGTCAAAGTGAGCGATAGTTGTACCAATGGCTAATGTGCTTGGGTGCTAATAGGATTCATTACCCTTCACTTATCGTGGGATCCCTCTTGGGTTTAATTAGAAAAGCATGGCAGTTTGCAAGCCAATGTCACCTAAAATCAAGGCCAAGTTAGTTCACTAAATCAATCTCAAATTCTCTTCCAATATTTTATATGCTAATATTTGAGGCTCCAAAAGGAGTGCTTAAAAAGATTGACTAATCGAGAAAAGGCTTCTTTTGGGGTGGTCAAGGTGATAAGAGGAAGATGTGGGAAGTAAGGTGGAGTGGTGTTTGTAGGCCTAAAGTTTTTGAAAGGTTTGGCATCTCAAATATTATTAATAAGAATAGAGCTATATTAGAAGTGATGATGGTGTTATGGTGTTGAGAACGATGCTTCATAGAAGAGAATAATTTAAGAGAGGTATGATGTGGGCTACCATGTTTAGAGGTGAAATTTGGAAAATGTCAAAGGCTTGTCAACTGTTCGAAAAAATGTTGTAAACATTAAGACTCATATGGGTTTGCTAAAGTTTAATGTTTTATTTTGCTTATGTTGAAGAAAAGTATTTCATTCATGTGTTTCTATAGGGAGGGGTATATTTGCCTTTACTGGATAGGTGTTATGTTATTCTTGTTGTAATGGCTTCGAGGAAGCCTTTTGTGTGTGTGTGTGTGTGCGCGCGCGCGCGCGCGTGTGTGTGTGTGTGTGTGTTTGCATGTTATCATGGAAGGTTTAGGGGTTTGTTTCCAATGGTGGGGTTTTCAATAGGTAGTTTTTGGAAGTGTGGTTCAAAAGTTTATTTATTGTTGCTCGTCAAATATTAGTTTACTTATAGGCTAAGTTGTAATTGGGTCAAGTGACAACTAAGTAGCAAATAAAGAGATGAATATTAAAAGTATGCTCATGAAATTCAAAAACTTTTTAAGTTTGTAGGGTTTTGTCCCGAGAGTTAATTCATTATGTTCAATGAGTACAAGTTGAGATACAAATCTTACTTACTCACCAAGTAGCAACCTCACTTCTATACTCAATCTAGACAATTTTTCCTCTAATACTTTGCCACTAAAAGTTTAGCTGGTTTTTACTCAATTCAGTTTAACTATAATTTTTACACTCAACAAAATAATTCCTATATGAATAATATAATGCTCTTCAATGCATGCAAAAAACCTAAACAAGTGATGCATATATAAAAATTAATATAGCTTGTTAAATTACACTCACTTAATTCCACCAAAGTAGCTACAAAAACATATCTTCAAAATTTCACATAATGATTGAAATTTTCCTTACTTGTATTGTATCTGCACGTTTGGCTTCAATAATAAACTGCTAATAATTCTCATGATTCACTAAAAAAAATTCTAAGTATATTTAGTATAAAAAATATACCAACAAAAAATTATAGTTTAACACACTCTGCCTATTTTTTTTTTGTAAAGTTGCACTTGCATTGATGTTGGCTAGTAATGTTGGCACTAATAGTCTTCCCCCATTAGCAATTTTTGAGAAAAATCCTTAGAAGCATTACAAGTACTCCCCTTTAATGCATACACTTAACTATGAATTCAACCAAGCATTCAACCATTAATACAAAGGAAACAGAAGCATTAAAAAGTAAAATACAAGGTATCTAAGTAACATGGTAAGCATATGAAAATATCAAGTAACATACTATTAACTGTTGGATCTGGTGCCCTAAATGTAGTATTCTTGTTTATGTACTCTTGTAATTTTTTTGAGCAAATTGGTTAATAAAATTATTCATGAATTACATAATACTCTTTGTATATTATCCTTACGTGATTTTTACATGTAAAGCAAAATAAAAGTAAATATTAGCTCACTGGTTGTCTAATATTTAACTAATATTAAGCGGTATTACATGGTTGAATCATAATACAGAAAGAGAACTTATATTAGTAGATAAACCTAAACATGTCCTTAGTCTAATCAGAAATGATCAATCCAATTGAAAGACTAACATGTCGCCTATCAAGTCCAATTTGAGAGATTTTTTATTTTGGGAATTGGAGCTGATGATAGTCCATCAGACAGGACCTAAGAAGAAAGATCATAAATTCATTTGTAAATTTATTCACTTGTGGCGTTCATAGTATGACATACATTAATCCTAAGTGGATGATAGACTATGTATGCATGACTTGTATACTTTGATGTAAGTAAAAGTCTGAGTTCAAATAGATAAGGAATCGAAAGTTGGTGTGTTAGGTATGCAACTTCTACAATATGTAACATCATTCAAAATAGTGGAATTCATATTCCAAGACATGGGTAAATGATATCTTCTCATTGACATTACATGATAGATGAAAAATAAACATGGTCATGGGTCGTTTGTCTTTATGATGAATGACTTAATTACTTTATGACACTAATTGACTTTTCATGAAGGAAAATGTAATGGTTACCATGAGATAAAATAAGATCATCTTGGGAGAACGAATTTATCCCAAAGAGATTAAAGATATCCTACAAGAGTAATACACTTATGACAATTGTTAGAATTAAGTGACCCAAATTCTTATTTAAATAAAATACGATGGAAAACAAAATAAAAGTAAAATCCATATAGAACTAGACTTCTTTTATTTTATTTTAGAATAAGGTTTTTTAAACCTTATTAAACTCCATCTATTTTATATTGATTAGGATAAGGTGTTTAAATCCTACTAGAATATGGCTTTACAAGCCTATAAATAGACATAGTCTATTCCTCTTGTATTGATTCAAATTTTCGATATAGTGAATTTTCTTCTCCTCTGCCCGTGGTTTTTTTCCCGAAAGGGTTTCCACGTAAAATTTGTGTGTGTTCTTTATCTTTATCTTTATTTTATTTTTTTATTTTTATTTTTATTTTATTTTTTCACAAATTGATATCAGAGCTTCCGGGTTATTCATCTCGATCACGGTAATGGCGTCTTTGAAGTATGAAATCTCGCTGTTGGATAGCAACACCAGATTTGCGTTATGGCAGATTAAGATGCAAACAGTTCTTGCGCAGATGGATCTGGAGGATGCACTGCAAGGGATAGATAAGATGCCTTCAACATTAACAGATGAAGAGAAGAAGCGTAAGGATCGAAAGGCATTAACACAATTACATCTGTATTTGTCCAACGAAATTTTGCAGGATGTGATGAAAGAGAAGACCGCCACTGCATTATGGAAGAGGCTAGAACAATTATGTATGTCGAAAACTCTAACAAGCAAGTTGCTTATGAAGCAACGTCTTTATGCCCATCGTTTGGAGTAAGGTGCATCTGTACACGAACACTTAACAGTGTTTAAAGAAATTCTCTCAAACTTGGAGGCCATGGAGGTTCAATATGATAAGGAAGATCTAGGGTTAATTCTACTTTGTTCGTTGCCCCCGTCTTATTCAACCTTTAGGGACACGATTTTATATAGCAGCGAGTCTCTCACAGTTGATGAGGTTTATGATTCTTTGACCTCGTATGATAAGATGAAGCATCTTGTAGTTAAACCCGACTCTCAAAGAGAGGGTCTCATTGTTCGTGGGAGACAAGATCGGAATACTGATGATGATCGTGGAAGGACAAAGGAACGGAATCCTCGCGGTAAATCTAAGGGTAGATCAAAGTCTTCAAACAGAGGTAAAACTTGCAACTTTTGCAAGAAGAAATGGCATATTAAATTTGAGTGCTACAAGTTACAGAATAAAATTAAAAGGGAGGCTGCAAATCAAAAGGGAAAACAACCAGAAAAATTCGGTGAAGCTGATGTTGTAGAAGACTACAACGATGTAGAACTTCTAGTCGCTTCTGCCAATGATTCTAAAGTAAGCGAGGAGTGGATACTTGATTCAGGCTACACCTTCCACATGAGTCCCAATCGGGATTGGTTTACAACTTACGTAAAAGCGATTATCCGAAGGTGTTGTTTTGATGGGAAATAATGCTTCGTGTAAAATCGCAGGTGTTGGAACAATTAAAGTTAAGATGTTTGATGGAGTTGCCAGAACACTTAGTGACGTACGACATGTTCCAGAATTGAAAAGAAATTTAATTTCATTGAGTACTCTTGATTCAAAAGTGCAGAGATACGGTGAAAGTGGGGTTTTAAAGATTTCCAAAGGGTCCCTTGTTGTGATGAAAAGGCGGAGAAAGATTGCCAAGTTATATGTTTTTTGTGGGGCTCTCACATTATTCTTGGTGATGCAGTTGTCACTTCCTCTTCCTTATCAGATGATGATATTACTAAACTTTGGCATATGCGCCTAAGGCATATGAGTGAGAATGGCATGGCAGAATTGAGCAAAAGAGGACTTCTTGATGGGCAAGGAATTTGCAAACTGAATTTTTGTGAGCACTGTGTTTTTGGGAAGCAAAAGAGAGTTCGATTCACTAGAGAAATCCATAACACAAAGGGAACGTTGGAGTATATTCATTTTGATCTGTGGGGGCCATCCAGAGTGCCTTCAAGAGGTAGAGGTAATTATATGCTAACCTTTATTGATGATTTTTCCAAAAAAGTTTGGGCGTTCTTCCTGAAGCAGAAAAGCGATGTATTTTCCACATTTAAGTCTTGGAAAATTATGATTGAAAAACAGACGGGAAAATAGACAAAATACCTCCGCACAGACAATGGCTTAGAATTCTGTTCTGATGAGTTTAATAGATTGTGCAAGTCAGAAGGGATCATGAGACACTTGACAGTTCGTCATACTCCACAGCATAACGGCGTTGCAGAACGAATGAACAGAATGATCATAGAGAAGGTTCGATGTATGTTGTCAAATGCCAACTTACCAAAGTCATTTTGGGCAGAAGCAGCCTCTATTGCATGTTTTTTGATCAACCGATATCCATCCGTTGCCATTGAGAAAAAGACTCCACAAGAGGTATGGTATGGTAATCCTGCTAATTATTCTGATTTAAAGATTTTTGGGTATCCTGCGTATGCTCATGTTGATAATGGAAAATTGGAACCAAGATCCATTAAATGCGTTTTTCTTGGTTATAAAACTGGTGTAAAAGGGTATAAATTATGGTGTCCTGAAAATAGAAAAGTTGTGATTAGCAGAGATGTTGTTTTTGATGAAACTGCTATGCTACCTAACTTATCTCTTAAAGACTCTTCCAATAAAGAAAATCAAAAGCAGGTGGAGTATCATATTAATACAGAGTCAACTCCTCAAGCCAGTACAAAAATTGAGAATAGAGTTGCTTCTTCACCACAATACTCTATCGCCAAAAACAGAACTAGAAGAGAAATTAAACCTTCAAAGAAGTATGCCGAGGCTGATCTAGTTGCTTATGCTTTAAATATGGCTGAAGATATAGATGCGAATCAAGAGCCATCTAATTATTCTGAGGCGGTTAGCTGTGAAGACTCAGAAAAATGGATGTTTGCTATGCAATAAGAGATGGAATCACTCCACAAAAACAGAACATGGGACCTTGTGAAACTTTCTAAAGGTAAAAGGGTTGTTCGTTGTAAATAGGTGTTTAAAAAGAAAGAAGGGACTCGGGAGTTGAAGAACCCGAGATATAAAGCAAGGCTTGTTGCAAAGGGTTCTGATCAAATTCCAGGAGTGGACTTCATGAATGTGTTCTCCCGGTTGTTAAGCATAGTTCGATTCGAGCTTTGCTTGGTATTGTGGCCATGCATGATTTGGAGCTTGAGCGATTAGATGTAAAAGCGCATTTCTACATGGAGAACTTGAGGAGGATATTTACATGCAACAACCGAGAGGGTTTTATAGTCGAGAAAAAGAGGACTATGTTTGCTTTTTGAAAAAGTCCCTTTACGATTTGAAACAATCACCAAGACGAGTGGTACAAGAGGTTTGATTCCTTTATGACTTCTCATGATTTTAAAAGAAGTAGTTTTGTGATTTGTGTTTACTTTAAGAAAAATAGTGATGGTTCTTTTGTGTATCTACTTCTTTATGTTGATGACATGTTGATAGCAAAGAAAAGATAAAGTAGAGATAAGAAAAGTCAAAACCCAACTAAGTAAAGAATTTGAGATGAAAGATTTAGGACCAAGACAAAGAAGATACTTGGAATGGAGATTCTCAGAGATAGAAAAACAAGTAAATTGTACCTAAGTCGGAAGGGTACATTGAGAAAGTTCTTTGCGAGTTCAATATGCAGAGTGCTAAGCCTGTTAGTACTCCTTTAGCGACCATTTCGGACTTTCATCGGTTTTGTCTCCACAATCAGATGATGAGATTGAGTACATGTCACATGTTCCATACTCTAGTGCAGTGGGATCTCTCATGTATGCTATGGTTTGTTCACGTCCGATCTATCATATGCAGTCAGTGCAGTTAGCAGATACATGGCGAATCCCGGTAAAGAACACTGGAAAGAAGTTCAGTGGATTCTAAGATACTTACGAGGTACTACTAATGTTTGCTTACAGTTTGGAAGAACTAGAGATGGAGTCATTGGGTATGTTGATGCTGATTTTGCTAGAGACCTTGATAAAAGAAGATCTCTCACAGGTTATGTCTTTACAATCGGAGGTTGTGCAATCAGTTGGAAAGCCACTTTGCAATCTACAGTCGCTTTGTCTACCACTGAAGCTGAGTACATGGCAATTACTGAGGCTTGTAAAGAAGCTATTTGGTTGAAGGGACTCTTTAGTGAACTCAATGAAGACCTTCAAATCAGCACAGTATTTTGTGACAGTTAAAGTGCCATCTTTCTTACAAAAGATCAAATGTTTCATGAGAGAACAAAACACATTGATGTTCGGTATCATTTTGTTCGTGATATTATTGCTCGTGGTGATATTGTTGTGAGTAAAATTAGTACTCATGAAAATCCTGCAGATATAATGACTAAGTCACTTCCTATAACTAAGTTTAAGCATTGCTTAGACTTGGTTGGTGTTCATTGTTGAAGTTAAACCCTTAAGGGGTTATATGGAAGAGGTAGAGAACTTGTTTATTGAAAGTTTGCGATGAAGAACTTGTTCATTGAGAATTTGTGTCAATGTGGAGATTGTTAGAATTAAGTGACCCAAATTCTTATTTAAATAAAATACGATGGAAAATAAAATAAAAGTAAAATCTATATAGAACTAAACTTCTTTTATTTTATTTTAGAATAAGGTTTTTTAAACCTTATTAAACTCCATCTATTTTATATTGATTAGGATAAGGTGTTTCAATCCTACTAGAATATGGCTTTACAAGCCTATAAATAGACATAGTCTATTCCTCTTGTATCGATTCAAATTTTCAGTGAATTTTCTTCTCCTCTACCCGTGGTTTTTCCCGATAGGGTTTTCACGTAAAATTTGTGTGTGTTCTTTATCTTTCTTTTTTTTTCACAACAATGTCATTGGACGAGCACTGATTGAATAGCTTTCGTAATGATATATTGGGGAAAGCTTAGTCATGATGCTATAATGGAATGACTTTGTAACTAAATGAGTTTATAATTAATAAATGAAAAGCTGGAGCTGAATTATAAATCATTTGAGCCCTAATCACAAATGTCCAATTGGTCACTCCACTAGCACGTTGAAACTAGAAATGAATTGCATGTTGAATCAAATGAACAAAAATGGATAGAAATGATAAAGTTAGAGAAATATGTTACATTCAAAAATGATTTTGGTTTCTCACTAAGTATGAAAATGGCTTGAGAATTAATTAAGTTTTTCAAATTATTATTTAATTAAATAATTAAAGTTCAAAAATGGAATTAAATTAATTGGTCGTTGTGAATCTGTTGAATGTAGAAATTAAATATATTTTCTCATAGATTCTTTTACAGTATAGTTGTCATGATTTTAACGAAGTTAGAATTGGTTTGAGAAAATTATTTAATTGGAAAATTAATTTATTTAAATTTCTAATAAATAATGTCTATTTTGAGAAATAGAAATACATGTACTTGGTTGGATTAAATTATAAAGTGTTGGGTTAAAAGTCTAAGAAACACATATAATTGAACTTAATATAGAAGAGACCAAAATCCTCATCATAATATTAGATCTAGTACCTTGAGTGTAGTATATTCGTTTCTAAACTTGAAATTTTTTTGAGCAGATTGATTAATAAAATAATTCATGAATTACATTAATATACTTTGACTAGTTGTCCTCGTGTGGTTTTTGCATGCAAAGCAAAATAGAAACAAATATTGGTTCATTGGTTTTCTAATATTTAAATTAATAGTAGGTGGTATTGTGTGGTCAGATCATAATACAGAAAGACAACTTATATTAGTAGACGAACCTAAATATATCCTTAGTCTAATCGAAAATGAGCAAACTGATTAAAAGTTTAATATATCGTCTATCAAGTCCAATTGGGGAGATGTCTTGTCTTGGACATTGGAGTGGATGACTCCTAGAAGATAAAGACATAGATGTGAATGACTGGACTGACAGTACATTGGACTAGACCCAAGAAGAATTTATCCTAAATTCGTTTATGGATTTATTCACTTGCGACATTTAAAGCATGACATACTTTAATCTTGAATGGATGACAAACTATGTATGTGTGACTCGTATACTTTGATGTAAGTAAAAGCCTTAGTTTAAATAGATAAGGAATTGAAAGCTGATGCATTAGGTATGCAGCTTCTCCAGTATGTAGATTCACTCACAATAGTGGAATTCATCACCCGAGATATGGGTAAATGATATTCTCTCACTGGCATTACATGGTTGATGAAAAGAAAACGTGGCATTGGATTGTTCGTCTTTGTGATGAGTGACTTGATTACTATTTGATAATAATTAAATTTCCATGAAGGAAGATGCAGTGGTTACCATGAGATAAAATAGAATCATATTGGGGGAGCGGATTTATCCCAAAGAGATTAAGGATACCCTATGAGGGTAACACACTTATGACAAGGTCATTAGACGAGCACTGATCAAGTTGCTTTGGTAATAGTATGTCGTAAGGAGAGCTCAATCACGATACTATAGTGGAATAACTTTGTAACTAAATGAGTTTATAATTAATAGGAGGAAAGCTATAACTTAATTATAAATCATTTGAGCCTTAGTCGCATATGTCCAATCGGTCCCTTTGCTAGCTCGTTGAAACCAGAAATGAATCATAAGTTGAATTAAATTAACAGAAATAGATGGAAATGGTAAAGTTATAGAAATGAGAAACATTTGGAAATTGATGTTGTTTCCTCTAAATGAAAATCACCTGAAAAATGAATTTATGGTTTTTTAAATTATTATTTAATTCATCAATTAAATAATTGAAGTTCGAAAATGGAAATAAATTTATTAGCCATGGTAAATCTGTTGAATGTAGAAATATTAAATATATTTTCTCAAAGATTCTTTTATGGTAAAATCGTAATAATTTTAACAGAATTAGAATTAGATTAAAAAATTATTTAATTGGAAAATTAATTTAATATGTTTATTTTGGGAAATAAAAAAATAAATATCAGGTTGGATTGAATTATAAAGTATTGGGTTAAAAGTTTAGAGAGTATTTGTAATTGGACCCAATATGGGAGAAACCCAAAAGCCCATCATGTTTAATGCTAGGGACAGCAAACCCTAGTTTGTTTAACTAGGGTACCTAATCCTAATTAGACTAAGAGCTCATTTTTCTATTGAAATAAACTTATACAATTCAACAAGGGTTTCACCTCTTCTCCCAATAAATAGATGGCATCAGTAGGGCTAAATATACAACTTTGAGATATTGTTATTCTGCCTAAAAATAGCGAAAATTTATTTTCTAAGTATAAATTTTATTTTCTAGAATAACAATTCTACTGATTTCTATTGAAAGAGATTTTGCTTTCCCACTGAAAGTAAAGTAAAGAATTTATGGTTCTAAGCTTGATTCAAATTCGTTCGAGCCCACACTCTAAGTAATTCGTGGTATGAGAATAGTAAAGAAGGTCGTTTGGTTGAAAGTTGGGAACGACAAGGATCCGTCTAGCGAAAAACACATGTGTGATTTTGGTAAAGGGTTTATTGCTACAAATATCACAATTTGGCTCAATTTTCAAATTTTTATTTTTCCGTTGTGTAAGAAACCCGTTTTCAAACCAAATTTTTTCTAACATATAATACATATGAAGGGAAACACTGTAACACCTCTAACCCGTATTTATCGTCGGAATAGGTTTATGAGGCATTACTGATCATCACAATATAAAACATACATTTTCACATACACATCAATCAAATATAATCTCAATGTCCCTTATAAGGATTTACAAGACCTTAAAATAAGCTTAGAAGTGGTTTGGGACTAAACCGATAACATTTACAAACTTTACAAAACTTATAAAATTTTCAAAAATTTAAGGGTCACACGCCCGTGTGATCAGGTCGTGTGACGCCCGTGTCACAGGCCGTGTGAAAACAGGGCATACATACTAACTTGTACCACAAGGCCGAGGACATGCTCGTCTGCCATGGTCGTGGGAAAATTGGAGGGGTTACTAACTTGGGTCACACGGCTGACCACACGCCCATGTGCCAGCCCCTATGCCACACACGGCTAGTAGACATGCCCGTGGTCTAGGCCGTGTCAAACCTGTAGGGTATAATACCTTAATTCGAAGGGCTACCCTAGGGGACACATAGCCGTGTAGCATGACCGTGTGTCACACAAGGCTGAGATACACGCTCATGTCTCTGCCCGTGTGGACAAAAATAGGTCATTTGTAAAGCCAATTTGCCACCCTTTTCTCATGTACACATAGCAACCAAAACATGCTATTCCAAATACATATTATGTCATCTATCCTCAACCATTTCAACTACTAAATTCCATATTTAAAACATACCAAATCATTATGCCAAAATCATCAAAGCTTACATAAGTGCCAAATGCATTTCCTTATCAACTTATCAACTATTTCATATCACAAAACATACCATATCATCATCTCAAAATCAAACCACAATATACCATCTCCCAAGAAATAATACTTCAACTTACAACTATCCAAAAGAACAACCATATAACCATACCAAACAAGCCAACACATAAGGCATTATATACATCACATATATCACTTATCAAACACATAACTTAAGCCAATTTAAATGGCCAAATACATGCCAACATTTACAAGCCAAATCTTATGGCTCAAAATCATAACTCAAAACATATCAAGATAACACTAGCCTATACATGCCATATACCATATATACAAAGCTCCAAAAGTACCAACAAGATGATTGACAGTGTAATGACACTTCTTGACAATTCTCAAGTCCGAGTTAGCTTCGATAATCTATAAAATAGTAAAAAATGAACACAGTAAGCTTTAAAAGCTTAGTAAGCCATATACAAATAAATTTACCACATGAATCACAATATTTCTATCAATAGGCCAAATACAAGTAAACACACATATATATATACACAAACTTTCTCAATGAATACTTACTTAAATTCACATAAAATTTCATCAACTACTTCCTTTTTCAATATTCGTATGTATTTCATATGTACCTGAGTCATTTAACTCATTCACACATTCTTTCTCAAATTGTCTTTTCCCGTTGAACCATTCAGAAATGCTAAGGATACTCGGAAATCACATAAGCTCGTACAATGCCATATCCCAGATATGGTCTTACGTGTTATCACATATCGATGCCACTGTCCTAGATAGGGTCTTACATGAAATTGATTAACGATGCCAATGTCCCAGACATGGCCTTACATGTAATCAAATCTCGGTAACCTAATGTTATGACATTCGTATCCTATAATATTCCTAAGGTTCGTACGAGACTTTCGAATGTTGTAACTCTATCGATTCTTGTTCGTAATTGCTCGTTCAACATTTATAACAATTCAATGACAAGTAAATACATATAATTCAATTTAAATACATTTATTTGCATATGAACTTACCTCGTAGTCAGAATAGAATAATTGGATCGACTATTCGATAACTTTCAATTTTCCTCTATCTAAATCTGATTTCTTTCATTCTTGATCTATATATATATTCAAAATTAATCCATTTAATCACCAACTCAATCAATTTCATACACAAACACATATTTAATCCCATTTGCACTTTGGCCCTAAACTTTGACATTTCTTACAATTTAGTCCTTATTTCATAAAAACACAATTTACAACATTTTCAATTAAGCCCAAGCTAGCCAAATTTCTATAGGCTCCTTAACAGCCTATATTTATCAATATTTTACACATTTAACCTCACATTTTCATCTTTTCACAAATTAATCCCTTTTATGCAATTTCACTAAAAATCACTTTACAAAACATAATAATCTATCATCAAAAATTCATATTTCATCATTAAATACCAAAGAACACAATAACTCATCAATGGAAACTCTCAAAATCTTTAACAGTTTCAAAAATTAAGACACGGGCTAGCTAGTACTCAAAGCAACGATCACAAAAACATAAAAATCATCAAAAATCGAGCTCGAAACATACCTCAATTAAGAACAACAAGGGCAGAACCATAAAACAACATCCATGGCTTCTTTCTCTTCTAATTTCGGTAAATATGATAATTTAAGCTTAAAATTGTTTTTTTCTTTTATTTATTATAACTTAATACATAGTTTACCATTTTACCCTTAGTTATTAAGCCATTTAATCATCAAATATAAGGCCATTAATGTCCATCTCCACTATAAATGGTCTATTTACAACATAAGGACCTTCAAGTTAATAAACCATAGCAATTAAGCACTTTTAACTTATAGCATGCTACTTTTGCATTTTACGCGATTTAGTCCTTTTCTTAAATTAACCACTTAAACGATAAAATTATTTCACGAAATTTTCACACATATATAATCACATGCTATAAACACAAAAAATAATATTAAAATAATTTTACAACCTTATATTTGTGGT
Organism: Gossypium longicalyx; assembly: GCA_025698465.1. NCBI lineage: Eukaryota > Viridiplantae > Streptophyta > Magnoliopsida > Malvales > Malvaceae > Gossypium > Gossypium longicalyx. Next base: position 64,797,037 of record CM047001.1, on the reverse strand, counting down.
TCTGAAACCACTGTTTCGATTTAGCTAAAAATCGGGATGTTACAAGCACACCCTATTAGCCACCTCTCTTTCCTAGTTCAACTAGGGAAATGATTTTTCTGTTAAATAGACATTAAATGCATTCTACTATGATGCGGTCGTTGAGAGCACCAAAAATATCCTATCCTTATAAAATTTTGAAAATAAAAAATAATAGTATAAGGGAAGTAGGGTCAAATCCTCAGGGACCGGATTTGCACAATTGCTTGTTCCTCGGAATCCTGGTCAGAATCATGCCCAAGAAAACCTGCGTACCTGGAAAAGAAATAAAAAAAAATAGAATTAAAATTTTTGATCTGGAAAAATAAAATAATAACAGAATTAAAAGTTTTGATTGAGATTTCAAAAATTAAAAATAATAGAAATAAATAAAGTTGAGGAAGAGGTGTTGTTATAGAGAGATTCTAGCCTCCGGTTGTCTCGATCCGCCTTGGGTTCAATCCTCGACTTTTAGGTGATCCTTCTCAAACAGAAAAAGCCAGTTATAGTGGAAGAGGACGCCTACGACCACCAGCTCCAAGAATTTAGACTTACAATTTAGCAGAACCTGACTCTAGCTAACAATCGCTTCTATGAGATTATCTTATGCTAGATCATCACTTCTCAATGGCGAATCCCACGTCATTTTGTCTCTTGGGCTCGCCAACTTCTGACGCAGTAAGCTAACAAACCAACTATGCAACCTTCCCAAAACATACAAAGCGGCCGCCTTTACACACGTTGAAAAGATCACCTTTGAAGGGACATAGACGAAAGCGTCAGCCCCGTAATGCGGAGAAGCGATGAATATTCGTCAAGAAGGCTAAGTACGGATCCTAAGCCTCATGAACCCTTTTTGGAGAATTTTGACAACCTTCGGCTAGATAGATTTAGTGGCTCATGATTTTTGGGGAAAAACAAATAAAAATAATGGAAAGGGAATTTTTTTATTGAAATATGAAAAGAACAAAAAGGCTAAATTTATGGAGGAGAGAGTGTTACAGCAAAAGATGGATGAAATTTGTGTCACTTCATCCCCTATTTATAGTACTAAGAAACCTAGCATATTCCTAATTATTTTCTAAAAGATAAATACAAATAATTAAAGATAATTAAAGATAAATAAAAATAAATCCTAAAATTAAATCTAAATAATAATCCTTAATAATTATCCTAATGTAATTAAACATTAAATAGAGTCTTGTGCTATAAAATCTCTTCTTTTGCACTTTTGCCCTTATGTCTTCCATACTTGCATTTTTGGCACCACCTTTTTCCCTATGTCGCATGTTGGCCCATTGGATCTTCAAATTTGCACTTTTTGCCCTTAAATTTCCTTTTACCTCCAATTTAGTCCCTAAAAGATAAAAGACCATAAATAGCTCAAATTAGTAGGGTCATACTCAAAATAAACATGCAATTAGCACATAAAAATATGTCGTTCTAGAGTATTATCATACTAATTTAATTAGGGTTTTACTTTCTCTCCTTATAAATAGATGGCACTAGTAGGGTTAAAAAGACAATAAGTTACACAACTTTTGAGATATTATTATTCTACCCAAAAATAGTGAGAATTTATTTATAAGCATAAATTTTATTTCCCGAGAATAACAATTCTACTAGTTTTTATAAGTAGAGAGTTTTACTTTTCCACCGAAAGTTAGAAAAATATTCTTGGTTATGTGTTTGATTCAGAATTGTTCAATCTCACACTGAAAATAGTTCGTGATATGAGAATAGCAGGGAAGGTCGTTCGGTTGAAAGCCGAGAACGACAACAATCCGTCTAGTCCAAAACATAGGTATGATTTAGGGAAATTTTTTATTACTATAAATATCATAAACAACTCAATTTTTATAATTTTATTTTTTCGCTGTGCCAGAAAATCATTTTTTAACCAGATTTTTTCCCAATAATTGGTATCAAAGCATCAAGAACAACAACCAGGTCGCAACACAGCAAAACGAGCTCCAGACTTGAAGTTCAAAGGTGTATGTCACAACACACATAACCTGTGTCGCTACACAACATTAACGAGGGACAAAAATTAATCAAGAGTGTTTTCGTCTGCACAATCAATATTTATCAAAGTTTAGGCTTGTAATTGACCTAATTTGGCTGCTAACTTTACCTATAAATAGCAAAGCTTAGGCTGAGCTATGGGAGGAGTTTTTAGAATGCCGTTTTTAGGGTTTTAGTTAGTAGATTTTAGTTTCAATTAGGATTTTTAATTAGGTTTTATTTTATTTTCTACACAGCTTTATTTCTTATTTTTAACTTGGATTCAATTTGTGGCTAAGTCTTCATTATTAAGTATCTTAGTATTCTTCTTTCACTTCTTGCTTGTCAGCATCGATATCTCACTAGTTGTTAAAAGAATTTACGAAACCGAGCACATCTAGCTTATCAAATGGATCAATTTCTATCTTCCTATCGTTTTAGTTTAATTTGTGTGTTTTACATTATTAAATAAATTTTAGGGAAAATAACATCTAGATTCATGAGTGGGTAATTCTTTTAGGAAGATTAATGAGCAGATGTGGGCGTAATTAACGAAAGAATGAGAGTTTACCACAGAATTAGTTGGCTTAAATTGTGCATGCTTAAACCCTAGGATTGATGACCCTAGAAAGTAATTTAGGTAAATGAGGTTGAGAGAATAATTTACCAAGTAGATCATAATTTATCTCGATTTAAATTGCGATTTCGAGAGATAAGTGGTTTTTATCGATTAATTAAATCAATTAGTTAGAGGTAATAATTGGTTAGTTATCAGCTAATTAATTAAAACTCGAGTTTTGAAATTAATTACAACCACTGAAGCTAGTTAATCTTCTGTCTATTAATTGAGATTCTTTGTTTGTCAATTTGTTTTTTATTTTATTTTATTTTATGACCTTAATTTTTATTATTAATTATCGTAATATAATTTTCAATGATTACTATTTAAACCTCTAATTGTAGAAGATAATTTTAGATCTAATCCATCCTCCTTTGGGTATGATTCTCAGAATACTTCCTGTACCCCGTTGTACAATACTATATTACAATTTACACGTATATTTGCGGACACTGCTACTTTAAGATAATTTTAGGTCTAATCCATCCTCCTTTGGGTATGATTCTTAGAATACTTCCTATACCCCGTTGTACAATACTATATTACAATTTACACGTATATTTGTGGACACTGCTGCTTTAATTTCATATCTTTTTGTTGTAGTATTTTCAGTCCAAACGTCCGCACGTTTAGCGGCAATTAGATTGCTTACATATTTTTGAAAATGTCATCCTTAATTACTTAGTCTAGAATCCCAAGAAATGTCACCATACTCATCTCAAACTCTGATTGCATCATCTTCGCAAAACCATCTTTCCCCTTCTAAGAAGTCGAATCATATATGATGTCATTTACATAAATTCACATAATAGTGGTGTTACCTTTCTCATTCGTTATAAACAGTGCTATGTCAAGCTTGCCTCTTCGATAACTTTGATCAAGAAAAAACATTGACAGCCTCTCGTACCATAATTTGATCAAGAAAGCAGTAGGTGCCTACTTCAAGTCATGATAAGCCTTAGTGAGTTGTTTTACGTACACTTCTTTATTTATTAACAAATACACTCTTGATATTAAAATAAGTTGCAATAGCAAAAAGCAATGTTATGACCTCAAATCCAGCCACTCTCGTCATAGTGCATCCCTTCTACCTGAACTATAAGCCTTATTTTTCATCCAACTTGTTTTTAAGATTCATTAGGTCCCAATCGCATTGCAATTAACTAGTCTTAGGCCAGGTTGTCCCTTGAATAGTTTGAATCCAAACCTCATCCCTCAAAGCTTCTATTCTGATTCAAATTAAATTCTCTATATTTAAAAAAAAATTAATTATAAAAACATTTTAAAAACAATAGAACCGATCACAAAAACTTACGAAAATCACACCAACCTAATTAAATATTTTTAATTTAAAAACTATTTGAAACATTCAACATTATAATTCCAATGAGGAGAATCCAGCAAAAATCTAGAAAGTAGCTATCAAATAATAATGGGAATAAAAATATACAAAAGAAAAAAAAAAGAAGACCAAAACAAAAGTGAAAATGTCCAACAGGACAATTTCAGTGACTCGAACAAAACCAAGATACAATGTTTTTGTTTTCATTTTTTTTAATAATTCTAAGATTACAACACAACTGGATCCCTCTGGATCTTTCAATGTACACAAAATAACTTGAATCTCTATTAGCCCCCCAAAAAACACAGTTCCATCGTGTGAGGAAAAAAAAAAAAAAGGAACAGTTCAGACATCTATTTACCGACATGAGTAGTCATCCCCATGATATTGACGAACTTGGACCATGTGATTATCCTCTGCAAAAAAGAATTGTCAAAGACCAACCCATTTTACCCATCTGAAGATCCGACCGACCCGGAAAGGCAACTCGTAATCTTTGACGACTGCTGGTTCCCTTCTTGCAGCCTCAAACTCAGACCATACGTAAACCCCACGTTCTTGCCTGCTTCCAGGTACAGTGTTGTCGAGTATAACAGCCACAATGAAAGCTATTACCATGTGTAATGATAGCAATGTGTTCATAATGTAATTTACCTACAAAAAAAGGACATTAATGAAAAGTCTGCTTGAATCTTGGTAACATATGACAGCAAGCTATGATTTAGAATATATTCAAGGGGAAAAGGCAACATCTATAATTTTTTAAGTGATGACATGACACAATATCAAAGTGCCACATCCAAAATCGAGAAAAATTGCCGAGTTTTCAATGACCAAGTTGGGAAAAGTGTCAACAGATGAGCAATTAAGAGAATGAAGAATCCGGGAAACATAGCATGCAACTACAAACTCTTACGAGAGAAGAGAAGGGGGAATTCTAATGCAAGTCCTACCGGTCTTCATTATATCCTTTCCATTTTTCACCAATAAGTACAAAAAATGGATAGAAAATGCAAATATCCAATTAATGGCTAAATCAAAGTTAATAAGATGCATACCCCTTCATATTTAGTGCGGAAAGGCCCATGTGATGTCACAATATATGGTTGAAAATAACTTGGAACGGACAAGTTGGAATTTGGAGAGATGCCATACTGCTGAAAGTAAGCTGGTATCGAGAGGGAGAAAAATAAAGATAATCCAACTATTATGATATTCCGAGAGCTTCCCGCCTCACTATAACGTAGATTTGACAAACCTAAAGCTGCAAGCATTGCCCACATGAAGCACAGGAGAGCCGCAACCATGACTTCAGGAATTGAAGCAATAAAACCTCCAACTTTACCTGTGTACGGCAAGAAGGCAGTGCATACAAATTAAGGAAGAAAAAAAAAGATGAGCTTCAAATCTGAACCATTAGATCCAAATCATATGTACAAGGCATTGCAAATTTATGAGATGAAACAATTGAACTTATCAATGACATATATCCCTGGACCTTTGCATATAGAATTCCAAAATTCAACTAAAACAAGCAACTTATATGAGCCTAGGGCTTACTTTAAAACGAAGCCCAGTCTGCCACCATCAGACCAAATGGCAAGCACCATTTATCCCCATGGGATAACATTTTTCTCCGTATTGTTTGCTCAATGCCACCATTGATGTTAGAAGAGACTACCATTTTATGGAAGTGTGAGACAGGAAGTTACTTCGCAAATCAAATGCCACAAACATGCCTAGTAATAATCCTGCTATCATTATGTGCTAGGCTTTTATTCTAAAAGAAACTCTCAAAGACAAAGATCTTGAAAAACTATCATTATAAACCAGATATATAAAAATATAAAAGCAATTATAAAAGACGGCAGCACAATGACAACTGGTAGCTTAACAATTATGAATGAAAATAAAACCCACAAGATATGTGACCTCCAAATAAAGCAGAAAAGATCAATCCAAGAAGTCATTAAAAGTTAATTCGATTTCTCTTAACTATTTGATCTACGCAAACAAGGTTATATCATCAGCTTTGACAGATTAACAAGGATTTTCCAAAAGGAAGCATGATTGAAACGTACCTACAAGGGATAAGACTATCAAAACGCATGCGCCCAATTCAACAGCCCTGCGGCTTCCCATCTTAGTTACTGCAATTGTATGCACATTTTCAGTTAGCGTTGTAGATCCTGTTCCTGTACCCCAGAGACCAGCTAATATACTGGATAGACCTTCAAGACCAATTCCTCTGCTAACAATACCGGGAGTTGGAGGTCTGGATGACACCAGCAATGATGACGCATGGTATGAGCCAACCTAAGAAATTCAGAAACACGAGTACATTCAGGGTCACATTTGCAACTTGAGGAAAAGTGCATGTTTTTCCATCAACTTTGTGAAATGAATTTAAACCATGGCAACTTCAGGTAAACATGAATTCTTTTAGAGTTCAATAGTCCCTGGATGTGAATCAGTATGGTTAACACAGCCACAACAGCCACCATTTTGACCCTAGGGAACTTCAAGAACAGATATGAAGGCATGCAAGAGATAAACATGCACGCATATGCTAGGTTAGGTAATTTAATTGTCCACAAGTTTTCATAAAGTGCAAGTGCTTCCATAAATCTAGAAAATGAATTTTAATCTATTGCAATTTCAGGCCAACATGAATTCTTTTATGGTTTAATGGTCTCAAGATGTGAGGCAGTTTGGCTAATATGAGCACCAGCTCCACCTATGGCACTTCAAAAACTGCATATATATTATGAAGGCATGCAAACAGATATACATGCATGCATATACAATTTTATAATCAACAAGCTTTCCAAAGTTTTGCAAAATAACCGATAGGACTTGGTAGTAATACCATAACGTAAGAATCGGCTAAATTAAACCAAGGTGATTGAAACCCCTAAGAGGAATCTAACCCAGTGATCATAATATATTAAAATAAAACCTGTGCACTTGGATTGGCACTTCAAATGGGATGATAGAGAACTGACATCTCAGTCAACAGATAAATGATTACAACAATTTGTTATTCCCTCCTTGAACATTTTAATACCTGAACTTTCGCCCTTCACTTTACCATCTTAGCAGTAGATATAGATCACAACACCATTCAAACAGAACTCAAAAAGAATTCAGCAGTCTTAGCATATATTTCAGACTCTTATGTGCAATTCCCAGAACCATGGTTAAGAGAGTACTTTTTTTTTTAATTTCCCATCTTTCTTGGTAGGTCAGACCCAAAATCATTGTCTATATACAGTCAATAATGACAATAAAGAAATTAGCGCTTTTATTTGCATGGAAATTCCAGGATCTTCCAAAACAAAATAACTAATGATAACCCACATCAGATAATATGAATCGCCAGTAATGCAACTCAGGAAGAAAAATTAGAATCTATAACACAAGTTCAAATTGCAATAAATGTCATAGATGATAGAAAACTAACCGAATCTACTGAGGCAATTATTGAAACCACACACATAACAATAGCCATTTTCCAGTGGAAGACAGGAGTTCCCCATTGTAATGGATAAGGAAACCTAAACCATGGGGAAGATTTGAATGCATGTGATGTATCAACCCTACAGTGCTTCATCCTCGAAACATGCTTTCTGCAATGCTCTGATACTATATTTGAGGAAGGTATATTGGTATCACAGCCTTTATAGCTATAGGCTCCTGCCTCAGTGAGAAGAAAAGCAGCTGCCCATGTGATTACAAGACCCAATGGGACCTGGTAGTTAGCAGAAAAGCCAGATCATGGTCAGAAAATATCTGTCAAAACATTAAAAATGTACACCAAAAAGCTAAAATAAACATGCAGAACAATGATGTTACAAACTTACCGCATATATTAGAAATATGCGATGGCCGAGAACAGATATCTTACGAAGATACTGCAAAAATGGAAACATTTTCAGATATGATTGCCAATAAAGAAACACCCAGATCAAAGTTATTTTGGCATTCAATCAACAATGATATGATTGCCAATAAGTAGAAAGAACAAAAGCTTTGAAAAAAGTAAAACGAGTTTAAAAAAACTTACAAGAGAAAAAATAATAACCAACAATATCTGCACAGCACCAATCTCAAGACAGTTCCCCACTTGTGGGAAACCATAACTATAAAAAGAAAGTCCAACAGCTGCAACAGTAGGTGCAACGACTACAGGATTGATTAACCTGAAAAAAAAAATACAAATGAACTTGATATGTGCATACCACTGATTCAACAAATTTTAGTGCACGTAGAATTAGCATGATACAAAAAAACAGCTAAATTATGTTGTGTGGAACTTATTTTTGGTTTGACATGAGGTTTAGAGAAGGCTAATCTATTGTTTTGCCTAAACGTTAAAGTTGATATTTGAGATTAATTAAAGAAAAATTGTATAAAAAAGGGTTACATACAGATTTGGCCCCAGTACTATGTATTCTGTCAGTTTGATATCTGAAAAGTTAAAATTTGAAATTAAGTACCTAACCATTAATTCCATCAAGAACTTTGACCAAAAGTTTTTACACCAGCTGAAGTGGACATAACACCCAAAAAAATATAAGTGGCAAAACGACCTAGTTATCACCGCATCAAATCAACATGAAAAAATAAAAAAGGAAATTTCTTTTAAAATGTTTCAGAAAATAAAAAGGGAAAATGGTATGTATAATTCCAAAATTCAAAATAAAAAAAGTTAAAAATTACAAGAATGGTAAATTTTAAAGCCTTTACGGATGAATGGACAATATGAAGAGACTTTATGTTCAATCCTTTTCCTTAAAGAACCCTTTACTATCGATATATCAAATTCATGGTCAATCATATAGTTACTATATCCAGTTACTAAACTTTCCGGTATTTGCCAATTCTCACCAGTAAAAGGACTTATGATATAGCAGCTAATTTTAGACTTCAGAGACTAGCAAATAAAATATACCTCAAGAATAATGACATTAGTCCACTATAACCAAGTAACGCCTGAAAAGCTGAAGCTATGATAATTGCACCTTGCAACTCCTTCATAATATGCTTGAAGTTCTGCCAAGTTGAAATGAGTCAACATTGTAGATGTCAAACAAATTCAAATGTTCCATTGCATAAAATGGAACATAGAAAATGGAAAGGAACAATGATGATGCAAGAACAGAAATGATTTCAGCCCTTTACAGAAAGAAAAGTGTTAAATGTAACTAGATCAAATAACTAAGTCCATCAGTTTGCCAGTGTAATGTCAATCAAGTATAGAAAAAACAAGTTATATTCATTAATTTGTAATTTAGAAACTCAGAAGGATTTTCCTATCCAGGACAAATCTGCAAGATGCAAATTGATACCTCATGATTATTAGTTAGTAAACTATTTGTAATATTAATCCTAAAGAATGTTTAAATGGTCTATAAATATCTAGAATATTGGTTACTAAAACAACAATGCCTCAGGTGATATCATTGGTATTTACTTCTCTATTCCAATTATTGGAGTTATTCACAAAGTAAATACCTCAAAACCAAGCCCCAAATCAAACTCGGATTTCCAATATTAAATTTTAAGCCCTCCACATTTTCCTTGGTCAATTACTGTAAATGATAATCCTACTTCGGATGACAATATCATTCACTTGAATCCTAATAGAAAAACTGCTGAATACATGAAATGGTATTTTCTATTAATCAAATAATTTATAATCTATGCAACTGCATACAGGTGAAATAATTTATGAAATGGTAGATAAATGGAAATGAACACTTTTACTAAAGTGTCCATGACCAGAAAACAGAAGCATACATTTCCATTTAGTCCTCGAAACTCTGGAGAGTTGATTATCGCTAATGCAGGAGCCAGGAAAACAAATGATGAACCTTGTATCAGAGGCAACCGTGACCCAAAGAAGGAATGCAATAGTGTGGTCACTCCAGACACAAAGAGCACCGTCGACACCACATTTGCAGTATCCTCCTACAACCACTAATCCAATCAGATCAAGCAGCTCACAGTCTACATTCCCAGACAAATGCGCTTCAAATTGAAATAAAACATAATTTAACCACTCACATAAGTGCCACCCATTGCAGGGACTATTACGAGTGGAATAAGAATCAATGAACCCAACATAGAAAGATAGTGCTGGAATCCATAAAGACCAATAGGAACTGAAAAAGAAAAAAAAATGAAACAGTTAAAACATAATTATTATCAAATCACCAAAAATGCATTCTTGTAAAGTTGTAATAGCATCTAATCTATTTCGAAAAAACATAAAATGTTCTTACTCATTCGAAATGAACATAAATACATATAAAAGAATTTCTTAGTTTCGTACCAAATCAACAGTCTTATCACAAATTTACAAGCAATGATACATCAAAATTATCAATAATTTTATCAGTAAAATGAAACAAAGAGCACATTGGCCACACCCAAAACGGCTAATAAACCTACAAAAAGAAAGCTAGCAATAAATCATACAAATAAGTATTGCCACTAATCAACAAAAGCACAGAATTTTTACTCCAAATAGAAAATAAATCAATAAATAAACAAGTAATATTCCAAAAATTAAATAAATAAGTATAGCCTATTTCAGTTGTCAATTCAGACAAATATGACAGTATATACAAGCAAAACCTCAAAGACTAAATAAAAAAAAATTAAAAAGGTAAGGATCTTTTACTTTCAGGTAACGTGGAGGGGGAAAAAACAACAACAACAACAAACAAGCCACACTTGTAAAAAGAATCACAAACACACATTTCAACAAACAAGTCGTTCATTCTCCCCCGGCTTTAAAAAGAAAACAAAAGTGAAAAAGTAAGAGAGAAAATTACCAAGACCAGGAGTATCTCTAAGCTCATACTTCATATGTGAGTGCCTTCCAACGAAGCCTTCTTCATCCACATTCTGTGGCAATACATCCACCACATCCTCATTCCTAGAAGGCCTCCTAGTCGGCTGCTGCGGCTGTGGCGCCGCCCCATTATTAACTGTATGTCCGTTAGCAGCGGCAGCTGAGCTCCCTTTATTCGTCCCATCCGCCTCCCTCCTCTTCTTCACCGACTGATCCTTCTCTGCTGGACCCTTCTCACTCACCGGCTGCTCCCCATTCACAACCGGTGGTACTGGCCGAGCCCGACCCGCTTCAAGATCAGGTTGCTTCTCATTCTCTCTAGACCTCGGAGGTAAAGCTATTTGACCGGAGTCACTCGCATTTGTTTCCCCGGAGAATTTAGGCTTAAACCCAGTTCTCTTTGCCCAAGATGAAGGCGGAACGGGAGCAGGAGGCCGTGTTACAGGTTTGGGTCGGGTTTTGGGGTCAGAACTCGACATTAGAAAAGAAAGAAGAGCAAAATCTCTTAGTGGGTCATAGCTTTTAAGCTTGTAGATGAATAATACAGATCTGGGGTTCCAAAAAGGAGCTCAAAAGGCAGTGATTTTTTTAGGGTTTTTGAAGAGGTTTTCAAAGACTAGAAGAAGAGAAGTTTCTGTTGGGTTTGTAGTAAGAGAAAGGAAGAAAATGAGCTAACTTTAGACATTTTAGTACAGATAAAAGAGAAAGATAATAAAAAGGGGAAGTGGGAGAGTGAGGGAGTGAGAGAAGGGGGGAACTGTTTGGTGAAGTGGAGTAAAGAAAATTGAAAAGAGTAAAATGACAAAAGACAACAGAGACTGTGGTGGATGGAGCCAAGCCAAAACCGCGTTCTTTTTCCTACAATTTCTTTTAACGGTGTTTGATTTTTTAAATTATCCATTTATTATTATTATTATTATTATTATTATTAAAATTAAAATGTTTTGCATTTTTATATTAATATTAAACATTTATATGTCTCGCGTATAAATTTGCCGAATCTAACTTTCCCCGATATAATAGGGATATTTTAATAATTTCTGTAAGATATTTTAGAGTTTGTTTGAAACCATGTTTGTTAACGGCCAACTAAACTCTTTTATAGCCAATTATATATTTTTTTTTAATAAAATAAAATGCATATCAAAATACACCATATATGAAAAGAATTTAATTGGACAAATCTTTCTTTTTTTCGAAAATTTAAAGAAATAGACTATTTTTTAAGGGTGTGTGAAAATAGGTCTAACTGGATATGTTTCCTGCACCGTTAGTAAAAAAGCGCACCTAACTTTTAACTCGTATTTTTTTTACTCTTTTAATATCATTATTTTTTGTCAGATAGTTAAATATTAATGATTTTGTCCTTAGTCTCAGATTCAATTCCTTTTTTAATCATATTTGCATTTTTTTTATTTTTAAATATTTTTTTTATTTTTAATTAATGTTTTTAACATATTAGCTCTATTGGTTAAATGGTTAAATAATATTAATTTTATCCTTTACTCCTAGCTTCAATTCATCTTTTGAGCACATTTTTAATTTTTATTTCATGTTGTTTCAAGTTTTTTTATTTTTTATTTATCTTTTTAATTAATAACAGAGTTATTTATAAAATTAAATAATTATTACAAATATCATTATTTTTAGTAAATATTATTTTTATATGTGTAATATTTATTTTTCAATCCATGTCATGAATTTAGCAAATTTTAGCATTATATATTTTTATATGTGTATTTATAATATTTCACATATAAATATAATAATTATATTTGAAATAATTATTTCATTTTATAATAAGCTTTTTTACCCAGCTAGCACAAAAAATTAAATATTTATAAGAATGGCCCAACTTTAAAAACAATGACGGGAATGACTTAAAATAAACAGTGTCAGACGATGTCAATACCCCCATGGCGGACACCCAAGTCAATCATCCCCAATCATTATCTTTTGATTGCATGGGGTTTAAAAAAATATTTTTTTGGTGCCGGCATTGCAATGGTTGACACTTATATGTATTTTTCACTCGTATTTTGTAAAATACAGGTATTCTTCAATTCAAACAAAAATAAATTTTATTAGGAGTCGGCGTACACACACGTGATTGGCACTGTGGTGGCTGGCACTCATGTCAGGTAAAAGTAAATTTTGATCTCATGTTTCTAGTGGCCGGCACTTAGGAAAAAAATATTTTTTTTGTATTTTTTTGTGCATGCACCCATTGTCGGTAATTTTTTTTATTTTTGATCCCGTGTTTCTAGTGGTTGGCACCCCAGTAAAAAACTTTTTTTTTTATCTCGGCTTTTTCTTTGTTGGCACCAATAGGCTATATATACTAGTTGTGGATGCACTTCGGGTTTTGATAAAACGAGGAGTGAAAAAAAATTATTGAGATTGTCCTATTGAAGTGAAAAAAAATGAAGAGAAAAAAATGGGGAGAAAGATTGAAAAATGTTTTATCTGTTTGGGGAGTGTCCCATCAACTGGAGATTTCTATTATGTATTGGTGGTTACACATTAACGGGGTTAAATTATATATTGTCACGAGAACTGCAAAGGTTATGTTGTTAAAGGGCTAAGGTGCTAGTTACTGTTTACATGAGTAGGTGGCAGTCTTCGCGGGTCAAACCTTATATCACGAGAACCCCAAACTTGTGGCATGAGATTCCCGATGGAGCCATTTAAAGCTCGGCTCAGCATTGTTTGGTTTGAAGCTTGGATAAGAGAAGTTGTAGCGATTTCTGTGCAATTAATAATAAAATTAAGCAACACTAGTGTATTTGATTGAGGGCGGCCGAACCTAATCTTACAAAATGCATTGATAGACCTGATTCAAGCAAAAGATGAATTTGCTAGAGAAAATACTTTTCAAAATACATTACCAAATTGTGTAGTTTGATTAATCCAAATTTAGTGAGTATTATTGCACCCGGAGAATTTTCATAAATTATGAAATTAATTAAGTAAATTTGTAAAAAAAACTAACAATAATAAAGGTAAATAATTTTTTGAGTAATTTTTAATGTAAATATTAGTATGATAAAAAAGAAAGGAATTGTTTTTAAGTTACAAAAAAATTTATTGTTCATAAGTTCATAAATTTTATCCACAGCCAAATTGATATAAAATCGAGAATAATAAAAAAAAGTTGTGATATATTTTTTTTAAAATATAAAAAAGGGTTAAAAAACTAATATTATATCAAATTTTGTTATTTTTTATAAATACGAACTATAATACTAAACAAATATTCAAGTAACGAAAAAATCGTATTAAATAATACTAAGCAAATCTATTAATTGAATATAAAAGTTTTGTTAGTGTTATGTTTTGAAAAAAAAAAGGCCTGGATGAACAGTAGCCGCGTGACCGTCGAGTCACATCGACGTCAGGTGGTAGGCCGGTGTCAGCCAGCAATTCTCCAGCATCGGCTTGCCACCTGACACCCATGTGACTCGACGATCACATGACTATTGTTCATCTAGGCTTTTTTTTCCCTTTCTTCTTCTTCTATTCTTCTTCTTCCTTCCCCACTATATATATGCCTAATTGGTCCCCACCACAACATTTCACCAGCTAATTGACTAGCACTCACCGAAATTTTTTTTCGTGTATTAAGATTGAAGTTTCAAGGTAATTTAGCATGTTGTTAATTTGAATGATTTATTAAATATTTGTTGTTATTTTGAACAGTGATTGATAATTTAATTGATATTTATGCAGAAATCGCGATAGGTTCTCTTATCCGAGCTATTGACCACATAGCGCTTATGATTTATGACTCGAAAAATGTGGTCCGAGTAAGTTTTAAATAAAACCATATAATTTATTCTTTGAAAATGTTTTTGAAGTCAATCTCTTTAAAAATAATACTTATTCATTAGTTGTAAAAATTACATTTGTCAAAATTAACGAATATAGGTTTTAGTACGTGTATAGGATGAGTATCGGGTATTGAGGCCTTGACTCAATACTTCAGGATATTTTCTTGACCATCGGATTATACCATACTTAAATGCCACCAAGTTTGGCACAGTGTCATTCATTCAAATGTTCGACTTAAGGTCAGATTTAATATCTGCCTTGGTGGAACGATGGCGCCTAAAGACCCACACATTCCATCTTCCGTGTAGGGAGTGCACGTTAACATTAGAGGACATATCAATTCAACTAGGGCTCTCGGTTGATGGACTTGCTGTCACGGGGTACAGTAAAATGGTTGATCTTTGGGGCCTTTGTATTTCCACTGAGTTTGAGGTTATTTTCGTTGCTTAAGCTAATATTTTGTTATTGATATGTAGGGTACTAATGTCGAACTCCAATCAAAATAAAGTTCACATTATGTACTTTTCATTACTAAAAGATCTTAACAATGGCTAGGGCCTACAGTTGGCGCTCAACAGTTTTGGCGATGTTGTACCCCGAGCTCTGTCCAGCGACAAAGCATGAGACACAAGAATAAGCGATTGCCTTCTTGTGCTGTAGTCTTGGGATCCATACAAGATGCCATTTTTGGCATCAGTGACTCACCAGCTACCCATATGGCCACTTGTTAATAAGTAAAAATAATGTGAAAAGTTTGTTACAAAATAATTTTATTTTATGTGTTTAAACTTGCTAAAAAATTACGATTTATTTTTCAAATGGGCAACGACTCCAGGAATCAAGAGGTTGGAGACAATGGTCGTATAGCGCCAAATGATTGAGGTGTAATCTGGGTGCAATGTAAAATACAATTCTGAGTTTTATTTCTTTCAATTACAATATTTAAGTACTATGATTTTTTTTAATTGCAACATTTCAAATAGATTTATTTAACTATATAATTTGTCAATATTGTGTAGTTTGTGTAGATATCGTATTCGGGGGAAAAAGTTACAGTAGTCATTCCAGCATGGGTACACCAACAACAACTAGTGTGGAAAACCAACGCATCATTGGTTAACTTTTCAACGGTGGAGTGGCACAATGCTAATCGGCTGCTGAGACAATTTAGGTGCATTCAACATATTTCAAACGATCCACAAAGGTTTAACAATGTCCATGACATTAACAAGAGGGGTAAAGACGGTAAAAATTGGGCAGTCAAAAATCGTCAATATATCGCTTTGTGGAACACCCGACTTGAGAGGCAACCTTGATTGCAATGCTGCCAGACGGGCTTCATACCTTTGCTTGAATACCAAAGGTGGTACGTGAACAGGAAGCCATTTATATATTATGGTCAATTTATGGTGGTCCTGCAACACATGCACCTACAAAAGTCTCAGCAACAAGGCTTGACTCAAGCATGCCATTGCCAAGGTCCATCGTTTGATGTAACCCAACCTATTTCGGTGCCTAATCTCGAACCCTAACATTCGGCCTCTAGAGTGTACTCGTATCACCCAGAGATAGGCGGTTGCAATTTTAGTCATCAAGAGCAACAACCACCTTCATTCAAGGACATCTTTGGCTCGATACATCTGATTTTACAATACCTCAGCATCCCCGATGATCGGACATACTATTTTAACAGTTTCTTGAGTACACCTCAAGGAACATCGAAAGTCAGTTCGGGTGCGTATGATTCGCCACACAAATGTGCACCCCCTTGTCGACGAAGGTCACCAGATTGTTACACACCGCTGCCTGGGACAACGTCCGGGTCCGCACAATTTTGATTTATGTGTAACTTTTTTGTTACTTTTTTTTAACTTGTAAATTTAAGTTGAATGAAAAATAATAATTTTTAGATGATGAAAAAATATTTCGTAACAGGGTAAGGAAATATTATACAAATAGAAAAAATATTATACAATATTAGACTAATACTGAAGCAATTTTTTTATATGATAAAAAAATATTTCGTGAGATGTTAACCTATAATTTACCAATAAAACAAATATTTTAAAAATTTTATTGAAGATGTAACAAATATTATACGAACCGGTAAGAATTATGGAATTCATAAAGTAAGCAAATGTTATATGAAAAAAATATGTTAAGAAAAATAAAAATTAATAAACAATTCAGAGATAAAAAAAATTAATCATAATGAATATTTACGTCATCTTCTCTTCCCCCGACCGAGAAGATTGACCGGCATGGGAGGTATGATGTGGGCAAGTGGTCCGATTGTGGCCAACTGTTCGGCACATTCCGCAATGCTTAGATTCGCCCATCTCCTTGACATTCATGTCACTACGAATCCTCGTCATGTGCGGTCGACCTTTAGGAAGCTTACAGAGTTGCTAATCTATTAGTATCTCGAATGCAGGAGGTGGTACTTCTCAATTCGAAACATCGGGTAATACGAGAAACTCATTCCTCTAGATACACAATGTGCGTTGTAGCATGTAGAGTTCATCTATGAATTGTTCAACATTCAAATTAGTGGTCGCACATGCTGTGTGGACATACGTACACGGATATTGAAGGGTTTGGAACTTTCCACACTTACAGCGCCTATTTCGGAGATTGATTGGATAGGACCTGGGCAGATTTTTTGCGTGATGGCTAATGTACTATTGCACCCAAAAAGATTTTATGTCCAAGGAATGCAATTCTACATTCATCAACTGTGTCCTCCAAACATTGATTTCCATGGTCTTCCTGACCTCCTCAACGTACACATGTCCGACCTTCATTTGCTTCGCTTGTCTCAGTCCCATTTTTGGCTTCAATGTCGTAAGCTTGTAGAATGTTACTGAGAAAACAGTTGAAATTAACATATGATGTGTATGCTTCAAGATGGAGTTAGCCGCCTTTATGAGTTTAGTCGTCATATAACCATACCGATACCCATCATCGTACCATTGAGCCCATTGCCACAGCTCTATGCTACCCAACCATTACTGGAAAGTATTTGGTAACCCCACCATTTGAGCCTCAAGCCTCGCCAGTCTTAGCCTGAATCAACATGGTTCCAGATCATACCTTGCATATGCATTTCGATATGATAGTGTTTCAAAATAATTAAAAATTTAGAAACGAGTTAAAAAAATATTTAAATTACAAATTTTGAAACAATATTAAAAATAAATTATGAACAAATACCAATAATTTAAAAATAGGATAAAAATAAAATATGAACAGATAAATTTAGAAACAATATTAAAAATAAAATATGGTCAGATAAATTTAAAAACAATATTAAAAATAAAATATGAACATATACCAATAATTTAAAAATAGGATTAAAAAAATTATGAATAGATACCAATAATTTAAAAACAGGATTAAAAATAAAACATGAACATATAAATTTAGTCTTGGGATTTTTTACCCATGTTCATGACTTATTTGCGTCAATCTTTATTTTTGAAATCCTTGTGGAAGTTTGCAACGATGTATTATATCTAGTAAACATACTTCCACAGAAACCCAAAATGCCTAATCGCAGTTAGTAGTCCCTTCGATCTGTAGGAAATAATGCAAATGTTATATTGCCTGATAACATGCCTCCACAATTTTCTCAGGAAAAATTCTCACAATTTGAAGTTGTTTGACTTCACGTTGGCGAAAGCGACCAACAATATGTTTCGGTTGTCATCTTATGCAACTGCAACCAGGAGTATTTGTGTATATTTACCATAAAGTTAGGTACCATCACCTACACCAACGAATTGTAATGGGAGAAGACTCTAACACAGAGATCAAATGTCTAAAACAATTGGTGGAAAACTTGTCTCCCCAATTATATTTCGTCGTCCGAGCTTTTGTGCGATAGTGTTTACAAATCAATCATGGTACCTGGCACATACTCCTACTTCACAACTATCCACCCTTAAAGTTCGTTGTGTAACGCATCCTAATCACTATACAACAACTCTATCACCATCTGTTTTGCTCACCATGCTTTTCTATAGGACACCTTATAGATGAATCGAGCTTGCATGCCTGGAATAAAGACTGATACATGAATGGTGAGCGTGTTTTTTTACCAACGGCATGATGCAGTTGCAGATTATTTTCGCATCTAAGTTTTGGTAGTCTTGCGTCATACATGCAGTCATGCAGGTATTACGCCCTTCTAATTGTCCATATTTTAGTCCTTTGCATAAATGCAGCCAAAACCGCCAATTACAACCATTGTCAACCTTCCAACATTTACCAACATATAAAGCCTGTGTAAACTTTGATACTTTGTAGTCCACTGACAACTTCATGTTGTATCGCTTTATTGCATATATACAGTCTTTCTTATTGTCGAACTGTTGGCCTACGAATAACTCTCCAACCTCTAAATCTACCCTCATCAAGTGAGTAAGTACTATATTTAGGTATTTGAGGAACTCGTATGCAAGCATCGCATCGGGATTTACACTCAACATATGGGCCCTTGGATCATTTCGTATAACTATACCAAATCTCGTGTTCTCGACCGAATGGGGGTGCACATCTTGACCCTCCACCACGCCTTCATCATTTATATCTTCTAGGACCTCATCTAACTTAGGGTAACTAAATTCTTCAAGATCATGGAGGACTGATCTTCATTATCGGACCATTTATCACCATTTGTTATAGTGCCCAACATCTCTGGATGTATTTCTAGACGAGAACCCAAGATTGGGTTGTTATACGAACATCCACCGTAGTTTGGATTTTCGGGTGTTTGTGATGTCCCTCCATAGTCTGACTGATATTCCCAATAGATATTAATATCAAAATCAAATCCGTAATGCTGACTTACTAGAGGAACAATTTGAATGGGTTCGGGATCGGTTAACTATGCAAATAAAGCAATCGATTGACGATTCTCGATCTCAGGAGTGCAATAAATTGTAATCATTGTGGCCATATCATTATCATCTACAAGCTCCATATCCAAGAACTTCAACGGATCTGTTGAAATTAGAAATTTGTAAAATAATCTTGACATCTGCTTTCCGCAACGGGTAGCTATGTTTGCACTAATCTTTTGTTTCATTTTCGCCAGCATTACAGACTTATTGAATCTCATTCCTATTTTTTGGTGACTTTGAAATACACAACCTTCTTTAGTTGTATTTACTATCTCTCCATCGAAATGAACATACACTAACAGTATTTGGTTATTCATCTTCAACAAAATTTGTTTCCTCTTCAACAAAACACCAATATGGCTCTGTTTTTTTTCTTTAAACTGTTAAAGCAAAAAAAAAAAAAAACTCAACCAAAACATAGAAAAGTACAATATATAGCATGTTTGGGTGCTGGCAATGAGATAGTCAACAAAAATAAAATCATCTTTTTCGAACACGGGTGCTGGCAAATAGAAGGCCGACACAAAAAAAAATTTTTTTTACTGTGGTACCGGCCACTAGAAACACGAGATCAAAAAAATACTGACATAATGTCAGCCACCACAATGCTGACACCAAAAAATATAAAAAAATAATTTTTTACTAGGTGTCGGCCACTAGAAACACTGGATCAAATTTTTATTTTACCTAACATGAGTGTCGACCACCATAGTACCAACACAAAAAAAATCGAAAAAATTAAATTTATTTTTGGCGATGTCGGCCACATGTACGCCGACACCTAATAAAAAATTATTATTTTTTGAACTAGATAACACCTGTATTTTACAAAATATGGGTGCAAAAATACATATGGGTGCCGACTATTGTAGTGCCAACACCAAAAAAAATATTTTTTTAAACCTCATGCAAAGAAATTATTATATAACCATCTAACCAAGAGAGCTAATATGTTAAAAAAATATTAATTAAAAAAAAGCTTAAAACAACCTGAAATAAAAAATAAAAATGTGAACTCGAGGGCAAAGCCACTAATATTTAACTATTTAACCAAAAATTGATTACATTAAAAAAAGTCAAAAAATGCAGCTTAAAGGGAAATTATGCCCAGCTGGAAGCGCTCTTATGATCTCTCTCCAAAAAAGCCTTATTTCCTTAAATTTTTTTTAAAAAAGCGACTTATTTAGTCAGTTAACCTTTTTTTTTTTTTTTGGCATATGGCGTATTTAGCATATCAAAATTATTCTATTTTGGATATTTTCATATAGTGTCATGCAAATGTTGGGTTTAAAGGTTAGATTAATTTATTAACAGAAGTTAGATTAAATAAATTATTCGAAATAAACATGTTTAAAGGTTATCATATTGAATCAATTTTAAATTTTAAATTTTTATTAAAAAATATTATACAAAAAAATAAAAAAAATTTAATTTATTATTTTATCGAAATTTAAATATTTTTTTAACTACATTTGAATAATTAATAATTCAAGTTAATCACCTTAATTTTTTTTTAAAAAAATAGTTGATAGATTTACGGGTTAATCATACCAAATATAAATTTCAAAACGTATTAATTGAATCATTAAAGTATCAATATCGATTAGATCTTTCCATCAACCTAAAATCAACTCAAATTTCACATGGAGTTTCTCTAAAAACACATAAATCAAACTTTAAACAAATATATAATATGGCATGGTCAGTTTAGGTTTGATATGTTAGAGAAAAAAATAAAGTGGCAATATTAAAATTTAGGAGGATTATTTCTATATTTCTAAACTTTAGATACAAATTGTTCATATAATATGTAAAAATGTATTGTTGGGAATAAACCCAGTTAAGCAACGAACAAATAAAAAAAAGAAAAAATTGAAAAGATCGAACACAAATATTTTACGTGGAAAAACCCCTTCTGAAGAGGATAAAAAACATGGGTAAAGATAATTCCACTAAAACGACAAAAACAAAGAGTATAAAAGATGGAGATAAAACTAAACCCCGAAACTTGAAATAAGAACCCTCAAAACATAAACACAAAATTCTCTGAAAGTTTGTAAAAGCTAATACTTAAATGTGTAATGAGTTATTTTTCTAGGGTGGAAAAATGACCTCTTTATAGGCTAAATTTGTAGGTCAAATAATATTAAAATAACCAACACTAATCAGAGTTTAAGTGGGAAACTAAAAACGGAGTTTAATTGGGAGAAGAAAAACTGAAAAATACGAGGCATAACTAAACAAATCTCCACCTTGACTCGTATTTTCACAGCACCTTCTCTGCGAAAGCCCACCATGGGCTTATCTCGAACTATGCAGGATATTAATTGAGTTGAAGTTGTGTTTAGAAGCTAGAAGACTTTTAGTCTTCGACTTGTGCACTGTCAAATCAAAACTGACCCAAGTCTAATTTCCACGAACGCAATGTCCTATCTTTTCAAAACCTACATCCAAAAGAGAAACTTTTTTTATACGAAACGGTCGTACACTTTTCCCCTTCTATGACCAAATTGTCTCCGTATCAAACTAGTCGACTTCGACTCCTTAATAGACGAGGGACTTCTTGTTTCACCGATCACCGTTGATTCTTCCAGAACATAAAGATTATCAATCTTTTTATCTTTCATCAAAACGAAAGCCCCACGAGATACATTAATTTTGTTTGACTTAATGTTAATTCTACAACCTTCGAGTTCAAAATTCCTAAGGAGATGAGATTTTTCTTTAAGTCAGAAACATGCCTTACAGATGTCAGCGTCCTAATTGTCTTGTCGTGCATCCTAATCTAAACAGTACCAATATCGGTTACCTTACTGGGTGAACCATTCCTTATGCACACAACTCCACCTTCAATTGAACTATATATAAAGAACCAGACCCTATTGGGACACATGTGGAAAGAACACCTCAAATCCAGGATCCACTCAAACGTAAGCTTGGAGTTTTCACTTGTTGACACCAACAAGAAATCATCACCCTTGTCATTAGCCAAATTAGCACTAACTAAATCTTTCTTATTGCTCTCAGCAGTCCTTTTATTTCACAGTTTGTAACTATCTGCCTTGATGTGACCTAACTTCTTACAATAACATCTCTTGTCTTGCTTCTTTGATGCTACCAAAACCAATACTTGTCTATCCGACTTGCTTTTTGAACTAAACTCATTGTCGAGTTTTTCTTTACTCAACATATGACTCTTCACATCCTCGAATGAGATATTAACTCTGCCATAAATCAGGGTTTCCCTGAAAGATTTGTATGAAAGGGGTAAAGAGTACAATAATAGCATAGTCTGATCTTCATCGTTAATATGAACCTCAAAATTCTTTTAACCATTCAAAAGAGTAATAAATTGACTGATGTGATCTCTAAGGTGCTCACATCGTTCATGCGGAACATATACAATCGATGTTTTAGCACTAGTTGGTTAGCCAGAGATTTTGTCGCATAAAGAGTTTTTAACCATTTCCATAAGGTGAATGTTGTGGATAAAGCCTTTTTTTTTATCTAACCTATCCAATTTTGATTTATCCATGTCTGAAGGCTTCTTCTCTATAAAAACCATCTCAAGATCGCCCTAAATCAAAATTGCTGTCATCTGAACTTGCTATAGGTTGGAATTTGCGATGCTATCGAACTTATCAATATCAAACCTTGCTGCTGCCATATCTGGATGGGTTAATTGTGAAAATCGAACTAACTTTGATACCAATTTGTTGGGTGATAAATTCGGTTAAGCAACGAACAAGTAAAGTAACGAAGAAATTGAAAAGATCGAATAGAAATATTTTACATGGAAAAATCTCTCTGAAAAGTATAAAAAACCATGAACAAATATAATTTTACTGAAACGGCAAAAATAAATAGTATAAAAGATGAAGATAAAACTAAACCCCAAACTCGAAATAAGAACCCTTAAAATATAAATACAAAATTCTCTGAAAGCTTGTAAAAGCTAATATCTAAATGTGTAATGAATTATTTTTCTAGGGTGGAAAAATGACCTATTTATAGGCTAATTTTGTAGATCAAATAATATTAAAATAATCAACACTAATCAGAATTTAAGTGGAAAACTAAAAATAGAGTTTAACTTGGAGAAGAAAAGTCGAAAAATACGAGACATGTGTTTGAATTTTGATCTTTATGTTTTAAATTCTTCATGATAGATCTGAACTAATATTTAATGCCCAAATAAAAGATTAAATTAACAAAAAAATTTGATTGATATAATACTAATATTTTAAAGATTTAATTAAAATATTTTAAAATTTAAAGTTTTAACCCATATGATGCATTACCAAGTAAGTTTAGTTGGTTTTAGATTATTATTTAATAAATACAAATTTATTTTAATATATTAAATGAAGAAATATATTTTATTGCTAGACTCATCGAATCTTATAAAAAAAAATTTACTATCTAAACTTAATTCTATGTACCATGCAACTCAAATTCAAAACAGTAGGATAAAATATTGAATTTTAGAGGCAAGGATGATGCAAATGTCTTTGATTTGGGTATTAAACAATTGGGCAAGCTACCCGATGCTGATTTCATTTTTAGGAAGTTTTTTTTTATTTTTTTTATTTTTTTTTGCTAAAAATCAAATTTTTTAATTTTGTCATTTAAATTTTAGGGTATTTTTATTTTAGTTATCTAACCGTTAAATCTTTAATAATGATTAAATACACGTCGCATCATGTTTATATTTTCATTTGAGTTATTTAACTTCTTAGATGTTTTTATTTTGGTCATCTTAAAAAAATATCCTTTTTTTTTAAAGTATTGATTGGAATAAAAAAAAGAGAGGAACAAAGTGAAAAATTGGTAAAATTAAAATAATATATTAAAAATTATCAAATTGTACTTCTTTATCTCATTGTCAAAAATTATAATTTTTTTAATATTGAAATTTTAAATTTCAAAACATCAAAATCAATTAAATAATTTATTGAAAATTTATTATCTCCTAATAATATCAACTGATTTATTATTTTAATATTTGAAATTAATTGATTTAATCTCCTTTTACATTTTAAAATTCTATTTTATGTTTCTAAATTATTTTAAATGAAAACAACTTATATTTAATAATTGTCAATGAAATTTAAAATTCTTTTGATTATATAATCTCCAATCTTCCGTGTAAAGCTAAAAACAAAAAAAAGTTTTTGCAATTAATTAAATTAATCGCTTGTTCTCCGTTTGGGTTTCATATACAATTATTAAAAGAGTTATTTGAGTTTATTTTAATTTAGAATTATAAAATAAAAATTTACAATTTATAAAGAGATTAAATTAATTAATTAAATTAATTTTAATATTATAGTAATAAATTGGTTGACATTATTAAGTGATAAAAGATTTTCAATAATTTATTTATTTGATTTTGATGTTTTGAAATTTAAAATTTCAATATTGAAAAGAAATTAAAACTTTTAGCAAGGGGGTAAACAAGTACTATTTGACAACTTTTTAAAGCATTATTTTAGTTTCTACCACTTTTTCACTTTAATATTTTTTTATCCCGATTAATACTTAAAAAAATATTTTTTTTGACTGACCAAAATGAAAGTGATCTAGAAGTTGGGTGACTAAAATTAATGTATAAATATGATGTGGTATTTACAGTCAATCGCTATTAGAGATTTAACAACTGAGTGACTAAAATAAAAACATTTTAAAAATTAAATGAAATTCAACTCTTTAAAAATTGGATGAAGAATCAATTAAATGTGAAAGATTGATTTTAGATTATGAGTGAAAATAAAATTAATGAAATCATTTTGTTACACCTCTCAATTGAAAAACATTTGCTAAAATACTCATTACACTTTTAAAAAATGGTTATAAAAGGAGGGACAATCCCTAGTACAATAATGAAGAGATTGATGTAGGATACGCAACACCTGCTGCATCAGCTAGTAACACCCGAGGAAGGGTCATGGACATAAACCACATATTCATTAATCAATTAAGAAATAAGAGCATTTCTTTCTAGCAAACTGGAAGAATCAGGCGGAACAGTTGCAGCCCATTCTTGCACAAAATCATAAATGCATGGACTTAAGCTTAGATTTCAACTACATTGAGCCACTACATCATTATTGAACATTTTTAACCCTTTTTTTTATTTTATTTCTCATACAAAACTGATTGTGATGGTTAATGTTGTTGATATTTTATGCCTAGAATCCATTTTTAGCTAAATTGTTATGTGGGTAATTGTTTGAATGTGCATGTGAAGTGATTTTAGAATGATTGGTTGATTATGATTGTCATGCGTTTGTCTAATTAGCATTTGGAGCATTGATATCGAGATAGTCGAAGAGAGAAAGCTTTGAGTTTAAAGTGATTGTCGCATTTGAAACATTTTGAAAGAGTCTTAAGAATGTAAAGGTAACATTATCACACTCCATATTAATCAATTGAACAACTCCGATATTCACTACTTGATCATCTAGTCATTAGTAAATTGAGATAGTTTTAATTAATTGGTTAATTAATCATTACTTAAAAAAATTATAAACCCAAAATTCAATTTTACTAATGAAACTAAATTTTGGGAAACAAACATCAAAAAATGCAAAAAAAAAAAAATAAAATTGATTAAAGGAATGGGTGGGGGGAAAGTTGGATATAGTCATTTATGGTGAATCATAAAAATCACTAAATACAACAGTTGCAAAATTGTAATATTTAAGTAGACAAAGTTAATTAGCATACCTTTTTTCCCCTATCTCATCTAAATAAAATTTCCCTTTAAACTGAATTTTAGATTGATAGAAACCTTTCATTACAATACACATGTACCTTGTCTTCTTCACCAGATGCATCTATGTAATTTTAAGACTAATCTTTTTTTTTTTTTTGTTTGATAAAGAAAGAAATTGTGCACTTTAAGATTCAAAATTAAACTCATTATATAATACTTTTCAACAATTGATTTATTTAATTTTCTTTTTAATGTTAAAGGAAATGCCCTCAAATCTGCTCATTTCCAAGCATTTAAAGAAAGACCATCATAAAAACCACAGTGGATATGGTGCCAATTCATGTGATCTCACCTGTTATATTTATGCATCCTCACTAACCATTTTCATCAACTTAATTCATAATATATATATACACACATACTTTATTTTTTTATTATAAATTTTTGTTAGATTTAATTAGCAGATTTATATTATAATTTTTTACACATATAAACACCGTTTACAGATTAATCTCACAATCTTAAAGATATAATAAACATTTTTAACTAATAAACTAAATATCGAGTTAGTATTGATTTTAGTGTAAGTGTTGAGTGGGTGGAGCCAGCCATATCTGTCATCATACTAGGATAACAATGGCAATGGAGAAATGGGGAAATTTTGTTGAACAAAAAAAGTAAGAAAATGGACAAGTATGAATAGTAATATGTGAAAGCTGGCTTTGATGGCAAAAGAAAAAGGGGGGGGGGAGGGTCCCAACATCTATATGTACAATATATAGACAAACGTGATGATGGGTCAGCCAACCCACAAAGGCTAATTGATTGAAAGGCCAAAATAAAAAAAGATTGCTAGCTGGATCTTTTGGTGGTGGGAAGGAACTGCCACCAATTTAGACCCCTTCCAGTTGGGGAAAGCAACGCCTAACAATAAATTCTAACCTTTGAGCTTTGAATATCATTCTTTTTTATTTTCAAAACATATGTAATTATTTATATTAAAAAAGTATTTGATAAATTTATATGCGAGTCTCAACAATTTCTAAATCGAGACATCTATTTTAAGCATAGAGGGAGAAAGAGGGTAAGCAAAATTTGGTGGTAAAGCTGTTAGAAAAGTGGGGGTTGGAAAATGATGTGTATGATTTGGTCATTGACCCTACTATATCAAATGAGCAAAGTTCATGATAGTTGTTGTCCAACACTTGGATTATTTCAGAGTTGGATATTTCTTTTTTCACATTTTTAAATTGAAATCTTAATTTTGAAACATTAAATTCTTTGACTCTGTCCAATATGCTTTGTTGGATTTTGATGTGCTTTCTAACCAATGGCTAGCTACTATAAATTGTTTTATTTGGACGCGGTTTGTTTTATTTTTGTTTTAATATTAATATATATGATATTGATGTGTTTGAATGTATCATTACAAATTTATTAATATTTTTTAAAATGTTTTTCATATATATATATATACACTATGTTGAGGCAAGATGTGAGAATTTGAGTTGAGCAGCACTTGGCAGTATCTACTACTGGCTACTACTAAGGCATTTTATTACTTGTCTTATTCAGTTTGACAATTTAATGAATAAAATCTTTAAATTTGTTAATATACTTTTATATTGAAGATATTATGGTCCATCTATAGAAATCAATAATTGGCTTTTGAAATTTGAATTGGATACAAGTGAATCAATTCAACCCTTGGAATGTGGAAATTTGATTGAGATTACATTGCTGAGTTTAGAGAATCATATCTTTGATTGATTGTGCTCTAATTGTTAATGATGCAATAGCTATTTTCAATGAGTTATTTTGTATTCACTTATATTCTATGTTAGCAAGCTAAAAATTGACATATGCTTTGAGGCTTGTCTAGGTTTTGTATAAGAACTTATTGAGTGCATTCTAGTTTGTTTATTGAAAAACTGTTTTTGTGAGAGAGTACAAATAGTTATTGCAAATATTGTTGAGTGTTTACTGCTCAAGTTCTCAGGAAGAGGATTGGAGGTAAGTGTTTAGTCTTTAGGTATAAAGGTGAAATCTCTCTACTTGGGAAGTGATAGATTGTGAATCACTTGTTATATTATGGATTAAAAATAGTGGAATTACTTATTGAATTAGACTTTACAAATGTAGAGAAACTGAACTGCATGAACAAATTTTAGTATTTTTTTTGTGTTTTTGTTTTCACAGTTTTTGCAATGCTAATTAGTAGTGACATTTGCAATCTAGCACTCCCAATACAATTTTACATTACAAATCTAGAATTTCCATTATAATATTGGGACTAAATTTCAAAATTGTAAAAAGCACATGGCATATTTTAACCTAAATATATTTATATAAATATTGATTTTAGAATTATTAATTATATGGTTGTATTTTATTTTTTAATATAATTGTAAAAAAAAAAAAAGAAGAGTAAAAATTAAATTGAAGTACGAAAGGTACGAAGGGATATGCATTGGAATGTAAGGTTCCAGCCAATAGGGGAATGATTTTGAAGGCTAGCTACTACCTTTGCTATCGGGGTATTTTTGTTGGTAGCTTCATTTTATTTTCTGATTTGGGTGTTTTGGTTTACCAATTGAATTGGGCTCTATCAAATACAAGCAAATGGGCTTGTTTTGTTCAACTCTTCTGTTAAACCAAGCAAAGTAGCCTGCAAATTTACGGGTTTGGGAACCAGGGTTTTGAAGAGATGGCAGCTACATTTGCAGCAAGATCTTCATTTCTTCGTCCAGTCTTAAGAACAGCAACAGCATCAAGAATCTCATTTTCGGTTCCCAATTCTTCACTTCGTTCCACTTCCACTCGTCCTTCTACCCGCCTTTCTCCGTACTTTTTTTAAATGTTTCTTTGTTAATAGAATGAATTGGTTTTTTTTTCCTTATATATGTCACTGTACGGTGATTTTGGTTCCTTTGGGTTGTGTTTTAAAGGTTGGTTCGACGACAACTGAGCACTCTTCAACCGGTTCACAGTGCGGTTGCATCGGCTTGCCTTGTTTCCAAGCTTCCACGTGATGCCAACAATTGTGCTGAAGGTATCGATTTTTTCTTGGTTTAGGCACTTTTATACCACATCCATTGCTGAAAATTCCATAATTTGAACTAGGGTTTAGCTTTATTTAGCAGTTTTTGCACTTTAAGCCACTCAACAGTAGCTAGAAAGTTATCACTTGTCATAAATGGAGCACTATTAAATATCAGCCAAAGGTTCGTACATTCCAATGCTGATCTTATTAGCACTTTGGCAATAACAGGCCAGTGCATTCCAGCATTACATTATTTGGATTTAGCTCTGCGTGAAATCTATTGCTTGAGTAGAAGATAGATGATTGGTTTATTAAGTACCATTTTATAGTAACAAGGAGACGGTTCATCCTCTCAAGTTGCTTGTACTGTCTGGATATCATCATAATTTTCAAATCATTTGGCAGATAATAAATTCATCGTTTATTGGTTGGATAACTATATGCATTCGACTTTAACTATGATTTGCCTTTTTGCTTATGGCAGGTCGATTTGCTAACTATCTTAGTCCCATCTAACAGCAAGTGCATGTAGAAGTGGTGCTACTTACTTTGTTTTGTACATCAGAATTCTGCTTTTTCAGGATCAATTGGCTCGTAATCTGTTTATTTAAGATATTCTTGAGTATCTCCTCTTTGTTTTGTGATGATTTTAACTTAGCTTTGGGTGATGGTTCTTTTGCTATATGTTTTAAATCATCTAAATAGATAGAGAAATGAATCCAAGTTTGTATCCAGTTTTGATCTGCTGGATGTTAGTGAATGCTACCGGTACTTTATTTTTGTTGATTGATACAACGATATGAGTTCTAAAGTTGTTTCAACTAGAAAAATCTTGTTGTACTTGCTTCAGACATATACCCGTCTTTGACACTCACTTGAATTCAGGTAATCATTGCAAATATTAGTGCCTTTTTTAGCTATGCTTGATTTGGTTGCTTCCAGTTGTTTTTTTGGAAAGGGTGTATTACATAGATTATGAAGCTGTCATATGGCTGAATTATGAAGTGCCTGCACTTTGATTAACTGCTAATTTCTTTTCTAGAGATCTATGTTACATGGTTATAAGTAAATGTTGAATACGGGTATGCTTTGCTTTTCCTAAATTACCAGGATTCTTGGAGTGACGAGCAAACTCAATTTAACTAAAAAAATGGAAAAAAAAATAATCAAATTAAGTTATTTAGTTTTTTCAAATCATCTCAGAAGTAATTTGATTTTTTGAGTTCAATGTGAGTTGTATTTTACAACTCGAATAACTTCAATGATAGATTGATGTAGATATTCATTATATTTATTAAAAATTTCAAAATAACATTCAAAAAATTAAAATATTTATTAAAAAATTTCAAAGTTCTATAAAAAATATAGATAATTTCAAAAATAAAAAAATCTAAAAATTATATAGAAGTGTTAAATTATAATTTTAAAAAAAAAAATTTCAAAATGATAAATTTGAGCTCTTAAATAAGTAAATTATCAAATTAAGTTTATCATACTAAATTTTTTTTTTATTTTGCTTTAGAAGAGTTTTCAAATATATATGATTTTAAATATATGTGCTTTAGCTTGAAATTAGTCATATTGTTAACAAGCTTTTAATTTGACATGTTTAATAGTTTTTAATTTACTTTGAACAATTTCTTTCGACTCAATTCAATTTTATTTAACTTGACTTGATTCGAAAAAAAATATCAAATCAAGTTAAAGATGATAAAATGTGACTCGTCAACTTAAATAACTCATAATTTTTTCATTTGACTCGATTCGATTGAGCACTTACCCTACACATGTTGAACATAAGTACTAAAAGAAAAAAAATATTGCAGCAGCATAGCTGGAGAGTAATGTGACAATGTGTGCGATTGAACTGAAACGGAAAGGAACCTTAATTAGAACGGTTTTGAGGTGGGTGGCACGCTGATGTTTTAAGTGTTTCGTAGCCTTCAAGGGTCCTTATACGCAGAAGCATACATGATTATAGATGTTCGAACAAAAGCTGGATATGAGAGAGAAAGCAGACTGGGATTATCTTTCTTGCTGCTTCACCTCAAGTGCTTGACAGGCTTTTAACAGCCATGAAAGACCCGGTTCCAGCTTTGTGGCTCCACAAAATATATAAAGGGCTATCAACCAAAATTGAAATAGTTGAAAAGGTAAGGACTCAAGTCCATGGCAGTATTGAATTATACTTGCCCTACCTAGCAGCATCCTTGCCCCCCTTGCTAAAGGTCATACATATTGTGACAAGCAGAACTCAACATGGGAAAATGAAAAGGAAGAAAAATGAAGAAAAAACTGTAAGTGAGAGAAATGCCTTAGAGTTCGGTGGATGACGAATCACTTCCCATTTTAATTTACCTTGAGAATAAAGCGGTTCTCTTTTTCTTGTGATCAGATTCCACCTGTGTTCATACTTTCTGGGTATTGATTGAAAACCTTGTAATCTATGTATTTATATAATTTTTGTGATATCGTTTCATGTCATAATTGTTTTTAGTGTGTTGTATGCTAATTGAAATTTTGATGCATTAAAATTGTGTTATATAGATTATGATAGGTAGAGGAGTGCATGGGCCGGGCCGGGTCAGGTCGGGCTCAACTAACAATTTAGGCTCATTTATTAGGCCTGATCTCAGCCCGAGAAATGAGACTAAAATTTTACTCAAGCTCGACCCAAATAAAAATACTAAAACCTGGGTCCGACCTGGCTCGCCCATATTAATTTTTTTATTATTTTTATATAATTTTAAAATATATATAATACATCAAAAATACTAAAAATATCAAAATAAATATTTCCCAACAAACTAAAAATAAATTTAAAAAAAAATATTTAAATAACATTAAGATAGATGCAACTTAACAAGCAAATGTCTTTAAAATAATAACAAAATTAACAATAAAATAAGTTTTATACAATATCCAAACAATAACAACAAAATAGTAGCAACATAATAGAAAAATGGTAGCAAAATAGGGAGAAAATAATATTAAATTTTTTTTTTGTCATCTAGTGAATTCGGGCCAGGCAAAAAATGCCTTACTCGAGGCTCAGCCCGTTTTTTAAACGAGCCTTATTTTTTTGTCCAAACTCATTTTTCGGGCCTATATTTTTGCCCAAACCCTCCCACATTTCGGACTGGCCGGCCCGACCCATGAGCAAGTCTAATGATAGGTATATCTTTTCTTGTCATATCTAATTTTGTGATACATAAAAGTGAAGCGAAAAGGGATAAGTTTTAAAGGATCTTCCAAGGTTTAATTATGAAAATTGTGAAGTTAGTCCCCTTTAATTATCAAAATTTTGTCTTAGTGCTTTATGAAAATTGAAAAGTTAGTCCAGTTGGTATACACTCGAACTTTGAATAGATGAGTTTGGCTACTTTGTTGCATATAAATTATTGAATTGTTGATTTTTATTAATTTCATGCATATAAAATATTGAATTGTTGATTTCCAAATTAACGATTTAATGGAAAATGGTTACCTAATCAACTAACTTTTCAATTTTCATAAAATATGATAATTGAATTATGACAAACTAAAAGGATTACTACTCAATGTTTGTAAAATAGAAGGATGAAATTTAAAATTAAACTAATCTTTCAATGTAAATTGTCTCATTTAGTCTCATTCCCTTTTTACACCTTCAAAATTAGTATTGAGTTGACATTATTTAAATTTAAATATAAATTATGATCTCTCAATATATAAAAAAATTAAATAAATTAAACATGCCAATACCTATTTCGATATATATACATGTATATGTGTCATAGGTTTAGACTTTCAGTCTCGCAATCTGTGTAACCTTAGGCGATTCCTTCGCTTCAAATGCGCCTAAGTCAACCTAACTCTCACAAAGTCAGGATTCTCGCAGAATTCCTCCGAGGCACCAAAATTATAGTGGAAACAAACGCACAATGAAAGAAAGCACAAAAGACAAAATAGCCACAGAAAAGCAACATGTACAAAGTGCTTGAGTAAATGCTCTCAATATATTCTTTCACTCAAAGAATACATAATAAAATGGATTCTAATGGATGATTACATGTAACCTCCCAAACTAGCCTAGATGTTATTAACAAATTCTGAAGGCTACATTAGCCATTGAAATGGCCAAGTAAATTCGTTTAGTTTAAAAACCACTGTTTTGATCAATTTAAAAAACTTAGCGTGGTTGCTTTAGATTTAAAATGTCAGATTAATAGGTTGCCTATAATTAAAGTGCAGTTTATTTAAAAGTTGTGTTGTTTGAAAGATAGCTTAATTGTTTTTGTCAAATAGCCTTTTTTTAACTCCAATTTGCAATATTGCGCTGCGGAAAAGGTGATGCCTTTAGTCTTATATGAAAACCGTGTTTTAGAAATTTTAAGCCAGTTTTTAGTGTCGTTCGGTTTTTAACGAAGTTGCATGTATGTAATAAAATCCCAAATGAAAACAAGCAAGCCATTCCACCGTCTATAATTAACAAGATTACACTCCCAAAAACCATAATAAAATAAAGTAATATTTAAAATTTGCCTTATTAAATAAAACCGAGACTAGACTTCCGTATATCGAGTTCGATTTTATCCTTGAGGGTTATCTATAGGAAGTAAACTAAGGGGGTGAGCTTGAAAGCTCAATGTGAGTCTTATTCATAAGAAATCAGAATACCAAAGATCTCAAAAGCATGAAAGTAAACAAAGATAACAGTAATAACAGTGTCACAGATCATAGTGTTTCAGAATATACAGAATCACAAAGTTCTCAAAATGTATGTACATATCCATGAATGTCAATGCAATTTCCTACCCATCCATCCGCTACACACTATGAGTTACCTAAAACTCATCCATTCGTACACACCATAATAGTAAGAGCCGTAGCTCATTGTGGACAAACCACCAGTAACATTAAATATTTGTAGATAAACAACCAGTAATTTGTAGTTAAATCGCTAGTAAAAAATTTGTGGACGAACCGCTAGAATTCTCATATTACGGATAAACCGCTAGAACTCCAAAGAACTCCTTTGTTACCAATCTTCCCAACCCCATGCAATTAAATGTCATAACATGCATGCCAGAATAAGATACAATGCAGAACCGTGGCATGTTTTAACATGCGATCAATAAATTAGTAGCAGTGGCATTCCTTTCATGCATTCGATAAATATAAAAACAGTGGCATGCTTTCAGTCATGCAATCAATAGACATAGAAGCAACAACATGTCCTCATGCATTCAGTAAACATGTGATAACAATTCCATATCATAGTAGTCTATACATACTTAGTCATAGCAGACAAACCCTTAGGCACATTCGACCAACTACAAAATAAATATAAACATATTCGGCAAGCACCTGAAATTAACACACATCACATTTGGCCACTTCGGAGGACATTATACATTCGACAAACCTTAAGGGTACACATACAAAAATTCGGTTCAACATGATTTATATACACATGCATTCGATTATCACCAAATCACGTGATTCACTTATGAATCGCATACACACGCCTCAATGCACGTCTGAAAAGCATTAACAATTGTTTGGAACACCTCTACGATTCAGATTTGAATCGGCACCTATCAGATATGTACCTAGCATAGAGAAAGAACATTAAAATTCAACATTTAACCATTTTATATGGCCTGGCTAAATCAAAGAAACAACCCAAACTTCATATTTGAGCTTTCGAGATCACTTACACTTCTGCTGATCAGATGAAAATATAAACGGGCTCAAACTTCACTGGAGATCTGAGGGATTTAGATTTAGACCTTTGACAAAGAAAAATTCACAAAATTAGTACTCTATAAATTTGACCACCATCGTGAAAAAGAAAAGAAAACAAAATCAAGTTAGATCTAAACAACTTACACTTCCAAGTTTCTAGATTTGGAATAACGAATCAACAGAAAATGGGTGAACACTTCAGTCGGCCAAGATAGGAGGCTGATTTCAACAACAAAAATGAAAGAAAAATGGGCAAAAAGGGTGTGACAGTAGAAGAAAAATTAGTAGCAAAAATTCAACCAAAGAGATAGGAGAAGAGATGGACAAAAAATAGCAATAGGAGAATATGAACAATGGGACGACACAAATAAGAAGAAAGGAGAGAAAACAGAGAAGAAGAGAGGAAAAAATGAGAGGGGCGACAATATAGGAGCAAAAATGATCAAAAGAGGCTAAAAATAACAAAAAAAAGTTATATATTAGGGTTTCTATGCAAGGGGAGACATACTAGGGTTTTGGGCAAAAATACAGTAAACAAAAATTATGCAGAAGAGGGGAATGAAACTTAGGTCTCAAGAATAGCTACACTACTTCTTAACCATTAGGTCAGAACTCTTACAACATTTATTTTAAAACAAGGCATGACACTTACTAGGGTTTGAAGTAAAATTTGGACAATAATAAAAATGATGCGAGAGAAGGGAATCAAACTCGAGTTTCAAATACAATTTCACTAACACTTAACCATTAGACTAGTAACTCATTTATTTAAAAATCAGGGCGTGACCACTCTCGTTTCACAAACCTGATTCTACTATCCCTATTTTTAGGAAGTAACAACTAATCTGGTTCTACTAACTGATGGAGGTCTTATAAATATGAGTGAACTTTCATTTGCAAGACACATAAAAAGTTTAAAAACAAAAGTTTCTTTTTATTCTCTTCCATCTTCTAATATTCCTAGATTGTTTTATAAAGAATTACTGTAGAAGTTCTTTATAGAAATTGATACTCTTGTTATGCTCAACTCAATGCTCAGTGGACTATTTTTGTTAGTGAAAAATGTTAACAATCATTGGGTTTCATTGTATTCTTAAGTTTCATTTTCCAATAATTCTTTTTCACACCAAAATAGAAGTGAAGGCAAACAAAACCTTAAAATTGTTAGTCAATAGGTGACCTTTAAAACTTATCATGTATGCATACTCAAGGAATATTATTTCTCAACAAACCAAGGGTGTTTCATATATTTTTGTACATAATCACATTAAAGGACGATCAATTGTCCAATCATTTGACTATAACATCACATATTTTTTACACTCTTTATTGTGGACATTTTTTAGTCATTTTGTTACTATAATCAAAACCATGCCCATCACCTAAATGGGTCAAATAGTATAAATATTGTTATTTCTATACTCACGAGATATTTGATTCATGGCTTCTAAAGTGAATTTCAAAATTTTACTATATCTCAGAATTATAAAACCAAGAGATTATAGATCATATCCAAGCCATATATAAATACCACGTCCACCATCAGAAACATGATATGATCTTGTCTTGAAATATAAGATTATCACGTTCACATTTCCAATAGAAGATTTCATGCAAAAAAAAGAAGTAATTTTGTGATATCAACTAATGCTTTCCACTATTCTACCTTAACTAGAAAAATTAATTAATGCATATTGCATATGACTTATTTCATTTCCCATCAAAACCACTTCTAGTCTAACCTTTATAACATGGACTAATAAAATGTGTAGTCTTATATAAAACCCATTTAGCTTATGATTATTATTAGTTTTTAAAACAACCAAGATTATTCATATTATATGATCATCTAAAAACTTTCATTTTTAGCAATGAATACACTTAAAACAATGTCTCATCAATAATATCCAAATTTTAGTTACTAATAAACAAATAATTCCATATCTCAAATTAAATATATATCATGAAAAAGAAAGAACACTTTTTTACTAAAAAATTGCACTCACAAATAGGATGGAATGAATTAAATTTTAATTCTCCAAACTTATTGTCTATTTATAATGCACCAATACGTGCCTAAGTGACTTTTTAAAATGACATCATTTTTAAAGTTACACTTCTTGGTTTCAAGAAATTATT
Organism: Gossypium longicalyx; assembly: GCA_025698465.1. Taxonomy (NCBI): domain Eukaryota; kingdom Viridiplantae; phylum Streptophyta; class Magnoliopsida; order Malvales; family Malvaceae; genus Gossypium; species Gossypium longicalyx. The sequence continues at coordinate 64,759,827 of CM047001.1, read as the reverse complement.
TCAATCCGACCTTTTAAAAGTAATTGTTGTTTTCAATAACACAACTCTTTGGTTTGAGAAGACTCTCTCGAATGGTGATAATGCTTCTATTCTTCAAATGTTTGAACAATGTTATCACCATTCAAAACAAAAGTATTGTTTTGATCCATTAATAGATCATTTCCCAATTGATTTTGAAAATGTGCTAACACGTATGTCTAAGAACAGTTAGTGTCGAAGCGCAACAATCAAAGCATTAATCATGATGCTTTGGAGGTCTCTTTGGGACTCAACAGAAATTCTAAAGCCTCACTAGTGCTTCGACTCAACCCATGTAATTTTTTAACTTGCCTTTCATCTAACGGGCAATTGTGCTTCCTAAGTGAGTCAAACTCTCGTTGTACATCACCTAACGCTTGAAGATAGAATTTAGCAAAACTCGACCTTTCCAAAGGCTTAGACCTTTCCTCAGTAAATGCCATGTCACATGAAGTGGGCCCATGCAATCCTTAGAAGATATATATGGAAAAGAATCCGCCAACACCTATCAACCCATCACCTTCGTAGACTTGACATCACTCCACCTAGTTACCTCACATTGACTCTAACAATGTTCCTAGCTGACATCTTACCATAGTACCATATGTACTACATAGTAGAGTATTTGATGTTTGAGCTCCACACCAAGCCAACCTCCTTCTATAAATACCTTCCTTTAATGCCAAAATACATAAAAGAACTCAACTACATATAATATATACACCCTGCAACTAACTCTTTCCCAACTTCCTTTTATATCCTAAGCTTCCAACCTCGGTGACTCTTCATACTATATATAATATGAACCTCTACTATAGTTTACTTTAATACTCTTGTAAAACTTAATTATTATTCTATTTCATGATTTTAAAAACATTTAGAAATATATTGTCGAAACATTTTTTGAAATTGATTTTTTATTTTAAAATGAAAATGGAGTCGCCACCAATCCTTTTTATTTAGGTATGATTGGATCACCTCAAAACTTGGTCATTTTAATAAAATGTTAGATTTATTAAAACGATAATTTTCGGTCTACAAAATCCAGGAAATGTGTTTGGGAGTCGATTACGTATGAGGAAGGGTTAGCACCCTCATAACGCCCAAAATTGGTACCTAGTTAATTACTTAATGTCTTGATGTCACAAATTGAAAATTTGAAGAGAATTTAACATACGGTCCCTCTTTGCATGATGTTATTTGATGGTATCGAAAAAATCCTAATCTAAATTGAATTTTTTTAATGAGGAAACGTTCTTATTTTGGGTTGAGCAAGACGAAAAATCATGTCCCGTAAGTTGGGGCACAAAAATCTCTAATTCTCGAAAATAAAAACGCTCACCATTTAATTATAATATATTTTTTAACTATTTTTATAAAAAAAGAGAAGGGACGTTCGATTATTTCGATTCAAGGAGAAAATTGTACCTGATAAGTTGGGGCACAATTTCTCAAATCCTCAAAATAAAAAATATTACTTTGGTCTTAATTATTATTTTTTATGTGCTTATGCCGAAAAATGAATGAGTGTATGTAGCAATTATTTACAATGTATGATGATGGAAAAATTATGGTATTAACAAAATAACAAAAACAAAAAAATAAAATGACAATAATATAATGAGTACAAATAAAAAAAGTTCAATTAATAATATTATATAATAATACTAATGGTGAAATAATATAAAAATGCATGATAATAATATAATTACATTCATAAAATATTGATTCTTTGAGCGAATTTTAACAAAATTAATATTAATTAACAACAATGATTACTTAATAATGTTAATAGTATCAATAATTAAAAATAAAAGACCAGAATAAAACATTCAGGAAATTCATGGGCAAGAATATAAATAGCACAAATTATAAATGCTAGAAATTAAAAGAAATAAATGGACTAACTTTAGTAAATAAAGGATTGAATTAAAATTTAAATAAAATTTAAAGCACAAATTAAAAAAAAAAACAAAGAAAAGGGAAATAAAGGTTTAAATTTGAAAATATAACAAAATTAAAAGCCTAAACTATAAGGAAACAAAATATAAAAGATTAAATTAAAATGAGATAGAAAAGTACAGAGACTCAGAGGACAATTATCCCGACCACATTAACATGTGTCATTCCCTCAATGGGTCAACAGTGGGTCAAGGGACTAAATTGCCCAAGAATAAAATCAAAGGGAAAAAATAGAATAAAATAAAAAGGAAATAGGACGAAATTAAAAAGGGTAAAAAAGTAGAAGGACCAAAATGGCAAATAAATCATTAGTGCGAAAACACGCGGACCATTCGGGTCGTGCCAAAACAGTGTTGTTTTGAGCGTTTGAAGCCAAACCTAAAACGACATCGTTTTAGGGGCCTATATAAATTAAAAAATTCCAGAAAAAAATCATTTGGTTTTAGTTTTTTTTTAAAAAAAAATCCCTTTTTCTTCTTTTTATCTGAAACTCCCCCTCTCTTACTCCGGCCACAACGCCACCGCATGCCACCGTGGCCGCCGATCATCAGCGCCGGTGACCGCCTATGGTGGTCAAAAAATAAAAAAGACCTTTTTTAGAATCCTTTCGAAACTCTAGAGTTAGACCTAGGGATGAAACACCCAAAAAAGGCCGAGATCGGTGAAAAAAAAAGAAAAAAGGAATAAAAAAATCTATTTCTTCCCTCTTCGGCGAGGCCCTTAATGGAAACCCAGAGGGATTCCAAGGCTTCTCAAATCGAAAGTGGTTCTTGACGATGGCTCTTAATAGGTAAAAATTTTAACTTTGTGTTTATTCTTATTTTTTCGAAATAAATAAGCAAATAAAATAAACTATCTTTTTTTTAAACTTTATTGTTTTGTATTTGATTTCTTTTTTTCTTTTTGTTTACAATTGTCTTCGGCTTTTATAGCCAAACATATATTACAAAATATACATTTTCTTTTCTTCCTCTTTGTTTTTCTACTTCTGTTTCTCTGCTTCTTATTTATGCTTTTCTTCCTTTTTTGTAGGTGTTTGGAGCAATTAATGGCGATGGGAAACCACGCCTTACCATTTCAGGGAAAGGAAGGTAGACCTCAGGCAACGCGTCTGCTGACTTGGAGAGGAGCGGTGACAATTGGTGAAGTTTTAGAGGTGGTTAGGGTTTCTTTTTAAGTTTTTAGGTTTTAGGTATTTAGGGTTTTGGGCTTGTAAATGGACTTATTGTTAATGGACTTTTAATATTTTTATTTATTTGTTTTTTTTGGGCTGGATAGATTTGTGTCATTACAGCTGCCTCTCTTTGCTCATTGTCGTGTAACGGGAATGGAGCAAAGACCTTAAGAAGGGCTAATTTTTTCTGGTCCTGTCGAATCTCGACTTCTTTGGTGCTCCTCTTTTTTAAGTAGCTCATTCTTTCAATCTATTTGTTACTCTACTTCACTGTATTTACTTCACTATAACTTTAGGAAGACAGGATTTAGTGTTATAGTTTCATCTTGCTCCATTGCAACTTCAAGGAGATAAGATTTGTTGTTGTAGTTTCAATCCAATCCACTGCAACTTCAGGGGTATAAGATTTGTAGCTTCAAACTGCTTTACTGTAACTTCAGGGAGATAAGATTCGCTATAATAGAATCAATCCAACCTACTACAACTTTAGGGGGTATAAGATTTGTAGTTTCAATCTGTTTTACTACAATTTCAAGGGGATAAAATTCGCTATGGTAGATTCAATCCGACCCACTACAACTTTAGATGTATAGGATTTGTAGCTTCAATCTACACTACTGCAACTTCAGGGGTATATGATTTGTTGTTGTAGTTTCAATCCAACCCACTACAACTTCAGGGGTATAAGATTTGTAACTTCAATCTTCTCGACTGCAACTTCAGGGAGATAAGATTCGCTGTAGTAGAATTAATCTAACCCACTACAACTTCAGGGGTATAAAAATTGTAGCTTCAATCCGATCCACTACAACTTCAGGGATATAAGATTTATAGCTTCATCTTACTCCACTGCAACTTCAGGGAGATAAAATTTGCTATCGTAGTTTCATTCCAACCCTCTGCAACTTCAAGGGTATAAAATTTGTAGCTTCATCTTACTCCACTGCAACTTTAGGGAGATAAGATTCGCCCTCGTAGTTTTATTCCGACCCACTGCAACTTCAGGGGTATATGAATTGTAATTTTAATTCGATCGACTGCAACTTCAGAGATAAAAGATTTGTAGCTTCATCTTGCTCCATTGCAACTTCAGTGAGATAAAATTTGCTATGGTAGGTTCAATCCGACCCACTGCAACTTCAAGGGTATAGGATCTGTGATTTCATTGGTTTGTTACACCGTTCTCTGAGGAACAAGACCTTTGGAATCCATTTCATAGGCCTATATTTTATGCCAAACAATTAGGATGTTGTGATTAGAATGAATCAAATGCTCCTAACTAGATGTATATAAATGAATGCAAAATGACATTTTTTAGAATGATCCCGTTTTTAGTGCTTAGGTTGACATTGCTCGTTATTCGTCAAGGCTCTATCATTGATGTGTTACCATGTCTTCTTGTTCAGATTTGGTATCTTTGACAGGAAACCCAAAGAGGTAACCATAATTTGGACTATTCGTTCCATGATCTTTCCAACCTTCAAATTTGGTTAGTTCTAACTAGTGGTCCTATTTTATGTCCTTATACTATTTAGAGATCTTTCAGAGTAACATGTAGAAATCCTTTTAGTTTAATATTATTAGTCTATTAATCGCTATTTCAATGCAAAAATTCTTAAACAATGTCGTAACAATAGACAAGACTGAAATTCATGGGGAGCAAGACTTTAGATGAAAAGATTAATTAGAGTAGTAAACATTGCTAAAACACAAAATGGGTAAAAATGAGACTAGGTGCCCCAGATATTGCAACATGAGCTTCTCCGCACAAATTTCTTGAGGACCATTTTGAGCATAATATGTGTCTAGGAGGTCTAGAGTACTTCGTTGATGCTCCAAGAAGCAATGTTTTTCCTCATTGTTACTTCTGAGGGGACAAGACTACCACATGCCCAATCTTCGATAAAAATTTGAGCCGCTCTTTTCGAGTTTTCAATTCAAAATTCTTTTGGTCTCAAGATGCCTTTTGCGGGTTTTCGCCTTAGCCTCTCTTTTTTTTTTTAAAAGGTGAAATACTTCTTGACTGAATTTGAACTCACAGGGTTAGGCAAATCTCTGCCATTTATCTCAGTCAAAATCAATGCTCCTCTAAAAAGGCCTTTTTTACCATATAAGGTCCTTCCCAATTCAGCATCTATTTTTTTTTCTAAAGTCCTTTTGTATGAGAAGGATCATTTTTAACACTAGGTCCCCCTCATGGAATTGTTTAGAGCAAACCTTTTTGTCATAAGCTCGCATCATTTGTTTTTGATACATCTGACCATGAAGGATAGCTTTTAGCCTCTTCTCTTCGATCAAGTTCAACTGATCATATCTAGATAGGATCCATTCTGCTTCATCTAACTGTAACTCAGATAAAACTCAGAGAGAAGGATTCTTGACTTCAGTAGGCAAAACTGTCTCCATTCCATAAACCAATGAGAAAGGCGTTGCCCTAGTGGAGGTTCTGACAAATGTTTGATAAGTATAGAGGGTAAATGGTAATTTCTCATGCCAATCTTTATAAGTATCTATCATTTTCTTCACGATCTTCTTAATGTTCTTATTTGCTGCCTCCACTACACCATTTATTTTTGGGCGATATGGTGACGAGTTGTGATGTTTGATCTTGAATTGACTGCAGACTTCTAATATCGTGTTGTTGTTCAAATTTAATGCGTTGTCAAATATGATCCTTTCTAGCATTCCTTATCGACATATGATCTTTTTCTTCAAGAATTTGCTAACTGCCGATTTCGTGACATTAGAATAAGAAGCGTCCTCTACCCACTTGGTGAAATAATCGATAACCACAAAGATGAATCGATGACCATTGTAAGCTTTTGGCAAGATTGACCTAATGACATCCATGCCCCATATAGAGAAAGGCCATGGAGAAGTCATAACATGAAAATATGAGGGAGGCATATGAATTTTATCTCCATAAATTTGGCATTTATGACACCTCTTGGCATAATTGATATAATCCCTTCTATAGAGGACCAAAAATATCCAAATCGCATTATTTGCCTAGCCATTGTAAAACCATTAGCATGTGTTCCGCAAACACCTTCATGGACTTCTTTCAGGATTTTCTTGGCCTCAACGACATCTACACATTTTAGTAACACCTGATCCTTTCTTCTTTTGTATAGGATCTCCCAATCTAGGACATACTCATTGGTCAGTCTTCTGAGTGTCCTTTTATCATTCTCGGTTGCCTACCCAGGGTATTCAGGGTCTTTTACATATCACAATATGTCATTGTACCAAAGGTGATCATCCTTTTCTTCTTCCTCGATGCTGTAACAATGGGTCAGAGCATTATAAATACTCATTTTGATAAGTTTTACATCCTCTTGTTTGTTCATTTTGTCCATGGAAGCTAAAGTAGCCAAGACGTCGATTATCTGATTTTCATCTCGCGGGAGGTAGCAGAAGGTGATGTCATTAAACTCTTTAATTAACTCAAGGACTAGCCTTCGATAATCGATCAACTTGGGATCTCTCATCTCCTATTCACTTTTGAGTTGATAAACCACTAGTGTAGAATCCTCATGTACCTTTAGCACCTTGATCTTGCGTTCTATAGCTACATGAATACCTATGATGCATGTTTCATATTCTACCATGTTATTTGTGCAATCAAAGTCAAGTTTACTGGTGAAAGGATAATGATCTCTATCTGAGGATACCAAGACTGCCCCAATTCTGTTATCCATGGCATTTGAGGCTTTGCCAAAATTTAGTTTCTAGAGATATTCTTCTAGGGCACCTTCTTCAGTGGTTGCAACATACATTAGATCCTCGTTTGGGAAATCAAAATTTAAAGGCTCGTAATCCTCTAGAGCTCTGCTAACTAGGAAATCTGCTATTGCACTCTCCTTTACTGCCTTTTGGTTTGCATACATTATATCAAATTTGGAGAGTAGAATTTGCCATCGATCCATTCTTCCATTCAACACGGTCGACTCCATCATGTACTTTAAAAGATCCATCTTCGAGATGAGTCAAGTCATATGGTGTAATATGTATTGTTTCAGCCTCCGGGTAGTCCAAATTAAGGAGCAATTCAACTTCTCAGTTGGCGAATATCTTGTCTCGCATTCTGTAAACTTCTTGTTGTGGTAATAGATTGCTCTTTCTTTCCTTCCTGGCTTATCATGTTGGCCAAGTATGCATCCCATAGAATTTCTAAATACTGCCAAGTACAAGATCAGTGGTTTATTTGGGCTAGGTGACATCAACACTAGGGCATTGGACAAGTAATGTTTGACATTATCGAAAGTTTTCTGGCATTCCTCATCCTACACACCCGGGTCATGTTTCTTAAGGAGACAGAATATGGGGCCACACTTCTCAGTTAGTTGGGAAATGAACCGGGCAATATAATTTAATCTCCCTATGAAACCCTAACCTCATTTTGGAAATACAACGGTGGTAACTCTTGTATAGCCTTGACTTTATCTAGGTTGATCTCGATCCATTTCTCACTAACTACAAATCTCAACAGTTTACCTGACGTGGCCTTGAAAGTGCATTTTGCTGGATTCAATTTTAACTGCAATTTTTTCAACCTCAAAAATAGTTTCTTCAAGACTTTCACATGCTCCTTTTCTATTTGAGATTTTGCGATCATATCATCAGCATAAACCTCAATTTCTTTGTGCATCATATCATGGAACAAAGTTACCATGACTCTTTGATATGTTGCTCCTGCATTTTTAGTCTGAATGACATCATTTTATAACAAAATGTTCCCTGCATTGTCACGAATGTGGTTTACTTTATATCATTAGGATGCATCTTTATCTAGATGTATTCGGAGAAACCATCCATGAAGGAAAACAGCGAATGACCTGCCGTGTTGTCCACTAAGGTATCAATGTGAGGCAACGAAAAATTATCCTTCGGGCTGGCTTTGTTTAACTCCTTGTAGTCTACACACATTTGTATTTTCCCATCTTTCTTAGGGACAGGGACTATATTGGCTACCTATTCTGAGTATTTGACCACTTGTAGGAAACTAGCATCAAATTATTTCTTAACCTCTTCTTTTATTTTCAACAGTACGTCAGGCCTCATCCTTCGAAGTTTCTACTGGACCAACTTGCATTTTTCCTTTATGGGCAGACAGTGTACTACGATATCAGTACTTAGACCAAGCATGTCTTGATACGACCATGCGAAAACATCTTTGAATTTTTAGAGTAACTCAACGAGGTCTCGCTTTGTCTCTACAGTAATGTAAGTTCCGATTTTCACCTCTCTTTTTTCTTGATCATCCCCTAAGCTCATAATTTCCACTGACTCTTTGTGAGGCAGGATCTATTTCTTATCTTGCTTTACCATCCTTAACAAATCAGGAGACAAGTTACAATCTCAATCAACTTCAAAGTTCTGAGGTTCCTTTAGACACATATCCTGCTCGAAAGGAAAATCTAAGCTAACAGCAGTGTCGCTCATATTATTGATATCCGTAAACCTATCATACGAATAAAATGAGACCCAATAAACAAATGAATTTAAGAATGATTAAATGTGTAGTATGAGTATGAGAAAAAAGAGAAAAAAAAAGTATAATATTTGCCAAGTGAGACACAAAGATGCATTGTTTTAAAATATTTGCCAAGTGAGACACAAAGATGTATTGTTTTTATTGAAATAAAAATAGTGGACATGCGCCTTTTCACAAAAGGATCCCTATTACTCCTAAGCCTAGAGCAACATGTGTTTTCTAAACATTACTCTGAAATAGTCCTAAATACTACAGGGATTTTCTCTACAGTCCAATTGTTCAAAACACTTTCGGGGATATAGGGATGAATTTTTTATAAGTTCTCTTCCTCAGTTCCCTCTTTAGAACCACAAACATCTTCCCCTTCCGAATCCTTAATGTCTTCAAAGAATTCTAATTCTTCGTTGTCCATCAAGCTCTGAACTAGAGTTTTGAACTCGACGCACTTTTGAATTTTGTGAAATTTATTGCATGTAATGAAATATAGTTTTAATGAATGGAAAAGATGCATGCAAAAAGGTGTTGATTCTAGTTCAATTCCATTAGAACAACTTTATTATAAAACAAGTTTCTTTACATAAAACAGATACATATATGACCTCATTTTAACACTCAGAACCTTAACTTTCCCAAGAGGTCAAGCTAATTCTCGGCCTCGATCTGACTCCGATTCATATTTCAAGTTTTGAACGGCTGGGGTCTGCAAGTGGTCAGCCGCTTCTTGTACTCGAGCCAAAGCTTTACTCATAACGTGGTCCATATCTCCGACCTGGCCCTCTCATAGGCTGTCACCTTTCTTTTGTTGCCTTTTCTCGGACCATATTCGCACGACCGCGTTATCTTTCACTTTATCAAGAAACCATTTTTCCATGACAAGCTCTCTATTTAGCAACTGGACATGAATTGACACTCTTTGTCTAAGATGAAAATGCAATGCAATCACAGCCAAAATAAAACGAAACAAGTTAGTACATTTTATATAAAGCTAGAATACAAAGCAAAAAATAATAAATAGAGCATCTATTCGGGTGACCGCTAAAGGTTTGACATGATCCTTCCTAGGGCTTGCTCTTAGGTTCATTACATACAGTTTGGTTCTAAAGCAAAGGTGCCTAAAATAACAGATTCCTTGATTCTCACCCATTATAGGTTCATATGGACAAAGTTCAGTTTAGGGGAATACATTTTCCTATGTCCGTGCGGAGGTGAAGACCTTACGAAGACATAGGTACGGATGTATCCCAAAAGCAGTCCACTATCCTATGCAGAGGTGAAGACTTTATGAAGGAAGAGCTTTTCACTCCCACTTAAGAAGGGTAGAAAAGAACGATTATGGCATGCAATATATGGAAACATAAAAAGAAACTCTCGAACCAATAGAACAGATGTATTAGATCGCTATGTAACCCGAGATAACAAAGACATTATTTACCACCAATATTGAGGATGAAATGCAAGGAAGGGATCATCAATTTAAACTGAATTATCAGTTTTCGACAAAAGACCAAAAAAATAATCAACTCGAGGCTCGACTCTCTTATTCGATCCCTAGTGGAGTCGCCAAGCTGTCAAAACCTTTTTTGAAATCGACTTTTTATTTTAAAATGAAAATGGAGTCACCACCAATCCTTTTTATTTAAGTGTGATTGGATCACCTCAAAACTTGGTCATTTTAATAAAATGTTAGATTTATTAAAACGATAATTTTCGGTCTACAAAATTAAAAAAATGAGTTCGGGAGTCGGTTGCATATGAGGAAGGATTAGCACCCTCATAACACCCAAAATTAGTATTACTTAATGTTTTGATGTCACAAATTGAAAATTTAAAGAGAATTTAAAATACGATCCCTCTTTGCATGATGTTATTTGATGGTATTGAAAAAATCCCGATCTAAATTGAATTTTTTTAATGAGGAAACGTTCTTATTTTGGGTTGATCAAGACAAAAAATCATGTCCCGTAAGTTGAGGTACAAAAATCTCGAATTCTCGAAAATAAAAACGCTCACCATTTAATTATATTATATTTTTTAATTATTTTTTAAAAAAGAGAAGGGACGTTCAATTATTTCGATTCAAGGAAAAAATCGTACTTGGTAAGTTGGGGCACAATTTCTCAATTCCTCAAAAGAAAAAATATTGTCTTGGTCTTAATTATTATTTTTTATGTGCTTATGCCGAAAAATGGATGAGTGTATGTAGCAATTATTTAGAATGTATTATGATGGAAAAATTATGGTATTAACAAAATAACATAAATAACAAAATAAAATGACTACAAATAAAAATAAATAAATAAATAAATATTCAATTAATAATATTATATAATAATACTAATAGTGAAATAATATAAAAATGCATGATAATAATATAATTACATTCATAAAATATTGATTCTTTGAGCAAATTTTAACAAAATTAATATTAGTTAACAACAATGATTACTTAATAATATTAATAGTATCAATAATTAAAAATAAAAGACCAAAATAAAACAATCAAGAAATTCATGGGCAAGAATATAAATAGCACAAATTATAAATGCTAGAAATGAAAAGAAGAAATAAATGGGCTAACTTTAATAAATAAAGGATTGAATTAAAATTTAAACAAAATTTAAAGCATGAATTAAAAAAAACAAAGAAAAGGGAAATAAAGGATTAAATTTGAAAATATAACAAAATTAAAAGCCTAAATTATAAGGAAACATAATATAAAGGATTAAATTAAAATGAGATAAAAAAAAAGTACAAGGACTCATAGTACAATTATCTTGACCACATTAACACGTGTCATTCTCTCAGTGGGTTAGTAGTGGATCAATGGATTAAATTGCGCAAGAATAAAATAAAAGGGAAAAAAGAGAATAAAATAAAAAGGAAATACGACGAAATTAAAAAAGAGAGTAAAAAAGTGGAAGGACCAAAATGAAAAATAGACCATCAGCGCGAAATCACGCGAGCCCTGAGACTATTTGGGTCGAATTTTTGAGTCGTGCCAAAACGACGTCGTTTTGGGTGTCTAAAGCGAAGCCCAAAACGACGTCGTTTTAGGGGTCTATATAAATTAAAAATTTCCAAAAAAATCATTTGCTTTTAGTTTTTCAAAAAAAAAAATCCCTTTTTCTTATTCTTGGTTTTAGGTCATCGACGCCAGTGACCACCGCCTACGGTGGTTGAAAAATAAAAAAAGACCCTTTTTAGAATCCTTTCGAAACCCTAGAGTTAGATCTAGGGATGGAACACCCAAAAAAGACCGAGATTGGTGAAAAAAAAGAAAAAAGGAAGAAGATAAAAAATTCAATTTCTTCTCTCTCCGACGAGGCCTTCAATGGAACCCCAAAGGGGTTTCAAGGCTTCTCAAATCGAAGGTGGTTCTTGACGACGGCTCTTAACAGGTAAAAATTTCAACTTTGTGTTTATTCTTATTTTTTCGCGATAAAAAAACAAATAAAATAAAATATCTTTTTTTTAAACTTCATTTTTTTGTATTTAATTTGTTTTTTTTCTTTTTGTTTACAATCGTCTTTGGCTTTTATAGCCAAACATATATTACAAAATATACGTTTTCTTTTTCTTGCTCTCTGTTTTCCTGTTTTTGTTTCTCTGCTTCTTGTTTATGTTTTTTTTTCTTTTTTCGCAGGTGTTTAGGACAGTCAACGGTAATGGAAAACCACGCCTTGCCATTTCGGTGAAATGAAGATAGACCTTGGGCAACGCGCCTGCTGACGTGGAGAGGAGCGGTGGCGGCTAATGAAGTCTTAGAGGTGGCTAGGATTTCTTGCTTAGTTTTTAGGATAACAGATTGAATATTTAGAGTTTTGGAGTTGTAAATGAAATTTTTGTTAATAAACTTTTATTATTTTTATTTATTTATTTTTGTCTATTTTTATCCAGGTGGAACAGATTCAGGCCATTACATATATAAACTATTATTATGTTCTCAATAAATACAAACAAGCAAGCAAGTGTTTTTTTGTTTTGCTTTTCGAAAGTAGAAAGGGGTAGTAAAATTGGAGAATTTTGATATCACATATAATTTAGTTTAGAAAGTAAATCTAATAATAATAATAATAATAATAAAAACATGAAATATTATATTTAACTTTTAAAGTTATAACTTGATTCTCTAAAAGGATTATATATTGATCCATGAGCTGGCTTAAGTCTAGCCAAGTTGGTTTAATAGGGTTGACTTTCTATGGATTTGGAAGCTGTACTGGGCATGTGCTCCAGAATCCGTACATCATGTATAAATATATTATACAAAATGGTTTAGGTAGAGGAAACGTGGTACTCTCTGCTTTTCTTAAAATTTACTTAGTTTCATATTATATTTCCTATCAGTCAATTTCTCATTCAACCTACTCTTAGATTTGATTTAGACTCCAATCTCTATATTTTCTTATAATTTTCATAACAAAATTCTTTCTTCATTTACTTAGTCGAATCCCCAGCGGTCAATCCAAAATAACTTGGTAATGCCAGGATAAAAATAAATACCGTACGAATACATAAATATTTTATAACTTATAGGAATAATATTTGATGTATCATCGATATATAAGTTTCATGTACTATTTTAATAAATAATAATAATATATGTTTTCATTAAATTAAATAAAAAATATGAAGGACTTATAAATAAATATTAATAATTAATCATTAATCGTAATTATTATAAATAAATATTAATAACTATCGAATTTAAGATCTTGGGTTTAAGGTCTCAATTTTAAAATTTAGAATCTCAAGTTTAAATTTTAAGATTTTAGCATTTATTTAAAATTAATTATTATTTAATTATATTTAAATAAAATCATTAGTATTTATTTATAATCCTTTTATTATTTTTATTTTATTTAATAATAAGATATTATATTATTATTTATCGTCTGTACACGTCTCCCTAATTTATTATTTAATGATAAGATGTGATTAAAATGCGTTTGATTAAAAGCCTGTTATAGTGTTATTTTATTAGTATTTTTTTTAATTTCTGGTATTTCCTTTTAAGCTTTTTTTAAAGCATTCAAATCATGGTTTTTTTTTTCTTTTAGGTATACAATGCTTCAACTTTACTCTTTACTTATGTATTTATTATTTTTTGGTTCTTTATTCATTTACTTTGGAGTGCTCTTAATCCTGACTTGGAGCTCTTAATTGTGGGTGTAATCACATGTTCTTTTTAAATATTTCCAAAAATTACATAAATTAAGATTCCAAATTTAGTTTTATGACTTAAAAATAGTTTTATGAATCATAGTAAGTAAACTCAAATTGTATGATTTTGGGGAAAGAAAAAACTCAAGTTGTATTATATATTATTTTATTAAAAATGTAAGCAAAACAACGTCAGGCTCTATTTAAATTAGTCACACTACTTTATTGTTAATTAATTTTTTAATCTTTTAATATCTATCTATATATTTGTTATAACAATTAAGTAATATAAAATGTAGAATAGTATAAAGATGACAGCTTACACCATAAGAGATACGGAGAGCTGCTAGGATGGGGCGGTTCACACCGTATATCTGTTAGAAGTAGTAGTTTGAGAGGGTTGAGGTTATACTTGAGCAAAGTATGGATATGTGTTTAATGACTTGTCCCCTCTCTTTCTGAAAAAAGGGGCATTTATAGATTGAGGGCTTAGAATGGTGCCCTTATCCCATAATTACCTCCTTGGTAGAGTCCATTTTAAACTTATATTAGGGTATGATCTAGATAGGATCATCTTCAAGGTTTGTGAGCTTAGGAAGTTGAAAACATTAATGTGATTGGATCTAATGTGACAGTTGTCCTTGGTAGCATCATACCAATGCTCTTTCCATAAATGCATCTGTAATGGCATAGGGTGCTCACGTGTAGGAGGCATGGGTGGTGTTTAGGTGCAGGGGTATAAAAATTGTCCCCCTAGTCGAAGAAAAGTTTATAAAGCAAGCTTCTTTAAAAAGACTATGATGTTAGAGTGGTAGGGTGTGACTTTGGGAAGGTGGAGATTGATGTCCTTTGGTATATCGATGGTATGGTTCAATTATTACTTTCGAAATAATTTCAAAATTTTGAAACATCGTCTTTAATGGGCGTGATTACTAACTTTTGATGTGGCATTGTTTAATTAGCTAGCAATCATGCTGCTTTTAGGGATCTTTTGTTTCTTCTATCCTTTTTTTCTTTTAACCAACATGTTTCTTCTTTTATAATAAAAAATGTCTTAGGGCTTCTTTTAGGGGAACTTTCGTTTCAAACTTCCTTAAGTGTCTTTCTATTTTCCCAAGTGTTCTTATTAAATAGCTTGTTCATTCTATTTTCTGAGTTTATCGAATTTATTTTTTATTTTGGTGAGTTTTTATTTTATTTTTTCATTACTTGAGTCTTATCATTTTGTCACTTTTCTTTTCTGTTTGTTTTACATCAGTGGCAGATCTATTAATAAAGTCCAGTAAAAGGAAAGAAGAAAACAAGGGGATGATTGTCTCACCATTAGCAACCAGGTTTTTTGTACCGTCATGGAAAATGATATGCAATGAGTCCTTTAGTTGAAGGGATTGATGATCCCAATTACTACTATAAGTTCTTCATCAGAAGTAGAAAAAATCAGTTAGTTGATGTTGTAGATAATAGAAAGGGCATATTTTTGCCCCTGTACATTTTCTTATTAAGCTTTCATCTACTCTTGCATCCATGGTTCATGAAGGTTTTCACTTCCTTTGGTGTAGCATCAAGGTAGCTGGCTAAAGGTTCTTGGTTTTTATTAATGGCTTTCTTTCTAGATTGTTGCATAAGGGAAAATGAGCCATGTAGTTAACCTTAATTTCGTCCAGTTCTCCCACGAGCAATATCAGCAAGGACTACTATTTTCAACAACATAAATGTGTCGACGTATCCATATTCACAAGTGGATATATTTACGTAGAAGATCATCTGAGTATCTTCCTCTTTCTAACAATGTGGAAGGAAGCTAGTATTTGAAAGTTAATCAAAAGGACCAATCTAAAGAATAAAATTGTTGTGGGTTAGTTCAACCATTATAAACAAGGTAAGTGCTTCTTCATTGTTATGTTGCTAACGTTTAACCTCACTTGGGTCAACTGTTTTAAGGGGAAGATTCCTAATGATGTAGTTCCTACCAATGTTAAGTATTTAAGGGACCAAATAAACCTTGTAGTGTGACCCACACAAATAAATGGTTGGTTGCTGGGAGTTGCTAATGAGTTAAGCCAAATGATAATAGGCAAAATAAAACGACCTGAGACTCTACAAAAGAAGACTTCTAGAAAGGAAAAAGGGTTGTAGATGTCGCCACCTAAGAAACCTTGTAGTGTGACCTACAATTGTTGTTTATTGAAAGTGATTGATTGATTGCAGTGGTCACCATGGCTCGTGTAACAGCTCGTTTTCAGTAAAATCAGAACAGTAGTTTTGGGACCATAAATCTGATAAGTAAATTTTTATTTTATTATTATTTTAATGTGTACGATATAATTTAGAGTCATATAAAAATTTGGTTAAGAAATTGTGATGTTTGCATACTTAGTTTAGTAAAAAGGACTAAATCGTAAAAGGTGTAAAAGTAGAGTTCTATTAGTTAAAGGTATCTATTAGCTATGAAATTAAATGGTAAAGGGATTTATATGGTAATTAGACCATTATAATAAGTGGACATTCATGGACATAAAATTAAGTGAATTTAAGGTAAATTAACAAGGTTAGATATGTAATTTAATAAATGTGTTAAGTAAAATGAAGAAAACAAAAGATGTCATCTTTTTTGTTGTCTTCTTCCACTGAATATTAAGAGAAATAAAATCCATGGAAGCTTGCTAGGTTCGACCAACTCTCTTAGCTTGCATGTAAGTGGTTATTATCTTATTTTTAATGATTTTTATGTTTTTGAAGTCATTGTAGCTTAATCTAGCTAGCCCATGGACTAATTTACAAAAATATTAAAGGTTTAGGGTTTTTTCATGAATATGTTTGTATGATTTTTGAAGTGTCATGAAAGATTACGAGTCCTTGTTGTTAAATAAACAACTTTTGTAAAGTGATTTTTGATGAAATTATCATTTAAGGACTTATTTGTAAAATTAGTAAAATACCAAGATAAATTTATGAAATGTTGATTTGTATGAGGTTGTATAATTCCTTAGGTATTTCGGCTAGCATGAAATGTGGATGAAATTGCATAAATGTTAATTTATGAGCTTAAGGACTAAATTGTAAAGAATTTAAAACATTAAGAGCAAAAGTGTAAATTTGCAAAGTATAAATTTTGGACTAAATTTAATATTAAGATTATTAAATGAATTTAATTTGCTTATTTAGATCAAAATAAACCTCGTACGGATCTAGATCGAGGAAAAGCTAAAGCCTCAGATTAGTGATATCGTTCTTGCGTCTTTGTAATTGAGGTAAGTTCGTATATTTAAATAACATTTTAATATTATTTTGATATATATGCTATTGTGCTACTTATCATGTTATGAAATTATGGAAATCCAACGACGTTTTAACGATTATCGCGCCCTGTTTGAACCTTAGGAATATATAGGATACAAATGTCATGTCATTAGGGTTACCATGTTTCGAGTGCTGGTCTTGAATGTCCTACCGATGGCTGAGTTCTAACATTTGTTTCGGATACTCATTAGCTTGTGTGAACAGTATCGTGTAGCTTACATTCCAACCGTTAGCTTGTGTGAGTAGACCGATTATATGGTTCGAGTAAGCAATGATGTAAAGGAAAAGGAAAGGAATGGTTTCGACTATGTGTTTAGCACACTTTGTGTGAGCTTTCTGGCATATCTGATATTATTCTAAGTGGTTCAATGAGCATGAAAAGGGAAGGGGCAATAAGTGTTCCAGTGGCTATGTTATAAACCTATGGAAAGGTATGAAATAATCTATGAATGTATATCTAAGTTTATGGAAAGTATGAATCCAATGGCATTATTTTCATGTGAATTTACCTTACCATGTGATAATTCTATTGAATTATTTGTTAAAGCACTAACAATTGTTGTTGATGATGCTTAGGCTTGTGCTAAGCTATTGGTTGGATTGTATCATGTTTAATTTTAAAGTTACGCATTGAAATGGTAAGTTATGTTCATAATATACAAACTTATTAAGCATTATATGCTTACATAGTTTTCTTTCCTATGTTTTATAGATTATCAGAAGCTCGATCAGTTTGGAAGCTCGTCGGAGACCTATCATACTATCCAGTGATTATATCGGTAAATTTTGATATTTTGGCCAAGGTTATAATGACATGTATAGGGAACTTATGTTTAAAGTTTGACATGAGTGCTAAATATTGAATTTGGTATGTATATATAAGTTGGTTGCTTGGTACCATTTGAAAATGGTTAGTTTATGTCATTTATGTGATTATGGTGCACGTGAGTAATGATCCAAATGGTAAGTTTCTATGGTCATAGTATATGGTCAATTATAGTATGTTTTGGTATGGAAATTAGTTAGTTGTGTATGGTTGATGAATGGCCAAATATGTATAAGCTTAGATATGTTAAATGGTTTATGATTGAGGTGTCTTATTGACATATTGGTTGTATGGATTAACGGTTTAGTGAATTGGTCATTTTATGCATATTTGGGTATGTTTTAATGCTTTGGTCATATATGCAAATTGTGTTTAGGTACATGTTTGAATTGGGTGAAAGAAATGGTTTGATTTTGGCCAATTTCTTGTCTACACTACCTAAGACACGTGCGTGTGTCTGAGCCGTGTGTGACACATGGTCATGTGACACGGTCGTGTGTCCCTTGTAGGTTTTAATGGTTGCAAGTTAGGCAGTTACACGGCCTAGTACACGACCTGGCATATGGGCATGTAAGGCTATTTTAAGTGTTACACAGCCTAGCACATAGGCGTGTGGCTTGGCTGCCTGACCCAAGTTAGAGAGTTGCACGGGCACGAACACGGGCTGGGACATAGCCTCAGTTATGTGAGTCATACGGCCTGGCCACACTACCGTGTGACCTCTACAGTTCTTTTTTTAACTTATTCTTAAATGTTTCAAAGGTTTTTGATTTAGCCCCGAATCATTTTTAAAGTATTTCTAAAGCCTCGAGGGCTCGATTAAGGGATGATAGACATGTATGTGAATGGATTATGTTATGATTATTGTAATGTTTGGAAATGAATGTTTTTATGTTATGTTTTTATGGTAATGCTTCGTAACCCTATTCCAGCGACAAATACGGGTTAAGTGTGTTACATTTAGTGGTATTAGAGCTACGATTTAGTCGATTCTCGAACTTAACGTAGCGTATACGAGTTTAGAAATACGTACCATTATATAATCTATGATAGTGTGATAACTCCTGACTTGATTTGAATTATGCTTTTATATAGATAATGTCATCCAACCGAGTTGATTCTGATGAGGCTGAAAGTAACACGCAAGCCTCCATTCACAGAGCAGTGTCAAGTGGTAGTAGGCTCGTATCTGAGGGTCGGGGAAGAGAGGCTAAGGAAGCCTTCTTCTAGATGATGAACGAATGGATTACCAAGTTCGTACGAATGAACTCGATGGCTCAACTACCTCCACCCCGCATGTTTCGCAATCGGTCCCCGTAGTCTTTAGGGTTTGGAACTAGTACGATTGAACAAGCCTCCGATCGATAAAATCCGTAAATATAGGGTTAAAGAGTTCAGAGCTACACCTGAAGATGATCAGGAGATAGCTGAGTTTTGGTTAGAAAATACAATAATGGTTTTTGATGAGTTATCTTGTACACCGGCAAAGTGCGTGAAATGTGTTGTTTCTTTATTAAAAGACTCAGCCTATCAGTGGTGGAATACTCTAGTTTCGGTTGTGCCGAAAGATCGGATTGATTGGGAGTTTTTCCAGATAGAATTTTAAAAGAAATACGTGAGTCAAAGGTTTCTTGACAAGAAATGTAAAGAGTTTCTCAAGTTAAAACAGGGTCAGATGATAGAATCTGAGTATGAGAGAAAATTTGTTTGATTGAGCAAGTATGCCCTAGAATGCATACCGATAGAGGTTGCTATGTGTAAACGATTTGAAGACAGATTGAACGAGGATATCAAACTGTTAGTCAGGATTCTAGAATTGAAAGAATTTGTTGTTCTAGTTGACAGAGCGCATAAAGCTGAAGAATTGAGTAAAACTAAAAGAAAAGTTGATTATGAAGTTTATGATTCGAGTAAGAGATCAGTGGGAAAATCATATCAATTGTCGTCAAAGAAGTCAAAATAATACCACAGTCATTCGACAGCTTCAGTGGGTTACTCTGGTAGAGATCGAGGAAAACAACATGTGAGTTCAAAACCTTAGGCTACGTCTGTAGCGAGCATAGGCAGTGTTAAAAGTAACAAGCTTAAATGTCAACAATGTGGATGTCGATACTTCGGTGATTGCAAAATGAAAGATGAGGCATGTTTTAAATGTGGTATCAGAGATTGCCTGGAAACGACCGAAAAAGAAAAGGCTTAGACTGTTCGACCAAGCAACACTGCTGTGAAAGGTAGACCGCCACAGAACACTGAAAATACGAGAAATAGTCATAGTGGGACAAATGACTCTACAGTGAGATCCGAGGCAAGAGTACAGGCTAAAGCTTACGCGATCCGTGCACGAGAGGAAACGTTAGCGCTAGATGTTATCACTGGTACATTTTCTATCTTTGATACTGATGTTACTGTTTTGATTGACTCGGGGTCAACACATTCATATATATACACGACTTTATTATGAGTCGACTTTCTATCAAAATGTTTATTATGAATTCCAAATTGGCATTGTGGTTTGAGTCAATTCATAACTTGTTAATTGCATATCTGTATATATGTTCATGGCATAAAGAGGTTGAAATGGTTGAAATTGTCATATGTTTGAATGTGAAATAATGATTTGTGTAATGTATAGGTATAATTGATGAAAATGGATAAACTTTATCATATGAAAATGTTAGAATGCTAAATTGGTTGAATTGGAATAAATGTATTGCTTGAGTGATTTGAATAGGTACCATTTGGACCATTTCAAAACAAATGGTCATGTCGCGACATCGGGTCCTTATCGTCGATGTCGCGACGAGGAACTCCTGAAGTCTCAACGTCAACCTAATAGTTTTGCAAAATTTACAAATTGGTTATTATTTGACCCCGAGTCATTTGAAGATCTTTCGTAAGCTTGTATAGGACTCGAAAATGAATGTATATCATATTATGAGTGAGTATTATCATATCGTGCATATGGTAGATACAAAAATCAGCAACATGCTTAACATGCAATTCATAAATCAATATCGGTTTGCATATTCAACATTCAAAGCATATCATATCTTATATTCAATCAACCTATATCAAACATATAATCAATCCATCCATACATACATATCCGATTAATAAACATTAGGTCTTTTAACATACAACCATGTCTTTTTAATACTTACCCGGCTCGACACTCCCTTAACAGCACTAGGCCATTCGACCATATCCCAAAAACCAACAAATAACATGTTGTATTAATCAATTATATTAACTGAATACCTCTAAACACACAACATAATAACCCACACTTGATCTATGTAGAGGATAGGCTAAGGGCGGCAAATAAATGTTGTCGAATGTTGAGAGAATCAACCACGAGTCGCTAAAAGGCCGTTGAAAAGTACTGCTGTTGTTGTTGGCTGGTGGTACATAGGGAGCAACAGAATTTGATGGCTGCTGATTGCGTGTAACAAGATGTGATGGCTGCCGATTGCGTGCAACAAGATGCGATGGTTACTATTGCTGTACGACATTAGGACGTACGGTTGGTGCGGTGGTGGTTTGGTGGTAAATGTTAAAAGTAGTGGTATAAAAGATAAAAAATAATGGCTCAAAAACAAAAGAAATCAAAAGAGGGGAGGAAGAAGGAGGAGGAAATGATAGAGAAGTTACAACAACTAAAAGAAAAACGAACGTGAGAAAAAAAAATGAAGATGTGGGGAAATGGAGGACGACAACAAGGGAGAGATTTTAGGGATAATTCTCAAGATTTTTTAAAAATAAAAAATCTATTTAGTTAATCAAATCTTATCATATCTAATCAGTTGTTATCCTATTAGGCTACTAAGAGTTTAAATTTGACCAACATTCTGATGGCTTAGGTGGCACAATAGGAATAGAGCAAAAAAGTAATTGGTTTTCGGCACAATAGGATTCGAACTTAAGACCTAAGGGTAAGTTAAAGCTTTACCACTGAACTAGACCTGTTTATGGACCGGGCCACCCGATCCAATCGAAAGCCCTCTCAAAATATAAAAAGGTTTGAGCAAAAATATAAGCTTAAAAAATAGGCTTAAATTTAAGAATAAGGCCCATTAAAAAAATAAATTAGGCTTTAGACAAGAATTTTTCAACCCAAGCCCAACCCCAACCCGACCTGATTTTATTAACCTAAATTTTTTACCCTTGTTTCCAACAGACCCAATCCCGCATTTTCCCTTTTTCCTTTCCAATCCCTATTTCCCCTTTCTTATTCCTTAATCCTTAATCCCTAAATTTTTTCCTACTTGGTTTTTTGCCACTGTTGCTTCTCTGCCTTCTGCTGGTTTTCGCTTCTTGCTTCTCGCTTCTGGCTTCTTCACCAGTTGCCACTACTGCTTTTCACTTCTCAGCCTTTTGCAAATTTTGCAACCTCAGTTCCCCTACCCACCCATTCACTTATTCATAGAGACGACACCCCACCCTGCTCCGAGACCTCTAGCATCGCTGCTTGTTTGTCTCCCGCTTCCTCTGTCAGCTTCTCCGCTCCAACATTCAGCCTTCAGTCATCGCTGTCGCCGTCGCACATTATGTTTCCATTGGTATCACAACTATATATTGCAACGACATAGCCCAAAACATTGATTCATTTTGTGTTTTTTAATTCTTTTTTATTCATTATGTTAGAATATTTCACTCAAATCACTGGTACTTGTTTGATTAGTTACTAGTTCCGATCGACTATTGAATTGATTCATGTACTGAACAACTTCAGTGAGGATCTGATCGACTATCTGGTTTGCTAGATTTGAGGTTTTAAATTCATATAAATTAATTAGTAGTTAAAATCACAACCAGTTCAAATATTAGTTATTTTTGTATTTATAGACTCTGCAAATAATGGCTAATCAAATCTTTTGGAGGGTTTTATTCAATTTTGACTTGAATTTACAATATTTCGATAGCAAAACTTCATAACTTTGTGTGTTTTGCGAGGAAAAAATTAAGTTGTCTACATCAGGATTTTAAAATCCTATAAACTTCTAATGGTTTTACAAACTATTTTTTATAATTGTGATGCTACTGCAATCATTTAATAATATTATCATTAAAAAGGAAGGAAAAAAAAATTTGTTGCCAACTTGGCAGGTTCAACATTTGATTCCTAGAATCCTGTCTTCTTCACAGATTTTATCAATGCTTAACTGCTTGTTAAGTCTTGGTTACTTGAGAGAATAAGCTTACATTTTAGCATTTCCTTAACGTATATGCATGTGAGCTCATTTTAGCCTAATTACCGATTTCAGATAATTGTCTTATCCCTTTTGTTAGAAAGCTAATAAATCTCATATAACATTTGCCTCTTTTTTTATTTGGTTTTATTTACTTAGATGCTTGTATTGATATGCATCAATTATGTCTTGTAGTTTCTAATATATACATGTATATATATAAATAATTAATTGAAGCATTTATAGGTCAACTCTTTATGGCTTGCACTTCATGCCATGAAGTACTCCACTTGAGATTATGATGCTATCTTTTTATAGTAAGATGAATTATTATTTGGTTGATGGTGTTAATATTATTTTAATAATGTTACATTTATATAGTTTCGAATCACGATATCAAAATTATTGAATTTTTTTTATTTATTTATACGAGTTTGAATTAAGGATAATTAATTTAAAGTTTTTATATTTTTATTTTTATTTAAAAATTTTGATTTTGAAATTGATATCATGAAAAGTTTTTAAACTATTGATTGCATATTGAAAAGGGATAAGAATAGCTTAAAATTACAAGTCTTTTTATTATATAATGTTGATATTTAATACACATATGGAGTTGTCTGTTTATTTCCTACACATAAATTTGCTTCTTTACAACAATCACCCAAAACCGAAAATACCCATCTCTTCTAACCTTCACATCACATCTTTCTTCCTCTCCCTTCAAATCCCCCCCCCCCCCCAAAAAAAAAACCATTTTGTTCCCAGTTTTCAATATATCATCATCTTTAACATTTGTTGTTCATTATGCCACAATGAGAGACATTGTTTCTTGTTTCAGTGAAAACGCAGTAAACGTTTCTCATTCTTCATGTTCTTCAAGCCATTCAAGCAATGATGCTTGTATGCTCTCCCCTACATTACTAGTGCCTTCACTCCAGAACCAAGTCTCTGCTATTTACAAAGTCATTCTTTCTACTAAGAAGCCACTCTTGGTTCGGGTCACATGGTGCAAGAACCAAACCGGTCAGGGCCTTATCTTAAACTTTGGTGACGACGATGAAGATGACCCTTCAACCTGCTTTAAACTCAACACCAATTTGAGGTTTTTCAGGAAGAAGAAAGGTAACAAAGTGATCGAAGCTAACCATTCAAAGATTGAAGTCTTTTGGGATCTTTCCACCGCTAAATATGATGCAGGACCCGAACCGGTTAACGGGTTCTATGTGTTAGTCATGGTTGACTCAGAGATAAGCCTTGTTTTAGGCGACGTTGATGAAGAAACCGTCACCCGAAAGTTCAAAAAGACGACCCCAGTTGCTAAAGTCTCCCTCATTTCCCGACAAGAACATTGTTCAGGCAATACCCTCTACTCCACCAAGGCTCAATTCTCTGATACGGGCATTGTTCATGATGTTTTGATAAGATTTGGTGGGGAAAATGAAGGCCTAAAGCACCCTGTTTTATCAGTTTACATCGATAAGAAGACAGTGATTCGTGTGAAGAGGTTGCAATGGAATTTTAGAGGAAACCAGACCATATTTGTTGATGGGTTATCAGTTGATCTGATGTGGGATGTTCATGATTGGTTCTTCAAACCTGTCACGGGTTCTGCAATTTTCATGTTTAGGACAAGAAGTGGATTCGATAGCCGACTTTGGTTGGAGGAGAAGTTGTTGCAGAAAGAACAAGATAGACATGGATTCTCATTGTTGATTTATGCCTGTAAGAACGCATAAAATGAAGCACACTTTGTTCCATGTTTTGTTTGATTTTTCTCTTCTTTTTGAAAAATCAGAACTTACCTTTAAATGTTATTCTAGGCATGTAGCAAGCATAGTTTAATCGATTTATACAATCAATCTAATAGCAAACAAATATGAAGATAAACATGGATTTTTTCCATCAAGCATTAAATAAAGTTTGAACGAGCTTTAAGCATGGTTGGACTTGGCATTAGCCAGTCTTCAGCAATGACAATGGTTCTCTTGGCCCTCTACAGTTTAATATTTGGTCCACAAGTTGAAAATCTCGAGTTTCTTCGTCGGACCAATTATAATAAATATGATTCAATTAAAAGAGCGTCAGAATGGCTCCACCTCCTTTCCTTTTACATGTGAAATTTTAATGAGGACAACTAAGAAAATCCGTTTATGACACAGATTTGTGATCTGCTGGCATCTTAAACAGAAATTCTAAATTTTTATGACAGTTGAGTTGATGTTTCTGGTATTGTTGGGGAGACCTAGTACTAACATTAACTCAGAATTAGGGAAAAAAACACCAAATACGATATATAACTCTGAAGAGATGAGTGATGTGTAAAGCAGAAAAACTTAAATTGAGGTGTCCAACACCATTGATCAATGTTCCAATATTGCATTTTGTAATGTTGGAGGGAGAAATTTTCAAACATCCATCATGACACAAAATGGCAAAAGTATGTGATTCGTTGATATATGTGCTTTTGTTAGTATTTTTTTAGCAGGGAATATATTATTATTTTTTTCTCTTGAAACCCAAGAGTGATGCTCTATTTGGGATTTGTTAGGAATATTTTATGTATAGATCTTGGATTTCATTAAAGTCAAGGAAATAATGTAAGCATTCCCAAAGTTTTCTTTGAAAATTCTATCTTATTTTAACATCCAGAAGGCAATGAACTTGAAATTTTGCCCCTTCCACGGAGGGTGGGGTTTGAGTTTTTGGTTATGTTAGCATGCAGAAAGAAATAAAAATTGATTTTCCACCATAATTTTTTCTTGTTAGGGTGAAGAATCACTTAGAAAAAGGTACGGACTTTAAATTTATGACATGTTTGTATGAAAAAACTGAGCTAAGTTTGGAGTTTTTTTTCAAAATTTGGACCACGGGCCATAATTCCTCTTGCATTTTTCTTGTGACTTGCTTTTATTTTGAACAATCCGTGAGAGCTTCAACACTCTTGAATGGATAAAAACAGGAAATGAGTTTTGGTGCTGGTCTGTTACGTCTCCAACACTGGGTCCAACAAGTTCATTCAAGTTGACAATATCAAATTAATTAGTAATGAAAGCAAAATTAAAAAAAAAAATAATAATAATAACAAAATAGTCTCTAGTTTGACCAGTTTCATTGTTTACAATTTTCCAGGACAGTTTTCGGGGCAACCAAACACAACATTTCCAAACTCAAAGAAAACTTTAGAAACCCATTGCAATTTCCAGAAGCAACATCGTGATCGTGACTGTTTTAACCAAACAGTTTCACGTCTCACCCGTGCACTTCGCATTGAAAACCTTAAAGGATATCTATCTGCTCAATGTTCTTGTTTTCTTTTTCTTTCGCCTTCTATCTCATTCAATTTGCTTTTAACTGAAAAGTAAATGCTATCATTGTAAAGATTTTGACAATACAATGTTTCTTTCTTTTCTTTTCTCTGACTTTGTCTATGGTTCTCTTTACTTTTAAGTAAAAACCAAAGATGATGTCGCAATGCCTGCAAATGGATGCCATCATTGCCATTCAGGCATTCTAGGAATAGGCAAAAGGACTAAATATACTAAAAATTTATGTAAATGTTGAGTTGTAGGTTAATTTGGTAAAGGAATTTGCAACTGCTAGTAGCAATTTAAAATAAATAAAAAAAGAGAAAAAAAAGCACACAATGAATACAAATCCATAGATTATGGGGTTTTGTTCAAAAATAATCCATTAAAAGAGATAATTTAAGCTCAATTTCATTTAATTTGCAACTTTACTGTCAAATAATTATAATGGTTGAACTCATACATGTTACTCTCATGAACAAAACCGTGCCATCTTAATTTCAACACTGTCTTCAATATATAGCCATTTTTGGCCTTCATCAATTAAGTTAGTGTGATGAGAAGAAGACCTCTAGAAATTTGGTTCATATCAATTACCTATATATAATACTAAGATATTGTTTTAGTTAAATAAAAACTCTTTTTGACAGCATATCTCTTGATAATTATACTAAATCATTTCGAGTTTCTTTATTTGATGAAATATGAAATAATATTTGAAAGAAATATTGGTTTATATCGATAAATATAAGATTAGATATTGAGTAAGTTGCAGTTGAATCAAATGACAAATGCAGAATAATAATAATAAATACAAGAAATTTTAGTTACATTGTCTACAAAATATTGCATAGAGAATAATAATACAATATATAATAATAGTGATTAAATTGCAATCTCACTTATATATTCAACTAAAATGACTTTCCCACTAAAATTAATTTGAATGCACAGTTGGCTTGCTGGCCATAATTTTATGAAGTACTTAAAAGCTCAAAAATCCTAAAGTCTGATGGAGTTTCTATGGGTTAAAAGTAATATTATGCTCTCAAATGATTCAAACAAGATTCAAATTTAGTCGACATTAGTAGTTTATATGGAGGGATGTGGATATTCATTCCATATATAAATTTGAAAATTGTTAATATCATAGATGTTGGATGTATTCATTCCTCCCGCTTCAATTTAATTTCTGTTATTTATCTTTAATCTTTTCAATCTTTTTAAAGTCAAATAAATATTTAAGCATAATTATTCAAAAAACATAATATATATGATTTTTTTTTTATATTATTCATTATATTTTATATTTTTAATAATTTATATATACAAAGATAAAATAATAATTTTATATAGTAAAGTGGGATGTGACAAACAATTATCAAACCAAAAAATTTCATCCCACATCTACTTTTCAAATAAAAAATTTAGATTTAAAATCCATCAGGATTGATTTATGTGATTTCAAATGGACATCACCTAACGAGTTGATTTATGTAGTTTGAAACAGAGTTTAAATCATGGGGTAATGGATTTGGCAGGCACACCCAACAGGAAATCAGAACCTAATAGTAATACTAAACAAAAAAAAAATTGCAAAATTAACATGTGGAAAGCGATAAATAAAGTTAATATTAATGATCTTAAAAAATAATCATATTTTATACCATAAAACATTTATATTAAATATTTATAAACTGTAATATATATTTGTTATTAAAACATTACTATAAGTATTTTTAATAATATATTAAAAATATTATTTAAAAACTAAATTTATTATAGTTAAAATTTTAATAATAAATAATTACATTATTAATTAAATGATTTATTAATAATATAATAGTATCATACTTTATTCAAATTAATTTTCATTTAAAAATAATATTACTTATAAATTTTTTTTTAGAAAATGACTTACACATTAATATTTATTAGATATTATTATTATAAACCCTAAACTCATACTTATAGGTCTTTAATGTCAATATCGTAGGTTGATCACTTAAACTAGTTCAATTTTGTCATTAACATTAATGTATGATTAATCGAAGAATTAATTATCTTAAGTTTGAAATACTAGATGTTATTATCATAAACCCATAAATTCACATTTAACAATCTTTAACCTTATGTTTGGATTGGGATAATAGGAAGGGAAGAAAAGAAAAGAAAAGGAAGGGAAAGGAAGATCTTTTTGGTCAAATTAAGAAACAAATAGAGAGTGACATTGTGACAGAGAGCTATGTGATGTCACGACAACGCGACGATGAAATAGGTGAGAAGCAAAAACGACGTCGCGATGACCCAATAGGGAATGTGGCGACATGCCATACAATTTTCTCAGTTTTTTTCTTCCAGTCAAATTTTAATTATTTGTCCCAGTCATACTCTGATTAGTGTAGATTATTTTAAGATTATTTGACCTACAAATTTAGCCTATAAATAGACCATTTTCCACCCTATAGGAAGATTAACCCATAATACATTTAAGTGACAACTTTTACAAACTTTCAAGGAATTTTGTATTTAAGTTTTGAGGGTTCTTATTTTTGGATTTTAGGGTTTAGTTTTTTATCTTCATCTTCGTACTCTTCATTTTTGCTGATTTAATGAAATTATATTTACCCGTGATTTTTTTATCCTCTTCTGAGGAATTTTTCCACAAAAAATATTTGTGTTCAATCTTTTCAATTTCTTCATTATTTTTCTTATTCGTTACTTACATGGGTTTATCCCCAACACTAAACTATTAGTTTTGTTTTATTTTAATCACTCAACTATTAATTTTTTTGATTTAGTCATTAAACTTTTAAAAATTAAATATTTTGGTCACTCTTTGTTAGTTGTGGTTAGTTTTTTTTTTTTCCGAAAAGCTAATGTAAATTTTTTAAAATTTCCATGTAATTTTCTCAATTTTCTATGTGGGTAAGTATTTTTTTTTTTTTTTTACTTTAGACCGAATCTTTTTTCTTCCTTTCTTATGTTGTTTGATAAGTGTTGTCGAAACCATTTTTTGAAAAAACGGGGTCGACTTTTAAAAAACGAAAATGGAGTCGCCACCGATTTTTTTTATTGAGGTGTGATCGGATCACCTCGTAATGTGATCGTTTTAATAAAATATCTTGATTTACTAAAACAACGATTTTAGTCTACGAAATTTGAGAAAATGGGTTCGGAAGTCAGTTACGTGTGAGGAAGGATTAGCACTCTCAGAACGCCCAAAATTGGTACCTAATTGATTAATTAATGTTTTGATGTCGAAAGTTGAAAACTCGAAAGGAATTTAAAATACGATCTCTCTTTTTATTAATGTTAATTAAACAAGAATGCTTGAATAAATCGAAGCGAATGTTAAAGACCTTCTTGTCCCGAAGTAATAAAATGTCACATCCAGTACGTTATGACACGACATTTTAAATCCTCGAGAATAAGCTTGTCTTTTGATTTTCAAAATTCATGCATTTTAATTTTAAAAGGATATTCGATCGTTTGGGTCAAACGAGAAAAATCAAAACCTAGTACGTTAGGGCATGATATCTCAAATTTCTAAACACGGAATATTGTCTTTATTAAATTTTTTTTTTATGAATGATAACGAGTATAACACTTAAAAGGTGTGCATTTATGTTATTAGGAGTAAAATAAAACGGTTTATATTGGATATGAAAAAAATTAAACACAGCTTTTGAAGTGATTTAAATGAAATGTGAATGAATGATAATATACAACACGGAGTAATAATCTACGAATAAAATGTTACACTAATGAATCTCAATAACACGAGAATACGAATAAAAGAATTATAATACACATAATGGCAATAATTACTAAACACATGTCACTTTAATATCAATATTAACAATCAAAGGAAACAAAACAAAACAATATATAAGACAATTTGAAGTAAATAGTATAAAACAATTTAAAAAAATAATATGTAAAACAATTTTAAAAAAAATAATATACAAAGCAATTTAAAACAAATAATACATGAGACAATTTAAAATATATATAAAAAAGTTTAAAATAAATAATATGTAAAGAGAAATTTAAAATAGATAATATACAAAATAGTTTAAAAAAGAATAAATGATATATATATATAAACAATTCAAAATAAATAATAATATATATAAATATAATAATTTTAAATAAATGATATATAAAAATTTTAAAAATGGATAATAGTTTAATATACATAATATGTGAAAAAAACTTAAAATAAATAATAAAACAATTTAAAATAAATAATATATGAGAAAAAGGTTGAAAATAAATAGATAAATAACAAATTTGCAAAAATAAATTGAAATCAAACAGATTTGGGACTTAATCAGGATAAAAATGAAATTAAAGGCAAAAACTATGATAAATAAATAAATGAGGACTAAAATCAAAAGGCGCAAAAAGGCCGAGGACCAAATGGAAAAATATCCCTCGCTCCCAAAACGCAGCACCTTACACGGGGCTAAAATGCAATAAAAGCAAAATTCTAGGGAAAAATCAAAAGAAAAAGAATAAAAAAGGATCTAATTGAAGCGGGCCGAAGAAGCGGAAGGACTGAACAAACAAATATCTCTTTCGCTTAAAAAAACACGCGGATCCTTAACCTGGAGCAGGTCGGGTTAGCCCATTTTGCATCAAAACGACACCGTTTAGCGTCTGGGATCATTAAATCAAGACGACGCCGTTTTGATAAGTTATAAAAGTGAAATTTTTACCAAAAATTTCATTTAGCCCATTACTTAAAAAAAAACTTCAAAAAAACTTTCAAAAACTCTTTCAAGCCTTTCCCCTCTCTCCGGGCTTCGACCACTGCTCTGACACAAGACCACCGTGGCTGCCGCCGGTCACCGGCGACGGCGCTTGAAAAATAAAAAAAAACAATTTTTTGTGCTTTTTCGGTTTCCCAAGCCTAAAGGCATCGTTTTTCATTGGAAACAATGAACCTCGGCCACCCACGGCGACGGGATTCGAGAAGTCAGGTAAGATTTCGACTCCCTTTTCGTATTCTTTTGTTTATTATTCTTTGTTTTGTAAAAAAAATGAAACAACAACGAAATGAAAATAGAAAGAAAAAAGAGAATATAACATGATGAAAGAAAAACCTTTTTGAAAAGTTTTTGATTCTCTGATATTCGTATATATTTCATGTGTGTCCCAAAAATTACATTCTCTGCTTGTGGCTTTTATAGCCGAAAAAAGAAGAAAATAATACATTTCATTTCTCTTTTTTTTTCTACCAAATTTCTGCTTGTTTTGCTATTGTTCTCTTTGTTTTCTTTTGTCTCTATTGTCCTTGCAGGTACGAAGGCCGTAGGTGGGAGTACGGAGGTTGATGTGGAGGTGGAGGGGAAGTAAGGAGGCCTGCAGCTAGGGTTTCCTCCTTTTCTTTTTTTGGCTGAAAATTAGTTTAGGTTTTGGGCTATTTGGGCTCTAAGTTTTTTAATTTTTGGGCTGGTAATTTATTTGTACTTTGGGCCATTGGTTTTATTGTATTTGGGCCTGTTGGACATTTGGACTTTTTACTATTTGGTTTTATTTTTTTTTGGCCCAGGCCAAAATTGGCCTATGTAAAATGTGAATTATTCTATGTAAAATGTGAATTTTATACTCCTAATCTTTTAAATTCATGTTTTTATACTTAGGAGAGCATTTGAGAGCGAAAAACGAGAGAAAATTGGATCAAGCTACAGGAGCCACATAGGCTGCCACACGGTCATGTGGCAGGTCGTGTTGATTGCATGGATTTGCACTCTAAACAGCAGAAAATCGCGTTTTTTAGGTTTTTGGGCATTCTAAGACATACATATGACAAAAATAAGAAGATAGGAGATGGTCGTCATAGATATTCAAGAAAACAACTTAAAAAATACCATTGAAGCCGATTCTGAAGCAGATTTCCATCAAGATTAAAGATTCCTATTTTTTTTCTGAGGAGATTATCATGAGTTTTTTTTTTATTTCTTTCGGTTATACTGTGTCTTGGATTTTTTATTTTCAAATATGAACTAATTTTCTAAATATCTAGGGAGATGAACCCTATGATAGATTATGTCATTTGGTTTTTATTTTACGCAATAGATACTTAGATCTTGTTCTCAATTATGTATGTTTAATTCTTGGTTTGATATTTCTAGATTATTGATCCATGTTTGATGTGCTTAAATTAGATAAGGAATATACACTGTTTAAGAGTAGATCTAACGTAATTGAGTGGAGTTGCATGCAATCCTAAAAATAGGACATTAGCATAATTTAGGGATTTTTACGGATTAAGATACTAAGTGAAGAAGTTAAGTAATTTAGATTGATTAAGTATTGTTTCGCTTCTTGGTGGTTAATTGTTTATTTTCCTGATTTGTTCTTTGTCATTTTCGTTAGTTAATTTTAGTTTTTAATCAATCACTTGAATTTATCGGTTAAATAATAGAAAGACGGTAATTACTAGTACTTTTAGTCTTCGTGTGAACGATATTTGTACTCACCGTAGCTATACTATTAATTGACAAGTGTACTTACCTTAGTCAAATTTTTAGTTAGTTCAGTAGACAGCAATTTTTTGGATTGTTGTTCTGTCTTCTCTTTTCTAGTTGTTGTTCTTTATTGACCTTCTAATTTTGGGACTTGGGGTTGTTGTTTTTTGCCGACCATAGTTTCCTTCTCGAAGGAACAAAATTTATCCAATCAAAATGTTGAAACAAACACTGGATAAAAATTGAATATTTATCAGTCAAAATGTTGAAACAAAAATTGAATATTTGAAGAAATTTTGTTCATTAGAGAGGGCAACTGAGGCTAGCAAAAGAAAAAAAAAACCAAATCCTAAAACCAGAAGGTCAATAAACAACAACAAGGAAAGAGGAGACAATCAAAAGTAAAAAAAAAAAAAAAAAAAAGTTACCCCTGTGAAAAATTAGGAAAATTACATGGAAGTTTCAAAAATTCAATGTTAGCTTTCCATAAAAAATATAATGGCAACTAGAAGGTGACCAAGATATTTAATTTTGGAAAGTTTAGAGATTAAATAAAAAAATTAAAAAGTTAAAATGGCCAAAATAAAATAAAGTCAATAATTTAGTGGCTATTTTTAAACTTTACCCATTTTTTTTTTCAAGCAAGGGAAAACTAAGGGAGTTGAGTATCCTTACTTTCCCTCAAAATGGGAAATTTTTAATTACCCAAATGAAGGAAAAACTAGGGAAAGGAAAGTAAATATACTTTTAATTACAATCCTTACTTTTTAAATAATTATATTACAAAAAGAAATTATAGTTATTTCAATCATTTCCTTTCATTTTCATAGTTTAACCAAACAAAATTGGTTAAACTCCGTTTCTTGTTCTTTCATTTGCATTATTAATTTTAATAATCCAAACAAAATAAAATATATATATATTATATTCTTAACCTTCTTTTCTTTTCGTTCGCAATTATTAATTCAAAAGTATAAAGTCAACATTGTAGGTTGATTACTTAACATGTTCAGTATGATCATTAATGTTAATGTTTAATTAATCGAAGAATTAATTACCTTAAGCTCGTAATTAAGGATGTTATTATCGTAAACCAACAACTAATGGTTTAATTTCTCTCGTCCAATGGACATTTCCCCTAATGGTTTAATTTATTTATCCTACCCAATGTGTTAATTTCTCATCGAAGTAACTCACCGTTGCATCTGATTTGTCAATGATGGGGCAAAAGCTGGGCTCGGTTCGCTTCGACTAGGCTATGGTGGGAGGCTTGCTTACGGTGATGATTCCCAAAGCAAAAGCTATGTCGAGGTAGTCTAGATTGGCTTACGGATATTTGGTTTTGGATCACATTGGATACTTGGTTAAAAAGGTAAACCCCCCCCCTCCCTTTTTTTTTTAAGGTAAAAGGGCAAAGACTTACTCTTTTGGATTTTTTGGGCAAATTATAGGAATAGTTACTTAATTATGCATTTGGTTTTATTTTAGTTATCTAATTGTTAATTATTTTTATTCAATCACTAAACTTTTTAAAATTAAATATTTTAGTCACTCTCTCGTTAGTTGTATTAACTTAATAATGAAAGTCTAAAGTAGAGTTTTTTACTTATAAGTGTTAGGTGCAATGATAAAACATATTGCACTCTCAATGGAAAAACAGGTTTTAAACTTTGAAGATAATATTATTAGGTGGGAAAGCCACGAACCCAAACATGGACTGTAAAACAGGCATGAAAAATATAAAAAAAAATAGGAATTTTTTATTAGTCTAATAAAAAATTTAGCCCTCCAATGTTGATACATCCTATCAATTTAATTGTAAATCTAAAAAATTAAACAAATTTAACTCTTAATGTTTATAAAATTTATCATTATAGTTATTTTTACACATTCTATCGGGATAACTATATACATATTTTTCATTCTATAATTTGCATTTGACCTAATGCTCTCTTCTTTTAATCTTAATCTTAAGGTGTTTCAAATTTGGTGTTTCCTAATATTTGTGTATTCATAGGACGCTTGATTTCTAATTGACAAAAGTTATACAACTAGTTGTTTTGGGGGGTTTCTTTCTTCCATTGTAAATTTTAGCTGAGATCTAGGAAAAGGAATAGTGAAATTGGAGTCAATTTTCATCTCACTTCATCTTAAGTTTATGATTTATTACGTTTTGGATTCTAAAATTTTGGAGGATTGATTATTTTAATAGGGAAACCTAATAAGCGAGTTGATAGTAAACTCATCTTTGTTTGAAGGAAAATTTTAGGCTTATTTGAGTTTTTATTTTTTATTTATAATTTTTATATTTTTGAATATATTTTTTATCAAAAATAATTTTTAAAAATATATTCTTTTTAGAACTTTTTAGAATTACAACTAAACTATTTTTATTTTTGTAAGTGCAGGATAAAAGGTTTATATATATATATATATATATATATATAGCATAAAAATATTTTTAAAAATTATGAATATAAAATTAGTTACAAATTAATTACCAAAATGATATATTTTCTGTATTAGAGTATGCAACACCAATAAAAAATATACCAATCATTATATAAATATTAAAAATAATTAAACATGATGTTTTATACAAAAGGGAGTCGCATACCATCAAAGCGACACCCCTCTCAAACAAAATTAAAGTTTTTTTTAATTATGTTAATTTTATGTTAAAATATATCATAAATTTATGTATTTGTCGAAAATTTAGAATTTAATCACTTAGTTTTATTTTCAGGAGTTTAATCTTTTTATTTTTAAAATTTTTAAATTTAGGTTCAATAGTTAACATTATTAATTTTTTTATTAAATTTATTACTATGACATTTTAAAATAAAAATTAACATAATTTATTTTATGTAAAGGAATTTTTTTATTTTTTTTATCTTTATGTTATTTTTTTTTCTTTCTTACTATTATTTATTTTAAAGTTTGAAATAAAATTTAACATAATATTTTTATTTTAAATTTTGAAATAAAAATGTCAAAATTCAAAATTTATTAATAGTAAAAAACCAATAATAAAATCAAATTTTTTAATTTAAAAATATCAAAGTAACAAATTTAACAAAAAGAAAAACATGATTAACAATTGGACTTGAATGAATTTTGAAATTTGAAAAATAGAGAGACCAAATTCTAAATTTTTAAAAAATTCATAAACTTATGGCATATTTTTTTAACTTAAAATTAAATTTTTTTAAAAAAATTTAAAAAATAAATTTTAATATTTATATAATTATTACGGGTCTTTTTATTTGTGTTGCACAATTCATATGCTGCACTGTAATTTATTGTAGAAAACATGTCATTTTGATAATTAATTTGTAACCCATGTTATTTTTGTAATTTTTTATTATTTTGTTTTATTTGAATTTTTTAGATATAGGATAAAATTTATAGAATATGTAAACCTGGGAGGCTAATTTTGTTATTAAACCAATAAAAACATATGTTAAACTTTCGTTATTGAGTTAACGACAACTAATCGGAGAGTGAAAAACTTACTTAATATATACTAGATTTTATAACATTCACTCACTATGTGAGTGAACGAAAATATTATATATTAAAAATATATTATAAAATTATGGATAAACTACTCAGTTGATTATTCAATTTTTAAGGCGCTTTCATTTTAGTTATACAAAAAATAAAAATCCTTACAATTTTATCACCCAACTTTTAGACCATTTTCATTTTAGTCAATCAAGCGTTAAATCTTTAACGGCGGTTGGTTGTATAGGTCACATCATGTTTATACTTTTATTTTGGTCACTCAACTTCTAAGTCGCTTCCGTTTGGTCACAAAAAAAAAATCCTTTTTTAATTATTGATCAGGGTACAAAACATTAATTGGTGAAAAAGCGATAGAAACTAAAATAGTGCATTAAAAATTTATCATATTATATTTGCTTACCCCCTTGCGAAAGTTCTAAATTTCTTTTAGTATTGAAATTTTAAATGTCAAAAATATCAAAACCAATTAAATAAATTGTTGGAAATTTTGTATCCTTTGATTGTGTCAGACAATTTGTTACTATAATATTGATATTAATTAATTTAATCTCTGTGACATCTTTAATGTACAATTAGCTTGATATAATAATGGGTTGGGTTAGGAATATTAGAGAATTAAAAAAAGAAGAAGAAAGATCTAATAGGAATTTTAGAGGAATAGTATAGAAAATAGTTAGAACAAGAAGAAAATTAGAAATATTTTCGAGATGAGAAAAATTAATTCGAGGTAATCACTTAATTGTAAGAGAATGGAAAATGATGGGGCAAAAGTACGAAAATCAAAAGCTTGAGATAATTACATTGAATTTGAGGAAAAAGGAGGAAGAATTAGAAGTGAAATTTTACCAAAATAAAGCATGAATCATGCATAGTATTGTAGAGAAAGTTGAAGAGTTAGATAGTAATTACTTAAATTATATAACTATGAAAAAGCTTAATGATTAAGGATAAAATTGTGTGGAATAGTGATTGGTGGACTAAATTTCAAATCATTATTTCAATTATTTAATTAAGAGCTATTTTAGTTTAATTATGTAGAAAAGATGAGAAGAACCCTTCATCTTTCATATATGCTTCACGTCATTCACCAAAACCATCCAACCCAACTTTTTCTTTTATAACAATTAGGTCCTTCCACCATTTTTAAGTCTTTCTAAGCTCAATTTCTTTCATGTTTCCTTAGCAAAATAAATAAAGGAACCTAGTAGTCATCTTAGTTTCATGAAAAGAGAGGCAATATTTGTCTTGGAAGTGAGAAAAAATAAGGACTAGATTGTGATTTCAAGAGATTAAGGTAAGGGATGATAAGTTGTTCATGAATTCCTGTTAGTTTCGTTAGTTAAGCATAAATATGTTATTTAATTATTATTTTAACAAATAGATGTTATGTGTTTTGATATGAAAATGAAAAAAAGAAATGAAATGAGAAGATCAAATTGAAGGCAAAGGAAAAGGAGTAGCCAAAGAGTAAAAAAGAGAAGAAAATACACCATTCAAGCCTTAGTTGTAAGTACTTCAAGAATTTTATCTCATTTCTTTTAGATTTAAACTATAAAGTATTTTATTTAGTTAATTAGTTACAAATAAGTTGTTATAATACAAAATGACTAAATTTAAAGAAAACAGAACATATCACAAGGACATAAATAAGGACAAAAAGAAAAATAAATGTAACGTACGTTAAAGTATATATATATATTGTGAATGTCAAATGTGTAGTAAAATTATATATTCTTTGAAATTTATGACTTCGAGGACTAAATTATAAGATGTGAAAAGTTGAATTGATTTTGTTAAAGCCTATGTAGACAAGATAAGAATTATTGGGATATTGATGGCATGTCATTATGGAAATTTAGCACACTCTTTGTTCTGTTTAAGAACTTTGGTGCTTTTCTATTCTGATAAGCACTACAGTGTTGTTCTGTTCCGTTAACACACTTCGGTGCCCTTTGTATCTGTTCTAAATATCCTAAGTGTTCTATCTAGTCTACAATGGGCTAAGAAAGAGGAACGAGACATCCGGTAAGTGTGGTTAACAGTGAATAGGGTAAGTGGTTTAAAAGCTATAAGTTGATAAAAATTGTTTATTTGGATTAATATGAAGAATGAAGTAAACTTATTCATGTGCTTGTAATTAATATTATTATATTTTAGAAATAAGTTTTAAATTATTATAGTACTTACAAAGCCGTCACAAGGCTAACATGTTTCTTTCCAACGCGTTGGTAAAAGCTTGTTTTGACGAGCTAGGACAGTGATTGACGGGGCTCATCTCATCACATCTTCTACTTTGAAAGAGAGTAAGGCTTAATATTTTAGTTTTAGATATGGCATGTACATAGAGGAAATGTATTATTGGACCTAGTTGTAAATTATGAATACTTGTGTTAATATTATGAACTTTGTTATAATTAGAAGATATCATGATGAGTTATTTGATTATTGAGTTGGAATTGAAAGTTTATATGATTGAATTGTATATTGGGTTGATATAGGTGATTTGAACAGGGGATTAAAGTGATAAGAAATTTAAAAGTGCAGAAAATTGTGATAAAGTATCGATTCGAAAACCCAAAGCTTATTATCGCAAGATTGGTTGGATTAACACCGAAGAAGTTCCATCACCAAATTTTAGGATGACTTTCACGTTACTTCAATTCACGATGATGTCGGTCAATTTCTAAATAAAGAAACAACA
Organism: Gossypium longicalyx; assembly: GCA_025698465.1. NCBI lineage: Eukaryota > Viridiplantae > Streptophyta > Magnoliopsida > Malvales > Malvaceae > Gossypium > Gossypium longicalyx. The sequence goes on along the minus strand of CM047001.1, from coordinate 64,720,682 downwards.
AAGAGAATTCCAATCACTTTTGCCATCTGTTTCTTCCTTTATATGCACTTTAAACAACTTAAGGATAAAAAACAATACTACGAATCTTGCTTGCGGACCAAGAGTAATGGAACTCCAACAGAATCCAAGTATTCTGATGCTACCATGGTTAGCGGCCACATATCACCCTACCTTCAGCTTGCCAAGAAGCTTTCCGCCAGAAATTTCATCATATATTTTTGTTCAACTCCCATCAATCTAGATTCCATAAGAAAAAGTGGTAATGTTCAAGTTGAGTTATCTTCTATTCAACTCATAGATCTTCACCTTCCTTCACCACCACAACTGCCCCCACACCACCACACCACCAGAAGTCTCCCTCCTCACCTCTTCCCTTTTCTCATACCAGCCTTTGATGCAGCAAAGCCTAATTTCTCCAATATCTTGAGTACCCTTAAACCCAATTTAGTGATCTATGATTTTTTGCAGCCATGGGCTGCAGCAGCAGCTAATGAGCAAGATGTTGAATCTGTCATGTTCTTAACCACTGGAGCCGCTGGTATCTCCTCAGCGGTCCATTATTTTAAGAACCCCAACATGGAACACTCTATCCAAGAGGCTGAACTCAATAAATATCTTCTCCAATGGTTTGGTGGTACTGAAAATGGTGTTAGAAACAAAGACAGGTTTTTGGAATGCTTGGAAAGATCTTCAAACATGGTGCTGATCAATACCTCACGAATGATTGAAGCTCAGTACATTGATTATGTGTCTGTTTTAGTGGGGAAACAGACAGTTCCTGTTGGACCCCTTGTTCAAGAATGTGGCAACAGAGAGGAAGATGTTCATATCATGGAATGGCTTGGAAAGAAGGAACCTGGTTCAGTTGTGTTAGTTTCCTTTGGAAGTGAGCTTTTTATTTCAAAGGAAGACATGGAGGAGATAGCTATGGGGCTAGAACTTAGCAAGATTTGTTTTATATGGGCTGTGAGATTTCAAGGTGGAGATAACACTGCTTTATTGGAAGGCTTTTCAAAGAGATTTGAGGAGAGAGGTTTGATGGTGCAAAGATGGGTTCCACAGGCAAAAATACTTAGCCATTCAAGCATAGGTGGGTTTGTGAGTCATTGTGGGTGGAATTCAACACTAGAAGGCATCATCAATGGTGTACCAATCATAGCAATGCCAATGAAAAATGACCAGCCCTTTAATGCCAAGGTGGTGACAGAACTTGGTGTGGGTATAAAGGTGCCAAGGGAGAATGGCAAGCTTAAAAGTGAGGAAATTGCTAGGATTATCAATGAAGTAATAGAGCAAGAAGGGGGGGGGGGAAATATTGAGGACTAAAGCCAAAGAGGTTGGCCAAAGATTGAAAGGAGAAGAGGAAACAAATGTAGCAATGGACCGAATACTGCAGCTTATGAAACCACCAAAGACTACATAACTATAAGCTTATGAAATCACAGATCAATCAAGCCTCTAGGAAACAGAACTCATCTATGTAATTTCCTTTTCTTGGTTTTTTTTTTCTTCTCTTTTTTGGGTTCAAATAAAAACATGGAATTATTTGGTGACATTGCATGTTCTGCTGTCATTGCTAGCAGACCATAGCAAATGCTTTAGATTGTCGGCAGATTCTAGGTTCCGATAAAAACAAAATCAGCCAGGGATAATAAGTTGATACATACTTTGTTGTAGCATGAAAGTCAGTGTCTCAACATATATATATATATTGGTAGATAAAAACAGCTTAAGGAGAAAATAATACACTAATTTCTAAAAAAAGTAACATAATACGTTTTAATTAAGTTTTTAGTTGATTGTAAGTGTTCTTTAAACCAATAAATTTCTATGAAATTTGTCGCCATATATTTGGCTATATGATCAGTAATAGTATTTTAAGACCTCATAATATAATAAACAATGACCTTCCAGTTTCAATTTAACAAAAGATAAACAAAACGTAAATCAGTCAAGTATATAAAGAATTTAATATCTTGGTATGAAAATTTTAAGGGTAACAATTTAGTTTCAAAGTATTTATACTAGAAGTTGAATTACAATTTTATCTTATTTACTTAAAAAATTAATAACTTAGTCCTTGTAGTTAAATAAAAAAAATTAGTTTTTTTAGTTAAAATTTTCATCTAATTTTTATTGTAAAAAATCGATGTGATTGACGGAATAACCAATAATTACACATGGCGTGTCAGTGTACCTCGTGTAAACGTATAAAAACTAAATTTTAATAGTAAAAATAGATGAAATTTAAAAAAAAAAATTTAATTTACTTTTTTATATAATTTATTCAAATATTAAATGTAAAGGATAGTAAAAGGAAGTAAATAGCAGTTTTACTGAAATCCCGAAGCTTCTAGGAAGTGTTAGAATGTATTAGACGAGCTCAGCTCAGAAATCATACGCTTCTAACTTGTCTTGCACATATAACTCCCTTTTTATAGATAAAATATACATAGCTGTCCAAATTATTTAGTTTCTTTTAACATAAAATATTTAGTAATTTTAAAATTCGATGAAAAATAAACAATAAAATAAAATAATATAGGACATCCAAAACATTTTTAAAAATTAATTTCTAAAAGAAAATTCAATGTTACATCTGTGAGGCACCTACTTAAGTATTGATTTTGCTTTCCTTATTCTTCAAAGGAGTTACGCTTTCTATTCCTTATTTTAAGCATGACCGACAATGAAGTTTCGCATTGGCAATATGGTCTGTAAGCTTTTTATTTTCCCTCGTGGGCTAAGATCCCATCTCTATCGTCACTAATACGATATATATAGAAAACCAACTCATCATGTTCTTGGATTTTCCTTTTGATTTTATCTCTACAAAGAACAAACCCAGATCACATCACAACAATAATGGAGATTGAAAATTTTTTATTCTTTCATCTGTTGAACGCATGTACATCCCCATTGGGACCTTTGGTTTTTTATTTAAAACGAAAAAACCAAGCCCCAAGATCAATAAAACCAGCTTCAGTTTCTTTTTTTTTTGTTCTTACAAAAGTGAAATGATTTACTGGGGACGACCGGAGAAAGTTCATAGAAACCAAAGATGTTTTCGGTTGAAGAAAAAGAAAGTTTTATCGTCTGGAAGATCCGAACATTTGATCGAGAAGGATAAGTAGAGCCATGGCGGAGTCCGTTGTGATATATCCCGGCCGAACAATAAGGCGGAAGACGTCGGTTCCAAAGGCGACACCGCCAACAGCTTCTTTCCGCTTGATTTCGGCTACTAACCGCCTCTTATCATCGAAAACAGCGCAATTTCGTTGCGAATACGAGCCTTCAATCTCGTACATGATGTTATTCCGACTGTTATTGTTGCCGGAGCTAACGTAAGCCAAGCACTTGCTTAAGATATTCACTGATTTCTTAACGCAAAGTCGGGGCTTCTCCATGGATTCTCCCTCGTAAACCAGCCAACTATCACCAAGGCTCATTTTCTGACGATATCCAAACATAATAACATCAGTAAAACTGCAACTAATTAACTAATAATAGATTTAACCATTTTAAACTGATGTTTTACCTTGCGGCGGATAGTGAGGAGAGGGTTGCCACTGGCATCCATGAGAAGGATCTCACCCTTATTGCCTTCCATGTAATTATCGACCCTGAAAACCAAGTCACCTTTAGAATCGAACACCGTGAAGCCATTACAGTTGAAAAGCAATGACTTTTTCCAGACGGTTAGAATCGTCTCCTCACTTGTTTCACCCGCCGAGAATAGCTTATTCTGCGGTGGCTGTTTCTCCGAGATGGCATCACCGATGGTAAAACTAGCGTTGGGAAAAACCTTTGTCATTCGTGTAAAAGGTTCCAGCCTTGAGAACAATAAGACTACGAGCCAACCGACACTAAAAGATCAACTCAAAGAGATGATACAAAAAAAAAAAAAAAAGAGAACCTTGGGGAATTAATCTTTGTTTAGGTGAATGAGTTAGACGAAAAGGCAGTGCATGCGTATATATATATATATGAAGGGTTAGAAAATGGCGTTTGGAGGGAGAGAAAAGAGGCGCACCAATTGGGTTTAGGTTAGAAAAGTCTAGCACGAGTGTGGCTTCATTATTTCCATGACGTCAAACCTGCAATTGATTGGACGACGAAAATAGTTGAAAAAAGTGAAAACGAAAGGCATAGCTAGGCTGCCAACTCGATATTATGTGATAAATTCCGGAGTTGGAATTTGGTGGATAGAAAAAGTAATATTACAATTTGATGATGTGGTTTAATTATGTGGCTCGAAGAAATTTGTTGTTGATTTATGAGATGATAAAATTAAAAATATTTTAGTGAATATAAAAATTGTAATTAAAAGGAAAAGACTAAATGTTAGCATTGAAATGGAGGAGATATATTACTATAATAGAATAAAGATAAAATTTGTGGCTCAAAACTAGTTAGCGGTGAGACTTGTCCTTTAGGCAATGCTTTTGCGTTAGATATTTATTTTGGCTGATTTTATTAAACAAGTAATTTAAATGGGGACAGGACGGATTTGGGCGACTGTGACTCCCTCCATTGCCAGGAGCCATTTTTATTATTTATTATTATCCGCGTCCGTCCTCTCCACCCTCTTTATAAATCCAAAATTATATTAGGAATAAATACAAGGACGGTTTGGCTTTGTTTTGTTGTTGATGTAATTTATAATCTAAAGAATAATATATATTTTTATAGATATACATGAAGCATTGAAGATTTTCACCCTTTCTAGAGAGATGAATCAACTTAGTCAAACCCTAAACTCAATTGTGGTCGAGATGATCATATATAGAGTCAAACATGGAATTAAATTATGAGGGAGAGACTTATGTCTACATCACTATAATTACGCATTCAGAGTTTCTTTTCTTTCTTTAAAAGGCATTAAGAATATTAATTGTTTGATGAGGAAACTCTACAAATAACCTACTACATGCATATTATATTCATTTCTTTTCCTTTTTATTTTATTTTTTAAAAAACTCCAATGAGATTAATAAAGAAGAAAAGATGGTGGTTCTGATTGTCATTTACCCTTGAGACATTCTGGTAAAATTGTTTGATGAAATAAATTTAGATAAAAAGGAAGAAGAGGAAGATGGTCAAGTGGTTTCTATATCTTATTCCCTTTCTTCAGGTGTTGTGGTGAGTTTATATACGAGAGATAAAAGATTCTGCGCATCTTGAATTCTACTATAGTAGAATTATATATTATTCCGGTGATCTAATGTCTTGTGATATGATTTTTTAGGATAGTCAAGCAATCAATAAATCTAAGATTCTACGTATATAAATACATTAACTTATAATTTGCTCATTGATGACACATGATGGGACACATAAAGAGATATAACAAATTTTATATTCAATTTCTATTCAAATATGAATATTTTATCTTATAAATTCTGAAATATATATCAATCAAATAAATATATTACACGTACAAAGATCCAAATAATAAAAAGATTAATTAATAATAAGTTAACATAGCTTACCTAACAAAAAAAAAATCAAAATCAAAGGAAGAGAGAGGCTTAATGTTTTACTTGACTAATTTAACTAAACCAGCTTGTTCTTTAGTGTTTACTAACAACTTGTAATATATAATATATACATATAAATACATATAGTTTGAGTTATAGTGTAGGACATAACAGGTAATGACATAACATGAAGTTAGCTTGGCTGTCCCTGCCATGAAAAATAATTTACAGATTTAGGAGAACAAAGCATTTGGAATATGCCCTTTGTTTTTCCTAAGCAAATATCCAAAACTTCACTTTCTATATATTGGCTGGTTTATATAAATTATGCTTATATACAAAACTAACTCTTCCTATATAGGATGTTTTATACAAATTAGGGTTATATATAAAATTAGTCTTCCTAGTATTTTATTTTTCAATTTAGTACCTAATGCTTCTTCTAGAAACTTAGAATTGAGTTGAAAATTTTAAATTTGAATTTTTAAATCCTACTTTGTTTGGATGTCCATTAAAAAAAAAATTGGATTTGGAAAAATCTAACTTGATGAAAACCTAAAATTTGAATTCCATTTAAAAAGTTGGAACTTGTAAAATCCAGATCATTATAAAAGCAAAACCATTATTATAAATTGATAGTGAATATTCAAAAATACATTAATGATTGTTAATGGTTTATAATATTGATAGGTAATAGTATTTTATTATTTAGAAAAGTCTAACAAATTATATTTATTGATTAAATAGTTGTATTGTAAAGACTCAACTTTTGAACCTTATTTTATAACGGCATAAATTTATATAAAGTAATCTTGCAAAATAAAATAATTCTATCAAAGAGTATTTCATTAAAAGATATATCCCTATATAAAAGTGTATCTCATGGAAATATGCAATTATTGGATGTCTTTGTAAAGGGCTTTTCTATTAGTCATGTTGGGGTTTTTTACCTAATGGAGAATTTCAAGCTGTACTTTAGCTGTGTAGGGTGTCTTTCAGTTCTACAAATAATGTTTTTTTCAATACAATGCCTACAATTACTCATAGTCTCACCCCAACCCTTAAATAGGAGGATAATGCACTTTAGCACGCTCGAACCCACGACCTCCTGCGTTGGCAATAATGTTGATGTCAATCGAGCTAAGACTTTATTAGCTTTTCAAGTCATTTTCACTATTATGCTTGAAATGTTGAGAGTTTTGTAATATTCTGAAGGTATATTAAGTCATCAAGGAAAATGTTCTATATGCTTTAAGACCATTATATTTTACTAACATTAGTTTTTATCTTTTCTTTCTATTGTCTCTATTTATTTTTTTAATAATTTTAAGGATTTAATATGATTTTCATATGAGATTTAAAATTAAGACAATAATAGCGAACAAAATAAAAATAATAGTTCATAACCAAGATTATTGTTTTAAGATCGAGTCTGAAGCTAGAATTGTATATTGCAAATATTGTCAGATCTTTGGTTACTATGATAAATAAGTCAACTAATTATTTCAATTTATTGTTCGAATCTTATTTCATGTTAAGAATGCAATTTTATTAATTGATAAATTCTGAAAATTGTATTAAAATGGACAAATTTTCTTTTAATTGTCGAATAAATTTTCTTGTGATGGCAAAACTAATTTTAGTTTTAAATGAAATTTCTTTGGGAATGCTTTTCAGGATTTGTTGATTGTATGCATATAATTATGAATTTTGAGAATGCTCTTTTTTAAAATAAAAAATAAAAACAAGCTCGCAATTCAAACTAATTAAACAAGAAAACTCTGAGCAAGATTATCTCTTACTTGAATAGCAGGGGAAATAGTTAGGTCCTCGCTTGGAATATCTTTAAACACCATCAGGCTATAATTTGTATCAAAGGCCATTTTGGCCATGCAATCAACTATTTTATTGTGGTCCTTGGGAATATGCTGCAAATCTCATAATTTTATATTCTCCAACAGAAGATGAATGCGTCTAATAAGGGCGAATTTTGAATTCGTCAGTGAGGATTCTTGAATGGCCTTCCAAGCTATCCATTTGAATCATTACTGGATTGTATCTCCTATCTTGGATAAGATTCAAGCCATCAAGAATACCCCGCAGTTCAGCATCTAAGATGAAACATGCATCCAGATACCTATTATATCCCATAATCCACTCCCTGTTACCATTCCTCAAGACTCCTCCTGCTACAGCCTTTACTAGAATTTACCTAAACTGTACCATCAGTACAAAGGCTGATCCAATTCTCCAACATTTGGTATGTTGGCCTTGGTACCTGTTGATTAAGTAATTCCTTCCTGCAAAAAGAAACAAATTGTTTTGCCCAGGCGTATGATACTCTAACTATCTCATTTGCAAACCAAGAAACCCCCTGAAAAATAAAAAGATTTCATTTTTTTGTATTCGTAATTAAACCAAATAAACTTAACCAAGTTACATCACCAATGGCGAATTTGGCAGAACTGTGCAAATTAGACTTAAACTATTGAAGAAAGTTGCCTACAAAGAAATGCCCGCTAGCTCCATCAGAAATGACCTACCTTCAATTTTCTTTAAGTGTAGGACAATCTCTTATAACATGCAAAATATCTTCAGAATGGTGTTCATACAACATGCTCTTTGCTTCTAGTTTTATGAATTCTATATTTAGAGAATGCATGTGACAAGCGTCGTTTTGCCTATCAAAATAAAATAAACCTCTTCAAAAATAAAATAAATAAATAAAAAGGTAGAATAGTGGATGAGGGTCGATCCACAGGGAGTTTAATGGAATTCTTGATTAAATTTCTTGTTTTCGACCTAGGAGCTGAAATAGAAAATAAAAAAAAGGTGATTTGAGAAGTAACAAGAAAATAAAATAAACAAGTAAAATTGAAAAGAAAGATTTATTAAAATAGAAGCAATAAAATAAAGAAGATGAAAGATTAAGTTGAATAAACACGAGTATAAGAATCGCCTCGAGCTAGTTTCGTCAATTCCCACGATCATTGAAAATAGATTTTTGCTCCGGGATTCATGTCGGATTACATGATCTCACGAGGCCCAACCCATCGTAACTTGCTTTTCTCTCATGTAACCGATCTTCCCAAGTCTATCTTCGAAAGTCGATTCTTAAGTAAATCAACCACGTCTATCGCCGTTAAAATACTTAGTTTTAAAACAGGAAAAGCCCAATTCGAAAGTTGTCTTATCAATAATCATTTCTGATCTCGTCTTTTCTTAGCGGACCGCCGCTAAGAGTGTTCATAGGAAGTCAAAATGCCACAGGCCGATCCTTCCTCCCAACTGTAAAATTAAACGATTCCAGACCAACGAATCCTTTTTTATTTGAAAAATGTTTAAAAATTTTAGTAAGGCCGATTACCAAACTATCTAAGTAGAAAGACGAAAATGTATCCCGAAGGGATTTAAGCAATATTCAATTCTCACGTGAGGAATTGATTCGTACTAGCTCTTGGCTTGAGAAAAATTAGCCAAGCATGATATTGATTATCATGCTTAACATGTTTTGGTAATGTAAAAACATAAAATAAAATAAAGTAAAGTAGAAATAAAACAAAAGAAGAAAATTTTATTAAAAATGAAAATAAAGTAGCAATAAGAACAAAAGACAGAGATGCTTAGCCTTACCCAAAGGTGGGTATTTATAGGCTTCAAATTCCCAAATCAACAAGGAAAACTAATAAAAAAAAAAAGATAAGATAATATCTTTAAAATTATGAAAATGAAATCCAAAATCCCCCAAATCATGTCAATAGATCAAGATAAGTTGCTTCCAGAATATTCCCCGTGTTGACTTCTAATTTGCCACGTCAGATCCGCGTCATGCACACGACTCCAGCCGTGACAGAATAAAAAAAACTGCAGATTATGTCTTTTTGTTGCCATTTCCAATATTGGGTTCACTACACAAGAAATAAATCAAATACAACCAATTAAGTAGTGGAAAATTCATAAGACAAAGGAATTAACAAGCAAAAAGTGTCAAATATAAGAGTACATCAAATTCCCCCTCACTTGTCTCATACTTGCCCTCAAGTATGTTTGAAATGAATTAATCAAAAGCTTAATCATCTTTCTCCTAAACCGTTGCAAGTCTTAAACAAAGTTATGAGAGTTCAAGTGCACAAAAAATGACGTGAATAAAACATGAATCAAAACGAATAGGTGCAAGCAAGAACAATCATCCAACCTTACCGTTGTCTATCAATTACCAATCAAATTCTAACCTAAGCTTAATTCTTACCAAGATGCACTCAAATCACTCAAAGTGTTTCGGGTGTAGAAATCAAATTCACTCAAAGTCAAAATTTGAATAAGGGTCTCCATAGGCTTGTGGCAAGATCAATTCTCCACTACTTTAAAGAAATTATATGCAAAAATCATTAGGACTTTTAATAAATGGTGTAATGGGGCTTAGGTAAAGGTGGGGAATAAGGCTAAAATGAGGCTAAAGAAAACCAAGACAAGAGTTTCCCAACAAATAACTATATCATGTCCACAACCTTAGAGAACATAGGCCACAAGAATAAGCAAACTAAACAAAGGTAGCTATAATGAACAAATCATCAAACTTTTTTTTTTTACTTTTTTTTTCTTTCTTTTCTTTTTTCTTTCTTTTCTTTTTTTCTCTTTTTTTTTTCTCGAATTATTTCTTCTTTTTTTGTGTTTTTTTTTGTCTTTTTAGTCTTTTTTTTTTGGAACATGATCTCACCACCTTAAACTTATGCTCTTTGTCTTGTCAAGGGTGGAAGAGAGGAATAAATGAAAAGGCTCGGGTTTAAAATCTTGGTGAAAACAAAGAAAACGAGATTAGGCTTCAATTTGGTTTATTAAGGGAAAAGAAAGGGTGAATCCTAATGCCTAAATCATATTAATGCATCAAATTCCAATGTAATCTCAAAATGCATACAAGCCACAAGTTCTAGATTCCAATGTCCAAATTGACACTCTCAGGCAAGAAAAAGAGCATAAAAATATAATCATACATGCTAAAGGCTCAAGTTCTCACAAAATGGGCTAATTAATTAAGCTAGGTGAGAAATTCAACTAACAACATTAAGACAAATTGTAAGGGTTGTCAAATTGGACTTACTCATATTATTCGATTATCAAGCATGCTAGAATTCAAGTATCTTTATGAACTAAAATAATCATAACATGCTTAGTGGCAAGCAACGGCAAAGGAATTGTTCTTCTAATCAATTCAAACAAACATATCATCAAACAAATATGACAAGAAAGGCGAAATTAATGTCATCCTTTACCCTCCCCCTCACGTAATCGTATTGTCCCAATACGGAAAAATAAATGTAAAGTACATTTAAAAACAAAGAAAGGTAAAGGATACTCCCCGTGATCACAAAGAAAGGTAAATGATACTCCCCGTGATCAATGACGACGGCGGCCACGGCTGAGGTAAAGGAAGGAGAGTATTTCCGTGATGTTCTCTTCTAGGGCCTGGAGGGGTCTGAATAAACGACAAATAAAAAAAATTAAAATTGATGAAAAGTAAACAAATGGGTTGCCTCCCATTTAGCGCTTTGTTTAACGTCATTAAGCTCGACATTTTCCTGTCAGATTTTTGGCTCTTCCAACCCGATTTCTTCAATTAGTCCGATTAGTGTGCTCTTGAAGAAAGGTTTTAGCCGTTGTCCATTAACTTTAAACCGTGCACCTGAGCTATCCTCAATTTCTACGGCTCCATGAGGAAAAACATTGATCACGGTAAATGGTCTGCTCCACTTGGACTTAAGTTTTCCTGCAAAAATTTTTAATTTTGAGTTAAATAGGAGAACTTTCTGCCCAACGGAAAATGATTTAAATGAAATGCGCTTGTCATGAAATGCTTTTGTTCGCTCTTTATAATTTTGTGCGCTATCGTAAGCGTTGCGGCGAATCTCCTCAAGCTCTTGGATATGAAGTTTATGTGCTTCGCCAACAGCGTTCATCTCCATATTACATTCCTTCACAGCCCAAAATGCCCTATGCTCAAGTTCGACAAGCAAGTGGCAAGGTTTGCCGAAAACAAGTCGGTAAGGTGACATCCCGATAGGTCCTTTGTAGGCCGTGCGATATGCCCACAACGCATCAACTAACTTCAAGCTCCAATCTTTTCGGTTTGGTTTAACGGTCTTCTCTAGGATTGACTTGATTTCTCGATTTGAAACCTCTGCTTGTCCGTTGGTTTGCGGATGATAAGCTGTCGCTATCCGCTGAGTCACGCCATATTTCTTCATCAAAGCTTCGACGACTCGGTTAACAAAATGTGTTCCTCTATCGCAAATGATCGCTCTCGAAGTTTCAAATCTTGAGAAAATAAATCACGTAAAAAATTAGTTGTGGTTTTCGCATCATTTTTTCGAGTGGCTTTCGCCTCTACCAATTTCGAAACGTAATCAACGGCCAAAATAATGTATAAATTTCCAAATGATGAGGTAAATAGCCCTATATAATCGAGCCCCCACACATCAAAAATTTCACAGATGTGTATAGGATTTAATGGCATCTCACTCATTCGACTTAGATTTCCGACTCCTTGGCACCTGTCACATGCTTTGCAAAAGTTGTAATTGTCTTTAAACAAGGTTGGCCAATAAAATCTGCACTCAAGAATTTTGTGTGTGGTTCGTTTAGGGCCAAAATGTCTACCACAAGTGTAGGAACGACAAAACTCAAGTATGGATTTTACCTCGCGTTTACTTACGCATCATCGTACGATTTGATCCGAGCAATTTTTCCATAAATATGGATCATCCCAAATGTAGTATCGAGACTCTCTTTTTATGTGTTTGATATCAGATTGAGATAGATTGTTCGAAAATTTACCCGTAGCTAAAAAATTCGCCAAATCGGCGAACTATGGGAATGATGCGTGTGCTTCCATCAATGTTTCGTCTGGAAATTGTTCTCGTAGGGGAGGTTCGACTGGTGAAGTAGGAAAACGGCTTAGGTGGTCAGCTACTAAGTTTTCGCTTCCCTTTTTATCCTTGATTTCAAGATCGAACTCCTGCAGTAAGAGAATCCATCGTATCAACCTCGGCTTTGCTTCTTTTTTGTTCATCAAGTATTTCAGCGCTGCATGATCTGAAAAAACAAAAATTTTAGTTCCTAATAAATAAGAACGAAAATTTTCTAATGCAAAAATGACAGCAAAAAGTTCTTTTTCAATTGTCGAGTAGTTGCATTGAGCCGAGTCGAGAGTCCTAGAGGCATAAGCTATCACGTGTGGTCCTTCTTTACTCCTTTGACCGAGAACGGCTGCTAAGGTCAGATGCGTCACACATAATCTCAAATGGTAAAGTCCAATTTGGTGGTTGTACAATTGGTGCAGATATAAGCCTTCCCTTAAGCTCATTGAACGAATCTTTGTAAGATTGATCAAAAATAAAATTCACGTCCTTTTGTAGTAATCGGCAAAGAGGTTGCGCCAACCTAGAGAAGTCCTTTATGAACCGTCGATAGAAACCTGCATGGCCAAGAAAACTACGAATTTCCCTCACCGAAGTGGGGTATGGAAGTGAGCGAATTACATCAATCTTTCCCTTATCAACGGCAATTCCTTGGGCCGAAGCCACATGACCGAGTACCAATCCTTTACTTACCATGAAATGGCATTTCTCGTAGTTTAAAACCAATTTAAATTCAATGCATCGATTAAGAACATAAGAAAGATTGGAAAAGCATTGATGTGATCGGAGAAAATCATCCATAAATACCTCTATTCCTTGCTCGATGTGATCGGAGAAAATACTTAACATGCATCGTTGGAATATGGTCGGAGCGTTGCAAAGACCGAAAGGCATTCTCCTATAGGCGAAAGTTCCGAAAGGGCAAGTGAATGTTGTTTTTTCTTGGTCTTCAAGTGCCACCGGAACCCACTTGCTATCAGAAATAGGGTAGATAATGTCAGCATCTAGCAACTTTTGAATCTCCTCCTTCACAACCTCCATCATTGGCGGGTTTAAACGTCGCTGGCCTTCTCTCGTTGGTTTCGCGTTCTCCTCTGTTTTAATTTTATGCATACAAGTGGATGGACTTAAGCCTTGGATATCAGCTAATGTCCATCCAATTGCTTTTTTATAGGTGCGCAAAACAGCAATCAATTCTTCCTCTTCCTGTCGTGATAATTCACTTGAAATGATAATTAGCAAGGTTCTGTTATTGCCCAAAAATTCGTATTTGAGATGCGATGGAAGTTGCTTCAATTCTAGTTGTGGTACCTGTAAAATTGAGGGAAGGGGTTTAGATGGAATTAATCGAGAATCAGAAATGGAGGAAATAGTTGAAATGATTTCGCTTTCATTATCGAGATCCTCCAATTCCCTACAAAAATCATAAGACAAATCAGTTTCGATAATATCATCGGCTAACGGATCTATTATATCAACAAAATTTAAACTTGCGATGGAATCAGGATACTTCATAGCTTTGTACACATCGAATTTAACCACTTCTCCGTCAAATTCCATGGTTAAGATGCCATTACGGACATCGATTTTTGTATGCGCTATTAACAAGAAAGGGCGTCCAAGCAAGATTTCTGATCCGTTGTTGCTGCGGTCATTTTCTATGTCAATAATGTAAAAATCAACAGGGAAAATGAGATCGTTTACCTTTACCAACACATTTTCTAGTACCCTTTCGGGGTAGATAACTGACCGATCAGCTAATTGAACCGTCACTCGCGTCTCTTTTAATGGTTCTGTTGAAATTTTGTTGTAGTCGCTTAGCGGCATGACATTAATAGATGCGCCTAAATCGCACATCGCCCTTTTTATTCTAACTTTTCCTATTTTGCACGGAATTGCAAACATCCCTTGGTCCTTGTATTTCGGTGGTAGGCGTCTTTGAAAAACAGCCGAAATATTCTCGTTGAGGTTAACTCTTTCATTGCCGGATAACCGCCTCCGATTTGTGCATAAGTCTTTCAAAAACTTCGCATATTTTGGCACCTTCCGAATGACATCAAGGAGTGGAATATTGATTTCCACTTTTTTGAATATATCCAAAATTTCCTTCTCCTCTTCCTTTTTGTCACGCCTTGCAAGCCTTCCTGGAAAAAAAGGAGGAGTCTCGTAAGTAGAAAAAGAAGGACTAGGAATGACTTTACCTAAGGTAAGCGAGGATTTTTCTTCTTAACTCTTCAAAGAAGTGTCTTCTTTGTCTTTCTCGATTTTCTCGGGCTCTTTTGTCAGCTCTAGTGAAATTACAGTACCACTTCGTAAAGTAATCGCACTCACATTTTCTCTCAGATTTGTTTCAGTTTTAGAGGGCAATTGTCCTTGAGACTCTAGACGACCAACGGTTTGGGCTAGTTGGCTTATTTGTTTGTCAATTTTTTGGAGATGAGATTGTGTTTGGATTTGGAATTTCTCTTGTGAAATGGCCAACTTTTCAACAATGGTCTCAAGAGAGGTTTTTTGTGGTGATTGATTTGGAAAGGAAGGTGGTCTCAGTTGGTAATTTTGGTTTTTGTTTCCATAGCTCATATTTGGATGATCTCTCCAACCGGGATTGAAAGTGTTATCGTAGGGATTGTATGGCCTTTGAGGAGGTCCTGGGAAATTATTTATGGCATTGACTTGGGCGTTCGTCTCATCTTGTAGCATTGGACATGAATCGGTTGGGTGGTTTGGCATCGTGCAGATTCCACAAACCTTCGCAGCTCCTATCTTACCTGTGACAAGAGAGTTGACAATATCAGTCAATTTGCCTATTTTATTTTCCAAAGAAACGGTACTTATTTCGTGAACCCGTCGGCTAGGTTCACTTGAAGAGCCGAACTGTTGCGAGTTTGCGGCCATAGTAGAGATTAGAGTTCTCGCATTTTCTGACGTCATATTGACGAGTGTGCCACCACTTGTAGCATCCACCATCTTTTTGTCCATCGGAAGCATCCCTTCATAGAGATACTGAAGGAGGGTCTGCTCGGATAGGCCATGCTGCAGGCAACTTGCGCATAACTTTTTGAACCTCTCCCAGTAGTCGTAGAGAGATTCATCGCTCCTTTGCTGGATTCCCAAAATGCTTCGCCTAAGCTCGCTCGCCTTTGCCGCTGGAAAATACCTATAAAGGAAAACACGAGATAGTTCAGCCCATGTGGTTATTGAGTTAGGCGGAAGGTAAAATAACCATTCTTTAGCCATTCCAGCTAAAGAAAAAAAGAAATGCCTTTAGTTTGATTTAGACTTCCGAGACTCCTTACGGCTTCATGCTACTACACACCATGTGGAATTCGGCGAGTTGTTTATGTGAGCTTTCGCTAGGAAGACCGTTGAATGTAGGGAGAAGATGAATTAACCCTATTTTGAGTTGAAAAGGGGTAGTGCCTTGAGGAAAGGTAATGCAGAGCGGTTGTTGTACGGCGGGGGCGAGGGCAAGCTCTCAAATGGTTTGGTTCGCCATTGGCTCCGGTTCAAACATGGGATTTGTTATTGGAGTAGTGGTGTTGGGAGATGGTCTTTTGTTGGGAGTTTGTTCCGGTTCACGTGGTGATGTCGTAGAAGTAGGTTCCAGATTGGGTTGTCGTTCTCTTTGCTCTTGCTGCTTCTTTCGTCGAAGTGTTTGACCGTGGTTTCTACGAGCGCTTGCTTCAATTTCCGGGTTATATTGAACTAGAGTCCCCGGGTTTCTCCTGGTCATAAAAATTAAATAAAATAATCAATAATTTCCGAAAATAAAACTCCCCAGCAACGGCGCCAATTTTGACAAGCGTCGTTTTGCCTATCAAAATAAAATAAACCTCTTCAAAAATAAAATAAATAAATAAAAAGGTAGAATAGTGGAAGAGGGTTGATCCACAGGGAGTTTAATGGAATTCTTGATTAAATTTCTTGTTTTCGACCTAGGAGCTGAAATAGAAAATAAAAAAAAGGTGATTTGAGAAGTAACAAGAAAATAAAATATACAAGTAAAATTGCAAAGAAAGATTTATTAAAATAGAAGCAATAAAATAAAGAAGATGAAAGATTAAGTTGAATAAACACGAGTATAAGAATCGCCTCGAGCTAGTTTCGTCAATTCCCACGATCATCGAAAATAGATTTTTGCTCCGGGATTCATGTCGGTTACAGTCTACGAGGCCCAACCCATTGTAACTTGCTTTTCTCTCATGTAACCGATCTTACCAAGTCTATCTTCGAAAGTCGATTCTTAAGTAAATCAACCACGTCTATCGTCGTTAAAATACTTAGTTTTAAAACAAGAAAAGCCCAATTCGGAAGTTGTCTTATCAAGAATCATTTCCGATCTCGTCTTTCCTTAGCAGACCGCCGCTAAGAGTGTTCATAGGAAGTCGAAATGCCACAGGCCGATCCTTCCTCCCAACTGTAAAATTAAACGATTCCAGACCAACGGATCCTTTTTGATTTGAAAAATGTTTAAAAATTTTAGTAAGGCCGATTGCCAAACTATCTAAGCAGACATGGTATTCTTGTGAATTTTGAATATTTTTGGGTTGTACTAATATGGAAATGAATTCGGCAAGCTTAGGGTATTTAGAAATTTTGATAATATTGAAATTTTGGATTTAAAGACTAAATTGTGAGAAATGTAAAAGCTTAGGAAAAATGTGTAATTAATGGAAATTTAAGGTTCATGTGCATTAAATTGAGTATTAATTTTATACGAAATTAATATATGATATTTAATTACTATTTTAGATCAAGATTTGAATAAAAAAGACAATAACCGAAGGAAAGGAAAAATTACGAACTAGTCCCTGCGTTTCAACCGGAAGTGAATAGTAGGTAAGTTCATAGTATTTCAATTTTTAAATATAATTTTCTACTGAATTATATTAATTTTATTTAATTACTTGATGAATATATGTAAGTAGGTGAGTTTAGTTTGGATAATTTTATATAATTATGAAAGTTAAAATATTTTGTATCTATGTAATTGATAGAGAATATTGTATTGTTTCTCTTGGAACGACATTATTATTATATAATAATGAAATGAATTTAAATATGTATTCAAAAATGAATAAAATATTATTGAATGCACATATGTGCCCCTATTCATACTTCAATACTTCTGAATGCACATATGTGCCCCTGTTTATACTTCGGTACCTCTCAATACACATACGTGCCCCTATTCGTACTTCAGTACCCCTGAATGCACATACATGCTCTGAATGCACTTTAGTGCCTTGATATTGCATCATTGATGCCATTGAAAATAGAGTATTTACCTATTGTAAAAACCGAGTTTATTTAATTTAAAGTAAAAGTTATACTATGATCTTACTAGGACATGTAAGCTTATGTTTTTCCTATCGTTGTTTTGTAGATAATTGTTGCTGACCATTTGGAAGGATCAACCATAAAGCTCATACTATCTAGTCGTTTTTGGTAGCCTTTACATCTCTTTTTGAGTTGTGGCATGTGTATATAGGTTTTGTTTGTAAGTTATTAAGGTTGATGGTAATTGATAGATAAAAAATTTGTTAGCTTCTTTAGTGTATGTTTTGTAATGGTGGAATACAAAATCTTATGTATAAATGGAAATTCTGATGTCAATTTGGTAAATTTTGAAGCAAGTTCATAAGGTAATAATGTAGTTAGTTTTAGGAGCTTAAATCCGATAAAATTGGAAATAGGCAAAGTCTTGATAGGTTATTTAAATTTTTAGTTATGAATTGAGGTACCTATGAATGGTACATTGGTTAGAAGTCTAGGTTACTAATTTTGATATGTTTTGAGTTTAGAATTTTGTTGGTTTTGGTCATGGGATGGTTATGTTTTATGTGTACCTTATTGGGTAAGCTTCGGCTTGATTTTAACTTGTTTAATGAGTTTTTTTGAAAGCACACAGCTTGAGACACGGGTTGTCACACGGTCGTGTGCTACACACAATCACCCCATACAGCCGTGTGTATTCTGCTAGTTTTAGTGCAAGTTTTATACGGGCTGAGACACGACCGTGTGTCTCAAGTCACTGAGTTACATAGGCTAGCACATGGCCTGCGGCATGGATGTGTGAGCCAAGTTAGTGAGTTACACAATCTATGACATGAGTTGGGACACGACCGTATGTCCCTACTTCGAATGCTCACACGGTCTGATCTGTGTCACACGGCCGTGTGACCCCTGTTTTCTAAATTTTCTAGTTTATCCAAAAACTTATGTTTTTATACAATTTGATCCCAATATACCTTCAATCAAATTTTAAGGCCCCGTAAACTTGAAATAAGGCCTAATTCAATAATTATTCTATGAATTATTATATGTTTATATTTTAATTGAATATTTATTCTGAATTAAGATAAATTGTTCTGTTTGTTTCTATATCACTTGAATCCTTAATCTGACAACAGAGCTGGGATTTGGGTGTTACACAATCCAAACCAATCTTCAAGATACATTGCTATAATGGTTTGAATATCATAAATGCACTTGCATACACTTAAAATATTAACAAAGATCAAAACCTAAGGATTTTGTTACCAAAATTTTCTAATGAAAACTTTTTGAGTTTGAGTAGTGTTATACACTAGTAGGCACTCCTTATATGTAACACCCCTAACCCGTTTTCGACGCCTGAATAGGGTTATGAGGCATTACTGGACAATACATCTCATTCACATACATTTATACATTCATAATCAAAATCCTTTTACAATGTCCCTTATAAGTTTCTACGAGACCTTAAAACATGCTTAAAAGTAGTTTGGGACTAAACAGATAACATTTGCAAACTTAGGAAAACTTAGAAAATTTTTCAACATTTAAGGGTTACACGTTCGTGTGAACAGGCTGTGTGCCTCACACGGCCACCAAACACACTCGTGGCTCAGGCCTTGTGAAAATAGGGCATACATACTGACTTGTACCACACGGCCGAAGACACGCCCGTGTGCCATGGCTGTGGGAAAATTAGGGAGGTTACTAACTTGGGTCACACGGGGTCACACGGCCGGCCACACGCCCATGTACCAGCCCATGTGTCTCACACGGCCAGTAGACATGCCCGTGTGTCTAGGCCGTGTCAAAACTGTAAGGTATACTGCCTTAATTCAAAAGGGTACCCTAGGGGACACATGGCCGTGTAACATAGCCGTGTGTCACACACGGTTGAGACACACGCCCGTGTGGACAAAAATAGGCCATTTGTAAAGCCAATTTGCTACCCTTTTCTCATGCATACAAATCAACCTAAATGGTACCATTTCAAGACATTTATAAACAGTCAAAAGCAGCCAATTTATACATATATCATGCCATCTATAAACAATCATTTCAACTACTCAATTCCACAACCAAAACATACCAAAAATCATTAAACTTGTATAACTTCTAAATGCATTCCTTCATCACTTTATCACCTATTTCATACCACAAATCTTACCAACATCACATAATCAAGCCATAACACATAAGGCATTATATACATCTCATGTATCACATATGAAGCACATAACTTAAGCCAACTTATATGGCTAAAAATATACTAACATTTAGATTATTAACAAGCCAAATAACATGGCTAACATTATAGCTCAAAACATACCAAAATCACACTAGCCTATACATGTCATATACCATATATACAAGCTTTCAAAGTAACAGCAAAATGATCGATAGTGTGACGATGCTTCTGAAGATCTCCGAGTCCAAGTTAGCTTTGATTATCTATAAAACATAGGCAAATAACACACAATAAGCTTCATAGCTTAGTAAGTTCATAGTTAAGCAATTCAATTCATCAAATAATAAAAACTTATTAAGTTTAATATCATCATTCAATTCTAGTCCATGACCATTATCATGTATATATACAAATCCCCCACTTCATACACATAGTATCAACTACCACATAGGTTTCGTACGTACCTATACTTCCCCGTCTTTATTTATTTCATTCTCACCTCTTTGTTCAATACGTTAAAACACCCAACAGTCTTTCAATATTCAATGAACTCAAAAACTTAGTGCAATAATAATTAGCCGAAGAGATAACGATATCGCACACTTAGTGCCATCACATTTGACCGAAGCTATCTCGGTATCGCACACTTAGTGCCTTATATAGCTGAAACTATTCCAATTCGCACACTAAGTGCTTTATATAGCCGAAGTGTAACACCTCTAGCCTGTAACCGTTGCCGTAATAGGTTAAGAGGCATTACCGGACTTGTAACTCAATTCAAAACAATCATTAATCAAGTATAACATCATTTCAATAAATATCATTCATTTATATTCAATATATACTTAAATCGAGTATACAAGACTTAAAACATGCATTCGGGACTAAATTGATAACATATAAAAATTTCAGAAACTTAAAAAATTTTCAAAACTGGAGGGGTTACACACCCGTATGCCCTAACCATGTCCCTCAGATGGCCAAGTGACACGCTCGTGTCTCCGGCCGTGTAGACATTCGAAATGGAATCACATGGCCGTGTCCCAGCTCGTGTCTGACCCCGTGTAACTCTCTGATCTGCTCACACAGCTAGACCACACACTCGTGTGTCTAGCTCGTGTGGGACACACAACTCACAAACATGCCCGTGTCTCAGGCCATGTGAAAAGAGGGCATACATACTGACTCCCACACATGGCCAACCACATGCCCGTGTGACCAGCCCATGTGAAAATTGGGTATTACACGGCCAGGTCATACGCCCGTGTGTTAGGCCGTGTGGAAAAAATAGGCTATTTACCAAGCCAATTTTGCCACCCAATTTAAGCATCCTTACACAAGCAATTTATACCACATTTACACATCAATAGGCAACCATTTCATATACATTTCATAAACCTATAATACCTATTCCAAACATGCTCCAAATCTCAACCAATTCAATATCATAATAGGCATTCCAAACAATTCATATCAACTTACTATATCAAGTCATTATCAAACATATTAATGCACACATACCTCATTTGATATCATTCAAATATACCAATTTTGCGTTCGTGGATCAAGCATGTATAAACCACATCTCAAAACAACATTTGCATCTTTCTATTCCATCTTTTATAAGCCAAAACACATCATATGGAGTCAAATATATACAACCAAAACAACTATAACTACTTCAAGCCATATCACATAGCTTGTTCATATACCAAATTTACATCAACATCATTAACATAAGATGGTCATACTTCACAACCTATAAACTAGCTTATACATGCCATATTTATATATCTTCCATGGGTTTCAAAAGTACCAAAAAGTCGCATGGATAGTGTGATAGTAATCTCCGACTTTAACTGAATCGAGTAACCTTTTAAATCTATAAAACACGAAAAAATAAATGGAGTAAGCATTAAGATTAGTAAGCACGTATAATTTAGAATTAAACTTACCAAATGACAATAAGAATTATAACAAATTACAATTCAATCCATTTGCTCATAATGCCAATTCACATCACCACTCACAAATTAGTCATCTAACATTTCATGTAAACCAAGTATCATTGCATCTATATATCATAAAATCCATGTAATTCATGTAACTTATAATTCATATAAACCTTATAGCTCTTATATCATATAATATTCATATATCATATTGGTATAATGCCCGTTGAACCTACTAAAATATCAAGGGATACTCGGGTGATACACATTAAGTGTATAAATCAAAAATTCGTCAATTCATCATCAACTTCACTCTTTCGAGCCATGATCGGTAAGCTCCAAAGAGTTGAATGGTAAGCCCCGAAGAGCTGAAACGGTAAGCTCATACGAGCTATGGTGAGTCCGCAACAAATGCAGGAGCTCGACCAAACAGTAACTCTAGTGGCATGTCACTTGTATCCTACGACTTTCTCTAGTTCAAACGGGACTCGTATTTCACGGTAAACATTTATTTTGACATTCTAATTCAATTAATCACATATAATCAATCTAAATACATTCATTTCAAATATATACAACAATTTAAAGTTCGATTCTAATTATACGAACTTACCTCGAGTTGCTCGGATATCAACTAACAGCTACTCATTAATCTTTTTCTTTCTCCGATCTAAACCCGAACTCGGCTTATCTTGGTCTTAATTGACAAGAAGAGCTTGGCCGAAAGTTTAGCCTTAAAATGGTTCATTTTCTTTCTCAAATTCGGCTTGGAGAAGATGAATAGCCAAAAAATATGATTTTGGTTTTATTTAATTTAACTTAATAACCTATTTAACAATTTGAGCTTTAAAAATAATTCTATTTACAAAACTACCAAGCCAACTACTCCACTAATTTAATAATGGACTACTAACCACATAAGGACTTAAACTTTAAGGTTCTATAACTTTTAAGCACTTTTAACTAATAGCACACAAGTTTTTCGCGTTACGCGTTACGTGATTAAGTCCTTTTTACTGAATTAAGCATTTAAACGGTAAAATTTCTTAACAAAATTTTTTATACTATCATTCTATCATGCTGTAAACCATATTAAAATAATAAAATAAATATTTTGACTTCAAATTTGTGGTCCAAAAACCACTGTTCCGATTTGACCTAAAACGGGATGTCACAACTCTCCCCCTTTTAGGGATTTTCGTCCTCGAAAATCTTACCGGTAAAAAGGTTAGGGTACTGTTTTCACATAGCTTCCTCAGGTTCCCATGTAGCGTCCTCAATCCCCTGTTTGTGCCAAATAACCTTCACAAGTGCTATACGTTTATTTCACAATTCTTTGATTTCTCAAGCCAAAATTCTGATTGGTTCCTCGTTATACAACAAATCAGACTATATCTCTATATCAACGGGGGAAATCACATGTGACGGATTCGATCTATATTGACGTAGCATCGAAACATGAAAAACATTATGTATCTTTTCAAGTTCAGACGGTAATGATAGTCGATATGCTACAGGCCCTATTCTTTCAACAATTTCATACGGCCCAATGAATCGCGGACTTAACTTTCCTTTACGAACGAAACGGAGAATTTTCTTCCATGGTGACACTTTCAAGAATACACGATCTCCGACCTGAAACTCTATTTCTTTACGTTTTAAATCCGCGTATGATTTTTGTCGATCTGAAACTGCATTTAAACTGTCGCGAATCACTTTTACTTTTTCTTCTGTTTCTCTAATCAATTCATCCCTGTGAATCTTTTTCTCACTTAATTCAGTCCAGTATAACGGTGTTCAACATTTATGACCGTAAAGAGCTTCGTATGGTGCCATCTTTATACTCGTTTGGAAACGGTTGTCATAAGTAAAGTCAATTAGAGGTAAGTATTTTTCCTAGCTACCTTCAAACTTGAGAATGCAACAATGCAACATATCCTCAAGTATATGTATAATTATTTCAGACTGACCGTCCGTCTGGGATGAAAAGCTGTGCTAAAATTCAATTTTGTTCCAAGAGCTTCTTGTAATTTCTTCCAAAATCTTGACGTAAATCTCGGGTCTCTATCGGAGATAATAGACAGTGGTACACCATGCAATCGTACAATTTTAGACAAGTACAATTCAACTATTCTATCCAGAGAGTAATCCGTACGTACTAGTATGAAATGAGTAGATTTCCTCAGTCTATCAATGATAACCCAAATTACATCTTTCTTTTTCAGAATCGGGGCAATCCCGATACAAAATCTATTGTAACTCTATCCCATTTTTATTTCAAAATCATCACTGGTTGTAATAAACCTGATGGTACTTGATGTTCAGCTTTTACTTGTTGACAGATTAAACATCTCGATACAAACTCTAATATATCTCGTTTCATTCCTAACCACCAATACAACTGTTTCAGATTGTTATACATTTCGATGCTACCCGGATGAACAGAAAAGCGACTACTGTGTGCCTCATGAAGAATCTTCTGAATGAGTTCAGTATCTTTCGGTACACAAATTCTATTCCGAAACATTAAGCAATCATCATTTTCAATATGAAATTCTAAATCAGAAATAGACTTAAATTGAATTCATTTAGTTTGCAGTTCATGATTATTTTTTTGAGCTTCATAAACTTGTTGCAGAATACCGATTTAGCTTTCAGTTCAGCTAAAATAGATCTAGCATCACATATCATCAACTGGGTATTCAAGGCTCGTAACGCAAACAATGATTTTCAGCTCAAGGCATCAGCAACTATATTAGCTTTTCCCGGGTGATAATCAATCACAAAGTCATAATCTTTAATAACTCAAGCCATCTTCGTTGACGCAAATTTAGATCCTTCTGTGACATCAGATATTTCAAGCTCTTATGATCCGTATAAATGTGACATTTTTCACCATATAAGTAATGTCGCCAAATCTTTAATGCAAATAAAATCGCAGGTAGTTCTAAATCATGCGTCGGATAATTCTTTTCATGCGATTTCAGCTGTCGAGAAGCATAAGCTATAACTTTTCCATCTTGCATCAAAACACAGCTCAATCTGTTCAACGATGCATCATTATAAATCAAGAATTCTTTACCCGATTCAGGTTGAATCAAAACTGGTGCTTCTATTAATAGTGTTTTCAACTGTTCAAAATTCTGCTGACACTTTTCTGACCATTCAAACTTCACATCTTTTTGTAGCAGTCGAGTCATTTGTGTTGCAATCATTGAAAAGCCTTTTACAAATCTTCGATAATAACCTAATAATCCCAGAAAACTACAAACTTCTGACACATATCTTAGAGGTTTCCAATCAACAATAGCAGAAATCTTGCTCGGATCAATTCTAATACCGTCGGCTAAAACAATATGTCCCCAAAATCCAACCTCTTTAAGCCAGAACTTACATTTACTGAACTTTGCAAATAACTGCTTATCACATAAAGTTTGTAACACAATTCTCAAGTACTCAGTATGCTCAGTTTCATCTCGGGAATAAATCAGAATATCATCAATGAAAACCACAACAAATCTGTCTAAATACAGTCTGAATATACAATTCATCAAATACATAAAAATGGCAGGGGCATTAGTTGAACCAAAAGGCATAACAAGGAATTCATAATGGCCATACCTCATTCTAAAAGCAGTTTTTACATCTGTCTCTTTAACTTGCAACTGATAGTAACCCAATCTCATATCAATCTTTGAAAATACTATAGCACCTTTCAACTGATCAAATAAGTCATCAATTCAAGGTAAAGGGTATTTGTTCTTTATAGTGACTTTATTCAACTGTCTATAGTCAATACACGCGCATCATGCCATCTTTCTTTTTCACAAACAGTACTGGTGCACCCCAAGGAGAATAACTCAATTGTACAAAACCTCTGTCTGTCAAATCTTGCAATTGAGCTTTCAATTCTTTTAATTCTGTTGGAGTCATTCTGTACGGAGCTATCAATATCGGAGTTGTTCTCAATATTAACTCAATACCAAATTTGACTTCTCTGATTAGTGGTAATCCTGGTAATTCTTCTGGAAATACATCCGAGAACTCACAAACCACTGGTACGAATATGCATCAATCTTCGATTCTAACACTTTCGTATCCAAAATATATACAAGATATGCATCATAGCCCTTTCTCAAATATTTCTGAGCTAACATAGATGATATTACAGTAGGTAGTTCACTCGAATCATTAGACTCAACCCGAAGAATCTCACCATTTTGACATTTCAATTCTATGATCTTTTGTCTACAATTTACAATTACATTATGCATAGTTAGCCAGTCTATACCTAGAATCACATCAAACTCATCGAATGATAGAAGCATCAAATCAGTCTGAAAACAGTAACCCTAGATCATCAGAGGACAATTCTTACAAATTTTATCAACTAAAACAAACTTCCCTAATGGGTTCGATACTTTAATTACAAATTCTGTAGACTCGACATGTAAACTCTTTTTAAACACTAAATTCATACAGATATATGAATGAGTTGATCCAGGATCAATCAATGCAACTATCTTAGTGTCAAAGAGAGAAAAAGTACCGGTGATAACATCTGGCGATGATGCCTCCTCACGTGCACAGATAGCATAAGTTCGAGCAGGTGCTCATGCCTCAGATCTCACTGTAGTATCTCTAGAAGCACCTCGATTACCACTTGCATTCCCAGTATTTCGGGGTGGTCTCCCTCTAGCAGACGTATTGCTAATTTTTGTTGGTTGATCTCTTTCATTCATAGACTTTTCTGGATAATCCAGAAGAAAGTGATCAAAAGATCCACATCTAAAACAAGCTTCGCTCTTAAGTCTACATTCACCACAATGTCGCCTATTGCAATACTTACATTCAGGCTCAACATTCCTAAAACTGCCCACACTAGCAACAGATGTCATTTGAGGTTTTGAGTTAGATTGTCTTGCATCTCTCTCTTTAATCGAAATTCTCGTAGAAGCAGCAAAACGAGGATGAAAATCTCTAGGTTTCTTTGATATTGTTTGGTGTGATTTTCCCACAAATCTCTTTCTGAAGTCTCTAGCCTCAGAATTGACTTTTCTTTTCTCTTTACTAAGCTCTTCGGCTTTACACGCTTTATCAATCAAAATAATAAATTCTTTCAAGTCTAGAATTCTGACCAGGAGTTTGATATCCTCATTCAACCCATTTACAAATTGTTTACACATCATCTCTTCGGTAGCCACGCACTTCCGGGCATATTTGCTTAATCGAACAAATTCTCTCTCATATTCAACTACTATTCTATGACCTTGTTTAAGCTCTAAAAACTCTTTATGCTTTTGATCCATAAATCGTTGGCTTATGTATTTCTTACGGAATTTTATCTGAAAGAATTCCCAAGTCACTCGTTCTCTGAGCACTGCCGACACCAATGTGTTCCACCACTGATACGCTGTGCTCTTAGCAGAGATACAACACATTTTATGCAATCATCCAATGTACACGAAAATTCATCAAACACTCAGATGGTATTCTCAAGCTATAATTCAGCTTTCTCAGGATCATCATCAATTGTATCCCTAAGTTCTTGAGCCCCGTACTTTCAGATTCTATCTACTAATGGTCTGTTCGGTCGTAGAAATTCCAAACCTTGAAGAGCCATGGGTATTGGTTGGGGAACAGGTAGGGGTGGAGGTTGTTGAGTAGCCAGATTTGTTCGGAAATACTCAGAGAACCATTTATTCATCATTTGAAAGAAGTGGGAGCAGACACATTACTCTCTACTTCGTCAGCTATCACTCGATTTGGATCCATTTGCTATATGAAAACACATTTAAAATGTCAGGAGTCATCACACTATCACAGGTTATATATATGGCATGTATAGCTAGACTCATAGAATCGACTAAACTTGACTCTGATACCAATAAAATATAACACCTAACCTATAACCGTTGCCAGAATAGGTTAAGAGGAATTACCGAACTTGTAACTCAATTCAGAACAATCATTAATCAAGTATAACATCATTTCAATAAATTTCATTCATTCATATTCAATATATACTTAAATTGAACATACAAGACTTAAAAAATGCATTCGGGACTAAATCGATAACATATAGAAATTTCAGAAACTTAGAAAATTTTCAAAACTGGAGGGGTCATACGCTCGTGTGCCCCAACTGTGTCCCTCACACGGCCAGACCACACGCCCGTGTGTCTAGCTCATATGGTACACACGACTCATAGACATGTCCGTGTCTCAGGCCGTGTGAAAACAGGACATACATACTGACTCGCACACACAGCCAACCACACGCCCTTGTGACCAGCCCGTGTGAAAATTGGGTATTACACGGCCAAGCCACACGCCTGTGTGCTAGGCCGTGTGGACAAAATAGGCTATTTACCAAGCCAAATTTGCCACCCAATTTAAGCATCCTTACACAAGCAATTTATACCATATTTACACATCAATAGGCAACCATTTCATATACATTTCATAAACCTATAATACCAATTCCAAACATGCTCAAAATCTCAACCAATTCAATACCATAATAGGCATTCCAAACAATTCATATCAACTTACTATATCAAGTCATTACCAAACATATTCATGCACACATACCTCATTTGATATCATTCAAATATACCAATTTTGTATTCGTGGATTAAGCATGTATAAACCACATCTCAAAACAACATTTGCATCTTTCCATTCCATCTTTTATAAGCCAAAACACATCATATGGAGTCATATATATACAACCAAAACAACTATAACTACTTCAAGTCATATAATATAGCTTGTTCATATACCAAATTTACATCAACGCCATTAACATAAGATGGCCATACTACACAACCTATAAACTAGCTTATACATGTCATATTTATATATCTTCTACGAATTTCAAAAGTACCAAAAAGTCACCTGGATAGTGTGATAGTAATCTCCGACTTTAACCGAATCGAGCAAGCTTTCGAATCTATAAAACACAGAAAAATAAACGGAGTAAGCATTAAGCTTAGTAAGCACGTACAATATAGAATTAAACTTACCAAATGACAATAAGCATTATAACAAATTACAATTCAATCCATTTGCTCATAATGCCTATTCACATCACCACTCACAAATTAGTCATCTAACATTTCATGTAAACCAAGTATCATTGTATTCATATATCATAAAATCCATGTAATTCATGTAACTTATAATTCATATAAACCTTATAGCTCTTATATCATATAATATTCATATATCATTTTGGTATAATGCCCATTGAACCTATTGAAATATCGTGGGATACTCAGGTGATTCACATTATTTGTATAAATTAGAAATTCGTCAATTCATCATCAACTTCACTCTTTCGAGCCATGATCGATAAGCTCCTTCCAAGTTGATAAACGGTAAGCTCCAAAGAGCTAAACGGTAAGCTCCGAAGAGTTGAAACGGTAAGCCCCGAAGAGCTGAAATGGTAAGCTCATACGAGCTATGGTGAGTCTGTAACAAATACAGGAGCTTGACCAAACGGTAACCTTAGTGACATGTCACTTGTATCCTACGACTTTCTCTGGTTCAAACGGGACTCGTATTTCACTGTAAACATTTATTTTGACATTCTAATTCCATTAATCACATATATTCAATCTAAATACATTCATTCCAAATATATACAACAATTTAAAGTTCGATTCTAATTATATGAACTTACCTCAAGTTGCTTGGATATCAACTAACGGCTACTCGTTAATCTTTTCCTTTCCCCGATCTAAACCCAAACTCGGCTTTTCTTGGTCTAAATTGACAATGAGAGCTTGGCCTAAAGTTTAGCTCTAAATGGTTCATTTCATTTCTCAAATTCGGCTTGGAGAGGATGAATAGCCAAAAAATATGATTTTGGTTTTATTTAATTTAACTTAATAACCTATTTACCAATTTGACCTTTAAAAATAATTCTATTTACAAAACTACCAAGCCAACTACTCCACTAAATTAATAATGGACTAGTAACCACATAAGGACTTAAACTTTAAGGTTCTATAGCTTTTAAGCACTTTTAACTAATAGCACACAAGTTTTATGTGTTACGCGATTAAGTCCTTTTTACCGAATTAAGCATTTAAACGGTAAAATTTCTTAACGAAATTTTTATACTATCATTCTATCATGCTGTAAACCATATTAAAATAATAAAATAAATATTTTGACTTCATATTTGTGGTCCCGAAACCACTATTTCTATTTGACCTAAAAACGGGTTGTCACACGAAGCTATCTTAAACGCACATTGAGTGCTAAACATAGTCGATTTGTCGTCGTACGCAATCGTTGTATCATATGTACAATTTATACGATATTAAAGCATTAAAACATAATTGTAACAATGTTTACCACGTACGAACTTACCTCGTATTCGGAATTGACGAATCAGATCGATTACTCGATAATCTTAGATTTTCCCCGATCTAAATTTGAATTCTTTCTTTCTTAATCTCAATCAAAGTTTGTAATTACAGAATGTAACAAGTCCTAAATGGTTTTCTTCTTCCTCTATTTTTGGTTAAAATAAAGATGAATGCCCAAATTTTATAATTTGTTTTGTTATAAATTACCTTTTTAATCAAATACCAAAAGTAACATTAATGAAATCGTTATAAAGTTGCCTAATACATGCCCATTTATGAACATTTACACTATTAATGGTCTAATTTTAACATAAGGACTTCTCATTTAATAAGTCATAGCAATTAGGCACTTTTAACATATAGAATGCAACTTTTAAATTTTACGCGATTTGGTCATTCTTCTCAAATTGAGCTATTAAACGATAAAATTAGCTCATGAAATTTTCACACATATATATTCACATGCTGTAAACACCAAAAATAATATTAAAATAATTTTACAACCTTGGATTTGTGGTTCCAAAATCACTATTCCGATTTAAGCTAAAATCGGGCTGTTACATTATATGCTACCTCAACCATCTCCACATTTGGCAAATTTTTGAAAAAACCCATAATGAAAGAGAACATATACAACAAAATAACCAAATGCTCTCCCTAAGTAACCCTCCATTTAATCAAACAAACTTAATTATTAACATAGTCAAACAAATCAACAATTGATGCTTTTGGTAGAGATGAATACATTAACAATCAAAGTATTTAGAATTGTTGAAGATTTGCTTCAGTTATCATAATCTAGCTGATTTTAGATATAATCATAACTTTTTGATTTGTTTCAGATTTTTTAGAGATTTCTTTTAGAGATTATGATTATGTTAGTAGCCTATGTTTAGTTTGTAGTTGTTAACTTGTTTACTATATAAACACTAGTTTCAGTTCAATAAAAAGTACATTATATTTCAATTACTTGTCTTATTGTTTTCTCCTTTCAATAAGTTCTTCTCAGTTCAATTTTCTTCATTATTTTAGTTTTCTTTTCTGATAAAATACCAACAATCGGTAATCAAAGCTTTCTTCTTGATGGACCTGTGTTAGTGTTTGTTGCATTATGGAAGCTGAAATTAATTTCTTTTCAATTGCGCCACCTATTTTTTATGGAGATAATTATCAAATTTGGGCAGTGCAAATGGAGACTTACCTAGAGGATATAGATATTTGGGAAGTAGTGGAAGAAGACTACGAGATTCCTACATTGCCTACCAACCCCACCTGGCACAATCAAAACACAAAAAGAAAAGAAGACAAGAGAATCAAAGGCGAAAGCCTGTTCGTTTACTACAATTTCACCAACTATTTTCACGCGAATTATGTCTCTAAAGTCAGCAAATGAGATATGGAATTATTTCAAGACTGAGTACAAGGGAGACGAGAGAATTCGCGGGATGCAAGTGTTGAATCTTGTACGTGATTTTGAGCTGCAAAAGATGAAGGAGACTGAGATAGTAAAGGAGTATTCTGAAAGGCTCCTTAACATAGCCAATAAGGTCAGGCCGCTAGGTTCATCTCTAGCAGTTCAAGGATTGTGGAGAAAATCCTTATAACAGTACCTGAAAGGTTTGAGGCTACCATCACCACCTTAGAGAACGCGAAGGATATGTCAAAGATTACTTTGGCAGAACTCTTAAGTGCTTTGTAAGTACAAGAGCAAATGCATGTAATGAGACAAGAAGGGGCTATTGAAGGTGCTCTACTAGTTAAGCATCAAGATGATGGAAATAATAGGAGGTCAAAGAACAAAAATTTTCACGCTGTGAGTGGAGAAAGCTCTGCATTTGAGAACAAAAGTAAACTAAAAATAGAAGATCAGGAGTTAAAAAAGATTATCCTCCATTGCAATATTGAGGCAAGAAAGTCACTCTTCTTTCAACTGCTGGAAAAGACCAGATGCAAAGTGCAGTAAGTGTAACCAAATGGGAAATGAAGTTGTTATTAATAAGTACAAAAATCAGCAACAAGGAGATGAAGCGCAAGTGACAGATCCGCAAGGGACAGATCAAGAAGAAGAAAATCAATTTTTTGTTGCAACTTGTTTCACTAGTCATGAAATAAGTGAAAGTTGGTTCATTGACAGTGGTTGCACTAATCATATGACATATGACAAAGGGTTGTTCAAAGAACTGAAGAGTACCGAGTCCAAGAAGGTCAGAATTTGGAACGGTGATTACATTACAGTCAAAAGAAAGGGCACTATAGCCATTACAAGCTATTCAAGTACCAAGTTCATTACTAATTTTTATATGTACCTGATATTGATCAAAACTTGCTTAGTGTTGGTCAATTAGTAGAGAAAATATTCAAAGTGAAGTTCATGGAAAAGGAATGTGTGATAGAGGATGCTACAGGACAAAATATGTTTGAAGTTAAGATGGCAAGAAGGAGTTTTTCCCTCAATCCAATGCAGGAAGAGCAATTAACTTTTCTAATCAAAGAAAGCCTCACAATGTTGTGACATAAAAGGCTCAGACGCTATCACCATCAGGGGTACTGTAGATGAAGTCCAAAAAAAATGGCAATTGATCTTCTGGAACTTGATGATTACAAATCGACATGTAAAGCTTGTCAATTTGGAAAGTAAAATAGAAAGTCATTTCCCAAAACAGCATAGAGAGCCACTTGTAAATTACAGTTGATTCACATAGACATTTTTAGACCTCAAAAAATCCTTCATTAGTAGGTAGTCGATATTATGCTACTTTTATTTATGATTTTACAAGAATGTGTTGGATTTTCTTCTTAAAATTCAAGTTAAAAGTGTCTGGAGTATTCTATAAATTCAAGAAGACTATGGAAAATCAAAGTGGCAACCACATTCAAATATTGAGGTTCGATAATGACAGGGAGTATACATAAGAAAATTTCAATGCATTTTGTGAAGAAGCTGGCATTGAGCATCAGTTAACAGCTCCCTATACTCCACAACAAAATAGAGTTAGTGAGAGGTGAAACAAATACATCTTAGACATGACCAGATGTATGTTGCATGAGAAAAATTTACCCAAAAAGTTCTGGGGAGAAGCAGCTCATACCGCGATTTTCCTACAGAATAAATTGCCCACAAAAGCGGTCAAGGATCAAACACCCTATGAGGCTTGGCATGGTCATAAACGGTCTTTAAATTTTCTCAAAATAATTGTTGTTTATGCTTCACTCACGTTCCGTAGATCAAGAGAGACAAGTTAGACAAAAATGCACTTCTAGAAGTCTTTATTGGCTATAGCACTGTTGCAAAAGCTTATAAAAATTTTCGAATCGCAGTCTGGGAAAATTACTATAAGCAGATATGTTCATTTTGTGAAAAATGAAGAGCGGAACTAGGATGAGAAAAGTGGCCAAAACACAGCAGATCTTAAGTTTAAATTTCTTGTTTCAACCATAGATAAAGATGAAAATTGGCTAAATAAGTTGGTGGATGATGCTCCAAAAAGAGTTACTAGATTACTCACAGACATTTATGCAAGATGTAATATAGTTGTATGGGAACCTACAGACTTTGCAACGGAAATGTAGGACATAAAATAGGTGGTTGCAATGAAGGAGGAGTTGTTCATGATTGAGAAAAACAAAACATGGGAGTTGGTTGATTGACCCCATGATAGGAAGGTGATTGAAGTCAAGTGGGTGTATAGAACCAAGCTTAATGCTGATGGCTCAATCAACAAGCACAAAGCAAGACATGTGGTCAAAGGCTATGCATAAGTTTTTGGCGTGGACTATTCAGACACCTTCATATCAGTTGCTCGTTTGGACACCATAAGACTTTTACTTTCTGTAACTACTCAAATGAATTGGAGAGTGTATCAGCTTGATGTAAAATTAGCTTTTTTAAATGAAATTTTGCAGGAAAAAATTTATGTTGAGCAGCCTGAAGATTTTGTGAAGAAAGGAGAGGAAGACAAGGTGTTTTTTTTTTCTCAAGAAGGCTTTTTGTGGGTTGAAACAAGCTCCAGGAGCTTGGTATAGTAAGATAGATGATCATTTGTTGAGCTTGGATTTTGAAAAAAAAATTTGAGACCACTATTTATGTAAAACGTCAGAATAATAATATTTTGATAGTCTCTCTTTATGTGATGATCTCTTGCTAATGGGAAATGATGTACGATTGCTTGAGGAATTCAAGCAGGAGACGATGAAGGTTTTTGATATGAGAGATCTCAGATTGATGTTCTATTTTCTTAGAATGGAAATTAAACAAGCTAAGTATAAAGTATTCATCTGCCAGAAGAAGTATGCCAAGAAAATCTTGAAGAAATTCAAACTTGAAGAATGCAAGGAAGTAGGCACTCCTATGAATCAAAAGGAGAAGTTGTGTAAAGAAGATGGAGCTGATAAAGTTGATGAGGGATATTTTAAAAGTTTAATTGGTTGCTTAATGTATCTTACAGCAACACGTCCTGATATTTTAAATGTTATAAGTATTTTGTCACGATTTATGCATTGTGCCAGTGAATTACATCTCAGGGCTGCCAAGAGAGTAGTTCATTATATCAAAGGCACGAGTAATTTTGGTGTTAAATTCACAAGAAGCAAGGAGTTCAAACTTGTTGGCTTCTCTGATTGTGATTGGGGGGTTCCATTCATGACATGGGGAGCACATTAGGCTATTATTTTACTTTTGGATCTGGTGTCTTCTCATGGAGCTCGAAGAAGCAAGAAACTGTGGCTCAATCTACTACTGAAGCAACTTTGTTGCTGCAGCAGCAGCTGTTAATCAAGTTTTGTGGTTGAGAAAATTATTAAGTGATCTTAACCTTGAACAGAAAGAAAGCACAAAGATTTTCGTTGATAATCAAGCTGCCATTGCAATTTCTCATAATGCAATATTTCGTTAAAGAAGGTAACGTTATACTAGTTCATTGCAAAACAGAGGAGTAGGTTGCAGATATCTTCACCAAGCCGCTCCTAGTAAGCAAATTTAAAGTTTTGAGAACAACACTTGGTGTTTGCAACAACTGAAGCAATGAGGAGTGTTGAAAATTTACTTCAGTTATCATAATCTAGCTAATTTTAGATATAATCATAACTCTTTGATTTGTTTTAGATTTTTTAGAGATTATGTTAGTAGCCTATTTTTAGTTAGCAGTTGTTAACTTGTTTACTATATAAACACTAGTTTCAGTTCAATAAAAAGTACTTTTTCCATTTCAGTTACTTGACTTATTGTTTTCTCTTTTCTATAAGTTTTTCTCAGTTCAGTTTTCTTAATCATTTTAGTTTTCTTTTCTGATAAAATACCAACAAGAATTATATCCTAATAAGTTGAATGATTACAATATCTAAATATTAATTTAATAAAAATAAAATTTGATAATTGCAATCTTTAAGTATAAATAGTATTTAAATATTAATTAAATAAAAAATATATATACTTAAATAAATATAATATATAAAAAATTGAGTATTTAACTTATTTTGTTTTTCCTTGGTAATCTAAATTATTTCGAATTTAAAAAGTAAGCTTGATCCTCATATAGTTTACCTAAATACCCCTCCCCCTCTCATATTCCCAACTGGCCATGGAAACCATATCATGTCGATCTACTTGTTGGAGGTTTGCATTGGATCATGCAAGATTGTTGTTGTCGTCGTGCTCTTTTTGGTTGCTTGATGCATACTTTTCCTATCCTTTTTGTGGGTTTTTTAGTTTTCTTTGTTGGTTGAAGGGATTTGGTCAGGTAGATCATAAGCCTGGTCTTATGATTTACTTTTGTTAGCTCATGTGCCTAATGAAATCTCGAATGATTAGTATATAAGAACTTACCCACTTAAATATGACAACCCTTTATTCAAATATATCTATCAATATCAAAATCCTGCTTCTTACTTCTTATCATAGGAAATTGTCCAATAAGTACTCCATAAATCTAAGAAATACCTCCGATGATATGTTATTAAATTATTATCATATGCACAAATTCAATTATATTTTTTAAGTTTAAACTATTAAAAGTATGCAAGAGTTAAAGTCAACTATGAGCCATTTGTATTGGTTCGTTTGTTTTTTTGAGTTAGATAGGTGGCTTAGAAGAGAAGAGTTATTAATTCAGAATGCAATCATAGGTCAGCAATTAAGGATATTTTCATACATCAAATCCAGCCCAAGAAAGTTGACCCAATTCGGTGACAAAGCTGTTCAGGGACTACTTTCCTACATCATAACATTCCCCATTGAAAGAACAAGAAGTAAAACGTAAATCAAAACATAAGAAAGGAATACAAAAGCATATGGTGGTGCTGTAGTCGGCAGAATTTAGTGAAGGGTTTCGATGTTTTTGCTGAGTTCCTCCAGTTTCTTCATCCTCAGTTTCTCGCTTTCACTCACCAGCTAACCAGCATTTCACAAGCACCACCAAATATGTTACTCACAAATTCTAAATATTCAAGTAAATGAATGCTCCTACGACACTATAAAGCATATATATATATACTGACCTCCATTAATTTGCTAACTAGTTGTGCTTTCTCCTTGTTCTTGTCATTGAAGGCTTCAAGGGCTTCTTTGTATTCTTTTTCCTGTGATTATCAAAACTATTGACAAGTTAATAAATTAATTATTTAAATTTAATTTGGTCTCAAGTTTCAATCAACTAGAATTGTTGAAAAAAAAAATAAGTTTAATACATTATTTGGTACTTGAGTTGATACTTTTTTTCTAATATGGTATCTATGTTATGTTTTGGTTCAATGTGATACATGTATTTGGCCAAATTTATATATTTTGATACCTCAAAGTAATGGTGTTAACTTTTTAGTATTTAATCCGAGTTTTATGGTTGTTTTGATGAAAATTCATAATTAGCTAATAATATTAACAATTAACTTTCATTAAATCAACCTTAAAAGCTAAAAAAAAAATCAATCATCAAGTTGTATTTAACAAATTAAACACAAAATTAAATAAATACACAACTAACACTAGAATTATTTTATTAACAAAATAATGAGAATTCAAACCTAATATCATTAGCAATTAACTTTCATCAAGTCAACTATAAAATCCGAATTAAATACAAAAAGTCAACATTGTTATCTTTTAGTATCAAAATATATAACTTTTGTCAAATATAAATATCATATTAGACCAAAACATAATACATGTACCACATTAAATAAAAAAAGAAAAAGTGTCAAACTTGGTACCAAATAATACAATAAGTCAAAAACTAATAAACTAGAATAAATTTAATAAAGAATCCACATATTCACATATTCACATATAGAAAAGAACCGAAATTAAATTATAATTTTAAGATAATTACATAATTAATCAT
This sequence comes from Gossypium longicalyx, assembly GCA_025698465.1. Lineage (NCBI taxonomy): Eukaryota > Viridiplantae > Streptophyta > Magnoliopsida > Malvales > Malvaceae > Gossypium > Gossypium longicalyx. The sequence goes on along the minus strand of CM047001.1, from coordinate 64,683,159 downwards.
CCAACAATTAACATTAATAAACTTAAATTGGAAATGGGAATGATATTTGTACCTTCTTCTGGCAGGTCTGTCCTAGTGGTTTCATCTCCCTGTTCATGGTATCGATCCTCTTTCGCAGAATTGCAACATCCTTCCTCATTGGATCGACAAGGTCATCAAGCTCCTGCAACATTATATCAATCCAAATGAATTCCCATTATATTACATCAAATATTACTGAATAAGCAAAAATCATAGATTTGAATCCAACTCAGCTACAAGAAAACTTCTTCACTGTTTCCTTTTCTCGTTACAAATTGTATCTTTAGTATTGATAATGATTAAGCTGAATCTCAATTTTGTTATAGTTTTCAGATTTCTCCATGTAAATGAAATGGGATTCATTGATTAATTCACAGTTTGTAAAAGTAGGATAGGATCCAAGTCCAACAATAACTTACTTCACGAATGTCAGCCAAGCGCCTGGTTGCTTCCTCGACGCGGCCCATATAAGCCTGAACTCTATCCCTAACCTCCATCTTCTTCCTCTCGATCTCTTCTTCTTTCGCTCGAAACAACGCCAATGCAGATTCCGCCATTTCCTCTTCCTTCTCATCGTTTACTGGGCTCTCACTCATCATCATCATAACCCCCGAGTTCTTCACTCGCTGCATCGGTGATTGCTGTTGTTCCAACATCTGCTGCTGCTTTGGCATCGCCATTGCTGCTATATTCCTCCCTTTTTCTTTTCTTTTTTTGCTTGATGGGTCTCTTTAGGTGTTTATATTGGAAGGGCTGGTTAGCTTTAAAGCTATGAAATCAACCAAATACCTTACTTTATCACAAAACAAATAGTGATTACATTATATAAAAGATGGAATTTTTGACCCATTTGTCTCCTTACTTTGTAATCATGAAGTTTGAGATGATTTTTTCACCTTTAAATCAAATGTTCTTTTCTTCTTCTTCTTCTTCCCATTTTTTAAATATCTCTTAATTTTCTGTTAAAGATTAAATTTTAATTATTGTATGATATATAATAATGGTGCTGTAAATATATATTGGTTGAAGGGTCGTAAAGGGTATTGGTAAAGGAATGCTTGGGGGTGAAGAGTTAGTGGAGTGGAGTGGGCATGAAGTGGTGACCTCCACAAGTCATGGGGGGAAAAGCCTTAATTGTAAAGATAGAGTAGGACAGATTTGGAGCCGCCGCCTAGTTTGCAAATTTTGTAACTTCCAATACAATATAAATAAATTTAATGCATAACATGAAAACATTTTTTTTAAATGAAAAAAAAAATTCTCTTAAGCAATTTAATCATTGTCAATTTTAAAAGTGTACAACTAAATATAATTAATCATGATGTCAATGTCTTTCATGAATTGTATAAATTTTTTATTAGAATAATAACAAATTCAACCTTTGATATTTACATATTTTGTCAATATGGTCTTAATTCTAAAAATTTAACAAATTTACCCTCAACATTTATAATGATACAGGCTAAATTTGTTAAATCAAGACCAAATTGATAGAAAGTGTAAATTTTTAGGGTTAAATTTATTATCATACCAATCAAATTTATGTACAATTGATAAAAAAAAAACATTTAACACTATGATTGTTTGTCCTTATATGCTTATTTTCGAAATTAATAGAGATTAAACTACCCTAATTTTTTTAAAGTCATCAGTTTAGCCAATTTTGAAATTAAGAAACACCAACATTAATTTTATTGGTTTATTTATCCTGGATGAGAAAATAACCAAGATTAAAATTTTGAATTTTTTCTTTTAATTTTATTGGTTTGTTTTGGATAAGAAAGTAAAGTGGTTGAAAATGGCGAATTTTGCGGATGTTAAAGGTAATAAATTTTGCCTATGATGTTGTTAGTTGATAAGAATTTGGGTACCCACGACATCATATATTCATATTTATATTAATTATAATTTATTTAAAAAATAAAATTTAAATTTAGCAATAATAAAAATAATAGTAATAGCAACATCAAATTACATATTAATCCTGTGTAATTATATTTCAATTTTGAATACTCAATAATAAATTATTTTTAATTAATTATTCAAATTTAAAAAACCTTACATTTGAACATACTTAATTTTAAAATTTTGATTAAAAAATCTTAGCATAAACAATTCTTTTCCAAATACATTATAATGAAGAAATCTTTAATAATTGGCTAATAATTCATTATATAATAATAAGTCCCTTCTCCAAAATCATTTTATATAATGGATTCATTGCCTTTTTAATTTACACTATTACTCCACGTATCTCACAATTTAATATTTTTAATTATTAATATTTTTAAATAAAATACTTTTGTTTGCTTTAGTTACAACTTATGTTTAAAATGTTACGTTTTAGTCACTTATATTATCGTGTTGTAACATTTTAGTCACCGAGCTGTTAATTGCCATCAACGGGATAACGGTAAGCTAACATGACACGTTAAATCATCATTTCAAACGAAAATTTTAGGTTAAATTCTATAATTGGTCCCTAAATATTTTTTTCATTTTTGAGCAATTTTTTTTTTTACATTCTCTTTTGCTTCTCCCTCTATTTTTCTCCTTTTTTCATTTCTTTTAACGTAGTTTTTTTTTTATATTTTCCATTTGTTAAAACTAGCCCACAAGCTAGCCTCACTCGAAAAGATTAAATTGTTCAAAAAAATAAAAGTATAGGGACTAGTTTTAACAAATGGAAAATATAGAAAAATTACATTAAAAGAAATGGAGAAGGGAGGAAAACAAAGGGAGAAGTAGAAGAGAACGGAAAAAAAAAAGGAAAGTTAAAAAAACATAAAAGAAAAAAATTAAATTGCTCAAAAAGAAAAATATGGGGACCAATTGTATAAATTAACCTAAAATTTTGTTTGAAATGATGATTTAACGTGTCACGTCAGTTTACCGTTACACCATTAACAGCTCAGTGACTAAAATGTTACAACACGATAACGTAAGTGACTAAAACGTAACATTTCAAACATAAGTGACTAAAATGTAAGCTAAGGTAAACAAAAGTAACATAGTAATTTACCGAAATAATAACTATAACATCATAATATTATATTATCATCAATTAAAATAATCTTTCGTATCTTTTCGATGTTATTGTCATTCAAATATGATTCGATATTTCCTCTTCGAAGAACAATTGATTTAATGCATACTTCTAAATTATTAGTGCTAAAAAGCTCCATTCTTTTTACTAATATTTTTTGTTAAATGCTACTTTATTAAATATGTATAACTACTAAATACTATTTATAAATCTAAATTTTAATTTTAATTAATAAATAACTCCCACCAATGGTTTTTTCTATGCTTTTTTTTTTTAAATTATAACTTTATTTTTAAGTTAATAAAATATAATTATCCCAACTTTTTTTAATATAACTAACCTTTAGAAAGTTATTGTATATTATTGTTAACTAATAAATCTAAATTATATTATAATTATCACCGGCTTTTTTACTATAATAACCATAATCTTTTTTTTTTTAAACTTTTAAGATTACTATAATTTAAAAGAATTACGGTAACTGATTTTTTTAACTAATAAATCTAAATCTAAATTATATTATAAGACTTAATTGCACAAAACATTCATAGACTATGACTTTTATTTTAAATTGGTCCCTAAACTTCAAATCATTTTAATTACACCCATAAACTATTGATGTTATATCAATCATGTCTTTTCTTTATAAAAGTGTTAATTTAACTATAAAATGACACGACAAATCTTATGTGACATAATTTAAAATGAAAATTTTAAATACATATTGTAAAAACATATATTTTAAAAATATTAGTTTTGAGGTTTTCGAAATTTTTACGAAAGTTTTATTGTTCACTTCTTCTTCTTTTTTTGAGTTTTACTTTATTTTTAGTTTTTTTTTCTTTAAAAAAATTCATTTTAAATTTAGCGACATAAAATTTGATGTGTCACTTAATGGTTAAATTGATGGTTTTGAATAAAAACAGGACTTGATTGATATAACATGTTGATAAACCATAATATATACATATTTTTATCCCATACTTGACATATTTATGAATGATTTTTCTATGGTTTTAGTGAACTTGATGCTCCTAATCCTTTAATTTCATGTTTTATACTCAAAAGAGCTTAGGATAACAAAAAGAGCAAGAAACGGGCCAAAAATGGACAAATTGGGCCTAATTTAGTGTTTCACACGGCCTAGGCACTTCCATATGGGTGATCCACAAGCCCGTGTGTGACACACGGGTAGACCACACGCTTGTGTGTCATGGCCGTGTCGACACTAAACCAAGTCAGAATTGCACACGGCCTGAGCACTTTCACACAAGCGTGGCACACGACCATGTCCCTGTCGAGCCCAAGTCTAATTCTACTCGAAAAAGGCTAATTCTGGGCTATTTTGGGCATTTCAAAGTCTATATAAACACCCTAAAACAGGATTAAAAGGGGATGGAGAGTAGAATGTAGGAAATACTGAAGGATAGCCATCGGAATCACCTCGGAGGCAGGATCTACATCAAGACTGAAGATTTCCATCCAATTTCCTAGAAGTTCTTTGGGTTTCTTTATGTTTTGTTGTTTTCCAACTTTTGAGATGTTTTCCATTATTATGAACTAAACTCCCTAAATACCTAAGGGAGATGAAACCTAAGACGAATCTTATTATTAATTGGGTTATATGATAAATACTTGTTCTTATTCTTAATTGTGAGTTTAACCCTTATTTTAATATTCCAGGATATTAATTCAGGTTTTTGATGTGCTTATTCAGTGGAGCAAAAGTCCCTATTTAAGAGTAGATCATTCATAATTAAGCAGAGTTGCATGCAATCCTAGAGATAGAATGACATAAATCTGCCGGATTAGAGTCAAATCTAATAAGAAAATCCATAGATCGAGTTAATACGATAATAGGGGTTTTAATTAGAAAGAGATTTTGATTAATCAACCTAGATTCAGTTGTTTTTAGTCTCGAGAGAGATATTAACATAAATCAGGGATTTCTACGGATTAAGTCAAGTGAATAAATCGTCTTATTTAGAAGTAATAAGTGAAGTCTAGGTGGATTCTTCTTTGGGTATTTTCTTCTTCGTCGGTTTTCCAAAAGTATTTTCCAAATTTAATCTCTGTCGCAACTTAGTTAATTAGATAATTAGTTTTAGAAAAAATATTCTCTAAATTGTTAGGCTAGATAATAAAAAGATAGTAATTACTAGTACTTTTAGTCCTCGTGGATACGATATTTCCAATCTCACCATAACTATACTACTGTTTGATAGGTGTGTTTGCCTTAAGTCAAATTTTTAGTTAGTTTAGCGACCATCAAGCTTTTGGTGCCGTTGCTGAGGACTAAAATATTAGGAACACTTGATTTTTATTACTTTAGCCATTTTTACTTATTACAATTTACTTTTTATTTTTAGGTTAATTTTTCTTACTAATTTTTCTTTTTGTTTACTCCTAGCAGGTATCTCTAGTTTATGACTAGAAGGAACCCGTCAGGACCTTTGCTTTTTGACAGTGAGATCGAGAGCACAGCTCGTAGAAATCAAAGAGAAATAAGACGAAGCTTACAATACATAGAGGAAGGGCGAGAGAACGATAACCATACCACAACCGAGGAGATGGCTGAAAATCAGAATAATCCACCACCTCCTGTAGTTGTTGCAAATCCAGTAGATCAGAATCCTGCTCCTCGTACTATGTATGATTATGTTAAACCTACTTTAACAGGAATTGAATCGAGTATAGTTAGACCTGTTATTGCTACGAATAATTTTGAACTGAAACCTAACACGATTCAAATGATACAACAATTTGTTCAGTTTGATGATTTGTAGGACGAGGATCCAAACACTCATTTAACAAATTTTTTGGAATTCGGCGACACTTTTAATATCAATGGCGATTCTGACAATGTCATTCACCTTCGGTTATTTCCCTTTTCGTTAAGGAATAAGGCTAAACAGTGGTTGAACTCGTTACCACGATGGTCAATTACCACTTGGGAACAAATGACCGAAAAATTTTTACTTAAATATTTTTTGCCGGCTAAAACAGCTAAACTGAGGAATGATATCTCTTCTTTTGTGCAGATAGATTTAGAAACTCTTTATGACGCATGGGAGAGATACAAAGACTTATTGAGAAGGTGCCCTCACCATGGTTTACCTCTATGGTTGCAGGTTCAGACTTTTTACAACGGTTTGAACCCCTCAACACGGTAACTGATCGATGCAGCTGCCGGTGGAACTTTAAATAATAAAACACCTAAAAAGGCTTACGAATTTATTGAAGAAATGTCACTGAATAACTATCAGTGGCAAGTCATGAGAATAAAGCCGACAAAAGCAGCCGGTGTTTTCAACCTCGACGCGGTCACTATGCTATCTAACCAGGTAGAACTTTTAAATGAAAATATTGATGGTTTGGATGGTTCTACTGAGGTACATCCAGTGATGAGGTGTGATACAAATGGAGGAGGAGTGCATAATACAGATTATTTATCCTTCAACACTAGCACTGAGGAGGAACAAGTCTACTATATGGGTAATAATTCTAGACCTCAAAATAACCCGTATAGTAAAACTTATAATGCGGGTTGGAGGAACCATCCCAATTTCTCATTGGGTGGTTAAGGAAATCAAAGACCACAACATCCTCTAGGTTTTCAACAACCACCTTACCAACAAGAGAAGAAACCGAACCTTAAAGAGATGCTCACAAAATTCATCTCGGTGTTAGAAACTCATTTTTAGAATGCCGAAACAGCGCTTAAGAATCAACAAACACCGATTCAAGGGCTCCAAACTTAAATAGGATAGCTTGCTAAGTTGATCTCTGAACGAGCACAAGGTGGCCTACCAAGTAACACTGAAACTAACCCAAGGGAGCAACTTCATGCCATTACTGTGCACAATGATGAAGGGTTAGTTGAAGCTGAACCGAAACTGAGGTAAGACAATGTGGAAGATAAAGGTAAGGTTGATGTAAGCAATGGTACACAGAAACCAGTAAGCAAGAAGTATAAACCTCGTGTACCATACCCTAAGGTAACAAGGAAAGACCACATGGACGAATAATTCGGTAAATTTCTTAAATCATTAAAAAAGTTGCATATTAACTTACCGTTTATTAAAGCTCTTTCGCAAATACCAAATGCAGTGAAATTTTTAAAGGAGCCATTGGCTAATAAACGAAAGTTAGATGAGGCGTCGCACGTGGAATTAAACGCAGTTTGCTCAGCCATTCTACAAAATAAGCTACCCAACAAACTGAAAAATCCAGGGAGTTTTACTCTTTCTTGTTTAATCGGTAGCCTAAATATTAAGAATTCATTGGCTGATCTAGGGGCGAGCATTAATGTCATGTCTTATAAAATGTTTAAACAACTCAGTCTTGGGAAACCGAAACAAACTAGGATGAGCATTCAATTAGAAGATAAAAAAATTAAATTTTCTAGGGGTATTATTGAAGACGTGCTTGTCAAAATTGATAAATTTATATTCCCTGTTGACTTTGTTATTTTAGACATGGATGAGGATAGTGACGTATCTTTAATTTTAGGAAGGCCCTTTTTAGCAACTGCTAGAACTATCATAGATGTTGGTACAAGTGAATTGATACTCCATGTAGGAGATGACACGATTACACTGCAAGCTCGTGATTCTGCTAATATATCTAGTAATCGAGACGATTGTTTAAGTTCTATGAACTCGAGTAACATTATGGCTCAAACTTCTTTTCAGGAAACCCCTAGGAATAACGTGATAAAGCCATATTCTAGCCCATGTAACAAAAACAGAACGAGTCATGAGGAACGAAGAATACAAATTGATGAACTAGATGAATGGCGGACACATGTCAAGGAGAAACCAAAAGTATGCGAGGAATCAAATGCAACGCCATGATGAGCATAGGGATGAAACAAAATAATTTAAGGTCGGTGATAAGGTATTGTTAGATGAAAAGGACCCTCGAATTACTACTTTAGAGCTTACTACAATGGAACGATTCCATTTACGGTACTTAATGTTTTCCCATACGGCACAGTTAAGGTACATCATTCTACATTCAGCACTTTCAAGGTAAATATTACTCGACTTAGACTGTATATGGACAATAGACTTGATAGTGAGAAAGAGGGGTCTCAACTCCTCGAACCACCATAACCGTGCAAATATGAGGTGAGTCAAGCTTAGACTATAAATAAGCGCTTCTCGAGAGGCAACCCGAGCACTAACACTACTAACTAATTTATTTTAGCTATTTTTAGTGTTTTTCATGCAGGAACAGTGACCCACACGGCCTGGACACACGGACGTGTCCTTGGCCATGTGAAAATAGGGCTAAAAAATCCCCAAGTATCGAGCCACAATGTCATAAATTCGATCCACACGGGCGTGCGATACGACCGTGTGAAAACTGGAGCAAAATTTTTAAAATTTTAACAAGTCAGAGAGGTACACAGGTAAGGCACACAGCCATGTGTTCAGACACACGGACGTGTGGAATACCACACGAGCGTAGGAGAAGCGAACAACGAAGAACACGGCCGTGCAATACGGCCGTATGAACCACATGGCCTAGACACATGGGCGTGTCCCAGGCCGTGTGACGAATAGGCATTCAATTTTCGCGATAAACATAGGTTAAACTCGAGCCACACGGGCATGTGACACGGGCGTATAGCCCAATAGGGGCCTCACACGACCTTGTCCCCTTTAAAACCCCCAACCCTAACTTTACTTTTGTCTTCTTCTTCTTCCCAACCCCGAAGCCCCAACCCTAGCCGCTGACTATCACCAGCCCTCTCACCGACTAGCCACCGCCGCTCGCCTCTATAAACCGACTCCCCTCTCCATCCAACCCCTTCCTCGACCCCCAACTTCTCGCATTCTCTTCCCCTCCTTCTCCCATCCCCCGCGCGCGTCCCCCCTTACGCCCCTCTTCCTCGCACAACAGACCAGCCCGACAGCACACCTCGCACCCCAGCCCTGACCGACAATTTCCCCTTCCCCGCTCACCACCGTCTGCCCGAATCAGTCTCATCCGACCTCTTCCCACAAACCCATCCGCGCACCCTATCTCCCACGACCGCTCATTCCACCATAACAGACGTTCTTGTATTTTTTTTATTTTTATTTATTTTATTTTATTTTATGAGATTAATTTTAACTCTGCTGATTCTTAGTAGTTTTAATATAGTTCCGAACAGTTGGGATTTAGGATTGCACTATATTGGTTCTTGATTTTGATTCACCCATTATTTTACGCATGGGCTCTTTGATATTCGGGTGGAGTTAGTGTGTCATTTTTAATGTTAAGGTCTTTAGCACTTATTTATTTTCATTGCATTAGCTTTTATTTTTATAATTAATTATTGCTAATTAGTTTAATACACTGTTAGTTCGATTTATATTCTATTAGTTTTTACATGTTCAGCTATTAGTGTATACAGGACTAAATTATACAATTCCACCATTTTTATTTTCTCACACTAGAGTCTTTCAAAGTTACACTTTTGTCTTATTCACATACCTCCTCCAAAGTTTCTTGATATGTTTGATTGGTAATATTTATTCCTGTTTTACTAATATTGAACTATTCTACTTTCAGGAATACATGACAAACACACGAGGTAAGAAAACTACCATTTTCGCTTCAAAAAAGCGGAAGGGTCCTGGCGCAACCTCCTTAAGCGCCTCAACCGAAGCTCGTCACCCTCTGCTTTGATTTTTTTTAGGCCCACAGGATGACTTGTTTCAGCTTTTACGCGTACGACTGCTAGGTGTGGGCCGTTGTATTGATTGGGCCGCTTTGGAGCAAGTTTAACTTGCTCATCTTGTTCGATTCCACCTCGATACTGCCCCGTGGGATCGATTCTTTACAATTATCGAGCCCACCTATTCGGAGCTTACCTTGGAGTTTTGCACTACTTTCCATCTACAGCATGTGATGAATACAAACGACGAGACTGGTACTATCATTTTTAAACTTAGTGGACTCATAAGGCACATGAGTGTACCAGAGTTTGAAGCTGCGTTGGGCCTCTACACGGAGGAGTTCATGGCTTCCGAGAATTTTTCACAACTCCACTGTCACATACACTACTCGCCCTCTTACTGTTGGACCGACCTTACGGCAAGTACTGTTCCCTATGATGCAAGTCGCTCAAAGGCGACTTATCTTCCTCCAGCACTACGCTACATCCATGCTACCTTGGCTCATACCTTGACTGGGAGGACAGAGAGCACCGGCGTCGTTAGCATGGTGACTGGTTATGTATTTGACTTGCATATTTTATCACCCTCGCTTTTCTCCACCAGACAAACCGCCATAGGAGGGGCCCTATTTGCCTAGGCCCCTACGTGACTCGCCTCGCTCGACACTTCGGCCTCTTCGACACTCCAAAGATGTTATCGACACTCACACTAGTAGGCTAGATGTCTCCTCAAGAAATTTCTAGCATGATCCCCATGAGGATGATAAAGCAACGCTGTGGATTCGACCCCCCTCAATACAGACTCGTTCACTCTGATGACCAGGATGAGCCAGAGGACATTACTAATGATGTCCCTCCCCCTCACGAGGACCCACACCAACCACCACCACTGAGTCACCGTCCTCCTGCTGCCACTTTAACAGATATATCTGACCGACTCACTCGCTTTGAGCAGCAGTGTATTGAGCAGTTCGACAGCATCGATGCCACTCTTCGACAGATTTGCCACCACCTCCATATCTCTCCTTCGACCCACGATGCATCCGATGATGCGGACCTTTGAGTCTCTTTATTTATTTATTATTATTTTTTATTTTTTATTTTAATTCTATTTTGTCTTTTATTTATTTTTGACGACTTATATTTTATATTTTGAACTATTTTTATCTTTATGGTTATTATCATGTGATCCCTTAATTCTCTTCCACAGTTGTGTTTATTTTCTTATTAGTAACTCAGAATCATTCCTTTCATTCGGCCTTCTCTACACTTCTAGCTTTCGCTCTCCCAAGGATTTCATCCAAAAATTCAGGGTTGTTTCGCTTCTCTCCCTCTTTTTTGATTTTATGCTTATATTATTATTATCTATCTTTGTACATTGAGGACAATGTACATATTAAGTGTGGGGAGGTTATTTATGTGATTACCAGAAAATCCCTGAACTTTTTTATCTTATTCTCAAATAATTTTCTCATATCACTATTAGAATAAATTTTGATTGATTTGTGATTTTTATTGATATGTTTTGAATTAAATCATAGATAATTGTGCATTGATTGTTTAAACTTTATGACATTAGAGAATCAAACATGATAAATTGAAATTTTTGAGAATTGAAATTGTTAGGTTGTTTCCCTAAATTAAGGTATTATCTTGAAGTTTTGAATTTACAAGATTGATATCAAATGCCCATAATTTTCGTGAGATTTTGAGCCTTTTAGAGCATATATCTTTCTTGCTCACTGATTTTATTGGTTATGAGTATGTCAACATTGATTTGTTATTCTAGAACTTGCATCGATTATACATGTCGAGACCACACATTTGATTTGATATACTAAAATAATAAAGGCACTTAGGTTTTAACCCATTTACCCCATAAAGAACTTACCCACATAATTGACCCCTAGTGAACCCCTTTGACCTTTAACTATTATTTCTTGATTTTCTCCTTAATACTAACCCACAACTCCCTTTTTGATTCATTAAGAATTTCTCCCTTCTCATTGACTCCTTTTTATCGAGATTTGATTTGATTAGTTACCTAACTATGTTTGTTCATTCCAGTTGCTGAATTATTTCTTATTATGTACTTTCCATTTAAGTACTTGTTCTTCTTCTTAACAAAAAAAAACGTGTATTGATATTCATTCAAATTACATATTGTTTTAAAGATCTTGGATAAGTTAAAGTTGTTTTATTGAGAAAAAGCTCACATCATTAGTTTCGGATAGTTCAAATTCTGGCATTTTTTTGTAATTCAACAATTAACTTTATTTGTCTAAGTTTGGTAATCTATTAAATTAATCTCGATTCTAACCCTCTTTTGCAGCCTTTATCCACACCTTTAACCCAAGCCCCATTACAACCTTGTTAAAGACCTTTTGATTTGTGTATCGTTTTATTAGAGTGGTGGAGATTTGATTTTCATGCAAGCCTATGGTAATAACTTTTCATGTTTGACTATTGAGTGCTTAATTACTGAACCTTAAACACTTTGTGTGATTTGAGTGAATCATTAGTGAGGATGTCAACCTTGTCAATTTGGAATTAAAAGTGATTACTTAAATAAATGGGGATACCTATGATTTTATGATTGAAATGCTCAATTTGGATTGTTTGAAACTTTAATGTTCTTTTAGTTAAGCTCTCAATGTATGATTACTTAGGGATTACTTCGAAAAATTATTAATGAGAATTATAAGTTGAGAAAGATTTATTTTAATTGTGAGTTGAGGATTTTGAGGACAAGCAAATGCTTAAGTGTGGGGATATTTGATAAACCATAATATATACATATTTTTACCCCATACTTGACATATTTATGAATGATTTTTCCTTGGTTTTAGTGAATTTGATGCTCCTAATCCTTTAATTTCATGTTTTATACTCAGGAGAGCTTACAATAGCAAAAAGAGCAAGAAATGGGCCAAAAATAGACAAATTGGGCCTAATTCAGTGTTTCGCACGGCCTAGACACTTCTACACGGGTGATCTACACACCCGTGTGTGACACACGGGTAGACCACACGTCCGTCTGTCATAGCCGTGTCGACACTAAACCAAGTTAAAATTGCACACGGCCTGAGCACATTCACACGGGTGGGGCACACGGCCGTGTCCCTGTCGAGCCTAAGTCTAATTCTACTCGGAAAAGGCTAATTATGGGCTATTTTGGGCATTCCAAAGTCTATATAAACACTCTAAAAGAGGATTAAAAGGGGACAGAGAGTAGAAGGCAGGAAGTACTGAAGGATAGCCATCGGAATCACCTCAGAGGCAGGATCTACATCAAGACTGAAGATTTCCATCCAATTTCCTAGAAGTTCTTTGGGTTTCTTTATGTTTTGTTGTTTTACAACTTTTGAGATGTTTTCCATTATTATGAACTAAACTCCCTAAATACCTAAGGGAGATGAAACCTAAGACGAATCTTATTATTAATTGAGTTATATGATAAATACTTGTTCTTATTCTTAATTGTAAGTTTAACCCTTATTTTAATATTTCAGGATATTAATTCAGATTTTTGATGTGCTTATTCAGTGGAGTAAAAGTCTCTGTTTAAGAGTAGACCATTCATAATTAAGCGGAGTTGCATGCAATCCTAGAGATAGGACGACATAAATATGTCAGATTAGAGTCAAATCTAATAAGGGAATCCATAGATTGAGTTAATGTGGCAATAGGGGTTTTAATTAGAAAGAGATTCCGATTAATCAACTTAGTGTCAGTTGTTTTTAGTCTCGAGAGAGATACTAACATAAATCAGAGATTTCTATGGATTAAGTCAAGTGAATAAATCGTCTAATTCAGAAGTAATAAATGAAGTCGAGGTGGATTCTTCCTTGGGTATTATCTTCTTCATCGATTTTCCAAAAGTATTTTCCAAATTTAATCTCTTTCGCAACTTAGTTAATTAAATAATTAGTTTTAGAAAAAACATTCTCTAAATTGTTAGGCTAGATAATAAAAAGATAGTAATTACTAGTACTTTTAGTCCTTGTGGATACGATATTTTTGGTCTCACCATAACTATACTACTTTTATATAGGTGCGCTTGCCTTAAGTCGAATTTTTAGTTAGTTTAGCAACCATCACATTTAACACCCCATACCCAACCCGATCGTTCGGTCTGAGCTGCCACATTCATTGCCGAAGCAACTATAATTCTATTTTCAATTTAATTCAATAATTAATACATGCTATTAAGATCATTATATATTTACAACATTTTACATAATCGAATCTAGGCTTTAAACGAGCTTACGAAAGCTCTTCCGGTAGCCCAAGACCTGTTGAGGACCAAAATGTAACATTTTTAAAATTTATGGGTTGATGTCGGAGCCATGAAAGAGTCATGTTGCAAGTTCAAAGGCAGAAGCTTGGTGTTGTGACTTCCATAGTGTAATGTTGTGACATCAAAAACAAGTGGTTGACATTGCAACCTCAACAAGGGATGTTAGGGGCTAATGTCATGACATTTGTAAGGTGGTGTCGTGACATTAAAGATATTCTCCATCAAACTTACATCAATTGATTCAACCTGCCAATTTGCAAATCCCGTTTAGTCTTTAAACCTCAAAATGCATTTCAACTCACATATATATATACTCAATTACATAGCTTAAATAATTCTACCTTATAATATTTACATAAATGATTAATTATTCGTATGTTTAAGCTAAAATTTACATTTACTAATTCCAAGTCCCAAAATGATCGTTTACATTATAAACTGACTCGAAATTAGGTACATGTCATATATCAAAATGTAAAAGAAATATACAAACATTGTTGAATCGAAAGTTGCGGATTGGATGCTAGATTACTCCTCGAGTCTTTGAGATCTACCAACACTTGCGCATGAAAAAAACAAATCATACGTTGAGCGATAAAGCTCAATGATACTTTTATGATTCATGTCAATTAATCATTAACATGTATGAACTCGTTCAATATAGTATCTAAGTTCAACCAACTTAATTACAATTAAGGTATCAAATGCTAAGATTATGCACATTCTCATTTAACCAAGTTTGTATACACATATCTAGTTATATATATTGTAATCACATAACATATCCATTTCCATTCCATTTCATACTATCTATTTATTTCTTTATCTCATTCTTTCTCGAATATATTGATTCATTTCATTACCATATCAACCCTCAAGGCCATATTTAGTCACATTTAATCTATATATATAGTACTAATCTATATCATTATTTCAATTCAACATCACTTATCAAGTTCATATTTTATATTCATTATTAGTCAAACTCAGACTTAAAACGGATACACAAATCATCCAATCAACATACCAATCTGGCACCTTAGTGCATCATTGAATAAACTAGAGTAAATATACTAGCACATAGTGTATCATTAGATGAACCGAAGTAATTTACGCTCAGTGCTATCATATCATACTGGCACATAGTGTATCTTGGATAAATTGAAGTATAAAAATCCTATGACATGCCAACTATATTCGACTCTACCCAAATAATAGGGTACTAATATTCCAATTACATGTAGAAACCAATTCACATATCATTATCTCATACTTTATTATCATCAATTCACATCATATGTCATTTATGAATTTATATCATGCTCGTTTCTACTATATTTAATTCAGTCTAGTTCTCGACATTCGATATCATCATGTATAAACTGAATCATGTGATAGTAATACACTTATCTCAATAGATAAATTTGCAACAATCACATATATGTATATATGCATATGTATATATATTTATGTACTAAACTCGAATCATAAAAGTACAAACCAAATTTGTCACTCGTCTACGACTCTTATCTTTCCCTTCTCTTGCAATGGCTTAGCGTCGTCTTTAGCTACGTTCAATAATTTAATAATAGAAACAATATTAGTTTACATCCAATTCACATTCAAATACATAGTCAAACATATTTTGCATTTTATTCAATTTAGTCTTTATATTTCAAATACTCGTATTTTTTTCATATCTAACATTGGATCAATTTCGATTTCACATTCTTTCATTAGGAACCTTATATTTTCTATCTATAGTATAATTTCAAGACAATTTTCAATTTATTCAGTTTATTCCCTAATGTTACAAAGTTATCTAACAAGTTTAATTTAATTTCTAATTTAGTCTTTATCAAAATCTAAGCTTATTAACTATCTATTTCTTCAAACTAAGCTCAAAATCATCAATTTTACTACAATGGCAACTTGCTAAATATCACTTAATTGAACAAATTGGTACATGGGCTAGCTAATTTAAACTTCCATGATTAGAAATCTATAAAAAATTCAAAAAAAATTGCTTGATTACCTCAACAAATTGACAGCCGAAAGTTTGGTTGAATGCTTTGAATTTCTCTTTTAATGTCTATGGCTTGGGAAGGAAGATGACAATGTTATATTTCCATCCACTAACTTGACTATTTATCGATTGCTTAACATTTAATTAACTTAATTAATCATGATTAGTTAATTAATTAAGGTTTATTTATTTACTTAATTATAACATTAAGATTTTGTCAAAACCATCGTTATCTTCCACTATCTCATGTTTGAAATGGGTTAAATAATAATTTTGGTCCTTTAGATAATTTCTAATTAGGTCCTCAAAAATTTTATAAATTAAAAGTCAATAGGGATTGGACTTTTACAATTTAGTCTCTGAGTTTTAATTAACTATTTTCTCGGTTAAATACTTAATCGGTTTTTAATATATTTTCATATTGACTCCGTAAATATTCCTATTTTACCTTTAAGAACTTGGTTTATAAAAATGGGATTTCAAAATCGCATTTTGTGACACCACTTAAAATTGGGTTATTACATAACATCGAGAGTTTGGAGATGTAATTAGAATATTTTAAAGTTTAGGGACCAATTTAAAATGGGGGTCATATTTTAGGGATGTTTGTTGCTATTAACTCATATTATAATTATCACAACTATTTTTAATAGGCTTATATGTTAAAAAAAATCTTTAAAAAACTGTCAAAAAATCAATTAGGCCCCTGTATTAAATTCGACCCAATTAAGCCCCTACCGTTAATAAAAAAAATCAATTAAACCCTTACATTAATGATTTCCATCATTGACCACGTTGACCAATAAAAAAATGATAGACCACTCAGACGGTGACACGTGGCAACTTCTAGTTTAATCTAATAATTTCACAAATGATTAAAAATCATAAAAAAATCATAAAAAATTATAAAATAATAAAATATATTAAAATTATTAAAAATTAAAAATATTAAAATTGATAAAAACTTATAAAAATTATAAAAACATAAAAAATCTAACAAATTTTAATGCATTATAAAAATTTTATAAACTTAATAAAACATATTTAAAATTTTATAGAAATGTATAAAAATTCTTAGAAACTTATAATAGAAATAATAAAAATAATAGAAATTATTAAAAAAATCATAAAAACATGAACTAGACTAAATGAGTCGGTCGGACCAGTTAGACCAAAATCGACAAGGGTACTAGTTTGAAGAAAGCCATTAGATTGGTTAACCTGGGAGTCCAGCTGTTGAACCGATTTTTAATTTTAATTATTTTTATTTTTAATACTTTTTTAATTAAACTAAATGAACTGATCGAACTAACAAATCAGTGGCTTGATTAGTTCGACCATTCGTCCGGTTCTCAAAATATTAGTAAGAATATTTCATAGTGACATATGCTAATAGTTGGATGATGAAATTTTATAAAATCGATAAAAACAAATTCAAAATTAAGTATTTTTGTTATAATTAGACTGATGGTCGAGTCGGTTAGGCTACCTGTTTTTCAGTTCAATTGAGTAGTCTAGCTTAATTAAATAAAGTATTGAAAAAAGCCAAAAAATATATTACAAAAATAAAAAAAAATCGGTTCATTCTCAGGTCAACCAATCTATGTCTTGCTCCGAATTGATATCCTTGTCGATTTTGGTCTAACTGGTTCGACCGACAAATCTAGTCCGGTTCAAGTTTTTATAAGTTTATATCAATTTTAATATTTTTTTATGATTTTTTATAAGTTTTTAAGAATTTTTATATGTTTTTATGAAATTATTTTTATTAATTTTATAAAAAATTATAAATTATTAGATTTTTTATAATATTTATAAGTTTTTATTAAATTTTTTTTATAATTTTTATAAGTTTATGTTAAATTTAAAATATTTTTAAAATATTTTTAATTTTTAATAAATTTTATACTTTTTCTGAATTTTTATATATATTTTTTTATTTTTAAGCATGAGAAAATATTATATTAAACCAAAAGCTGTCACGTGTCACTTTTTGATTGGTTCGTTAATTTATTTAATGGAGAGCATGGTGAAAGGTGAATGGCAAAAACCGTTAATAGAGAAGCTTAATTGATTTTTTTATTAACAACAAAGATTCAAGTGAATGAGAATTTAATACATAAATTTAATTAAATTTATCGCATTTTCTTAAAATCTTTTTTGACATGTATGTGTTTTTAATATAACTAGGCTAATCTATTTCTTTTTTTCAACTCTTTTTAATATAATTATCATAATCTATTTCCTAAATTATATTATAAATCTTACAACTTTTTGATAAAACTATTGTAATCTATTTTTATTAGAATAATATATTGATTTGCAAATAATTCTTTTATAAATTTTCTTTTTTTGAAACTTAGAAATTACCTTTCCCATTTTGGTTTCACGTCATGCATCTCAAAGATCGAAAATTGTCTCTCTTTTTTTCTTGCAATAAAATAAAAATCTAATATAAAAAATTATAATATCATTTAATTGTAGAATCATTCCACTGAAATAACTATTACATCTTTCTTCATGAAACAAATCAATTATTAATAAATAATAATTAAATTATTTGTTTTAAATAAATGATCTATGATCACGTTACTTTTTCATTTAACATGTCAATTAGAGGATATCATTTTTCCTTTAGTCGGCTATGAAATTTACTACTGTAAATGAAGTTGTGTCATGTAAAAGTCATATACCCAACGTATCGATTTTGGTTTTGTAATTATTCGAACTTAGGTTTTAATACATTAAAGTATATGAGTCAAGCACACATAGTCAATCACTTAGGATAGAGGTAAATCACACTATGAACATCACAAGAGAATTAATCTATAAACGTATCTATGGTTTAATTCAACTTGGGTCTTATCCAATGTTTTGTCAATCCAGATAATCACATCGATGTCTCCATCTTCTAGAAGTTAACCAATCTGATACTTAAGATAATGTATCTCTCCATTTGGATTTGATAGAAGCATAATAGTTCTTTAACCAATTTGTTTAATTTTGACTCATCAAATTATGAATCTTTTATATTACCTACTAACACAAACTGTATTCTTGCCTTACAATTTAACCACATAATCCAACTTAGTATTAGTTAAACAATAGGTAATCGTTGATCTAATATTTACTTACATTTTATTTTTTGTACAAAAATTGTTGAGGACAAATACAAACGATATTAATGTGAATAATAGAATTTTATTTAGATCAAATTGTTTGAAAAATTATAAGTACAAATGAAGAACAAACTACACATAAAATATTAGATCCTAAAAGTTTGAAATCAGAAATGACATTATTAGAAGAAATAATTACGAATTCGATACTAACTAAAAAAAAGATAAAGAATTATTTAAAATATTAAATTCTACCATTAAATCTTGAAATTAATATTCTTTTCAAAACCCAATTCTCCAAGCATAAAGTGTAAAACAATAAAGAATATTGCCATGTGTTCTCTTAAAAGAAAATAACAATGCCACGAGTCTTGATTCTAACCCATTGATTTGAAAGGCCCAGCAGAAGCAGCCCAACTCAGAAGCGTGCCCCACAAGCCTCTTCCTAAATTCACGATTTTATCCTCTCTTTTTTCCCACTTCTCACACTGCAACTTCGCCATGAAACTAACCCCCCTTCTCTTTTGAGATTTTGAAACATCACGTTTTCCCTCTTTAATTTTAGGGTTTCCATCGCCCTCCCCTGTTTCACCGTTATGTCATCCACGAGATCGGGTTCAAGATACCCGTATCCACGTTCACGTCACCGGAACCCTTTGTCCGGCTCGAAACGCTTGGAACCGGAGCGGTCATCCCTTCCGAAGAAACAACTACAGTATGCCAGGAGTAACCATGAAGATGATAATGGAAGCGAACTCTGCATGAAAAAGCTTTCCGAGTTTAACGAATCATTGCGGCGCCAACACCAGTCAACATCCACCAAGTTCCAGTGGAACCGTCTCTTATCCGATTATCCCGGGAAAGAGGCAGCGGCGGCGTCTAGTAAGCCCGAACCAACCATGCCGAACGATGGAACATCGTCGCCTTATTCAATGAGTCCAATGGGGATTGATTTAACTGAAGAAAATCGCTTCGTTTGTTCAAGGCCACTACATTTGAAGGAAGTGAAGTCGGGTTTTATCAACAATGGCGAAGGTTTTGGATACCCAGATATTGGAAAGGAGGGAATGATCGGTGGAACAGTTGGTTTTGATGGGTTTGGAGAAAAATTGGGTTTCGATTCTTCGTCAGTGATATTTCAAAAGGCCATGAGCCGGATTAGGATGACCGAGGAAGTTACTGAATCAGCTTATAGGAAGATGGAAAGTGTAAGAGCGAGAGCCAGTGCTATTGATTCTGTCGTAGATAAAATCGATGGCTCAGGGAAAAGCGGGGCCATGGATATGGAGCCACGTATTTCTTTACCCCAACAGTATATGACTGAGAAAAAGAGAGAAGTTTTGCATGGGGAGATGCTTCCTCGGAGAGAAGATTGTAGCAATCATGCTTTAACTCAACATTATGTTGGTTTTAGTGGAGAAGGAGAGAGAGTTGTGGGTCTTGAGATGAATCATTTTTGTAGCCCAAAGGGAGCTCTTTTCCATGGTGAAAGGCGGCTATTTCCTCAACTTTCTCCTGATGTAAAGGAAAAGGCACATAGGAATCTGAAGCGAGAAATTGAGGTGGTTGGTAGTTGTTTTAATGGCGGTAAGAGCCAAAATGGAGAGGTTTTTCTTAGTGAAACCCAGCAGTTACAACGTTATGCTCATTTCAGTCGAGTATCACATGATGAGATGAAGCAATATAATGAGGATTTCGGCTCCAGGATGAAATGTCATCCGAGTCCAAAGAGAGTTCCTTTCCATGCTGAAGGCCATTCTTTAGCTCAAACTTTCGTCAGAGAATCACATGTAACGGAGCAAACAAATGATGTTTTCAGTTCAAGGACGACTCGTCCTAAGGGCCAGAAGATGGCACTTTCGGAAGTTGAAAGACCGGAGTTAGCTGCAGATCATACTCTTGCTTTACCCCAACGCTATCTTGATTTTAATGTTGAACCCGATGATAAACAGCAAGCAAATGAGCTTCTGGGTTCTAGGATGAGCCATCATCCTAAACTAAATGTAACGCCTTCGCATGGTGAAGAGCTGCAAATGCAAGATGATTTCAGCCATTCCTTACCTCGTCATCATTTTGGTTTAAATGGAGAATCGCCGGTGATGGAGCAAGAAACTGAAGTTCTGGGTTCAAGAATGTGTTATCCTCAGGATGACAGGGAAGCTTATTTTCGTGGTGAAATGCAGCAGTTGCAGCAAGATTGTGCCATGGAAATCTATCCCTTTCCGAATGATGATGATGTCAGTACCAATGAAGGTAGCACCCCACATATTTCAGCAACAGAGGAGGTATGCATCAATAGCCAGTCTTCAACGGAACATCCTAAGAAACGTATTATCGACCTGAGGAAGATTAGAGAGAGTTGGATTAGTACATTAACTCAAACTTCTGATGCTTCAGATGATGAGATTCTTGATATCGGATATCAAGGTCAACGATATAGTGACGAAGATTCCAGTCTTCCAAGGAACTCTCCTCATATGCTAGAATTTACGCAACTCACTAATAGGAAAAGTATAAAGCAGCGTTTGGGGGGGCCTTGTAGAGTTAATTATCCTTATCCTTCGCATAGGAAAAGTGTAAAGCAACGATTGGGGCCATCTTGTCAAGTTCACCATAATAGGACAACTGTAAAACAGCGTTTAGGGCCATCCTATCAAGTTCATAGTTCAATTTCCATTCCTAGGATTGAAAGGCATAAACCGAGCAAACTGGCAAAGGAAAAGGTTAATGAGTTTTGCAAAAGGGTTCAACCTCGAGGTGTTGTTTCACATCCTGTGAAACGGGGAAGGACTGTGCCACCTGAGGATTCCGATGAGTTTGAGCAGCTAATACATCGCGCTTATTTTAAATTCGTCAAAGTGTTGAATGAGAACCCAGCTCAAAGAAGGAAATACACAAATAAAGGAGAAGTTGAGACCATAAAATGCTGTGTATGTGGCAGGTTTGTCATCTACATCTTTGGTATTTGTTTAGAGAGCAGCCTCTTTGAATTCAATTTACTGTTTATTCCATGATCAGCGAACTATATGAGCTAAATGGTTACTTAGCAGCATATGCAACATGACAAGTTTGTCATTGTCTTTCTAACACATTTTCCATAGGAACTCAGATCTCGAGCCTAAGATGGTGGTCAGTTGTTTTTATGATGAGCTGTGTTTCACTCTCTGACCTCGTTGGACTTGGGATACTTTTTTCTCTTGGTCTTTAGAATTACTATAGTTCTATGCTTTGACTAAATGCGGAGTTAGAAAGATTTCCTTTTTCATCGGAATATTATAGAGATGGGAAATACGCCCATTAGTGAAGTAATGAAAATGATTGTCAATATATAAATATAAGCTTCTGATTTGTGAATAACCTTGCACTTTTTATGACACAAGTTATTGAATCTCTTGTCCTATAACTCTCACCAAACTTCGTTGAAATGATGCTCCTATCCTACTACAATTTGCTCTTTGTTGACTGATTTTGGTTTAAACATACTCCTTTAATGAGTACTTGACTGTCTTTGTCTATCAGCAAATCCGAAGATTTTGTCAATACTCTAAGCTTAGCGATGCATGCCTTCGCTTCCCAAAAGGTTGGGTGTAGAGTAGAGCACATGGGTTTGCACAAAGCCCTTTGTTTGTTGATGGGATGGGACTCAGTGGCAGTTTCTAAAGGTATATGGGCCCCTAAGACACTGCCTGATGCTGAAGCCTTGGCTATGAAGGAAGATCTTGTTGTCTGGCCTCCTGTTGTTATCTTGCATAACGGTTCTATAGGAACTGCAAATTCAGGTGATCGAATTGTTGTAAGTATCGAGAAGCTTGAGGCATTTCTCAGGGGTAAGTCACCTTTTAAATAATGGTAGCTGCTGGTATCACTATGTTTTAGTGATATTAAAATGATAAAATTCATATGGTTTCCACTCCCGATCCTCATTGACAAAAAAATATCTTTTTACATCAAAGTTCTCATGGAACTATTTTCGTAACAAATTATTTCTTAAAACCTTTGTTCGGATTTTGTGATCCCATTTCATCATTGCCCTTGTTCGAAATCATGGTAGACACAAATATTCAGATTTTTAACTTCATCATTATGATTTTAGTTTGGTATGGCCAAATCTTTTGTGGAGCCCAGTGCTTGTCATTTGGCTAGTCATATTGATCTATGCTTTCAAAACTCGCTCGATTTAGTTCTACCCTTTCACAACAAGCTTGCCTTTCATGATTACCCCATCGTAGGACTAATTCTTATGTGATACACTGGTTTCTTTTCCTCTGTGTTTTTTGCTTTTCTTTAATTGCAGAGGCGGGGTTTGGTCGGGGGATATCAAAGGTATGTCGTGGGAAACCGGTAAATCAGAGTATTATGGTAGTTATCTTCCACGGAACCTTTTCAGGGCTACGAGAAGCCGAGAGACTTCATAAGTTGTATGCAGAGAACAAACACGGGAGGGCTGAGTTTCAGCGAGTCAATTGCAACAGTGGAGAAACGCAACACAAGTTGGAAGACGTGTTATATGGCTACTTGGGAATAGCTGGCGACTTGGATAAACTCGATATCAAGACAAAAAGTCATTCGATAGTTAAAAGCAAGAAGGGAATCTTTGCCATTGCTGATGCTCATCTTGACACTGAATGAGAAAGAGAAGTGATAGAAAGTAAATAAGAGGAGGTAAGTGCAGGCTTTGCGTTTTTGAACATAGGCATACTATGGGTGGTGTTTTTGTTAAATGGAAACTACAACTCCAGTTGAAAAACCCTGTTTTCTTCACCACAAAAAGAGGTTTAGGGTTTATTTTTAGGAAGTGTAAGCTGGTAGAGGGTTTCCCTTTGTTTTCACTACTATGACAAAATGACAGATTCGGTATTTGCAAAACAGATTGTAGTTCCACCATCCAAGTTTATCAACTTTGAACTTAAAAGTTGTCCTTCATTTTTAACTTCAAATCTTTTTCGGATTATACATGGACTATTTTTAGAATTAATTAAATTTATGAAAATTATGAATTTTAGAATTAAAAGGTTAAATAATGCCAGTTCTTCGTAAATCTATAATCATTTATTCTTAAACTTGATACTTACATCTGTAATTATACTTTCTTTTATCCATTTTAGTATCCACACTTAATAACTAGATTTATTTTGATATATTAATTTTAAAATTATAAAAATTTGATGGTACGATATTATAAGATCGTATCATATTATTGACTGAATTTTTTTTTAAAAAAGTCATAAATTTTCAAGTTTAGATGATGATTTGGTACAATGTTAAAAAGTATTATATATAATGTTTTAATAATTTTACTAGTGGTTGAGTCGATCAAATCACTAGTTTTCGATTCAGTCAATTTGATGTTAGTTTAATCACTAGATCAATAATAATTAAATAATTAATTAAAAAAATTACTAAACATGTTTTGAGTATTGGTTTTTATCATAGTTTTTATCTCGAGCGAATTTCGATTCAATTAATTTTTGATTCAACTGGTTCAACCAATAATCTAGCCAATTAATTTTCGATCTAACTGGCTCAACCAATCAATCTAGCCATATTTTAAGAATATTAGTTACATCATTTAAATCTTCACATAATCTAAGTTTATGGATCAAAATGAATTTTGTTGCTAAATTCAGGTGCCAAAGTAAATAAAATAAATTTATGGGTCAAAAAATCCTGTTATTTGTTCTAAAATTTAGTTTTACTTTTTTAGATTTTAAAATTCATATTTAATTGTTAAAAATATTAAAAATTTAATAATGTTAATAATTAGATTTGAATTTAAAAATATAAAAAGTAGAGGATAAATTTTTGAAAATAAAAGTAAACAAATAAAATTTTCTAATTTGTAAAAAATGTGACGATATTTTTAACTTTGAATAACATTGTTAATTATGTTTCACGATGAAACCAAAATCTTCATTTATATAACTTATAAGTGAAATTAAGTCGAACAAAACAAAACAACAAAAAAAGATAAGATGTAGGGTTTGTTTGTTTACATGTAAAATGTTTTGCGGAGAATATTTTTTTGTATTTTTTTCTTGGTCAACATAAAATAAGCCCTTTTTCTGTAAAATAACTTACCTTTCTGCAAAGCGTAAGTCATTTTTTGAAAAAGAGTTCCCCTATAGATAATTTTATTTTTATACAAAAATTAACTTAAATTAAGCTTAATATTATTATATTGATAATAAATTTTATTTTTATTTTAAAAATATTTAAAATTATTAAAATATTATATTTTTCAATATTATTAAACATACATATTTAATTATTTATATTTATTCATATAATAAATTATTAATATAATAAATATAATTTATTATTTTAATAAATTATTTAATATTTCAATTTTATTTTAATAATAAATTTTAAAATAATAATTTTAAATAATATTATTCACATATTATTGAAAATATTCAATATTAATATTATTAGTCCCTTTACTTTTCAAATTTAAAAATCAAGTCCAATTATTGACATCGTTAATTTTTTTTTGTCAATTTTGTTGATGTCACATTTTTAAATAAAAAAATACTCACTTGGTAGTCATGTAATTAAAAAATAACGTTGTAATGAACCTGAATTTAACATAATATTTTTAATATATGCAAGAACAATGTAAAATATAAAATTATAGATAAAAATAAACTCAATTAAATAATGAAAATAAGAAAATCTCAATTGTATGTTTGTTTTATTGAAAACAACTTTTATGAAATATTTTAAAGAAATCTACCAAACAACAGAAAATATTTTACACGAACTCATCCAAACACCAGAAATATTAACTTTTCCAAAAAAAATAAATCATTTTCTAGAAATCATTTTCAATGAAATAAATAGCTTTACCAAAATATGTAAGGATTTACCAATATTTTTAAGTGTATACCAATATATCTAACGGTTTATCAATATTTCTAAGAACTAACCAATATATCTAACAATTTGTCAAAATTTCTATATATTTTTCAATATTTATGGGACTTTACCAATATTTTCAAATTCTCTAAACACTATATTAAGTCTTAACAATTACTCAAATTTCTATGATTTTACCAAAATATCTAACAATTTACCAAAATTTCTAAGGATTTACCAATATATCTAATAAATTACCAATATTTCTAAAGTTGTACCAAAATATCTAACAATTTCACAAAATTTCTATCAATTTACCAATATTTATGATACTTTACCAAAATTTCAAAGGATTTACCAAAATATCTAACAATATATCAATATTTCTAAGGATTTATCGATATATCTAACAAATTACCAAAATTTGTTAGAGATCGACCCGTATAAACAATGAGATAGTAAAGGTGGAGAATGACAAACACAAATATTTTACGTGGAAAACCCTCAAAGAGGGAAAAACCATGGGCAAAGGAGACTTCGGCTTTTCACTAAATGAGTAAACAAACGAGAGTATAATATTGAGAAAATAAACCTAAATGTACTAAATGTAATTACCCAAAACCCTGAATACAAAGCTCAAAATCTAGAAGAACAAGCCGATAAACAAACCTCTAAATCTCACAGGGCACTCACAAAAGAGGTATAAAATACTCTCCATAATCACTACGAAACTCTCACCAAAACTCACATGCGACTACATCTTGTCGCCTTTAAAAAAAAAGCCATTGTTGATTGGCGTATCAAAACATGGATATAAGGCCCCTTTAAATAGGCTAAGATTAAAGTTCTAATCATACTAAAATATCCCTAGAATAATCAGAGTCTAATTGGGAAAAAATTACATAGTTTAACTGGGAGAAGAAAACGAGGCACACCCCACAAATCTCCACATTGACTCGTATTTATCACACCTCATTTTCCATGCCTCGTCATGGGCCTAACTTGAATTTTGGATAATACAATCCAAGTCTAAACCATATTTGAACTTGGAAACTGAAAGTCTCCTAGCCTTCAAATCAAAATTGTATAATGCAACAAGGGCCAGTAATACCCGAACAAGAGAGAAAACATCAATTTTCTCCACCTGACTATAACCTACTATGACTAACCTTGCCTCAACATAATCTATGAACCATTCGAGTCCTAAAGACCAAAAAAGGGATGAAATTCTTCTCTAAATCAAACACATGGCTGTCATTTGACACAACACCACATTACACCGTATTATCTAGAGAGTAAAGAATCATCACCCCTATCATCGGTCACATTAGCTACCTATGTGATTATCCAAAATTGAAATTCGTGATCAATCGAACTGCTCAATATCCAAAATCATTGTTGTGTCACTGAATGAGTCGATCTGCAGAATCTGAGCCGTAGCTCTAATACAAGTTTGTTGGGGATCGACCTATATAAAAACCAAGATAGTAAAAATGGAGAATAAAGAATACAAATATTTTACGTGAAAAACTCTCAAAGAGGGAAAAACCACGGGCAAATGAGGTTTCGACTTTTCATTAAATGAGTAAACAAACGAGAGTATAATATAGAGAAAATAAACCTAAATGTACTAAACGTACATTACCTAAAACCCCGAATACAAAACTCAAAATCCTGAAGAGCAAGCTAGTAAACAAAACTCTAAATCTCATAGGGCACTTACAAAAGGGGTATAAAATACTCTCCATAATCACCACGAAACTCTCACCAAAATACATCTTGAAGCATTTAAATAAAAGCCCTTGTTGATTGACGTATCAAAATAGGGATATAAGGCCCCTTTAAATAGGCTAAGATTAAAGTTCTAATCATACTAAAATATCCCTCGAATAATCAAAGTCTAATTAGGAAAGAATAACACAGAGTTTAACTGGGAAAGAATACGAGGCACACCCTGCAAATCTCCACCTTGACTCGTATTTATCACGCCTGTTACGGGCCTAACTCGAATTTTGGAGAATTTCAACCAAGTCTAAACTGTGTTTGAACTTGAAAACTGAAAGACTCTTAGTCTTCAAATCAAAGTTGTATAATGTAACAATGGCCAGTAATACACGAACAGGAGAGAAAACATCAATTCTCTCCACCTGACTATAACCTTTTACCACCAACATTGCCTCAACACATTCTGCAAATTATTCGAGTCGTAAAGACCAAAAAAAGGATGAGATTCTTCTCTAAATCAGACACATGCCTGACATTTAACATGACACCACCTTCAACCAGATTATCTGGAGAGTAAAGAATCATCACCCTTCTCATTGATTACATTAGCAACCTCCTTAATTATCCAAAATTAAAATTCGTGATCCATCGAACTTCTCAATATCCAAAATCATTGTTGTGTCATCGAACGAGTCAATCTACGTAAGCTGAACCGTAGCTCTAATACAAATTTGTTAGGGATCAACCCGTATAAACAACGAGATAGTAAAAGTGGAGAATAACGAATACAAATATTTTACGTGGAAAACCTTCAAAGAAGGAAAACCATAGGCAAATGAGGCTTCGGCTTTTCATTAAATGAGTAAGCAAATGAGAGTATAATATAGAGAAAATAAACTTAAATGTACTAAATGTACATTACTTAAGACCCCGAATACAAAGCTCAAAATCTCTAAAAGCAAGTCGATAAACAAAACTCTAAATCTCATAGGGCACACACAAAAAATGTATAAAATACTTTCCATAATCACCACGAAAGGGATATAAGGCCCCTTTATATAGGCTAAGATTAGAGTTCTAATCATACTAAAATATCTCTAGAATAATTAAAGTCTAATTGGAAAAAAATAACAGAGTTTAACTGGGAAAAGAATTCAAAGCACTCCCCACAAATCTCTACCTTGACTCGTATTTATCACGCCTCCTTTTTCATGCCTCGTTATGGGCCTAACTTGAATTTTGAAAAATATCAACCAAGTTTAAACCATGTTTGAAATTGGAAACTGAAAGACTCCGAGTCTTTAAATCAAATTTGTATAATGCAACGATGGCCAGTAATGCCCGAACAGGAGAGAAAACATCAATTCTCTCCACCTGACTGTAACCCTCTATGACAAACCTTGCCTCAAAACATTCTACGAACCATTCGAGTCCTAAAGACCAAAAAAGGGATAAAATTCTTCTCTAAATCAGACACATGTCTGACATTTGACACGACACCACCTTCAACCGGATTATCTGGAGAGTAAAGAATCATCACCCTCGTCATCGGCCATATTAGCTACCTCCGTAATTATCTGAAACTGAAATTCGTGATCCATCGAACTTCACGATATCCAAAATCATTGTTGTGTCACCGAATAAGTTGATCTGCGGAAGCTAAATCGTAGCTCTAATACAAATTTATTGGGAATCGACCTGTATAAACAACGAGATAGTAAAAGTGGAGAATATCAAATATAAATATTTTACGTGGAAAACCCTCGAAGAGGGAAAAACAACGGGCAAATGAGGCTTCAGCTTTTCATTAAATGAGTAAAGAAACAAGAGTATAATATAGAGAAAATAAACCCAAAAGTACTAAATGTACATTACCGAAAACCACGAATGCAAAGCTCAAAATCCCGAAGAGCAAGCCGATAAACAAAACCCTAAATCTCATAGGGCACTTACAAAAGGGGTATAAAATACTCTCCATAATCACCATGAAACTCTAACCAAAATACATCTTGTCACCTTTAAAGAAAAGCCTTTGCTGATTGACATATCAAAACAGGGATATAAGGCCCCTTTAAATAGGCTAAGATTAATCACACTAAAACATCTCTAGAATAATTAGCCTAATTGAGAAAAAATTATAGAGTTTAACTGGATAAAGAATACGAGGTACACCCCACAAATCTCCACCTTGACTATTATTTATCACGCCTCCTTTTTCATGCCTCGTCACGGGCCTAACTCAAATTTTGGAATATGTCAACCAAGTCTAAACTGTGTTTGAACTTGGAAACTGAAAGACTCCAATATTCAAATCAAATTTGTATAATATAACAAGGGCCAGTAATGCCCGAACAGGAGAGAAAACATCAATTCTCTCCACCTGACTGTAACCCTCTATGACTAACCTTGCTTCAAAACACTCTATGAACCATTTGAGTCTTGAAAACCAAAAAAGGGATGATATTATTCTCTAAATCAGACACGTACCTGACATTTGACACTTCACCACCTTCAAACGGATTATCTGAAGAGTAAAAAATCATCACCCTTGTCATTGGCCATATTAGTTACCTCTGTAGTTATCCGAAATTGAAATTCATGATCCATCGAACTGTTCAATATCCAAAATCATTATTGTATCATCGAATGAGTCGATCTACGAAAGCTAAATCGTAGCTCTAATACAAATTTGTTGGGGATCAACCTGTATAAACAATGAGATAGTAAAAGTGGAGAATAACGAATACAAATATTTTATGTGGAAAAACCTCGAAGAGGGAAAAACAACGGACAAATGAGGCTTCGGCTTTTCATTAAATGAGTAAACAAACAATAGTATAATATAAAGAAAATAAACCTAAAAGTACTAAATGTACATTACCTAAAACTACGAATACAAAGCTCAAAATCTAGAAGAGCAAGCCGATAAACAAAACCCTAAATCTCATAAGGCACTTACAAAAGGGGTATAAAATACTCTCCATAATCACCATGAAACTCTAACCAAAATACATCTTGTCACCTTTAAACAAAAGCCTTTGTTGATTGACATATCAAAACAGGGATATAAGGCCCCTTTAAATAGGCTAAGATTAGAGTTCTAATCATACTAAAATATCTCTAGAATAATTAAAGTCTAATTGGGAAAAAATTATAGAGTTTAACTGGGAAAAGAATACGAGGTATGCTCTACAAATCTCCACATTGACTCGTATTTATCACGCCTCTTTTTTCATGCCTTGTCACAGGCCTAACTCAAATTTTGGAAAATGTCAACCAAGTCTAAACTGTGTTTGAACTTGGAAACTGAAAGACTCCTGCCTTCAAATCAAATTTGTATAATACAACAAGGGCCAGTAATGCCCGAACAGGAGAGAAAACATCAATTCTCTCTACCTGACTGTAACCATCTACGACTAACCTTGCATCAAAACATTCTGCAAACTATTCGAGTCCTGAAAACCAAAAAAGGGATGAGATTCTTTTCTAAATCAGACACATACCTGACGTTTGACATTTCACCACCTTCAAACGGATTATTAGACACATACCTGACATTTGACATGACACCATCTTCAACTGGATTATCTAGAGAGTAAAGAATTATCACCCTTGTCATCGACTACATTAGCTACCTCCGTAATTATCGAAACTAAAATTCGTGATCCATCGAACTTCTTGATATCCAAAATCATTGTTGTGTCACCAAACGAGTCGATCTGCAAAAGCTGAATCGTAGCTCTAATACAAATTTGTTGGGGATCGACCCGTATAAACAACAAGAAGGAAAAGTGGAGAATAACAAATACAAATATTTTACGTGGAAAACCACGGGCAAATAAGGCTTCGACTTTTCATTAAATGAGTAAACAAACAAGAGTATAATATAGAGAAAATAAACCTAAACTACTAAACGTACATTACCTAAAACCTCGAATACAAAGCTCAAAATCTGGAAGAGCAAGCCGATAAACAAGACTTTAAATTTCATAGGGCACTCACAAAAGGGGTATAAAATACTTTCCATAATCACCACGAAACTCATACCAAAATACATCTTGTCGCCTTTAAAGAAAAGCCCTTGTTGATTAGCATATCAAAATAGGGATATAAGGCCCCTTTAAATAGGCTAAGATTAAAGTTCTAATCATACTAAAAGATCCCTAGAATAATCAGAGTCTAATTGAGAAAAAATAATAGAGTTTAACTGGGAAAAGAATATGAGGCACATCCCACAAATCTCCACCTTGACTCGTATTTATCACGCCTCCTTTTTCATGCCTCGTCTCAGGCCTAACTCGAATTTTAGAGAATGTCAACCAAGTCTAAATTGTGTTTGAACTTGGAAACTGAAAGACTCCTAGTCTTCAAATCAAAGTTGTATATTGTAACAAGAGCCAGTAATACCCGAACATGAGAGAAAACATGAATTCTCTCCACCTGACTGTAACCCTCTACAACTAACCTTACCTCAAAACATTTTGTGAACCATTCGAGTCCCAAAAACCGAAAAAGGGATGAGATTCTTCTCTAAATCAGACACATGCCTGACATTTGACATGACACCACCTTCAATTGGATTACCTTGAGAGTAAAGAATTATCACCCTTGTCATTGGCTACATTAACTACTTCCGTAATTATCAAAACTAAAATTCGTGATCCATCGAACTTCTTGATATCCAAAATCATTGTTATGTCACCGAACGAGTCAATGTGCAAAAGTTGAACCATAGCTCTAATACAAATTTGTTGGGGATCGACCCGTATAAACAACGAGATAGTAAAAGTGAAGAATAAAGAATACAAATATTTTACGTAGAAAACACTTAAAGAGGGAAAAACTACGGGCAAAAAAGGCTCCGATTTCTCATTAAATGAGTAAGCAAACGAGAGTAAAATATAGAAAAAATAAACTTAAATGTTCTAAACTTACATTACCTAAAACCCCGAATACAAAGCTCAAAATCCCGAAGAGAAAGCAAGTGAACAAAACTCTAAATCTCATAAGGTACTCACAAAATAGGTATAAAATAATCTCCATAATCACTGCGAAACTCTAACCAAAATACATCTTGTCGCCTTTAAAGAAAAGTCCTTGTTGGTTGGCGTATCAAAACAGGGATATAAGGCCCCTTTAATAGGCTAAGATTAGAGTTCTAATTATACTAAAATATCCGTAGAATAATCAGAGTCTAATTGGGAAAAAAATAATGGATTTTAACTGGGAAAAAATACGAGGCACACTCCACAACTCTCCACCTTGACTCGTATTTATCACGCCTCCTTTTTCATGCCTCGTCACGGGCCTAACTCAAATTTTGGAGAATGTCAACCAAGTCTAAACTGTGTTTGAACTTGGAAACTGAAAGACTCTTAGTCTTCAAATCAAAGTTGTATAATGCAATAAGAACCAGTAATACTCGAATAGGAGAGAAAACATCAATTCTCTCCACCTGACTATAACCCTTTACGACTAACCTTGCCTCAAAACATTCTGCGAACCATTCAAGTCCTAAAGACCAAAAAAGCGATGAGATTCTTTTCTAAATCAGACATATGCCTGACATTTGACATGACACCACCTTCAACCTGATTATCTGGAGAGTAAAGAATCATCACCCTCATCATCGGCCATATTAGCTACCTCCGTAATTATCCGAAACTAAAATTCGTGATCCATCGAACTTCTTGATATCCAAAATCATTGTTGTGTCACCGAATAAGTTGATCTGCGGAAGCTAAATCGTAGCTCTAATACAAATTTGTTGGGAATCGACCTGTATAAACAACGAGATAGTAAAAGTGGAGAATATTGAATACAAATATTTTACGTGGAAAACCCTCAAAAGGGAAAAAAACCAGGGGCAAAAGAGGCTTCTGCTTTTCACTAATGAGTAAGGAAAGAAAAGTACAATATAGAGAAAATAAACCTAAATGTACTAAACGTAGATTACCCAAAATCCCGAATACAAAGACTAAAAATCCCGAAGAGCAAGTCAGTAAACAAAACTCTAAATCTCATTGGGCATCCACAAAAGGAGTATAAAATACTCTCTATAATTACCACGAAACTCTCACTAAAACTTATATGCTACTACATTTTATCGCCTTTAAAGAAAAACCTTTGCTAATTGGCGTATCAAAATAGGGATACAAGGCTCCTTTAAATAGGCTAAGATTAGAGTTCTAATCATACTAAAATATCCTTAGAATAATCAGAGTCTAATTGGGAAAAAGTAACAGATTTAACTAAGAGAAGAATACGAGGCACACCCCACAAAATTGTTAAGGTTTTACCAAAACATCTAACAATTTACCAAAATTTTTAATGTTTTACGAAAATATCTAACGAATTACCAAAATTTCTATCGATTTACTAATATTTATGAGACTTTAACAAAATTTTTAAGATTTTACCAATATTTCTAAATTTTCTAAACGCTATACCAAGTCTTAACAATTACCAAAATTTGTATGACTTTACCAAAATATTTAAGGATTTACTAATGTATCTAACGATTTACTAATATATCTAACAATTTTCTAATATTTTTCCAAAATATCTTACGATTTACCAATATATCTAACGATTTACCAAAATTTCTATAGATTTACCAACATTTATGAGGCTTTACTAAAATTTCTAAGATGTTACCATTATTTCCAAAATTTCTAACCCTATACCAGTCTTAACAATTACCAAAATCTTTAACTATTTACCAAAGTTTATATGAATTTATCAATATTTCTTTAAATTTACCAAAATATCTAAGACTTTATCAATATTTTTATTATTTACCAATTTTATATATATTTACTAAAATATCTAACAATTTACCAAAATAATAAACATTTTGGATTTACCAAATATTTAACATTTAACCAAAATTCTTAAAATTAAACCCTTAAAAACTCTTTTTTAACCGGTAACCTACAAGCTTTTTATGTAGGAGCGTACAGTAGAATAGGTCGCCTGAAGCCTTTCTCAAATGATGTCCTCCCCTTGAGGCCTTGACTATTGTTTGTTGGCAAAAATTAAGGAACTCAGTTGCGGCCACCGGAAGTTAATCGTACAATATAGGTGTCTAAAATCAAAATAATTTATATTTGGGTGATTTTTTTATATTTTTTTAATCTTATTTAATACACATGGTCTCACTATAAGATCAATATTAAAACTTCAAAAATATTTTCTATTAAATTCTAATATATATTATTAAAAATATTTTATAAATATAATTATATACAAATTAAATACTTTTTTATTATTTATTTTTATATAATTATTCTTTAATTCATAAAAAAATTAATAACCTAATTTTTTAAAATTATTTATTTATCTAAACAAAATAATTATAATTGCTAGCATTTTGAATTGTTGAAATCTAAAATGTTAATATTTTAAAAATCTCTAAATTTTTGAAATTCTTCATTCAAACACACTCTTAATCATGCAAATTTTTTTTAAATCTTTTTATAATCTTATTTCATTTAATACACATGGCGGTATTATAAAAAATTTATTTTTATTTAATTCTAATATATATTTTTATATTTTATAATATTAAAATTTATATATGTTTACGAATCAAATGATATCCATATTGCATTTGTTGATATTATTTATTTTTAATAATATTATTTTTGTAATTTGAATTCAATAACCTATTTTTTCTAAAAAATTATTTATTCAAACAAAATAACCATAAATAATAACATTTTAATAATTTATAAATTTTAAATTTTCTCGACCAAACATACTGTTATTGAATTCTCAAATAAAGCATCTGAATCGAAAAATTCATGGGTTGAAACAGCTATTGAATCTTTTTATTTCTCTTTCGCACACACAATTATATATGTTGTCATAGACTCATAGTTGCCTTTTCTTTATGCTCAATTTTATACTCTCATTTTAAATATTTTAATTAATTAATTTTATAAAAAAAAACTAATGCATTTAAAGTTTTTAAAATATTTATACTATTATTTAAGAGTTTGATTGAGTTAGTATAACCCATCAATTGAATCTCAACTTAATTATTAAATTATCAAAAATTTATTATTTTATCAAAATAACAAATATTGTTTTAGGGATTTTTTGTTTTTTTATTTATTTATTTTATATATAATCTATATAAATAGATACACAATAGAATTTCAACTCAAAAAATCATAATTTTTACGTCTTAGTTTTATCATTTCAACCGGAGTCTCATCTGAATTTTATATCAAATTTTCATAAATTTGTTACATAAATTTTTCACCCACATCATGTTCAATAATTTAGTATATTTTATTTTTTATCAATAATATATTTTAATTAATAATAATTTAAAGTAAAAAATTTTAGCACCAAAAATCAAAATATGACAAGTATATTAAGACAAAAAGAGTAATTAAATAATAATAACTTTTTGTTGGATCTGATTAAATAATAATTCGAATTGATCGGTAAAAGTATTATGAAGTCCCACTATACTAAAAGTCAGATTGCATTTTGTCCTTTTCTATTCAAAAAATGGGAAAAATGGTCCTTGTATATTAGATTAAAGAGTAACTTAGTCCTTCTATTAAAATTTTCATTCATTTCTATTGTTAAAAATTAGTTTTTGTACGTCAGCATGAGGCGCATGTTACTATCTGATTTTTCCACCACCCACATCAATTTTTAACAAAACAAATAAATGAAATTTTTAACTAAAATGACCAATTTGCTATTTGATCTAACACACAGGGATTAAGTTGTCCATTTTTTAAATAAAATGAATAATACAATCCGACTCTTAATACAAGAACCTTTCTAATACTTTTACCAAATTAATTTGATTACCAAAACTATATTTTGATGTGGTTGAATAATGCGACCAAAGAGAAAATTTACATTGATATCTAAAAATTCAAAATATAAATATAAATATTTATGCAAGAAATAAGATAGTTGTTATAAGCATGAGAAAACAGCAAATTACCCAAAAGCACTCCATTATCGCCACTATTGGCATTGAGGAGAGAAGACCTAAAGTAAACCCAAAACCTCACTCCATTGCCTCCACCATTACTGGAAAGCTCCCAACACGACCCACCAATACCAGTGTTAGTTGTTAACCCAAGAAGGCCCTTCAATCCCTTAGGCTAATCATGTTTCATATTAAGTATGACCCCCCCCCAAAGCATAGCCATCCATATGTAGCACACCATTAACTTCTCTCAATGGGCTAAACAAAAACACATTCATTAATCCCAAACCAACCCCAACCTCCCCATTCATCTCTTTCAACTAAATCTTCTCCACTCGCCTTTCTTTCCACATTACCCCATCACAAGCACCTTCCACCTCTCACTCCACTCTTTTCATAACCTAACCTTATATCGAGATTGCAATGCCATTTTATTTATAGTTTTTTAAATAATTTTAAAACATGTTTTTACAATTATTTATTAATGTGACATATAAAATAAAATAATGACATCATTATATACATGACATGTAAAATCCTCAACCTGACCTAGATTTTAGACCCGAATTCGCAAGATTACATTAGCCATCGAAATAGCTCAGTAAACTATTGAAGTTTTGAAAATAGTTATTTTAAAACATTTGTTTAATTTTGTAAGAAACATAGTTAAATACCAATTTATTATTCTCAAAATTTTAATTATAATTTAGCAGCGGATAAATGTGATATTTACTTATGTTTTTAATAAAAATCGGGGTTCATGAATAACTACTTAATAATCATATTTAAGCCTCCTAAAATTTAAATTAAATGTCATGCAATATAAACTCAAACCCAAATCCTAAGTCTTATGCCGCAGTTCAAAATAAAATATTACAGTCCTCGAAAAATAAAATAAATCCAATAATAAGCCTAAAATAAATGAATAATTAAAACCAAGCCGAGACACTCCGAATGCCGCACCTGCATCCTAACTTAGTAGGTTATCTGTAAGGTTGAAAATTAAAGGAGGAGTGAGCTATGACGCTCAGTGTGAGTTCCATCACAAGAAAATCAGTGCAAATTATTAAACCAAACAAATAATAACAGTATTCAGTACGGTAACAATAATATAATATAGTAGTATTTTAGGCAATTCAACAATCATGCTTATGCATGTTGATGCAATATAATACAAGTTCAGTTTAACAGTAAAGATAGGCTCTACCCCACCGCCAAACTCTACAGTAAGAGTTCCCTAGAACTCTTATATCCCGGACACTCCAATTTGTGGTTGAACCACAAGTGTTGCAGGTTAATATGCTGCTAGTAGTTGTGAATACACAACGGGTTTACAAATAATAGCTACCAATAAAAATCGTGGATAAACCACTAGTGTTTGCAGGTTAATACGCTGCCAGTGGTTGTAAATGCACAACAGGTTTGCAGATAAAAGCTACCAGTAATTTGTGGATAAACCATCAGTGTTTGCTGTTAAAACTGTCAATACTTCCTCCTTTCGAAGCATCCCGCCCATGCAATGCAGTATGACATGAGAGCATCAATACAATACAGAAATATTAAACATTTTTAACATTTTTAACACCTTAGGTTTTCATTTGTTTTTTCTTTCTTTTTATTGTTCCTTTATTTCATTTGTTTTTTCTTTCTTTTTATTGTTCCTTTATACATTCTAACACTTTATTGTTTCTTGTCTTAGTAGGTTAAAGCACGTTACACAATCCTTCCTCCGTACAATAGAATTATTTGATGTCTAGCCGATTTTGGACTCATTGTGCTATTAGGTTTGCTTTGTTAGTTTGATTCTAATACATTCTGATTGATTGATATACACTTTTTAAAAGACTCACAAGATTAATTCTTACCTCATTGAGAATTTCATTTTCATTTCTAAGTGCATAACAGTGAGGTTTGCTTAGTTTTTATTTTCTTGAGTTTATGTTCTTTTCAGGCTTTCATAATGATTTGCAATACTATGATTGGGAAGTTGAAAAGGGATCAAGAGGTTTGAAATGCTCGAGATCAACAATGTGACACTATTCTAGACACGACCAGTAAAAATTTAGAAAGTCTACGTACCAAAATTGAGTGTCAGAATCATAATTGGGAAGATAAGGTTGATCAACCTCGTCTTTGTGTAAATAATGTTCGACGTGTCTCTCATGAAAATGATGAGACTTTGGTTAATAATAACCGTAGGCAACATTTTTTAGCTAAACCAAAGTTCAACATTCCACCATTTCGAGGGAAGTATGATCCCGAAGCATATTGTGAGTAGGAATAAAAAATTAAACTTATGTTTCGTTACTATAAATGTTGGAAAGAGGAAAAAGTCCAATTAGCAACCCTTGGATTTTCAGATTATAGGTTGAGTTGGTGGATTCAACTTGAAATTGATCGTCAAAGAAACAACGAAAGGGTAATTGAAACATGGGACGAGTTGAAGCAAGTGATGTGAAAGCGTTATGTTCTTTCTCATTACTATAGAGAGGTCTCAACGAGACTTCAATGCCTTGTTCAAGGTAATTGATCTATTGATGAGTACTTTAAGGAGATAGAGATGCTTATGCAAAGAGCAAATATAAGAGAGAATGAAGAAACTACCATGGTGCGATTTGTAGATGGCTTGAACGTTTCGATAGCCAATGCTCTTAATCTTCAAACCTATATTGATCTTGAGGAGATGGTACACAAGGCAATTGAGATCGAGCAACAATTTCAGCAACATCAATTTTGTCTATTTGGCGCATCATACTATTATCGATGTACAAGTTATAATTCTACTTTCAAGAATTTAAAACCTTCTTATGTTATTAATAAGTTGCTGCCAGAACATGCTGAGACTAAACTTTTTGAGTGGAAAAATGGGGCTCCTATAAAACATTCTTCTTCATCTTTCAAGCAACTCATTTCTATTAAATTTTCATTAAAACAACAAAGATCTCGTGACATTTAATGTTTTACGTGTAAAGGGCATGGACACTATAATCTTGATTGTGCCAACACGAGACTTTTGTTGATCAAAGAATATGGCGAACTTTATGAATCGAAAAAAATGATAATGAAGATTTTTTCTTTCAATCTATAGAGTTAGATGAAATAGAAACGCCTGAGATATATTATACTGAATTGAATATTCATAATAATTGTGAGGAGATATGGCAAGTGAAGAAAAATCATGTGAAAAGATAGAGAGAAAATAGACTTTTAGTAATGAAAGTCTACTTAATGATCCAAATTTGGTGAGTGAAAATCCATATGAGGTAAAATTGAAGAGTTCTCAAGTGGAAAATGAAAATGAAAAGCGAGAAAATACCCATACAAAAGTGAGGAATGATTATGTTTTAACTAACTCTAACTTAAATTTATTTAGTGGTGTTTCTTTATTACAAGCTTTCAAGGATCCATTGACAGACTCTCAATTATATTACTCTACCATCAATAAACGATTTTACTTGTAGGAAAGAGGTAAGTTGAACATTGATAATTCTCCACAGGTGTTGGAAGGTAAGAAAAATAATGATACATCGGAAATTGAAATATGTAGGCATACCTTGAATGTTTTTGATAAGTATGCTACTGATTTTATTTTTCTTACAACATGCATTCTCATTGGTCAAGTTTCAATAAACAATGGTCTGAAAGTTTAATTGATTTTATGGATTTATCTAGGTATTTAAAGTTTACTTTTGTTGCACTCGACAGGTTTATTAAAAAACCTCATGCATTTGATCTTGCAACAAAATTTTCTACCTTAAACTCTAAATATGAATTTTTACATAATAATATTAAACTACTTTATTTTTATAATTATGTGAAAATTTTGACTCATTGTTGGAAATTCTTATGGATGACCATGCATATTCAAAAAAAGTTACAAGTTATTTTTTACTTGAACACTCATGTGCCTAATATTTCTTTGTCTA
Organism: Gossypium longicalyx; assembly: GCA_025698465.1. Lineage (NCBI taxonomy): Eukaryota > Viridiplantae > Streptophyta > Magnoliopsida > Malvales > Malvaceae > Gossypium > Gossypium longicalyx. The sequence continues at coordinate 64,642,509 of CM047001.1, read as the reverse complement.
GTGTTGATGGTTTGTTTTTGACAGAGAGATACTTGATCCATACTGATTTGAGATATCAAAATCATATCTTTGATCCTAGAGATAGTTTTGGCGCACAAGAAAGCTTAGGTAAGTATTTTATTCATTTTATTGTTATTTATTCTAATCCCTTTTCTTTTTGTGCAGCTAAAGATTCGGGGACGCATCTTCTTGAGGAAGGGAGAATGATGCAAGTCTCAAGACACAATTTCAGACCCACGAATGTGATAGATTCACACTACTTTAAGGCTCAACAACAATGTTAAAGGTTAAGCAAATCAAATCAAGATTAGATCAAAGACAAGGTTCGATGATGAATCTTTTTGAGGAAAGGAAGAATGATACATGCATGGATGGGGTGAAATTTATTAAATTCTAAACCAAAGCTGCCAATTTTCAGGCTTGGGAAATCAGCAGATTTGTGATGAATTTTTGGATGGGATCCTGACATTTTTGAGTTAAGATGTCTACATGGTTTTGAAGATCTATCTCTTAGCTTCGAAACACATTTTGAATCACTCGATTTTGAGTTCGGGAGCTCAAGTTATGATTGTTTTAGTAAAGACTGGGCGAGCAGAATTTTTGAACAGGATTATGACGAGAATTACGAATTTTTGGCTTTCAATTCGAGTTTAAATCATATTGGGTTTGGGTTTTAGGCTAAATTTTTATTATATATGAGCCCAATATTGTATTTATCAAATCTTATTATTTTATTCTGAATTTTTTATAATTATTAAGTATTTTAAATTATTTAGGAGTTTTATGTTAACAATACAGTTTAGTTTAAAACTATTTCTTGTTTAGATTAAATTAGAATTCTAGTATACTTAAAAGCTTTATTTAGATTTATTTAGCTGGCCTATATATAGGCCTTTGCATTGTACACAATTCATACAATTCATTATTATTCAACTTCTCTTTTGAGTTAATAAATTCTCTTTGAGTTTTCTTTTCAAGAATTTCTCTTGAGTTTCTTTTAGAAGAATTTTAACAATCTTTTTAGATTGTGGGGGTCATCTTCAAACATTTTCTTGTCAAGTTTTCTTTCTCGGAGGGGAAATTAGAGCCGCTTGAAGGAAGTTGTGGATTCTTTGTGTTTTCAAGGCTTCTTAGGACTTCTACATGCCACGTTCTATCTTTCAATTTATCTTCTTTATTCGCTTCCTTAATCTTTTATTTATTATTTTATTTTAGTTATCTATTTTGATTGTTTTATTTGACTTTGATTCAATTTCGTTTTAGATTGTGTCAAAATCCAAGTTTCTTCCGAAACGTCTAGAGCCCTAAGTCAAATCCTCGATTTTGACAAACTTTATGATCCACTTCCGCATTCATCCGTCTCATTCTTTATCAGTTTATATCAACAGTAGTAGTAGACATGTTTGTTATGTACTTGGTTCATCAGTACAGTAAGCTTGTTGTTCATGAAATCGATAATTTGGTGATACGAGTACCAATAACAATTTATAAGTAATTCAGTCATAGAAGACATGTATTCAATACATATCATCCAAAACTAATCAATCAAATCATGGCTCCCACATTATTCATAATATGAGGGACTTAATTGAAAGAGATAATATACTAAAATAGTTCGAGAATTAATCAGGGACTAAATTGAACAAAACATAAAATTTTGGAAAAAATTGTAAAATCTAAGAAACAGTGGACACACGGTCATGTGGCTAGGCCGTGTGACAGACTGTGGTCGTATGACATTTGCAAAATCAACCTACAAGAGAGACATGACCGTATGACAAGCCATGTGGAGAGTCCTAAACCGTGTGAGAATAGAAAAACCTAGGATTTTAGGGGGAACATTGTAACACCTCGAATTTTGGACCTAGAAGTTTTGGGTTTTGTGGTTAGGGTCAGAAAGAGAGGTGCGCTATTGTGTTTAGTCGCGCTTTTAAGAGTCAGAATGGGCCTGCTGGTCTGATGGTTGAGTGTGTGTTAGCTTGTCTCTAGGTCCTTGGTTCGAGTTCTTGTGGGTACTTTTTGGAGGAATATTTTTGTTCTGTTTGGTTGTGTTGTTTTAATTTATTATATAATTATTTTTTTATTTTTTTATTTTTAATTTGTCTCTGCCCTGTTATTTTATTTCCTTTTTATTTTTTTTGTTTTGTTTTTTTTCTGTTACTTTTTCTTCTTCTTTCTTTCGCTTGGGGAAAACGGTTTTCGCTACGTAGATATCGAAGATTTTCGCTTCTCCATCGTTGGAACAGGTGTGGGTTTTGAAACTTTTCTATTTTATTCGTAAATTGTAAAGTTGATTTTGATAGAATATGGCAATCTTGGTGGCTTTTGGGAAATTGGTTGTTAAAGTACGATAGTTCTGTCGAATAACATGGAAATTCGCTTTGGTTAGTGCGGTTCTAAGTTCTATCGGTTGAGGGTCGACTTAGTAACCGAAAAACTCATTTTTCAAGTAGTTTTAAGGTGGTTTCATAACCAGATGGGTGGCCATACGGGCGTGTGCCTGTTCACACGGCCGTGTGGCCTATTTGGGGAAATTAGTTGATTTTCACATGGCCGTGTCCCCTGGGCACACGGGGGTGTGTGTTTTGGAATTAGGGTTTGATTGATTTGGTGCCATAATTTAGGGATCCCAAATGGGTATGTGAGACCCTCATACGGCCGTGATAGCCCTGCACCATAATTTAGTACAAATGGACAAAGAGTTACACGGCCTGTTCTCACAGCCATGTCTCGATCCACACGGGCATGTGTTTTAGTCACACGGCCGTGTGCCTCTCTTTACACAGGCCTGTGCCTTAGTCACAAGGCCTTCTGCCCCTCGTCACACGGGCTTTTGACCTCCCTTACGACCTAGGCATTTCCACACGACCAGAGCACACGGACGTGTAGTTCTAAGGCACTTATTTTGGTTCTGTGCGTATTTACGATCTGAAAATGTGTCTGTGTGTTTCAACCCTTAGCTAAGCCTTAGAAAGGGTAAATAAGACTCTGATTGGGGCTGCGGATTATGTGATATTTGTAATTGTTGTGTGAGATATCTGACGCTGGACCCGGTTAGCTCGATGTGTGTGTGCATATCTATTTTGTTTGACTGTCTGTGGATGTGCTCATTGTTTTCTTCGATAATGTATACATATATACACTTGCATAAAGTTAAGTTTTGGGTGGGATTGCGAAGAGAAGGGAGTTTGATTTTGATCTGATTTGGCAGTTCTACTGTAATTTACTCATACAGTGATTTATCGCATTGTACTGCATGTGCATCAGCTTTGCGTACTATTATCTGATCTGGTAGTTAAAACTGCAACATGTCTATACAACAGATTACCGCATTGCACTGTACAGTACATACGCTAGCTCTGCTGCATATTGATATCTGAGTAGCTTAGTCCACATATATAGTGTGTAGGGTTAGATGGGCCCTCGAGATCCTAAGTGGTGTGTTTTGGTTGGATAAGCTTAAACGACTCTTATGGTGTGTGATAAGGGGATGGAGAGGTGTGTTGGCTGGATAGGTGGGTTATATTATCTGACTGCATTTCATACGCATATTTTTGTATGTTCTGGGTGCGAGATTAGCTAACTGTACTCTGTTTGTCTGTCTGTGAATTGGTGTGCTCGCGAGTTATGTTCTGTTGGGACGTTGGTTCCAAGTTCCTTTCTGATTCAGTGTATATCTGTAAATCTAATGCGATATTGATTTGAATTTCGTATTGTGTTTTTAACATTGATTCAAACTCATACTGAGCTCAAGTAGCTCACCCCCTCTTAGTGTTCCCCTTTTAGGTACCTTTTCAGAATTTTGACACTGGACCCGATGTGCGGAGGTCTCGGACAGTCTTGAAAAAAATTCAATATAAGTTATATTTTCAGTTTCTATTTTGTCATTCAAATTTTGGAACTGTAAAGTTTTATAAAATTGTGGTACAAGTTCCGATTTAAGTTTGATTCGCTTATATATATTATTTTAACTGTAATTTTACTGACTGGATTTATAAACGATTAAATGTTTTGGTTTGACGAGACAACTTGTTTTTTTGCAAAAATTCACCTACGATCACTTCGGTGATCAATGTAACATCCGAGATTCGATCTAAACTTCTAGGCCGGGTTTAGGGTGTTACAAACATGACCATGTGAGGGGGTCGTGTGGTCCACACAGGTGGCCTACACACCTATGTGGCCCTATTTCGAGGCACGATTTGCCCTGATTCGCTTGTAAAAGAACACACACACTTCTTACTGAGGTCTCGCGACATTTCTCACGTTCAAGTCTGGTCTGGGATACCTAAATCGGGTCCTTTAATGGAAAAATACGCTCGAATTAACAATTAAATTAAGATTTGTCAAAATTTTGAAGAATTTGGCAAGAAACCATAAAAGATCTGATTAATCAGATGAAAGATTTGTACGAAATAAAAAATTCAATTGACGAAACGGAGGCACTTACCGATTCTTGGCAAGGTTTAGAGATGCAACAGATGGCGACATGTTAAACTGATAGAAAAACGAGCTAACGAAGATTAATTTTGATTCGAGAGGACAAAAATAATTTCAGTAATAGGGAGTAAATATTGTGTAAAAGAGATGATAAATAAAAAAGGAAGTAGAAATTGGGAATAAGAGAGCAAAATTCAGTTTTAATTTGGGAAGAAAATTATAGTTCTTTTGTGATTAGGAAAAGAGATTAAGTACTTAGGATTTTCAAACTTTAGGGGCTGTTTGGGTAATTAACCCATCTTATCAAAAATAAAAAGGGAAATAGGGGTGAATGATGTGACTTAAACACAAGATACAAGTGTGAAAGGAGTAATACTTAACCATTTAAATTGTTGCTCATTCTTATTAAGTTTCTACTCTAAATAATATTTATTTTAGAATGATTTTGATCCTAGTTTGTTGAAATTAAATTGAAAAGATATAAAAGAGTAGTGGATTGAACCTAAGATATCTAAGGAGCGTTTTATTTCATCTGACCCTATATATTTTTGGGTGTTACATGGCATGAAACGTCATCATAATAGGCTAAATCAACAACCATTAATGAACATATTATATCAACATTAAAACTTAATAGTCAATGATAGTTAAGGATATAAATAAACATACACCATAAATCAAAGGAGTACTTGATGTATATTCTAAACTCAATAGCTTAATTGGGTGTAAATAGTCTACATAAACTTAATTGGTTTAGAAAAAAACTTCAAGAAATTTTCAACCTTTAAGCTTAATAATTATTTTACAAAGTTCAAAAGTGTTCTGTTTTTTTTTTATTTATATATTTTATATAAAAAAAAAAACACCTACATAATAAAATTTGAACTTAAGATATTATTGTTTTAACATCTCTATTTTATCATTTCAAGATAATTTTTTATATTAATTTTTATAAATATTTATTATATGATTTTACTTGTGACCTATAACATAATTCATAATTGTGTAATAATAATAATAATAATAATAATAATAATAATAATAATAATAATAATAATAATAATAATAATAATATACATCATCAAATTAATTAGTCAGTTTGAGGAAGCCAACTTCTCATCCATTATTAATTAATACAACAAACAAGCCCCCCGTTTTTGCAGATTTCGTGACATTCACCTTCTATTAATTAATGTAACATTACTACATATATTTTTAAACAATTTTGATCATATATGTTCTTATATATGTTCTTTTGACACAATTTCTAAAATTAATCCATAAATAAAAGGATAATGTACTTTAGCACACTTAGATTGGCAATGCTTTTAAAAAGTACTTTTGAAAAGTACTGTGGAAAAATGTTTTAAAATTTAAGTGTTTAGCATTGCTGTCAAAAAGTGCTTTTGAGAAATAAAATATTTATTTTAGACAAGTTATTATCAAGTAACAAAAATACATTTAAATAAAAATTAAATTAGTTAATATTATTTTATTTTACTAAGAATATAAAAAAATTATTATAACTTGTTAATATTTTAATATATAAAATATAAATTTTAAATATTTTTAAGTAATAAATATTAATTACTTATAAAATTTAATTAGAATATATATACTACATTTTAAATATTTAAATATAACCATTAAATATTTGTAATTAGTATTGTAAAGAAATATATTTTTACTTTTAATTAATGATTTTAACACATTTGTAATTAAGCACCAAGAAAAAAAAAAGGAAAAGTACTATGTTATTAGAAGGGTGAAAAAGTAATTAAGCACTAAAAGTACTTTTGAGAGAGGAAAAGCTAAAAATTTTAGCTTCTCCTTTTCAGAAGTGCTTTTGAAAAACACTTTTGAAAAGTTAAAAATTCTAGCCAAAAGTAGTTTGTTCTGCATATCTTTTCTTCCAAAAATGCTTTTGGAGCTAAAATTACTTTTTTTTAAGCACAGAAGAACAGGCCCTTAAACTTACCTCCTCCAACATTAGCAACAATACTCATGCTAATTAAGTTAAAACTTAATCAACTAATATTACTATATATTTAGTACCAAAATAAATGTGTGAATATGTTCATTTAAATATTTAGATAAATATTAATCTAAAAAAAAAGAAATACTTAGATAAATATCAATAAGTATCAAATGTATGAAATTTCAGATTCGATTGGTTTGATTCAAAAAAATAAATAAAATGAATCATCCAGGGTGCATCTAGGTGGAGGTTAAACTATTTACGGATCAGACCAAGTTTAGACAGTAAATATGTATTTTTGCAAGACTTAATTCTTCAAACTCAAAATTTTATATTACACTTGAGTTTTTAAAACCACAAAACAACACTTGTTAAAAATATATATATATAAGAATTATATATGTATTTTTAATAATTTTAAAACTATTCATTAATTTACAGATAATTACAGTTGATGGATAAATGGTAAGTGTATCAAACACAAACTCATATTATATTAATTTTTTTATTTTTATAATTAAAATTAATAAAAAATTATTTTCATCTATTAAAAAATAAGTTATTAGGTCAAGTTAGCTTAGGGTGAAGCCAAAAAAATTTCTAGGGGTTAGAATTAAATTGTATATTTTTATTATAGCAAAAATGTAATTTTTTCATTTTAATAATCTATATCTTTATAAATTTTAAAGGATTAAATTAAATTTTTATCGTTTTATAGATAATTTTATCATTATTAATTTAAAATTTTATAAATTATAAAGAGATATAAATGGAAAATCTTTAAAATTTTTAGTTGGGGGGGAGGGGAAGGTTGGTTTTCCAAAAAATAAGTATTTAATTTAAATTATTTTAACATATTTTTTTAAGCTTTAACTCTCTTGATTCTTTAATTATGTGATTATGTAATAGGGAAAAAACTTGATTGCAAATCTCACGATGAACATTAACATAATATCAAATACATGGCAAATTTTATTTCTTTTTTATTATATCAAAACAATCATAGGCGGCTTGCTTCCCCAAAATTTTTTGAAAATTTTTATTTTTCCTTTAAAAATTTTAAAAGATTTTAATTAGATCCTCTCACATTTTTAAAAGTTTTCATTATAATTTTTAATTTTTATGTAAATTTCAATTAAGTTCACTTAAAATATTTAAAAATTCTCATTAATCCCACCAAAAATTTAAAAAAATTTAATTAAACCCCAAACTTTTTTTTTTTAAATCTCGATAAACTTTTAAAATTTTTAAAAATATTCCAAAACCTTCCAAAATTTAATCTTAAAATCGGGTGGATAGATAATGGATCCATATGTTAAATGCAATAGCATTAAATGTGAAAAGAGTGCCATTATCATATAGAAACATGAATGAGAAAGAAAAAAAATATTCGGGAGGGTAAGAGAAGGCGAGCAGACCAAATCAAAGCATTAAAAACAGATATGGACTATTCAAGCCTTTCAATCCACAACTAAGTCCATTTTGTCTTGGTATATTTGTACATCGCTTGCTTTGATGTGAAACATGCCGCCCATCATCATGGTGCCTTTGCTGCAAATTCCACCCTCTTATTTCTAGTAGCCTTATCCAACCCTATGTTTCACTCTATATAACTTATTTAACCATATCAATATCCACAAGTTTCTTAAGTAGCAAACCAATATGATAATAGACTATTTTGTTAATAAACCATAGGATAACTAAAATTTGACTTCTTAGCAAGTCCTTATTGTATTAGAAACTCAACAAATGGGGACAATTGAAATCATGTGATAAATCTCAAAATTATACATGAATTATAGTTTTATGTATAATTGTATATATGGATTTTGATTTTGTGTACTTTTATACATGAAATTTTGATGTGATCCAATTTTTATAAATTATTAACACAATTAATGATATAATATCATGTTATATTAATATATTGCATACATAAATAATTATATTTATCCAATATAAAAATAAATTGATGTATTTTTTTTAAATACGCATGTTTAAATTAAAATCAAAGTTTTAAGTATATATTTAAACCACAATTAGAGTTTTATGTGTATAATTGTACCAAAATAATGTTCATATATACAATTACAAATTAAATCAAAATTCATGTATAATTTTGAAATTTGATGTGAAAAGAATGGCTAGGTGTAAATGCATAATTGATTTTTTTTAAATAACAAAAATAAAAATGGAAAATTTTATATTACTTTTGAAATTTTGAAATAATAAAATAAAAAAACTTGTTCAAAGTATTATAAAAAAGTTGAAAAAATTGTTTAAAGAAAATTCTTCAAGGATTTTATTATATTTTTAAATATTTAAAATCTAATCAATTGATGATAGAGATATGTAGATATTTGAAAACCTTATTGTTATACTATATTTATGATCGTAAACCGTATTCATTCATTTATTTATTTATTTTAACTCACTTTTTAATAATATTAGTAACTAAATTGCTCCTTTCCGAGGATCGACCTTGTTGGGTTGTGTAAAATAGGCCAGCATTAATTCGTACGGACGTGGGACTTTGTATAAAAGGGACCGACCAGCCTATTTTGATGTGAATGACTGTCCTAATCTCATTTCATTTTTATTTTTATTTTATAAAAATCTAATTTATAATTCTTTTTATGAATTAATTAAAAAAATACCTTTTAAATTTCATTCAATTTATTTTGATATTTTAATTATCCTTTCTAACCATGGTTAAATTTCAATCAATAAATAGTTAATTTTTCAAACCAATAAACTTTATTCTGTACCTAAAAATAATTTATATGACATAATAACTGGTTTGATAACCAACAAAAACTTTAGAACTAGAATCCATAAATAAAGTGTTGAGTCGGCAAGTAACATTTATTAACTACATTAATGGGAGTAAATTAACCTCATAAATGGTAATTGAGTATAAAAGTAGAAAAAGTACAGGGAGTCAGACGATTAATTAGAATGCTTTATATGAAAGTAAAATTATAACATTTGCTACTTTAATTTCACACTTTTTCTTAATTTGGTGTTTAAATTTTTTTCACCCAATTTGGTACATGAATTTCATACTTTTTTCTAATTTGGTACATTAACTTTTTTGAGCCTAATTTTATACTTGAACTTGACATTTTTTCTTAATTTGGTACCTAAACCTTTTTTAGGTTCAATTTGGTACTTAAATTTATTAAATTTTATACAATTTTTTTTTTTGTTATGCTACAAAAATATTGCCAACATTAGAGGAAATTCATGTTAAAAAATAGGTATTGAGCTATGCTTAACGAATTAATATTAAATAAGAAAAAAAGATTTTTTTAAAATCCCAAACTAAAAGAAATTCATTATTTTCAATTAATAAAATAATTAATTAATTAATTAAAAATAAAATTAATTGAACATATAAAATGAAAAAATATCATATAATCTATCACATTCCAGTCATACATTGATTATTTTTGCTACCTCATAAAAAAATTAACATTGTTAGCATATTGGAGTTATTTGTAAAATGTTTGACAAGTACCAAATCAAACAAAAAAAGATTAGATATCAAATTAGGAAAAAGAGTCAAGTTCAAGTACCAAATTAGACTCCAAAAAGTTTAAGTACTAATTTAAGAAAAAGTCTCAAGTCTAGGTATCAATTAAGAAAAATTGTCAAATTTAGGTACTAAATTGGACCCAAAAAAATTTAGATACTAAAATAAGAAAAAGTGTTAAGTTAATGTAACAAGTATTATATTAGGCGAAATAATAAGAAGAAGATTAGGTGAATATATAAATTGCATGATGCTGCCCACGTTACATGTGGCTTAATTTGATTTTATCCAAATTTAATTTAAATAATAAAATATTTTAAAATTTTAAATTGAAATTATAAAAGTATGGAAGTAAAGTTATACAAACATTAAATAGAATATGCAGAATTATAAAATATGAGTTTGAGTGTTGTAAAACATATTATCATTTTATTTATGGATTAGAGAGAGACTATAAATAATTATAAGTATTGTGTCAAAAATAACAAATATGATCAAAATTTATAATAATATTGTTGAAATATATATGTTAATATTGAAAAATATAATTTATATTAAATTCAAATAAAAATTAAATATGGGTGGTTTATGGAATGTAATTCAAATCAAATGGACTGACATTTTAGTTTTCATAAAGGGAAAACAGTGAATAATGCGTATAAAAAGGAATGAGATGTATGGAAATTAAAGTGTGTTAAATTGGTGAGCATAATAATCCCAAAAAATAGGTCTATATTATAATTAAACTACACGGATACACCCACCACAACATAAATTCAGCCATAATATCAGTCCTTTTTATTTGTTTCCTTTTATATGTATATTAATTGTCACGGTGCAAATAAAGAAAAATATGGGCCCGAACACCAAACCCGATCCATCCATCATCCCCTTCAAATATCATATTCACTTTCTCTTTCACCCCTCTCTCTCTCTTTTTTCTCAATGGAGCCGTTTCTCGACGATTTAGCCGACGATCTACAGAGCTTAAGCTTCACCTCCACTTCCACTGCTACAATTAACCGCAGCACCAGCTCAGGGTCTGCCTCCAACTCCGGCTCTTCCTCTCTTGCTCCCTCGGCTCACGGCTCCTTCTCTTCCAAAACCATCCGTTCCGGCTCCCTCTCCCTAGCCGACCTCCGCTTCTCTATCCGCCTCGGCTCAGGCGATATAGGCTCCGTCTACTTAGCCGAACTCAAGTCTCAACCCCCGCCTCCCGACACCAATGCCGCCGATGCTAACAACAACAACAACAAAAACAAAGGCAGCAAAAGCGATGTCGTTTTTGCAGCCAAAGTGATGGACAAGAAAGAGCTAGCGTCGAGGAGTAAAGAAGGGAGAGCGAGGACCGAGATGGAAATACTCGAATTGTTAGACCATCCTTTTTTACCTTCGCTTTACGCCGTTATCGATTCCCCTAAATGGTTCTGTCTGTTGACGGAGTTTTGTCCAGGCGGCGACCTTCATGTCCTCCGTCAACGTCAACCTCTCAAACGTTTCCCCGATTCCGCCGTCAGGTACGTCCTCCGTTAAAAGAAAAAGAAAACGTTTTCTTCTTTGTTTTTGGATATTTGAGAGTGATGGATCGGGCGAAATGAGCTCAAAAGGGTGGGGGCCGCAATCGACTGTAAATCGGATCAGATTCATTTCGTTGTTTTTGGCTATGATTAACGGTAGATCCGGGGATTGGCTCGGGCTACTAAGGTCAAAACATGTTTGAGATTTTGACTTTTTGGCTAGTAAACCAATAACTTTCAAACGCGTATCCAAGTACATTTATGAACTATAGTGCCTAAAATATCGCATCAAGGCCACCTTGACCATGTTTTAGTTTTTGGGTAAAAGCGCCAATTAAATTACTCCTGTTGCCTTATTATATTCTTAAAAATACTTAAGGGAAAGCCAGCTCAGCTCAATAACACGGCAGACAAAGCAATATCATGATCCCATCATTTAGTATTTCTTTTCAATAATAATTAATTAATTATTAAACAACGGGTAAAATGAGATGATAAAGATGTCTTTTTAGGTTGGATTTTCATTTTGAGTATGAAGCATTTTAAAAATTAGTACTTACAGACCCCAGAACCAAAAAGAAAATAAATAATAATTAAATCTTTTATTATGTTATTCTATAACTTCATTTTCTAGGCTTAACTTAGGTACCTTAATACATGTGTGCATGTCTAATACTTATTATGAAGTTACTCATCACGTTTGTGAGCTTTATTTATAAATTTATATATGTTAAAGTAAATTATTATGAGTGAGAAATTTAGTAGAATAGGATTAGCTCTAAAGCAAAGTTGTGCATCTTAAATAGTATTATGTGCTTCTAGATTGTATTAATTAGTAAATAGTGAAGCCATTAGTTTTATGTTTTTTATTTATTTATTGTTTTAAAAAAATCCAATACATTTGGATAGAAAATTTTTTACTTTATATTCACTCATCTTCAACGTTTAACTCGAATAACATGGGTAATCGAATAATTAACTTTTTCCCTTTTGTTTGACCTCAGGAAATTCAGTTTTATGTTGCTTTAACTTTTCTGTACTTGAATCTACCTTGTTCAGTATAAAATTTACTTCTGCAACGATATAAAAAATTTAGGAAAGAATTGAATATAGGATACAGCCGGTTTCCGAGCTCTTAGAGTTGAATACCCTTTTTCTTTTCTGGATTTCTGGGATTTGTTTTAGCATCTTTGATGATGGATGGTAGACCCTGTTTTCATTTTATTTTATTTTATTTTATAAAGCTCTCCGGTCCCTCTCTAGTTAGTCTCTTGTCTGTGTCACTACCACCTAGCCATCCATTACTAATAATGGCAACGGTGATAAGATGTTTATATAACCACCATTTATTTAGGGGGAATTAGCTTTCAAATCAAAGAAATCATTATTATTATTTGCTTCGACTTTGAATGGATCTTGTAGTTCAAGAAGGTAAGGTTCAAGAGATAACAACAAACTTTATGCAAATAGTTCCGCTTTGATAATGAACACTGAGTCGTTACATGATTGATAAAAATATTGTTTCCTTTATGCAATTATACAATACTACATGATTGAGAAATTCTATAAGCTTATTTTTCATTTATGTGCTATTGCTTTGTTCTAGTAGATTCAGTACTTAATTTGATATTCACACCCACCATAATTTTATTAGTATTTCCACAGTTAATGATTCAGATTCAGCTATGAATGATTGTAAGATACCCAAAATACTAGGGAACATCTAGGAAGAGTGCAAGGGGAATATGCTTCAATGTAAGGACACAAGTTAGAGAAACTTTTGATTGCTTTACATCTCCCTGTTGAAGATTTTTGCCTCATTACATCCATCTCTTGCATGAAAAGATTCTGAGGGAACCAGGAAAACGAGACACGTAGGTCCCTTATAGTCTATATGATGTAGTAGAGGTTGAAGCAAAATAATTTCTTGTCTTAGTTTAGTGTGTAAGCAAGTTTAAAACCGCAGTGGATGAATGATAATAGTAGTAGGGTCCTTTATGTTCCTTGGCTAATGTGATCATAAAGTTCATGACACTATGAGCATCTCAATTATTTTCTTGTCTATTATTTTTCTTTCTTTAACTCCACCTATCAATGGACCCTGGCTCGAGATTTTAGTATTATCAAGTTGTTGATCTTAATTAGTTTAATGAGATAATGATGAAACTGATTAAAATTATAGGTAGTTGATTGCTTTGCTTATTCTTGGTGTCTCCAGGTTCTATGCATCGGAGGTGGTGGTGGCTTTAGAGTACCTCCATATGATGGGGATTGTTTACCGTGATCTAAAGCCTGAAAACGTGTTGGTTCGATCAGATGGTCACATTATGCTCACGGATTTCGACCTTTCATTGAAATGCGACGAGTCCACATCAACGCCCCACATTGTTTCCGATCAAAAACCGCCGGTACCAGGTCTGCGGAATGACTATCATAAAGATCATCCTCCTTTCACATCGTCTTCTTGCATCATCCCAAATTGTATTGTACCTGCTGTTTCATGTTTCCACCCAAAACGCAAACGCAAAAAGAAGTCTGCCCATCGTGGTGGGCCTGAGTTTGTGGCTGAGCCCATTGATGTCCGGTCCATGTCTTTCGTAGGGACACATGAATATTTGGCACCGGAAATTGTGTCCGGTGAGGGCCATGGTAGCCCTGTGGATTGGTGGACATTGGGGATCTTTATGTATGAACTGTTTTATGGGGTAACACCGTTCAAGGGCGTGGACCATGAGCTAACCTTGGCCAACATTGTGGCTCGAGCCCTTGAGTTCCCTAAAGAACCCATGGTTCCTGCAGCGGCTAAGGATCTTATTTCCCAGCTGTTGGTGAAGGATCCTCCAAGGCGTTTAGGGTCCACAATGGGTGCATCAGCCATCAAGCACCACCCATTCTTCCAAGGGGTCAATTGGGCATTGCTAAGATGCACGACCCCACCATATGTACCTCCACCTTTTAGTAAAGAAGTTGTATCAGATGAAAGCTGTCCAGAGACCCCAGTAGAGTATTATTAGGGTGAAGTAAAGAAATGATCAGTAAATTAAAAAAGAATCAAGCGTCCCCTATAGCAATCATGTAACTTGTGATTATACTTTTTGGAATCTATATTGCAACGAGTATTCATTTATCTTTAAATATCGGCATATATTATTGTAAGCATCCAGTTGGAGGTTAAATGTTTTGGTTCATTGGATTCCGACAATGCATTTGTAAAAAACAATCGATATGGACTCGGGAAGAGGAAAGCCGATGGCGTCGAGCGTGATAGGCTGTCCACCGATCACGGAGGGTAGGAGAATACACGAGGGAAAGGAAATTGGTGCCTTTTAAGATGATTGCCCCCACCATGTGATTTGTTTACTACATAGGGAAAATGTGGGGACTTTTGCCATGATTCCTTTAGATCGGCTCACATGATCACTGCGTACTTCCATGTTGATGCCATCCAGTGGTTTAATTTTTATTTCCTTGGCATCTACTGCAAATCCAAACAACAATGTTACATGTAAATGAAGTTATCATATATGTAAAAGAATGTCATAATGGTATGTTTTTGGCTTTACTACTGTATTGTACTAGATTTCATGTATTCTTACTTTTTATAATCTTCCTTTTAATATTTCAACTTCTTAATTTTCTTTTATCATGTTGCATGTTGACTAATAAAATATTGCCGCATTTCACTTTTTTAACACGTTACTAATTACCTCATTTATGTTTTTAGGATCAAAGTACTATGTTAAGGTTGTATTTAGATAACTAAGAGTAATTAGATGAAAGTTGTAATTACAACGAATTGTAATTTTCTAAATGTGTTTGTTTGACATAGTATAATTAAATCATAATTTCTTCTATCATATTTGATAGTATAAATTGTAATCACACAATTGCATAATCTATATGTTTTTAAAAATATTAATTATAATTATTATAAAAATTATTAGTACAATAAAAAAAAATTCTAAATGAGCAATAAAAATCAAATCACCATATGTAATATGTTAGGCCAAGAAAGTAATTTATAATACGATTATTAATAAAAAGAAAAAGAAAAATAAATATTATATGCAATTTTATCTAATTACTCTAGTGTTTCATACTTGTTGAGTTATTCCTTTTTTTTAACATTTAACATATACTTGTTATCATCATTTGTCGGTCATTAACTGAATTCTTTATCTGAATCTAAATTTGTATCATTTAGAGTATTAATATCTTCTTCTTTCATGTACTCTTCAAAGTATAAATCATCCAAATTTCACCTATAAATGAAGTTATGAAGTATGAAATATGCTAGCACAATCTAATCTCTTTTTTTTTTTTTATGTTATATTGATGTGATGTTAATATGAGAAATCTTTTTTTTTTTTAACATCTAATGTCCTCTTAGTTACATTTCAAAGTTTTGAATGCCTCAAATTAAAAAAGTCCATGAGCCTTTTCTAGTGCTTGTGTCTGGTACCATTCTCCCAAATGGTGTCGTACCCCACAAAATGATGTAAGAAAATCTTTTTATATTTGCATAACTAACATCTATTGCATAATATTTGGGTTCACTATGCAAACAATTTGTAGCTTTGATTATAAAAACTTATATAAACTTAATTTATAAAAAGACTTATGTTAGGTTATAACTCTTTTTATAATGCATAATTAAGTCAACAATAATATAAAATTTATAATATATAACCCTTATAAAAGGTTTATATTTCAAAAAAGCTCTTAAGAAAATGCAAAAAAATTAATTAAGCCCATTCATTAACAATTTTTGTCATTGAAACCAGAAACAAATTGTGTGTTTGAATAGAAATGAATGGAATGAATAGAAAATGAGAAACATTCATAAATAATTATGGTTTTTTCTGAAATGGAGAAATTAAATCATTTGGAAATGAATTTAGGTTTTTAAAAATGAAAATGAAAATGAAAATAAAAATGAAAACTTGTAATCCTATATAAGATTACTTAAAAAATGATGGAAGAATGAGTTTATATTAAAAAATGATGGAAGAATGAGTTTATATTTTTGGACTGTTTTGAATCCCCAAAATAAAAATAATTCATTCGATCATAGTAAACATGTTGAGTTATGAGATATTGAACGAATTTTCTCAAAATTTTACCGGGAATAAAATCATCAAAATTTTATCGAGGGTAAAATTGTCAAAATTTTACTAGGCTAAAATTGGGTGAGAAAATTATTTAATATGTAGATATTAAAGTTTATTTTGGGAAATAGAAAAATTAAATCGGGTTGGATCATATTACAGGTACTCGGCCAAAAAGGTCCAAGAAGTACTCGCAATTGAACCTGATGTGAGAGAGGCCCAAAACCTTTCATATAACATGAAGAGGGCGGCAACCCTAGTAGAAATACAATGGTGAGTCGTTCACCCCTCTCCTACTCTAAGTACGATGTTGTTTTTCTATTTAAAATAAACCTCGACAACTTTACAAGGGTTTCTACCTTCTCTTACTATAAATAGATGGCACCGGTAAACCTATTGACAAAAATTTTGAGACATTGTTATTCTACTGAAAAGTAGAGAGAATTTATTCTCAACTTATAAATATATTTTTCAAAATAACAATTTTACTGGTTTCTATTAAATAAAAGAGAATTTTTATTTTCACCTCAAAAGGAAAATTGTTTCTAGTTCTATGTGTTAGTTCAATTGGTTCAAGCCCATACTTGAAGCAGTTTGTGGTACAAGAATAGCGGAGAAGATCATTTGGTTGAAAGCTGGAAAACATTAAGAATCCGCTTATCCAAAAAAACAGGTACGATTTTGGTCTAAAGTTTATTACTACAAATATCACAAACCAGGTCAATTTTTAAATTTTTAATATTCCGTTGTGCACAAAAACTATTTTCAAACTGGATTTTTTCCAACACGCTTCAACCGAGTAGTCTTCTTCGTTATCCTCAAGCTCACGTCTGTCGAGTGTGGGTTCGCTTTAAATAAGAAAATTTTTCACAAAAATACAAGTGCGATAATTTAACAATTTCTTTAAACTTCTGGTCCAAGTTGTAAATAAGAAAAATATCTCCAGAAATTTTTTGAAATAATTTCTTCAGATAATTTTCTTGTAACACTCATATTCATTTTCAGAACAGGGTTACAGAGTATTATTGAACAAACGAAACAGTAAATCATTCAATTTATGCATAAAAGCAATCATAATCTGTTTTCATTCAATTACATTCATAATGTCCCTTAATCGAGCCCTCAATGGCCTAAATTTACTATAAAAATAGTCCGGGACTAAATCAGTAACATTTGGAAAAATTTAGGAAAAGTTGAAAATTTTGAACTGAAGAGATCATGTGGCCGTGTTGCCAGTTCGTGTGACTCACATGGCTGAGACACACGCTCGTGTCTCAAGCTGTGTGGGTATTCGAAGTAGGGACACATGGTGTAACACCCTAAACCCGGCCTAGAAGTTTAGACCCAATCCCGGATGTCACAGTGATCACTGTAGTGATCGTAGGTGAATTTTTACAAAACAAGTAGTCGTATCAAATCGAATCATTTAATCGTTTAAATTCAGTCAATAAAAGTTATAGTCAAGTTACTATAAAGTCGGAATTAAATGAACGTATACAAATTAATACAGAACTCATACCACAACTTTATAAAACCTTACATTTCGAAACTGAATGACAAATAGAAACTGAAAATATATAACTTATATTGAATTTTCACCAAGACTGTCCGAGACCTCCACACACTGAGTCTAACATTAAAATTCTGAGAGGATACCTAAAAAGGAAACACTAAGAGGGGGTAAGCTACTTGAGCTCAGTGTGAGTTCGAAACAAAACAATAGACAGAAGAAAAGAAAGTCCAATCAGTAGCACAACAGATCCTCAAATACTCACAGAGTCAGGAAGCACACTTAGGACAAATGTTCCAACAAAACACAACATTCAGAATACACCGAAACTCAACACAAGTGCTGAGTAGACAACAGAATACAGTCAACCAATCTTACAGTCAGATTTCATTGACAGATGCATATGTAATGCAGTCAAGTGATAAAACCTACCCATCCAGCCAACACACTTCTCCGTCCCCCAATCACACCCCATAAGAGCTGTTTAAGCTCATCCAACCAAACAACACCACTTAGGACCTCGAAAGGCCCATCCAACCCTACACACCACATATGTGAACCAAGCCTCTCAGATGTTAATACGCAGCAGAGATGGCATATATGCTGTACAGTGCAAAGCGGCAATCCGCCGTATAATCCTGTTGTAATTATACTGCTAGATCAGATAATAGTATGAAGTAAAGCTAACGCACACGCAGTACAGTGTGAGAAATTTTAGTACAATATGATGCAGTAAAACTGCCAGATCAGACCAGAATTAGACTCTCTTCTCTTCACAAACCCACCCAAAAACCTTTACTTAATGCAGGTGTATGCATGCACACAAATTCAGATAACAGAGACATTTACACAATCAGTCAGACGAAATAGATATGCTACACACCCCACAGACTAGATCAAAATCATGCATCACACACAATCATCACAGATATCGAGTCGAGAACATCCTCACTAAACTTAGCTAAGGGTCGGAGCACCTACACAAATACATATTCAGATCAGAAATGTACACAGAATCAATATAAACGTCCTAAACCATACTTCTATATGCTCTGACAGTGTGGAAATGCCTAGGACGTGTGGGAGGTCAAAAGCTTGTGTAAAAAGGGGCACACATGTAACAACCTAATTTTAGGGCTAGTCTGAACAGTAGTTTCAGGACCACGAATTCGACGTAGAAAAATTCATTTTATTATATTTTATGGTACATAGTTTTATGGAACTATTCTGTGAAAATCTCGTTAAAAAATTTTAACGTTTGGACACTCAATTTAGTTAAAAAGACTAAATCGTAAAAAAGTGCAAAAGCTAAGTTCTACTTGTTAAAGGTGTCTGATTGCTATGAGATTCTAAATTAGAGGTACTTAATTGGTAATTAGACCATTGGATAAGTTAGTGGACAAAAATGGACATGAATAGGTAAAATTTCAAAGTTATGCATTAAGGGCATTTTGGTCATTTGGTAAATAAAAGAATAAAAGGGGAAAATTAAGTCAAAATTGGTGTCCATTTTCTTCTTCAAGTGCCAAAGTTTCCATGCTTACCATAGCTAGGGTTTCTTCAACTTTCAAGTTTGATTGTAAGTACATCCTAGCCTCGTTTTTAATTTTTTTTTTTACATTTTTGAAGTCTTTATCATCCGATTTACCTATTTCTATCATTATTTTGAAGTAGGGTTCATGTTTAAAAATTTACCCACGTGTGACATGCATGTATTTTGATGTTTGGCGTCGGATATAGGTAAGGGGTGTTACATTTAGTAGTATCAGAGCTACGATTTAGTCGATTCTTGGACTAACGTAGCGTGTGTACGAGTCTAGCTATACATGCCATATATAAATTGTGATAGTGTGATGACTCCTAGCAATTTTAAATTGTGTTTTCATATAGTAATGGATCCCGAACGAGCTGTGGCAAATGATGTAGAAAGTAATGCGCCGGCTCTCACCCAAGAGACGGTGCAAGTTGAGAATAAACCCGTAACTATTAGTCAGGGAGGAGAGGCTCGAGAAGTCTTCTTCCAAATGATGAATGAGTGGTTCTTAGGGTTCGTTCGAACAAACTCGGTCGCTCAACAGCAAAATGCTCCACCCCTTCCTAATCCTCAACCTGTCCCCATAATGCTTCAAGTTATGGACTTTATAAGATTGAATAGAACCCTGGTTGATAAGATCAGAAAGCAAGAGACTGAGGAATTTAGAGCAAATGTCGATGATGATCCCGAAAAAGTAGAGTTTTGGCTCGAGAATTCTATTAGAGTATTTGATGAGTTATTTTGTATGTCCGATGAATGCTTGAAATGTGCTATATCTTTACTGAGGGACCCAACATATCACTGGTAGAAGACACTAGTATCTGTGGTTTGTGAAGAGAGGGTTACATGGGAATTCTTTCAAGAGGAGTTCCGAAAGAAGTATATCAGCAAGCGATTCATCGATCAGAAGCGTAAAAAATTTCTTGAGCTGATGATAATACTCTAGAACAATAATACTCTAGAACGACATATTTTATGTGCTAATTGCATGTTTATTTTGAGTATGATCCTACTAATTTGGGTTATTTTATGGTCTTTTATCTTTTAGGGACTAAATTGAAGGAAAAAGTAATTTTAAAGGCGAAAAGCGTAAATTTGGAGATAAAGTGGGCCAACATGCCAAGTAGGAGAGAAGTGGTGTCGAAAATGCAAAGTGTGGAAGACTTTTGGGGCCAAAATGCAAAAGAAGATATTTTATAACACAAGACTCTATTTAATGTTTAATTATATTAGAATAATTATTAATGATAATTATTTAGATTTAAATTTTAGGATTTATTTTTATTTATCTTTAATTATCTTTATTTATTTGTATTTATCTTTTAGAATTTAATTAGGAATAGATTAGGTTTCTTAGTACTATAAATATGGGATGAAGTGACACAAATTTGATCTATCTTTGGCTGTAAACATTCTCTCTCCCATAAATTTAGTCTTTTTGTCTTTTCCATATTTTCTTCAATAAAAATTCTCTTTTCATTATTTTTATTTGTTTTTCCCCAAAAATCATGAGCCACTAAATCTATCTAGCCGAAGGTTGTTGAAATTCCCCAAAAAGGGTTCATGAGGCCTAGAATCCTTGTTTAGCCTTCTTAACGAGTATTTATCGCTTCTCCGTATTACGGGGCTGACTTTTCTATCCATGTCCCTTAATAAGTGATCTTTTCAACTTGTACAAGGAACGACTGCTTTGTACATTTTGGAAAGGTTGCACAGTCGGTTCGTTGGCTTTCTGCGTCAGAGGTTGGCGAGCCCAAGAGACAAAATGGCATGGTATTCACCATTGGGAAGTGATGATCTAGCAGAAGACACTCCCACAAAAGCGATTTTAGCTAGAGTCAGATTCCGCCAAATCTTAAGTATAAAATTTTGGAGCCGGTGGTCGTAGGCGTCCTCTTCCACTATAATTGACTTATTCTGCTTGAGAAGGATCACTTTAAAACTAAGGATTGGACCCAAGGCGAATCGAGACAACCGGAGGCTAGAATCTCACCACATAAGAAACTCTCTCTTTTCCCAAACTTTGTTTACTTTTATATTTTCCATTTTAATTTTCACAATTTATTTTTGCAATTTCAATTCAACCTTCAATTATGTTTTTATTTTATTTTTTTAGGGATGCAGGTTTTCTTGGGCACGATTCTACCCAGGATTTCGAGAAATAAGCATTCGTGCATTCCGATCCTTGAGAATTCGACCCTACTTCTCTTTTACTGTTCTTTTTCATTATTTTGTAAAAAATAAGATATTTTTTATGCTCTCAATGACCGCATCAAATTTTGGCACCATTTCCGGGGACTGGCAACGTACTAATGTTGTTTTTTGTTTCTTATGACCAGATTTGCTCCAGGTACTCTTGCGTTTGATTTGGAGATTGAAAAGACTACGAGAGCTAATTACAAGGAAACAAAGCTAAGAAAAAAGCAGTCAGCAGTGGTTGGGACTCAAAGTAATCCACTGCCAGAAAATAGAATCGACGACGAAGTAAAGTCTAGGGTTAACGAAAACCCTGCCCAAACATTTGAAAGTGAAAAAATAAAAGCCGATTCCCCAGAAGAGGTGCTTAAGACTAGGGTTAACGAAAACCAAAATTTAGCAAATCAACTAATGGCTCAAACGATTCAGCAACTGGCCGAAGCTCTTACAGAACAACCGCCACTGTGCATCGCGTATCCTACTATGGATACTGATTTTGAACTGAAATCAAGTTTAATCCAGCTACTGCCAACTTTTCGTGGGTTGGAAAACGAAAATCCCCCACAAACATCTGAAAGAGTTTCATATGGTTTGTCTTAGTATGAAACCTCAGGGGGTAACTAAGGATCAAATCAAATTGCGTGCTTTTCCTTTCTCTCTAGCAGATTCAGCTAGGGAATGACTATTTTACTTACCTTCTGGATCTTTTACAACTTGGGTTGATCTTTCTCGTTCATTACTCAACGAGTTTTTTCCAGCATCACGAGTAGCTGAGTTAAGAAGAGAGATAATTGGAATAAGGCAAAAAGAAGCAGAGTCTCTTTACGATTATTGGGAGCGATTTAAGAAGCTATGTGCGAGCTGCCCACAACATAATATAGTAGAACAATCTTTCCTCTAATACTTTTACGAATTTCTGAAACCCATGGAGATGAATATGGTAGACACTGCTAGTGGAGGAGCATTGGTCAACATGACTCCTCAGCAAGTAAGAGACTTGATCTCCACAATGGCTGTAAATTCTCAGTAATTTCGAGCCAATCCTAAACCCCCTAGAAGGGTTCACCAGCTAAGTAATTCTACCGTTGAGGATAGACTTGACAAACTTACTAATATTGTGAATTCTTTTATTGTAGAAAAAGCAAAACCAGCCCAAGTATGCGGAATATGTACTACACCTAAACATACAACTGATGCATGTCCTAGTTTGTATGATGATACTATGGCTCATTTAGATACTGTGGAAAATTTCTTTGGGCCACCATAAAGGCGATACGATCCTTACGCTAATACCTACAACCCAGGATGGAGGGACCACCCTAACTTGATCTATGTGACCAATCTACAATATAACTAGCCATACCAAAATCGGGTTCCACAACAGCCTTAAGATTCAGATAATTCTCTAAAAACTTTGGTCAATAAATTAACAGCTAATGTCCTTGATTTCCAACAGCAAGCTCTTAATTTCCAAAAAGAAACGAAGGTATCTATAAGAGAATTGACCATATCAATTGAGAAAATGAGTTCTTAAGGTAAGCTGTCGTCACAAATAGAATTGAATTCGAGACAAAACATGAATGCAGTGACATTGTGAAGTGGAAAGTACTGGAACCAATTCCTGGCAGGAATCTTGGCCAAGAAATCGCCCAAAAAAATCCCGAAAATAACGAACAGGTCTGAGCGAAACCCCCATTACTGAAAATTCAACCTCCATTCCCAAGACGATTAAATCAGTGTCGAAAGGGCAAAGAAGACAAGGAGATCATTGAAACATTTAGAAATGTCGAGATGAATTTACCACTATTGGATACCATCAGACAAATTTCGCGGTATGCCAAGTTCCTTAAAGAACTCTGCACCAACAAATGAAAATTAACAAGTAATGAAAATGTAAGTGTTGGTGAGAATGTATCTGTAGTGTTACAGCAGAAAATGCCAGCAAAATGCAAAGATATGGACATGTTTGTAATACCATGCAAGATAGGCCATTTGGGAATTAAGAAGGCTATGTGTGATTTAAGGGCCTCAATAAATGTCATGCCTTATTCTATATATGAATCACTTAACGCAGGTTTTTTGACAAAAACATGAGTTATCATTCAGCTGGCAGACAAGTCCATTATGCATCCCGAAGGAGTTATCGAGGACGTACTGGTAAAAGTTAACGAACTTACTTTCCCTGCAGATTTTTACGTGATAAAAATGGAAGAGGATAGCACTCTTGGATCTTTAGACCTCTTGTTGGGCCGGCCTTTCCTTAGTACCGCTAGCACCAAAATTGACATTCAAAGCAAAACATTTACAATGGAATTTGATGAGGAGATCGTGAAGTTCAATGTCTATGATGCTATTAGTCATCCAAACGAAATATTGAGCGTAAATTGTCTCGACATAATTGACTCTTTAGTAGAAGAGACTTTTGAGTCCATTTATGAAGATAAATCTAAATTTATAGTTGATGATTATGAATCTGTTAATGAGTTATTGTCTCCATCAAATAATAAACTTTTACCTTCTGTTGTGCAGGCTCCAGATTTGAAATTAAAGCCGCTACCTAAACATCTTAAGTACGCGTTTTTGGGAAAATATAATACCCTACCGATTATAGTTTCCAATAAACTCTCTAAGCTTGAAGAAGAAAGTTTGATCTAGGTACTACAAAATCATAAAGAGGCGATTGGCTGGACCATTGTTGATTTAAAAGGGTTAAGCCTTTTGACATGCACACACAGAATCTACTTGGAGGAAAACACTAAACTAAGACGAGAGGCGCAAAGACGATTAAACTTGAATATGATGAAGGTGATAAAAAAATGAGATAATCAAGTTGCTAGATGCTGACATAATCTACCCTATTTCAGAAAGCAGATAGGTAAGTCCTGTACAAGTCGTGCCCAAGAAAACGGGCGTGACAGTAAAAAAAAATGCTAAAGGTGACTTGGTACCAACTCGAGTGCAAAATGGGTGGCGTGTCTATATTGATTACAGGAAGTTGAATTCTTACACTAGAAAAGATCATTTCCCTCTTCCTTTTATAGAAAACTCACTTTTGTTGTCTTGATGGATACTTAGGTTTCTTCCAAATCCCAGTTGTACCAGAGGACCAAGAAAAGACCACTTTCACGTGCCCATTCGGCACATTTGCATACAGAAGGATGCCGTTTAGACTTTGTAACGCACTGGCCACCTTCCAGAGATGCATGATGAGTATATTTTCTGAATATATGGAAAAAGTTATCGAAGTTTTCATATATGATTTTACTGTGTATGGAAATTGTTTTGACGAATACCTAAAAAACCTCACGATAATTTTAAATAGGTACATAGAATTTAATCTTGTCTTGAATTATGAAAAGTGTCATTTTATGGTATACAAAGGTTTAATTCTAAGTCATATAGTTTCAACTAAGGGCATTGAGGTCGATAAGGCCAAAACTGACATTATAAATTATTTGCCATATCCCTCTACTGTAAGGGAGATATTTTCTTTCCTTGGCCATGCAGGATTTTACAGGCGTTTTATAAAGAACTTCTCAAATGTAGCTGAACCACTATGCGAGTTATTGCAAAAAGATAAGAAATTTGAGTTTGGCCCAAAATGCAATGAGACATTTGATACACTCAAGTAAAAGTTGGTGTCCGCTCCTATAGTACAAGCACCAGATTGGAACTACCCCTTTGAAATTATGTGCGATGCAAGCGACAGCAGTGTGGGGGCCGTGTTAGGGAAAAAGATAGACAAAGAGCCTCATGTCATTTGCTACGCCTCAAAAACCTTAAATGCTGCACAAAGCAACTACACCACCATAGAAAAAGAACTCTTAGCTATTGTATTTGCTTTGGATAAATTTCGATCATATTTATTGGGATCTAATGTGATTATTTCTTCTGATCATGCAGCTCTCAGGTACTTGATCGCGAAGAATGAAGCAAAATCAAGGCTCATTAGATGGGTTTTGCTACTCCAAGAATTTGACATAGAGATTCGTGACAAAAAAGGATGCGAAAACTTGGTAGTCGACCACTTGAGTAGGCTAAAAATACCTGATGATGACACCCCTATAAAGGATGAGTTCCCTGATGAGAGCTTATTTTCAACCGAGGCTCATTACCCATAGTATGCGGATATAGTAAATCTCTTAACCACAGGTTTGCTACCCATTGAGTTAGTACGTTCCGTGAAAGAAAAGCTTAGAAGGGAAGCTCGATATTATATGTGGGACGACCCATACTTGTGGAAACACTGTTCAGATCAGATAATAAGACGATGTGTTCTAGAAATCGAGGTAACCTCTATCCTTACTTTTTGTCATACAGAAGCTTGCGGAGGTCACTTTGGCCCTAAACAGACTGCTCACAAGGTATTGGAGTGTGGGCTATATTAGCCCACAATTTTTCGGGACGCATATAATTTCTGTAAATCTTGGGATAAATGCCAACACACAGGTAACATCACTAAACGAAATCAAATGCCCCTATCCTCGATTCATGTATGTGAGATTTTTGATGTATGGGGCATTGATTTCATGGGTCCATTTATTTCCTCATTTAGAAACATATATATAATCCTTGCAGTAGGCTATGTTTCTAAGTGGATAGAAGCAAAGCCTACTAGAAATGGCAATGCTAAAACTGTTGTGGAATTTCTAAAGCGAACTATTTTTTACAGGTTTGGCATACCTCGAGCTTTGATCAGTGATCGTGGCACCCATTTTTGTAATAAAGTCATGGAGGCACTTATGAAAAAATTTAGAGTTCATCATCATATAGCGACAACCTATCATCCCCAAACGAATGGCCTGACAAAGGTTTCAAATAGGGAAATTAAGTCTATTTTGGAAAAAACAGTCAAGCCCAACCGAAAGGATTGAAGTCTTCGACTTAATGACGCACTTTGGGCCTATTGGACGACATATAAAGAACCAATTAGCATGACCCCATATCGGCTTGTTTTTGGCAAAGTTTGCCATCTTTCGGTAGAGTTGGAGCATAAAGCTTATTGGGCTGTTCGACAATGTAATATGGAATTAGAGCCCGCAGAGAAGGTAAGGAAATTAGACATTCAAGAATTGGAGGAAATTCGTAATGATGCCTACGAGAATGCTCGCATTTATAAAGACAAGACGAAGTTATTTCATGATAAAAGAATAGCTATGAAGCATTTTTCGGTAGGACAAAAAGTTTTTCTTTATAACTCCGTATTAAAGCTATTCCCGGGGAAGCTTCGATCTCGATGGCAAGGACTTTTTATTGTAACCCAAGTATTCATACGTGGTGCAGTTGAAATAGAGAGTGAAGAAACAGGAAAGCGGTTTGTAGTCAATGGCCAATGGTTGAAGCCATTTTACGAGAATTTTCAAGCCCACACGGTCGAAAAAATTCAGTTAGAGCCACTATAGAACCATTCACGGCATCGAGCTAACGACGTTAAACAAGCGCTTATTGGGAGGCAACCCAATTTTTTATTTTTATTAATTTTATTTTATTTTTTATTTTTGGTTGTTGATAAAATTCTCTTCTTTTGTCTAGGTAAACTGAAGCTACAATAGATAGAAAAGGAAAGAGGGAAACAAAAAAACCTACAGCCAAACAACCTTTAATCTATCCCTATTCTAGTCTGAAATAGTGCATTTCTACCTTAGATCCCCCAAAACCTGCAGCCAAACACCCATTTTCAGCCAAATAAAACCCCAAAACCTAAAAAATTTTACCAATCTTTTTCAAAAAACCTCCATAGCAGCCGAAACCCCTTCACCATCCCTTCCACTGTCAATTCGCCACACCCATGGTAAGAACCCGCAGCCGCGCCACCGTCGAGCCATCTTTCACCTTCAATAGCCGCCGGCACAGATTTTTGGCACCCAAAAGCATTAATTTGGCCGACGGTGAGTCGTTCTCATCGTAATTTCTACCGTACGATGATGCGTCCTCCTCTTTCTCCTCTCCGTCGCACAGCTCGTCCTCCCTGTCTTCCTCACTACTGCACATGTCGACCGCGCCATTCCCCTCTTTTTCTTCGTTTTACGTACTGTCAGCGTACACTTCCTCTCCTCCACGAGTTGAACCATCTCCGTCGCCTACTCCTATACATGCCGAACAACCCGTTTTATGCCTTCCACCACCGACGCAAATACGGGATACTGCACCCAAACCTTCACTGCGCCGATGCCTTCGACGGCCGACTTGACTGACAGTCCGACCAACACCGCCGAGCACCGGTTCCTCCAGCGAACCTGAATCAACTAAACATCGGCATCGACGACGTCTACTACCCCGATCAGCCCGACCAGCAGTGGCACTCACGAGTTCTTTGCACGACTCCGATACTAGCATTTTCGACCGACTCACTCGCTCTGGCACCTCCGAGAGTCACGATGACCAGCAACCGCTACCCACTCGTGGATGAACCTAACGGTCTCGCGCAACTGTTTTACCACCCGAGTGCTATTTACATTGTAACTTAGTCTTTGATGCTCCTACCAGCCGAAACAATTATGATCGTTTACGCCATAAACAACTCGTGCCTTGCAAATGTTTGTCATTAACTGTTTTGGATGCTTTACATCTTGTAACTGATGTTACTACTGATTTTCACAATATTGGTTGGGTTGGAAATTTTTATATTACTCACTGTGTCTATTATGAGTTAGTTTTAGAATTCTATTCCACATTTCATTTTCAGCGACACGGTCCAATCTCATTGGATACACGTGGTGTTGTCAAGTTTCGGTTGATTGGTACCATGCATAATTTGTCCCTTACTGATTTTAATATTGCATTATCTTTTGTGATTGAGGACTATACCATGTCTACTAATTATAAAAATAGCCTATGTACTTTTCCTGCAGATTTTAAAACTGTTGAGGCCTTTGCTTTGTTAACTGATAATGCCGAATCCATGTATAGCCCAAAAACATCAAAAGATTTATGGTTTCGTAACCCCACCTTATGTTACATACACCGTTATTTGGCTTACAATTTTTTAGGCAGTCGAGATGCTTCGGCTACCGTCTCGAAGACGAAATTATTCTTATTGTGGTGTATGTATACCGGTCGTCCGATAAATTTGGGCTATTGGTATGCGCTTCAATTTGAACATTGTTATAAATGCAAAGCGTCTTCTAATTTTAGGCTCATTCATTACACAACTTGTATTTTCTTTGCATGGTTCTAATGCTTCTATTTCAAAATTGCATATTGCTTGTCAGGCCGATCCTTTGGATGATCGCTACCTCAACTCGATAGGACTGCTTCTTGGCACTCCATCCTCCTTCCGTTTTGTCCCTCTAGGCGTTCGCTCCGCACCGGCTGAACGAGTCTTGTGACAGCAAAATCAAAATGAAGTACCCACTCAAGCTGAACCTTCGATGACCTTGAGCAACTTTTAGAACGCATCGAGGCTCGACTCGACACTTTTTTCCAGCAACTAGCCGAACTCATTACCATTATGCGCGAACGACAGTAACTACACGGAGAGTTCTTCTAAACTTTTCTTCTGCCTATTTATTTATTCCACATCGAGGACTATGTGTTTTAAGTAGAGGGAGGCATTCCTCATTATTTCTGTCGTTTTAGATGCTGATTTTTTTGTTGTTGCTGCTATTAAGATCATTGTTGTCCATATAATTTTTTTTTAAGAATATTCTGCCTCTTTTCATGCCCAAGAATTTGACCACGACTTGCCCACTGTTTGACCCACATGCATGATTTTTTTCTACTGAGTTAGTTATGATTTTGCCTGTTTGATTGCATCTCTATTGTTTTATTTCTTTTAGGCTGAATTTGATGTTAGTAAATTTGATTAAGTCTAAATGAAAAAAATACACTTAATGCAATTGCATGCTTAAAATATGCTCATGACTATTGAGGTGGTTGCTGAAACTTATTTTTGACACTAAGTCCTCCAAAATTAAAATTTCGTTTAAAAATAATAATGTTTCCGTGGTTATGAGTACAGCTTAAGACGTGACTAGCTGAGTAACCGAGGTAGGGTACTTGAGTTGTCATCCTATTTCGCGTCAAAAGGTTGTGTGACGTATTAGGTAAAACTCGCTAACCGGAATTAATTTTTAAGAATATGTTGGGCTGAGTAACCGGCGTGAGGTGCTTGGCTGTCATCTCTTTTCACGTCAAAAGGTTCGATATGTTCTTAAGAGAAATAAAAATTAGGAGTATGTTGAGCTGAGTAACGGGGTGGGGTGCGTGGCTGTCATCTCTCTTCGCGTCAAAAGGTTCAATATATTCCTAAGTAAAAATAAATAAATTAAATTAAACTTTTAAAAAAAGAGATGTATTAATAAAATGTGGGGACTAAAGGTAGAAACAAATAGGGTGTCTTGATAGGTTTGGTAAATTACCTAATTTTCATGAAATAATCCAAGTCGATCTTAATTTTTGTGTGTGTTAATTGGAATACTTTTTCAATTTTACTTAAAGCAAGCTAAGGGTTCTCTTTATTTTTCAAATGAATTTTGACTAATTTTTATAAAACTTTGGAGTAGTATTTCTTTCATGGCAGGATTTAATTTTCACAGTGGACACGAACCATACTTGAGGGCAAGCATGGGCTAAGTAGGGGGAATTTGATAATACTCTAGAACGACATATTTTATGTGCTAATTGCATGTTTATTTTAAGTATGATCCTACTAATTTGGGTTATTTTATTATCTTTTATCTTTTAGGGACTAAATTGAAGGCAAAAGTAAATTTAAAGGTGAAAAGCGTGAATTTGGAGATAAAGTGGGTCAACATGCGAAGTAAGAGAGAAGTGGTGCCGAAAATGCAAAGTGTGGAAGACTTTTAGAGCCAAAATGCAAAAGAAGAGATTTTATAGCACAAGACTCTATTTAATGTTTAATTATATTAGGGTAATTATTAAGGATAATTATTTAGGTTTAAATTTTAGGATTTATTTTTATTTCTCTTTAATTATCTTTATTTATTTTTATTTATCTTTTAGAATTTAATTAGGAATAGGTTAGGTTTCTTAGTACTATAAATAGGGGATGAAGTGACACAAATTTGATCTATCTTTTGCTATAAACATTCTCTCCCCCATAAATTTAGTCTTTTTGTCCTTTCCATATTTTCTTCAATAAAAATTCTCTTTTCATTATTTTTATTTGTTTTCCCCCAAAAATCATGAGCCACTAAATCTATCTAGCCGAAGGTTGTTGAAATTCCCCAAAAAGGGTTCATGAGGCTTAGAATCCTTGCTTAGCCTTCTTAACGAGTATTTATCGCTTCTCCGCATTACATGACTGATGCTTTGTCCATGTCCCTTAATAAGTGATCTTTTCAACTTGTGCAAGGAACGACCGTTTTGTACGTTTTGGAAAGGTTGCACAGTCGGTTCGTTGGCTTTCTGCGTCAGAGGTTGGCGAGCCCAAGAGACAAAATGGCGTGGTATTCGCCATTGGAAAGTGATGATCTAGCAGAAAACATTCCCACAAAAGCGATTGTTAGCTAGAGTCAGGTTTCGTCAAATCTTAAGTCTAAAATTCTAGAGCTGGTGGTCGTAGGCGTCCTCTTCCACTATAACTGGCTTATTCTGCTTGAGAAGGATCACTTTAAAGCCAAGGATTGGACCCAAGGCGAATCGAGACAACCGGAGGCTGCAATCTCACCACATAAGAAACTCTCCCTTTTTACCAAACTCTGTTTACTTTTATATTTTCCATTTTAATTTTTGCAATTAATTTTCGCAATTTCAATTCATCTTTCAATTTTGTTTTTATTTTATTTTTCTAGATCAAAACTTTTAATTCTGTTTTTTTTTAGTTTTTTCAAGAATGCAGGTTTTCTTAGGCACGATTCTGCCCAGGATTTCGAAAAACAAGCATTCGCACAATCCGGTCCCTGAGGATTCGACCTTACTTCCCCTTTACTATTCTTTTTCATTATTTTGTAGGAAATAGGATATTTTTTGTGCTCTCAATGACCGCATCAGCTAAAATAGGGCCGTATGTCAGTTGCTGAGTATGAAAGAGAGTTTGTTCGGCTCAACAAGTATGCTAGAGAGTGTGTTTCCTCCAAAGCTATTATGTGTAAAAGGTTTGAAGATGGGCTTAATGAAGACATCAGACTGTTAGTGGGTATTCCTGAGCTGAAACAATTTGTTGTGCTCGTTGATCGGGCTTGTAAAGCAGAGGAACTGACCAAAGAAAAGAGAAAACCTGAGTTCGAGGCTAGAGATGCAAGAAAGAGGCCGATGAGTAAGTCGTTCCAATCTCAGTCTAAGAAATCTAGAGAGATGGATTCTCATTCTCATACTTCAATTGGGTTTTCAAATAGGAATCATGTGAATTAGTATTCAGGTTATAAAGCTCAGACTACTTCTATTGCGAGCGTTGGTAATCGACCTAATAGATCTGGATGCCTACATTGTGGAAGACGTCACCCGGCGAGTTCCAAATGAATGACCGAGCATGTTTCAAGTGTGGTTCCCAAGATCACTTCATTAAAGATTGCCTCGAGATGATTGAAAAAAAAGTTTCAGAGTACAAGACCGAGTAATATTGCTTCTAGACGGAGACCCCCGAGAAATATCGGGAATAGAGCCAGCAGCAAAAATATGACGAAGGATTCAACTGCAAGATCTGAAGCTCGAGCACCTGCTAGGGCCTATACCATCCGTGCCCGCGAAGAAACGACATCTTGCGATGTTATCACAAGTACTTTTTCTCTTTATGATACTACTGTTATTACTTCGATTGACTGAAGATCTACCCATTCTTATGTATGCATGAATTTGGTAATTAGTAAGAATATGCCTGTTGAGTCTACGGAAATTATGATTAAGGTGTCAAACCCTTTAGGCAATCATGTATTAGTTGATAAAATATGCAAGAAATGTCCTTTGATGATTAGAGGTCAATGTTTTCTGGCTGACTTGATGTTGCTGCCGTTTGATGAATTTGATGTTATATTGGGTATGGATTGGTTGACTATACATGATGCTGTAGTAAATTATAGATGGAAAGTCTTTGAATTGAAATGTGAAAATAGTGAAATTCTTCGAGTTGAATCATATGAGTCAAATAGATTGCCAATTGTGATTTCTTTGATGTCTGCTCAGAAATGCATAAGAAAAGATTGTGAAGCCTATCTTGCTTATGTGTTGAATACAAAGAATGTAATGACCCAAAATTCACGGGCACCAAAAAAGTAAGTTATAGGGCCTCCGTCTTAGTGAAATAAGTTCGAAAATAACTATTAGAAATATTTATGAGCCTAGTGGTGTGTCTAATTAAGTTTTAATTAGGTGAATTTAGCTTAATTTAAAGTAATTAATAAAAAGAACTAAATTGAATAAGGAGTAAAAGTTTAATTCTAAAGTAATACAAAATAAAAAAGATTAAAATGGTAATTAAACCATTTATAAAAGTTGAGGTGGCAAATGGAAGAAAAAAATTAAGATTTTTCTTGAATATATGTATTATATATATTTAATTATTATCATGGTTTTATATAAAATTATTATTATGGTTTTATAATTATTATGATTATTTAATGAATATTATGTTTTAAATAAATTAAATAGTTGATAAATGTATGGTAATAAAATATACATGTGTAAAAATTATATTGGTACATTTGTAATTTAAATACTTAATTACTTATAATTTAAATATAAAGATATTTGTTAATTAAATATTAATATTATAAGATTTTTGGTATGAAAAACAAATTAAAAAAATGACATTTGTAATAATATAAATATATACATTTGTATTATAATTATGTATTTACTTAAATTTTAAGTTAAAGATATTTATTAATTAAATATTAATATTATAAGATTTTTATTTGTTAAATAAATAAAAGAAAGACAAATGGATAGTAATAAATGTGTACAAATGTACAAAGATACATATCTACAAATGTATTAATTATATTGTTATTAAGTAGATATTTTATAATTATTAAATTAATAATAATCTATATTAGTTAAAATGATAAAATAAATAAGTAAAGTAAATAAAATATAAAAGAAAAAGAAACAAAAGAAAGGAAAGAAGAACAGAGAGCATTCGAAACAGGGGAAAGAAAAGAAGAAAAAGAAGGAAAAAGAGAAAATAGGGTTTTTGAAGCTTGGAGTTAATTTGGTAAGTCAATTAAGCCATTTTTAGTTAATTTTGATGTTTTAGAAGCTTTAGAACAAAGTTTTGTTGAAATTAAGTTGAAGTTTTGAAAGTTCTTAGGTTTTTGAACATAGTTCATGTTGAACAAAATAATGAATTAGGGACTTAATTGAATGAATTTTAAGTTAGAATTGATTAAAGGATTAAATTGTAAATTAGGCTATAAGTTTTGTGTTGTAGGGAATAAATTGAAAGAAGTTTTAAATTAGGGTTTTATTATGAATACTTGATAGTTAGGATGAATATGGAAGAAAAATGAATAGAATTGAAGTATGAAATAAATGAAACAAATAAAAGAGTCAATTAGGATTAAATTTAAAATTAGGCATAAATTGAGTAGAAATTTAATTAATTATTTAAATTAATGTTGTAATTAATAATGTAAATTATTATTTTTATTTTTATTTTTATTTTCGTAGCTAACAAGGGAAATGAGGCATCGGCATCCAAAGAAAAAGAAAAGATCGTTGGGGAGTAAACTCGTATTCCGGGTTTGTATTACTATAACTCAAACTATTTATTAAATGTATATTGAATTTATAGTTATGAAATAATTAAGATAAGGTAAGTATTATATTTGAAATTAAATATGAGTAGGTGTGAAAGTTAATTTGTATATGAATTAAGATAATAGATGTTTGAATTATTTGAGTATTGAAAATTTTTATGGAAATGAAATTGAAATTGGAAAAGTAAAATAATACCCTATTAACTTGTCGGACTAGATTTGATACAAATGGCATGCCATTGGATTTGTGATGTGATGAGGAGATTTGTAGTGGCATGCCATTGGATATTCTGGTATGTTTTGATGGAATCCGCGTATCAGTCAGAGTCTGAGCCTTGTTAATAGGGTAAATAATTGAAATGAAATTTAAAAAAAAATAAAAAAAAATGAGATTAATTATTTTGGCACTATGGAAAGGTATGAGAAAGAATGTATGAGTTAAATTATGAATTGAATTAGTATGTAAAAAAAAATATAAATTTATATATAAATGAATTTAAGAGTTATGAGGTAATATAATTATATATAATTAATTTAAATGATTATAAAGTTTATGGTTGATGTTTGTAATTTATTAATGTTAAATAGTTTTGATTTATAGTAATACCAATGAGTATATCCATACTCAATCAGGTTGTTTCGTATGCAGGATAGTAGAAGTCAAGTGTCCCGGCTCAAAGATCCGAACATTCCGACTTCAACACAAATTTGGTGATGTATTTTTCTTTTGGGTAAAGGTGGCATGTACATAGGTATTGTGTGATTACTTGAATATGTATATTATTTTGGTTGTGAATGATGAATTATAAGGTTTAAATGGTTAAATGAAATGGTAAGAAATGTATATGATATTTTGACACATGAACATTAAGTTGTTAAATGAATGAAGTTTTCAATCAAATTTTTGAATGATGCTATGATAATTATTTAAGTTAAAATTATTTTAATGATATAAATATCAGTTAGGTGAATTTAAAACATTGGTATTAGTTGTTTTTTATTTGAAATTTGCAGGGGGTTTTAAGTAAAAATAAGCAGAAATACTGCCGAAATTTTTATAAAAAAATTAAAAATTATGAAAAAAATTCGGAATACTCGAACAAGTCCCGTTCTACTTTTAATATGTGTTTTGGACTTTGAGATTCCAATATAGGGACTTAATTATTTGTTTTACTATGAATGTTATATTAATTGTGAATTATTCGTAAGTTGTCTGATATGTCCGGTAATGTCTCGTAACCCTGTTTCGACGACGGTTTAGGGTTAGAGGGTGTTACAGTTATTGGTATCAGAGCTAGGTTTAGCCGATTCTCGGCCTAAATCGAGCTCAAAAATTGAGTCTAGAAGTACATGCCACTTTTGAGTCGAAACTGAGTCGGGATTTTTGGATGTTGACCTATTTGTTTGTTTTTGTTTTATAGATTAAAGATGTCTGATAAAGGAATAAATGATACTGATAAAGAAATGTGTATCGGAGAAGAAGAATCTTATGGGTTAGATGAAACTGAATCGGTAACACCTATTAATCCGATGAGAAACCAACCTCCTAGAGCAGAAAGAAGAAATGATAGAGATGATTCTGACATATTGAGAAAAATTGCTGATGCACTACAAAGAGTAGCGGTAATCGTTCTCGCTACGACTTGGTTCCAACTCAAAGACGGGCCCTGATAAAGGAATTGAGAAAGTATGGTGCCACTGAATTTATGGGTCTGAAAGGAGTCAATCCATCAGCAGCTGAAAATTGGATGGAGTCGACTAAAAGAATTTTACAGCAATTAGATTGTACCCCCCGAGAGTGTTTGATTTGTGTTGTATCGTTGCTACAAGGAGAAGCTTACTTAAGGTGGGAATCAGTGGTTCGACATTTACCAGAGAATCAGATAACTTGGGATCTATTTTAGAAAGAATTTCAAAAGAAATACATCAGAGAAATGTATATCGAAGACAAGAAGCAAGAGTTTTTGATGTTGCAACAGGGTGACATGTCAGTAATAGATTATGAGAGGGAATTCTCGAGACTCAGCAGATACGCCTCAGAGTTTATTCCAACTGAAGCTGACAGTTGTAAGAGATTTTTACGGGGTCTACGGGATGAGATCAAATTACAGTTGGTATCTCAACGTATTACTGAAATGGTAAACTTGGTTGAGCGAGCTAAAATGGTAGAACAAGTGTTGAGTTTCAATAAAAAAACTGAAAGTGTTCGACCAGCCGGGAAGCATATGAGAACTACTAGTTCGAATCCTCAGCCGAAAAGACCAAAGGAATATCAGGGTGGTTGGAGATCCAGCTTCAGATCGGATAGATCTGGTAGAAGCAGAGGTAAACAGATGACAGTTTCTACTAGCAGTGTGAGAGATTCATCCCGAAGTATAGAAATTTTAGACTGTGAGCATTGCGGAAAGAAACATTTAGGTGAATGTTGGAGGATAACCCGACGATGTTTTCGATGTGGGTCCACAGATCATTTCATCCGAGATTGTCCGAAAAATGAAAGTGCCACACCTGCAGCATCTCAAATATCAGTGTCTACTTTTCGTGGCAGAGGATCTTGTAGAAGTAATTCAGTTTCCAGAGGAGGAGGTGTTAGGAGGAGCAGTGATATTATTACCCAGCAGTCTGAGGCTAGAGTACCAGCTAGAGCTTATGTGGTCAGAACTCGTGAAGAAGGAGATGCTCATGATGTTGTAACAGGTATATTTTTATTATATTCTGAGCCTGTTTATGCTTTAATTGATCCTGGATCTTTGCATTCCTATATTAATTCAAAATTAGTTGAGTCGAGGAAATTAAAATCTGAAATGTCTAGAGTGTCTATTGAGGTGTCGAGTCCGTTGAGGCAAACAGTATTAGTGAATCAGGTCTGTCCAAGATGTCCGTTGATTATACAAAATAAAACTTTTCCGGTTGACTTGTTGATTATGCCATTTGGGGATTTTGATATAATACTGGGAATGGATTGGTTATCGAAACATGGAGTGATTTTGGACTGCTATAAGAAGAGATTTAGTATTCAGACAGTGAATAAAGGTCAGGTTGAAGTAAATGGTATTCGTACTAGTGGGCCAGCACAAATTGTTTCAGCAATAAAGGCTAGTAAATTACTTCAACAGGGTTGTTCAGCATATTTGGCATATGTTATTAATTCAGATTCAGTTGGAAGCCAGTGCGGTAAAATTCAGACAATTTGTGAGTTTCCTGATGTGTTTCCTGAAGAATTACCTGGTTTACCACCAGATAGGGAAGTCGAGTTCACTATTGAGGTTTATCCGGGCACATCACCAGTCTCTATACCTCCGTATCGGATGTCACCTATAGAGTTGAAAGAGCTGAAGATACAGTTGCAAGACTTATTAGATCGTGGTTTTATTCGACCGAGCATATCACCATGGGGAGCTCCGGTATTATTTGTTAAGAAGAAAGATAGCTCGATGCGACTTTGTATTGACTACCGACAGTTGAATAAAGTAACAATCAAGAACAAGTATCCATTGCCTCGCATTGATGATTTGTTTGATCAGTTGAGAGGAGCTTTTGTATTTTCGAAGATTGACTTAAGGTCAGGTTACTACCAGTTGAAAGTAAAAGAAAGCGATGTTCCAAAGGCAGCTTTCCGAACAAGATATGGTCACTATGAGTTCCTAGTAATGCTATTCAGGTTGACAAATGCTCCAGCTGCTTTTATGGATCTCATGAATCATATCTTTCAACCGTATTTAGACCGATTTGTGGTGGTTTTTATTGATGATATACTGGTTTATTCGAAGTCAGAGTCAGAACATGATCAGCATCTTAGGGTTGTGCTACAGATTTTACGGGAGAAACAACTATATGGAAAGCTCAGTAAATGTGAGCTCTGGTTATCAGAAGTTGTATTTCTGGGACATGTAGTATCTGTAGTTGGAATTCGAGTTGATCCAAAAAAGATTGAAGTAATTGTTCAATGGAAAGCACTGAAGAATGTATCTGAGGTACGTAGTTTTCTTGGTTTAGCTGGGTATTACAGAAGATTTGTAAATGGATTTTCGAAGATAGCTTTGCCAATGACCAAGTTGCTGCAGAAGAATGTTCCTTTTATTTGGGATGATCAGTGTCAGAGAAGTTTTGAGACATTGAAGCAAATACTGACTGAGGCACCAGTTCTGACATTACCAGAATCGGGTAAAGATTTTATAGTGTATAGTGATGCTTCTTTGAGTGGTCTGGGTTGTGTACTAATGCAGGATGGAAAAGTAATAGCCTATGCAACTCGTCAATTGAAGCCACACGAACGTAATTATCCGACTCATGATTTAGAACTAGCAGCTGTGGTTTTCGCTCTGAAGATTTGGAGACATTATCTTTATGGTGAAAAATGCTACATCTATACTGATTATAAAAGTTTGAAATATCTTCTTTCTCAGAAAGAATTGAATTTGAGACAAAGACGATGGATCGAGCTTTTGAAAGACTATGATTGTGTTATAGACTATCATCCGGGAAGAGCTAATATTGTGGCTGACGCATTAAGTAGAAAAGCTGTAATTGAATTAAGAGCAATGTTTGCACGACTTAGTATCAGTGATGATGGGAGTCTTTTGGCCGAATTGAGAGTGAAGCCAGTAATGTTTGATCAGATCAGATCAGCTCAGTTGGAAGATGACAAATTGTTGAAGAAAAGAAAGATGGTACAGAGTGGTACAGTAGAAAATTTTAGTATTGATGATTATGGATGTTTGAGATTCCAAAATCGGATTTGTATTCCAGCTACTTCTGAGCTTAAAGAGTTAATTCTTCGAGAAGCTCATGATAGTTCATTTGCTATACACCCTGGAGGCACGAAAATGTATCGTGATTTAAGAGAATTATACTGGTGGCCAGGGATGAAAAAGAACATAGTTGAGTATATTAGTAAATGCTTGACATGTCAACAGGTAAAAGCAGAACATCAGGTATCAACATGTCTACTTCAGCCTATTAGTATTCCTGAGTGGAAATGGGATCGTATCACGATGGATTTCGTTACGGGATTACCACTGTCAGCAAGTAAAAAGAATGCCATTTGAGTGATAGCTGATAGACTTACCAAGTCAGCACATTTCATAGCAGTTAGAACAGATTGGTCATTGCAGAAGCTTGCAGAAGTTTATATTCAGGAAATTGTTAGATTACACGGTATTCTGGTGTCAATAATTTCGGATCGAGATCCTCGGCTCACATCGAGATTTTGGAGACAGCTACATGAATCATTCGGTACTAGACTTAACTTCAGTACGGCCTTTCATCCGCAAACAGATGGACAGTCTGGACGGGTAATACAGATATTAGAAGATATGCTTCGGGCTTGTATCATTGATTTTGAATTAGGTTGGAAATGTTATTTGCCATTAGCTGAATTTGTCTATAATAATAGTTTCCAATCTAGTATTCAGATGGCCCCGTATGAAGCATTATATGGTCGAAAGTGTCGATCACCAGTATGTTGGATAGAATTGAAAGAAAGAAAAATGATTGGGCCAGAATTGATTCAAGAAACAGAAGAAACAATAAAGAAGATGAAAGACAGATTAAAAACAGCCTTTGATAGGCAGAAATGATATGCAGACTTGAAACGGCGAGACATTGAATATTCTGTTGGTGATAAAGTATTCCTTAAAGT
Organism: Gossypium longicalyx; assembly: GCA_025698465.1. NCBI lineage: Eukaryota > Viridiplantae > Streptophyta > Magnoliopsida > Malvales > Malvaceae > Gossypium > Gossypium longicalyx. The sequence continues at coordinate 64,602,394 of CM047001.1, read as the reverse complement.
ATCACCTTGGAAGAAAGTTTTGAGATTTGGCCGAAAGGGTAAATTGAGTCCACGTTTTATTGGGCCGTATGAAATAGTAGAAAGAGTTGGACCGGTTGCTTACCGATTAGCTTTACCTTTAGAGTTACAGAAGATTCACGATGTTTTTCATGTTTCTATGCTTCAGAGATATAGGTCAGATCCTTCACATATCATTTCCACTGAAGACATTGAAATTCGACCGGATCTGTCTTATGAAGAAGAGCCAGTGCAAATATTAGCTAGAGAAGTAAAGGAGTTGAGAAACAAACGGATTCCTATAGTAAAAGTGTTATAGATAAATCATAAAATGGATGAAGCAACTTGGGAACCGGAAGAAACGATGAGAGCACAATATCCTCATCTTTTCTCAGGTAAATTTCGAGGACGAAATTTATTAAGGGGGGAGAAATGTAATGACCCAAAATTCACGAGCACCGAAAAAGTGAGTTATAGGGCCTCCGTCTTAGCGAAATAAGTTCGAAAATAATTATTAGAAATATTTATGAGCCTAGTGGTGTGTCTAATTAAGTTTTAATTAGGTGAATTTAGCTTAATTTAGAGTAATTAATAAAAAGAACTAAATTGAATAAGGAGTAAAAGTTTAATTCTAAAGTAATAGAAAATAAAATGGATTAAAATGGTAATTAAACCATTTATAAAAGTTGAGTCGGCAAATGGAAGAAAACAATTAAGATTTTTCTTGAATATATGTATTATATATATTTAATTATTATCATGATTTTATATAAAATTATTATTATGGTTTTATAATTATTATGATTATTTAATGGATATTATATTTTAAATAAATTAAATAGTTGATAAATGTATGGTAATAAAATATACATGTGTAAAAATTATATTGGTACATTTGTAATTTAAATACTTAATTACTTATAATTTAAGTATAAAGATATTTGTTAATTAAATATTAATATTATAAGATTTTTGGTATGAAAACCAAATTAAAAATGATATTTGTAATAATATAAATATATACATTTGTATTATAATTATGTATTTACTTAAATTTTAAGTTAAAGATATTTATTAATTAAATATTAATATTATAAGATTTTTATTTGTTAAATAAATAAAAGAAAGACAAATGGATGGTAATAAATGTGTACAAATGTACAAAGATACATGTATACAAACGTATTAATTATATTGTTATTAAGTAGATATTTTATAATTATTAAATTAATAATAATCTATATTAGTTAAAATGATAAAATAAATAAGTAAAGTAAATAAAATATAAAAGAAAAAGAAACAAAAGAAAGGAAAGAAGAACAGAGAGCATTCGAAACAGGGGAAAGAAAAGAAGAAAAAGAAGGAAAAAGAGAAAATAGGGTTTTTGAAGCTTGGAGTTAATTTGGTAAGTCAATTAAGCCATTTTTAGTTAATTTTGATGTTTTAGAAGCTTTAGAACAAAGTTTTGTTGAAATTAAGTTGAAGTTTTGAAAGTTCTTAGGTTTTTGAACATAGTTCATGTTGAACAAAATAATGAATTAGGGACTTAATTGAATGAATTTTAAGTTAGAATTGATTAAAGGATTAAATTGTAAATTAGGCTATAAGTTTTGTGTTGTAGGGAATAAATTGAAAGAAGTTTTAAATTAGAGTTTTATTATGAATACTTGATAGTTAGGATGAATATGGAAGAAAAATGAATAGAATTGAAGTATGAAATAAATGAAACAAATAAAAGAGTCAATTAGGATTAAATTTAAAATTAGGCATAAATTGAGTAGAAATTTAATTAATTATTTAAATTAATGTTGTAATTAATAATGCAAATTTTTATTTTTATTTTTATTTTCGTAGCTAACAAGGAAAATGAGGCATCGGCATCCAAAGGAAAAGAAAAGATCGTTGAGGAGTAAACTCGTATTCCGGATTTGTGTTACTATAACTCAAACTATTTATTAAATGTATATTGAATTTATAGTTATGGAATAATTAAGATAAGGTAAGTATTATATTTGAAATTAAATATGAGTAGGTGTGAAAGTTAATTTGTATATGAATTAAGATAATAGATGTTTGAATTATTTGAGTATTGAAAATTTTTGTGGAAATGAAATTGAAATTGGAAAAGTAAAATAATACCCTATTAACTTGTCGGACTAGATTTAATACAAATGACATGCCATTGGATTTGTGATGTGATGAGGAGATTTGTAGTTCGACCGAGAAGATGTTTCTGTTATTATATACTTCGGTTTATCCGAAGAGGCATTTAATGCCTTATTGGTGTGTTTGGGAGGATATATTATACTGGTGTGTTATGGAGGATTTATAATATTCCGGGTGTGTTCGGGTTGAATATCTTGGTGTGTTTGGATGGAATCCGCGTATCAGTCAGAGTCCGAGCCTTGTTAATAGGGTAAATAATTGAAATGAAATTTAAAAAAAAATGAGATTAATTATTTTGGCACTATTGAAAGGTATGAGAAAGAATGTATGAGTTAAATTATGAATTGAGTTAGTATGTAAAAATATATATATAAATATATATAAATGAATTTAAGAGTTATGAGGTAATATAATTATATATAATTAATTTAAATGATTATAAAGTTTATGGTTGATGTTTGTAATTTATTAATGTTAAATAGTTTTGATTTATAGTAATACCACTGAGTATATCCATACTCAGCGTATGGTTGTTTCCGTCATATGAGGATAGTAGAAGTCAAGTGTCCGCTCAAAGATCCGAACATTCCCGACTTCAACACAAACTTGGTGATGTATTTTTCTTTTGGGTAAAGGTGGCATGTACATAGGTATTGTGTGATCCCTTGAATATGTATATTATTTTGGTTGTGAAGGATGAATTATAAGGTTTAAATGGTTAAATGAAATGGTAAGAAATGTATATGATATTTTGACACATGAACATTAAGTTGTTAAATGAATGAAGTTTTCAATCAAATTTTTGAATGATGTTATGATAATTATTTAAGTTAAAATTATTTTAATGATATAAATATCAGTTAGGTGAATTTAAAACATTGGTATTAGTTGTTTTTGGTTTGAAATTTGCAGGGGGTTTTAAGTAAAAATAAGTAGAAATATTGCCGAAATTTTTATAAAAAAAATTAAAAATTACGAAAAAATTTCGGAATACTCGAACAAGTCTCGTTCTACTTTTAATATGTGTTTTGGACTTTGAGAGTCCAATATAGGGACTTAATTATTTGTTTTACTATGAATGTTATATTAATTGTGAATTATTCGTAAGTTGTCTGATATGTCCGGTAATGCCTCGTAACCCTGTTTCGACGACGATTTAGGGTTAGGGGGGTTACAAAGGAATCCGAATTGAAAATTGAATCAGTGCCAGTAGTGTGTGAATATTTGGATGTATTTCTGGAAGAATTACTAGGTTTGCCTCCAATTAGAGAAGTTGAGTTTGGTATTGACTTAGTCCCCAGGACTACACCGATATCGATAGCTCCGTATAGGATGGCCCCGACCGAATTGAAAGAGTTGAAAACTTAGTTGCAAGAATTGACAGATAAGGGTTTTACGAGACAGAGTTAGTCTCCCTGGGGTACACTAGTATTGTTTGTAAAGAAGAAAGACAAATCTATGAGACTTTAAATTGGTTATCGACAACTTATTAAAGTGACTATAAAGAACAAGTGTCCCTTGCCGAGAATTGATGACTTGTTTGATCAGCTAAAAGGGGCAACAGTGTTTTCAAAGATAGATTTAAGATCCGGATACTACCAGTTGCGAGTTAAAAAGTCAGATATATCAAAGACTGCTTTTAGGATAAGGTACAGGAACTATGAATTTCTTGTTATGCCTTTCGGACTAACAAATGCTCCTGCAGTTTTTATGGACTTAATGAACCGAATTTTCCGACCATATTTAGATAAGTTTGTGGTTGTTTTTATTGACGACATACTGATTTATTCTCGAGATGAGGCAGAGCATGCAGAGCACTTAAGAACTGTTTTGCAGACTTTGAGAGAAAAACAGTTATATGCTAAGTTTAGTAAAAGTGAATTTTGGCTTCGAGAAGTCAGATTTTTGGGACACATTGTTTCAGGTGATGGTATCCGAGTTGATCTGAGCAAGATTTCTGCTATTGTTGAGTGGAAACCACCAAAGAATGTATTTGAGGTTAGAAGCTTTCTAGGATTAGTCGGTTATTACAGACGGTTTGTTAAAGGATTTACTATGATCGCTACACCTATGATGAGATTACTGCAAAAGGGTGTTAAGTTCGAGTGATCCGAAAAATGTCAACAAAGTTTTGAGAAGTTGAAGGCATTATTGACTGAGGCACCAGTTTTAGCACAACCTAAATTGGGGAAAGAGTTTGTAATTTATAGTAATGCATCATTGAATGAATTAGGATGTGTGTTGATACAAGAGGGCAAAGTGATAGCTTATGCCTCGAAACAGCTGAAACCATATGAAAAGAACTACCCAACGCATGATTTAGAGTTGGCTGCCATTGTGTTTGCCTTGAAGATTTAGAGAAATCATTTGTACGGTGAGAAATGTCATGTCTTTACTGATTATAAAAGTTTAAAGTATTTGATGACTCAAAAAGATCTAAACTTGCAACAACGGAGATGGCTTAAGTTATTAAAAGACTATGAGCTTGTGATCGATTACCATCCAGGAAAGGCGAATGTAGTAGTCGATGCTTTGAGTAGGAAATATTTATTTATTTTGAGGGCCATGAATATACAGTTGAATTTATCTGATAATGGTTTGATTCTAGTCGAGTTGAGAGCTAGACCGATGTTTCTTCAGTAGATTTGCGAAGTTCAAAAGTGTGACAGTGAGTTGCAAGCCAAGAGAACTTAATGTGAATCGAGCGATGACTCAAAATTTCAGTTTGGCTCCGATGATTGTTTGAGATTCCAAGGTAAGATATGTGTTCCTAAAGATACAGAGCTGATTCAGAAGATTCTTAATGAGGCACATAGTAGTTGTTTGTCTATTCATCCGGGTAGTACAAAAATGTATTGTGATTTGAAGAAAATGTATTGGTGGTCAGGTATGAAACGAGATATTTTAAAGTTTGTTTCGAAATGCTTGATTTGTCAACAAGTAAAGGCCGAACGCCAAATACCTTCGGGTTTACTTCAACCTATGATGGTTTCTGAGTGGAAATAAGACAGAATTACCATGGATTGTGTGACATGTTTACCTTTGACTCCAAAAAAGAAGGATGCCGTTTGGGTTGTCGTAGACAGATTAATGAAATAGACTCATTTTATACCAGTACATACTGGTTACTCATTTGATAAGCTTGTTGATTTGTACGTTACTGAAATTGTTAGACTTCATGGAGTACCTATTTTTATTATATCGGACAGAGATCCGAGGTTCACTTCGCGGTTTTGGAAAAAATTGAAAGAAGCTTTGGGTACGAAATTGAATATTAGTACAGCTTTCCATCCACAAACTGACGGTCAATTCGAGAGAGTAATTCATATTTTAGAAGATATGCTCTGATGTTGTGTTCTGAAATTTCAAGGTAGTTGGGAAAAATATCTATCTTTAGTTGAATTTGCCTACAATAATAGTTTTCAGTCGAGCATAAAAATGGCGCCTTATGAGACATTGTCTGGTCGAAAATGCCGAACTCCATTATGCTGGACAAAGCTCAGAGAGAGTCAGATTCATGGGGTTGACTTGGTTAGAGAAACCGAAGTAAAAGTAAGGGTGATCCGTGATTATTTAAAAGTTGCCTCAGATAGACAAAAGTCATACGTGGATTTGAAAAGAAAGAAGATTGAAAGTATCTCCATGGATGAAAATTCTAAGATTTGGCCGTGAAGGCAAGTTAAGTCCGCGATTTATTGGGCCGTATGCAAATACCAAAAGAATAGGACCGGTAGCATATCGGTTAGCTTTACCATATGAGTTGGAAAGGATCCACAACGTGTTTCATGTGTCTATGTTGCGCCATTATAGATTAGACCCTTCGCATGTGATTTCACCAACAGAAGTTGAGATTCGTCCGAATCTAACTTACGGTGTGGAACTGATCAAGATATTAGCCCGAAAGTAAAATAGTTGAGAAATGAAAGTAGAGCTCTTGTAAAAGTGTTGTGGCAAAGGTATGGGGTTGAAAAGTCCACTTGAGAGCCCGAGGAGACAATGAGAAAATAGTACCCAAACCTATTTTCTGGTAAGATTTTCGGGGACGAAAATCCCTAAAGGGGGTAGAGTTGTAACAGCTCGATTTTAGGGCTAGTCAAAATAGTGGTCTCGGGACCACGAATTTGATGTATAAAAATTCATTTTTATTACACTTTTATGGTCTATAGATTTATGGAACTATTCTGTGAAAATCTCGTTCGAAAGTTTTGACGTTTGGGCACTCAATTTAGTCAAAAAGACTAAATCGTAAAAAGTGCAAAATTTGAGTTCTACTTGTTAAAGGTGTCCAATTGCTATGGGATTTTAAATTAGGGGTCCTTATTTGGTAATTAAACCATTGGATAAGTTAGTGGACAAAAATAGACATGAAAAAGTAAAATTTCAAAGTTATACATTAAGGGCATTTTGGTCATTTGGTAAATAAAAGAATAAAAAGGGAAAATTAAGTCAAAATTCGTGTCCTTCTTCTTCTTCAAGTGTCGAAATTTCAATGCTCACCATAGCTAGGGTTTCTTCAATTTTCAAGCTTGATTGTAAGTATATCCTAGCCCTGTTTTTAATGCTCTTTACATTTTTGAAGTCGTTATTATCCGATTTACCTATTTCTACCATTATTTTGAAGTAGGGTTCATGTTTAAAAATTTACCCATGTATGACATTCATGTATTTTGATGTTTGATGGAAGATATTGTATGTTTAAGGTGTGATAAACAACTTTTACTAAGTGATTTTTAGTGAAAATGCATAAAAAAGACTTATTTGTAAAAGTTGTAAAAATGGGTAGTAGAAATGTGATTTGATGAAAAATGTGGGTTGTTATGAGCATAATTTAGGTTTAGTTAGGCTTCGGTAACAAAGAAAATAGATACATTTCATTTTACGAGCCTAAGGACTAATTGGTAAAAATGTGAAAAGTTATGAGGCAAAACTGTAATTTTACCATAATGTGATTTTTTGAAGCGTTGAGTAATATGATAATTAAATAAGTTAAATTTTCTATTATAGATCAAGAAAAATGAGGTTTGGACCTTGATCAGGGGAAGAACAAGGTTATTGACGATTAAGTCAATTTCCTACTATTTTGTACCGAGCTAAGTTTGTGTGTAAATAATGCAATGTTATATTATGTATTTAATGCTTAGTATTACATAAATTGTACGATTATTTCTATGAAAATATTCAACGAAGTTTTGACGATGAGAAAAACCCTGGTTGAACCTTAGGAATAGTTTAGGATACAAGTGACATGTCACTAGGAAACCATGTGTTATGTGATCTATGTGCATCCGGGTGCTGGTCATGTATGTCCTACCGGTGGCTGGGTAGTCCGGCATGTGTTGTGGATACCTGACAGCTTGTTTGAGCAGCCCGTGTAGCTATGTCTTGATTGACAACTTGTGTGGGCAGGCCCGTGATTAGCTCGTATGCGAGCCCTATGTGTTAAGAGATATGAGGTAGCATTGGCTACATATGTGGCACTTATGTGCAAGACTTTCCGTGTATCCGATGGTATTCTAAGTGTTCAACGGGTAATCCTAAGAGTATGTCAAAGTTGATAAAGTATGCAACTATGTTATGAGTTGGTACAGGTATGTATGTAAAACTCATGAGTATGAACTTTAGTATGAGATGAATTCTTGGTAAGAATGCTAATGAGTAAGTTGTGCCTAAGATACATGATGATATTCATGTTAACTTATATTGAATAATTATATGATCAATGTATGATTAATGTTGCATATTATTTACATGCAAACTTACTAAGTTTTAAAGCTTACTCCTCTTTTCTTTCCATTCCTGATAGTGTTTCCAAGCTAGCTCGGGGATCAAGGGACGTCGGAGCTCGATTCACACTGTCGAACGATTGTTTTGGGTATACCTGGTTTCAGTATCTTGAGTATGGCATGTATAGGGACTTGGTCATTTTTTTATGTGTCATATTGGTTTAGCCAAATGTGTTGGCATTGTAATGGTTAATGATTCATTTTTTATATGACCATTGGAAGTTGGCTAATATTAATTTTATTGGTCATTGGTGTGTCTATGTGATGATGCTTATCATGAAGATGAAATTGGCATGAATGGAAAAGAAAGTATGTGGCGTTTATGCATGATAGATGTTAGTATGTGCAAATGATGTATTGATATCTTGTTTGTGGTTGATTTGGTTTTATGTATATGCTTGGATTGGTGTTGCTTGTTGTTGTGTAGGTTTGTGCAAGAGAGGATGACAAAATGGCTTGGTAAATAGCCTTATTTTTGTTCACACGGGTAGAGACACGGTGGTGTGTCTCAACCATGTGAAGGACACGACCTAGGGACATGGGCGTGTGAAGTCTGCACCTATTTTATGAAAATTTTTTAAAATTAAATTTGCCACACGGCCTAGCACATGGGCGTGTGACTTGGCCGTACGACTTCCTTTGGTGCATGACGTCATAAACAGAGAGTTACACGGGTTAGGGACACGGGCGTGTATGACCACACGGCCAAGCCATATGGGTGTGTCCCAAGCCACACGGGCGTGTGACCCTATTTTGATGAAAAATTTTCTAAGTGTTGTAGAATTTTCTAAAGTTCTCGGTTTAGTCCCGAACCACCTCTAATGCATGTTTTGGGCCTCGTAGGTTCGTTTTAGGGATGACATAATTGAAAATGAAAATTTTTAAATTTTGGATGAAAATTTATGTCTCGGTCTTATATGTTAGTTTGTATTTAAGTCCAGTTATACCTCGAACCTAACTCTGGCGTCGGATACGGGTAAGGGGTGATACAACACGGCCGTGTGGCAAAGGCACATGCCCGTGTAAAGAGAGGCACACGGCCGTGTGACTAAGGCACATGCCCGTGTGGACCAAGGACATGGTCGTGGGAACAGGCCGTGTAACTCTCTGTCCATTTGCACTAAATTTGAGTACAATGCTGACACGGCCGTGGGAGGGTTTCACACTCCCGTGGGAGGGTCTCACAAGCCCGTGGGCCCACCAAACAAGGCTGTGGGAGGGTCTCACATGCCCGTGAGCCCACCAGGCATGATCGTGTGTCCACAACATATGCCTATGTGGAAATCCTAAATCCCCAAATCATCCACACGACCGTGTGGCACCAAATCACCCAAACCTTAATTCCCAAACACATACGCCCATGTGCCCAGGGGACATGGCCGTGAGAAAATTGACTAATTTTCCCAAATCGGCCATACAGCCGTGTGGCCAGGTCGTTTGGTGCCCAATTCAGCTCGAAAACCCTAATTCCCAAAAGCACACGGTCGTGTGAACTGGCACACGCCCGTGTGGAAACCCCTGTAACCACGAAACCACTTCGGAACAAGCTAAAAATGCCATTTCAGCCATCGTAACATCCCTAACCTTTGCAATGACAGAAGGGAGTTGGGATATGTCGTATTTCCCAAACCTTTTTCAGCAACTACACCCAAATTTGACAGTTTAGAGCATAATTGAGAATTGTCGAAACAATAATTCAAAAAAATAAAAGTAGACAAGATTCGAATCCCATACCTGCTTCGCAAACGAAAACGTTCAGATGTCGACCCGACGACCAAGAAATTGAAGTCTCTTAAAAACCACCACTTTTCCCCAAAAAAAAAAGAGAAGAAGCCAAAAAGCAGAAAAAAGAAAAACGTCCAGGAGATATCACAACATAAAAAAATGACAAAAATAAAAGAAAAAATAAATATACTCCTAATGATAAAACCAATTAATAATTAAAACTTAAAAACTAGTTTGCTATTTAACAACTTCAAAATATATATATATCATAGAATACGCACACTCAGAGACTCGAACCTAGAACCCAGAGATACACTAATACTCTTAAAACCACCAGACCAGCAAGCCCATTCTATCATTTAAACACGAGAATAAACACTAAAGCTCGCCCTTCTCTGTGACCCTAACCATAAAACCTCAAAACTTCTAGCCCTAAAATTCGAGGTGTTACATACGGCCATGTCCCAGCCCGCGTCCGTGCCCATGTAACTCTCTGACTTGGCCACATGGCCAAGCTACACGCCCGTGTGCTAGGTTGTGTAACTCTCAAAATCCAACCCCAAAAACCTACATGGGACACATGGTCGTGTCGCGACACATGACTGAGATACACGCCCGTGTCTCAGGCCGTGCCAATCCAAAATGAGCCTTAAAACACAAGTTTACCATTCCAAGTTTGCTTAGACCTTAAGAAACTCAAATACTAACCAAAATACCAAATCAAAACGACATTAATTGAGCCAAAAGCACATCAAAACCAACCTATTGAGTGCTTAACCGATATACCCTCATTGGTACCACAAGTATATATAATTTATACATCAAAATAATCATCAATTCAACTCATCAATTCATTCAAGCAATACCTATCTAAATTACCTATCAAAGGTATCTCAATCACAAAATTTCTTTCATACATATCATTCACATTAGCATAGAAACTATTCTTCATTCTCATATATCATAATAGTTGGCCAGTTGTACAAAAGATCATACTTGATACATACATATCCCAAAACATTAATAATAGCAACACAAAAGCCTATTACATGCCATATAAACTGAGCCAAACATTCTAAAAACTACCGAATTAAGCTGGATAGTGTGACTTGAGCGTTGATCCGATCGTCTAACCTTCCAAGTATCTACAATGACATAAAAACAACACAAGTAAGCTTAACGAAGCTTAATAAGTTTGACGCATTTAAACTAATAATCTTACCGAAGTAAACACAATAGTTCAAACAATAATAATCAACTAGGAGAATTCTCTGTCATCCACAATTTCAACTGATGAATTCATCTATGTTCAGATCAACATTCAATAAATAACAAATCTTTTAGAATTCATTAAACATATTAAACCAAACTTAAGAAATTTTCCTTTAAAACAGGGCACACACCCGTGTGGAAGGGTAACACGCCCGTGTAGAATTAAATTCTAATTCACACCTACAGAGGTTTTCACAAGGCCATACACACGCCCGTGTCAATGGCCCGTGTCCCTCACATGGCCACGACACGCCCGTGTCCTAGCCCGTGTGCGAAAATATGGACATTCTGTTTCTGACGTCAGCATACTCAGAATGTCACACGGCTAAGGCACACGTCTGTGTGCTAGGCCATGTCCTTCACACGGCTGAGACACATAGCTGTGTCTCCGCCTGTGTGTTTATTACCATGTATACTGACTTGAAATTTTTACGTGCAGGGGACACACGGCTGGTCCACACGCCCATGGGGACACACGGCCTAGACACACGCCCGTGTGTCTACCCGTGTGGATAATATAAGGCTATTTACCAAGCCTCGTTGCCACCCTTACATACCTATTTTCATATTAATGCCATCCAATATCAAAACGAGCACAATTTCTATAATCAAATCAGCCATAATAGATATTCATTCAACCTTGAAAATGCATCTTTTATAAACTCAAAATGCATGTTAGCCATCATTCAAGGCTTAATACAAAGGGTGGGATCTATCACAAGCCAACACATTTGGCTAACTTCTCAAAGACACAAAATAATGAAGTTTAAGCCCTATACATGCCATATTCAAAAATATAAATCCAACTATACCGAAGACTTTGGTTGATAGTGTGATCGATATCTCTGACTTTCGGTGATCCTTGAGCTAGTTAGGCTGCACTGTAAGAAAAATGAAAGGAAACGAGAGTAAGCATAAAAGCTTAGTAAGTTGCATATAAATGAATACACAACAACAAATTCATCAATGATCATCATGCTCATAACACAAAGGTAAGCATAAGCACACTTACTCATTACCATCCATACAAGTCACATATACTATATTGAGCTCATTTCTCATACGTACCAATTAGGTACCTGTACCACTCACAACACTGTTATACTTTCCTTGTTAACTCACATTCATAATTTTCACTGTTGAACCATTCGGAACTCTACTGGATATTCCATAAGCCTCAAACATGGGGTAAGGTGTCAAAGCCATGTCCTAGACATGGTCTTACATTGACTAGCATCATCTAGGCCGATGCCATGTCCTAGACATGGTCTTAAATTAGCTCTTGCACATCCATGCCGATGCCATGTCCCAGAAATGGTCTTATACTGACACATCTCGTAGCCGACGCATGTCCCAAACATGTCTTACACTGGCTTACGTTCCGAGGTCGATGCATGTCCCAGACGTGTCTTACATTGGCACTCATCTTAATGCCCATGCCATGTCCCAAACATGGTTTTACACTAACTTACATAATGTGGCTGATGCATGTCCCAGGCATGTCTTACACTATGTCATGGCATGAATATTCGGTTTATTTCCTAGGGTTCCAATGGTAATTCTACTATCTCAATTTCAATAAAAATTCAAATTATGCTATATCAATTCAATTTCAACACATATACCAACAATGTAGTTGTGTTATTTACATACAACTTACCTCAGAATACAAAACGTAGATGACTAGTCGGTTTAGTCGATTTGCTTGGCCTTCCCCCGGTCTAGGTTTAGATTCAGTAAATCTTGATCTATAATAGCAAAATGCACTCATTTAGTCTCTAAATACAATTAGGCAAATCTAAAATTCACATATTAGGTAAAATAACCATTTTGCCCCTAGACCTTAGCAAAATGACCATTTTGCCCCTATACTTGAAAATCAATTTTTATAAAATTTATTCGTATTTCAAGCCTAGAAGAACCCCTTTTTACTCTTATAGCAACTTCAAATTCTCACTATTTCACACATTCATCACTTATCTTACAACCTATGCAAAATGGTCCCTTTAGGTGTTTCCATGCTAATACCTTTCACAAAAGTTGTTTATAAGACACCCAAGATTCATTTTCTTCCATAAAAACTCAGCAAACCTCACAAATCCTTTCATGGCAAAACCCTAAGCTCTTAATCATTTTGTAAAATAGTACCCTCATTTGAAAGCTCATGCTCCAAGGGTCTTAAAAATACAAAAATCATCAACAAAGGACATGGAAATCACTTACTTGTGAATGCTTCAAGTTGCTAAAAATTTTGAAGTTCAAAACCCTCCTATTGATGGTAAAAATCGGTGAAGAAGAAGAAAATAAAAGGGGTGTGGCCTTTGTTTTATTTAATTTAAAACTAGTCAAAATTGGTAACCAAACACCACCTAATTTTGACTTTCCCAACAAATTGTCTCCTATGGCCAGCCACCCTAGTCTTTATGGGTCTAATTGCTCTTTAAAGACCCCCAATTTATGATATATGGCAATTTGAAACCCTTAGCTATCAATTTAAGACTTTTGCACTTTATGCAATTTAGTCTTTTTTCGCAATTGGGTTTACAAACGTTAAAATTAGCTCACCAAATTTTTCATGCACCATTTTACACATGTTATGACTCTATTTTAATAATAAAATATTTTTTTAACTTTGGATTTGTGGTCCCGAGACCACTATTCTGACTAGCCCCAAAATCGGGCTGTTACATTCCATTCGAAGAATAACTTATAGATAAAAGTACATCATCAGATCAACCGAACACACCAGACAGAAGCTCATAAGAGCTGATCAAACCGAAACACATCAAATAGAAGCTCATAATAGTTTATTCAACCGAAAGATGCCAAACAGAAGCTCATAGGAGCTGATTCAACTGAAACACATTGACAGAAGCTCATAAAAGCTTATCCAACCGAAACATGCCAAACAAAGAGTATAACACGAGTGTTCGCAACAAATGATGAACCTCGGTTTACTCGGGTAATATATAGATATCTCCCCCCAATACCATCTCCACTCCAAACCCCCGTAACACACCAAATCACGATTGTACTCTATCCCGTATTCAATCCAAACTGAGCATCAAATTCAATAATATATCTCAATTTACCATTCATTATCAAAAATAAAAAATAAATATATAAGTTGTTCCATGATAATTTACTCAACAATTCATATTGATATTAAATTCTAAATCGTATGACCTTACCTACACTGAATTGTAGTAGTTGCAGAAGTTTAGGGACTATTTCGCTATTTTTCTATTTCCATAAGTATATACGGGATCTTGATCTAAAATATAGAATTCCTCAATTATCAGCTTAAGTTTCACATTCCAATTCATTTTACAATTAATACCCTTTTATTTTTTAAATTTACACAATTACCCTAAACTTTTACAATTTTTACAATTTAGTCCCTTAACCCGAAATTCATCAAATTAACCATTGTTATCAAGTCAATATTTTATCCAAATATACTAGGCCCTTAAAAAGTCCCTAATAAATATTAATTTCACTATTAAACCCTAAAATTTTGACATTTTCACAACTTAATCCTATAATCAAAATCTAACAAAAAATTACTTTCAAATTCATCAAATAACATAATCAAAGCTCCAAATACATGATATTCATTAAAAATAAATTCAATATTCATCAATGGAAACTTCCAAAAATTTTAACAGAATAAAAAGCGAAGGTATGGGCTAGCTGGACTTAGTTGCAACGATCTCAAAAACATAAAAATTACAAGAAACGGGAAAGAATTAAACTCACATGCAAAGAAATTGGCTTGGCCGATTCTCCTAGCTTGAGAAACTATGAATTTCAGCTAGGAAAATGTAAAATAAAGAAGAAACCTATTTCTTTTACTTAATTTTGTTTTTAATTTCCTTTAAGTTACAAATTTGCCATTAATGATCACCTTATTTTGTCATTTTCCCTTACTTTGCGGTCCCACTATATTGATTAGGGAATAATTATCACTTAAGTCATTCGTCAATTATTAATTAAACCATTTAATCATTTATATGCATTATTAACAAGTTTTGCACATTTTTCAAGTTAGTCCATTTCTCCTGATTAACTATCTAAACGTTCCGTCACCACTGAAAATCGGGTTGTTACATTTCTCTCTACAACTTTCTCTTGAATTCAAGTGTGTGTAAAATAATAACTCATGTTTCTCTTTATAGGGAGAGTTTAAAGAGTTCAACTATAATTAAACTTAATAATTTAGTATTAAATTAATATAATACTTATCAAGATATATATTAGATTAAATTTAATATTAAATATATTAAAATAATATTATTTTTAGGATAGTTAATTTGATATCAAATTATCCAGTAGAGTCATAGTAGGAGTGTAATTCCTCCGCTACTTAATTACCGAAGGACCACCCATTGGCCACTGGAATGTTGTCAACACTGCCGCCGACACTGTCGGTGCCATCGCAGGTGCGACACCCTCATATCACCCAAAGCCAGTTCGGCTGTTGCTAGTTCGATTTAGGCCAGTGACGGCTGGACCGATCTGGTTCTGCCATCGGTTAGATCGTCAGTCCGGTTTGACTAGTTCTTAGGTTTAGGTATTGGTTTTGAGTTCTTAAGCACAATTTTCGATCTTAGGTCCAATTTCCAAGTTTAATTACCCGTTGGGTCAATTATCTGACTTGAAAATTAATTTCCAAAAATATCATATTTATTTTAATTAATTTGATTAATTAAATTTTACTTGATTAAAATTAATTTTCCCAAAAATTACTTAGATTTTCTAAATTAATTTTTCAAGAAAATTCTTTAATTAAATTTTCTATTTGAACAATTCTCATGACTACCTAATTTAGTTCAACATCGAATATATCAACTCAATTAAATTATTTCTAAAGTCGTAGTATTTTTTTCTGATTCAAATGTAGTCCAATCGAGTTTTGGTTAAGCTAGCGGAGAGACCAATCAAAGATATACAATTAGGCTCGAGTAATTACAATTATGTCCAGAAGCATCATTTCAGTAATTAACAATTTACTTAATCATGGAGGCAGCCCACAAGAAGTACCATGATTGAAAACTCCTTATTGTATACTCTTTAAGAAAGTAATTCATCCAACTGCTTTGTCTAATGACCTCGTTATTGGCAAAACGAGTTTGAAAAATACAGTAAAAAATAAATTTAGGGGAAAACAAGAGTTTAAAGAATTTTTCCAAAACAAAATCTTGGTTGTGATATCTAAAGTAATAAAAACTTAATCAAAATTGTACCTAACTCGTCTAGGATAAGCGCTTCGACTAAGTGGTCTTCTCTGCTATCCTCAAGCTCACGTCTACTGACTGTGGGCTTGCTTCGAATCAGAAAAATTTTCACAAAAATTACGAGTGGGGTAATTTTAAAATTTCTCTAAACTTTTAGGTGAAGTTGTAAATAAAAAAAATATCTCTAGAAATTTTCTAGAATAATCTCTTCCGAGAATTTTCTCTCTACAACTTTCTCTTGAATTCAAGTGTATATAAATAATGACCCAAGGCTCTCTTTATATAGGGAGAGTTTAGAGAGTTCAATTATGAGAGTTTAGAGAATTCAATTATGATTAAAGTTAATCGATTTAATATTTAATTAATGTAATATTTATCAAGATAAATATTAAATTAATTAAATATTAAATCTTATTAAAATAATAGAATGTAGATAAATATTAAATTAAATTTAATATTAAACTATTAAAATAATAATATTTTTGAATAATTAATTTGAAATCGAATTCTCTAGTAGAGTCCCAGTAGGAGTGTAAATCTTCCACTGCTCAACCATCAACGACCAACTGCCGTCAGCCACTGGGATGCCGTTGTCGCGGCCACCGGCAGCGACACCGCCGTGTCTAATGATGCAGGTGCAACACCCTTATGACACCCTAAGCCGGTTCAGCTGCTGCTGGTTCAGTCCTAGTCAATGATGATCCGACCGGTCCGAGTCAAGCCACCAGTTGGACCATCAACCTAGTTTTACATACCGGGCCCGATTCAACCAGTTTTTGGGTCTTGGTCTCAATTTTGGGCTATCGGGGCCAATTTATGATTTCAAGTCCAATTTTCAAATTCAACTACCCATTGGGCTAATTGTCTGACTTGAAAATTAACTTCCAAAAATATTATATTAATTTTAATTAATTTGATTAATTTAATTTTACTTGATCAAAATTAATTTTTCTAAAAATTACTTAGATTTTTCAAATTAATTTTTCAAGAAAATTCTTTAATCAAATTCTCTAGTTGAACAATTTTTATGACCACCTAATTTAATTTTACATTGAATAAATCAACTCAATTAAATTATTTCCAAAGTCGTAAAGATTTTTTCTAATTCAAATACAATCCAATCGAGCTTTTGTTGAGCTAGCAAAGAGACCAATCAAACATATACAATTAGGCTCCAGTGATTGCAATTATGGCCAGAAGCATCGTTCCGATAATTCGTAATTACTTAATCATGGAGTCAGTCCACAAGAAGTATCATGATTCAAAACTTCTTATTGTATACTCTTTACAAAAGCAATTCATCCAACTGCTTTATCCAATGACCTCGTCATATGTGTGTTACCATCATATGATATTATTGATTCTTTTAAGTTAAATCCGTTCACTCAATACAATCCTATTTTATCTCATTGCAACCATTATATCTTCTTAATGTTTAATATGATCATTGTCAACAAATGACTGTGATAAACTGCTCGTTCGAGAATGAGCAACTTATGGCCATGTTCCATATTTATCAGTCCACACAATGCCAATGAGAGGATATCATTAACTCTTTAATTGAGTTTATGAATTCCACTGTTGCTAGTAAAGACATGCCATACACAAGTCATGTACCCAACATACTGGCAATGAATCGATCATCTTTAGAGTATAAGCCTCCACTTGCATCAAAGCACATAAGTTGCATACGCATGGTCAGTGACTAACTTAGGATTTAGGTAAATCACACCATGAACGTCACAAGTGAATTAATTCACAAACGGATTCAGAATTAATTCATCTTGGGTCTAGTCCTATGTATCATTCTACAAATGAATACATCTATATTTGGAGTCAATTGCTCGGATAGCCAAGACTTGCAATCTCCCCAATTGGGATTGTAGATGACATAATAATCTTTCTTAGTATTTGAATCAAATGCTCACTTTGATTATTTTATGGGATTACGGACTCATTTAGATTATCTATTGAAGTAAGTTGTCTTTCTCACAATGTAAACATTCTTTACAATGCCACTTATCTTTAGTTTGAACTTTAGACAATCAATATTTGCTTGTCACAATTTTGCTATGCATGCAAAATATAAAAGACAAAAAATAAAAAAGACATAATAGTGAAATGTGAAATTAACTTTATTTATTTATTCATCATTCAAATAAATAGAAAACAGTTACATGTTTACTACAATATGGGCACATTTCCTAACACTCGTCATGTATGTGTTACCCTCATATGACATCCTTGATTCATTTGAGTTAAATTCGTTCACTCAATACAATCCTGTTTTATCTCATTGACACCATTGTGTCTTCCTAATGATTAATATAAGCATTGTCAACAAATAACTGTGATGAATTGCTTGTTTGAGAACAAGCAACCTATCACCACGTTTAATATTTATCAATCCACATAATACCAATGAGAGTATATCATTAACTCTTTAATCGAGCTATGAATTTCATTTTTTTCTAGTAAACCTACGCCATACACTATTCATGTACCCAACATGTCGGTTATGGGCTCGATCAACTTTAGAGCATAAGACTTCCCTTATATCAAAGCACATGAGTTACATACACATGATCAATGACTAACTTAGGATTTAGGTAAATCATACCATTAACGTCATAAGTGAATTAATTCACAAATGGATTCAGAATTAATTCATCTTGGGTCTAGTCCAATGTATCATTCTTCCAATGAATACATCTATTTCTCTACCCGTAGAGTCAATTGCTTAGATAGGTAAGACTAGCCATCTTCCCAATTGGAATTGTAGACAATAAAATAATCCTTCTAAGTATTTGAATCAAATACTCACTTTGATTCTTTTACGAGATTTTAGACTCATTTAGATTATCTACTGAAGTAAGTTGTCTTTTTTGCAATGTAATCATTCTTTACAATGCCACTAATCTTCAGTTTGAACTTTAAACAATCAATGAGCTAATAGTTGCTTGTCACAATTTCGTTATACATGCAAAATATAAAAGACAAAAAATAAAAAAAAGACATAATAGTGAAATGTGAAATTAACTTTATTTATTTATTTATCGTCCAAAAACATAGAAAATAATTACATGTTTACTACAATATGGGCACATTTCCCAACAATAATTATATATGAACAACAAAAATCGAACCTTACTTGAAGCAATTACGTTTTTGCTCCAAATTATTCTTTACAAAACGCCTTACAAACTTCTTCCTCTTGTGATTCTTCGTGCAATTTAGTTTGCTCGAAATTTACTTATGGCACTCAATGCTTAAAATCATCCTTTTATACAACAAGAGTGAGTGACAATTGATTCAGAAAATATTTTCGGGATATCTCACGGGTGAGTGGGAAGTTTGCACACGTTGAATTTGGTAGAGGGAAAACGCTTCACGTAGGGTGCATTTTCAATGACATGTCAGAAACTTCACTGAAAACACGTCTAGCTAGACGCATTTTCAGTGCAATGTCAGAAAATTGCACTTAAAGTGCATCCAGCTGGATGCATTTTCAACTGACATGGCACAAAAATTCGTGTAGCTGGGCAGGCTTTCAATGTATTCTTCTGACATTGCACTGAAAACGTGCCCTACATGGATTGTTTTTCTACTACCAAATTCAACTCCTACAAACTTCCCACTCACACATCAGATATCCTGGGATAATATTTTTTGAAAATTTTTTATCAACCTCAACATGCCGTAAACTATGGGTGATCAAAACTCGATTCCATTCGAAAAATCGAAAAAAAATATGAACTAAGAGTTAATCAAATTGAGTAGTTCGATTTTTTATTTTGAATCGAATTAAATTTTACAATTCGAATATACGATTGTTGTTAATACCCTTTTGATACCTATAATTTTTTGAAAATTATACCAAATTGGGCTCTAAATAATTTTAAAATTTTAAAAATAATATTAATTTTATAACTCAAAAAGTTATAAAAAAATTTCTAAATAATATATAAAAGATATAAAATGTAAAAAAAAAAACCTTAACCCATTATTTCATAAACCCTAAAAACCTTAACCTTACAAAACCCTAACCCTAAAACCTTAACAAAAATCTAAACACTAACCCTAAAGCAATTAAAAGAACAAAAACAATAAAATAACTCTAACCCGTAGAGAGAGAACAAAGCATTTTCTTGCCAATCCATTGAGCTGGACGCGTTTTCGTTTTTTCAACCTAATTCGATAAATTTTTAAAAAATCTGCCTAATTAAATAATTTTCCAAAAAAATCGATATTTTTGGATATTTTAGCCACAAATCCGTCTATTAATTAATATACTGTCATAAATAATATACTATAATAAGAAATTATAAATATATTATTTTTATATATTTTTATAATTCATCATCAGTTAAAATATTTTAATTTTGTAATAAATCATCAATACTATTATAAAAAATAATTTATTTATAATATCATTTATCATGAATTAATATATCATCAATATTATTATTATAAAAATAATTTATCTGTAATATTATTAATTACCTTAATTGATGATATAATTAATAAAAAAATCCATAATATTACATTAATTTCTGTTAATCATAATAAATAGATATTTGTTTTTATTTTGATAAGATTTTTCATTTAAAAATTTGATGATATAGCTGTAATATAATTTTATTAAAAAAATAATAATTAAAAATAAAAATAAATGAAAAAGGGAGAGAGTGCCACGTGGCGCAAAGGTAGGGTATGTAAAAAATCATATTTAAATGTAAAAATAGGATTCACTTTAAATATAATTAAAAGATGAAGTATTGTGAAACTCAAAAGATTAATACAGAACTCAAAATATCTATTTTTGCTTCTTTACCTTCTTTTATAATATATATATATATATATATATATATATATAGTTAATACAGTTTATAATTTTATATTACAATAATCACATAATTTTTTTAATTGTATGAATTGAGCTAGGATTAAATCTGATTAAATTTGTTTTTTGATATTTATGACTCTTAGAAAATTTAAATTATTTGCATAATGATAATTAAAAAAATTATCTTATAATTTTAGAAAATAAATTATCAAATTCATATATATTTTTGATAATTTTAGAATGTTTCACAGATTTTTCAGAATTATCATTTATTTTAAAAAATCTAAATGTATTGAATGGATATTTTAGCTATAGTTTAAATGCCAAATTAGTTATTAGTCCATTAAGTTAACGTAGCACATCATCATTTGATTAGTGATAATGAAAGTTAATTGACTAATGACCAAATTATAACAAACTAATAATGTAGGTGACTATTATAATAATTTTTTTAAAGTTAAGTGATTGAAAAGTAATTTTAACATTAGTTTAATGATATTTTTATATTTTACCCAAAAAAAGCATTTTAAAACCATAAATGGGCCATCGCCTATAAATATGGGCTTAATGCTGAATCCACTGGGCTAAGATTTTGAAATAGAGACCCATACCCACCTATATTCCCTCTTTTTCTTCTTTATTTCCTTTCTTCTTCATCGTCATCATCTTCCCCTTTCTCCCTCTTTTTGCATACATCTCAGAAGAGGAAAAAGAAAAAAAGGTAAAGAGAAAAACAACGCAAATGGAAGAACCTCAAAACGGAAACGGAAAGTTAAATACTATCGCAGAGGAAGAGGAGGAGCCGGTTATAGGACCAGGACCCGCCCCTCGAGCTCGACCCAAGCGCCCGCTCCAGTTTGAACAAGCATATCTCGATTCCCTTCCTTCAGCTAACATGTAACTTTCTTCTTCTTCTTCTTCTTCTTCTTCTTCTTCTCATTTCAGTAATTATTTATTTATTGGAATTTTGTCGCTTTCTCATGGTTTCCTTAGGGTTTAATGAAATTGTCTTCTTTGCTTTGGAGTTTAGGGTTTTGAATTCAAACTTCAGCCTTTTTTCATTTTGTTTTTTCAAGTGAAAAAAGAAGCAAGGAGCAAAGGAAACGACAAAATAAACCTTAATTTCTTTGTACTGAAGTTGTGAATAAAGAGCTCCAAGAGCTCATGATGTATGCCTCTTTTTTGTGTGTGTGATTTCTAGGTATGAGAAAAGCTATATGCATCGAGATGTAGTTACTCATGTTGCTGTATCGTCCGCAGATTTTTTCATCACTGGAAGTGTTGATGGTAAGCTTTATGATGCCAATATTTATAAAACAATATCTAAAAGTCCCAATATTGTATTGATAAAAAAAAGTGTCATTATCTAAAGTCTGCTTTAAGTGTATATATGCTTCTTTCCTCATTCGGGTTTTTGGTTTAAATTTTATCAATAATATTTGAGGCTTTAACAGTGAATGGGATTTTGATACTGGCTTATGGATTGCTTGTCTTCATTTTACTTATTTATTTATTTTTACTAGGGCATTTGAAATTTTGGAAGAAGAAGGCGGTTGGGATTGAGTTTGCAAAGCATTTTAGATCCCACCTGGATCCCATTGAAGGTCTAGCGGTGAGCTTTCCCTACTTATTTCCTATATGCATATTGTATTTAAAGTTTAAATCTTTTTTTCTTCTCAATTGCTCTATGCTTCAATTAATAATATTATGCGCGTAGGCTGTAGCTTATTGGAGTTATTTTACATGCACATTAAAATTGCTTATTGCTGATAGGCCTCTTTTTTATTTTATTGACTGCTATGGAAGGTTTAAGTGAAAGTTGGTGTTATTGTGATAATTAACACCAGCTATTGTGAATTACTTAGTTAATTTCTGATCTCCTGTCTAGTTACATTTGCAACTGCTTCTTTTTAATAGCAGATTTTTTGACAATGAACCCATGATTGCTTTAGATTGCTAGTCCACCTAGATCTTGCACAGGCTATTTGTTATCTTCTTTCATCCAGTGAATTTTTGTTTCTGTTGATGTTCTGATTTTTATATTTTCCCCATGATTGCTGTTTAAAGATGTAGAGGACTAACCTTTCCGAAAAGAAAAAAAAAAAGATGTAGAGGACTATAATGACTCGTATATCATTTTGATGTTTTAATCCTTCATTTATTTAAGAGCTGTATATCATCGACAACTTCATAAGATTTTTAAATATTATGCTATTGAAAACTGAAGTTTCTATAAAATACAAAGGTACAGTTAAAGACTGTTATCAGCATTGTTTAGTTTTACTCACTTCTCTTTTTCTCTCTCTCCATGGTTCCTATATGTGATTTTAATTTGATAGATACATTTCTCGGAAGTGAATGGTTGAACTATATGGGTGTTTCTGCATTTCGTTGTTTATGATTTGTTTTAACATTCAGAATTTTCTTTTGAATCTGCACGTCCTTTAGTGTTTTTTTTTTTTTAAAGGTATTTTATCATCTTTCATTCAGTCTTCTATGAGTTTTTTGTTGGTGCATTCATCAACCATGACTTGTTCAGCTATGCAGGTTAGTGCAGATGGTTTACTTTGCTGTACAATTTCTAGTGACCGCTCTGTAAAGGTATATGATGTGGTCAACTATGACATGATGGTTATGATTCGCCTACCTTATGTTCCTGGTGCTGTTGAATGGGTCTACAAGCAAGGCGATGTCAAAGCTAAGCTTGCCATTAGTGATAGAAATTCATCATTGGTCCATATATATGATGCACGGGCTGGTTCAAACGAACCCATCATCTCTAGAGAGGTATCTATACTTTGTTGAAAGTTTGCACGATTATCAATTTTTGAACTTTTCTCCTTTTTCTTCTGTTTATAAGTTAACTGATTTCTGTTTTCATTTTCCTGCTTGGACTAATATTTTCCAGATACACCTGGGGCCCGTGAAAGTAATGAGGTACAATTCTGCATTCGACATTGTAATATCTGGTGATGAGAAAGGAATTATTGAGTACTGGAGCCCTGCTACACTTCAGTTTCCAGAAAGCGAGTATGTGCCAATGTTCACGTATACAATCATTAGCAATGTACTCTAGTTACATGGAAGATTTACAGTTTTAGCTCCATTTAAAGATGAATATTTTCTTGTTTGGGTTACAGATTACTGTTGAAACTTTCTTTCGATTGTTAGGCGAATGCTGTAGTCTGATTATGGTGTTGACATGTTCAGCATTTCACTTGTTGATGCACATTGTTTGCTATTTCATAATTTGTATATATGCTGCATGCAGGGTGAATTTTAGATTGAAAAGTGATACTAATCTCTTTGAAATTGCAAAATGCAAGACAACTATTTCTGCAATTGAGGTACAAAACTCTTCCATTGGAGTTGGTTTTTCTCTGGATTTCTTTGCTACGATTCTTTTGAATGCTTTTTGTAAATTATTCAAATTTTTATTCTTTTTTCTACTTCATTTTATTGCTATTCAGGTCAGCCCGGATGGTAAGCAATTTTCTATTACATCGCCTGATCGCAGGATACGTGTGTTTTGGTTCAGAACTGGTAAATTAAGGCGAGTTTATGATGAATCACTTGAGGTAAAAGTTAGTGAGCAGTGGATTTTTACATAAATCCTTTTTGGAATTGCTAACAATTGTCAGTACCCTTTGAGTAGGTAGCTCAAGATCTTCAGAGAAGTGATGCTCCCATGTATCGGCTGGAAGCTATCGACTTTGGCAGAAGGATGGCTGTTGAGAAGGAAATTGAGAAAACTGAAACTGCACCTCAACCAAATGCAGTTTTTGATGAAAGCTCTAATTTCCTCATATATTCTACTCTTCTGGGGATAAAAGTAAGAAACTGTTTCCTTAATAGATTCTACAGCAAATAACAAGCTGAACTATTTTTTAGAACAAACAATAAGTACAAATTTTTATGCTCTCTAAATTCTCTAATACTTGTTCATATTTCATTTTGATAGATGGTTAATTTACACACCAATAAAGTTGCTCGAATACTTGGAAAGGTTGAGAGTAACGACAGATTCTTGAGAATTGCATTATATCAAGGTGATCGAAGCAGCAAGAAAGTGAGAAAAATTCCTGCTGCTGCAGCAAATGTCAATGAAAGTAAAGACCCATTAACAGATCCAACTCTCTTGTGTTGTGCTTTCAAGAAGCATAGGATCTATCTATTCAGGTATAAGAATCTGCAGCACGACATCTACCGGCTAGCAACAGCATGTTTGAATTTAGAATTCTCATGTAATGCTTCATGCCACAAAGGGTGACTTGCAACGCTACATGGATGAATCACCATTGAGATACTCATCTATTGAGGTCTGATGGATGATCAGTTATTGATGTCATAAGCTCACAGCAAAATATAAATTTATTTGGATAAAAAGTCAGGTGTCATAGTGCATTGCTATCTATATTGACAACATTTCACATGTCTGGCTTATATGCTTTCATAGGTTGTTCCTTTAAAAATAAATTTCACCATAACTTTGAGTTGTCTGTCTACAGTTTATAGTTAATATTCTGTTTCTCCTTTGGGGTACATATAATTACTCTGATGGTTCTAATGATTTATATAGTCGACGAGAGCCAGAAGAACCTGAAGATGCCACAAAAGGAAGGGATGTCTTCAATGAAAAGCCACCTGCTGATGAGCTTCTGGCTGTATCTGATATTGGAAAAGCAGTTACAACCTCTCTTCCTGACAATGTGGTGAGTTTTCTTTCTGTAATGTGCATGGAAAAGGAAAACTTCGAGTTTTTGTGCCCTCCTTGGTTCCGTTCTCAATATTGACCATAAGAGAGTTTAATAAGGAAAAATGCATAACAATGATGACACCTTTGTTCGAAGCTTTGAGAGTATAAAGGAAATGGCATATGACATAACATTTTTAAATTTTACTTGAGAATAATTAGTTTGAAACTTCTATAAGACATGAATTAGGACAGGGTACTAAAGGAATTCCTTTATGACCTCCCTCTCTTTCTCTTTGTCCTTTTTGTTGCATGGAAATAACCAAATCAAATTTTGTTAAGTTTAATGGTTATTAGACTGATCAGAGCAGTTATTAGAACAAAATATCTATTTGAAACCTTTTGTCTCCACAGACAAAGAATTATATTGTTCTAGAAGTTAAAAAAGTTATAGGCATGTAGGGAATGGTTCTTTTTATTTTCAGCAGAGGGTTCTTTTAAGTATATCATCTATGACATAGTTTGTTCCTTATCTTCATTTTATGTGCATGTCTTGGATTATTTTCTGATTGGCTCTCTATTCTTCCAGATACTGCACACCACGATGGGCGACATTCACATGAGACTCTACCCAGAAGAATGTCCAAAAACTGTGGAGAACTTTACTACACACTGTCGGAATGGCTATTATGATAATCTAATCTTTCACCGTGTCATCAAAGGATTCATGATACAAACAGGAGATCCATTGGGAGACGGCACTGGTGGGCAGTCTATTTGGGGAAGGGAATTTGAGGATGAGTTTCATAAAAGGTAACTGTTTAGCTTTTTCTAGATTAAGCATTAGCATTTTTGCCACCTGGCACTTGTAGCACCTGGAATTTTGAGGTGTGAATTTGGTGCATTAATTGGAGGATCACACTGACTTTATATTTGTTACATTCTGACCCCTATCCTGTTTGTACCCCCTTCCTGTTGGCTCTTGCCTTCAAGGATGATCATGTTAGCTTTGCTTATTGGAGGCTTTCTATAAATGTTATAGGGAATACGGTTGATTTGGCATTATGCTGGAATTTATTTGATATACAACGATGCAAATATGTTTTACTTCCTTGGTATACTAGTATTAATGTTCTTAGGTTACTAGTCCCATGGTTTTTATTTATTGGATTTATAACTGCTTTAAAGCTCAACTGACTGCTGGATGGAACATTTCTACCCTTGCAGTTTACGGCATGACAGGCCTTTCACAGTGTCGATGGCTAATGCTGGCCCCAATACGAATGGCTCACAGTTCTTTATAACCACAGTGGCTACTCCATGGTTGGACAATAAGCATACGGTATTTGGTAGAGTTGTTAAGGGAATGGATGTGGTGCAGGTATGTACATCTCTACAGTCAGTATCATATGGCTGCTGCTTGCTTTTTTTTATTCCCTACACACACATGCATATTCTTACGAGAGGATTCAGTATATTTTTTGCTTTGCTTCTCAAACGATGAAAAATATATAAATATTGAAGGTTTTGAATTAATAGTCCCTGTAATTGAACTCCTTTTTTGTTGTTTGAATTTTTTTTGGAACTTAGCATATGTGATGTCCTGGTATGTATAATGTCTTATTATTCTCATGCACTGTTGGCAGGGTATTGAGAAAGTGAAGACAGACAAAGCTGACAAGCCATATCAAGATGTTAAAATCTTAAATGTGACTGTGCCGAAGTCTTAAGATTTGCTTGCCGTGGTGAATTATGTCTTGGATATTGTTTGACCTGCATTAACAATTGGCCATGAGAAGCTGGTTGGTTTGTTTAGTCCATGTTAGAACGTTCATTTTACCAATGTTCAGCGTCCATATTGGTTCTAATTTGTTTAGCCAGCAGGTCAAGATTATTGTGTTGGAGCACTTTCACATTGCCAGGTATATCAGACTAGAACATGATTGGAATCAGAATACTTTTTCCCTCATCAAGCGGTCATAGGCTGAGCAGTCGTTGAACTTTTGTTTTATGTTAACCTTCCTGATTATGACTTTTGCCCTATGTAGAATTTTGATATTTCATTATCGAGTGGTACCAAATATAGATTGTATATTTCCAGCCTGGTAAGGGTTTTTCTTTGAATTACATGGAGGAAACTGGTTTTATATTTAAAACTCTGGCCATGATTATGCATGTGATATTTTTAACATACTCTTCTCGCCATTGTCATTATTTTGTTAGCTAGTGGATAAGTTTTTTCATATCAATTTGAACTTATTTATTCATTAATGAATGTGTTTTACTTTACACCTAAATGAATACATTTGTATCGTTAATGCGAAGGGCTTGATCAATTAGGGCATGGTACAAAATTGAGAAATTATTACCCCAGTTTAATTTTATCCCCTCCGTCAATAGCATGATCCACTATTTACTCTTTTAGCAACTTCTTTGCTTATTTTATTATATCATTCCTCCCATACCTTAATGACTCAATGCCTTTGTACTTTGTAGGCACAGCATTAAATCAACCATATTTCAACAATTCCCAAGTATATATGTAACAGACCAAAACTGGGTTTCACGGTTATCCATGGCATGTATCTCAAGCCTAAAAAGAAAATGAATGAAGGGAAATGAGGAACAAAACCACAGATTTATTCCGTCACTAAAGTATAGCTAGAAATATAAGGTATTCTGCATCATTTAGCAAACTCAACCATGAGCAGCAGCAATCCAGAAATCCACGATTATAACAAGTGTGTCACTATTTTTTACTACATTCCAAGAATATCTAAAACCATGTCCAACTACATAACCACTACTAACTGCAAATAAGAAGTCTTTGATATTTGCAATACTCGCTTAGTCGAAGAGGCTGAAACCCATATCCTGCATCCAAAGAGGAGATTATATCAGTAAAAGCCACACCAATAAAGGGAATGGGTACAACTCAATTTCTGAGATTGAAATGATTACATCATCGGACTCTTCCTTCTCTTCAACTTTCTCCTCTTTCTTGGCTTCGGCAGCAGATGCATCACCAGCACCACCACCGGTTGTAGGAGCTGCAACAGCAACACCACCACCACCACCAGACGGAACTGAAGCCAGCTTCTCCCTTCCACTTGCAATTAGCTCGGTTATATCTTTTCCTTTGACTTCGGATAAAAGCATCTCTATCTTATCATCATCAGCCTCAGCTCCAACTACAACATATTATACGAAAAAAGGGTAAAAAAAAAAAAAAAATTGTTCCTGTACGAATGCCAAAGAATCCTCCAAGAAATTGATTCCACTTCCCAACATTCAGCTTTGGTGTTAGGGTTAGAGCGCTACTAATTTATTGGGTCCGCAATTTGAGAATATAGGAAGGAACACAGATGCTGAAATCCAATCTTATATACTCCTAAAGATGACTATATGAATCATGTGAGCTAAGGCTTGATTTTTACAACTTCCTTTCTGCTATTTGTAAATATTTACTCCTTGAAGTTAAAATAATGATATATACTGACAAATGTTCAAAATTTTTTTACTAAAAATAGAGAAACGTAGTAGATTCCCATAAATTGGGTTCAAATAGACCATATGCCTAAAAATGGAGGAACAAACAAATCATAGCTAAATTAAACCCTAAAAGATAAGTGAAACACCACCGAATCAAAGATACAGTTGATGTAAGACAAAAAGGAGTTGAGGGAAAAAAATACCTGATCCGAGAATAGCCTTCAAATCATCGGCAGAAGGGTTTGTGTTCCCTCCCAAAACGGCAAGCAAGAAAGCGGCTATCACCTTCATTTTGACGAGGCGCTGTGGATGAACAACGGTGGTTGATTATTTGATGAGTGTGGAAATCTTTTAGGGTTTTTGTTTACTACTTTTTTGGTGGACCAGAACAGAGCAATCTAATTTCAAACGTATTTCATTAGGTAAACTATAAAAATAATAACTTTTGTTTCTCATATTATATTTTAATTATTTATATTTAAAATGATACGTTTTAATCACTTATATTATTATTTTATTATAAAATAATTATTTTATCATTAAATTTTGTTACTTTTTTAATGGTAGTCCTATGTGACAGTTTAAATGAGTTTTAAATAACAACTTTAATGTTTAATTGTTGGGATAAAAATAAATTTTTAATTACATAAATTTAATTTAAATTGTCACGTAGGACGTCCAAGTTAGCATTTAAAACTTATTTGGATTGTCATATAGAATCGTTGTTAAGGAAATAACAGAATTTAACGATAGAATAACCATTTTACAATAAAATAATAATGTAAATGACTAAAATATAATATTTTAAAAATAAATAATTAAAATATAATACGAAACAAATAAAAATAATTATTTTTATAGTTTATTCTATTTTATTATTACTCTTTTTCTGCCCAAAAGCGATAATGCAGACAAGAGGCCCTAAATGGGCCTAAATGCCATCATCCAAAGGAATCTATCATTTTTATTACCAGCCGGTAATCAATCAATTTTAAGGTTTTTAGGTTTTCTCCAACCGGTGGTCTTCCCCAATTAAGCAAAATAATCCTCCCAATTTTCGAAACCCTAACTTTGTTCTTCCATTCCATTCTCTGTCAATTTCGAGGTATCTTTACAGCGTGCTTTGTTTTTTTTTTTTTAACTCGTTTCTTGGCTTCATTTTTCTCGGTTGTTATATTGTTTAGGTACTTTTTTTTTTCTTTGCTTAATTCGAAATGGGTGTTTTGCCTTCCATAACTGATAGCATTAAATGCTGTATTTGAGGTCAATTTTTTTTGTTGATTTTATCTGTGGGTTTTGTGCATTGAATTACATGTTTTAACTAATGGGTCAGATGTATTTGCCGATAATATGCTTAGGATGTGGCTTTGCTTTACTTGTAATGTTATTCTTAGGTTTATGAGATATTTTAGCGTCTCGTTAGTGCTTCTAAGTTCAAATGCTTGCTAATAAGTTAGTGCATTTTCGTTTATATAGGCATCTCTTTTTAACTAGTGAGTGGCTTTGCTTTAGTTGTAATGTTAGTTTTATGAGATATTCAGAGTTGATGTAATGATCGAATTTGATTTCTGTATTTGCTTTAATTTGTTTTTGTTTTGATGTCTTCTTACTAATTGCTTCTATTTAGTAACAGGTAAGGTACAATAATGATTAAGAAACTTTGCCCGTTTCAACAGTACAATAATGCCCCATTTGAATCTCTCTTTGCTTTGATCTGGCCGTAGGCATTGTTGTTACAAATATTCCAATAACGATTAAGAAACTTTGTTGATTCTATTCTCTTCTTTTTTATTTCACAGGTTTTAACTGACGCTGAGCAATAATTGAATACCAAGTTCATCTTACTAGGTGGAAAGCTAACTAGAAAGCAGCCATGGATGGTATGTGAAGGTGTTTCTTTTTTTAGTTTAGATGTCTGTTATTGCAGTTTTAAGTAAAGGATTTTTGGTTTTTGGTTTCAAAGTTTTAAGGCGATAGCTTTTGCTTGTGATTTTACTTTAAATGTGAAAGATTTTTCATTTTTGTTATATTCTGGACTATGGCTGAACATAATTATTGTTTTGAAATTGAAATTAGTACCTAGCAATTGTTAAATGTTTAACACAAATATTGTGTTCATGCCTCTGCAAAGATATATGAATTTTGCTTTCTATCAATTCTAGTTATTGTTTAAAATTATGAATGACCAATACTCATTGACTGATTTTCTTTGTTACCTGCTGTATGGTTTCAGTTGATTCACAACCAACTATGGAGGAAACTATATTGGTTGGTGATGACCTAATGATGGGGCCACCATCTCCTGTCATCCCACAAGAAATCGCATCTCATGTGCTTGAAGGTGTTGAGTTATGTGATGGGATCTTACGGAATTTATTTTTGTGTAAGTTCTGTGTTTTTAACTTAACAATCTTTATGTAAAAGGCGGAGTATGTATAGCATTGATTGACTGATATTATATCTTCATTCTTTTTGGTGACTTGATTGATTATTTGCTTAATTTTTCCAAATGATAGACCAAATACTTTCTCATGCATTTCGTGTACAGCCATACATTCTTTATGATTGCTGTATGCTGTAGGTTTGCAGATTAATGATATCGAGCCTTTCTGTCAAGATGAGCTAGCATTATATAGACAATGTGCTGAAAAGAGGGTAAGGTTTCTAATGGTTATTCCTGTTGCATGACTAAGTACATCTAATTAGCTTTCTTGAGTTTGTTTGAAAATCTGGGTTTCAGGACAAGGAACTAAGGCAACGGCTTCAAGATAGTGAGAGAAAGTTGGGGTTGTCAATGCCTTTTGATCAAGCAAAGGAAAGAGCTAGTCAGCTTGAATCAGAAGTCACATCATTGGAGAGGTAATTGATTAGGATTTTATTAATGTCTTTTGCAAGAATCCGTGAATCTTGGTAGTCCTAAAATATTGTGCTTTTTGCATTTGTTACTTGGTAGTATCGAGTCAAGATTCTTTAGCATTCAATTGCAAAGCTAAATTGCTTTATCAATATTGATAAATCTTCTATAGGAAGTTGCAAATATCAGCGTTTCCGATGTCTTAGTACCAGCTCTATGAAAATTAAAGATCCAACTTATAACTCTTTGAAGTATGTTACTTTCATAGTTGCTCTTTGCTATTGCAGCATCTTGGATGAATAAAAGTATGGATAAAGTAGGAAAGTAACATGTTCTTGTTGAGGAACCAGTTTGTCCTATTTACTTGGCCTCGGATGTAAGTGGTGGATACGGATGTCTGACATGGATATATCGAATTTGTTCTAAGTATTTTCTGTGTACTGATATGTGTGGGACTCAAGTGTTAGACACGGTACTGGAAGGAAAATGAGTTTGTTTTACATGAGATTTGCCCCTAGTTAATTATCATCCTTTATATTTGTTCCCTTTACCAACCATAGCATTTTGTTTTTCTATTTACAGTAGTATAGAATTATTTGATCACAATTGAAACTGAATGATATGTTATCATGTATTCACGACTATTCTATAGGCGCTTGATTCTGGCAAGTGGAATTGAAGGCATTGAAGGATTTCGTCAAAGATGGAGTCTGCATGGACGACTTACAGATACCAAGTAATGCTTGTGATTTACAAAAAATCCTTTTATCTTCTCCGTACATTGTATGTTTATTAGTAGAGTCCCATAAATGAATCTTCTTGATCATTCTTTTATACCAAAATTTGGGTAATCTGGTAAACAAGACATGTTTGTTTAATCGTTGCAGGAAAAGGCTGGAATCCTTGAAACTGGGGATGGAGAAGAGAAAAGAGGATGAACCAAGCAAAACACCAACCAGGAAAAGTGGATTCTTTTGGTAACAGTGGTGGCCTCAGGTGCTTATAACAAGAAGATGCATCACGAGGGTCCATCACTTAAAAGACATGGATCTTGGTTTAGCATGCTGTAGGCTGTAGGTAATACGAGGATGGAATTTATTAGTTGTGAAATCCTTGTTCTGTTCCACCCTCTTTGAAGATCAATGCCAAAGTACTTTGAAAATATGTTGGGGGGTGTTGAGCTTTTTTTTTTTTTCCCATCTTACAAATTCCGTCCTCCAAATCACATCTTCAGCTATAGTTTGATATGAGTATGTTCATTTGAAATTATATTTTTGTATTCCTCTCTGGGAACTAAGGTGTTAGAGGTGGCTGGGTTAAATTAAGAATTGACTAATCCTATAGATTGGATTTGTCCAAACAATATATATTTTTAGATTCTTGTAATCTAATCCATACATTTGTATGCCAATCCATACATTCAATCCAAAAAGTATATCTTAGGTTGTTAATGTTAATTTTTTTTTTAAATTTGTTGGTGTGATATTTGAAATAAAAAATTTTATTTGGTAGTAAATTTGGATTTAAAAAAATAATTTTAATAATTTTAACGGTTAAATTTGAATTTTAAAATTTAAAATGTAGAGATATTAAAGAATAAAGTGATTTATGGCATATACTTTTTAAATGGACATATTTGTAGTGTCATACCTATATGTGTGTCCAAATCTTATCCCTCAGAAAGCAAAAAAGTTAAAATGTGTTTCAAGTCCTTGGATTCTGTGTATTTGTAATTTAATCTTTTTATTTTTATTTATATGAATTTAGTTATTTAATTTTCAGATTCTAATATTTTCTTCAAATTTTTAACTAGGTTAAAATTTTTTTGTTAATATTATTTAGTGTGATATTTTAAAATAAAATATACTTATTTAATAGTCATGTAATAATACAAATGATGTTGAAATTAACTTGAATTTAATAGAAGTAGTTTAAAAGTATTAATAATTGGACTTGTATTTTTAAATTGGAAAGATAGAGAGATTAAATTCTTTAAAGTAAAGAAAGAAAGACTAAATTTTAAATGTAAGAGGAGTAGAAAGGCTTGGAAAATATTAAAAAAAGAAAAAAAAAAACTTAAAACTAAAATTATACCTTAATCTAAAATCACATCGTTTTGTTTAATTTATTTTTTAGATACTCGAGTTCACTTAAATTTGAAAAATCAACTTATTTATCCAACAAATAATTTAATTTAATTAACTATTTTAAATATTTTTAGTGAAGCTCAACTGCATAAGACGTTGGGGAAGAGTATCGAGAAAAAAACTGAAATATTTAGGATGGAAAGTGAAATTCATAAACATGAAGGGTAGAGGGAGGACTTAATTGAAAAATAAATAATATTTAGCGACGACAAATATGATTGGGAGATACTTATGTGTAAAAGACTTATGAGATGATAATACAATTAATTTATTTAATTTTCTCTAGCTGCCCATGGTCATCTTGGCTAGGAGTGGAGGAACATAAATCAGTTGATCTCTTATCCATCCATGGAATGAAACACCCACCACCATCCATAATTCCCCCTTCCACTTCTTCCTTGTCAACTCTGAACTGTTATTCCTCGCAGAAAAAGCAAAGGAACCTTGCAAAGAAATTGCCACAACATAATCTCCATGCACTCCCTGCTCACATGCTCTTCCATTATCCCTTCTTCCCCTCCTTTTCTTCTTCTTCAAAGCCATACTCCCAAACTAACCCATTTCCCGCAACTCAATCACATCACCCCTCACAATTCACAACACCTAAAACTAACCCATTTCCTTAAACCCCATGCTAATCCAAAACCACCTCTTTTTTACTTTAATCTCCACCTTCAGCTCTATATCAATGCTGGTTTCATGCAAGAGGCGCGCGATCTATTTGACTCAATGCCTGAAAGAACTCTGATATCTTGGACCATCCTCATGTCAGGCTATGCCAAACATGGTCCTAGTGCGGAAGCGTTGGCATTGTTCAAAGAGATGCTGTCGTCTGGTGATAATCATAAAACACGCCTACGTCCTGACTCCTATGTTTATGCGGTTGTGTTGAGAAGTTGTGGAGAAATGAGAGAAATGGGGTTTGGGAAAGGAGTTCATGGCCAAGTTTTGAAGAAAGGAGAGGCTTTTCTTGATGGGTTTTTGGAGAATTCTTTGGTGAATATGTATTCAAGTTGTGGCCAATTGGAAGATGCTGTTTTGATTTTTGACGGGATTGAGAAGCCTGGTTTGGTTGCTTGGAGTTCAATGTTAAGTGCTTACGTGAAAAATGGATTTGAAAAAGAGGGTTTGAGTGTTTTCCTTGATATGGTCTCTAAGGGAATTAAGTTGGATGCTTTTGTGTTTTCAATGGTTATCAAGGCATGTTCCAACTTGGAGGAGTTAAACTTGGGAATTCAAGTACATGGTTTAATGGTTAAGAAAGGGTTTGGGAAAGGGTCTTGTTTGTTTTTGGACAATAGCTTAATGGATTTTTATGCAAAATGTAAGGATTTGAAGGGATTAAGAAAGGTTTTTGATCAGCTGCACGAGAAAGATTTAGTTTCTTGGAACACATTAATTATGGGTTATGTACATAATTTTTATTACTTTGAAGCTCTTAGGAATTTTAGAGTTTTAATGCATGATATTTGTTATTGTGATGATTTCACCATAACAAGTATTCTCAAGGCAATTTCTAGTTTACATGACATGGGCTATGGTAGGCAGGTTCATGGATATATAGTTAGAACAGGTTTTGTATCAAATAGCTATGTAATGTGCTCTCTTCTGGATATGTATATTGAGTGCATTGAACATGAGAGCTGGGAACAATGGGAAAAAGTTCCTTTGAAGGTGTATGCTGGCTTAGAAAGAGGAGAAGCCAATGAGTGTATTATTATTGCAAGCATGCTAAAATGGTGCTCTCTGTTATCAAATCTTGATGCAGGGAAAGTATTCCACTCCTTGGCCAACAAATTAGCTGTAGATTCTGATCCATATGTTATAAGCGCTTTGATTGACATGTATTCCAAGTGTGGGGTGCCAGAGGCTGCTTTAAGGGTTTTCGAAAGAGTAGAAAACCCAGGCACCGTAACTTGGTCAGCTCTGATCTCTGGACTTTCTTGGAATGGGTGGTTTGTGGAAGCACTAACATGTTTCAATAAAATGCAGCTTAATGGTATTGAAGCAAATGAATTCACCTTAACATCTGTTATTCTGGCTTGTGTGGCTTTAGGTGATCTTAGAAAGGGTAGAGAATTGCATTGCAAGATACTCAAAACTTGTTATGAATCAAACGTTTCCATAGTTAACATGCTCATTAATCTTTACTCGGAATTATCAGATCACCGACAAGCACTCAAGCTATGTTCCTTGGTTTCAGATGCTGAGATCTCATGGAATTTATTGATACAGGCCAGCCTCAAGGCAAATGACTATGAAATGATTCACAAACTTCTCGGGAGGATTCAATCGTGCTTTGGGTACCTTGAACCGATCTCTGTTTGTGATATTTTCAGATCCTGTAGCAGCCCAGTGCTTTTGAATATGGGGATGCAAGCTCAGGCTTACATGACCAAAAGGGGTCTCCTTTCGCATCCTACAAGTGGAAATGGTCTCATTCAGATGTATTCCGGATGTGGACAAATTGCAGAGGCTGATTTGGTGTTTGAATCGATGCCTGAGAAGAGTTCTCCGTGTTGGACATCTATCATCTCCGCAAAAGTGGAACATGGACATCCATCTGAAGCTCTGACATTGTTTAACGAAATGCGGAGGAGGAATAAATTAGTAGACTCAAGCACATTAAAATCAATCTTGAAAGCATGCAGCCAAATGGGTCGAGTAGATGAGGCACATAGCCTTTTAATGTCCATGGAAGTGGTTTACGGAGTTAACCCATCGGAAGAGCATTATTCCTGCGTCATTGAAGCTTTTACTCGAGCTGGAATGCTTGAAGAACTTGAGAACTTCATCGATGAGGTTGTTGTAGATAAAAACGATACTAAGATTTGGAACACTCTTCTTTCATCGGCCCGTGTTATAGGTAACATGGACATGGCAAAATTTGCCTTGGAGAAGCTTTTGGAAATAGATCCAAATGACTGCTTTGCAAATCTAATGCTTGGCAAGGTCCTGGTGATGTTTGGTAAGTGGAAAGATGCATCGAAGACGAAAACATTAGGACCAAATTCCAGTTGCATAGAAGTGCAAAACAAAATATTTGAATTTGTCTCCGACCAAAAACCAAGTGAAGAAGTGTTGTATAAGTTGGGTGAGATAGAAAGAGAGATGGAGGAGTTGGGATATGTAGAAGATAGAAACCATTTGCTGCATGATGCAGAAGAGGAAGAATATGATGGTGCAGGTCTTGGTCATACTGAGATGAAGGCCATCGCATTCGGGCTCTTATCGTTACCCCACAGAACTCCGGTAAGGGTGATTAAAAGCGTTAGGATGTGTGGTACTTGTCATCATGCATGCAAGTTTATGTCAACTTTTGCAGATCGAGAATTGGTTGTTAAGGACAATTGCACGTTTCACCATTTCAGAAATGGCAAATGTAGTTGTCGGGATTCATGGTAGAAGCTGCCCATGAAATATGTAACTATAGTCTGTACATACAGATACATATAGGCCATCTTGTTGGTGTTATTCTTATGATGAATGTATAAATAACGGTATTCATTCTTTAGATCTCAGTATTATGTACTGGGAAGAATCTTTCCAAGCATATCACACAAGTAAAACTAAGGTTTCATAATCGAATTGATGGTCAAAACTATTGATTTTTGGTTAAATTATTAAAAAATATATAAAAAATTCATGGGTGGGTTATTCATCTCTCTTTCTTCTGCCGTCTTTCTTGTTACTGATTACCATGGTGCAACCATCATGTCTGTTTTAGCTTACAAGTCCCTAGGCTGCATACATAGTTCGTCATTGTCGATGAAGATTCTACCTACTCAAGTAATTATCACTCAACCCATGTTTTATATATCAGAAAAAATAAATAAGAAAACAGAAACAAGAAAAATAAAAAAATAGTAGAGTGGATAAATTGTAAATTCTTTTTTAATTATTCAACTATGAAATATTATGAAATAACCATCCAACTATTAGTTTTTTTTCCTTATCATCCAATTATTCAATTGTCTTATTTGTTCA
This sequence comes from Gossypium longicalyx, assembly GCA_025698465.1. Lineage (NCBI taxonomy): Eukaryota > Viridiplantae > Streptophyta > Magnoliopsida > Malvales > Malvaceae > Gossypium > Gossypium longicalyx. Next base: position 64,564,195 of record CM047001.1, on the reverse strand, counting down.
CCAATTGGCTCTAGCTTTTAAAATTGGCATAATAGTAATTTTAACCCTCAATATTTATACATTGTATCAATTTAGTCTTGATTCTAAAAAAATCTAACCCTCAATATTTACATTTTATAACTTTTCATAATTAGGTGACCAAAAAAGAAATTTACTAGTAGTTGAGTGACCATTTTATAACTTTTTATAGTTGTATGACAAAAAAAAAAAACTTATAATTGGGTGACTACTAGTGTAGTTTACCCAAAATAGTATTAGTAAAATATTATAGCTTTGAGGCATATAGAATATTTTCTTAAAGTTGTTAATATGATTTTAAGATACAATAAAGCTCTTAATATTATAAGCAAAAGGCTTAGTGCTCAATTTGACCCCGAATCATGTCTATTTTCTTATTTTAGTACTTAACCTTATTTTTGTCAAAGATTGATTTTTAAACTATCATTTCATTATCCAATTCAACCCATTTTTTATATTGATATTTTAAGAACTCACGTGGCACCAATAAGAACGTGCCACATGGCACCTTTCAACAAATCACAATGTGCCATGTGGCACTTAGGCTTATTTAAAATAAAAAGCATTGACCCACCATTAGTCAGACGTTGACTGGTGTTGACCGTTGTTGATTGGTGTCAACAGATCATTGACTTGCGTTGACCGTCCACGTGGCGCTATTTGAATGCGCCACGGCACACTTCTTTTTTGTTTTTTAATATTATATATAATATGTTGTTTAAAAATGTAAAAAAATCATATATAATATATACATAATTAAAAAAATTAAAAAATTAAAAAAATTCTAAAAAATCAAAATATTATATAAAAATTGATTTTTTTATAAAAATTTAAAAAATGTATTTTTACTTTTAAAAATGAAAAAAAAATTCAATTTTCAAATATATATTTTTTTGAATTATTTGTATATTATATATTTTTTTAATTGCTTAAATATGTAAAAAAACATATATAATATATAAATAATTCAAAAACATTTTTAAAGAAGTTTAAAAGATAAAAAAAATATAAAATATAAATTTTAAAAAATAAAAATGATGTAAGCTCCCCAACCCGGCTTAGACGTTAGAATCGAATTCGAAAGATTACATTAGTCACCGAAATTATAATACTCCTAACCTGTATCCTTCGCCGAATTAGGGTTATAGAGCATTACCGTACGAACAGAACATTTAAACATACATTTCATACATTATTATAAACATAATATAAAACAACCATTCGCATACATATCGTCCCTAATTCAAGCCTTCAAGACCCTAGAAACACCTTAGAAACAATTTGAGACCAATTTGAAATCATTTGGAAAGTTTATGAAAAAGTTACAATTTTTTTAATATAGGGGTGACAGGACTGTGTGCCTCACACAGCTGAGACACATGCCCATGTTTTAGGCAGTGTAACCTTCGAACTAGGGACACACGACCGTGTCCTAACCCATGTCCTCATCCGTGTAACGTTCTGAATAGGGTCACACGGCCATGTCACACGCCCATGTGCCAGGCCGTGTAATTCTCAAAATTGCCTCACACACTCGTGTGCCAGGCCATGTGTTAGATCGTGTAATTGACTGACTTGTATGCAAAGAGATCTTCAGGGGACACACGACCGTGTTGCCAAGCCGTGTGTCACACAAGGCTGAGTCTCCGGCCATGTGGACCTAAAATTCACCCAAAACAAGCCATTTCCAACACCACATCATGCATAAACCTTTAGACACTATGTGCACATAATCAAAGCATCAAAACCCTATCAAAACATACATGTAATGACTAACTCAAGAGTCTTAAAATCAACTAACCAATATGCTATTCAAGGCACCTCAAATGCAAACATCAAAATTTACCTAAACATGCATATTTGGTCACATTTCCATCATTAATTATAATTCAACTTCTATCAAATCATGCCACAGGCATGACCATTAACACATCACTACAAACATAACATTTGAGCCATTCCATTCATGCATCACAAGTACCCAAAATGACACAATCCAACAATGTATCAAATGGTACCAACCAAGACAATTTGCACAAGTTATACATACCAAAACATCCATTAAACATTCAACTAAACACCATTACAAGTCCACCTATACATGCCATTATAACCTTAGCCAAAACATTCAAAAACTACCGATATTATACTGGATAGTGTGATAGATCTCTAACAAGCTTCCAAACTGATCGAGTTTTCGATAATCTATAAGACATAGGAAAAAAACTACGTAAGCACATAATGTTTAGTAAGTTCACAAAAAATGAAACATAACTTACCATTTCATTTACATAACAATAAGTATAAGCATAATGTAATTCAAACCACAAGCTTGGCACAAGCCTAAACATCATCATCAATACACAAGTTAGTGCATTTATACATAACACATTTGGTTAACCACATCATAAGTCATTTCCATATGAAAATATATTATTTGAATCATTCATCCCTTCCATGAACATTTGCATATTACCATTTGGAAACTTACCATTTCAATCCTTTTTCTTACCCGTTGAACCAACTAGAATATCATCGGATACTCAGAAAATCTCACACGAAGTGTGCTTAAACATATAACTGTAACCTTTCCTTTACATCGTTGCTCACACAAGCTGTGAAATGGGCCTGTTTACACGAGCTGTGGGTCAGAATGTAAGCTACATGATGCTGCCCACACAAGCTGTGGAGTATCCATAACAAATGCAGGACCTCAGCCATCGGTAGGACATTCAAGACCAGCACCCGAAACATGAAATCCTTAATGACATGTTATTTGTATCTTACGAATTCCTAAGGTTCAACCGGGACTTAATAACCGTCATAGCATTGCTTTGGATATACATTGCTCAATATCATTATAAATACATAATAATATACAATTGAATAACCTGTAATAGCCCCTTTTTAGTGAAATTGAAATAGTGGTTTCAGGACCACAAATCTGAGTTAGAAAGAAAATTTAATTTAATATTATTGCATGGTCTTCATTATGATAGGAAAGACATATGAAAATTTTGTTATAAAAATTTTACCGATTACATGTTTAATTATAGAAAGGACCAAATTGCATAAAATGCAAAAGTTGAGTTCTAGTAGCTATAGGTAGTAAATAGCAATGGAATTTAAAACTTGATGTCCTTATATGGCAATTAGACCATTAAATGGAGTTAGTAGATAATTATAATGACTCATCCATGGAAATTCAAGAAAAGAAAAGGACTAAATTGGAAATTGAAATAATTAAAGATGATAAAAATCTAATATCATCTTATTTCATCATCTTCCCCAATTTACTTTTATGGAAACCCTAGATAAGAGAAAAGACATCAAGCAAGTTTAATTAGGTAAGCGATCTTGTCCCGTTTTTAGTAATTTTTACATTTTTGAGATCGTAATAACTTAATCTATCTATTTTGGGGATCAATTTGCAAATTTATCAAAGTTTTAAAATTTTACCATGGATGAGTATGCTGAAATTTTGAAATTTATGGTAGAAAATGAAATGTTGTTGATAGATAAACAACTTTTATAAAGAGAATTTTAATGAAATTGTGATTTAGGGACTAAATTGTAAAAATGTAAAATTCATGGAAAAATTATAAATTTTATGAATTACATGGGCTGTAAATGCTATATGGAAAATATGGCTAGGCTTGGAATAAGGATTAAATTGCATGAATTTCTTTTTTTCCGAGCCTAAGGACAAAATTGAAATTAATTAAAAGTATAGGGGCAAAATGATACTTTTGCCTAAGATATAAGTTGGATTGAATTAAATATGAAATGTGTTAAATTGATGTTAAATTCATTTATATAGATCTGGAAAGATTAAATAAAGAGTTAGATCGAGGAAAAGAAAAAGTATCAGATTAATAGATTTCCGTATACGAGCAAGTGACAAGGTAAATTCGTGTAACTAAATTATGTATATTTATATGTTTGAATTGGATGTTGTATATGTGAATTGTATAAATGTCGTATGTATAAAATTGATCACATATCTGATAATGCTCGATAAGTAATAAGTCCTGTTTGAATAAATGAAACTCGATGGATACAGTATTTCTCATATTGGTTGTGATCCTGCATATGTTGCGGACATACCATAGCTCGAAAGAGCATCCTGTTATAAGCTCTCTCAAGCTTCCCATTACATGGTTCCTGCAACCATCCTAATCGGTATTGATCCTGCATGTGTTGCGAATATACCACAACTCTTTGTGAGCGTCCTGTGATATGATCGGTATGGATCCTGCATATAATGCGGACATACTGCAGCTCTTTATGAGCGTCCCGCTATAAGCTCTTTATGAGTTTCCTGATATGACTCGCTTGAACTTCCTGTTATATGTCTATCCGGAGCTCCCTGATAATAACTCTTCGGAGTTACATGTTAAGCTCAATGAGCTTCCTATTTTAAACTCTTATGAGTTTTCTGTTATAGCTCGGATAAGCTTTTTGTTACATGGCTCACATGAGCTTCCTGTTATATGGCTTGAGAGAGTGCTTCCTGATTATGTGCTCTGATGAGTACCCCTAAATATGAATTGACAGATTACAGTTTTGTACACTTTAAGTGTACTATATGTGTGTCCATCGATATTTCAAATAAATTCAATGGGCAAAGTTCTGACATGACTAAAATGAACTTGAAATGATTTGTCATGGAAAGATACATTTTATATGGAAATATGATAAGAAAAGTATATGTATATGAAAGTTATTACAGGACGAGCTCATTCATGTTTCTTGACAATTATGTGATTACAATGACTAACATGTTTTGATGATGTTGGGTGTTTAGGCTATTAACCAAATTTCTTGGATGCATTCTGTATGTTTACTTTAATGGAAATGAATGGTAAGTTAAATTTCCAGTTATACGAACTTACTAAGCATTAAATGCTTACTCTGTTTTATTTTCCTTTGTTTTATAGTACTCGGGAGCTCGTAAAGGTTGGAAGCTGGTCGGAGTATCATCACACTATCCCTCGGCTCATTTTGGTACAACTAGAAAACTAATTTTGGTCATAATGGCATGTATAGGCTAATTAGCCAATGTTGGCATGATAATGTTTTGGTTGTAACTAGCTATTGGAATGGCTAGTGTTAAGCATATTTTGATGTAGTTATATAAGGCCTTATCATGCTTGATGTGTGTATTGAAATGGTTGAATGATGGAAGTTACATAAATATATTAATGGTTGCATGAATGGGTAAAATGTACTTATAGGTTTATATGGTCATTTAGGTAAGATTAAATATTTGGATAAATGAGATGTTATGACATGTATTGAACTTGAAATTGGCTTGAACTGAAGGTCTTATTGTGACTTGTAATAGTACAAAAATTGGTTGGATAGGTTGATGCCAGGTTGGGTGAGAAATAAGGCTTGGAAATGACCTTATTTTGTCCACACGGGCAGAGACTTGGGCTTGTGTCTCAACCGTGTGTGACACACAGCCATGCGCATGAGTGTGTGGTTTGGCCGTGTGTCCCCTGCATTTTAAAATTTGAGAAACAAAATGCTTCGAATTGCTCACACAGACAGAGACATAGGCGTGTGTCTCAGCCGTGTGTGTCACATGGCCTAGCACATGGGCGTGAGACTTGGTCGTGTGACCCCAGCACTTAATTATTGAAAAATAAATTTGTTCACACGACCTAGCACATGGGTGTGTGGTTGGCCGTGTGACCCAAGTCATAGAGTCACACGGGTATGGACATGGGCTGGGATATGGCCGTGTGCCTTACACTGAATGCCCACACGGCCTGGGACACGGGTGTGTCACTTCACACGGCCTAGTCACATGGGCGTATGTCCCTTGCACCTAAGAAAAATTTTGAAATTTCGCAAAAAATTCCCTGAGTTCCTGATTTAGTCCCAACTTGTTTCAAATGTGTAAATTGGACCTCGAAGGTTCATTTAAGGGATAGTATGATTGAATATGATTGATTTCAGATACGAATAGTAAATAACATGAATTAATTATATTTGTTTTGTAAACTTCGGTAATGCTCCGTAACCCTATTCCGGCGACGGATATGGGTTGGGGGTGTTACATAACCTAAATATAATAATCCGTACATATGAACTTACCTCGACGACTAAGGCGTAAAAACAAAGTTGAACTAATCTGAAGCTTTAGCTTTTTCCCGATCTAAATCCGTACGTGGTCTATATTGATCTAAATAGACAAATTCAATCCATTTAATACCCATAGTATTCAATTTAGTCCACATTTCATATTTATGCAAAATTACTATTTTACCACTAACTTTTTAACTTTTCACAATTTAGTCTTTAAGCTCATAAATTGAAATTTAAGCATTTTAATCCTCCTTTAAAGCTAAAAAATTTCTGACTTAAACCAACCTATACCAATCATCATTTCATAAATTTAACATGAACTTTTACTATTTTTACAAACAAGTCCCTAAACGCAATTTTCATCAAAAATCACTTTTCAAAACTTGTTTATTTATCAACAAAAACTCATAATCTATCATTAAACATCGATAATAATACAAAATCATTCATGGCGTAACCCTCAATCTTTAACAATTTTAAAAATTGATCCCCATGCTAGCTAGATTAAGCTAAAACGACTTTAAAAACATAGAAATCATTAAAGATAGGGTTGAAAACACTTACATGCAAGTAATTATTGTAGTCGAATCAATGAACCCTAAAATGAATATTTTTCTTTTGAAATTCTGTGGAAGAAGATGGAGTCATTTTAGTCTTATTTATTTTAACCTTAATTACATATTTACCTTTTTAACCTTTAAAAACATTCAAAATTTCAATAAAACCTCGCCATGAATAACCACTAACTGTAGAAATGGTCTAATTACCATCGAAGTCCCCTCACTTTAAAGTTTCATAGATATTTGACACCTTTAACTAATAGAACTCTACTTTTGTACTTTTTTTACGATTTAGTCCTTTTCACTTAATTAATCATGCAAATGTAAAAATTTCTTAATGAAATTTTAATACGACCTTACTAACGTCCCATAGACATTAAAATAATAAAAAATAATAATTTACTCATTCTATTTGTGATCCCGAAACTATTGTTTTGATTTCACTAAAAACGAATTGTTACAGGAATGGTCCAGTAACCTATCGAAGTTTATAAAATAGTTGTATTAAAACATTTGTTTAATTTGGAAGAAAATTTAGTTAAATTTTTTAAAAAAACTCATGAGTTAATAAAAACTGATTTAATTATGCATTTTCTTATAATGGTGATTTCCTTTGAAACTTTAGCTAATTCCTAGTTTATTTATTACCCAAAATTCAGTTATAACTTAGCAATGGATAGTGATTTCAATTTAGTTTTTTTTGACAGATATTAATTTAGTTTTAATTAAACTAAAACCAAATTATTTAGTGCATAATCAAATCTAATTCCAGGTTCATTATCCTAAATTCAAATTAAAAAATCATGCATGCGAAATAACCCTAAATATGAATCCTATGCTACAATATAAATAATTAAGTTCCAAAATAACATGAATTATAAAAATAAGCCTAATAATAACACTTTCATATAAATAAAATGTTTCCTAGCCTTTCGTATATCATGTCCACGTCCTAACCTGATGGGTTATTTGTAGAAAAAGAAATAAAAAGGGGTGAGCTACGAAGCTCAGTATGAGTTTCATCACAAGAAAATCAGTGCAAACGATTAAGCATACAAAAACACGACATATAGAATAACTCACAATAGCAATTTTAGAATATTGATATTTCAAATAATTCAACAGTACATATATAACATATTAAAAATCTCAGAATTGTATGCACATGCTTTATAAATACAATACAATTTTGGTTTAACAAAAATGGTCCTATCCCACCACTACACACAACAATGTGAGTTCCTCTGAACTTCGACCACCTATACATAGGGTTGTGGTTTTAACCATCAATGGTTTGCAGATAAATTGCCTATGGCTGTGGACACACAATAAAAACACCGTAGATGGAATCTTTAAACTTATACTTGTATATATATTATAGATTATATCTTTTGATAAGATACCATTTTATAAGGTTGTATTATTTTACAAAACAATGTAACATAAAGTTATGACTTTATAAGATAATTTTACACACAAAAATTATCTCTTTACAACTCGATTATGCTTAAAAAGAAATTATAATTTACTAAAATTTTAAAATAACAAAATATTATCATCCACCATAATTATCTCTGTTTTTAGTAAAGAAAATTGAATCTTAATTTTTGGACCATTACTTTACTTAGAATCAGTACGGCATACATATATATATATATATATGAATGGTAATACCAATTTGAAATGATTATTTTAAAAATTTCTTGTTCATTGAGAAATATTACTTTATATTTTAATAATACTAATACTAATAATAATAATATGCTGAAAGCTTAATTGATAAAGCAGAGCTTAAAGCCCAACGTAAAATTACAGAGTCAGCCCAGCTCTAGCTTATAAATTATATGTAACGGCAACTTCCCCAGAGTCCCAGCCATCAAAGTAAAAGGCAGGGTTTTTGCGGTTCTGATATTGAAGCAAATCTTTAGGGTTTTATATCCGGGGAAAGTAGTATCCATGGCTACCCCAAGCCATCACCAAAACCCCACTCCTTCAACCAAGAAAAAGAAAACCCACAAAAACCCTGAAGCCAATTTTCTTTATGAACTCAATTCTTGCTCCAAATCCAAAGACCTCAAAGCCGCTATTTCCCTTTACGACTCTGCTCTTTCCAACAATACTCGCCTCAACCAGTCCCATTTCAACACCCTGCTTTACCTTTGCTCAACTTTTGCCACCGACCCTGACTCCAAAGATCTTGCTTTACGATACGGGTTTCGAGTTTTTGACCACATGATGGCCTTAAATATCCACCCTAATGAAGCTTCTATTACCTCCATTGCCCGTTTATCCGCGGCCAAAGGTGATGGTGATTACGCTTTTGAAATGGTTAAGAAGTTGGGTGATTATCAGGTTTCGCCACGGCTTCGTACTTACGAGCCTGCATTGTTTTGTTTTTGCCAGAAGTTGGAAGCAGAGAAGGCTTATGAAGTTGAGGAGGATATAGATAAGATGGGGTTGAGCTTGGAGGAACCTCAAATTGCTGCTTTATTGAAACTAAGTGCGGATACGGGGAGAGGGGAGAGAGTTTATAATTACTTGCATAAGTTGAGGAGGAGCGTGAGGTGGGTCAGTGAGGAAACATGCAAGGTTTTGGAGGACTGGTTTTGCTGTAAAGCAAGCGAGATTGGTTCTGATGTGGGTTCAGTGAAAGAAGCGATTTTGAGGAATGGTGGGGGGTGGCATGGGTTAGGGTGGATTGGGGAAGGGAAATGGGTGGTGAAGAAAGGGAATGTGGAGCTGAATGGTCGATGTTGCTGCTGCGGGGAGCAGTTGGATTGTGTTGATATTGATGATGTGGAGACTGAGAAGTTTGCTCTTTCAGTTGCAGGATTGGCTTTGGAGAGAGAGGTTAAGGCTAACTTTAGGGAGTTTCAGGTGAGGAACATATTTGCAAGTTGCTCCTTTTTCATTATGCAATGTTTTTTATTTTTATGATTGATTATATATATGTTAAGTGAAATAAACCTCTAAAACAGAGTTGTAGGCAACTAGGTTTAGACTTTAGACCAATAGTGCAGGTTGACACTCCGAATTTTGTTGTTCCTGTTGCAGAATGTTTAATATTTTGATTAATTTGTTTGTTACAATTTCATTATAATATTGACATGTAAAATGATATCTTGATATTGCAAATTCCCATTGTACCTAATTCTTACAGTTTCTCCTTTATGGTTTACTTATTCATTTATATCATTAATAAAGGATTGGTTGGAAAAAAATGCGGATTATGAAGCCATAGTGGACGGAGCAAATATTGGGCTCTACCAACAAAACTTTGCAGAGGGTGGATTCAGTGTTCTTCAGGTTGTATATCCAACGGTTGGCTTGTCTACTCTGCTTTCATATTGTGCTCACTCAATTTCTGTTACTAATTGTTATTATTATTTTTTTTTTGAAAAAATTGCAATAGAACAGCTTGATGCCGTCATAAAAGAAATGTATACTAGAAGTGGGAATAAATGGCCACTTGTCATCCTGCATAATAAGCGTGTGCGAGCCCTCTTGGAAAATCCTTCCCATAGAAAGTTGGTTGAAGAATGGATGGCTAATGGTGTTCTTTATACAACACCACATGGCTCCAATGATGATTGGTATGGATGTTGAAAAGACAAACTAACTTTGATTCATTTGTTCATTCCACATGTTAAATCTGATTTAATATCTTATTTTTTGTTCAATCAGACTCGGCACTTTTTTTATAACTTGAGAAGTCTCCCTATGCTTGCGCTATAAAATTTAGTATTTGAAGGGGTTACAGTGCTGGTGTGCACTATTGGTGGCACAGAATTCATGCAGGATTGTTCTGGTTTTCAATTGCTAATTGATGCTAATTTGATTGTGATAAAAAGAATTCTTCTATCTACAGGTATTGGCTTTATGCCACTGTAAAACTTAGATGTCTGCTCGTGACAAATGATGAAATGCGGGATCACATTTTTGAACTCCTAGGAAGTAGCTTCTTTCTCAAATGGAAAGAAAGGCACCAGGTTTGTGCTGTCTGCAAACCTACTTGACATATGATCTTTCTTCTACTTTTCATATTAGTTGTTCTTGTTCTGATGTAATAAAAAGCATATTTGGCAATATTTTTAAAATTTACATTTACCTTTTTCTTTTATTTTTCTGCATCAGAAATGCCACTTAGGTTGGACCAGTCTATGACTCTGTATAAGACATTTTCTTCTATTCTCTGATAAGTTGGCAAATGGTCCAATTCTGATTTTGGACATGGATTTTAATGCTTGACTTTCTATTTTGACATTTGTTTGAATTCTCAAGGAAAGGCTCTTAGTTCATGATTAGCGTTAAACCGGATACCATTTTGCAAAATGATTTTGGTTTTATTTGCAGGTTCGATATACATTTCTGAAAGGAGCCCTGAAACTTCAGATGCCACCTGCATACTCTATCGTCATTCAGGTATTCATGGGTTATTTGCTGTTGTATTTTCATATCGGTCAAGGTAGCTGCTGTCAAACTGTAGTTTCCATTGGAATATAAAGAAATGAATGTGTTTCAGGAATCCGAAAAAGGATCATGGCATGTTCCCATTGTATGTGAGAGCGACGAGGAGTCATCGAGAAGTTGGCTCTGCATTACCAGGCCAGGTGGGTGTGAAGATGAAGGTAAAACTGGTTCCACCATGGAAACTTGTGAAATTGTTAATGGTCCCTGTTGCAAGTCAAGTGAGAATAGGAATAATGAAAAGTGTGATGATAAAACCACATCCATGACAGGTAAAAGGAAGGAGAGATCCCCATGATTCACATTGCTACTGTTATTCAATTTATAAGTGGCAAAGCCTGTTTCAAAGCCCACAGTTCTTTTGCACTTGTACCATTGAACCTGCCAATCCAAATGATCTTCCAATTTTGGGTCAAAGTTTACATTTGCAGCAATTTCACCCCTTCTATTAGTTTAAACCGACGACCTGTCTGGTCCGACAAATCTCAAAAAACAACGAACGGAATACCATAATATGGTTGCTTCAGTTGGGTATTCAAATCCCAAAAACTTGGGACACATACATGCATATATGATATATTCATGATATTCTGGTTTGATGATATTCTGAACACACTTTTCGTCAACAGCTAAACATAATATTCATGCTGCCACACTAATTATACCATGAATTTGAAAAGCATTAAGGAAATATTCCCCTTATTTTGCCCCTTTAATCACTTGAAAATGTATTTTACGATGCCAGGAATATGAATGTTCATGAAGTACTCTTCCCAATCAATGCTTTTAGGGTCGAAATAGAACATATCGTTCTCCACCAAGCTCGTTCTTGCTGTCATTCGCAACTTCTCCGTGTTTAAATCATCGAAACTGTACTCAAGAAAACTGGAAAGGTAATTTTCTTTTTTGTAAACAGGGATTGAATGAGAGTAAGAAAGTAGAAGAGGACATACGTGGCATTGAAGAACAAGTAAGGTCTGTAAATGTCGACCAATCTCATGACCCAGTTGATCTTCCTATTCAGATTGCTGTAAACACCTTGAAAGAAATGACAGAAGGCTGCATTAGCCAATTCCAATCCCTGCAAACACACATGAAATGATAATTTTGTTGAATAAGGAGGAACCCCATTAAAGGGAGGTTGAAAAGAAGGGTTATAGAGGGGTACCTTCAAAAGAAGCAAGTAACGAAATGCCATGTATCTTTGGAAGCTATCCATGCTGTTCATAACCGTAACCTTACTAACAATCACAGGTTTTCCATCTTTGTTGATCCATGGATTCTTGGTGAAGTAGCGGAAGCCATAGTCTTGAAGATTAGAATACCTTAGGGGGTTTCTGATTGAGGAACCTACTTGGTAAATGGTTTGGGGTTGTTGATGTCTTGCCTCAGCTATCATTGCAACAATTATGGCGTTCACCACCATGTCTGCTGGTATCTGCAATTATTATATAATCAACAACCCCCCCAATTAGCATTCATTGATAAATGGAAAATTGTATAATAAAATAAAAATAAAACTCACCACATCAACTATTGCCTCCAGATCTCCCAAGAAGAATGTCAATTTCCCTTTTGCATAACCAACTGCTAGGCTATCAATGGTTCTATCATAAACACATATACAAGTACTAGTTAAAAAGGAAAAAAAAAATCCAAGGCAAGAATTACTCATTAGAGCTTTAGCTTAATTCCAAAATATCTATTTCCCAATAAAAAAAATTATAGAATGAAATAGAAATACCTGATACCTTCGACCCAACCAGGGAAGGGTTCTTTGTAAGTGCTAGTTACGATGGTAGGGCGAATGATGACTGCTGGTATAATGTCTTTTAATTCCCCCACCATCATTTCTCCCATTGCCTTGGTAAACACATAGGTGTTTGGCCATCCATACAGCCTTGCCCTGTTTCATTTTCCCTTCTCTTTTTATTTTACGATATATTATTATTTATAAAACAAAAATATTTCTACCAAACTTAATTGTTTGCATAAAACAAGCTTATGGATAGAATCACATTGTCTTTTTCTTGAAAAAATATATTAATATTGTTAGTATCGTAGTATCGTGACTTGTCTTTCTGATTGTATAAATATACCATACTAACATAAATATCTAGTAAGATATATGGAATCAAATTTAAAAGTTGAAACACATAACAGCCAACAGAAATTGCATGCTTATGGAGACCCCACTGTAAATTCTGTCCTATTCATGAATAAATGTTTTGTCTAGATATGCGAAGATTAGATGAAGAGGAAAATGGCTGTTGTTTTTGCTCTTTGCTTTTAATTTCATCACTTTTGGTCGGCAGGGGTTGTGTGTGTTTGGTGTATAATTCACCACCTTATTAATGTCCTCATCTTTCTACTCTTCCAACTTCTAAATTTTCATCATTCAACTTTTAATTTTAACATTTTAGTTTTTCTACTTGTTTGAATCAAAAAGTAAAATTAGTGTAATTAATATCATTATTAAATCTGAATGTGTTAAGGATTTTAATTTTCAAATTCAAATTTAATGAAACCCATTAATAATATCATCGTTTGAACTTTAATTTTCAAATAAAAATATATAGGGGTGTTTGGTAAATAGAGTTTTCAGCCTTTTTTAGCTGATTTGAGTATAAATGGAGGATTGAGTAGTCAAACCCTTTAATAGTAGTGTTTAGTGAATGAAAGTTTGTAAGAGTTTGTTGAGCTAAAACATCAAAATAGCAAATGCAGACAGCTGATTGGGAATGACATATCTGATCATGCTTACTCAAAAGTTACTCCATTTGCCACATGCTCTCAAACCTAATGAGAGATGTGGAATTAGATATGTATCTATTCCTTCAATATTTATGTACTCTTAATTTATTTTCAATTTACTTGTGTCAAATGATTTCTTATGCAATTTCATATTAATTGAAATATGCTACTTGACAAATTTATCCAGAGTGTGACATAATTATCACTAATTTACATACTAAGAACATGATATATTAATTATCACTAAGAATATAGTTTACAATTATATTGATAGACTATTAATATTTATAAATTTCCACAAGGTTAATATTTGTAAATAAGGAACTTAAGAAATTTGTTTATTTAAATTTTCAAAAATATTAACTAATTAATTTCTATAATGGATGTTTTAATTTATTGGTAATAATGTTTTATTCCAATAATTTCACCCGATAAAGACTAAAGTATTATAAATTAATAAATACTTAACAATAAAATATATCATGCCTTAATTTGTCAAACACTTTTAAATAAACAGTTAATAAAATTAATTAGTCTAATTAATTAATAAAATCAGTCGATCAAACTAGCTATTATCAAATTGCCAAATAGGACCATAGAAAGTTAATAATATAATAATATCTAAAATTTTCATTTATTTATTGTATGTATATTTAGATGTATTTTTGTGATGATAGATAGTTGAACCAATTATCAAATCTAAAGTTATTTGTTTGGTTTTTTTTTTTAAATATTAATCGTTAATTATTAAAAAAATGAGAAATAGCAAAAATTTTCAATTATTATTTGTTCTTATATAAATGATAGCTTATAAGCTTTACTGAATGAATAGAGTGTATTAGATAGGTGGATGTCAAGTTACTATCATGTCAAAGTTCATGCACGTGAATCCTATCCTCTCTTATTTATTCATGTGGATGACAACTCCACCCATTACTATGACCTATTTAAGTTAACCATACTTTTTAAGGCTTAATTGAAGTCAAACACATATACATTTACATATTGATATTTTATTTATTAACTGGAAAATAAAATTAAAGAATTGGAAATGGAGTGACCTTTGAATGCCCAGATCTTTCATGGCAATGGTGATATCCTTTTCAGAAGCACCTTGGAGACGGAGAAGATGAAGTTGATCCTCAACCACTTGCTTCTCAATGTTAACATCTAAGCCTGACACACCATTAAGTGTTTCCCCCATTTTGTATGGATTTTCAACTATAAGCCCTGACCTTTCCCCTGACACATATGCTGTCCAAAATAAATATTACACAACCATTAATTATTGCTCTCCTGCGTTTTTTTTTATTTTATTTTATATTTTGCATGAATGTTTAATACGATATTTAAGTTTAGTTTTAATATTTAATTTAATATTTAAATTAAATAATATTATGTAATTTAATAAATATTTAATATGTATATTTTATTAAAAAATATAAATATTTAATTAGAACAAAAGAAAATTCAAATATTAATTTTAAAATACTTAAATATCAAATTTAAAAAAAAATCAAATTAAACTAAATGATTGAATAAAAAAGCAAAGGGTGGTGCTATAAAAAAAAAAAATGGCAAAGGGTGAAGAGTTTTCAACTCTTCTTCTATTTCTAAATATTTTATATTGTGCTGCAAAAAGGAACCAACGAAAAAATCTTTGTTCTTTACCAACTGAGTTCATTTCCGATATATAAGATGGGAATGAAAGACATTTGTTTTTAACGAATACGAATAATCTTTTATGTTCTGAATATACTTATCAAGTATATAATTAAGAAATGGAATATATTTTTTAATCAAAATATGTCATAGGTCTTTATACTTTTTATAAATTTAGAATTTAATCTTTTTACTTTTATTTTTAGGAATTTAGTCTCTTTATTTTTTAAATTTTAAAATTCAAGTCCAATTATTAACACAGTTAATTTTTTTTGTTAAATTTGTTAGTATGAAATTTTGAAATAAAAAAAAGACACACACACTTGATTGCCATGTAATGAAAAAAAAATAGATATTGTGATGAACTTGAATATAACAAAATAATTTAACTGTTGTACTTAAATTTTGAATTTTGAAAAGTAAAACTAAATTCTTAGAAATAAAAATATAGGGACCGAATTTTTAATTTATGAAAAGCACAGGAACTTATAGAATATTTTAACTTTTTTTGGTATAGCAACCTGTGGATACGTGAACCAACACTTGTAGTTTGGCACATTTCTTGGCAAAGTCCACAACATATTTAGCTCCCAATGTGTTGAGGTCTAGTGCCACATCATATCTACATTCAACAAACATTAAGATAAGTTTCTAATAATTTTTATGGCTTTTTAAAAAAAAAAACAGAAATAAATTAAATAGGTTATATACCTTTCATCAAAGTTGGTAGTTGCAGCAAGGTTAAGAAGAACATCGAGTTCCTTACAAAGGAGTTGAAGCAAATCAGAATCATGGAGACCCAAATCTTGATGGGTTAAGTCACCTGGTATAACTGTAATTTTTTGTGATATAAAAGAGCTGAAATTGGTCCCACATTTCTCTTTCAGATTTCTGAACAGATCCTTCCCTACGATCTGTATCACAACAAAAATGGTGCAGTTGCTGAACAGATATGCGCTGCTTGAATAAATGATAGTAATAAATAGAAAGAAGAGAACCTCATGGTGCAAACGATGGATGGCGGATTTATGGTCGGCTGCTCTTACGAGAAGATATAATTTCTTGACATTGGGTTGAACTCTTAGTATTTTCTCCACAAATACTGCATTTCAAAAGGGAAGCAAATTAAAACATTTGTACGTGTGGTGTGGGCTTTAATAAATTAAATGAATAAAAGGAGGAGTTGCTGTTACTCTTTGCCAAAAATCCAGTTCCACCAGTGACTAGAATGGATTTGTTATCAAGGAACTGAAGAGCACTTCCTAATTCCATTACAAAGTAAGGACAGAAAGAGAGGAACCAAAAAGGGAAAAATAAGAAAGGAGGGATGATAGTGAGGGTAAAGTGTAAAGGAAAGGATTGCTTATAAAGGAAATCCAATGATTCATTCAGCTGGAGGGGATGATGAATTAGATTATATATAGATAGAAAGGGTGGGCAATTTATGAGGGGTGGCGTACACCTAAGTAGTTGGGACGTGTAATTGCTTTCCCATGCCCCTTGCTCCTTCTTTATATTTTCACTTTCTTTGTGGAATTAATAAAATATATGATGATATTTAAAATCATATCAAAATAAATTATTATGTTATTTTGCTTTCACAATATTTGGGTAGAAAAATAAAATCAGGCATGCAATGTAAGAAATGCGTGAGGGGTGAACCTACAATACGAATCAGCAATTAAGGTATTGCGGTTTGAGGGTTTGAGCTGACATACCTACTTGTCCTTGACTCCCATGGCCATGCAATGTCTGTCTTACGGCTACTTTGTGCCGTCACTTAAAAGAGGCCAAGCTAGAAAATACTTGTAGGGAAATTAAAGTGTAATTTTTAGGGTTGTAGAAATATAATTTTATTATTTTAATAGTTTATATATTTATAATTTTTAAGAATTAAATTAAAATTTTATATTTTTAGGGGGTAAAATGTAATTTTATCTTTACTAATTTAAAATTTTAAAAATTTTAAAAAATTTATATAGAAAATTTTTTATTTTAAGGGTCAAAGCCCTTGTCACCACTAATTACGCACTTGCACCTAACCCTTTTTTCTAAAAATATATCTCCAATTCCTATTTCATGTTGAATATGATTTTGTTTAAACTTTATTACTCAAATTCAATTTCAAAGAAAAATATATAAATTTTTTTGACTCATACATGATTGATTGCACGTGTTTATAAACTGAGTTAAATTAGGTTCAAGTTAAATATATGTATCGTATACATGTGTTCAAGTCTTGTCTTGTTTGAAATATAAATATCAAATATTGTCTAAATTTATTCATATTTGTAAATGATAAACCCGAGCCAATTTAGACTCGTCCATTATTTCTAAAGTTTTTAAAAATATATTATTTTTCTTTAATATTTAGTAAAATATATATACATTACTTTTACTACTGTTATATATATTTATTAAATTTCTAAATATAAACAACGTAACATATCTAATATATATTACAGCAATATAAAGTCACAATTAAAGAAATAATTCCTATGTGGCACATCTTATAAGCTACCATTTGTCACAATAATAATTTGTCACGTGTAATTATAATAAAGAGTATAGAAAAAAATAATTACAATAAAAAGTAAAAGAATTATAGCAAGAGTAAAAAGATTAATATATTTCATCTAATAAGAGTGGTTTGGGATTATCATAAAAAATAGGGTTTACAGTAAATATCAAAACAAACTACAAAAATAAAAGAGTAAGAATATCAAATTATTGCAAGAAATGACTAAAATTACGATGACTTTTCAATGCCATTTAATGTTATACTTATAGCAATTATTGCAAGATTTAACTTCCGTTGGAAGCTTTTTTTAGCCTATAAAATATAAATATTGTGAGGATTTGGGAATTTATAGCCCAAGTGGCCGATAGGATCTGGACCTTCGATTCAGATGAACTCGACCCAGAAGAAGAATGTTTGCCTACAGGCATAGTCAGCTGAGGACCTCGCGGGAATGTAAGATGTTCGCAAAGATAGCTCGTGCGGGAAGCTCATGAGGGGAGCTCGCGTAAGCCTCACATGAATGAGGTTGTAAGAGGAGAGTTTGCGTAAGCTTTGCAGGGACGAGGTCACGTGCCACGTCCGCGAAGAGGACCCCCGCTTGTGACTGGCAAGTGCGAGGTTCATTGGGAGAGTCAGTCCCAGGGTCATAAAAGACCACGTGCTCCGTAGGCAAGCGTCCAAAAAACCAAATTAGGCCCAGATAATGTAAGCACTAGGGATAAGGAATGTTAGTACCCTTAGCCCAAAGGCCAAGACAAAATAGTGGGCCCTATTGTGAGCTGTAATAGGAACTCACCTTGTTATTTTGCCTTTTTAGCTTAGCTTCTCCGAATGTTGGCGCCTCCTTCATCCTGGCAGCTAAGCATAACAACCATGTATTAATTAATCTAAAGGTGTTTAACTATTGAGACCCATATTCCACAATTACCCAAAAAATTTGAGATTTCATACTCTACTTTTTTTTTTCCAATCTACTAGTTCAGAAGGTTAAGGAAACTTACGAATTCCTAATTTTTCTACTTCTAGACTCGAATCTACATGATGGGTATAACATATAAGAATTCCTTCAACTATATCCTCTTCTTTTTCAAGGCAACTGAAGAAGACGATGCTTAGAGAAAAGGGTTTGGAAAGCGAAATTAAGGGGAAATTCCATTCCTGCACATACCTATATATATACACTCTCTCGGCACGATCTCCAAAGACCATTGCTGCCACTCATTCCTATTTATTATGTCTCCCACTTTGGAACCAACTAGTTATATCCTAACCGAACCAGGGTTGACATACAACTATTTGAATTTCGGCCACTAAAATTTCTAATTTACTCGATGAGGTCTCGTGATTCACTAACCATCTCGATTTAGTCCCAGTTTCCTTAGTTTTGGGCTAAATAGTGATGTTTGATTGTTACATAAACTGTATTTGCTATTTAATTATCATATAATTATTATGTGAGGTAAGTAAATTATCGAATTTGTATGAGCTTACTAAGTATTCTAAATACTTACACCTAGACGATTTTTATCTTGTAGATTTTGAATGTTTAGAGTGCATTGATCTGATTAACAAGAAGTTCGCACTATCCGTCAAACGTTGTGGTAGACGCCTGATTTATTTGAGTCGGTCTAAGTGACATGTATATAGTCGTTGGGTTATTTGTAAAAAAGTTTGTTAAACTTTGAAGGTGATTAATTTGAATTTTCGTAATGTATGATAATAAAAATGAAGTTCAGATCTATTATGTTTCGCGTCTTATGTTTTGCGGGACCTAATGTAGTGTGGGTTATTCGCGGAACAATCCACCATTTTTGGATATTTGTAGAAATATTTCAAATTTGATGTCTGCCTTACTTTTTGAAATAGTTGTGTCCACGGAATAATCTGTAGTTTAGTCATTTGAAATTCTATACATAGTTGAATGATACTCCGGAGGGATTTGCCACTTATTGGTCCGTGGCATGATCCACCACGTATGTTTTAAGTATGTAAATATTTTGTGAGTTTCGCGTGGTAACCTCCTGTAGCTCAAGTCCGGCGACTAGGCCGGGCAAAGGGTGTTATATACACAGTTATATAATATATGCTTTCTAAAAAAAAAAATACTAATTACTAAAAAAAATTAGCTCGATAAAAAAAATCTAAAAAAGTAACAACAATCGAAATCAAATCATCATATGTAATATGTTAGTCCAAGAAAGTAGTGAACAATATGATTATTAATAAAAATAACAAGAAAAATAAATATTATAGGCAATTTTATTTAATTGTTCTAGCATTCCATATTTGTTAGGTTATTCTTTCTTTAACATTTAACATATACTTTTTATCATCATTTGAATCTAAATCTATATCATTAAGATTATCAAGATCTCCTTAGTCTATATACTCTTCAAAGTAGGGATCATCTCAATTCCACCTATAATGAAGTTATGAAGTATGCAACATGCTAGTATGATCTAACATTGTTTTTTTAATTCTATACTGAGGTGATGTTGTTAATATGAGAAAATTTTTTTTAGAACAATAAATGTCCTCTTAACCACATTTTGAAGTTATGGATGTATCAAATTAAAGAGTTCACAAGTTGTCTTTGGTTATTGTGTCAAATCCATTCTTTTAGATGATTTTTTACCCCACAATATAGTGCAAGAAAACCTTTATATTTGCACACCTAGCATCTATCGCATTATACTTGCGTTCACAATGCAAATGTTATGTAGCTTTGATTATAAAAACTTATATAAACTTAATTTGCAGAAAGACTATGCTAGATTATAACCCTTTTTTTTATAATAAGTAAATTAAGTTAAAAATAATATAAAATTTATAATATATAACCTTTGTAAAAAGTTTTTTTTATAAAGTGCTGGATAACTTTCAAAACACTTATAATATTTTTGTCATAATTTTAGAAAGTTATTTTTTTATAAATATATTATGGTCCATGTAGATAAATTATGTCCATATTTTTTGACCATAACTTTTTATAAATAAGTATATTCTACACTTTTTATAACAAGTAAATAATTTTTTATAATATACTTTTTGGCCATTAACTTTAGAAATTTTTTAGGATTTAAATAATATAATTTTTGCTTATAACTTTATAAAATACACATTAATTTATTTTTATAATATAACTTCTTAGGATTTACAATTTATCTTTAGAAAATTTTGGCCATAACCATCCTAAACACTTATACATATTTTTGTTTATAATGTAATTTTTTATATACGAGTGTTTGGAAAATCGTAGGGTAATTGGAATTGGGTTTAATTACCTACGTAATTGCTCTAATTCTCGCCCTCCCCTATTGTGACACCCCTAACCCATATCCATTGCGGAACAGGGTTACGGAGCATTACCGGAGTTTACAGCTCAAATAAACAGACTTTTCAAACATTTCATATTATATAATATTCATGTTAGAAACCAATTGAAATAAAACATATTGTCCCTTATACAAGCCCTCGAGGTCCAAAATACGCATTAGAAACAAGTCGGGACTAAATCGGATACTTAAAGAATTTTTTGGAAAACATTAAAATTTTTCAAAGCTACAGGGGTCACACGGCCGTGTGGCCAAACCGTGTGACTCACACGGCCAAGAGACACGCCCGTGTCTTAGGCCGTGTAGACATTCAAAATAGGGACACACGACAGTGTCTCAGCCCGTGCCCATGTAACTCTCTGACTCGGGTCACATGGCCAAGCCACATGCCCGTGTGCTAGGCCCTGTAAGCATACTAACTTGCATTCTTAAGAAGATACAGGGGATACACGGTTGTGTGTCACACACGCCCGTGTGGACGAAAATAGGTCATTTTACAGGTCATATTTCTCACCCAATTTAGCATCCACCTATAGTCAACATTTTGTATATATACAAGTCACAATTAGGCATCCGAAACAAGCCAAAATTAAGCCTTAAACATGTAAAATCATCACATACAACCAATACACCTTTAAGCACTTCAAATGACAATATGCAAGTATGTCAACCATGTACCCCAATTTTATCTAAGTGACTTAATACATATATGCATAATTGTACCAAAACTTATCATGTAGATCATTTATCAAGTTCACCAATTTGGTACCAAATACACCATTTTAAACCAATCATCAATATACCTATAAGTTTTTTATCATTCAACCATATCAAACACACATTAAATATGATAAGGCCACATACATATCAAAATATACCAAACACAAGCCAAATAAGTAATTAATCTCAACAAAACACTTATATGCCAACATTGGCTAAATTAACCTATATATGCCATTATAACCAAGATTAATTAACCGAAAATACCAAAAGAGCCTATGGATAGTGTGATATAGCTCCGACAATCTTACAACCAAAACGAGCTTCTGAATCACTATAAAACACGAAAAATAACATAGAGTATGGATTTAAGCTTAGTAAGTTCGTATAACAAAGAAATTAACTTACCATTTAATCACATTTAAGGTAAGCATACAAAACATATCCAACTCAATTCGGCCAAAAGCCTAATCACATATCCTCAACAACCATGTTAGTCATGTAATTCACATAATACCAAGAAACATGTATGAATTCAACCACTATTCAAATTCCATATACATGTAATGTCTATTCCATGTATCCCTATATCATATATAAATCATTTCCATGTAATTCATGTAAATACTTGTACTAGTTTGTATTGAACTCTTATAAACTAGTAACAAAACTATGGCCGTTTAACCACTTAGAATATCATTGGATACGCGGGTAGTACACACGAGGTGTACTGAACTGTAATCCGTCAATTCATGTACATGTATGCTCATACGCACTGTAAATGGTAAGCTCCTCCGAGCTGAATAAAGATAAGCTCCTCTGAGCTGAATAAGGGTAAGCTTATACAAGCTGAGTATCGATATGCTCATAAGAGCTGAAATTGGTAACCCTAATGACATGTTATTTGTATCCTACGGATTCTTAAGGTTCAAACGGGGCTTGGTAATCGTCGTATGTTGTCAGGTATGCAACCGATATTCATATATGATGATAATAAAAATAATATAATTCAAACAAAGCATATAAATTACACAATTTAATTACACAAACTTACCTCGACGAGTGTACGTAGTTACAGAGGTGACTAATCTGATATTTTCTCTTTACCTCGATCTAACTCTATAGGAGGTCTAACAAGATCTATATGAATAAATTTAACTCATTTCAATATAGTTTTCATTTAATTTAATCCAACATGGAATTTTGGCAAAATTATTATTTTGCCCTATACTTTTAATTCCTTTGTAATTTAGTCCCTAGGCTCAAAAAATGAAATTCATGCAATTTAATCCTTATTCAAGCCTAGCCTATTTTTATACATATTAATAGAAATCCATATATTTCAAAAAATTCACAAATTTTACCATAAATCTATCACCTTTTTCAATTTAGTCACTAATTGATTATTTCACCAAAAATCTCTTTGCAAAAATTATTTATCTAATAACAACCATTCATTTTCTATCACCAAACTTCAAAACTCAAGCATGTTCATCAATAGCAAAACCCTAATACTTTAACAGTTTTGCAAATTAATCCCCAGGCTAACTAGATTAAGCTATAACGATCTCGGAAACAGAAAAATCATCAAAAACAGAACAAAAATACATACCTAATTGAGCAAAATAATCTTGCCTAAATTTCAAGCTTCCATGGCTAAGTTTTTCCCTTTTTTTTTATTTTAAATTTTGGTGGAAGATGATGGTAACAGATGATAATATTTTGTTTTATTTAATTAATTATAACTTTAATCACAAATTTTCAAAATTAATCTTAATAATTCATTCAAATTACAATAATGACAACCCATGCTTATCCACTAACAACCTTAATGGCTAATTAATATATAAGGGCCTCTAATTTAAAATTCTATAGCTATTTAATACATTTAGCTATTAGAACTCAACTTTTGCACTTTACGCAATTTAGTCCCTTTTATCAAATTAAGTTTGTAAACGGTAAAATTTCTTAACGAAATTTTTATACAGTATTTATATCATGCTTTAGACCATAAAATAATAATAAAATAAATTTTTTGACTTCGAATTTGTGGTCTCGAAATGATTATTTCGATTTTACTGAAAACGGACTATTACACCTATAATTGGGGTGCTTCAATTACACCAATTTCAATGAGACCTACAAATTATATTGATTATTCAAACATGCTATCCTTATGTAATTATAAATAATTATATCTAAATTCAATTATTAGGTGATTTTTTTAAACACTAAAGAGAATTCTCAGCCTCTCTCTTAGAATTAGAGTGTAGTTGAAGTTATCCAAATATGTAATTCCAATATAACTATAAGTAATTATATTAAATCGCTTTTTAAATAATATCATATTTTATCTACACGATATTCTAATTAAAAAATTGAATTGGATGGAATAAAATGAAATGATAATTGAAAATAGGTGATTGTTTGACAAATATGTTAGATGTAATATTTAATCGAAGAAATGTAAAATCAGTAAGAAATCTCTTTTATATATTTTATAATTAATGAGATCTAAATCTTATAATGGAAAGATGAAAAATATAGGAAACAGTGGCACTCAAACAAATAAGATTGATGTCCCCATTTATGAGAATGGCTACAAATTTAGGACCACAACATTGTACTCCTATCTTGGTCAGAGATTTTTTTTTCTAAAAAACAATTAATAGAAATAAAAGAATTAGTCAAAAATATAATAAATGCCCCGTTTCCAATTTTCACTACGGATGGATTTTTACCAACCCTCCTCGCTTCATTCATTTCTCTTCCTAACTTTTTAAAAATAATTTACCTTCACCTTATTTGAGTTTAGACTTAATTTATTTTTACTTTGAATTAAATAAGATTTTTCTTTTTTGAGTTTAGACTAAAACTTAATATATATTTATATATTTATTTATTAAAAGAAAAATTTTAATATATATCAAGGACTTTTTTGTAAATATTTCGCGGTGAGGTGGGGGTAAATTTATCTTAAATTCGATCTCGATCCAACTCGATTATTTTTTTGTAACTTCACTCGAATCCACTTGCCTTAAACTTCATTTTTCAAAAAAAAAAAAATTGATCTTAATGGATTGGTTTGGGTCAGAAACCATCATATTCAGGTTTTTTTTTTTTGCCATCCCTAGTTTCCAAAAAAAAAAAGTAACTCTAAAAAAAATATTATACAACTATTCGCGTATTAGATTTAAAAAAAAATTATTTGAAAATAATGATTTGGGTATTTTTTTTATTTGGATAAAAATAAAAAAAATTAGATTTTGAATTTGGACAAATCCAAGTCTAATTTCATAAGAGATAAGTTCTAGATTTCAAAATCCATTTTAAAACTTGGAATTTTCAAAATCCGTATCGGTTCCTAGATTAATCGATCTAATGCCTTTCTCCATACTAGTGTCA
This sequence comes from Gossypium longicalyx, assembly GCA_025698465.1. NCBI lineage: Eukaryota > Viridiplantae > Streptophyta > Magnoliopsida > Malvales > Malvaceae > Gossypium > Gossypium longicalyx. The sequence continues at coordinate 64,538,657 of CM047001.1, read as the reverse complement.
CGGGTCAGAGTGTAAAGCCCGTGACCATGGCACAAGATGCGCCCCATGGAGGTCTATTGATAAGATGGGGATCATTTAGCCCACAAGAACTGGCCCGATTCAAGGAACTGTTGGAGAAGCCTGTCAGATTGAAGCCTGGTTATCCCGATAGCGAACATATGGCAACTTAGGCAACTATGGTAACTAATCTTAGAAGATAGAGGGAATCATATCCTGTAAGATTAGATAGGATTTGATATGGCAATATCTTGTAAATCCCTTAAATCATGGGATATGGTTAATCTCGTCCGTCGATGTAAATGTATCTTGTCCGTGGGTTTTGGGGGAGCTCAAGTATAAATAGAGAGCCTCCCCCTCACTTGGAAATCATCCATTGTATTTGAGAATTCTTAAAAGTAATAGAATTTTGAGAGTATTTACTCAAACACTTTGTGAGCGTTTTTTCTGTTCTTCTTTGGTTACTTCTTTTGGCATAAGTTTGCTTCTGCTTTTCAATTTGGTGCCTTGGAGGAGTTCTTAAGGAATCTTCACTCGAGTAAAGGCTGACTTAGGCGAGTTTGAACGAGCGAATCGCCTAAGGTCGCACGGATTGCGAGACGAAAGGTCTAGCCCCGTGACAAGTGGTATCAGAGCTGTTGGTTCGAAGGCACTGTCAGGATGTCGAAAGAAGTTGTTGGTCAGAATGAGCCAATGGAGACTCGAGAAAGGTCTATAAAAGCAAGTCGATTAATGGACTTATTGTCAGTTTTGGAGGATCGAGTCGTCACTCTCGAGGAATCCATGGGGGATGTCAAAGAGAAGATTGATGATGTCGGTGATAGGCTTAATGATGGGTTGCAAACTATGTAGGAGCAGCTCAAGGAATATGTGTGGGATACTATCGGTTCCTCGGAGAATAAGCTGGCTAAGAAGGATAATGCTCTTGAGGCTATGGTGATAGCTTTGAAAGAGGAGATCAATGAGCTTAAGGGAGAGCTCGAGATGATCAATGGGCTTAAGGGAAAGCTCAAGGTTTTCAAGGCTGCCATAGGTAATGGGATGTTGGCTTCAAAGCCGAAGCAACAAGCAATGGATGTGCCTAAACCAAAAGCGTTTAAAGGGGCAAGGTCCGCAAATGAGGTGGACAATTTTCTTTGGGCCATGGAGCAATACTTCCATGCGATGGGCATCAAGGATGATGCCACAAAGGTAAACACTGTTGCTATGTATTTTGCTGACGTTGCTTTGTTATGGTGGCGACATAGGTCCACTGATGTGAGACGTGGTGGGATCAAGATTGGGACTTGGGAGGAGTTCCAAAAGGAATTTAAAGCACAGTTTTACCTCGAGTATGCTGAGAATGAAGCTCGAGCAAAATTACGGGTGCTTACACAATGAGGCACGGTTAGGTAGTATATGCGGGAGTTCAGTGAACTCATGCTTCAGATTTTTGATTTGAGCGAGAATGAAGCATTCTTCTCTTTTACAGATGGGCTGAAACCATGGGCGAAGCAAGAATTGCAACGTCGAGGAGTTCAGGAACTGACCAATGCCATGATGGTGGCGGAGTCCCTAGTGGAACTTATTCCGAGAAAAGACAGGTTCGAATCTTCCAAGTCCAATGGGAGGGGCAATGGTGGGTACCATGAGGAAGATGAAGAGGGACATAGCTATTATGGAAGCAGTAGTGGTACAGTGGTAACAGGAAACCACGAAAGGGGAAGTGGAGACCCAATAGCCCGAAAGAGAAGAGAGGAAAGTTGAGATGCTACTTTTGTAAGGGACTACACATGAAGAGGGATTGTCCAAAGGTATCTTCGTTTTCAGCTATCAAGAAGAGTGATGAGCCGGAAGAGGCAAAGCCTATTGAGAAAAAAATATCGAGGTTCAATTCGATGATTCTCTTCCCGAAGAAAAGGAATGGTAGGGAAGGGTTGATATTCGTAGACATCAACATTGCAGGTCAAAAGGGGAGCGCTTTCATTGATACGGGAGCATCAGACTTATTCATATCAGAGAAGGCTACAAAGAAACTTGGTCTCTCAATTAAGAAATCGAATACAAAGATCAAGACGGTAAATTTCGAGGAGGCCCCAACTGTAGGAGTAGTTCATGAGGTGGAACTACAAATCGGCGAATGGAAGGGCAATGAAGAATTCGAGGTAATCCAATTAGATGATTATGATTATGTGCTTGGCTTAAACTTCCTTGACAGAATTCAGATAGTTCTGTATCCATGGGCCGATCAAATTCATATTGTCACTGGGCCGTTATCAAAGATTGTTGTGCCAGTGTATCGGGATATGAAGGTTGGGACAAAGGTGTTGTCGTCAATCCAACTAGTCGAGGATGTTTCACATGGGAGGAACATTGACTCGATAGAACGGGATGTTACAAAAGCCCATTTGGAAGTGTTAGTGGTGCAAGAGATCGATATGAAGCCTACAGATTTGACTGTGGAGCCGACACCTTTGGGAAAGGAGGGTTGTGAATCCGGCTTCGAGGAAAAAGGAGCGATGCAGAAACAGTTGGGACAAGTAAATGCTGCAATTAAGGTACATTGTGAACACTCTGATAGTGTTTTAAATTCTGACTTGTTGGCTTGGCAAGGTCGTAAGGGTCCTTTCAAAGTTTATAAGCAAGGAAGCCGAGGGACTATGGGCAACACGAAGCCAATATGTGAGAATCAAAGCGATTCAAAAAGGAACAAGTCAAAATTGAGGCAAGTTAAAGCGGAGACTTCTTGCCAACGAGATGTACCAACGAGTGTGATGGTTCAAGATAAGAGGCGACAGAAGCCGAGGTAAAAAGTTCGAAAGAAGGGACAATCTGATCAGGAAGCGGGTCGAGAGGAATCCAAGGCAACCAGAAGGATCTGAGGTGAATCAAGTCAGTGCCATTCAGAAGTCTCAACAAGGGCATTGCGAGAATGGGTGGGGGAGAATGTCACGGGTTAGAGTGCAAAGCCCGTGACCATAGCACAAGATGCGCCCCATGAAGGTCTGTTGATAAGATGGGGATCATTTAGCCCACAAGAACTAGCCCGATTCAAGGAACTGTTGGAGAAGCCTGTCAGATTGAAGCCTGGTTGGCTCGATAGCAAAGATATGGCAACTTAGGAAACTATGGTAACTAATCTTAGAAGATAGAGGGAATCATATCTTGTAAGATTAGATAGGATTTGATATGGCAATATCTTGTAAATCCTTTAAATCATGGGCTATGGTTAATCTCGTCCGTCGATGTAAATGTATCTTGTCCGTCGATTTTGGGGGAGCTTAAGTATAAATAGAGAGCCTCCCCTTCACTTGGAAATCATCCATTGTATTTGAGATTTCTTAAAAGTAATAGAATTTTGAGAGCATTTACTCAAATACTTTGCGAACGCTCTTTCTGTTGTTCTTTGGTTACTTCTTTTGGCATAAGTTTGCTTCCGCTTTTCAATTTGGTGCCTTGGAGGAGTTCTTAAGGAATCCTCACTCGATTAAAGGCTAACTTAGGTGAGTTTGAACGAGCGAATCGCCTAAGGCCGCACGGATTGCGAGACAAAAGGTCTAGCCCCGTGACACTAGTACCCTGGCTAGTTCTTTGCTTGACTGGTCGGTCTAATCCGGTTCAAACAACAATGCTTAAAATTCTCCTAAATAATTAAATTAAAAAATATTTTTAAGACTTAGAAGTAGTTGAAATCCAAATCTAAATTTGAATTATCAAAACAATGAATTTGAATTTCAAATATCCTAATTTTCAACAAAGAATTTAAAAATAATAAATCATAAATCATAAATTTCAAAGCTAAAATTTTAAAATTCAAATTTAAATTCTAATTCTCAAACGCCACCTTATGAATTTTAATTATCTTATTGGATTTCGCCTCCGAGACTTACTGATCCTTTCCTTTCCCTTGGGGTTTCAAGGGTTTGTTTTGGTTTTGAACTCTTTTGATGGATTTTTTTGGTTGTTTAGTGGTCCTCTGATATCTCTACAAAGATATGATGAATCAATGCATTAGGTCAAACTTGATTCACACAAATATCTAGTACTCATGTAACTAAGTTTTGGTTCAGTTCCTCGTGCCAGAAGTTTTGGCCTATAAACGATATCCGTTTGGCTTGAAGGTTTTCCTTTTGTAGCATGATCTATTCCTAAAATAGTGTTCATGTTCTTTTATCGTGTTTAGACTTGCATGCTTTGATTCATTTTAGTTTCTTAGCAGGATGGAGTCTTATTGTCTATCACAATTTTCGTGATTTTCTTCTTTATTTTATTAATTTTTTTTTTCAATTTTACTAATTAAATATTATTTTTAAATATTCAAATGAATAGCGTCTTTTTTAATTAAAAAAAACTAACGTATATGAAATTGATTTTATTATCAAATGAGTAAAATTTCACATTGGAATAATACTGCCCCATGTATTGGGGTTGAGAAAAAAAAACCAAAAGATAAGTGTAGTTGAAGCTGAGGGTCCCCTACATTACATGTCTCTATTTATAGATGGTACATAAGTTATGGAAGAACACCTCGAAATAATTGCTACGTACGTAGTGTAACTGTTATTTTTTATGTTCCAAATATAAGTTAAACAACTTAGTAGTATGTTGTAGCGTACTCTTATAATATTTTGTTGACACAAAAGTAGCAGGTGAGATGACGGTTCACACGGTGGTGAGGCTGAGAGCTGCTAAAGGAGTGAGATGTATAATGCTTAAAGGTGAAGAGTTAAAGAGGAAGAAGAAGACCTTCCTAAGGCTAAGGATGAAAACCTATAGGTGAGAGTGACCTTTCTTTCCTCATGCCTTGGCATGTGCACAGTATATCTTGTCATTGTTGACCACTTAAAAAGTAAATATCCCTCTAGATAAGCTATGATGCAATTGACATGGGCTTGGTACGGACTCACGTGTGATCAATACAAAGAATAACCTTACACATGTCCTTGGCAAAACGGATTAAAGGAGCTTTACATGTTATGCATACATTTGCATTCAAGGCTCGTTGGTAATGTAACACCCCATGCCCGACTTAATTATTGGATCAGAGTATGGAGCATGAGAAGTTAAAACCACTGAACTAACAAAACCATTTGGAAACCAAACATCTTAGCTCGCGTATCGGAGCGATGTCCCAATGTATTGAAAAACATATAACAAATTAAACACAATTTAAAATAGTATTACACCACTTATAGTTAAAGAATAAGAAAACATCATTTGGCGAAAGCCTTGTAGACATGTGCAGGTTTGAATGAAATCATAAACAAGTTACCACTCTAGCAGAAGTTAAAAGTTCATTTCCAATTGACTAACATCATTGAAATAGTTTGGCATGTAGCCTAACAAAACTACATACGAAAACCTAGAAATACAAAACAACATTTTCAAATACAAATTCTATTTCAAGTTCAACTTGGAAGAATCTATCAAACATCCTAGTTCCCCAACGATTTCATATTACACAAGACAAGAAAATGGCTCACAAATAGGCTGCAAGTCTGATTGAATCCTTGCAACGATACAGTGTTACGTGTGAAATGATATGCAATTTGTGCAAGTATACACGTCAAATCAAGTAATAAAGTGATGAGTGAGTATCGTTCACTCGAGGATTAGATTGAGGCACAAAGTTGGTTAAGTTATTTTAATAAAGTTGGGTTAATGCTATGGCAAAATGATTGAATGAAATGTTATAGCAAAACTAAGGTAAATATGCAATGATGAGTAATATATGGAATTAGTAAATAATTGGGAATGCTATGGCAAAGGTGATAGTAGGAATGTAATGGCAAATATGAGAGCGATATGCAAATATTTTATAAATAAATAACTACTAAATATGTTGTGGCAAAGATACTTCGGTAAAGAATAAAGATATAGTGTCTATGATATTTATGAGGTAGGTTGGGATTATTCAGAATCAACCTCCATTGTCGATAATGCTATGAAAAAATCTTGATTAACTTACTATGCAGAAGAGTCCTAAAGTGGTTTGTCTTTTTTGGGGGCAAAACCATAAGTTCCTGTCCCTGCTCATACAGGGTCTTACTACAACAGCCTGTGTAATTCTTTCTATATGACACAAACATCATTCGAATGCTTGCTTATGCCATCTGAGATTAGTTAAATTAATCTAAAATTTTCCGTATTAAATTAATTTAACAAGAATAATATGCCATCGACTACTCCTAAGGATTGTATTTAAACAATTGAATGGGCAACAAGATAATCAGATTTATTCCATAAAAATTAAAAATAGTTAAGTGTCATCAAAATAATCCCAACCCGATGAGCTTTAACTCATCGGTTGGGAAATAAAATTCCAAACCATCACCATTATTTACAACAAAATTAATTCACAAGAGAACACGATGGAAATAATGGAAGAGCGTCGAGAGAACAGCTTCTGCTGGTCCACACTTTAGCAGTACAATGCCCTGTGTTAGCCAAGAGGTGACTTCCTCTTTCAATCGAACCCTTTTACTCTTGCCTTAAGACCTTCTTGTCTTATTGTTCCCTCTCTCCTTGGGGTCTCCTTTATTGGCCTTTTATAACCAAGTGTACTAGGGTTTAGCCAATAGCCCAAGATTGTCTTTTCTCTTTTCTCTTTTTAAATTCTTTTTGGTTTAAAAATCCCTTCCTTTTGGGTAGGTGGTTATGAGCTCATTATCCCATGATATTTTTCCTCTTTTTAAATTCTTTTTCTCTAAGATAAAACTAACAACCCAAGATCTATCTCCTCTTTGTTTTAGACAGATTTATTTGGTACAAGTAGAATTGGCTGAAACTGGTATGCGTTAACTGTTGACTCGGTCATTTCCCAGAATCGGGAATTGCCACGACATACAAGTCAGCAAACTGTCCACCCTTTTGCCTTTGCAAAATTTCACTCGTTTATTTCTTAATCCTTATCCTGAACCTACAAATCCACCAATCACAACCCTTCCACAAGCAATTAAAAGTAACAAATAACATTTAAACACAGTCCAAGCTCCTAATGCAATGATTAAGGAAAAATACTAATGAAATGTCCTAAAGTGCAACTAAATGTACTTAAGTACATGCAATTAGCTAGGTCTAAATGCATGAAATATAACTCTTTTCAAGAGTTATTACACCTGCAAACCTAATTTATTGCTTGTCCTCAAACAAAATATACATGCATGCATGAAAGTAAACATTTTGCCATCACACAAACCAACTCATACTACTAAGCTATTCGAAGAACAACATATTACATCATTTCTCAGCAATCTTATTTTTCCTAAAACTAGTTTGAGTGTTAAAGGTTTGCTCAACAAAGGTAGTGTAAAAAATTCTCCTTAAAAACAAAATTTCCTAAGTACTCATGTATTCTCTCTTCCGGCTTAAAACAAACATCTCCTAATTTACTTAGTTCATTTGTTACCTAAACATAAGTCACTTACTTTAAGTCTATTCACAATATATTATTCACAATTGATTTTGCTTTCTCTCTTTTTTTTTTTATGTTGTTTTTTTTAAAGTATTATTATTAAGAGATTTAGCATGTCACAAAATTCTTTTGACTTGACAATTACAGTGGAGCATACACCGAATTTCCAAGTACTTAATTATGTCACAATTTAAATCAACAGTCATTCATGAAGCGTAAGGCTTTTGACTAAAAAGACGAATGGAGCATACAATTACCTCCTTAGCTACTCAGCCCTTTGCTACAACAGAATGCCCCTAATTTTTATTTCCTTTATAACACACTCTTATTTAAACTCACCTTTCTAATCGACAGTACGGAGGAGCAGTGATGTTGACTTACTTGGCAATTCTAAGCATTGGAGTGCCTACTGTCTTTTTATTTAAATAATGCTGTGGCAAAATAACTAATGTTTGGATTGAAAAATCCCTAAGCTCATTAAAAGATACCTACTATATTCCAAAAGAAAAATGAATATTAGGCCATTTCATTTTTAGGAATCAATTTTCAAGCAACCTAAGCTAAATTCACCAAATCCACTGTCACATATTCTAGGTATATCGAAAAATTTAAACTCATCATCGAACATCATAAGTAAAGACTACACTTCTCATAAATAAACAATACTTTGATAGTTACATGACAGTGGCAAAACAAATTAACTATACTAAAATGAGCATACATACTAAATATAAAGTGCAACCTAGATGCACAATACACCCCAAACCTAAAGGATGCATTGTCCTCAATGCATGTACAAATATGTAACAAGAAACAAAAAGATAGATATACATAAAAAATGTCATGGAAAAATAAATAAAATGCATGAGATAGGGAAAGAAAACTTCCCTGGCTTGGATTGGAGTGTAGGTACTTCATTAGGCCCTACTTGTGGATTTACGGGTATTGTGTTTATCAGTCTCCATGAATTTAGAAAAAAATTGCTCATTTATTCAAAAACAAAACTGGAAATGAAAGAAACATGAAATAAAGATGAAACTAAAGTAAAGTAATTAAATAAATGAAAAATAAAATAAAATAAAAAAAACTACTAACTCAAGTATTGTAGAGGTCAATGGATTGTTTGTCTCGTTCCATATGAGCACGCTAGTAGTGCTTTAAGCATTGTCCATTATCTTGAAATGTGACCCTTGTTTCGTGTCTTTGACATCAACAGCTCCCTGAAGATATATGTGAGCTACCAAACAATGTTCATAAAAACTGAAAGGTCTATCTTGCTCCAGCAAAGTGCACAAGGGTTTAGATATCTTCGGAAAATTCTTAATGAATCTTTCATAAAATGCTGCATGTCCTAAAAAACTTTTAATACCCTTAACACTGTTGGGTGGCTCTTTTATATAAGAGTGATCTGATAAATCAAACTTCTCCCTCGGTCTAACCACAAACTGCTTAAGTTCCTCAAAACTTACTATATCACTTTGTTCAAGTGATTCTTCGTCAATATCAGAAATGCTATGGCAAAATCTTGTGAAATCCTCCACTGTTGTTTCTGTCAATCCAATGACACGACATTCTTTATTCTCATTAGCACATTTCAAGGCATTAAATACATTGAACGTGATCTGCTGATCACTTATCCTCATGGTTAGTTCACCTTTCTACACATCAATTAAAGTTTTGCCTATAGTCAGAAAAGGTCTTCCAAGAATAATTGGTACATTTCGGTCAGCTTTAAATTCTAAAATAAGGAAATCCGTAGGAAAATAATTTTATCTACTCTTACCAGCACATTTTCAATTTTACCTTCTGGATGGGCATAGGATCGATCAGCCAGTTGCAACATAACCATAGTAGGTCTTGCTTTCTTGATTTTCAGTTTCCTGAAAATAGACATAGGCATTAGATTTATACTTGCTCCTAAATCACATAACACCTTACCAACATAACGATTTCCAATTGAACAAGAGATAGTGAAACTCCTTGGGTCTTTTAACTTTGGAGGTAGCTTATTGATGAACATTGTTGTGCACCCTTTAGTGAGAGCAATAGTCTCAAATTCTCCCAATTTATATTTTTTCGACAATATGTCTTTCATGAATTTTACGTAGTTGGGCACTTGCTCCAATGCTTCGACTAGCGGTATGTTAATGTGAAGTTGTTTCAAAACATCCAAAAATCTTTTGAACTGGGCCTCTTGTTTTCAATTGTAGAATCACTGAGGAAATGGTAAAGGTGGTCGTCCTTCAGGTTGCTGATATCGTTTTGCTGTGGCATTTCCACTAGCAAAGTGATCTGAATTTTCTACGACAGGATGTTGTTTTACCTTTTTAGTTGCAGTGTATTTTTCAGACGGTTCTGAATTCTTTTAAGATGATTTTGAATTCTTTTCATGGTTGAATCTCGCGTCCTCCTCTGCTATTGCATTTTTGTTGGCAACATGATCTAATTCTGCCACAACATTTTTCTGCGTTTCTTTTTCAAGTGTTGTATGCTTTTCAGTAGGTTTCGAGATCTTTTCATGATCGACTCTTGTGCCATGGCATTTTTAACAACGGCATTCAACTGAGTTCTATATCTGAGAGTGATTTCCTTACAATGCTTCTTAAATCGAGACCTCAGATTCTCAGTATCACTTGGCAATGTTCCTTGTGGCCCTGATTTCAAAGCATTCACTATCTGCCCCACTTGATTCTTAAGAGCTCAGAGAGATGTACCTGACTCTAGATTACAACATCTTTCTTAGCCATATATTCCTTTAATAAAGCTTCAATGGAAGTAGAAGATGATGATTGATCGTATTGAGTATTTTACCTTGAAATCAGTTGAAGAAAACCTAGCAGTGCATTGTTGATAGTCTGTCTTACGACATTGTTGAAATTTCTTGCATCTTGATTACTCCAATTGAAATTCGGATGCTGCCCCCACCCTAAATTGTAGGTGTTAGAAAAGGTGTTATTATTCCAGTTGGAATTACCTATGTAGTACACTGATGCTAAGTTTGATGGACATTCGTCAAACATATGATTCTCTCTACAGTACACACATGACAGTTTAGTCGACTTTATTTTATGGCTAACAGTGGGATTTTTCATTGTTTTAATTATGTTAGCTAGAGAAAATGCCTGGGCATTCAATGAAGTGATTGAATCAATTTCCATGGTTCTAGCTGCTCTTCTGCCAGTCCCAACTCTCGTGGTAAAATACTAATAATCATTACTGGTAATCCGTTCTAAAATCTTATACGCTTCATTGTAAGATTTATCCAACAAAACACCATTGGCAAAAGCATCAAATTCCATTCTCGTAAGCGCTTTCAATCCGTTATCAAACATCTCCATTTGAGCCAATGCTGAAATCCATGCATCGGGCACTTCCGAATTAACTCCTTAAATTGTTCCCAAGCATCATATAACGTTTCATCCTCCAATTACCAAAAAGATGTGATGTCATTTCTAAGCTTGGCATTCATATTTGGGGGATTATACCATTGCAAAAATCTCTGGCAAAGATCATTCCATGATGCTACTGTTCATGATGGCAAAACATTCAGCCACACTCTTACATGATCTCCCAAAGAATATGGGAATAGCTTCAGCCTTAGAGCATCTTCAGGAACACCTTATCGTCTAAATGAGTCACAGACTTCTAGAAAAAGTCTTAAATATAGTCTCGGATCTTCAGTAGGTAGTCCACCGAACTGTCCTACTGTTTACAACATCTGAAACATTACTGGTTTCAGTTCAAACTGTTGAGCCTGTATTGTTGGTATGACTATCCCTAGATTCAAATCATCCAATATTGGAACAATATGCTCTCAAATTGGTCTGTCTTGGCCATCGATAATATGTCTAATGCGAGGATTAGCTTTTCAACCCTTTGGATTTTCGTTAAGATCATGACCATTTAGATTGTCATTAGGAATAGGATCATTCCTATTTCTAGCCATATTTCTCAGTTCTCACCTTCTTCACAAAGTTCTGTCAATCTTTGGATTAAAAAGGTATTTTGTGTTAGTAGGAATGCCTTTTTTCATGCATTGATGGCAAACCTATAAAAATTAAATTAAACTAAATTAAATAAAACTACTAAGTAAAATAACCAAACCAAATTTTACCAAATTTTCGATCCCCGACAACGACGCCAAAAACTTGTCGCGTGTGAAATGATATGAAATTTGTGTAAGTATACACATCGAATCAAGTAATAAAGTGATGAGTGGGTATCGTTCCCACGAGGATCGAATAGAGGCACAAAGTTGGACAAGTTATTTTAATAAAGTCAGGTTAATACTATGGCAAAATGATTGAATGAAATGTTATGGCAAAACAAATTGAATGAAATGTTATGGAAAATATGGCAAAACAAATTGAATGAAATGTTATGGCAAAACCAAGGTAAATATGCAATGATGAGTAATATATGAAATTATTAAATAACTAGAAATGCTATGGCAAGTAGGAATGTAATGGAAAATATGAGAGCGATATGCAAATATTTTATAAATAAATAACTACTAAATATGTTGTGGCAAAGATATTTTGACAAAGAATAAAGATATAGTGTCTACGATATTTATGCGGTAGTTTGGGATTATTTAGAATAAACCTTCATTATCGATAATGCCATGGAAAAATCTTGATTAACTTACTGTGTAGAAGAGTCCTAAAATGGTTTGTCTCTTTTAGGGGCAAAACCTCAAGTTACTGTCCCTACTCATATAGGGTCTTACTACAGCAACCTGTGTAATTCTTTCTGTATGACACAAGCATCATTCGAATGCTTGCTCATGCCATCCAATATTAGTTAAATTAATCTAACCTTTTTCCATATTAAATTAACTTAATAAGAATAATACGCCATCGACTATTCTTAAGGATTGCACTTAAACAATTGAAAGGGCAATAAGATACTCAGATTTATTCCTTGAAAATTAAAAACAGTTAAGTGTCATCAAAATAATCCCAACCTGATGAGATTTAACTCATCAATTGAGAAATAAAATTCCAAACCACCACATCATTTACAACCAAATCAATTCACAAGAGAACACGATGGAAATAATGGAAGAACATCGAGAGAATAACTTCCACTGGTCCATGCTTCAATAGCACAGTGCCCTATGTTAGCCAAGAGGATGACTTCCTCTTTCAATCGAACCCTCTTAATCTTGCCTTAGGATTTTCCAGTCTTGTTGTTCTCTTTCCCTTTTAGGTCTCCTTCATTGGCCTTTTATTAGCAAGTATACTAAGATTTAGCCAATAACCCAAGATTATCTTTCTAAGGTTTAGCCAACAACCCAAGATTATCTTTTCTCTTTTTAAATTCTTTTTTGTTTAAAAATCCCTTTTTTTTGGGTTAGTGGTTATTAGCTTATTACCTCATGATCTTTTTCCTCTTTTTAAATTTTTTTCTCTAAGATAAAACCAACAACCTAAGATTTATCTCCTCCTCTTTTTGGGTTATTTGGTATAAGTAGAGTTGGCCAAAATTGGTACGCGTTGACTGTTGACTCGGTCATTTCTTGGAATTGTGAATTGCCATGGCATAAAGGTCGGTAAACTGTCCACCCTTTTGCCTCGACAAACCTTCACTCATTTATTTCTTGTTCCTCATCCTGCACCTACAAATCAACCAATCAAAGCCATTTCGCAAGCAATTAAAAGTAACAAATAACATTTAAACATAGCCCAAGCTTCTAATGCAATTATGAGGGAAAAATACCAATGAAATGTCCTCAAGTGCAACTAAATGTACTTAAGTACAGACACTTAGCTAGGTCTAAAGGCATGAAATATAACTTTGTCCAAGAGTTATCATACGTCCAATCTAAAAGCATGAAATTAATAAGAAAAGAAACTAAATGAGTTCCAAGAAAATATAATCCCGCAATAGGGTTCAACAAACACCACTAGACTAAGACTTAGACCAACAAAATTGAACGCCACTTCTGGCGGATACAATTTGCCCTGTTTCTAATGTATTACTGACGGATACTTCTACAACTAGACATAACCCCATGGAGGACACTATCCGCTATTGGAGACCCGCATATAATGGACCTAAGGTACAACTGCTCTTGTTGTATGCTACCTTTGTTTTATGACGATTAACGTACGTGTTATGCTTCATGCAATGTTTACACTTTGTCTAACAAAGTATACATTTTTTTGTCAATATACTCCCTTCCTTGTATTAGCTTCTGATCCTTTTTTCGAAAAACCAATATTCATGTATCTTCGTACCACTCTATAGAGACATTAGACCAATTATAATCTTCGTACCTCCATCATTCCTACTTGTAATTGGAACACATGAGTGTTCCCTCGCAAGGTCGGGTTTTCACTAGCCATGGTTTGCACCAAAGTGTCATACCGGAGGTAAAACATAATATACTATATCTTCTTTTCATCATTAGATGTAATAACCCTTCGATACCTCCTTACACCATTCTGGATTCGGAGCTTGTGCACCAAGGAAGGATTATTTATACCAATGCACATGCAAGACTTCTATTTCTGAATTACTAACTATAACCTTACATGCATCGACTCCTTACCATGTCCCTTATGACACAAGTACCAGGACCAAAGATTTAAGTTACTTGCCTAGATATACATCATGAAAGTTATTTATTAGAAATCTTCACTCTGAGCTTTCTACCAAACGGGTTCTTTCCCTTTAGCACTGGGACCTTCTCCCATATCTTTGGCTAAAATAATCAAATAAATTATTTAAATATGAGAACAACCAAAACTCAATAAAACAACATGAATCGGTAAGCATGAAAATAGTTCCCGGATAGAAGTTTTCTTCCATTCCAGTATTCAGGTGAAAACCCTTCTGTACAGTTCTTACAACAATCCCTTTCTATCTGGTAAAACTTAAAGAAGGATTTAAGAATTTATCAGCAGTCGGCTTAAAGAAAGAAGCTTCAAGCCTAACAAATAACTCTTCTAGTAACGATGAAGAACACTTTTTGGTTTTCTTCGATGATAACATAGGTAAGCAGAAAAGATGAAATTGAAAATCTTCTCTCCTCTACAGGGTTGTCCTATTTATAGCTATCTCTAGCCCAAATCCCACTCAGGGTTAATCTCTAATTATTAATCATGTACACATGTTTCCACTAATTAATCACATCCTACAAGGCTATCTAGGTGTACTGGTTATTGACACGTTACCTTTACTAGGATGCTTGGTTACATAGACGTGTCCTACTAACCACTAAAATTACCTTTGTAGAAACACAAAACACGGGTGGTGTAACACCTCTAACCTATATCCGTCACCAGAATAAGGTTACGGAGCATCACTAGAGTTTACAGAATAATTTCATGCAATTCATGTCATTTACTATTTATCTCTGAAATTAATCATATTTTCCTTTATATGGACCCTCTAGGCCCAATTTAAACTTTTGAATTGAATTGGGACTGGTTCAGAAACTCAAAAAAGTTTTTGCAAAAATTTAAAATTTTTCCTAGATGCAAGGCATACATGCTCGTGTGGTCAAGGGACACGCCCGTGTGACCGTAGGACATGCCAATGCTACAGGCCGTGTCTGATCCCGTATAAATCTCTGACTTGTGCCACACGACCTGCCATACGCCTGTGTGCCAGGCCATGTGGTAAATTCAATTTTCCACAATTTAGGTGCAAGTTTCACATGGCTAAGATGCACGCTTGTGTTCTAGGCTGTGTAGCACACATGGCTGAGACACACTCCCGTGTCTCTGCCCGTATGCCCAATTCTGAGCATTCTGTTTCTCAAATATAAGATGCAGGTGTAACACCCAATTTTCAGGTTTTCTGTGTTTCTGTGTTTTTTTTTAAAATTTGGGTGTGTTCTGGTTGGTTAAAATATATATTTTAGTAGGTTAGTGGGCCTTTGGAAGGCCCAAACTTAAGTTAAATCCGTGGTAGTCTTCGGAATTTTGATTTTAAGAACAAGTGATGCAATTGGCGTTTGGGCTTTTAAGAGTAAATGGGTAAAAGATGACACAAAAAAGAGTGTGGTGTAGTGGCAAGGTAGCGCCACTTAGGGGACAAGGAAGTGAGGCCATAGAGGAAGTAAGGGGTCCAAGGTTCAAGTCTTGGCTCTTGCAATTTATTTTGGTTTTTCTTTTCAATAAATCTGGAAGTAAGTAGGTGCACTTTAAAGTTTAATGTGTTGGACTTATGACACAAATGAGTTGATGGCCTAGTGGTGGTGGCGTGATTTGGCATGTGAGAGGACTTTGGTTCGAATCCCTTGGCACGCAAAGGTTGATTATTTTGCTATGTTGGGACGACAAGAGTTGGTGTTGGTTTTAAACTCTGATGATGGAGGTATCTCACATCGGGAAGCTAACATAATAGTAGATGGAGAGCTGGCTTTAAATAGAGCAAACCATGAGGAGAGCTGGCATACCCTTCTGGGCTGATCCCTTTCGCTTGGTGGCGTGCTCGTTTGGGTTGGGCGTCAGCTAAGAGTGTGGGAGTGCGGATTGACTGCAGTCTCCTAACAGGTGTGTATTTCTCATTGCTTTAGCAGTAGGACGACTATTTCGGGCCGCGATGGGCTGAAATGAGCCATGTAGTCCCAATGGGTCCGTAGGACAAGTGGATAAGTTGTAGAATTATTGAAATACCCCTGCAGGGTAGAATTACTGAAATACCCTTGTAGGGTAGAATTACCAAAATACCCCTGTAGGGTAAAAATATCAAAATACCCCTGTAGGGTAGAATTACCGAGATACCTCTATGGGGTAAAATTACCATTTTGCCCCTAGGGTGTTAAATGACTGTTTTGCCCTTATGGGCAAGTGACTAACTTGTGTGATGATTGGGTTAGTTGACGTGGATTAATGGTAGTTATCGTTAATTCGTAAGTCTAATGTGTTAGTAATCGATTGTAGGATTATCGGATGGGAGATATCGTGATCAATCGTCATCAACCAGGTGTGTAAACGACACCCTCCCTTAGATTGAATCGGTAAAAGCCGAAATACCGAAACGTTGGTATTTTGTGAACTCGCGAGCGTGCGAGCGCTCGTGGGACAGTTGTTAATGAATATGGTGCATTTGGATGATTAGAGTGCAGAGTGTGCATTTTCGTGCATAACGGTATATTTGGGCTTAATGGGCCGAAAACGGGCCAATGGGCCAACAGGCCCACTTTGGTAAAAAGACGAGGTAAGTACTTCTGATTACTTGGTAAACGTTAGAATGAGCATGAAACCCTAGCAATAGGTAATAATTACTGAAATACCCTTATACATGAAAATTACGATTTTACCCTAGGGATATTTTATTTTATCTGAAAAGCATGATGTTCTGTTTCTGTGTACGTATGCCATGACATATTATTTTGTTGCATGGGACATGGGTTTATATTGATGGAAGAAGCGTTACGCGACCTCATTGCAATCGGTGGCCTCGCCACATATATATCTGATACGGTGACTTCGTCACAATATCCGCGACTCATTTGCAATCTGTGGCTTGGCCATATATATAAACATATATATATATATATCTGCTCGTGGCCTCGCCATAATATTCAGATCTGGTGACTTCGTCACAATATCCGCGACCTCATTGCAATTTCTCGTGGTGTGTAGCGGTTGGGTGGGTCGAGTAGTCTCCCCACATGGTGTAAGGCTGGTGCACGGGGTGTTATGGATGGCTCTGGGTTGGGATTTCTGCATTCATGATGTATTTGTTCTCAGATTCGCTATGGGCCTATGAGTTTCATTCTAATTTCATGCTGGGCCAAGCCGAGATAAGTCCGACTACGAGGTTTGATCTGTTTTGGGCTATGGTTGGGTTATGTTACACATCGAGTTTACCAAACTCACCCTTTATTTTCATCTCTCTGTAGAAATCCCTAACCATAGTGGGCTTTGAGGTGTGAGGATTCGGAGTGGCCACATCATCTGCAAAGTTGGTTTTTCTAAGTTAGTTTATTTTTTTATTATTTTTATATTCTGATTTAATTTTGGGTTTTAAGTTGTAATAAGGCCGCTATATAAATTTCTCTTTCTGCTATGGTTTTTATTTTTTGATTATATTTATACTATGTCGAAACTGCTAGTGTTAGGCTGTGCGGGTTTTCAAAATTAATGAATGTTTTCAGGACTCAATAAGCACGACAAATGGATAGCCTAAAGATTGATAAACCGGCTTTTCATTTAATTGCTGTTTTTACAAAGACCACCCTAATCACTTAAACCAACGAATGCATACTAAGTCGTAAGTCTATGTGACACGTTAGATCTGGCCATAACGTCTGGGCCGAGTCTGGGGTGTTACATTTAGTGGCATCAGAGCCAAGTTACAACAACTCAGTTGTGGAACGGGTCTAAAAACGGGATTTTTAAAGAAACATTGAATAAAGGTTTTTGAAAATTATTTTTAGGAACTTGATTATAAATTTTTTTCGAGAATGTTTCCAATATTTTCTCTTTATAAATAGATTATTTTAAAGATTAAAATCAATTTTATAAAATTAGTTTTTTAGAAGGTGGCACACCGAATCTCCAGCCCAAGTCTGTAAGTTTTCTGAGCCTTTCTGATTATTTCTAAAATATCTGTTATATGCTTGTACAAAACCTTATCATCGTACTTTAGTTAGGGTAACATTGGAACTATAGAAACTCTGATAAGTAGACTGAGACTGTAGCTAGGCTTGCGAAAGAAAACAAACTCAAACTCTGAATTACTGTTATTCATAAGACATCTGTAATAAACACTGAAATATTAAACTGATTCATAAAATTCTTAATTAGATAATACAAAATGAGTACACGAGCAGCTAGTGGAAGAGGCCGTGGACGTGGCCGAGGTAATGCTCAAGCTGGATCTTCGTCTTCAGGACATGTGTCGGCAGCAGATGCACCGGTACCATTGAAAACGGAGGTAGAGTCTCATGATCGAGGTGTCGGGGATGATGCTCTGTTCCAGGCAATGCTCCGAGTTTTGAAAAGGGTTGTTGGGGCAAGTGCAGGAAACAAAATTCGGGGGTCTATTTCTAAGCGGCTCCGGGCCAATGGAGCAGAGATATTTAGGGGCGTATCTGGTGTAGCTCCGAATATGGCTGAGTATTGGTTAGAAGCCACAGAGCGGATTATGGATGATCTAGACTGCTCTGTGGAACAGAAGTTGAAGGGAGCCATATCGTTACCTAGGGATGAGGCTTATCAGTGGTGGTTCACGGTGAGAGATGGAACTACTGCTGATAGTGTAACTTGGGAGCTATTTAAGACAGCCTTCAAAGGAAAGTATGTTGGGGCTAGTTACGTGGACGCTCACTAGAAAGAATTTCTAAACTTGGTGCAAGGGAGTAAGTCAGTGGCTGAGTATGAGTCTGAGTTTTTGAGACTGAGCCGGTATGCTTCTAGGATTATCGCTACAGAGTATGAGCGTAGCGTACGCTTCGAGGATGGTCTAAGAGATGAACTTAGGGTGCTGATTACTCCGCAGAAAGAGCGTAACTTCACTGCTTTAGTGCAGAAAGCTAAGATAGCTGAGGAAGTGAAGCATACAGAAAAACAAAATCGTGAGAAAGATCGGAACTGTTTTAGGAGAGATTCAGGACTTTCAGGTGGTATGAACAGGAATGTTAAGAGAGCAAGGGTAATAGAGCCGATTCGAGCGATGACAGATGAATCTTTGTTAGACCGCAGGGTTGTAAGAGTTGTGGGAAGATACATATGGGTGAGTGTCGGAAACGTTCTGGTGCTTGTTTTCGATGCGGATCTATGGAGCATAGGGTTAAGGACTGTCCCGAGGAACCAGATCAGGTTCAAGTTTTAGAACAGAGGGTCGCTCAACCAGTGAGGGGTGGGCCACAGTTTTCGAGAGGACGTGGGAAAGGCAGAGGTGGTAATGGAAATGGTCAAGGAAGAGGAGCACCTGGCAAGGGTGTTGGATTCGCTGAGGCTCGTCAGCTGGCGTTGGTGTATGCAGCTCGTCGCTGAGAGGAGGGTGATGCACCTGACGTCATAACTGGTTCGTTTCTGATTTCTAGTATGCCATACAATGCGTTGATAGATGTTGGATCTACCTATTCGTATGTTGCATGTGTTATATCTGGGTCGCTGGGTGTGCGCTCTTAGGTGACCGTTAGTGGGGTATCTGTACTAAGTTCTTTGGGTCACTCGGTTAGGGTAGATAAACTGTATAGAGATGTGCCTATAGAAACTCAAGGAAAAGTTTTCTCTAGAGATCTGATGGAGCTACCTTTCAGAGAATTCGATCTCATTTTGGGAATGAATTGGCTTGTTAAGCATGGGGCTACTTTGGATTGTGCTACTAAGCGAATGATGTTAAAGACCACAAAGGATGAGGAGGTTTTAGTGATAGGCGAGCGTAGGGATTATCTGTCTAATGTGGTGTCGGCATTGAGAGCCGAGAAGTGGATTCGAAAGGGATGTGAGGCTTATTTGGCATTTGTAAGCCAATCGTAAACCGAGAGGTCGGCGGTGGATAAAGTTAGAACCGTCAAGGATTTTCAAGATGTTTTTCTAGAGGAGCTTCCGGGTTTGCCCTCGAACCGAGAGGTTGAGTTTGGAATCGACTTGTTGCCTGGAATGGCACCGGTGTCCATTTCACCTTATAGGATGGCACCGAAGGAGTTGGTGGAGCTGAAAGCCCAAATTCAAAAGTTATTGGATAGAGGCTTCATTAGACCAAGTGTGTCTCCGTGGGGAGCACCAGTGTTGTTCGTTAAGAAGAAGGATGGGTCAATGCGGATGTGCATCTATTATCGGCAGTTGAACAAACTGACAATTAAGAACAAGTACCCACTGTCGAGAATCGATGATTTATTCGATCAACTTAGAGGAGCTTCAGTATTTTCCAAGATTGACCTTCGATCTGGGTATCATCAGTTGAGGGTTAAGGAGGTGGATATTCACAAGGCGGCATTAAGAACTCAGTACGGTCACTATGAGTTCTTGGTTATGCCATTTGGGTTGACGAACGCACCTGCAGCATTTATGGATCTGATGAATCGAGTGTTCCAGCCATACTTGGATCGATTCGTAGTCGTCTTTATCGACGATATTTCGTTTATTACGAGGCGAGGAGAAGCATGATGAGCATCTTTGTATTGTGCTACAAGTCTTTGAGGAGAAGGAGCTTTATGCGAAATTCGGTAAGTGTGAGTTCGGTTGAGAGAGGTAACTTTCTTGGGGCATGTTGTCTCTGCTGGAGGATCAAGGTGGACCTCAAAAGATTGAAGTGATTCTCGGAATGGAAGCCACCGAGGTCGCGTGTCGAAAATTCAAAGTTTTCGGGATTAGCTGGGTACTATAGAAGGTTTGTGGAAGGATTTTTACGTGATGGCGCGCTTTGACAAAGCTTATAAGGAAGGGGTACCGTTTGTTTAGACCGAGAAACAACAGAATCTTTTGAGAAAAGTGAAGAAAGTTTCGACCGAGGCACCTATCTTGATTTAGTCGAGTCCGGAAAAGATTTTATCGTATGCGAGTGATGCATCACATGTAGGGGGTTGGGGTGTGTCTTTGATGCAAGAGGGTAAAGTGGTTGATTATGCATCGCGACATGGCTTAAACCACATGAAGTTAACTATCTTACTCATGATCCAGAGTTGGCGTGGTAATCTTTGCGCTTAAGATTTGGAGACATTACATGACGGAGAAAGGTGTATTATATACACAGATCATAAGAGTCTTAAGTACTTGCCGACTCAGAAGGAGCTGAACCTTAGGCAGTGGAGATGGATAGAGTTGCTTAAGGATTATGACTGCGCGATTGAGTATCACCCAGGCAAAGTTAATGTGGTGGCTGATGCCCTAAGCATAGAAGCGTATCTCGATCCGAGAGCCATGTTTGCTCGTTTGAGTCAGTATGACGACGGTAGTAGTCGTTAGCGTAAGCGCAAGTTAGGCCAACTCGGGTGGATGAGATTAAGGAAAAACAGTCAAGGGATGAGTCCCTAGTTTCTCGATTCCAGCAGGTTAAGAATAGGGATACTTTTGAGTTCGGACTGAACAGTGAGGGAGTTCTGTGTTACCGAGGTAGAGTTTGTATTTCGAAGGACTCTGACTTGAGGCAAGCAATTCTGAAAGAAGCTCATGGAGGTCTGTGTGCTATGCATCCTGGAGGGAGTAAAATGTATCGCGACTTAAAGGAGTTGTATTGGTGGCCTGGATTGAAGCGAGAGGTAACGAAATTTGTGGGAAAATGTCTGACTTGTCAGCAAGTGAAAGCTGAACATCAATTACCTTCCAGACTTTTGCAGCCAGTGAAAGTACCACTTTGGAAGTGGGAGAGGGTAACCATGGATTTTGTGAGTGGGTTACCCTTTACTCCGTCGAAGAAGGACTCGATTTGGGTAATTGTGGATAGGTTGACCAAAAATCGCTCATTTTATATACTGTCCGCGACCGATTATTCACTTCAGAAGTTAGCCAAATTGTATGTGGCGGAAATAGTGCGACTTCACGGAGTGCCAGTGTCGATTATCTCTGATCGAGATCCTAGATTCACATATCGGTTTTGGCAAAAGTTGCATGAGGCGTTGGGTACGCGGTTGAACTTTAGTACAGCCTTTCATCCTCAGACTAATGGTCAGTCGGAAAGGGTTATTCAGATTCTGGAAGACATGTTGAGGGGATGCGTTATCGACTTTCGAGGCAGGTTGGAGGATTACTTACCGTTGGCAGAGTTTGCATACAACAACAGTTATCAGGCAAGTATTCGAATGGCTCCTTATGAGGCACTGTATGGGCGAAGATGTCGTACACCTAGTTGTTGGACCGAGTTGGGTGAACGATAGGTTCTTGGACCTGAATTGGTGGCAGATATTGAGGATAAGGTCAAGTTGATTAGAGACCGATTGAAGAAAGCATCTGATAGACAGAAGTCATATGCAGATTTGAAACGCAAGGGAATTGAGTGCTTTGTGGGTGATATGGTCTTCTTGAAGGTTTCACCTTGGAAGAAAATATTAAGGTTTGGGAGGAAAGGCAAGTTAAGTCCGCGGTTCATTGGGCCTTATCGAATTCTTAAGCGAGTGGGTCTAGTGGCTTATCAGTTGGAGCTACCTCCAGAGTTGGATAGGATTCATGATGTCTTTCACGTCTCCATGTTAAGGCGGTATCGTTCTGACCCTACTCATATTGTGCCGGTTGCAAGGATCGAAGTCCAAACAGACTTGACTTTTGAGGAGGAACCTGTGCAGATTTTGGATCGAGATGTTAAGATTTTGAGGAGGAAATCAGTTTCGCTAGTAAATGTGCTGTGGCGTAATCATGGCAGAGAGGAAGCTACTTTGGAGCCAGAAGTGGCGATGCGTCAACAATATCCTCATCTGTTTGATTCAGGTAAAATTTTGAGGATGAAATTTCTTTAAGGAGGGTAGAGTTGTAACGCCCAATTTTCGGGTTTTCTGTATTTCTATGTTTTTTTAAAAAATTTGGGTGTGTTCTGGTTGGTTAAAATATATATTTTAGTAGGTTAGTGGGCCTTTGGAAGACCCAAACTTAAGTTAAATCCATGGTAGTCTTTGGAATTTTGATTTTAAGAACAAGTGATGCAATTGGCGTTTGGGCTTTTAAGAGTAAAAGGGTAAAAGATGACACAAAAAGGAGTGTGGTGTAGTGGCAAGGTAGCGCCATTTAGGGAACAAGGAAGTGACGCCATAGAGGAAGCAAGGGGTCCAAGGTTCAAGTCTTGGCTCTTGCAATTTATTTTGGTTTTTCTTTTCAATAAATTTGGAAACAAGTAGGTGCGCTTTAAAGTTTAATGTGTTGGACTTATGACACAAATGAGTTGATGGCCTAGTGGTGGTGGCGTGATTTGACATGTAAGAGGACTTTGGTTCGAATCCTTTGGCACGCAAAGGTTGATTATTTGCTATGTTGGGAAGGCAAGAGTTGGTGTTGGTTTTAAACTCTGATGATGGAGGGATCCCACATCGGGAAGCTAACATAAGAGTAGATGGAGAGCTGGCTTTAAATAGAGCAAACCATGAGGAGAGTTGGCATACCCTTCTGGGCTGATCCCTTTAGCTTAGTGGCGTGCTCGTTTGGGTTGGGCGTCAGTTAAGAGTGTGGGAGCGCGGATTAACTGCAGTCTCCTAACAGTGTGTATTTCTCATTACTCAGCGAAGGGGACGGCTATTTCGGGCCGCGATGGGCTGAAATGGGCCATGTAGTCCCAATGGGTCCGTAGGCCAAGTGGATAAGTTGTAGAATTACTGAAATACCCCTGTAGGGTAGAATTACTGAAATACCCTTGTAGGGTAGAATTACCAAAATACCCCTGTAGGATAGAATTACCAAAATACCCTTGTAGGGTAAAAATATCAAAATACCCCTGTAGGGTAGAATTACCGAGATACCCTTGTGGGGTAAAATTACCATTTTGCCCCTAGGGTGTTAAATAACTGTTTTGCCCTTGTGGGCAAGTGACTAACTTGTGTGATGATTGGGTTAGTTGATGTGGATTTATGGTAGTTATCGTTAATTCGTAAGTATAATGTGTTAGTGATCGATTGTAGGATTATCGCCTGGGAGATATCATCATCAATCGTCATCAACCAGGTGTGTAAACAACACCCTCCCTTAGACTGAATCGGTAAAAGCCGAAATACCGAAACGTTGGTATTTTGTGAACTCGAGAGCGTGCGAGCACTCGTGAGACAGTTGTTAATGAATATGGTGCATTTGGATGATTAGAGTGTAGAGTGTGCATTTTTGTGCACAACGGTATATTTGGGCTTAATGGGCCGAAAACGGGGCAATGGGCCAACAGGCCCACTTTGGTAAAAAGACGAGGTAAGTACTTCTGATTACTTGGTAAACGTTAGAATGATCATGAAACCCTAACAATAGGTTATAATTACTGAAATACCCTTATACATGAAAATTATGATTTTACCCCTAGGGATATTTTATTTTATTTGAAAAGTATGATGTTCTGTTTCTGTGTACGTATGCCATGACATATTATTTTGTTGCGTGGGACATGGGTTTATATTGATGGAGTAAGCGTTCTGGCAGCCTCGCTGCAATCTGGTGGCCTCGCCACATATATATTCTGTTACCGTGACTTCGTCACAATATCCGACACTCATTTGCAATTTTAGTGGCTTCGCCACATATATAAACATATATATATATATATATCTATTCTGGTGGCCTCGCCACAATATTCAGATCCGTGACTTCGTCACAATATCGCGCACCTCATTTG
Organism: Gossypium longicalyx; assembly: GCA_025698465.1. NCBI lineage: Eukaryota > Viridiplantae > Streptophyta > Magnoliopsida > Malvales > Malvaceae > Gossypium > Gossypium longicalyx. The sequence goes on along the minus strand of CM047001.1, from coordinate 64,514,062 downwards.
CATTTCGTCGTGGTGTGTAGCGGTTGGGTGGGTCGAGTAGTCTCCCCACATGGTGTAAAGGCCGGTACGGGGTGTTATGGATGGCTCTGGGTTGGGATTTCTACATTCATGATATATTTGTTCTCAGATCTCGCTATGGGCCTATGAGTTTCCTTCGATTTTTGTATTGGGCCAAGCCCGGATAAGTCCGACTACGAGGTTTGATCTGTTTTGGGATATGGTTGGGTTATGTTACACACTGAGTTTACCAAACTCACCCTTTATTTTCATCTCTGCAGGAAATCCCCAACCATAGTGGGCTTGGAGCTGTGAGGGATTCGGAGTGGCCACATCATCTGCAAAGTTGGTTTTTCTAAGTTAGTTTATTTTTTTATTATTTTTATATTCTGATTTAATTTTGGGTTTTAAGTTGTAATAAGGCCACTATATAAATTTCTCTTTCCGCTATGGTTTTTATTTTCTGATTATATTTATAGTATGTCGAAACTGCTAGTGTTAGGCTGCGCGGGTTTTCAAAATTAATGAACGTTTTCAAGACTCAACAAGCATGACAAATGGATAGCCTAAAGATTGATAAACCGGCTTTTCATTCAATTGCTGTTTTTACAAAGACCACTCTAATCACTTAAACCAACGAATGCATACTAAGTCATAAGTCCATGTGACACGTCAGATCTAGCCATAACGTCTGGGCCGGGTCTGGGGTGTTACAGCAGGGGACACACAGCCAAACCACATGCCCATGTAAGACACATGCTCATGTGTCTACCCGTGTGGACAAAATAAAGCCAATTCTCGCCCAAATTTGCCAACAACCTGCACCAACAATTTCAAACATATACCAACCAATACAAGCATTATAATCAAGCCAACTCTAACATCTAAATGATATATCTTTTCATGCATTCGTGTTTAAATTTTTTTATCTTTTGTAAGCATACATGATTAGTCAATTTTTCTAATTCAAAATTTACCCTTCATTAGATATATACCATCTACTATTTAACCATTCCCAAACATACTGATTATATTATAACCTTTATATAAACATGCCAAAATATATATCTCTAGCCATTCCAATGGTTAGATTACATAGAACCATTTACATGCAATCAATGGCTAAGTTAGCTTATATATGCCATTATACCAAAATAACTTTACTATTTATACCAAAGCGAGCTAGAGGATAATGCGATGTTGCTCCGATCGATCTCCAACCTTTACGAGCTTTCGAACACTATAAAACAGAGAAAATAAAACCTAATAAGCATTTAATGCTTAGTAAGTTTATATAACAAGAATTAGACTTACCATTCACATTCATTATAATAAGCATACAATAACATGATTCCCAACAAATTGACAAGTTTGCCTAATCACACACACTCAAACAAGTATGTTAGTCTCACAATTCACATATACACCAAATAACCATAGATGAGATCACCATGTTACAAACTTTCAAGCATTTCAGGCGCATTCCAGATATAATTAATTTAATCTCATAATTTCTTATTTCAGGAATTTTTCCTTTGAACTATTGAAATTTTGATGGATACTTAGGTAGTACACACAAGGTGTACGATTTAGTAATTTGTCCATTCATGTTCAGGGATACCCATTAGGGCACTTAATCAGGGAGCACACTCTCGAGCCCCATATCAGGATGCTCAGATGAACCATGTAACAGGAAACTTATCCGGGATAAACAGGAAACTCATAAGAGTTTAAATCAGGGAGCTCATAGAGCTTAACAGATAACTCCGAAGAGTTAATATCAGGGAGCACTGGATAAGGTAACGGGGAGTTCAAGCAAGCCATGTCAGGAAGCCCATAAGAGCCTATATCGGGACGCTCACTCAGAGCTGCAGTAGTGTGCAACACATGCAAAATCACTACCGATCAAGATGCTCGCAAGAACTATTTATCAGGATGCTCAAGAGGGCTTTATCAGGATTACTCGTCCGAGCTAAATCATGTCTGCAAAATATGCAGGATCACATTCAAATTGGGAAATTACATTTATCCATCGAATTTCATTATTCAAACGGAACTTAACCTTTATTCAAGCTATATCGGGCATATAATTTATTTCATACTTTAAACATTTATAATTCTTACAATTACATAACATGTTCAATACAAGCATATAAATATACACAATTCGGTTACACGAACTTATCTTAATAATCATCCGAACAAGAAATTCTACTAATCCAAAACTTTTTATTTTCCTCAATCTAGCTTTGAATTGGAGTTGTCCGGATCCATTAAGCTTGATTAGTTTATTCTCTCTCTCTCCTTGGGTTTCCATGAAATTTGGGGATGAAGATGATAATAAAATAAGATGATATTTCTATTTAATTATTTACCATCTTTAATTATTTTGATTTCCAATTTAGTCCTTAGCATTTTTAAAATTTTCCATGGATGAATCACCAAAAATATCTACTAACTTTCTTTAATGGTCTAATTAACATATAAGGGCCTCAGATTTTGAATTCCGTAGCTATTTAATCCTTCTAGCTACTAGAATTTAACTTTTACATTTTATGACATTTCTATCACAAAACATACAATGCAATAATATTAAAATAAATTTTCTTTTCGGCTCAGATTTGTGGTCCAGAAACCACTGTTCTGATTTCACTGAAAATGGACTGTTACAGGTGGTGGTCTTATTTGTGGGAGAGTCTACCAAATAATAATCTCGCCAAAACAAGGAACTTGCCAACCATAAAATGAGATTTCGTAAACTCAGCAAAGCTCAATTAAATACTTTACTAGGAAATTTGCTAATGTTAACCCGTCTAAGTCTAGCTAATTAGGTGGTCTCGCCAGTGCAATCTGCCAAACAATACCGGCTCGCCAAAGGAGGGTGTGATAGAAAAGGTGTTGTCTACTTGCAAAGTCGTGGTTGGTGAGGTAGTCATTTGGTGAAGGGGAATTATAAAGTAGCCTGCTCCAAGATGATTTACCTTCTTATTTGTTGCAAGTAAGGGCACGTGTGAATGGACTTGTTAAGTGTCGAAAGCATAAAACTAAAAAGAATCTAATTTGTCACAACGAATTGTGGCAGATCAATAGCCTGAGCTCAATTAGTAATAGAGCCAAAAGTTGGTACATTGGGTTTACAAATTCTACATTGCATGACTTCTTTTACAATTGTGGAATTTATAGCCCAATAAAGGGTAAATAGTATCATCTCATTGGTGTTAAAAGCTTGATGAAAAAGTATGCATATTTAAGACTTCTATCTCTGAATTACTGACTATAACCTTACATGCATTGAATCCTTACCACGTCCCTTTTGATAGAAGTATCCAGACCAAAGATTTAAGTTACTTACCTGGATATAAAACATGAAAGTTTAAACATGATAATGTAGATAACAGACTTAAGGTACAAAGAAACTCACTAGAGACCTCCATTCTGAGCTTTCTACCCAACGGGTTCTTTTCCTTTAGCACGTGAACCTTCTCCTGTATCTTTGGCTAAAATAATCAAATAACTTATTTAAATACGAGAACAACCAAAAATCAATGAAACAACAGGAATTGTAAGCATGAAAAAAGCTCTCCAATGGAAGTTTTCTTCTATTCCAATATTCAGGTGAAAACCCTTCTGTACAGTTCTTACAATAACACCTTTCTATCTAGTAAAACTTAAAGAAAGATTTAAGAATTTATCAGAAGCCAGTTTAAAGAAAGAAGCTTCAAGCATAACAAACAACTTCTCTATTAATGATAAAGAACACCTCTTAGTTTTCTTCGATGATAACGAAGGCAAGTAGAGAAGATGAAAATGAAAATCTTTTCTCCTCTATCGGGTTGTCCTATTTATAGCTATCTCTAGCCCAAATCCCACTCAAGGTTAATCTCAAATTAGTAATCATGCACACACGTTTCCTCTAATTAATCACATTCGAGGCTCCCTAGGTGTCCTAGTTATTGACACGTTACCTCCATTAGGATGCTAGGTAACCTAGACGTGTCCTACTAACGAGTACAATTACCTCTGTAGCAACACAAGACACGGGTAGTGGTCTTATCTATGGGAGAGTTCACCAAATAAGAATCTTGCCAAAACAAGGAATTTTCCAACCGCGAAATGAGCTTTTGCAAACTCGGCAAAGCTCAATTAAATACATCACTAGGAAATTCGCTAACGTTAACTTGTCTAAGTCTCATGAATTAGGCGGTCTCGCCAGCACAATCTCCCAAACAATATTGGCTCGCCAAAGGAGGGTGTGATAGGTAAGGTGTTGTCTACTAGCAAAGTTGTGGTTGGCGAGGTTGTGAATTGGTGAGGGGGGATTATAAAGTGCCCTGCCCTAAGATGACTTACCTTCTTATTTTTTGTGAGTAAGACCACGTATGGATAGACTTGTTAAGTGTCAAAAACATAAAACTAAAGAATATAATTTGCCACAACAAATTGTGGCAGATCAATAGCCTGAGCTTAATTAGTAATGGAGCCAAAAGTTGGTACATTGGGTATACAAATTCTACATGGCATGATTTCAATTACAATTAGGGAATTTATAGCGCAATAAAGGGTAAATAGTATCATTTCATTGGCGTTAGAAGATTTACGAAGAAGTAATATGGCCGTAAGTTATTTTTTTAAGATGAATGATTTAATTACTATGTGTTAGTAATTGAGTTTTCGTGAAGGAAGATGAAATGGTTACCATAAAATAAAATAGGATAATATTGGCTGAATAGATTTAATCCAAAGAGATTAGGATATCCTATTAGGGTAACATATATATGACAAGGTCATTAGACAAACACTTAATAAGTTGTTTTAATAATTATTGTAACACCCTAGACCCGACCTAAAAGTTATAACTGAATCTAGAGAAATTACATCAACTCACTTGGTAAACTGATTTCAGTAAGTATTAAGCAAATATGACTTTCACAAATAGTCATTAGGAAGAAATATTTTAGAAAGAAGACTCTCAGTTAGTTAAAAAAAAAAACTAACTCTTAAAGGCAATGTAGAAAACCATTTTCTTCTTATTGCTTTCACAGAGAATCGAACACAAGACCAAAAGGTATACAGAAGCTTAATGACTGAACCACTAGGCTCATCGTTGACATCAGTTGAACACAAATAACTTATAATCCAAATGTTCAAAAATAGGGGTTTAGGAAAAATAACAAAAATTCAAGAAAAAAGATTCGAACCTAGAACCTCGCACACACAAACACAACACTTAGCCACTGAACCAAATTAGTTAACTTGTCATAATTTCACAACCTTAACTCAAACTTAGGATGTAACCACTCTTGGTTCCATTAACTCAATTTCTTCTAACCCGATTTTTGGAATGTTACAACTTTTCCCTCTTTAAAAGACTTTCGTCCTTGAAATTCCCACGATCTCGCCAGTCACTAAACCACAAAATTTGAAATATTCTTATTCATACTGATCACCACGCTATCGCTACGCAAGTTTAATTTCAATACAAATCCTAACACTGTTTCTAACAGATTTTCTATTCACTAACTCGGATTATCACAAGAACTTTCTAGAAAAATATTACTAATGATTCCTCTACCCCAAGTTCTCACATACACAATTGGCAACATCATTTACCACAAACACATAGGTACAAAAAATTCTTATCAAAGCAGAGCCCAATTGAATCAGATTAAAAAAATACCTAAATCATTGCCAGACACATCTCAACTTCCTCGATGTCTAGTCGTATGTCCCTATCTATGATTTCGTTACTGAGCAGCAGCTCGTACCCTGCTAAAAGAGTATCATGGGCAACTCCTAAGTCAATGCTCCATGAACTCATATCTGAGACACACCATTATTTTCCTCTCAATAATCGCCTGTGTGGCGCCTATCACAGTAATCACAAATCGGAATTTGATTTATGTTCACAACTTCTTCAACCCGTTGAGTCCTGAATATTTTGGATCTCTTCCAAGGTCGCGGACCCCAAATTATTAGTACCTAAACTCCTCTTATTTATATGAGGTCGTTCAGTTATAGACTCTTGACCACATATCCAAATTGGGTCTCATTGACCCTTTGGAAATCCTCAAACACATCTTGGGACATAACAGTGTTCCTAGCTTCCTAGTTACCGCCCTCAAATTTGAGCATTCTAACAGACTCGCTAATTTCTAGATTGGGCTTATTGCCCCGAGAAGAGGACTTGGCTTGAGTCACTCGGCTATGTCCACCACTTCCTCGTACATCATGACCATGGAGTATTTATTATACTAATCTACAGTTTTAGAGATTTTAAAAGTTAGCTTAAGTTTATTAAAATCCCAAGCCTAAAGTTCTAGCGACGGTTTTCAGCTAAGATAGAGTAATCTTGGTGCTATAGTGTAACTGCCCGGTTTTAGCTAAATCGGAACAATGGTTTCGGGACCACAAATTTGAGGCCAAAAAAATATTTTAATTTTATCTTTGGTGTTTATAGCATGTGATTATATATGTGTGAAAATTTCTTGAGCTAATTTTATCGTTTAATAGCTCAATTTGAGAAAAAGGACTAAATCGCGTAAAATGCAAAAGTTGCATTCTATATGATAAAGGTGTCTATTTGCTATGGCTTATTAAATGAAAGGTCCTTATATTGTAATTAGACCATGGATAGTGGGAATGGACATAAATGGGCATTAAATGAATGTTTTTAAATGGTTCTAATAAAGGTTAAATTGGTAATTTATATATTAATGTTATTATTAGTAAAAGAAAACAAAATTTGGCTTCATTATCATCATCTTCCACCGAAAATCAAAAGAAAATAAAATATTTAAGCTCATTTAGGGTTTGGCATTTGGGTGGCTTAATTGAGATCAAAAACGAAATAAATCAAATTTAGATCGAGGAAAATCGAAAGTTATCGAATAGTCAATCTGGTTCCTCTATTCTGACTACAGGGTAAGTTCATATACAAATAAATGTCTTTAAATTGAATTACATGTGTTTACTTGTCATGGAAATATTATAAATGTTGAACTAGCACTCACGAGCAAGAATCAACAGAGTTATGATATCCGAAAGTCCCGCACGAACTTAGGAATAGAGTAGGATACGAATGTCATGACGTTAGGTTATCAAGATGTGATTACATCTAAGACCATGTCTGGGACATTGGCATCGTTAATCGATTTCGTGTAAGACCCTATCTGAGACAGTGGTATCGATATATAATAACATGTAAGACCATATCTGGGATATGGCATTGTATGAGTTTTAAGTAATTTCCGAGTATCCTTAACGATTTCGAATGGTTCAACGAGAAAAGTCAAATTGAGAAAGGATATGTGAAAGAGCTATGTAATTTAGGTATGTATGAAATTCATACAAGTATTGAAAAAGGGGAAATATTTGATTAACTCAATTAAGACATTGAATATATGTTCAATGAGATAGGTTTGTGCATTTGAATGTGATTAGCTATGTTTAACATATTTGAATTGATATGCAAATATTCATGTATTGAATTTATTTGTATATGGTTTACTAAGATTTTGAAGTTTACTTTGTGTGTTCTCTTTCTGTTTTATAGATTATCGAAGCTAGCTCGGACTCGAGAATCGTTGGGAAACATCATCACACTATCGATCATCTTGTTGGTACTTTTGAGAGTTTTGTATATATAGTGTATGGCATGTATAGGCTAGTGTCATATTGGTATGTTTTGAGTTATGATTTTAGCCATGTGATTTGGCTTGTAAACGTTGGTGTGTATGGCCATTTAAGTTGGCTTAAAATGTGTTTGGTAAGAAATATATATGTGATGTATATAATGCCTTATATGTTGGCTTGTTTTGGTATAGTTATGAGTTGGCTATTTTGGATAGTTATAAATTGGTGTATTAACGCTTGAGGAATGGTATATTATGGTATGTTTAGAGATGATGAATTGATATGTTTGGAAGGCATGATTTAGTTTATGGAAATGTTATGAAAATAAATTACAAAGTTATGTGAGATTGATGATTGTGGCGCATTGATTTGGTATGTTTTTGAATATGGAATTAAGTAGTTGAAATGGTTGAGTATAGATGACATGATAAGTATATGAATTAGCATGTTTTGGCTACCTATATATGTGTTGAAATGTACCAATTTGGTTATTTTGTGTGCTTGAGAAAAGGATGGAAAATTGGCTTTTCAAATGGCCTATTTCTGTCCATATAGGCAGAGATACGGGTGTGTGTCTTAGTCGTGTGCGACACCCAGTCATGCTATACGGCCGTGTGTCTCTTGGGGTACCCTTTCAAATTAAGGTAGTATACCTTACAATTTTGATACGGCCTAGACACACGGGCATGTCTACTGGTCGTATGTAGCACACGGGCTGGCACATGGGCATATGGTCGGCCGTGTGACCCAAGTCAGTAACCCCTCCAGTTTTCTCAAGACCATGACACACGGGCGTGTCTTCGGCCGTATGGTGCAAGTTAGTACCTATTTTCACATGACCTGTGACACGGTCATGTCTGGTGGCCGTATGAGGCACACGGCCTATTCACATGGGTGAGTGACCCTTAAATCAAATTTTTTTTCTAAGTTTCCCCAAGTTTGCAAATGTTATCGGTTTGGTCCCGAACCACTTCTAAGCATGTCTTAAGGTCTCATAGAGCTTTACAAGGGACATTGTAAATGTTTTGAATGGATTTTGAGTATGAATGTATAAATGTATGTGAATGTGGTTTGTTTTCGATAATGCCTCGTAACTCTATTCTGGCAACGGATACGGGTTAAGGGTGTTAAATATAGTTTTTGCTAAAATATCCAGTATAGCTAAAGTAAGATACTTACAGGATCGGCGTCAGAGTCTTGGATTCTCTTTTGACAAGCTCGAAAATAATCAAAACCTGAACACAATTTTTTCATAAATCCCAATTATCAAAGTCAATAAGAAATTCAATTTACTTAAAACACTTTTTAGAGAGATTTTTTAACCCAAAAATTACAACCCGAGTTTCATAACTTAGCTCTGATACCACTAAATGTAACACCCTAAACCCGATTTAGAAGTTATAACCAAATATGGAGAAATTACATCGACTCAATTGGAAAACTGATTTCAATAAGTATTAAGCAAATACGAATTTCAAAAAAGTATTAGAAAGCTATTTGTTCACTTTCAGAAACCATTTAAGAAATTATTTAAGTTTCAGTGGAAAACCTTTTTCGAAGTTTAGTTTTGAAAACTAAAATTCTTTTTGTCGACTTAAGTGATTTTGCATTCTTGCATTAGAAAATATCAAATTCCTGACGAATTAATCAAAACCCAAAAGAGTTCAAAAACAGATTAGAAACCCGAAGATCAAAACAAATAATTACAAAATTCACCATATTTACATTAAGTGCAAAAACAATTCAAGCTCTCACATGCTGTTGGATCCTAAGTTAGAGGTTTACTTGAATAGACAAAGATAAAACAAAGGGGTGAGCTATGAAGCTTAGTGTATAACTAAACTCAAACAAAGATCAAACAAAACACTGTATATAAATCAAAATAATACAGAGAATTTCATAATGATCATATAACTAGGGTAGAACAAATCAGAGTGTCATTGAGATTTTCATAACGGTCATATAATAGAACAGAGCATGTATGATTATGCCAATGCAGTGTTTTTCAAAAAATCAGAATGCAGATTTCTTAGAAAATATCCTACCCAACTCTGCTATACACCAAAATAGAGTTTTCCCAAAACTCATCCAACTAAATCACACGAACAGATAATTGTGGATAATTCTACCATAATTTCAATTAAAACTGCCAGATTAGATACAAGTGGTTAAGCCACTGTGTTGCAGCCAAGCTTCTAGAATAGATGTATGTGATTGAGCCACCCTAATTGCAGACAAGCTTCCAGATAGAATTATGGATAAACCATAAGATAATGCAGATCATTGAACTTTCAGAAACTTTCTTCTTTCACATCATCTCGAACCCCATGCAATGTGTCATGGCATGCATATTCAGAATCAGAATGATAAGCATATAGGACATGCTGTCGTACAATAATAGAAATAGAAGGCATTGAAAACCATGCTTTACAGAACATATTGATCAAATCTTAATGAATAATAATAGATTTTCCATGAAGTCACATGCATAGTTACATATCAAAATAAGTATCAGACACAACAACTTATTTGGATATCACACATTCAAAACCAACAAGGTAGCACAGAAACGAACCATCAAAATTAATAGAGCACAGATCATACCTGAATAAATCACATACTTTAAACACATCCCAAACATAAGCACATTATATGCTAACAGATCATGCTTACTTAGCTTATATCATATCAGATATATGTATAGATAACGGATTATTCATCAACATATCATCAAAAATTAAGTTTTATAGCTTGTTTCAGAATATACGTACCCCACAAAAGGCCTACATTTGATTCGAACGACGTTTACGACCCTAGGGAAAAATTTCAATTTTTGGCCCACACGCTCGTGTAGATTAACACGGCCTACATGGCTAGATTGTGTGGCCCACACGACCTGGCACACTCTAATGTGACTCAAGTCAGAGAGTTACATGGTCTAGACACGCATCTATGTCATTCGCCTGTGTGACTAACAATAAAAAAAGTACCTCACACAACTTGGACAAATGCTCGTGTGACCTAAGTCATAGAGTTAAATGGCCTACCACACGGCCGTGTGGTGTCGATGGTCACGAATTTTGGTTTTTATCGTTTTTAAAATTCTCAGTTTTCATTACACACCTGGTTCCATTTTGACGTAAAAGCAACAGAGATGAATTCTGGACCCTAAAAACAACAATCAAACCTCGATCAAAAAATTTCCATAACCAATTCAATAACTAACATATTTACTATCAAAGTTTCATAAAAAACTTTCAACCCCAAAACCCTAAATCAAACTTCAGCGTTTACCCTCACTTGTATCCTGAAACACAAGTACTTAAACTAGTTGAGTAACTTGATATGCAATCCTTTCACGTAAGAAAGAGAACTAATTGAACCCTAAAAAAGTCAAATTGGAAAAATAAGTACAAAAATTCAGTTTTGACAAATAACGAACGAGAGGAATATTAACAGAACTTCGATAGCAAAACTTACGCAGTTAACCTTTCAGTCAAAAACGAGAAAATATGCAATTCCCTCGACAGAACAACAGCAAAATTAACAGAAGAAAATAAAAGGAAAAGAAGAACAAAAAAGAAGAAGAAAGTAACGGTAAAATGTTGGAATAAAAAAATGTGAAAAGAAATATTTTAGAAAGAAGACTCTTAGTTAGTTTAAAAAAAATAAAAAATAACTCTCAAAGGCAACGTAAAAAAAACATTTTTTTCTTATTGCTTTCATAGAGACTCGAACACAAGACCAAAGGGTATACAGAAGCTTAACCAATAACACTAGGCTCATTGTTGACATCAATTGAACACAAAGAACTTATAAACCAAATGTTCAAAAATAGGGGTTTAGGAAAAATAATAAAAATTCAAGAAACAAGGTTCAATCCTGAAACCTCACACACACAAACACAACACTTAGCCACTGAACCAGATTAATTAAATTGTCATGATTTCACAACCTTAACTCAAACTTTGGACGTAACCACTCTTGGTTCCACTAACTCAATTCCTTCTAGCCTAGGTTTCGAGATGTTAAAATTATATATAAGGGAGAGAGTTCAATCATATGATACTTTTAGTAAATTGACTCTATGACTACAAATTATTTGAACCACAATTATATATGTCTAATTGATCCCTCTGTTAGTTTGATTCAGTCCTTGATGAAAATGAAGAATTAGAGAAATAGATCGCATGTATCACTATTTGCGATGAATGCACTTTCTCGCTATGATCAAGAGATGACTTAGAGATTAAATTAATTTATTTGAATTCTTATTTAATTTATTGTAATTAAATAATTTAAGTTTGACGTGAAAGTTAAATTAGTTAGTAATAACAATTTTATTGAACAAGGCAATCAAATTTATTTACTCATAAATTCTAGTACGGTAAAGTCGTCATGATTTTAATCGAATTGAAATTGGGTTGAGAAAATAATTAATTAAGTAATTTAATTAACTAATTAATTGATTTATATTTTGGGAATACAAAATTGGTTTTGGAGTTGGTTTTAAAGACCAATGAGAAGTATATAATTGTACTTCATACATGAATGAGCCCAATAGGTCCATCAATACATCATAGGTGGCAAACCCTAGTCTTAGAAATATGTGGGATTGCCTAGCATATATAGTCCTAGTGGGACTATGTATTTTGTTAAAATATTATTATTTTGTTACCTCTTGTTCAACTAAAATTCTTTCAATTTTATTTACAAATAGAGACTATGGGCTAGGTCAAAAGATACAAAATTAAGCATCATTACTCTATCATTTTATAGTGAGATAAATTCTATTTTGCTAAAGAGTTTAGCTTTGGTTTCTAGCTCATAGAGAGATACTAATCTTCCCCTGTAACATCCCAATTTTTTGGTTTTAAGTTTGTAGAATTACGTCAAGGATGAGTTATTGACTTAATCGTTAAGGGACAATGTAATTAGTTTAGAGACCCGAGTTTGATCCCCTTCCCTTACAAATTGTTTAATTTTTTTATTTTTGCTCCCACTCCTAGTTTTGTGATGCCCAGATGAGGAAACCCTAGGTATATATGCTATTCTTTCATTATTTTTGATCCTGTTATTTTGTGACAGGCTTTAAATATTTATAATTAATCGTTCTTGAAACTAACTATTATCACGATGTAGGCAAGTGTACCAATCGAACAGTAGTATAGTTTTAGCAAGACCAGATTGTCGAACCCAAAGGAACTAAAAGTACTAGTAATGACTGTCTTTTTATTATCTAGCCTAAGAATAAGGGGGTTTGTTTTAACTAACTAATTAACTAAACTAAGAATTAACAGAAAATAGAATTGAGGGATTACTTTTGGAAAACGATTGAATTAAGATAATACCTAAGGAAAAATCCACCTAGACTTCACTTGTTATTTGACTCTGAATCGGATGATTTATTCATTTAACTTGATCCATAGAAATCCCTAAGTTATATTATTATCTCTCTCGAGACTAACAATGTCTAACCCTAGGTTGAATAATTGAAATCTCTTTCTAATTAACTTCCTAGGGTTGCATTAACTCGATCTATAGATCCCCTTATTAGGTTTCACCCTAATCCGGGAAAATCTTGTCACCCTATCTCTAGGTGCGCAATCAACTCCTTTTAATTATGACAAATGTACTCTTAGACAGGGTCTATTCCTCCTCTGTATAAGAACTTAACTTAAATCAATATCCTGGAATACCAAAACAAGAATTAAGAACACATAATTAAGAACAAGTCAAATATTTATCATACAATTCAGAAAATAATAATAACAAGATCTGTCTTAGGTTTCATTCCCCTTAGGTATTTAGGGGATTTAGTTCATAAATAAAAAGGAAAACATCTCAGAAGAATAGTGAATATAAAACATAAAGAAAAGCGCAAAACTCCTGAAGGGGAATTGAAGGGAGATCTTCAGTCTTGACGGTGAATCTGACTTTTGAGATGGATCAATCGGCTTTCCTTGAGCAATTCCTTGCTTCCTCCTCTGTGTATCCTCTTTTATTCTCCTTTAAGGTGTATTTATAGGATTTAGAATGCCTAAAAGCCCTCAAAATTAGCCTTTTCCGAATTGGACTCAACTTGGGCTCGGCAGGGACACGCCCGTGTAACACGCTCATATATGATTACTTCAGGCCGTGGTCAAGCCTGTTAAAATAGCATGAGCGTGTGGTCTACCCGTGTGAGTCATGCTTCGACTTTTCCAAATTGACATGGCCGTGTGGTTTGCCCGTGTGAGGAAGTCCAGGCCGTGTTGATTTCGTATGTTAGCCCATTTTCTCTGTTTTTGGTCCGTTTCTCATTCCTTTTACTCTCCTATACTCACCTAAGTGTAAAACATGAAATTAAGGCATTAGGAACATCGAATTCACCAATTCTAAGGAAAAATCATCCATAAAATGCACAAAACATGGGGTAAAAATATGTATAACTGACGGTTTATCAAATACCCCCACACTTAAGCATTTGATTATCCTCAAGCAAAATCCTCATCTCATAATCAAAACAAATTCTTCTCAACTTATAATTTCTATCGATAATACCTCAAAATATCCCATAGGTAATCAAACATTGAAAATTTAACTAAAAGAACATTAAAGTTTTAAACATTCCAAGTTGAGCATTTTATCATGAAAACATAGGTGTCTCCCCTCATCTAAGTAATTACCTTTGATTCAAAATATCACAGAGTTTCACATCCTCACTAAAGATTCACTCAAATCGCTTGAGGTGTTTTAAGGACAATAAATGAAGCACTCAATAGTCAATAATGAAAAGTTATTACCATAGGCTTGCATGAAAATCAAATCTCCACAACTATAAATTGAGATGAAACATCAATCAAAAGGTCTTTTAAAGGGTTGTAACGTGGCTTTGGTTAGAAGGTGTGGTCACAAGCTGAAAGGGAGAGTTAGAATCGAGATTGAATTGAAAAATTGCTTAACTAGAAAAATGACTGGTCATTAGTTGATTACAAGTGAGCTTCTTCTCGGAATGTAGAATTAACACTCAAGCTCAAAAATGGCGAATTACTATTAATAAGTATGCAAGTATTGTTGTTGTTGTTGTTTTTTTTAAGAACAAGTCAAATACAAAATAAAATAAAACATAGCTAAACAAATATTCCAACTCAAATCTCGACAAAAATAGGGATCAAATTAATTTAGGGGATTTCAACAATAATGAGTTATGGGTTAATATTGAGGGTAAATCAATGAATGGGTTGTTAGGCTCAAGGGGGTTCATTAAGGGTTAATTGTGAAGGTAAGCTTTTATGAAGTGAGTGGGTTAAACCTAAGTGCCTTTATCATTTTGACATATCAAATCAAATTGTGTGGTCTTGACATGCATAATCAAGCAAGTTCTAGAATAACAGTTCAATATTGGCGCACTCATAATGAAAGTGAGCATGAAAGAAATAATAGATGCTCTTGAAGGCTCAAAATCTCATAAAAATTATGGCTTTTTGATGTTTAAACTTATGAATTCCAACTCAAGATAATACCTAGACTTAGAAAAACAACCTAGAAGTTTTTAATTCTTCAAAAATCAACTTATCATGCTTGATTTCCTAATGTCTTAAAGTTTAAACAATCAATGCATAAATGCCTATGTTTTAATTCAATGCATATCAATAAAAATCACGAGTTAATTAAAATTCATTCTAATATTGATATGAGTAATTCACGTGAAAATAAGACATATTCTAATGGTGATATAAAAGACACCCACACACTTAAGATGTACATTTCCCTCAATGTACAAAGATAGATATATTGAAAAAGATAAATTTATGATCATAAGATAATGAGAGAAGTGAAACTTCATGAATGATGAATGAAGTCCTTGAACTGGAGTTTTTGGAGAATAAATGGTGTGAGAGTGGAGGAGGATACTCCGGTGGTGGTAGAGGTTCATTAGTCCATAAGTCTTGCGCCAAAAGAATATTATATCTATTAGTAGCTATAGTTGTGGTCGAGCAGAACATGGCAGTCGTGGAGAACCTTTCCCGGTGGAGTTTTTAGTTCCTATATAAGGATGAGCTTAGGAGCTCTTTTATAGCTGTGACAAAATCAGGAACTTTTTAAGAAATGTAAGGAAACAGAATTACTCGTAATGGAATAGCTGAAGTTGGTCATTGTAAAATACAAATTATAAAATCTAATAAAGATAGGCGTAAGGAAAAATAAAAAGGAGTCTGAAGATAAAATAAAAGTAAAAACATAAAATAAAATAATTAATAAAAGTTTTTAAACATCTTCATCGCTAGATGGTTCGCGAGGTGGAGGTGGCGATGAAATGTGAAAATGCTGACAAATCTGATGTAGAGTCGCATCAATGTGATCAAATCATTGAAAACATTACTGTTCAAATCGTGTAAGGCACTCAGAGATGTCAGTATATGAAGCTGCCGCATGAACTGGACGAGAGGGGCGTGTTGGCTTAGACGGTGGGTCCTCGTGCTGTGGAGGGACATCATCAGTAATGTCCTCGGGGGCCTCCTCTTCGGTAGATTGAGCGAGACGATATTGGAGAGGGTAAGTTCCTTGGTGCTTTTCGATCATCCTCATGCTTAGCATGCTTGAGATGCCTTGTGGAGACATCTGGCCAATAAGGGTCAAGGATGATTATTGGGCTGCGGTGTTGAGGAGCTTGAAGTGTCGCGCCAGTAGCGTCACATAGGGCCCAATAGAGATGACCCCTTTTTGATGTCGCTCTATCTGGTGGCGAATGGCAAGGGCGATAAAGTAGGCGAGGTCGAAGACGTGCCCGTGCGACATACACCATAAGTAGTAGACGTCGTTGGTGGTGATGACGCTGGTACTCTCTCTCTGCCCTGTCAAGGTGTAAGATAGAATCAAATGTAAATACCTTAAGGATGGAAGGAGAGCTGATGCCTTGGAGCGACTAGGGTCGTAGGTGGCCGAATTTGGTACGAGTGCTCCCTAGCACCGTGAGGGAGAACGGTGGATGTGACGATTGAGAGAATCTAAGTCATTTTCCTCCTTGAACTCCTCTGTATATAAGCCCAATGTAGTACCGAATTCTGGGACGCTTAGCTGGCGGACTAATTCACCTAGACGAAATTGGACCGTTCCGGGATCATCGTAATTTGTCATTACGGTCTAAAGATGAAACGTTGAGCATAGTTCTATCGTAAGCTCGAGATATGTTGGCTCGATAATCCCAAAGAAAAGCTCCCAAGGGTCGGTGGTTAGGAGGGCCCGAATCGTATCAGCCAACTGAACTTGTTCTACTGTAGCCCAGTCGATGCAGCGGCCCATAGTTAAAGGTCGGTCCCAGAGTATTTGGTAAAATTCTTCTTGGGGCCCAATGGGGAACTGCAGAAAAGGGTGGCAAATTTTTGCGGTAGGACCCGAGGAAGATGACACCCCCTTCCTTCTCTTCGAAGCGGGGATGACAATTTTCTTTCCTCATGAAGACGACATGGTACCTGCAATCAAAACCATTAATTCATTTTGAGGAATGATCAAAGTAAAATGGAGACAAAAATTAAAATAAAATAAAAATCATAATTTCAGCCACATCTACTAAGACTAACAACTTAACCAAAGCAATCAATTTTATGGCATAAGAATGGCAGAGAATTTCATGGAATGCAATCATACTTGACGGATGAAACATGTCAACACAAAATGCATGAGTATGTCTGTTATTCTAACCATGAATAATTACTTTAAACTAGTCAAATGGGGCAGGGAAATCATGTAATGAGTAAGAATTTCACATGAAAAAGATGATAGCTACTCTAGATAATGAATTTGGAGTGATAGAAAGATAAAAATAACATATAAAATGCAGATTGCTATGATAACTAGCATGAAAAATGAGTGCAATTATAGGGAAAAGAGTAAACAAACACTAGAATGGGGAGAATGAGCGTCAAAAACAGTATTGGAAGCGGCGCACGGGCATGGCGGGGCGGGCGTGTTGACTTGCAGTGGTTAGGGTTAAGGATTTTGGGTGAAGAAGACAATGAATAGTGCAGCCTATTTATAGATTTTGGGGCACACGGCCAGGGAACATGCCAGTGTTCTCCAATTTCAGCCCGTGTGTTTTACATTTTTGAATTTGGGTGCGTCTGGCATTCTGCCCATGCCCGTGTATTTTGGGCATGTGGGTGCACACAGTCGTATCGCACGGCCGTGTCTGTCTTCGTTCACTTCTCCCACGCTCGTGTATGTAGCTCCACGCCCGTGTTACTTTGACAGGTTCGACCACGGGTATAGGATACGGGCGTGTCGAATGGCCGTGTTATTTTCTCAGGTTCAACCACAGTTCTAAGGCACTGGCGTGTCGAACGCTCGTGTTATTTTGGCAGGCTCACCCACAGCTATATTGCACGGCCGTGCCGTTTTATCGTAGCCCGTGTTTGAGAAAAATCTCTGCCCTGTTTCTACACGGTCCTCAGCACGCCCGTGTGCTTGGCCGTCTTGTGTGGTAAACCTGTGTTCAAGAGCTCCGTTAGTAAGTTAGGTGTTGAACACTAAAATTTAAAGAAATTAATATTGTTAGTGCTCGGGTTGCTTCCCAAGAAGCACTTATTTATAGTCTAAGCTCGACTTACCTCTCCATTGAATGGTCATGGTGGTTCGAGGAGTTTATACTCCTCATCGCTGCTACCCATCTTATCAAAATAAGGTTTTAGACGGGTGTTGTTTACCTTAAAAGTGCCGAAATTGGGATGACTTACCTCGACTGTACCCAATGGGAAAATGCTAAGTACCGTAAGAGAGACTTCTTCATTCGGTTTGGTAGTGACAATGTGAGGATCTGTGGCTTCTAATAAAATTTTGTCTCCAACCTTAAGTTGATTTGGAAAGGTATTGAGCTCATTTTGGCGTAGGTTTGGTTTATTGTGTGTTCTTGGTTTATGCGTCTACCATTCATCTAGTTCCTCGATTTGTAGCTTCCGATCTTCATGAATAGGTCCTCTACTATTGCTCGGGAATGACTCATGTACTTCTTTCAGACTCATTTCCTGCAAAGTAGGTTGCACCATATTGCCAGTTTTAGTAGAATGGTTTAGATGATCACCTTCAATTTTTGATGTGTTGCCTGAATTACGAGCTTGAAGGGTGATTGTTTCGTCTCCCACACGAAGTGTGAGCTCACCTGTGCCAACACCAATAATCGTTTTAGCTGTTGCTAAAACGGGCATTCCTAAAATCAAAGGAGTGTTGCCATCCTCCTCTATGTCTAGAACAATGAAGTCAATGGGAAATATAAATTTATCAATTTTAACTAGCACATCTTCAATAATACCCGTAGGAAATCTTATAGTTTTATCTACTAATTGTATACTCATCCTAGTCTGTTTGGGTTTCCCAAGACCTAATTGTTTGAACATTTTGTATGGCATGACGTTAATACTAGCCCCTAAATCAGCTAGTGCATTATTAACATCTAAACTACCAATTAAGTATGGAATTGTAAAACTCTCTGGATCTTTTAACTTGTTAGGTAGCTTATTCTGCAAAATAGCTGAGCAAACTACGTTTAGCTCCACATGCGACGCTTCGTCCAACTTGTGCTTATTTGCTAAAAGCTCCTTTAAAAATGTCATTGCGTTTGGCATCTGTGATAGAGCTTCAATAAACGGTAAGTTAATATGTAATTTTTTTAAGAGTTTAAGGAATTTACCAAATTGTTCGTCTGAGCGGTCTTTCCTTGTCGCATTAGGGTATGGCACACGAGGTTTGTATTCTATACATACCGATTTCTGTTCTTTGTGGTATACCTCACCTTTACCTTTGCTTATCTCAGTATCTTGCCTTGGTTCTGGTTCAGGTGTGACTAACCTTTCCTTATCTTGACTAGTAATCGCGTTGAGTTGCTCCCTTCGATTTGATTCTGTGTTGCTTGGCAAGCTACCTTGTGGTCGTTCAGAAATTAACTTAGCAAGCTGTCCAATATGAGTTTTGAGCCCTTGGATCGATGCTTGTTGATTCTTAAGTGCTGTCTCGGTATTCTAAAAATGAGTTTCTGACACCGATATAAACTTTGTGAGCATCTCTTCAAGGTTCGGCTTCTTCTCTTGTTGGTAGGGTGGTTGTTGGAAGCCTGGAAGGGGTCTCTGATTACCTTGGCCTCCCCATGAGAAATTTGGGTGGTTCGTCCAACCTGCATTGTAAGTGTTACTATAAGGATTGTCTTGAGATCGAGGATTGTTACCCATGTAATTTAACTGCTCGTTGTCCATGTTGTAACCATATGACAGGTATTCTGAACTGCTCGATCCACCTCCATTTGCTTCGCACTGCATTACTAGGTGAACCTGTGAAGAACTAAGAAAACCATCAATTTTCTTATTCAAGAGTTCTGCCTGATTAGAGAGCATGGTGACCGAGTCGACGTTATAAACACCAGCTGTTTTCTTTGATTTTGTCCTCATGACTTGCCACTGATAGTTATTCAGTGACATCTCCTCTATAAATTCATTGGCAGCTTCAGGTGTTTTATTATTGATGGTTCCGCCAGTAGATGCGTCAACCATTTGTCGAGTCAAAGGATTTAGGCCATTATGAATGGTTTGATCCTATAGCCAAAGTGGTAACCTATGGTGAGGGCATCTTCACAAAAGATCCTTGTACCTTTCTCATGCATCGTAGAGTGTCTCTAAATCCATCTGTACAAAAGAAGAGATATCATTACGTAATTTAGCAATTTTAGCCGGCGAAAAATATTTTAATAAGAACTTTTCGGTCATTTGTTCCCAAGTAGTAATTGACCCTCGTGGTAATGAGCTCAACCACTGTTTAGCTTTGTTCCTCAATGAAAAAAGGGAATAACCGAAGATTAATGGCATCATCAGAAACGCCATTAATTTTAAATGTATCACAGAATTCCAGGAAATTTGCCAAGTGAGTGTTTGGATCCTCATCCTGCAAACCATCAAACTGAACAAATTGCTGTATCATTTGAATAGTGTTAGGTTTTAGTTCAAAATTATTCGCAGCAATAGCAGGTCTAACTATACTTGACTCAGTTCCTGTTAAAGTAGGTTTAGCATAATGATACATAGTACGAGGAGCAAGATTCTGATTTGCTAGTTCATTGGGTATCATAGGAGGTAGCTGATTATCTTGATTTTCAGCCATCTCATCAGTCGTAGTTGAGATATCGTCCTCTTGCTCTTCCTCTGTGTATCTTAGGCTTCGCCTTATTTCTCTTCAGTTTCTGCGAACTGTGCGATCGATTTCTTCGTCAAAAAGTAGTGGTCCTGACGGGTTTTTTCTAGTCATAAACTATAAAAACCTGCCAAAAGAAAGAAAAATTAAATAAATAAATAATAATAATAAAAAAATAAAATTAACTTGCAAGGAAAATAAATGGCTAAAGTAATAAAAATTGAGTGTTCCTAATATCTTAGTTCCCCGGCAACGGCGCCAAAAACTTGATCGTGTTATTTATTGACAGGGTTTAAATATTTATAATTAATCGTTCTTGAAACTAACTATTATCACGATGTAGGCAAGTGTACCTATCGAAAAGTAGTATAGTTTTAGCAAGACCAGATTGTCGAACCCAAAGGAACTAAAAGAACTAGTAATGACTGTCTTTTTATTATCTAGCCTAAGAATAAGGGGGTTTGTTTTAACTAACTAATTAACTAAACTAAGAATTCACAGAAAATAGAATTGGGGGATTACTTTTGGAAAACGATTGAATTAAGACAATACCTAAGGAAAAATCCACCTAGACTTCACTTGTTATTTGACTCTGAATCGGACAAATTATTCATTTGACTTGATCCGTAGAAATCCCTAAGTTATATTATTATCTCTCTTGAGACTAACAACGTCTAACCCTAGGTTGAGAAATTGAAATCTCTTTCTAATTAACTTCCTAGGGTTGCATTAACTCGATATATGGATCCCCTTATTAGGTTTCACCCTAATCCGGGAAAATCTTGTCACCCTATCTCTAGGCGTGCAATCAACTCCGCTTAATTATGACAAATGTACTCTTAGACAGGGTCTATTCCTCCTCTGCATAAGAGCTTAACTTGAATCAATATCCTGGAATATTAAAGCAAGAATTAAGAACAAGTCAAATATTTAACATACAATTCAGAAAATAATAATAACAAGATCTGTCTTAGGTTTCATCCCCCTTAGGTATTTAAGGGATTTAGTTCATAACTAAAAAGGAAAACATCTCAGAAGAATAGTGAATATAAAACATAAATAAAAACGCAAAACTCCTGAAGGGGAATTGAAGGGAGATCTTCAGTCTTGACGGTGAATCTGGCTTCTGAGATGGATCAATCGGCTTTCCTTGAGTAATTCCTTGCTTCCTCCTATGTGTATCCTTTTTTCTCCTTCTTTATGGTGTATTTATAGGCTTTAGAATGCCTAAAAGCCCTAAAAATTATCCTTTTCTGAATTGGGCTCAACTTGGGCTCGACAGGGACACGCCCGTGTATGATTACTTCAGGCTGTGGTCAAGCCTGTTAAAATAGCACGAGCGTGTAGTCTACCCATGCGAGTCGTGCTTCGATTCTGCCAAATTGACATGGTCGTGTGGTCTGCCCGTGTGAGGAAGTCCAAGCCGTGTTGATTTTGTATGTTGGCCCATTTTCTCCGTTTTTGGTCTGTTTCTCATTCATTTTGCTCTCCTATGCTCACCTAAGTGTAAAACATGAAATTAAGGCATTAGGAGCATCAAATTCACCAATTCTAAAGAAAAATCATCCATAAAATGCGCAAAACATGGGGTAAAAATATGTATAAATGATGGTTTATCAATTTTTTTTAGCTTTTTCATTTGTTCTTGTTGTCCCTCCCATCTCCATTTTCCTTTCTTCTAAAATTTTTCTTCCTTTTTTCCCTTGTACGTCCCAAAACACAATGATTTCACTATTGTTGTGTCACCCGCTTGCCTAATTTTTTTTGTTATTTTTTTCAAGCACTTTGTTGATTGTTTAAACTCCTAAATTAGTCTCTATGCTGCCCCAAAACTCTCCTCTATTCCGTCCAAATCAACCTCTCTTTGTTGTCCATTGTCGCCCCTCTCCTCCACTCGTGGTGGTGTCGGTTAGTTCTTTTCTCATCTTTTTCTTTCCCTTTTGAGATGATTTTTTTTGTTATTTTTATAGCCAATTTAATGTTGCTTCCAGCCCTAAAAATTTTCCCCGTTGCTATTAAAAAATCTCTTTGTGCTGCCAAAGTTAGCCCATTTCTCTGCTGTTGCTTGTAGTATTGTCACCCTTGGAACATCATTATTTTTGCCACCCCTTAAAGCTGTAAGTTCTTCAACTTTTGTCTATTTATATCAGCCCTAAACATTCCAAATTATTAGGGTAAACAAATACATTCATCTGACATCTCAGGTCTAGTCATCGGGTAGTGTAAATGCATATATATGTGAGATCTTGCATCATCTTGAATTCATTAATGAATGTTTCTTTGGTCGTACACTTTAAGGCCTTAATTTAATTTTTTTTATTAGTGGTTTCTAATTTTTATTTCAAGCTTAGGTACTTATTTGAATGTCCTAGATTAGTAGTGAAGTCAGATTTCGTTTGTACCTTCATTTTGCATCAAATCAATGTAAGTTAGCTTGTCGAATTGAATCTGAAAAGTAGTTGGTGTAACAGTAATTTGGCTGAACCCTTAGGGGGTGTTTCAAGGTTGGTTTAACAATATTTTGACGCGTTAAGTTTTATAATTTGGTTTTAGGCACATTTAAGGCTTAAGTGTGGAAGCACGGACTTTGCAGATAAGTACTTCGAGCTTTCGAATTAAGGTGTAGGTCTTTCCATTTGTTAAATCGGTCTAAAAATCATATAAATGTGATTAAAGAGAAAATCATCTTGATGGTTTTTGGAATGGCCCAATGGCCTAATTGCTAATAGATGAGGTACCGAGCAAGGTACGCACTTAATTTGAAAGCCAACTATTAAAGCCCCTATTGAGACCGAGTGTGATGTGTCTGAGTTATATGTGATGTTTATCTTTGTGCTATAATTGGTTCATAGTATGTTTGGTATGAAAAATCATTGATTGCTAGGTTTTGTTGAGAATGTATGTATTGTATGCCTGTATAGCATGCTCAATTATGAAACACTGATTGATGTGTGTGTTAGATGCCATGTATGACATTGAGCGTGTATGTATTTAAAATTACATACCATATGTAAAAATGACCATACGAAAAGCATGTTTGCAATCCACTATTACTGTAAAATGAAAACATCGAATTTGTTACTGAAACACATGTTAAGCATGTTGTATTACTGAAATTGTAATGAAGAGCATGATATGCTCATTGATAGTATGACATATTGCATTTGCATGGAGTGGGTTTTGTGGTTAATTGAGGAGTTTTGTGGAGTACTGACGGCATTTAAAGTCTGCATATTTAGTTAGTATACTGCACTTAGAGTACCAAGGATATTGGGTGATTTAATCGCATTAGTAGCAACTTATCTGCACCATTATTGGAAGTTTATCTGCATTACTATTATTGGTTACATGTGCACATTACTAGCACCGTGTTTGCACCGTTATTGGCAGCTATTGGTGGTTTATCTGTTGGAAAAACGAGTTTCGAAAATGCAGAGGAAAATAAATTTAGGGAAAAATTAGAGTTTTAAACATTTTTCCAAAACAAGATCTTGGTTGTGATATCTGAAGTAAAGAACACTTAACTAAAATTGTACCTTTTCGATTCGTTTAGGATAAGCGCTTCGACCAAGCAGTCATCTCCACTATCCTCAAGCTCATGTCTACCAAGTGTGGGCTCACTTTGAATTAGAAAAGTTTTCACAAAAATTACCAGTGGGGTAATGTTGCAATTTCTCTAAAATTTTAGGTCAAGTTATAAATCAGAAAAATATCTCTAGAAAATTTCTAGATCAATCTCTTCAGAGAATTCTCTCTACAATTTTCTCTTGAATTCAAGTGTGTGTAAATAATGACCCAAGGCTCTCTTTATATAGGGAGAGTTTAGAGAGTTCAACTATAATTAAACTTAATCACTTTAATATCAAGTTAATATAATATTTATTAAGATAAGTATTAGATTAAATTTAATATTAAATATTACTAAAATAATAGAATGTTTATCTACAAGATAAACAATAAATTTAATTTAATATTAAGATAACCACTTTAATATGAAATTAATAAAATACTATTAAGATAAATATTAAATTTAATTTAAAATTAAACTATTAAAATAATATTATTTTTGGAATAATTAATCTAAAATCAAACTCTCTGGTAGAGCCCCAGTAGGAGTGTAACTCTTCTACTGCTCAACCACTGACCATCAACCATCGTCGGCCACCGAGATACTGTCATCTCTACCATCGACATCGCCGTGCAAGTGTGACACCCTTACAACAACCTGAGCCGATTCAGCTACTGCCGGTTCGGTCTGGGTCAATGACAACACAATCATTTCTGTCTACCACTGGTTGGACTGTCGGCCTAGTTTCACATATCGGGCCCGGTTCAACCAGTTTTTGGGTCTTAGTCTCGATTTTGGGCTTCCATGCCCAATTTACGATCTCAGGTCTAATTTTCAAGTTCAATTATCCATTGAGGCAATTGTCTGACCTGAAAATTAACTTTCAAAAATATCATATTATGTAATACCCCTACCCGTATTCATTGCCGGAATAGGGTAAGAAGTATTATCAGAGTTTGCAAATTAAAAATTTTTTTTTACTCAATATATCCCCTTTTATAGATATCTAACCTTCCCTGTAAATTTTAAATCGAGACCAATCCACATCAACCAAACCAATTCAACATATTTTCCAAATATATTCATGCATATTTATAAGATAACATCATCACATACCCAAAACCAGGTTTGTTAACCATACCAATGGCTAACTCTACATTCATTTCACAAAATCATTTACTTTATTAGCTTATACATGCCATTGATTTCCAAAATAAAGTTTCTTTATATACCGAAATCATGAGGTTGATAGTGTGATGTATCTCAGACCAAATCCGATCTTCGAGCTCTTAACACTACAAAACAGGGAAAATGAAGCAGTGGTAAGCACTTTGTGCTTAGTAAGCTCATGTAACAAGAATTATACTTACCTAATATTTTCAATACAATACAATAAACATTTATATATCCATTCAATGCATTATTACCCTAATATGCACAAACTCAACATTCAAGTTAGTACAATAATTTGCATGTACCAATAATATATACCATGATTGATGAGCTCATCAATACCATGATTTCTATTTCATTGTTATTTTTCCATATTTATCCCGTTGAATTTCTTGGAATTTTCGATGGATTTTTCAGAGGTACACTTTTAGTGTACAATTCCGGGTCCGTCAATTCATATTCATGTGCACACATTTCCATTTCAGAGAGCACACTCCCGCGAACCTCATCCTTACAGTGGGATTACCAGTCCGGGCTAAATCCCCTGTAATATAAACTCATAGAGTATTGTCGGCATTACGATCCAGGCTAAATCCTCGCAACGACAATTACTCTAATGAGCTTGGATCCGAATTACCAGTCCAAGGCTAAATTCAGACTAATTCAGATTATTCCCGTCCAAGCTAAATCCATTTTCCACATATTCTTCGGGAGGGCTATATCGGGATAGGATCACCCGTCGGGCTAGATCCTTTTTACCGTCAATTCCTTTTTCAGAGATCCATCGAATTTTCCTTTCATTCAACCGAGATTTCTTCCCATTTTTATCAAATATATCAATGTTTTATCAATTTTCATACAATGAACATTCCTTTATTCCAATCATATTCACATCAATAACATACATTTCAAGTATTTAAGAATATAATTCAAGTTACATGAACTTACCTTGATACTTGTTTGTGCACAAAAATCTACTAATCCTGAACTTTTTCCTTTCCTCGACTAGCTTCGTATTTGAATCTTCTGGATTTGGTGTAAAAATTATGAAATACCAGCTTAGAGAACCCTCCTATGGCGTTTTTAGCTGCTGGAATTGAAGAGAAATGAAGAGAAATCTAGATATTTCCTATTTAGTCCTAGCTTTATTTAGTTTATTTTGCAATATTCCAATTTTTGCCCTTAATTTATCAAATTCCTATTTGATTTCATGCCCTTGCCATCCAGCCCAAATAAATTTTGGGTCTAATTGCCTTTTAAATCCTTTCTTATTAGACTCTTAAGCTATTTAATCATTCTAGCAACTTTTACACCTATTACAATTTAGTCCTTTTCATTTAATTGACTACCCAAATATTAAAATTTCCTAACGAAATTTTAATACCACATTACTAACATTTCATAAATATTTATAAAATTATTTTCGACTCGGTTTTACGAGATAAAGGTCTCGATACCTTGTTTTTACCCAATTTCTTCAATAATTTCTTTTTCTAACTAACTACTAAATCGGTAAAATTTTTCTATCAATATTTTCATACGATTTTCCTATCATATCAATTTTCATGCAAAAAATATTGAAATAAATTTCTCTTTAAATCGGATTTGTGGTTACGAAACCACTATTCCGATAATTTTGAATTTAGGCCATTACATATTAATTTTAATTGATTTGATTAGTTTAATTTTACTTGATCAAAATTAATTTTTCAAGAAAATTTTAATCAAATTCTCTAGTTGAACAATTCTCACGACCACCTAATTTAATTCCACATCGAGTAAATCGAATTAATTAAATTATTCCCAAAGTCGTAGAATTTTTTTCTGATTCAAATGCAGTCCGATCGAGCTTTTGTTGAGCTAGCGGAAGGATTAATCAAAATTATACAATTAGGCTCTAGTGATTGCAATTATGTCCAGACGTATCATTTCAATGATCCGCAATTACTTAATCATGGAGTTAGTCCATGAGAAGTACCATGATTAAAAACTCCTTATTGTATACTTAATCATGGAGTCAATCCAACTGCTTTGTCCAATGACCTCGTCATGTGTGTGTCCTTATATGATATCCTTGATTCTTTTGAGTTAAATCCGTTCACTCAATACAATCATGTTTTATCTCATTGTCATCATTGTGTCTTCTTAATGATTAATATGAACACTGTCAACAAATGACTGTGATAAATTGCTCATTTGAGAACAAGCAACCCGTGACCACATTCCATATTTATCAGTCCACACAATGCCAATGAGAGGATAACATTAACTCTTTAATTGAGCTATGAATTCCACTATTGCTAGTAAATCCATGCCATACACAATTCATATACCCAATATACCGACTATAGGCTCGATCATCTTTAGAGCATACGCATGGTTAGTGACTAACTTAGGATTTATGTAAATCACACTATGAGCACCACAAGTGAATTAATTCACAAATGGATTTTGAATTAATTAATCTTAGGTCTAGTTCAATGTATCATTCTACTAATGAATACATCTATGTCTCTACTCGTGGAATCAACTGCTCGATAGCCAAGACGAGCCATATCCACAGTAGCGACATAAAAATTTTAGCTAGGTCGCTAATTGTGGCGATTTACTAGGAGCTTGGAAATTGAAGTTTGATTTTTTTGAAACGTAAATTGAAAAACGGAAATAAAGAGGGGAGTCGCCACCGATCCTTTTTATAGGTGTGATCGGACACCTCATAAATTTATTTTTAAAACAAAAGAAGGCCGAGTTAAGGTCTACGTTAAAATCAGAGTATAGTAGGGTCCGGGATTCGGTTACGCGCGAGGAAGGTATCAGCACCCTCGCGACGCCCAAAATTGGTATCTTGTAAACACATGTTGTCTTGATTTTCAAAATACGAGTTCAATGTAAAATTCAGTCGTGATCCGATTAAAAGAAGACGAGAATTTTTAAATTTTTATTTTTGAGAAGGATATACCGATTTAACACGAGTCTATCGATGTTCACCCAACATAGCGATGAAATCGATGACTTAATGTTGAGCCAATATGTTGCCTCGATTGTTGAAATTAATTGGAAAACAAAACTATGATTTTCAAAGTAACAAAATTGAGATGAAACAGATGGCAGAGTTAGAACTATATTGAAGTGAATGTAAGTGTAACAAGTATATTAAAAATCAATGATGATATATACACCATATATACATACTAAAGATAATAATAAAAGAATTATTGATGATACTTCACAAATATATATATATATATACATAATACAAATGAACGTATACGATATATATTAGAAATACTAACAAAAACATATATTTGTATACTAATAATAATAAAATGTATGTACACCAAATAGCATATAATACTAAATAATATATTAAGTGATAATAATGAAACTAACAAGTATAATAATGAACGATATGACATACGAAAATAAAAAATATACATACATACTTATAATAAAATATGTAAGAAATATATAATTAGTACATTGAAAACATATACATAATATATAAAATATATATAATATATATTAGAAATAATAATAAAAATATTCATACACTATATAAATACATACATATACAAGTAATAAAGGTGTTAGAAATATACAATGTAATATTAAAAGTAAGTATACATATCATAAAAAATGTATATATATGATATAGTATTAAAAACATGACATGATATATGATGGGATAGTAAAAAGAATTGTACAAATATAATGGTATTGAAAGTATATACATGGCTTATAAAAAATACAATGTTTAAAGACACATACACATAAAATATATGAAAACATACACGGTATATATATATATTAGAAATGATAATATTAAAAACTATTAGCATACTACATAAATATGCACACATGCATTAAAATAAATAATAACATTAAAAGTATATACATAAAATAGTGTTATATACATGATAAAAATACATATATATGTAATACCTATTAAAAGAATATATATAACATACATATATTTTCAAAAAAAAATAATATTAATATTTAAAGAATAACTAGTAATTTGTTTCATAAAGTATATATATGCATGCTAGAATGTTTATTGAAACTAAAACTAATGCTAATGATAGTGAAATTAATTATATAATATAATATGAGATGGGTAATTGAAACACTATAATATGAATACGTAAATAATAATAATAATAATAATAATGATGATAATATAAGTATATACACTAAATAGTATAGAAAAATATTTAACTAATAACATTAAAATAAATATACGATTACACATAAAAGAATCATATAAGAAAATATATGTACATGGAAATGTAAAGAGATAATATATATAATATAAACATATGCAATATATATGTGCATTAGATATAATAACATAAAAAGAACATTATTAATACAACACATAAATACATACGTAGACACACGCATAAATATTAAGTAAAAATATATACTAGCACTAACGATGTTATTAATAAATATAATAATATGGTAAAAACAACAATAACATAATAATATGGTAAAATAATAATAATAATATAAATAATAATTAATACAATAATATTAAAATGAGAGAAAATAAGAAAAAAGGATGAAATGGGATTAAAATCGAAATTCTTGGGGCGAATTTAGAATCAAAAAAAGAAGAGGGAGACTAATTCGAACGCGCGCTAAATATTGAGGGGCCCAAACAGCAATTTTCCCAGTTACCTAAACGCTGCGTAGCGTGGAGGACCAAAATGAATTCGGGGCAAAACAATGGGGCCGAATTAAAAATAAAAAAACCTTGATTGTAAAATCCCAGAAAAGCGGAAGGGCCGAACGTGCAATTTGCCCTTCCGCGTTTAAAAACACGCAGATCCTTACAGGGGCGGGTCGGGTCGATCCGACCCGCATCAAAACGGCGTCGTTTTTTTGTTTAAATCTGGGTACCAAAACGGTACCGTTTCGCTGGGCTATAAATAGCCTAAAAATCCGAAAAAAAAACATTTGTGAGGTGGGAAAGAAAAAAAAAGAGAGAGAGGAAGAGAGAAAAGAAGAGGGAGAAAGGGGAGAGGGGAGAAGAGGAGCTCGCCACGGCAGTGCTGGATCACCGGGAGGCTCGCATGCTGCAGCAATGCAACCACCGCGTCATGGTGGTGGAAAAGGTAAAATTTTTGATTTTTTTTATTTTTAATTTCTATTATTTTATTATATTTTTTGATATATATATATATATATATGTGTATGAAATCGACCTAAAAACGAAGCTAAAATAAAAGAAAAAGAAAATCACCTTAGATCGGTTCTGATTTTTAGCTTCTGATTTGTTGATCTTGGTGTCTTTTGTTTGTCTGAATGCTACTTCTATATTTAAACACTATATTAACTCTGAAAATGAAATGTTTTTTTTTGTTTTTGTGTTCTTTCTTTCTGCCGAATGAAAAAAAGAAAAAGAAGATCCTTTTCAGTTTTTGATTTTGGGTTTTTATAACCCTCTTACATCCACTTTTAAATTGCTTCAGTCTTGTCTTTGCAGGAGATGGGCAAACGGTGGAGGTGATGGGGCGCAGAGGGCAGGTGGCCGGTGTTGCAGAGTTGTCAGGGGCAAGTGGGGGAGGGTAGGTTCGGCGCTGTAGGTTAGGGGTATGGATGGCTAGGGTTTGGTTAGTGGGTCTGGTAGGTTTAGGTTAGGTAATGGGCCAACCGGGTTTGGGTTAAGTTTAGATTTGGGCTTAAGGGATAATTGGGTTTTGGGTTAGTGTTGGGCTGGTGGGCTAGTGGGTTTAGTGGGTTAGAGGTTGGGTTATTTGGGCCAAAATTGGCCTGTAACATCCACAATTGAAATTGTCTACAACATAATAATCCTTCTCATTATTTGAATCAAATGCTCATTTTAATTCTTTTACGAGATTACAAACTCGTTTAGATTATCTACTGAACTAAGTTGTCTTTCTCACAATGTAAACATTCTTTACAATGCCACTTATCTTCAGTTTGAACTTTAGACAATCAATGAGCTATTATTTGCTTGTCACAATTTTGCTATGCATGCAAAACATAAAAGACATAAATATAAAAGACATAATAGTGAAATGTGAAATTAACTTTATTTATTTATTCATCGTTCAAATAAATAAAAAACAATTACATGTTTACTACAATATGGGCACCTTTCCCAACATTATCCACATCGAGCTTTAGCTCGCACTGTTTGGAGTTCAGTAGACAGGTTCTGGGGAACTCATGGTGTGTAACGAATGGTTGTGTAGGAACCTCTATCATCGCATCATACACATGACATGTTCATATACTAATTAATTATGCCTTGTTTGACACTGGAATGATATTGTTAATCATTATCTGTCTTAATTGGTTATATAACTGTTCATTATGGACTCACATTGAGCTTTCATAAGCTCACCCCTTTAGTCTTAAACTTTTCAAGTAACCCTCATAATTAGGACTAGACCCAGCATACAGAGCATCAACTTCGACATTAGATTGATTTTATGTTATTGATTTAATTAGAGTTTTATTTTTCCTTTGGTTTTGGTTTGTAATTGTCTTTAATTAGACTATGGTTTGGTGATTTCTTTAACGGGGTTTTAAGCATGCATGGGATTTTGAAACTTAATAGCCGGTAAATGCATACTATTTGGCTTAAGAAAAAAAAAACTGTCATTGATCCTCGATTTCGCTGCATTTTAAAGACTCGATTTTTGAATAACAAAACATCAACTCAACCGGTTTATCTTAAAATTTGCCAATCGTGTTTAAAAGAAGACAATACCAAAGGGTTTTTCTAAATATAATTTTTTGTCAATAAAACAGATCCTAAATATAGACAACTTAATAAATAGATGTTTGTAATCTAACTCAAAACAACAATTTTTCCTAAAATTAAATAGATTAGGGTTTTTAAGAGGTTAACGAGTTTGCTTAGCATTTCCTGTGGCTAATGTAGCCTTCATGATTAGGTCTTAACGTCTAGGCTGAGTTAGAGAGGTTACAACCCCACTAGAATATCGATTAAGTTTTTATTATGTTTATCGATTCATGAATTTGGAGCCTACATTCTAAGTAAGTCGAGGGTTCGAGAATAACAGAGAAAATCGCGCTGGTAGAAAGTTGATGAATGACCTAGACTGCCTAACCCAAAACACAAGTACTGATAAACCATATTATATACATATTTTTATCCTATGCTTGGCATATTTATGGATAATTGAACTTTGATTTTACTGAATTTGATGCTCCTAATCTGTTAATTTCATGTTTTATACTCAAGAGAGCATAGGATAGTGAAAAGAGCAAGAAACGAGACAAAAACAGACAAAATAAGCTAAAATCAATGTTTCACATGGATTAGGCACTCCCACACGAGTAATCTACATGCCCATGTATGACACACGGGCCAACCACATGCCTGTGTATAATGGCCGTGTCGACATTAAATCAAGTCAGAATTGCACACGGCCTGAGCACCTTCACACGGACGTGGCACAAGGCCGTGTCCCTGTCAAACCCAAGTCTAATTCTATTCAGAAAAGGCTAATTTTGGGCTATTTTGGGCATTCAAAAGTCAATTTAAACACCCTAGAAAAGGATCAAGGGGGACACAGAGAGTAGAAGGCAGAAAATATTGAAGGAAAGCCATCAGAATCAGCTCGGAAGTAGGATTTACTTCAAGACTGAAGATTTCCATTCAATTTCCTAGAAGTTCTTTGGGTTTCTTTATGTTTTGTTGTTTTCCTAATTTTGAGATGTTTTTCATTGTTATGAACTAAACTCCCTAAATGCCTAAGGAAGATGAAATCTAAGACGGATCTTATTACTATTTAAATTATATGATAAATACTTATTCTTATTCTTAATTGTGAGTTTTAATCCTTGCTTAAATATTCTAGGATATTAATTTAAGTTTTGATGTGCTTATTCAGTGGAGAAAAAGTCCCTTCTTAAGAGTAGATCCTCCATAATTAAGCAGAGTTGCATGTAATCCTAGAGATAGGACGACATAAATCTACCGAATTAGAGTCAAATCTAATAGGGGAATCCATAGATCGAGTTAATACGACAATAGGGGTTTTAATTAGAAAGAGATTTTGATTAATCAACCTAGAGTCAGTTGTTTTTAGTCTCGAAAGAGATAATAACATAAATCAGGGATTTCTACGGAATAAGTCAAGTGAATAAATCGTCTAATTCAGAAGTAATAAGTGAAGTCTAGGTGGATTCTTCCTTGGGAATTGTCTTCTCCATCGATTTTCCAAAAGTATTTTTTCAACTTTCATCTTTGTCGTATTTCTTAATCAATTAGATAGTTAATCTTAGTTAAAAACATCCCTTTAATTCTTAGGCTAGATAATAAAAAGATAGTAATTACTAGTACTTTTAGTCCTTGTGGATACGATATTTTCGGTCTCACTATAACTATTCTACTGTTCGATAGGTGTGCTTGACTTAGTCGAATTTTTAGTTAGTTTAGCAACCATTAAGTTTTTGGCACCGTTGCCGGGGAAAATGTTTGTCCTGTTTTAACACAGCCATGGACACGCCCGTGTGTCCAGGGCGTGTTCACCACTGTCGAATGTCAACACTTGGCTTTAAGAGTTTACACGGCCCAAGCCATACCGTGTTTCCAACCTGTGGTGATTACACCGCCTAGGGCATGCCCGTGTTCCAGGCCGTGTGTGCCAAAAATACCTGCAGTTAGATTATGAAAAATGAGAGGAAAATAATAAAGTTATTTAGTGGGGTTAATGCTCGAGTTGCCTCCTGAGGAGTGCTTATTTAAAGTCTAAGCTCGACTTTACCTTGTGGGCATATTTAGGCAGGTTCGCGGACCCGTAGCTCTTCTTCATTATCTTTAAAATCCTCACCATTATAAAGTTTAAGACGATGTTCGTTTACCTTGAAAATGCCTTGGGTTGGATGACTTACCTCTACTGTGCCACATGGAAAAACGGTTTGGACTACAAATGGACCTGACAATTGTGATTTTAGCTTCTCAGGAAACAATTTGAGCCTTGAGTTGTATAGCAGGACAAGATCTCCAGCTTCAAATTGCTTGTGTTGCCTAAAACGAGCATCATGGCGGTGCTTTGTGGCTTCTTTATATAATCGTGAGTTCTCATATGCATTAGCTCGCCATTCATGTAACTTGTTCAATTGCATCAATCTCTTCTCACCAGCGAGTTTGGGATCGAAGTTTAGGAATTTTATAGCCCAAAATGCTTTATGTTCTAGTTCAAATGGTAAATGACAACTTTTCCCATAAACAAGTTTGTAAGGAGATGTTCCTATGGGGGTCTTATAAGCAGTTCTATAGGTCCATAAAGCATCATCTACATTCACTGCCCAATCCTTCCTATTTGACTCTACAGTCTTTTCTAGGATACGTTTAAGCTCTCGGTTTGTGATTTTGACTTGTCCACTAGTTTGAGGATGGTAGGAGGTAGCTATTTTGTGGTAGACTCCATATTTCTTAAGGGTTTTATCAAATTGAGCATTTCAAAAATGAGTTACCTTATCGTTGATAATTGCTCTAGGCGTTCCAAAATGAGAGAAAAGTTTCTTAAGGAACCTCACCACCATTCTAGCATCATTAGTAGGTAAAGCTTGGGCTTCCACCCAGTTAGACATGTAATCAACGGCTACTAAGATGTATTTATTCCCGAATGAGCTAGAGAATGGACCCATAAAATCAATACCCCATACATCAAACATTTCACATGAGAGCATATATGTTTGAGGCATTTCATCTCGTTTGGAGATATTACCTGTTCGTTGGCATTTATCACAAGAAGTAGCATACCTGTTGGTGTCTTTGAATAGTGTGGGCCAATAAAAACCTGATTCAAGCATTTTATGTACGGTCCTAGTCCCACTATAATGTCCTCCAGTCGGTCCTAAGTGGCAATGTTCTAAGATTTTAATTGCTTCTGACTTTGTAACGCATCTTCTGATGACTTGATCTGTACATATACAGAAAAGAAAAGGATCTTCCCAAAAGTAGTTTTTCACATCAGTAAAGAATCGCTTCTTTTGTTGATGTGTCAACCCTTTTGGTGTAACATTATCTGCTAAATAATTTGCAATGTCTGCAAACCAAGGTACCTCTGAGTCAAGTATAGCACAGAGTTGTTCTTCAGGGAATGAGTCATTTATTTCAACTTCATCAAGCTCTTTGGTACTTGAA
Organism: Gossypium longicalyx; assembly: GCA_025698465.1. Taxonomy (NCBI): domain Eukaryota; kingdom Viridiplantae; phylum Streptophyta; class Magnoliopsida; order Malvales; family Malvaceae; genus Gossypium; species Gossypium longicalyx. The sequence goes on along the minus strand of CM047001.1, from coordinate 64,478,384 downwards.
CTTTGAAGTCTGGAAAGATGATCAATTGCAAGATTTTCAGTTCCCTTCTTATCCTGAATTTCCAAGTTAAATTCCTGCAACAATAAAATGCATCTTATTAGTCGAGGTTTTGCATCTGATTTAGTAAGGTGGTACCGAAGAGCTGAATGGTCAGTGTAAACAACAACGTTAGATAATATTAAATATGGTCTAAATTTATCAAAAGTAAAAACCACAGCCAACAATTCTTTTTCAGTCATCGTATAGTTTTCTTGTACTGCTGTTAATGTCTTGCTAGCATAATAAATCAGTTGAAAAAATTTTTCTCTTCGCTGTCCAAGAACCGCACCTACTACAAAATCACTGGCATCACACATTAGTTCAAAGGGTAAATTCCAATCAGGTGCAACTACAATTGGAGCATTAATTAATTTATCCTTATGAGTACTAAATGCTTCTAAACATTCCTAATTGAAATCGAAAGGCTTAGCTATTTTAGAAAAATCTTTGATAAATCTTTGATAAAATCCAACATGACCTAGAAAGCTTCGAATAACCTTAACTGAATTAGGGAGAGGTAATTTCTCAATAGTTTCAACTTTGGCTTTGTCAACCTCAATCCCCCTGCTAGAAATTTTGTGACCTAACACAATCCCTTCACGAACCATGAAGTGACATTTTTCCCAATTCAGTACGAGGTTTGTTTCCTCACATCTCATTAGAACTTGTTTTAAATTATTAAGTCAAATATGGAAAGAGTTATCGAATACCGAGAAGTCATCCATAAATACCTCAATAATGTCTTCCACGAGTTCATCAAAAATGGCCAACATGCATCGTTGAAAAGTAGCAGGAGCATTACATAATCCAAAAGGCATTCGTTGATAAGCAAACGTACCGTATGGACATGTAAATGTCGTTTTTTCTTGGTCCTCAGGAGCTATTGGGATTTGGAAATAACCAGAGAGTCCATCTAGGAAGCAATAATACATATGCCCAGATAATCTTTCCAACATTTGATCAATGAATGGTAAGGGGAAGTGATCTTTTCCTATATTCAATGCAAACTCTCCATCCCGTGACTGTTCGTGTAGGGATCAATTCGTTTTTCTCATTGGCCACAACAGTCATGCCTCCTTTCTTAGGAACAACCTGCACAGGGCTCACTCAAGAACTATCAGAAATAGGATAAATAATTCCAGCATCTAGAAGTATAATTATCTCAGCTTTTACAACTTCTTTCATGTTAGGACTCAGTCCTCTTTAAGCTTGCACACAAGGTTTATATTCATCTTCCACTAAAATTTTATGTGTGCAAAAAGAAGGACTGATCCCTCTTATGTCAGAAATCTTCCAAGCTATGACTCTTTTGTGCTCCTTCAATACTTGAAGTAACTCATCATTTTCGGTTGGCTGTAAATCTGAAGCAATAATCACTGGTAATGTGGAATTATTTCCAAGAAACGCGTATTCTAGGTGATTTGGTAATTGCTTCAATTCCAATTTAGGAGGTTCTTCAATAGAGGGTTTTAATTCTAATTCATTGTTTACCTCAATACCCTCATAGCTCTTTTGTCTCAGTGAAGACTCATTAGAATTTAGTTTAGCTTTTGTCTTACCTAACGCAGAATCATCATCATTTACCTCCTCTCCTTGGGCAAGACACAGTTCCAACGTGTCCTTATGTACGATTTCCTGTAAAGAATCTTGAGTAGTATGATCAATAGAATCAATAAAATAACATGAGTCATCTTGTTCTCTAGAAAATCTCATGGCATCATAAATTTTAAAAATAATCTCTTCGTCACCTACCCTAAGCACAAGTTTATCGTCACCCACATCAATAACAGCCCTAGCAGTGGCTAAAAATGGGCGACCTAAAATTAAAGGCACCTCAACATCCTCATCCATTTCAAGCACAACAAAATCAACAAGGAATATGAATTTATCTACTTTTACGAGTACATCTTCAATAATTCCCCTAGGATATTTAACAGATCTATCAGCTAATTGAATACTCATCCTAGTGGGTTTTGGTTTCCCTAGGCCAAGTTGCTTGAACATTCTGTAAGGTATCAAATTAACGCTAGCGCCTAAATCAGCTAGTGTCTTCTCAACATTTAAACTACCAATTAAGCAAGGAATAGTTTTTCCTGGATCTTTCAATCTGGTTGGCAATTTATTTTGGAGCATGGCTGAGCACTCCTCGTTAAGTTCTATTGTAGTCAACTCTTCAAACTTCCTTTTATTTGTTAGAAGCTCCTTAAAAAATTTTGCATATGTAGGCATCTACGAGATAGCTTCAACAAAATGTAAGTTAATATGTAACGGTTTAAAAAGTTTAAGAAACTTACCGAATTGTGCATCCATGCGGTCTTTCTTTAACTTTGCTGGATACGGGATCGGTGGTGTATATTCCCTCAACACCAATTTTTCACTTGTTTCAGGTTTTACCTCATTATCTTCTTTCTTATCAGCTTCTTGTGGTAGTTTCTTTGCAGATTCAGCTAACACTTTCCCACTCCTTAGGGTGACTGCTTTCACGTGCTCTTTTGGATTGGGTTCGGTGTTACTAGGCAGGCTCACTAGTGGTCTTTCTGAAATCATCTTAGTCAGTTGTCTTATTTGATTCTCGAGCCCTTGAATTGATGCTTGTTGACTTTAAGTGCAGTTTTCGTGTTTTGAAAATGGGTTTCCACCACTGAAATAAACTTGGTCATCATCTCTTCAAGGTTCGGCTTTTTCTCTTGCTGGTAAGGTTGTTGTTGGAAGCCCGAAGAGGGTGGTGGTCTCTGAATCCTTTGGCCTCCCCATGAGAAATTTGGGTGGTTCCTCCAACCTGCATTGTAAGTGTTACTGTAAGGATTATTTTGAGGTCGAGGATTATTACCCATATAATTTATTTGCTCGTTCTCCATGTTGGGGTCGTAGGGTGGGTATTCTGAATTGCTCATTCCACCTCCACTTGCATCGCACTGCATTACTGGATGTACCTATGTAGAACCAAATAAACCATCAATCTTTTTATTCAAGAGTTCTACCTGATTTGAAAGTATAGTAACTGAGTCAACGTTAAAAACGCCGGCTGCTTTGGTCAGCTTTGTCCCCATGACTTGCCACTAATAATTGTTCAGTGACATCTCTTCTATGAACTCATAAGCCTCTTCTAGTGTCTTATTATTGATGGTTCCACCGGTAGTTGCGTCGATCATTTGTCTAGTTGAGGGATTCAAAATGTTGTGGAAAGTTTGAATTTGTAACCAAAGAGGTAACCCATGGTGAGGGCACCTTCACAGTAAATCTTTGTATCTCTCCCATGCATCATAAAGTGTTTCTAAATCCATCTGTACAAAAGAAGAGATTTCATTCCTTAAATTTGTCGTTTTAGTTGGTGGAAAATATTTAAGCAAAAAATTTTCGATCATTTGCTCCCAAGTAGTGATTGACCCTCGTGGTAACGAGTTCAACCACTGTTTAGCCTTATTTCGTAATGAAAAGGGAGATAACCAAAGCGAATGGCATCGTCAGAAACACCATTGATCTTAAAGGTGTCGCAGAATTCCAAAAATGTTGCTAAATGAGTGTTTGGATCCTCGTCCTGCAAACCATCAAACTGAACAAACTATTGTATCATTTGAATCATGTTAGGTTTCAGTTCAAAATTATTTGCAGCAACAACAGGTCTAACTATACTCGATTCAGTTCCTGTTAAATTGGGCCTAGCATAGTCATACATAGTACGAGGGGATTGATTCTGATTCACTGGATTTGCGGCAACAACAAGAGGCAGCAGATTATTTTGATTATTGGTCATCTCCTCGGTTGTAGTATGGATATCATCCTCTCACCCTTCCTCTATATATTGTAGGCTTCACCTTATTTCTCTTCGGTTTCTGCGAGCTGTGCTCTCAACCTCACAGTAAAAAAGCAAAGGCCCTGACGGGTTCCTTCTAGTTATAAACTAGAGACACATGCGAGAAGCAAACAAAAGAGAAATTAGAAAAAGAAAAATTAGACTAAAAGAAAAAATAAATTGCGATAAAAGTAAAAATGGCTAAAGTAATAAAAATCAAGCGTTCCTAATATTCTAGTACGGCTGTGTTCATTACACGGCTAAGTGACACGGACGTGTCCCAGACTGTGTTGAAACTGCACTTTAATTCCCCAAAAATTAGCAGGGGTACGACATGCATTAAATCACCACGGTCGTGCGAGGCGGTCGTGTAAGTCACACGGTCATGAAAACGGGCGTGCCTGAGGCCGTGTGGGAACTTGCACAAAAACTGAGACTTTCAACAAGTTAGAATAGAACATGGGCTTATGCCACGGCCGTGCCCAAAAGCTGTGGGCAATCCTGATTACATAGCACGGGCGTGCTGAAACTCACACGGGCATGGGAGAATCGAACGAATCAACACATGGTCGTGCGATGCGACCATGAGGGCTACACGGTCTAGACACATGGGCGTGCCCACAGACTGTGTGTGACATTGACTTAAATCATTAGACCATAAGTACAAATCAAGACAAGGGCGTGTTGGAACTCACACGGGTGTGGGAAAAGCGAACGAACGAGCACACGGCCATGTGCTGTGGCTGTACACTTGACATGGCCTAGGGACACGAGCGTGTCTAAAAGACCGTGTACGATACTGACTTACAATTTTATGAAACACACGGGCTAGGAGCCCGCCACACGGGCTCAGGCCACGGTCGTGTGGTCCAAAACAGGGCTACACGATCGTGGCCCCCTTTTTTACTGCTTAATTAACAACCCTAACCCTAAATACTATTTAAACCTACTATTCACTCTTCGCTATTCACCCATCTTCTTCAACCAGCCCCCTTCTCCTTCTCCATTTTCTTCCCCTTTTCTTTTCCCTTTCTCTTCTTTCCTGCTTCTCCCTCTCTATTCCTTTTCTCCTTACTTCTTCCCCTTTTGTCCTTTCCCTCTAACCACCAAGTGCCGTCGTACGCCTCCATGCCTCACCGCCATTCACTTCTTCTGGTTTCCCTTTTCACTCCTAACAATTGATATTTAGATTATTATAGCAAGTATTTCATGTAGTTAGGTCTTATGCTTATTACTTATTCCATTCCTTCATTATTTTCCTGTCTTACCATTTTTCATTATCATTCGTATGATGACACACTGATTGGTGTCTATTTGGCACGATTTCTTCTCATTTACTTTGCTCATTTTACTATTCTTACATTTTATTATCTGATATGATTGTGTTCGGCCAATTCTTAGTCGCTATTGTTCAAATATTTTCTTTAGTATAGGTTACTTAGTCTTAAAGTTTTGATTCATATTTAGTTATTAAATTATCTACTTTTGATTTAGAATCACTTTATAAAGTTGTATATTTCAATTTAGAATATTATGTTTTAGGAGTCATTTATTGATACACTCCTTTATTATCTTAGGACACTATGACAAACACAAGAGCTAAGAAAACTGCCGTTCCAGCTTCTAAAAAAATGAAAAGGAGCGACATCCTCAACTGCGACCAATGAGATACGCCACCCCTTCCTCCAATTTCCACCTGGACCTCAAGAGGAGTTTTTCCAAATTCTATGTGCCCGACTGGGCTACATTAGAACAAGTCCACTTGGCTGACTCAGTTCGGGCCCTTCTCGCTACCGCTCCTTGGGACCATTTCTTCAACATTATTGAGCCAACATACCTAGAGTTCACTTTGGAACTTTGTTCGACCTTTCAGTTGTAGACGGTTATGGTAGAGTACGATGACCTAGGCATAGTCCAATTCCGTCTTGGTAGTCTAGTGCAGTAATTGAGTGTCCCAGAATTCAGATTTGCCTTGGGACTTTATACAGAAGAATTTATGGAAGCCGACAAATTTCCCCATCTCTACCGTCACATCCATTATGCACCTTCCTCATGTTGGGCAGCTCCCATGCCTGCTATGGGCATCTATGATCCCAGCCGCTTCAAGGCATCGGCTCTCTCTAGCATTACAATACTTTCATGCCCTTTTAGCTCACACATTAACAGGGCGACGAGAGAGTACTGGCGTCATTAACACTCATGACGAATACTTCTTATGGAGCATGAGGTAAGGGCATGTGTTCGATCTCGCATATTTTATTGCCCTTGCCTTTCGCCATCAGACCGAACGACACCAAAAGTGAGTCATTAGCATTGGCCCTTATGTGGCTCGTCTAGCTCGACATTTCGGGTTACTGAACACATTGGCGCAATTCTCATCACTCACACTCATTGGTCAGATGTCCCCATAATGCATCTCAAGTATGCTCCACATGAGGATGATAGAGCGTTGTTATGGGTTCGATCCTCCTCAATATTGACTAGCACGAGCCACCGATGAGGTTGACCCCGAGGATATTCCTGACGATATCCCTGCCTTCCATGAGGACCCACCTTCTCCGCCACGGCCGAATCCCAGACTAGTTCATGTGGCTGCTTCATTAACAGAAATTTCTGTTCACCTAGATCGATTTGAGCAATATTGCACTCGGCGATTCGACAGCATAAAGGCGACTCTGCAGTAGATCTGCCAGCATTTCCATATTTCGCCTCCACCACCACCACCTCACAATCCAGCTGCCGATGAGGACTTTTGAGTCCATTTATTTTCACTTTATTTTGCTTTTCCTTTTCCTTTTGTTTTTATTATTATTTTTCTTTTTATTTCTATTTCCATTTTTCATGTTCTAAAAAGACTTTGATTAGTATACATTAAATCCCTTAATTTTATGGATGTTTTTTTATGAGTCACCATAACAACCCTATCGATATAACTCCCTAAAACATTACTGGTGATATCGTAGTTTCAAAAGGTTCAGTCAATTGGTGCTACTCAGGAATATACAAACAATTTTATGGAAAAAATGATTCACGACTGCCATGTCCTGCTCAACCACGACCATAGCCACCACGATAACCTCTTTGCTTGGCATTGTGATTGTGGAACCTAACCTCTATCACCACCTTCACCTTTGCCTAGTTCCACATGCACTTCATTCACAATGCTTATGAACCCGCTTTTATGATATTATGCTTATGATGTTATTATATATATTTGTACATTGAGGACAATGTACATTTTAAGTGTGGGGAGGTTATGATATTATGTTTATAAGAAAATCCCTAAATTATATTTTGTTCTCAAATAATTGTCTCATATCACTATTAGAATGAATTTTGATTGATTTATGATTTTTAGTAATATGTTTTGGATTAAAATATAGGTAATTATGCATTGATTTTTTTAACTTAAGGAAAATAGAGAATCAAGCATGATAAGTTGCAATTTTGAGAATTAAAATTGTTAGGTTGTTTTCCTGAATTGAGGTAATATCTTAAAATTTTGAATTTACAGGATTGACATAAAAAACCCATAATTTTTGTAAGATGTTGAGCCGTTTAGAGCATATATCTTTCTTGCTCACTTTTATTGATGGTTATGAGTGAGTCAATGCTGATTTGTTATTCTAGAACTTGCATCGATTATACATGTCAAGACCACACCTTTGATTTGATATACTAAGATGATAAAGGCACTTAGGTTTTAGCCCATTTACCCCATAAATAGATTACCCACATAATTGACCCTTAGTGAACCCTTTTGAGCTAGAAACATTGTTTCTTGATTTTCCCCTTAATGATAACCTACAACTTAACCCTTTTTGATTCCTTGAGAATTTTTCCCTTTTTATTGACCCCCCTTTTTTTATAAAAATTTGATTTAATTAGTTACCTTGCTTTGTTCGTTCATTTCAGTTACTGAATTATTTCTTACTCACCATTTTTGTAACTTTTAGTAAAAAAAATCCAAATATTTATTTATATAATTACATATGGTTATAGAAAGTTTGGATAAGTCAAGGTCATTATATTGAGAAAAAGTTCACCTCATTAGTTTTGGATAGTTTTAATTCTGGCACTTGTTTATAATTTAGTAAGTAGCTTTATGTCTCTAAGATTGGTAATCTATTAAATTAATCTCGATTCTAACCCTCTTTCTCAGCCTTTATCCACACCTTTAACCTAAGCCCCATTACAACCATGTTAAAGACCTTTTGATTGTGTATCATCTCATTTATAAATGGTGGAGATTTGATTTTCATGCAAGCCTATGGTAATAACTTTTCATGTTTAACTATGGATTGCTTAATTATTGAACCTTAAACACCTTGAGTGATTTGAGTGAATCTTTAGTGAGTATGTAAACCCTTGTCGATTTGGAATTAAAGGTAATTACTTAGATAAAGGGGGATACTATGATCTTATGATTAAAATGCTCAACTTGGATTGTTTGAAACTTTAATATTATTTTAGTTGAAGTCTCAATGTAAGATTACACGTGGTTTACTTCGAAACATTCTTGATGAGAATTATAAGTTGAGAAGAATTTATTTTAATTGTGAGTTGAGGATTTTGCTTGAGGACAAGCAAATGCTTAAGTGTGGAGATATTTGATAAACCATATTATATACATATTTTTATCCCATGCTTGGCTTATTTATGGATAATTTAACTCTGGTTTTATTGAATTCGATGCTCCTAATCTGTTAATTTCATATTTTATACTCAAGAGAGCATAGGATAGTGAAAAGAGCAAGAAATGGGACAAAAACGGACAAAATAGGCTAAAATCAGTGTTTCACACAGATTAGGCACTCCCACACGGGTAATCCACATGCCCATGTATGACACAAGGGCTGGCCACATGTCCGTGTGTCATGGCCGTGTCGACAATAAATCAAGTCAGACTTGCACACGGCCTAAGCACCTTCACACGGGCATGGCACACGACCGTGTCCCTGTCAAACCCAAGTCTAATTCTATTCGAAAAAGGTTAGTTTTGGGCTATTTTGGGCATTCCAAAGTCTATTTAAACACCCTAGAAGAGGATCAAGGGGGACACAGAGAGTAGAAGGCAAAAAATACTGAAGGAAAGCCATCGGAATCAACTCGGAAGCAGGATCTACTTCAAGACTGAAGATCTCCATTCAATTTCTTAGAAGTTCTTTGGGTTGCTTTATGTTTTGTTGTTTTCCTAATTTTGAGATGTTTTCTATTATTATAAACTAAACTCCCTAATTACCTAAGGGAGATGAAATCTAAAACGGATCTTATTACTATTTGAATTATATGATAAATACTTGTTCTTATTCTTAATTATGAGTTTTAATCCTTGCTTAAATATTCCAGGATATTAATTCAGGTTTTGATGTGCTTATTCAGTGGAGCAAAAGTCCCTGCTTAAGAGTAGATCCTCTATAATTAAGCAGAGTTGCATGCAATCCTAGAGATAGGACGACATAAATCTACCGGATTAAAGTCAAATCTAATAAGGGAATCCATAGATCGAGTTAATGCAACAATAGGGGTTTTAATTTGAAAGAGATTTCGGTTAATCAACCTAGAGTAAGTTGTTTTTAGTCTCGAAAGAGATAATAACATAAAGCAGGGATTTCTATGGAATAAGTCAAGTGAATAAATCGTCTAATTCAGAAGTAATAAGTGAAGTCTAGGTGGATTCTTCCTTGGGTATTGTCTTCTCCATTGGTTTTCCAAAAGTATTTTTTCAACTTTCATCTTTGTCGTATTTCTTAGTTAATTAGATAGTTAATCTTAGTTAAAAACATTCCTTTAATTCTTAGGCTAGATAATAAAAAGATAATAATTACTAGTACTTTTAGTCCTTGTGGATACGATATTTCTGGTCTCACCAAAACTATACTACTGTTCGATAGGTGGGCTTGCCTTAGTCAAATTTTTAGTTAGTTTAGCGACCATCAAGTACTAATTTAGTAAAGGGTTTATTGTTATAAATAAAAAATGGCTCAGTTTTAGGAAAAAAATAATTTTTCGTTGTGCAACAATATCGATTTCTAAACTGAATTTTCCAACAATTGCTATTAGAGCTTGGTTATGCTCTGTTTATAGTGTAAACAAAATTACTAAAATTACTACTCTCTCTCTCTCTCTTGATTGATTAAATTGATGAGAAACAATATGCTTGCATTATATGCATGTTTTGAATTTATATATGTGAATGAATGTTTATTATTTTATAATTGTTATAAAGTAATTTTGCCAATAAAAAATTATGGTTTCATTTAGATCGATTGTATTTATGTTTTCAAAATTTTTGGTTTATAATTAAATCAGAGGCTATCATCTCCATGTAAGTTGTCTTTTAAAAAAATATTTATGTAAAATTAAAAATATGCGAGTCGAAAATGGACTACGAATTTTTTTAACCCTAAATTTTTCGATGAAACCTAGAAAAGTGTGGTAGACACACACCTCAAAACTGAATGAAGATCGAACTACATATGAGGTACGACTTAGAGCGCAACACCCGCAAGATGGTCGAGGCATCAAACCCCCGCCAGGTAGGCACATAAAGCACAATACATGAGACTGCCAAGGCATCTCACCCATACATGCAAGTTGCTAAGCATCAACACAACCAAGGCATCACACCTCAATGATGTGTAAGAAAGCCAACTAAAGGCCAAATTTACTTAGCAAATACTAGGATGCTACACCACTATCACGCATCATTTACTTAGCAAATAGTTTCACAAGTAACTAATCGTCATCTTTATTCAATCATGCATATGAGTTGTAGTCGTTCAATCACTTCTTATCGTTAAAACATGACATACATACACTAAAGGTATTAAAAACATCAATCAAACCTGCAAATGGGCCAATTGCAAAATTTCCAAAACTGTTACGTAGGTATCGATATTGTCTCAGGGGTATCGATATTTTCTTTAAGTGGTATCGGTACTAATGCGTCATTGAGAGCAGCAAAAATATCCCATCCCTATAAAATAATGAAAAGAATAGTATAAGGGAAGTAGGGTCAAATCCTCAGGGGCTCTCGTCAGGGAACTCATCCTTTATAGGAATGTGATCATAAGGTGTTTTTAACCTACTCAAGTGGTCAGCCACCAAGTTTTTGCTTCCCTTTTTGTCTCAAATCTCGATGTCAAATTCTTGGAGCAGTAAAATCCATCTAATGAGCCTTAGTTTCACTTCCTTCTTGGTGATCAAGTACCTAAGAGCTGCATGGTCAGAAAAAATAATCACTTTAGATCCCAATAAATAAGACCGAAATTTATCCAAAGCAAATATAATAGCAAATAGTTCTTTTTCCGTGGTGGTGTAGTTGCTTTGTGCAGCATCTAGGGTTTTTTAGGCATAAAAAATGACATGGGGCTCTTTGTTTATCTTTTCCCCCAACACAGCCCCCACACTGTGCCCGCTAGCATCGCACATAATTTTAAAGGGGTAATTCCAACCTGGCGCTTGTACTATAAGAGCAGAAACCAACTTATGTTTGAGTGTATCAAAAGCCTCCTTACATTTTGGGCAGAACTCAAATTTCTTATCTTTCTACAATAATCCGCACAGTGGTTCAGCTACTTTTAAGAAGTTCTTTATAAAGCGCCTGTAAAACCCTACATGGCCAAGGAAAGAACGTATTTCCCTTATAGTAGAGGGATATGGCAAAGAATTTATAATGTCAGTTTTGGCCTTATCAACCTCAATTCCCTTAGCTGAAACTATATGAACTAGAATCAAACCTTTGTCTACCATAAAATGACACTTTTCATAATTCAAGACAAGATTAAGTTCTATGCACTTATTCAAAATTATCGTGAGGTTTTTAAGGCATTCATCAAAAAAGTTCCCATACACTGTAAAATCATCCATAAAAACTTCGATAATATTTTTCACATATTTAGAAAATATACTCATCATGCATCTCTGAAAGGAGGCCGGTGCGTTGCAGAGTCCAAATGGTATCCTTCTGTATGTAAATGTGTCGAATGGGCATGTAAAAGTGGTCTTTTCTTGGTCCTCTAGTGCAACTGGGATTTGGAAGAAACCTGAGTATCTATCAAGACATCAAAAGTGAATTTTACCAGCTAAACATTCAAGCATTTGATCTATAAAAGGAAGATGGAAATGGTCTTTTCAAGAATAAGAATTAAACTTCCTGTAATCGATGCAGACACGCCACCCATTTTGCACTCAGGTTGGTACCAAGTCACCCTCAGCATTTTTTTTTACTGTCACACACATTTTCTTGGGCACGACCTGTATCAGACTTACCCATCTGCTGTCAGAAATGGGGTAGATTACATCAGCATCCAGTTGTGTAACAGTCTGATTTAGACCCTAATCGGAACGGTGGTTTCGAGATCACAAATCTTAGTCAGAATAATATTTAAATATTTTTTCCATGTTTATTCTATGTGAATTTGCATGTGTGAAAGTTTCGTATGAAAATTTGATCGATTGTGTGCTTAATTTAATAAAAGGACTTAATCGCGTAAAATGAAAATTCGATGGTTATATGTCAAAAGGGCCAAATTATTATTGTCGTTGTAATTTGATGTGTTTAAGATGTAATTTGTCCATGATAACATTTAATGGATGGTAGTGACCTTAAGTTATAATTGTTTTATATTTATGTTTACAGGTTAATATGGTAATTTATAAAATAACATTTGTTATAATAAAACATAAAAAAATTAAATAAGCACGCATAACTATTTGTTCTTGCCGAAACTTGAGAAATAAAGAAAGAAAATATAGCTTTGTGATATTCGGCCATTCTAAAGCTTGATTCAAGGTTAATTTGGCTTTGGTTTTTGATAATTTTTACTTTTTTGAGATCGTTGCTTCGAATACTATCCGACCCATGCTAGAATTTTTTATTTTGATGAATGTTTTGAGTTATTCCATTGATGAATATTTGTGTTTTGTGATGTTTGATGATGAAATATTAAAGATAGGTGTTAGATTAACATGTTTTGTATTGGAGTTTTTGATGATTTTGAGTAATTGGGACTAAATTTAAAAATAATAAATTGAGGGACTAAAATGTGAAATAAATGAAATATATGGACTAGTATGAGTATAAGGAAGATTCGGCCTAACTATGTTGTTGTGAGATTTTGCATATTTTGTGTTTTATGCAATAGGGACTGAATTGTGAAAATGTGAAATATTAGGGGTAAAAGTGTAAATTTCGCATTTTTGTGTTTTTGAATGAATTTGGTTGAATATTTTATTTAATAAGTTTAATTTATATTAATTTAGATCAAGAAAAGAGAAAATCAGATTTAGATCGGGGGAAAAATAAAGTTATCGACTAGCAGATCCGTATCGGTTTCTCTTCGTTTGAGGTAAGTCTTTGAGCAATTAAACATCGTCCATTTTGAATGTAAAATGGTTTAATATGATGATTCAGAATTTATGGAATTAGATTATATTTAGCCGAATGTGATTAAGCATGGAAATAAGGTATTTGAGCTAATTCGATTGAGTTATAACATTTGAAAGTCTGTATGAACTATATGGCATATTTGGAATTTTTGATATGTGAATTGTGTATGAGACAACTTTATAATAGTGATACTCGGGCTTTGAGCCTAGCAAGCCTTATGCTGGTGAATTAAATAAGGCTTTATGCCTAGCAGGCTTATTGCCGGTGTATAAAATCAAACTTTGAGTCTAGCAGGCCTTGTGCCGGTGTGTGATACAGGCTTAGACCTAGCAGGCTTTATGCTAGTGATTTATTATAAGTTTATGTCTAAAAGACTTCAAGCTGATGTGGTATTTGAGTAAGTAAATTGGGCTAAATGGCCAAGTATGATTAACTTGTTACCAATATGAGATAAGGTAAGAAAGTACCTTGAATAATTGTGTTAATTCATGTAAGATAGAAATTAAAAATATATATGAGATTAGTATGTGTATTCGGCTTTGTGACTAAATGATTTGAACATCAATGAAATGATTCTTCACTATGTGTATATGTGTGACTATGTATATTCGGCCATGTAGGTAATGTATATATGTAATGATATATATGATTTTGTATATTCGGCTAAATAAGTGATGTTTGAATATGAAGTTAAATCTTGTTTTGTGAGCTTGTATAAGTGAGTGGAAGTATATTGTATATGTAATGATATTTGGCTTTGAAAGTTGAATGTAAATTTGTTAAAATTTAATTTTATAAGTATTCGACCAAAGTGATTGTTTTGTTAAATATGTGTGGTTATGGAATATATAAGTTGAGACTAATTATGACATTGATATAGTAAATTGGTTTAGTTTAAATTTAAGAAGTTGACTATATTATTGAGTTGATATTTGCTTATGACTTACTAAGCTACAATAGCTTACTGTGTGTATGTTTATTCTTTGTTCTTATAGATTTTGGAAGTTAGTTACAGGCTCTGGGATCGTCTGTGAAGTCATCCACACTATCGTCAACCTTCGGTATTTTTAAAAGTCTTATTTTGAACTTATGGCATGTATAGGCTAATATGTATTTTGTTTGATTTTGGCTATGTATAATTTAAGCCATGCGAATATGGCTTAACTACTAAGTTTGAATTTGGTTATGTTTTGTAATGTTTAAACCGATTAGATTATAATGTTATATACTATGAACGAATGGTATATGTGATTTGTATTATACGTTTTGGAAATGGCTTGATAATGGTTGGTGAACTTTATTATGGTTGATGAGTTGGTCATGATGTATATAAATTTTCATAAGTATGGTTAGATGATTCGGTTTTGGTTGTATATAGATAAAGTATATAGATGAAATTGGTTGATAAGTTTGATATAGGTGTTAAAATGTGAATGGGCATTTGATGATATATATAACTTATATATATATAAGTTCGAATATGGTAAAGGTTATTTGATATGTTATATCTTGTAAAGCTTTTGTAATTTGGCTTAACAGTCGAGTAAGATGTTGATTATATATATATATATATGTACATGTGTATGTATGTGTAATCGAATGATGCTTGTCATTATGATTCGGTTTGTAATGGAAGTGTATATGCATATATGATGCTTATGTGGTTGGTAAAATAGGTACAATTGATGAAGTTAAATATTGAATAGGTATTAGATATGTTTTGTTAGTAAATTGTATATTTAATAAATAACAAGTATGTTTATATATATTTATTTGCGGATATGTAATTAGTACACCTTTAGTTTAAGATTAAAAGGTGGTATTTGTATGACTTTAATGTTTAATGAAATATTTTTGATCATTTGTGAAGTTGATAATGTCATTTATGCTAAGGGATAAAATGCTTTGTGATACTATTTATTTAGTTATATGATCCACATGTATATATATATGAATATAACTTGTGTTAGCATGAGAATGCTCAGAACTGTACTTATGTTTAGTAATGCCTCGCGACCTTAGTCCGGTGACGGATACTGGTTAGGGGTGTTACAAGTAGCTTGATTATTTCCTTTTTACCACTTCCATCATATTTGAGTTCAACCATCTTTGCGCCTCTCGCTTTGGTTTCGTATTTTCCTCCAAGTAGATCTTGTGCGTGCATGTAAAAGGGCTTATCCCTTTTAAGTTGGCAATGGTCCAGCCAATCACCTCCTTATGGTCCTTTAGCACCTGGATCAAGCTTTCCTCTTCAAGCTTGGAGAGTCTATTTGAGACTATAATCAGTAGGGTATTATCTTTCCTCAAAAATGCATATTTAAGATGCTCGGGACGCGGTTTCAATTCCAAATCTGGAGCCTACACAACAAAAGGTAAAAATTTAGTGTTCATTGGAGACAATAATTCATTAACAGATTCATAATCATCAAATATAATTTCAGATTTATCTTCATAAGTTGACTCAAAAGTTTTTTCGACTAATGATCAATTATGTTGACACGGTTTACGTTTAAGATTTCATTTGGATGACTAATAGCATTGTAAACATTAAACTTCACGATCTCCCTGTCAAATTCTATCGTGAGAGTTTCACTTGCACGTCAATCTTAATGCTAGTGGTACTAAGGAAAGGTCGACCCAACAATATGTCCGAAGATCCAAGAGTGTTATCCTCTTCCATTTTTATCACATAAAAATCTACAAGGAAAATAAGCTCGTTGACTTTCAATAATAAGTCCTCGAGGACTCCTTCGGGATGCACAATAGACATGTCTACTAACTGAATGATAACACCTGGTTTCATCAAAAAACCCACGTTAAGTGATTCATAAATAGTAAAAGGCATTACATTTATGGAGGCCCCTGAATCACACATAGCTTTTTTAATTCCTAAGTGTCCTATTTTGCATGGTATTGCGAACATGCCCCTATCTTTACATTTTCCTGGCATCTTCTACTGTAACACTGCGGATGCATTCTCAACAATGCCTACCTTTTCATTACCAGTTAATTTTCGCTTGTTGGTACAGAGATAGGAACTTGGCATATCATGGAATTTATATGATGGCATCTAACAGTGGTATGTTGATCTCGACATTTCTGAATGTTTCGAGTATCTCCTTGTCATCTTTACCTTTCCGATGTTGGTTTAATCATCCTAGAAATGAAGGTTGAATTTTAGGTAATTGAGGTTTCGTTCAGACCTGTTCATCGTTCTCGTGCTTTTCTTGGGCGGAATCTTGGCCAAGATTTCTACTAAGAATTGGTTCCAGTTCTCTTCTACTTCGCAACGTCACTGCATTTACATTTTGTCTCGTGTTTGGTTCTGTTTGTGACGATAGCTTCCCTTGAGAGTTTATTTTCTCAATTGATGTGGTCAAATCTCTTATAGACGCCTCAGTTTTCTATTGAAAATCAAGCATATTAGCTGATAATTTATTGACCATGGTTTCTAGAAAAGTACTTAAATCTTGCGGCTGTTGTGGAAATCGGCTTTGATATGGCTGGTTATACCACGGGTTGGCCCCATAACTCAAGTTAGGATGGTCTCTCCATCCTGGGTTGTAATTATTAGCGTAGGGGTCATATCGCCTTTGTGGTGGCTCAGGAAAGCTCCCCACAGCATCCAAATGAGCCATAGTATCATCATACAAACTAGGACACGCATCAGTTGTATGTTCAGGTGTAGCACATATTTCACATAGTCAGGTTGGTTTTGCTTTTTCTGCAACAAGAGAATTCACAAAATCAGTAAGTCTATCAACTTTATCTTCTAAGGTTGAATTACTTAGCTGGTGAACCCTTCTAATGGGCTCAGGATTGGCTCGGAATTACTGAGTAGTTGCAGCCATCGCGGATATCAAGTCTCTTGCTTGTTGGGGAGTCATGTTGACCAATGTTCCTCTACTAGCAGCGTCTACCATATTCATCTCTATGGGTTTCAAGCTTTCATAAAAGTATTGGAGTAGAGACTGTTCCGTTATACCATGTTGTGGGCAACTTGCGCACAACTTCTTAAATCGCTCTCAATAGTCATAAAGAGACTCTCCTTCTTTTTGACTTATCCTAACGATCTCCCTTCTTAACTCAGTTGCATGCGATGCTGGAAAAAGCTTGTTAAGAAACAAACGAGAAAGATCAGTCCAAGTTGTAATAGATTCAGGGGGTACATAAAATAACTATTCCCTAGTAGAATCTGCTAGGGAAAAGGGAAAGCATGCAATTTGATTTGATCCTCAATTGCGTCTTGAAGTTTCATGCTAAGACAAACTATATGAAACTCTTTTAGATGTTTATGGGGATTTTCATTTTGCAACCCACAAAAAGTTGGCAGTAACTGGATTAAACCTGACTTGAGTTAAAAATCAATATCCATAGTAGGATACGCAATGCACAATGGCAATTGTTCTGCAGGAGTTTTGGCCAATTGCCAAATTGTTTGAGCCATATGTTGATGTGCTAGATTTGGGTTTCCGTTAAACCTAGCGTTAAGCACTTCTTCTGGTGGATCGACTCATATTCTTTCATTTTCTAGTGTTTGAGTAGGGTTTTCGTTAACCCTAGACTAAACCTTATCGTCTGCTTCTATTTCCGGAGGTGGGTTACTTTGAGTCCCTACCACCCTTGACTGCTTTTTCCGTAACTTTGTTTCCTTTCGACTGGCTTTCGCAGTCTTCTCTATTTCTAAATCAAACACAAAAATACTTGGAGCAGATCTGGTCAAAAGAAAAAAAAAAGAAACAAGATTAGTACGTTACCAGTCCCCGAAAACAGCGCTAAAATTTGATGTGTCGTTAATAGCCCTAAAAATATCCTATCCCCATAAAATAATAAAAAGAATAGTATAAGGGACGTAGGGTCAAATCCTCAGGGACTGGATTTGCACAAGTTCCTGTTCCTCGAGATCCCAGATAAGGTCTTGCCCAAGAAAACCTGTATACCTGGAAAAAATAAAAAAAATAGAATTAAAAGTTTGATTGAATTGAAATTGTGTAAATTGAAATTAAAGTTGTAAAGATAAACAGTGTTGAGAAAAGAGAGTTTTTGATGGAGCGTTTCTAGCCTCCGATTGTCTCGATCCTCCTTGGGTTCAATCCTTGGCTTTTAGGTGATCCTTCTCGAAAAGGATAAGCAAGTTATAGTGGAAGAAGATGCCTACGACCACCACCTCCACTTAGATTTTAGACTTAAGATTTAGGGGAACCTGACTCTAGCCAACCGTCGCTTTTGTGGGACCGTCTTACACTAGATCATCACTTCTCAATGGCGAATGCCACGCCATTTTCTCTCTTAGGCTCGACAACTTTTGATGCAATAAGCTAACGAACCGATTATGCAAACTTCCTAAAATATACAAAGTGGCCTTCTTTGTACAAGTTGAAAAGATCACTTTTGAAGGGACATGGACGGAAGCGTCAGTCCCGTAATGCGGAGAAATGATGAATACTTATTGAGAAGGCTAAGCGCGAATCCTAAGCCTCATGAACCCTCTTTGGGGAATCTCAACAACCTTTGGCTAGATGAATTTAGTGGCTCATGCTTTTTAGGAAAAAATAAATAAACTTAATAAAAATGGAATTTTATTGAATAAAGAAATGAACAAAGGCTAAGCTTTTTAGGAGAGGGAGTGTTACAGCAAAATATGAGTGAGTCCTTCCCCTATTTATAGTACTTAGAAAACCTAGTCTATTCCTATCTAAATTCTAAAAGATAAATAAGGATAAATAAATATAAATAAAGATAAAAGCTAAAATTAATTCTAAATAATAATCTTAACAATTATCCTAATATAATTAAAATTTAAATAGAGTCATATGTTTATAGAATCTCTTCTTTGAAATTTTGCCCCCAAGTTTCCACACTTTACATTTTCGGCACCACTTCTTTCCTATTTCGCATGCTGGCCCATTTTATCTTTAAATTCATGCTTCTTGCCCCTAAATTTCCTTTTGCCTTCGATTTAGTCCCTACAAGATAAAAAACCATAAATAGCTCAAATTAGTAGGATCATACTCAAAATAAATATGTAATTAATACGTAAAAATATGTCATTCTAAAGTATTATCAGATACCACATAGAAAATCGATACCAAACTGGCATTCTGTTTCTCACCAAATATCAAATGTCAAAAAACATTAATACCTTCCACAAGTTATCGATAAACTTACTGCAAGTATTGATACTTGGGCCAAAGTATCGATCCCAATTCCATATTTTGTTTTCCTGCACCTTCAAAAATGCAGAGGTACCGTTTTTAAAAATCAAATATCAATACCTCTATTCCAAACTATGAAATCTTATTCAAACTTAATCCCAAATGACATGCTTCATTCACCTAGTTAAAGAAACACCAAAATATCTTAAATAGCAATCCCAATATCATATTCAAGTCCACATACTTCCAAACATAAATAGCATGCAAACAACCCAAAAATTTACTTAGCAAAACCGATATAAAATCTACCACATTGCCTTAAACTCCCATATCAAAATAACCATTAACAGTTACTATAATGACCAAAGAATGGCTTGGATCAATCCCTTGAAGGCCACATAGCTCACACCGAAAATGCAACTACTCTGCAAAGGTTAAAATGGAGTGGGTGAACTTAACAAGCTTAGCTAATGCTCAGAACAACCACTATGTAAACAAATCATTATGCATCAACTAAACATACATATCTCATATTCATAACATATTTAAATCTAATAGCATATTTCACACATTTAACCACATGATTATTTAAGCATATATCACGGCACAAATAAACATTATTTAGTCATATTCAATCATATTATAAGATAGTTTGGATCTTGAGGTTACGAAACATAATATGGACTCTATCACCACATATCGGATACACGGATCTCTAACACACCAACAATGACTCATAGAGATGTGCATGTCCTATAAATGTAGCGTATAGCCAACACTTTCCAACACACCAAACACACATATCTTG
Organism: Gossypium longicalyx; assembly: GCA_025698465.1. Lineage (NCBI taxonomy): Eukaryota > Viridiplantae > Streptophyta > Magnoliopsida > Malvales > Malvaceae > Gossypium > Gossypium longicalyx. The sequence continues at coordinate 64,458,195 of CM047001.1, read as the reverse complement.
GTAAATGAATCTCAGCTCACATTCCCTTATCTCTCTGAAAACTATCCTTGGGCCTCAACTCCCCAAAATCACATCACAAAGGTGAATACTCATAATTCTATGGCATGTCAATTATATCCAACAATCTCATAATAACCCAAGGCCAAAATATACATATTGTTATCACATATTACTTACCAATTTTCTACACATATTCACTGTATATTCACATCATTAGCACATTATAAACACTGTCACATGGCATGAATAACATACCCACATATTTACTGTCACATGGCATGAACAACATACCCTCATATTCATTTTCACATCAGTCATCATAAGTTTATAGCATATGTCATAGCAATCTCATATATGTTCATAATTTCACAATTTCACAAGCATACATATATCACATTTAATCATAGGTGCGAGAACACTTACTCTCAGAAATTTTTTAAGGATTTAAGCTACCTCTAAATTCCCAATTACACAATGAATCATCTACGAGTAACAATTCCAAAACACTCACCGAATATCAACTTTCGTCCAAAACTGAGAGCTTCAACTAGCTCTTTCTCTAACTCGTAGAAGGCTCTGATGAATCTGAGGCTTCACACATAACAATCACGCAATACACAGAGTCAAATGACAACCAAGGACCCACTTAAACTAAACAAAACACAAGCCTAAGCTACCTTCTCATGCAACTAAACCCTTTAGCATGACAGACTTAAAACGAAAATATCTCAACCTACACTTAACCTTTCACATGAAACAATTTTGATTCATCCCCATATTCATCTACAACATAACCCCAACCTTTAAACCACACAAAAGTAAACATTTCAAGGTATCGACATTTTTTTATAAGTTTTGGCCATAATAATGAAAATTCATTAAAACACGAGAAATTCTTAACGAAACTTTGAAGTAATTTTAAAAACCTTCTAATCAAGTTAAAACAAGTTGAAAAACACTTTTAAATCACATTTTCATCCACAATCTCAAATTCCACCATTAGTGACCCAATTTTTGGGTTTTAATTAAAACATGCAATTTCGTAACTAAAAACTCAATTTTAAAGTCTAGATAACATTAAAAACCAATGGGAAAGTGAATGGTTACCTTTGGTGGAAGATTAAATGAGTTTTGACGCAAATTCAAAAAACCTACGATTGAAGAAGATGACGAAATCTATAGAGTTTTTGAGTGTTTTTCTTGGAGATTTATTAAGGTAATTGACTTGGGAATGATAAGAAATTAAATTATTATGATTTAGGAATCAAAAATCAATTGAAAGATCAAGGGGATAGCAAGGGACAACTATAGCAAACTTTGGAGAGCAACTATTGTGAAATAGAACTGGGAATGGGGGTTTACTAGGTTCAATTTTAAAAATTGGTAAAACTGCAACAGAAATGCTCACTATTTTGACCCTATTACAAATTAATATTTTTTCTAAAATTAAGGTATTTAAAACTAATTTTCAAAAATTGACTCAATTCCCTAATAGCCATAGTTGAAAACATTATTGAATACCAACCTTACGAAATTCCGAGCACATATAGGCTAAAATACCTAAAATACACTCAAAACTCCCAGACCCTATTTTGGGGTGTTACACCAACAACGCGTTGGAGGCAACTGAGCATCACGTCCAGTTGTACGTGCAACAAAGGTAGTAGGGGTTAGGGCATCATGCCCTACCCAAGCAGAGCATAACGAGCAACACCGAAGGATTTCACATGCCTTGCGCGTGGGACACTCACACACTGAGTTGTAGAATCAAATCAATCCTATAGGGTTAGCAGTAGTGGTGGTCCAAAAATGTTGGTTAGGGCGGTTGGACGATGCGATGGGGCTGGCACATTAGTTTTCCTTGGTTACTCAGTGCTCGATTTTGTTGGTTCTCGTATACCAGTGTTAATTTTGTCAATCAAGTTCTCTTTAGGTAGAACTTTAGGATATTTGGCTTTTACCCAAAAGACTCAAAGAATGCTTTAGGATTTTTTTTGTAATTTTTAATTATTTCATTTTTCCCTAAGATGGAATTATGAAAATTTTTTGCTGGTTAGAGTTGATTTATTTTTCTATTACGATTATGATATTTTGAATATTATGAATAATTGAATGATGATAAATCAAGAAGTATGCCCATGCATATATGATTAAGCATGCCATATAGTTTTAAAAAGAATGTCACTCGTACTTGCATGGATATTTAATCATTAATGCTTGAAATCAAAATTCAAATCATGCATCATTTTTAAAACATTAAGTAGGAGAATGTCCCTAAACGAGACCTATAGCCTCAATCAATGGTCTCTGTGTGCTAACATGATAGTACTTCGAGTCAGATTTATCCTGGTTGCACTTATGATAAGTATTATGATATGGGTTTACTTGGGAGATTTCCTTTAAGACTATAACTAGTCATATATGTTACTCATTGAGATTATCTCACGATGACTCATAAAAAAACTACATACTTATGATGGGTATTGAGTTGAAGGTTATACAATCAATATTATTCTTGTTAAGTAACTTCCTACGAAACTCTATTTAAGTTAGAAAATTGGCCAAACATGAAACAATTATTAATATATGTGGCATCTAAATAGTTAGATTCACATATTAATTGTATGAAAATCCATGTTCTGACTAATTGGTTAAGATTACCGCCACAGTAACTTAATTCAATGAGTGTGAGAATTATTGTTGCAATGACTTACAATTTTTCAAGGTTTAATGTAAGATGCACATATCATGATTAATGCATATTGTATGTTGCAAAATAATTTTTCAATATTTGCTTAATACAAGGATAATTAATGGATGGAAATTTTTATTTTACAATTTGAAAAATGATACCAACTTATTTGATCAATATTATTACTAAAAAAAATTGAATGGAAACAACTATGAGGAATGAAAAATGAACCTACGTATTATTCTAAGCTATGAAAAAATCAAGTTTGTTTTTTATAATAGATGCCCAAGCCCTAACCAACCAGAGGCAAAGACCAATTGGAAAAACTATAAGGAGATAGCTCGTTGCTATATTGTAACGCCCCAAAATTTTTATTTTTGATTCTGTTAAAATATGACACAAATCTGTATCTGCCTCAGTGGTTAAGTGTTTTAGGAGTGTGTGAGAGGTTCCAAGTTCAATTCTCTGTGGTGGCGTGGAGACAGTATTTTTGCTCCAATTTCGGCTAAGAGTTGTGTAAAACTGGGTTTCTGAGTAGTTGTGATGTAGTGGGGCAAGTGGAGTGATTTGGGGAAATTGGTAGTTATCAGAAATATTCTGATTTCCCTCTCATTCCCAAAACCTTTCTCTACCGTTTTTTTTTCTTTTTTTCCCTCTCCATTTCTCTCCTTGCTGCCATTTTCTTCATACTCTCCTCTTGCCTTTTTTTTTTCTTTCTTCAATTTTTGCCTGTTACCTATTATCGTTGTTCCACGACTATTTACTTCTGTGTTCTGCATGCGTGATCGATAAGTTTAGAGGCATGTTTTCGTTTTGGTTTATTGAATGGATTGATAAGAGTTCGTTATGTGATTAGGGGTCAATCAAAGATCAGTAGGCTGTTAATCGGCATATTGGTAGTGGGAAATCGTCGTTGCTTCGCTGAAGGTAAGGTTTAGTCACTTTTGGGTTAAAACCTTGATACAAGTTCAATTTGGGATCGCGTTTTAGTCGATTAAATTAGTGTTATTTGTTCAATTATAGGTCTTGGAGTGCTTGGGAATTATTTTAGCATAAAACAAAACCAGGTGTATACTCGATTGCACAGAAAATGAGATTTCAATGAAAGCCGAAAACCTCATTGTCGATGCCACACGGGCGTGTGGTCACCCGTATGGTAGGCCGTGTGCCATAACACGAGCGTGTGATCGACGAGGCTAGGTCGTGCGTACCAGACACTGCTGTGTAATGGCCAGGTAGACCGTGTGTGACACACAGGCTCAATCGATGTGGGTCGTGTAGGCTACACATGCATGTGGGCCCACACGGGTAAGCCACACGGGCATGTGGAATTCTAGGCTAGACCGTGTAATCCACACGACCAAGGCCAATTTGGGCCATGTGGGCCACAAGGGTGTGTGGTGTGTGGGCCCACACAGGCAGACAACATGGGCATGTGAGCCTATCTTCACTGATTTGTTGCCAAGGTTGAATGGGTCGCCTAAGACGACTATGAACCTACTGTAGGGTCGGTAAGCTTACCTAGACCTTTAGGTGAATAAAATGATTGTATGACTGATTTATATGTATACATGATATCGAGCATGATGATGTTTCACTGAACTGATATTGTATGTACTATTACCATGTTATAGCATGTCATACTTGTATATTGCATTGCATTGGGTTGGGGGTTGATATTGTTCGGAGGAAGTGTATTGAAAGGCCTCGAGCCTAATTTACTAGTAGCTCAACTGCAAATTACTGTTTATTGCCGCATTTAGTACTTTTTGGAGTGTAGGGATGGGTGGGTTGATTATATCCCCATATGGAGTGTAAGGTTAGATGGAGATGGCGTGTAAAGGCTGGTTGGGTAGGATTTTGTGATTGCATAACTATTATTGCTACAGATACGTTGACGGGCTAAGGCCCAACTGCATGACTGATTCTGTACTGAGATAGGCTAGGGTCAAACTGAAACCGATATGTTACTGAAAAGGGCTTAGGCCCAAACTGTGATCATGTGCATACTGTCTGTTTGTTTATATGGGGATCGTACAAGCCCAATTTTGGGCCCAAAAAAACCCCTAACCCCTAACAGAGGCCCAAACCCAACTAGCCCCAAGTTTAGGGTTTCAGATCTGAAATCCTAAACCACTTGCCTCCACCGCCTCTAACTCTCACCGCCCCAGTCACGTCAACAGCACAAGTCGCCTCTGCCTCCACCGCCCAAGCTGCACCTGCAAACATTAAACGAGAAAAGACAGAAAGCAAGCATGTAAAGGCTATAAAAGCCGATTTAAAACCTTGTAATTTTTTGGACATTTTTATCAATAAAAAACCAAAGATTTGAACTCAAAACAAGGTAGATCTAAAAGAAAAAAAGAAAAAACATCAAAAGAAGGCAAGCGGAGGCCGAAATCGGAAGGTGATTTCATCCTTCTCATTCTTTTTTTTTCTTCGTTTCTCACATGGGTATACATAAATATATATAAAATAAAAAATATAAAAAAAGGGAGAAAATGGAGTTTTTTTACCTTCTGCCACCAGATACGGTGGTGGTTGAGCGACATGCGCAAGTGTGATGGTCCGATGTGGATCGGACGACGATCGGCTCGGGCAATAAAAATTGTCTCCTCTCCTCTCTCTCCCTTTTTTCCCCTTAGCAGCTGAAATGTTTTTTTTTGAAGGGATTCGGCCTTTTATAGCCTCCCAAAACGACGTCGTTTTGAACCTGACCCGATCCACCTGACCCGACCCACCTCAAGATCCGCCTGTTTTTGTATGATGGTCTAATTACGCGCGCGGTCCTTCTGCTTTTTATATAATTTGCAATCAGACTTTCATTTGTTCCTAAATTGGCCCCGAAATTTATTGCGTATTGCGATTTGGTCCTTCCTTCAGCGACGTCGTTTTAGAGGCTCGGGAAAATTCCCTTTCTGGTCCTCTGCAGTTGCACGCGTTTTCAAATAGGTCCCATTTTTTATACTTCCTTTTAAATCGGCCCCAAAACTCTGCTTTTCTTCGAATTTGGTTAGCACTATTATTTTACTATTCTTATATTTATCATGCTATTCTTATTATCGCTATTATGACTATTAGCACTATTCTTAGCACTATTATTTAATGTGTTATTTTTATTACTATCATTTCTTAAATAGTTTTGCATAATATTTATTCATTTACTACTAGTTCTATTAATTTCGAATATTCTTTGCTCATTTATTATTTCTTTTTCTTATTATTCGTTTGATGCATATATTTTACCTTTGTTTTTATCGTTATCATTCACATTCGTGTTTATATTTATTTTGCCATAGCCATCAATTTTGATTTGTTATGCATTCTTTATTATCTCGTTTCATTACGAATTTAGGTTTTATCCAACATAAAAATAATTCTTAATTTCATAAAAGTAATATTCCGTATTTGGTAATTCGAGGCAATCGCGCCGTAACTTACTGGGTTTCGATTCTCCTTTTTACCTAAATAACGGAATATTCTTAAAAAATCACAATACGAGTTTTGAAAAACGCTTACCCTCGGGAATACGAGGTGTCGTGCCCTAACTTACCGGGTATGACATTTTGTCACCTCGAGATAAGAATTGGTTTTAAAATAAAAACCATATCCGATGTTTGAGAATTCGAGAAGACGTGCCCTAACTTACTAGGTTTCGATTTCTCTCGTTTACTCTAAATAACCGAATACCCTTTTAATAAATTAAAATACGCAAATCTTATATATAAAAGGCAAGCTCGCTCTCGAATGTTCAAGACGTCGTGTCCTAACTTACTGGATGTGACGTTTCATATTTTGAGACGAAAAGACCTTTAACACTTAAGCCTTTTTTAAAAAAAAGAAGGATCGTACTCCAGACGTCTTTCAAGTTTCTGATTTTCGATACTAAGACACTAATTAATCAACTAGGTACCAATTTTTGGGCGTATCGAGAGTGCTAATCCCTCCTCGTGCGTAACCAACTCCCGAATTCATTTTCTGATTTTCGTAGACCAAAAGTTATTGTTTTAGTAAATCTTAACTTTTATTAAAATGATTAATTTGAGGTGACCCGATCACACCTCATCAAAAAAGGATTGGTGGCGACTCCTCTATTCGTTTTCATTTTCAAAATTTAAGTCGATTCCCGTTTTTTCAAAAAATGGTTACGACAGCTTGGTGACTCCACTGGGGACAAAATAAGAGAGTCAAGCCTTGAGTTGATTAACTTTTGTCTTTCTATCGAAAATTGAAAATTTGGTTTTAAAATACGATCCTTTCTTAGCATCTCATCAGCTGTTTTTGTGGTTTATGATATAATACCTGTTGTGTTAGTTTAAGTCTTTAAATAATTTTACATATTACATTGCATGACCTCTGTGGTCACGCCCTTCTAAGTGAAAGTGAGAAACTACTCCTTCGTGAGGTTTTCACCTCCGTGAAGGATAGTGGATCGCTTTCGGGATACATCCGTACCTATGTCTTCGTGAGATTTTCATCTCCGTGCAGCCATAGAGAAATGTATTCCCCTGAACTGAACTCGGTCTGTATGAGCCTATAATGGGTGAAGATCGAGGAATCTGCTAGTTCAGGTACCGTTACTCTAGAACCGAACCCCATGTAGCGAGCCTTAAGAACCTACCCTAGGTAGAGCCACTCCGAAACCCTAGTGGTTACCTGAGCAAGTGCCATATTTATTATTCTTTGTTTGCTTTAAACTGCGTATGAATTACTGACTTGTTTTGTTTTACTTTGATTGTATTTCCATGACATTTTCATTACAAAAGGTGTTGATTCACATTCGGTTACTAAGTAGATAGCTTATCATGGAAAAGGGGTTTTTTGATAAAGTAGAGGACAACGCGGCTGTCCGGATATGGACTGAGACAACACAACAAGAGAAAGGCAACAGTCTTACCAAGGGGTACATATCAGAGTTGTGGGATTTTACTCGGATCAGCGTAACTTAGAATAATCTCCAAGAGATGAAAGAAATTTGGGGTCAGTGGGATGACGAGGTCAAACAGTTATTCTACAGTCATTACGGGGATTTACCTTATCTGCTCAATGTCAAGGTAGATGAACACATGTTTCGAGCCCTCGCCCAATATTGGAATTCTGCTTACAGTTGCTTCACTTTCGGGAAGGTAGATTTGGTACCTACTGTAGAAGAGTACACGGCCTTGCTCTATTGCCCGAAGATTCAGGTTGACAGAATCTATTCCAGACCTGCCAACGTCTCAGCGTTTTCAAAAAAGCTGATGAATATCACAGGGATGAGCGAACTGTGGGTTACAACCCGGATCAAACAAAAGGGAGATTGTAAATGCATTCCTTGGAAGAACCTGAGGGATCTAATCTTAGCACACCCCGACGTGAAGAAAAGGGTAGATGTCTTCGCCTTGAGCATTTATGGACTGGTCATCTTCCCCAAAGCCTTGGGGCATGTAGATGAAGCGGTCTCCGATATTTTTGACAGGCTTGGTAAAGGGACCACACCGGTACCCGCAAACTTGGCTGAAACTTTCAGATCATTGAATGCTTGTCGAAGAGCAGGTGAAGGGAGATTTATAGGATGTGCACAGCTCTTGCTATCTTGGTTCCATAGTAATTTTTGGAAAGTGGAAAAGGTCTCATATCGTATCTTCTCTGAAAATTACTCTCTACTGAAAGAGTTAGTAGCTACACCGAGGAGAGATGATATTACAGAAGAAAATTGGATGGCAATTCTTCAAAGTTTCCAAGAGGAAGACGTTGAATGGAGGGCCCCGTGGATGGTTCCTGATGAAATATTATACCGATGCGGGGATTTTGATTGGGTTCCCTTGTTAGGAGTATGGAGAGCCGTCGGGTATGCCCCTTTACTTGCATTAAGACAATACAGGTCTAGACACTTTACACCACCAGCATACGGGTTAGCTCAGTGTGAGTTCGTATTCACGGGGAATAATTACAAAAAGAAAGTTCGCGAGATATCAAATGCCTGGAACCAGACTCGTAGGATGAAAAAGTTTGTTGCCAATCCCATGACTACCCCTGAGTATGATCGGTGGTGGAATCAAAGGATTAACGACAACATCCCTGAATTAGACAAGAGAATCCTCGGTCGATGGAAGAACACTTGAAAGTGGTTCCATCTGAGCTAGAAAATATCAGGTGAGATTTCGAGAGAAAGAGTCTGGAACTAGAAAAGAAGATCGAGCAATTGGAGGAAGAAAAAATGCAGCTGGGATTAGATGTCGATGTCCAGAAATTAGAAGCCGAAAGACTCAGAAAAGGAAAAAAAAAGGCTGAAGAGGATTTGGACAGTTTGAAAATGGGCTATAAGAAACTACGTAGGTCAATGAAAATCGCTGGGTTAGGAAAAACATCTGAGCAGTGGCGACAGGAAGTTAAAGAAGAGAAAAGCAAAGCCAACCAGTGGGAAGAAAATTTCCGGGATGTTCAAGCTCGAGAAGGTGCTCTGAAAAGAAGTTTGGTAGAAAGCCAGAATGAGAAGGAGGGGTTAAAGATTCGGGTATCAGGGTTAGAGAGATCCTTGTATCAGTATCCTACGTGTAACTCTGTGATCGAGTTGAAAGCCAGTCAGAACAGAATTGAAGAATTAAAAGAGAATATAGAGGAACTCAAAACAACGCTGCAGAATCGTGAACTTCAGATTGAACTCCTTGAGGTAAATAACGAGCGATTTAAGGCGCAGCTTCATCAATCTCAAGATCAGGTCCGGAACAGAGACTACGTCATGGGTGAAACTTTGACTCAAGTGCGAGAAGTGGCTGATCACTTGCAAACACTAACAGTACAAGCCGGTGTGCTGAGTCTAAAATACGAGTCAGAATCAGACCGAGGCCGAGAGCTAGCTTGGCTTCTTAGGCAGGTCAAGGCCCTAAGTATCAGGGCCAAGCCTTATATATAATCTATTTTATGTAAAGAAACTTGTTTTCTAGAAAAGTTACTCTAATGAAATCGGATTGGAATCAACGCTTTTTGCATTCATCACATTCATTGCATTCATGCATCAGCATTGCATGACACGCACTAAAACTCACAAAAAACCCTAAAAATCATGGTAGTTACACTGGAACATCGTTACGGTACAAGAGGAAAAACAAGAGCAATGGACCAAAGACTTGACAGATCGGTGCTGCAGAGGACACGATGGTGGCCACACAACCCCTTTGACACTATTTCGTACTTATTAATGATTTTAAATTTTTATTTGGGTATTTTACTGTAAATATGGCCTCTATGGATTTTTATTTTAGTTTGGGGTTTTTATTGGTTATGGTTAATAACTGGTAGTATTAGGAAAACTTGGGTTTTCAAAAGAAACAAACATTCTAACAAAATCCTCACAAATACGCAAACCGTTTTAAAAGCTTCCGCATTGAATAAACATTTTGAGGACTTTCGACTGATTAAATAACACGATTTTAAAATTAATAAGTAATAATAAAAAGTTTCTAAACGGAGTTTTGAGTTAAGCAAAGTTACGATTTTCTAACACACTACCATGTGACATCGCCCGATCCGGCCATAGCATCTAGACCGGGTTTGGGGTGTTACATATATCTTGGCTAATGTAAGCAATACACCAGTGCAAAGCAAGGTATCAAACTGCTAAAGAGACGATGAACAAATTGGAAGAGAAATATTCCTATTGATGAATAAAATATATACTTCTCTTTTCGTTCTTTGATATCTTGTGGTTTTTACTTTATATATATATTTTTATAACAAGTTGACTTATTATGAATTTAAAATATTATATTATACTCAAATTATTATTTTAATAAAATTATTTTTATTTAAATTTAGATGAAAATATTTTTCTAATATTTTAATATATTTTAAACTAGACTGCATATGTACATACTAATAGTGTTTGTCAATGTAATTGTTTTTAAAAAGAGATAAAAAGTAATGTAAACTTAATGTTAACATAAAAAAATTTGATAATACATATTAGTAGTATATAAAATATATATTTTATTATGAAGTTTGAAAATATTATATTAAAATGATCATAATAAATATATATGTCAATTGTTAAAATAAATCGAAAAAGTTTAGATTTGAAATATTATATTAAAATGATTTTAGTAAATAGATATGTCAAGATTTTATTATAAAATTTTGTACTAACAAATAAATTTATCTATAAAAAAAAATTATAACTAACAATAACAAAAAGAATTTTTATTATAAAAAATAATAATGAGATTAATTTAAAAAGAGTCTTATAAATTGTAATATATGTATAATAATTAAGTTATATTTAAAATAAATCATCTAATATAATTTAAAAACTCTAAACAAAGAGATAAAAATCTAAAGTATTAATTCTAATAATCAGTGAAAATATTGTAGGAATGGAATTAATTAGAATTTTGATTATTACCGTGTAGTGGTAAAACACATTAGATTTTTTGATAGAAAATTTAAATTCAAACTCTAGAAATGACATTATTAATAAGGATAATTGAATCTCAAAATAATTAAGTTTATTGGATCATAAATGATATTATTTAAAGGGGTAATCACGAACTCTGAAAAGATTAATTTTAATTAATTGTAAAATAGACCAGAAAAATATATTAATATAAAGAATTAAAATATGGGTTAAATATAAATTTGTTACCTAAACTTGTTCACTTCTCTCAAATTGACACTTAATATTTTTTTATCCCAAATTGATACCCGAGCTTTTTTTCTGTCAACTAGTTTGGTATGTAACGACCCAAAATTTACGGGTATCGAAAATTTAAATTTTCAGGTCATAATTTTCGTAAAATGAATTCGTAAATATTTATTAGAAATATTTACGAAGCTAGTAGTGTATTTAATTAGACTTTGGTTAAGTGAATTAGTTTGAATTAAGGTTAATTAGGTATAAGGATTAAATTGAATAAAGTGTGAAAGTTTAATTATAAACTATAGAAAAGTCAAGGGACTAAACTAGCAAATAAGTCTTATGTGACAAGTGTGTGGTAAGTATAAATACATGTGTATTGTTTTAATTGATATAAATGTATGTATATATGTATTTGCTTATTATTTAAGTAAAATATAATAATAATAACTAAAATATAAGTAAATAAAATAAAAGAAAGAAATAGAATAAAGAAAGAAAAAGGGGACGAAACAGAACATGGAAAGAAAGAAAGAAAAAGTGAAAGAAAAAGAAAGGAAAAATAGGGTTTTGAGGTTTGAAGGTTAAGTAGTAAGTCAATTTAATCATTTTTCTTGTAATTTTAGTATTTATGGAATCCTAGGAAGAAATACTATTTGAGTTATGTTGAAATTTAGAAATTTATTGAATTTTTAGATATTGATTAAGTTGAATAAATGGAAGAATTAAGTGTTAAAATGATAGAAATTCAAGTTAGAAGTGGGAGAAGGATTGAATTGTAAAGAGAGGTATAAGTTTTGCTATAGTAGGGATTAAATTGTTTAAAATTGTAGAGTTGATGTTTTATTTTGAATATTAAGAGTTGGAACTTGTTTAAAGTAGTTATTAAATGAAAATATGAGATTTATTTGAAGAGAAATAATGGTTATGGTGGAAGGATTAAATTGGAATTTAAGAAAAAGTTACATGGAAAATAGAAAAGTGTGTTATTAAAAGATATGTATTGATGATTTTAAATGTTAATTTTTCATAGCTAACGTAGCACCGGAAATGTCATCAAAGAAGGGAAAAGAGAAAGTAAGAGAAGATAACGAGTAAACTCGAGAACTATGGTTTGTATTTCTATAACCAAACTTTATAGTTATTTTGATACTTATGGTTGATATTATGCATGACTCTTGAAATTAAGGTAAGTATTGATATTGTGGTATTGTGTTGACTTATAATAGTTGAATTGAAATGTATATTGATTGTTGATGATGAATTAAAAAAAAAAGTGAACCGAAAACCCTATTAATAGTTTCGGGCTAGTCGGATATAATTGGCATGCCATAGGATTGGAAGTGTTCAGGGATATTCTGACTTTGTATCGATGAGACACTATAAGTGTAGCCTTACTGTTACTGTTCCAGATTCGTTCCGATGAGGTACTCTGTGTACCGCTATTGTTATTCAAGTATCTTTATTCTTTATCTTTATCGTTATTCTACGATTCTGATGTATTCCGGCTCTTGTCGATGAAACACTGTATAATATCCCAGTGTGTGGGTTGGATCCACGTATCCATCCAGGTCCGAGTTATGTTAATAGGGGTAAACTATTGTACTGAACACTGAAAAATATTGTTGTTACTGTATGTTCTTATTGAATATGATTTTATTGATAAGTGTTACTGTGATATAAGGATAATTGATTGATAATTTATAAAGTTCTTATTGTTAGAATTTATAGTTATATTTTAAATGCATGTTAAGTATTGGCTTATAGAAATACCACTGAGTGTGTACTCAGCATACAGTTTGTTTCCGTGCGCAGGTTAGGTACAAAGTGATTAACGTCTCAGCATCCAAGCCAACTCCCGAACTCAAATACTTGGTGATGTATTTTATCCTTAGGAATGGCATGTACCTAGGTTGTTTTTTATGTTATTTTGAATATAAGAGAAGTTAGTGAGGAATGTTAATAGTTAGTTAATAGATGTAAAGTGAATAATATAACATGGTTCATTTTGAACTAATTTTAATGGTTCTTAAGTATAAATTTGAAATTCTTTTATTTAAGGGTTCATAATATACTAATGATGAATTGATATACTAGTATAATAAATGTGTATTAGATATGTTTGAATCATGTTTAGGACTGGTTGAAATATTGTATTTAAATTGCTTGTTATTCAAGGTTTGCAGGGTTGGTAAACTTGAACTATAAAGTTCATTTTGAGTCCACACGGCTTGTACGCGAGTAAGTTGTGTAACAGCCCGATTTAGACCCTAATTGGAATGATGGTTTCAGGACCATGAATTCGAGTCAGAAAAATATTTCTAAATTATTTTTCGTGTTTATTTTGTGTGAATTTATATCTGTGAAATTTTTGTGATTTAATTTTATCGTTTGGGTATCCAATTAAATGAAAGGACTTAATCGCATAAATTGAAAAGTAGCTAGTTTTAATTGTAAGGACTGTTTTGGAAATGGCTTCTTAAATTGAAGCACTCATGATGCAAAAAGTCCAATTTTTTTCTATATATATATTAGTGGACGGCATTAGCTAAGTTGAATATATTTTCTTATTTATATTTTCTTATTTAATATGTACAATATATATATGTTATAATAATAAAATGTATATAATTATATATATATATATATAATATAAGTTATGAGTTAGAAACCATGTGCATGTGACATGGACGAATATGTCATTGGTTTATAAGCTTTAGTTGTTAATTTTTAGAAGGGTAATTTAGGAAGCCAACCTTTAATTTATATAATATATGTTATAAAATAAAATTAGCCTAAGTGCTTTTATAATATCACCATAGCCGATTATAAACAAAAGAAGAAAAAGAGAAGAAACTAGGTTCGACCATCTCCCAAGTTCAAATTCAAGGTTCGTTTTTAGTCAGTTTTTGATCATTTTTACGTTTTTGAGATCGTTGCTTCGAGTATTACAAAACCCATGCTTAAATTTTTTATTTTGATGAATATTTTGAGTTATGCCATTGATGAAAACTTGTGATTTTTATTGTTTGATGGTGAAATATGAAAGATAGGTGTTGGGTTAATATATTTTGTATTGAAATTTTTTATGATTTTGAGTAATTAGGACTTAATTGCAAAAAAATAAAAATTTGAGGGACTAAATTATGAAATTGATGGAAAATATGGACTTGTATGTATATAGGGAGCATTCGGCCTAACTAGAGTGTAGCCAAATTTTGTGTATTTTGTGTTTTGTGCAATAGGGACTAAATTGAAAAAAATTGTAAATGTTAGGGGTAAAATGGTAATTTGCCTATTTATGTGTTTTTGGACTAAATTGAATGAAAATATGTTTCAATGAGCTTAATTTGAATATTTTTAGATCAAGAACTAAAGAAATCGGATTTGGATCGGGAAAAACTAAAGTTGTCAACTAGCTGCCCGATTCTGTTTTGTACCGTCTGAGGTAAGTTTATAAGCAAATAGACGTGTTTATTAGTAAATTAATGTTATAATTATATGCTGTTGTGGAATGTTAGAATTTAATTGTACTATGGCCGAATATGGATAAATGTGGCTACCACACTTTCGAGTTCAATTCGACCGAGATACGACGTCTGAAAGCCCCGTATGAACCTTAGGAATAGTTAGGATACATTTGTCATGACATAGGATCCGATATATGTGTGCGAGTAAGACCATGGCATCGATATGTGGTTCCGATATATGTTTACGAGTAAGACCCTGTCTGGGACAGTGGCATCGGTATATGACTACATGTAAGACCATGTACGACTTGTGTGATTATCCAAGTTTCCTAACCAATTTTGAATGGTTCAACGGGCAGAGATATAATGAGAACGAATGTGTAAAACAAACTACAGATAAGGTAAGAATTTATTTGTTATTTATTTGAACAAAGGTAAGTAAATACCTTGGTTGTTTGTTACAAATCTTGTAAGTACAAATTTAGAAAAAAATATGTGTGTATTTGATATGTGTATTTATTTGTGATTGACTAGTATGCATGTTGTAATAGTTATTATGTGTATGTGATTAAGTGATGAGGTACATATTCGGTTATATGGTTAATATATTCATGTGGAAGTATAATAAATCACATGAGTTCTATGTTTGTGCATGTGAACTAAATATGTATTATATATTCGGCTATGAAGAATAAAAGTCAATTTATATGAATTTTGGTGATATAAATATTCGATCAATGTGATAATAACAAAATAATAATAATATAAAAGGGAAATATTTATTATATGTTTAAATACATACTTAGTATGAATATATGTATTTATAAACGATTGGATATACATGTGGTATGACAAAATAATTTGGTTCTGTTTAGTTAAATTGACTAATTTTATTTGATTGTTTGTTTTCTTAAAACTTACTAAGCTGTGATAGCTTATCCTGTGTGTTGTGTTTACTCTGTTTTATAGATTTTGGAGTCAAGCTACATGCTCGGGGATTGTCAACCAAGCTCGTCACACTATCCACAGCTTTGGTACCTTTAAACTGAACTTAAATTATGGCATGTATAGGCTGGACCATATTTTGAAAGTGATGAAAGTTGGTTATGTATAAATGCCATGCGAAAATTGCTAAGTTATTATATTAGTATTCGATTATGTTAAGTAAGGCTTTAAGTAATCTCGATCATTAAATTGCTTGCTTTGAATGCAAAGTATGTGTGATGAGTGTCATATGCTTTGAAAGTAGCTTGTGTGTTATGTTAGACTTAGTCTTGTATATCCTTAGTCAAATGTTTAATGAACTTGTTGATTAGTAATTGAGGTTGGAAGTTTGGATTTGCATGTGATTCTTAAACAATAGGTTTCAGCCAAGAAAGGGTAAAGGTATAATGTATGTTTATTGTGTATTATTATGTGATTGTAAATATTATATGCGATATTGTTTTAATAATATATATATATAGTTCATGAATAACCTAGTTGGCTAATTAATGTGAATTTAAAATTTTAATGAAAATTTTAGCTTTGACTTTTGGGTAAATGCGCAGGCTGTAAGCATTCATAATGAATAAAATATATGTTTTAAATGTCTAGTTTATATTATGTCAAGGTCAAGGACGAATGCATAATATATAATTTGAACTGTTGATGATGTGCATAAACGGATGAATGGTTCATTATAGAAATCGGTGTACTATTAAAATCATGAAGTTATTGAATAAAAGAAAATGGAGTGTGCATGACATTAATTTCGAAAACTTATTATTGTATTAAGCTATGATATGCATGAATAACACTTGGACTTGCTATATTATTTAAGTTTTGCATGTTGAGTACATGAGTAAAGTGTTTATGAGAACAAGTGCTTATTAATTATATACATGTGATGGTTACTTAATCTTATTAATTAAATTCAAGTAGTGAATGGGTATAATGCAATATATAGATTATATTTAATTTTGTTGTTTCATGTGGATAATATGACTGTTCACATATACATGAGGTGAAATGTTTTAATTTAAAAGTAGTATTAATTTATTTAACTAATTTTAATTAACTTTTGAGACTTACATTTGTGAATAATTATACATATATATGCATGTGTTCGTTTAAGATTGTGTTTTAATTCAGTAATGCCTTACGACTCTATTTCGGCGATGGATACGGGTTAGGGGTGTTACATTTTATTGGTATCAGAGCTACGGTTTAGTCGGTTCTAGGACTACATAGTGTGTGTGAGATTAGCTATACATGCCATAATTATATACTGTGTGTGATGACTTTTGACATTTGAAATGTGTTTTCATATAGTAAATGGATCCCGACAGAGCTGTAGTTGATGATGTCGAGAGTGTAGTGCCTGCTCTCGCACAAGGGACAGCGCAGGCTGATTCTCGATCGACTTCGAGTAATCCAAAAAGTGAGGCTAAACAAGCCTTTTATCAAATAATGAATGACTGGTTCACTCAATATATTCGGACTAACCCGGTTGCACAACAACCTCCACCCCCAATTAATCCATCTTCGATGCCTGCTATACCTCAAGTAAGTGATCCGTTACGATTGAGTAGACCACATGTTGATAAAATTAGAAAAAGTGGGGCTGAAGAGTTTAAAGCCACTGATGAAGATGGCGCTGAGCGGGCTGAGTTCTGGCTTGATAATACCATCCGTGTGTTTGATGAGCTGTCCTGTACTCCTGATGAATGTTTGAAATGTGTTATATCCCTACTTCAAGACACAGCATACCACTGGTGGAATACCCTAGTATCAGTAGTTTCGAGAGAGCAAGTGACTTAGGAATTCTTTTTGGATCGAGTTAAAGTAAGAAATATATCGATCAGAGATTTATTGACCGAAACTTAAAGAATTTCGGAGAGTGAAAACAGGTCGGATGATGAAGGATCTGAATAAGAGCGAAAATTTGTGAGACTCAGTCAGTATGCCCGGGAGTGTGTTTCTACTGAGGCCATAATGTGTAAAAGATTTGAAGATGGGCTGAATGAAGACATTAAGCTGTTGGTTGGCATACTTGAGATAAAAGAATTTGTGGTACTTGTTGAACAAGCCTGTAAAGCTAAGGAACTCGGGAAAGAGAAAAAGAAAGCTGATTTTGAAGTTAGAGACTTGCGTAAGAGATCATTCAGTAGGTCAGTTCAGTCAACACCAAAGAATTTTCGAGATGATTTTAACCGTTCTACAGCCACTTCAGGTTACTTCAGACGGGATCAAAATAGACCACCGATGAGTTCGAGAGCTACCTCAGTAGCGAGTGTGGGTAATGTCAGATCCAATCAGCTCGAGTGTAAACACTATGGTAAATGACACCCCAGCAGTTCCAGGTTACATGATCAGGCCTGTTTTAAATGTGGATCGACAATTCATTACATTCGAGATTGTCCAATGTTAGTTGAAGAAAATCCAGTACAGAATACGAGATCGGGTAACACTGCAGCCTGAGCTATCTAGAAATGCTGGTAATACGAGTGGTAGTTAGAGAGGGACTAAAGATACAACAATCAGATCTGAGGCTCGCGCACCTACCAGAGCCTATGCTATACGTGCACGGGAGGAGGCTTCATCCCTAGATGTTGTTACTGGTACATTTACTCTTTATAATACTAATGTAATTGCATTGATTGATCCTGGTTCTACTCATTCTTATGTATGTGAGACATTAGTATTCAGCAAGACTCTACCTGTTGAGTCTACTGAGTTTGTGATTAAAGTGTCAAATCCCCTGGGCCGGTGTGTTATGGTTGATAAAGTGTGCAAGAATTGTCCCTTGATGGTTCGAGATCTATGCTTTCCGGCTGATTTGATGTTGCTACCATTTGATGAGTTTGATATAATTCTTGGTATGGATTGGCTGACTTTACATGATACTGTTGTGAACTGTAAAAGAAAGACCATTGATCTACGGAGTCAGAATGATAAAGTCATTCGGGTTGAATCTAGTGATTTGTATGGTTTACCAGCAGTGATATCTTCGATGCTAGCTCAGAAATATGTGAGAAAAGGGTGTGAAGCCTATTTTTCTTATGTGCTCGACAGTAAAGCGGCTGAAAGAAACATTGAATCAGTACATGTGGTATGTGAGTATCCGGATGTTTTTCCAGAAGAATTATCGGGTTTGCCACCTATTCGGGAAGTACAGTTTGGTATTGAGTTAATGCCTGGGACGACTCTGATATCTATAGCTCCATACAGAATGGCACCTACAGAAATAAAAGAATTGAAAGCTCAGTTACAAGAATTGACAGATAGAGGTTTCACGCGACCGAATTTCTCTCCGTGGGGTGCACTTGTGTTGTTTGTGAAAAAGAAAGATGGAACTATGAGAATGTGCATCGATTACAGACAGCTTAATAAGGTGACTATAAAGAATAAGTATCCATTGCCACGGATAGATGATCTGTTTGACCAACTGAAAGGGGCTACAGTATTTTCAAAGATAGATTTGAGATCAGGCTACTATCAGTTGTGAGTTAAAGATTCGGATGTGCCAAAGACTGCTTTCAGAACGAGGTACGGATACTATGAGTTTTTGGTTATGCCATTTGGACTCACTAATGCACCTGCCGTTTTTATGGATTTGATGAATCGGATCTTTAAACCGTATCTGGATCGGTTTGTGGTTGTGTTTATTGATGACATTTTGATCTACTCCCGTGATGAAGATAAACATGCCGAACATTTGAGACTTGTGTTGCAGACATTGCGAGATAAGCGGTTGTATGCAAAATTCAGTAAATGTGAGTTCTGGTTAAGTGAAGTCCGTTTTCTGGGTCACGTGGTATCAGCATCAGGTATTCGGGTTGATCCGAGCAAAATATCAGCTATACTGGATTAGAAACCTCTAAAGAATGTTTCTGAAGTCTGAAGCTTTCTGGAACTTGCTGGTTATTACAGACGCTTTGTAAAAGGTTTCTCTATAATTGTAGCTCTGATGACAAATTTACTACGGAAAGATGTTAAGTTCGGGTGGTCAGAGAAGTGTCAGAAATGTTTTGATCAGTTGAAAGCCCTTTTGACAGAAGCTCCAGTGCTAGTTCATCCAGAATCGAGTAAAGAATTTCTTATTTATAGTGATGCATCATTAAATGGTTTGGGCTGTGTTTTGATGCAGGAAGGCAGAGTGATAGCTTATGCCTCGAGACAGTTAAAGCCACATGAAAGAAACTATCCGACACAAGACTTGGAACTGGCAGCCATTGTGTTCGCATTGAAAATTTAGCGTCACTATCTGTTCGGTGAGAAGTGTCATATTTATTCTGATCATAAAAGCCTAAAATATTTGATGAATCAGAAAGATCTGAATTTGAGACAACGTCAATGGTTAGAATTGCTAAAAGACTACGAGCTTGTGATTGACTATCACCCGGGAAAGGCTAACGTTGTTGCTGATGCTTTAAGCCGAAAGTCACTGTTTGCTTTGCGAGCAATGAATATGCATATGGCTATGTCAGATGATGGTTCGATAGTAGCTGAATTGAAAGCTAGACCATTATTTGTTCAAAAAATATGTAATGCCCAGAAGATTGATAATGAATTGATCACAAAACGAGCTCAGTGTGATACGGATGTTAATTCAGAGTTTAGGGTTGATGCAGAAGACTGTTTGAGATTCAGGGACTGATATGTGTTCCGAGGAATTTAGAGTTGATTCAGATGATTTTCAATGAAGCTCATAGTAGTCGGTTATCTGTTCATCCAGGTAGTACAAAGATGTATAATGATTTGAAACAGCTTTACTGGTGACATGGTATGAAGCGAGACATCTTTGACTTTGTTACAAGATGTTTAGTCTGTCAACAGGTAAAAGCCGAGCATCAGGTACCTTTAGGGTTACTTCAGTCGATTATGATACAAGAATGGAAGTGGGACAGAGTTACAATGGATTTTGTATCTAGTCTACTGTTGACACCAAGCAAAAAGGATGCAATCTGGGTTGTTGTTGATAAATTGACTAAATTGGCTCATTTTGTTCTGATACGTACAGATTACTCACTTGATAAGCTGGTTGAATTGTACGTTTCTCAAATTGTAAGATTACATGGTAAGCCTATATCCATTGTCTCGGATAGAGATCCGAGGTTTACATCGCAGTTTTGGAAGAAACTGCAAGATGCACTAGGTAGAAATTACATTTCAGTACTACTTTCCATCCACAAACAGATGGCCAGTCTGAACGAATCATTCAGATACTTGAAGATATGTTGAGGTGTTGTATTCTCGAGTTCGAAGGTATGTGGGAACGATACCTACCTCTGATTGAACTTGCATATAATAACAGTTATCAATCAAGTATCAAAATGGCACATTATGAAGCTTTATATGGTCGTAAATGCCGTACGCCGTTGTACTGGACTGAGCTCAATGAAAATAAGATACACGGGGTTGACTTGATCAGAGAAACTGAATAGAAAGTGAAAGTGATCCATGAAAGTTTGAAAGCAGCATCGGATCATCAGAAATCTTATGTGGACTTGAAACGTAAAGATATAGAGCTCCAGATTGGAGACAAAGTTTTCTTGAAAGTCTCACCGTGGAAGAAAATACTCAGATTCGGTCGTAAAGGCAAATTGAGTCTGAGATTCATTGGACCGTATGAAATTATAGAGCGTATTGGGCCAGTTGCTTACATATTGCTGTTGCCACCTGAGTTGGAAAAGATACACAATGTATTCCACGTTTCGATGCTTCGGAGGTATCGATCTGATCCTTCACATGTGATTAGTTCGTCTGAGATTGAAATTCAGCCTGATATGACCTACGAAGAAGAACCGATTCGCATTTTGACACGTGAGACAAAAGAGTTACGGAATAAAAAGATTTCATTAGTTAAAGTATTATGGCATAAACATGGAGTTGAGGAAGAAACATGGGAGCCAGAAGATATAATGAGAGAACATTATCCGAACCTATTCACCGGTAATATTTTCGGGGACGAAAATTTCTAAGGGGGGAGAGTTGTAACAACCCGATTTAGACCCTAATCGGAACAGTGGTTTTGGGACTATGAATCTGAGTCAGAAATATATTTTTAAATTATTTTTCGTGTTTATTTTGTGTGAATTTATATCTGTGAAATTTTCGTGATTTAATTTTATCGTTTGGGTATTCGATTAAATGAAAGGACTTAATTGCATAAATTGAAAAGTAGCTAGTTTTAATTGTAAGGACTATTCTGGTAATGGCTTCTTAAATGGAAGCACTCATGATGCAAAAAGTCTAATTTTTTTTCTATATATATATTAGTGGACGGCACTAGCTAAGTTGAATATATTTTCTTATTTAATATGTACAATATATATATATATATGTGTGTGTTATAATAATAAAATGTATATAATTATATGTATATAATATAAGTTATGAGTTAGAAACCATGTGCATGTGACATGGATGAATATGTCCTCGGTTTATAAGCTTTAGTTGTTAATTTTTAAAAGGGTAATTTAGGAAGCCAACCTTTAATTTATATAATATATGTTATAAAATAAAATAAGCCTAAGTGCTCTTATAATATCACCATAGCCGATTATAAACAAAATAAGAAAAAAAGAGAAGAAACTAGGTTCGGCCATCTCCCAAGTTCAAATTCAAGGTTCGTTTTTAGTCGATTTTTGATAATTTTTACGTTTTTGAGATCGTTGCTTCGAGTATTACAAAACCCATGCTTACATTTTTAATTTTGATGAATATTTTGAGTTATGTCATTTATGAGAGCTTGTGATTTTTATTGTTTGATGGTGAAATATGAAAGATAGGTGTTGGGTTAATATATTTTGTATTGGAATTTTTGATGATTTTGAGTAATTAGGACTTAATTGCAAAAAATAAAAAGTTGAGGGACTAAATTATGAAATTGATGGAAAATATGGACTTGTATGTATATAGGGAGCATTCGGCCTAACTAGAGTGTAGCCAAATTTTGTGTATTTTGTATTTTGTGCAATAGGGACTAAATTGAAAAAAATTGTAAATGTTAGGGGTAAAATGGTAATTTGCCTATTTATGTGATTTTGGACTAAATTAAATGAAAATATGTTTGGATGAGCTTAATTTGAATATTTTTATATCAAGAACTAAAGAAATCGGATTTGGATCGGGGAAAAACGAAAATTGTCGACTAGCTGCCCGATTCCGTTTTATACCGTCCGAGGTAAGTTTATAAGCAAATAGAAGTGTTTATTAGTAAATTAATGTTATAATTATATGCTGTTGTGGAATGTTAGAATTTAATTGTACTATGGCCGAATATGGATAAATGTTGCTACCACACCTTCGAGTTCAATTCGACCGAGATACGACGTCCGAAAGCCCCGTATGAACCTTAGGAATAGTTAGGATACATATGTCATGATATAGGATCCGATATATGTGTGCGAGTAAGACCATGACATCGATATGTGGTTTCGATATGTGTTTACGAGTAAGACCCTGTCTGGGACAGTGGCATTTATATATGACTACATGTAAGACCACGTCTGGGACGTTGGCAGTGTACGTCTTGTGTGATTATTCGAGTTTCCTAACCAATTTCGAATGGTTCATCGGGCAGAGGAATAATGAGAACGAATGTGTAAAACAAACTACAGAACAGGTAAGAATTTATTTGTTATTTATTTGAACAAAGGTAAGTAAATACCTTGGTTGTTTGTTACAAATCTTGTAAGTACAAATTTAGAAAAAAAATATATGTGTATTTGATATGTGTATTTATTTGTGATTGACTAGTAAGCATGTTGTAATAGTTCTTACGTGTATGTGATTAAGTGATGAGGTACATATTCGGTTATATGGTTAATATATGCAAGTGGAAGTATAATAAATCACATGAGTTCTATATTTGTGCATGTGAACTAAATATGTATTATATATTCGGCTATGAAGATTAAAAGTCAATTTATATGAATTTTGGTGATATAAATATTTGATCAAGGTGATAATAACAAAATAATAATAATAATAATAATAATATAAAAGAGAAATATTTATTATATGTTTAAATACATACTTAGCATGAATATATGTATTTATAAACGATTGGATAAACATGTGGTATGATAAAATAATTTGGTTCTGTTTAGTTATATTAACTAATTTTATTTTATTGTTTGTTTGCTTAAAACTTACTAAGCTGTGATAGCTTATCCTGTGTGTTGCGTTTACTCTTTTTTATAGATTTTGGAGTCAAGCTACAAGCTCGGGGATTGTCAGCCAAGCACATCACACTATCCACGGCTTTGGTACCTTTAAACTGAACTTAAATTATGGCATGTATAGGCTGGATCATATTTTGAAAGTGATGAAAGTTGGTTATGTATAAATGCCATGTGAAAATTGCTAAGTTATTATATTAGTATTCGATTATATTAAGTAAGGCTTTAAGTAATCTCGATCATTAAATTGCTTACTTTGAATGCAAAGTATGTGTGATGAGTGTCATATGCTTTGAAAGTAGCTTGTGTGTTATGTTAGACTTAGTCTTGTATATCCTCAGTCAAATGTTTAATGAACTTGTTGATTAGTAATTGAGGTTGGAAGTTTGGATTTGCATGTGATTCTTAAACAATAGGTTTCGGCCAAGAAAGGGTAAAGGTATAATGTATGTTTATTGTGTATTATTATGAGATTGTAAATATTATATGCGGTATTGTCTTAATAATATATAGATAGTTCATGAATAACCTAGTTGGCTAATTAATATGAATTTAAAATTTTAATGAAAATTTTAGCTTTGACTTTTGGGTAAATGCGCAGGCTGTAAGCATTCATAATAAATAAAATATATGTTTTAAATCTCTAGTTTATATTAGGTCAAGGTCAAGGACGAATGCATAATATACAATTTGAACTGTTGATGATGTGCATAAACGATTGAATGGTTCATTATAGAAGTCGGTGTACTATTGAAATCGTGAAGTTATTGAATAAAAGAAAATGGAGTGTGCATGACATTAATTTTGAAAACTTATTATTGTATTAAGCTATGATATGCGTGAATAATACTTGAACTTGCTATATTATTTAAGTTTTGCATGTTGAGTACATGTGTAAAGTGTTTATGAGAACAAGTGCTTATTAATTATATACATGTGATGGTTACTTAATCTTATTAATTAAATGCAAGCAGTGAATGAGTATAATGCAATATATAGATTATATTTAATTTTGTTGATTCATGTGGATAATATGACTGTTCACATATACATGAGGTGAAATGTTTTAATCTAAAAGTAGTATTAATTTATTTAACTAATTTTAATTAACCTTTGAGACTTACGTTTGTGAATAATTATACATATATATGCATGTGTTCGTTTGAGATTGTGTTTTAATTCAGTAATGCCTTACGACCCTATTCTGGCGAAGGATACAGGTTAGGGGTGTTACAAGTTGATAGGTCATGTGTCCCCTGCATCCTTAAATGTGAAGTCAGAATATTACACGGGCAAAAGACACGGTCGTGTGTCTTGGCCGTGTGAAAGAGACGGGTATTAAGCATGGTTGTGTGTCAAAATAAGGTGAAAATAGCCTAAAAATGGTGAAAAACTAGATTACCACACGGCCTAGTCACATGGGCATGTGCCCAGGCCGTGTGCTCCTCTGTTACTTAAGAATTTACAAGTCAGATCTGCCCACGGGCTGGCCACACGGCCATGTCTCAAGCCACACGGGCGTGTGCCCCTATCTTCAAGTTAAAATTTCCAAAGCTACCGATTTAGTCCCGAACCATTTCCAAAGCATATATTGGGCCCCGTAAGCCCATATTAGGGACTTTAAGGTGAAATTTGAAAAGTTTTGATTTAGTCCTCGTTTTGTATAAATGCTAGTGTATAAGTTTGGTAATGCCTCGTAACTTTATTCCGGTGACGGTTTGGGGTTAAGGGGCATTATATTTAGTGGTATCAGAGCTACTTAAGTTTAGTCGATTCTAGGACTAAATCGAGTTTGAAATTGAGTCTAGAGGTACATGCCATTATTGAATTAAATTTGAGTCGTGATTGGATGTTGAATTATATATTGATTGAATTATTTCTGTTTTATAGTGTTAAAGATGTCTGACAAAAGAATTGAAGAAACTGATCAAGAAATGTATAGTGAAGATAATGAACCATACGATATGAATGAATCGGAGTCTGTAACTCCAAGTGTAAACCCGGTAGGTAATCAACTGTCAAATACTGGAAGGGGTAATACTAGTGAAAGAGATAATACAAAAATACTCAGAGTAATAGCCGATACTCTTCAAAGAGCAGTGGGAACCATACCTACAACGATTACTACTCCAACTACCCAACGAGCCCCAATTAAAAAATTGCGTAAATATAGAGTGTAATATCCCGAATTAGGGCCTAACCGGAATAGTGGTTTCGTAACCACAAATCCGAGATAGAAATAATTATTTTATAATTATTTTGAGGTTTATGGTATGATTGCTTTGTTATGTTACTTATTATTTGCATATGAACTTACTAAGCATTTATGCTTACTCCCTCTTTCTTACTCATTGTAGTTTTGGACAAGCCAGCTTAGGAGTCGGGATTGGTCGGAGGATCAGTCACACTATCCGGAAGAACTTTTCGGTAAAATGGCTTGTAAATTTAAATATGGCATGTATAGCAAAATACTTATTTTGTGTAAATGATCTTATGGTATGGTGATGAAATGGTTGAGGAAGTGCTTGATAATGATAAATTATGGAAATGGTTAGTTTAGAATATGTTTGATGTTATGGAAAGTTAATAAGTTACCTAGTTCATGAAAATTTATAAAAAGGATGAAATTTGCCATAAACAGAATATTACAGCAACACTGACGTGAGTTTGAAAATTTACTAAAAATCATAGAAATTGAATTTGGTGATGGATTAAATATCAAATTGAAGCTTATTATGTCTAGTTTCACATGAAACAAACTAAACTGGTAAAAGAATTATATGTTAGAAGATATTTGAATTTTAGTAAAACAGGGTCAGAGCAGTTTCTGAATCCCCTGTTCCAACTTTATAAATTCACCATAAATTGTACAGATGTAATTAGGTGGCTTATTTTATATCCTAAGAATTCTTATTGAGTC
The DNA here is from genome assembly GCA_025698465.1 of Gossypium longicalyx. NCBI lineage: Eukaryota > Viridiplantae > Streptophyta > Magnoliopsida > Malvales > Malvaceae > Gossypium > Gossypium longicalyx. The sequence continues at coordinate 64,431,332 of CM047001.1, read as the reverse complement.
TAGTTTCAGGAGAAATAAACCTCATATTCATATGAATTTTATACAGAGATAAAAGTGGTTCGTAGTAAACAGAGGTCAGACCAGTCAAGCCCTGAAACAGGGGTAACTTTAACTAATAAACTGTACTAATTGGCCCAACCAAAAATTCTAGAAAAAAATTAGTAGATAGGCATATGAGTCTAGATTCAGGGAAAATTCACGGATCTTGATTTTGAGTTTCGAAATTCGAGATATGATTTTTCTTATGACTGTAACGCAAGTAGCTAAAAAGCTGTGAATGTAGAAACAAATAATCTAAAGTTCTTAAAATGTTAAATTAAGTTTAGTAACATCTCATACTCAACTCCGGTGACGGTCTCAGGCGTGGGGACGTTACATAGAGCTACTGAATTTTAGGGTTTAAAGGGAGATGATCCATCAAAAGGCGAAAATTGGTTAGAAACTACAAAGAGAATTTTGAAGCAACTTGAATGTACCCCACAGGAAAGTCTGACGTGTATCGTTTCTTTACTGCAAGAAGAAACGTATGTATGGTGGGAGACAATAATTCAAAGTGTACTAGAAGAACAAATAATCTGGGAGTTCTTTCAAAGAGAATTTCAGAAAAAGTATTTGGGGGAAATATACATGGAAGATAGAAAACAGGAGTTTTTGACACTGAAACAAGGCGAAATGTCTGTAGTGAATTATGAACGGGAATTTTTTAGACTAAGCCAATATGCAATTGAATTTGTACCGACTGAAGCTGACATATGTAAACGATTTTTGAGAGGGTTGCGTGATAAATTTAAACTACAGTTAATGCCACTTCGAATTACTGAATTTGCAGATCTTATGGAAAGAGCTAAGATGATTGAACAGGTACTGGGGAAAAATAAGACGTTTGAAGTTGCTCGTTCAACTGAAAAACGTCCTAGAACTACTAGTTCAAGTCCACAACCAAAACGATCAAAGGAATCTCGAGGTAATTGAAGATTCAGCTCTAGATCGGAAAGAGGTGATAGAAGTCGAAGAAGACAGACAACTGTATCTACTGGTAGTGTTAAAAGTCCAAATCAGAATACTGAAATTCCAGAATGTGAACATTGCGGGAATAAACATAGGGATGAGTGTAGAAGATTAACTGGAGGTTGTTTCCGATGTGGATCTACTGATCATTTTGTAAAAGACTGTCCGAAGATTATTAAGGTAGCACCAACGGTATCACAAAGATCTGAATCTGCTTCTAGAGGAGGTACTAGAAGAACTAGTGAAAATGCTACACAGCAATTGGAAGTAAGAGCTCCGGCTCGAGCATATGTTGTGAGAACTCGAGAAGAAGGAGATGCACATGATGTGGTGACAGCTATATTCTTGTTACATTCAGAACCAGTTTATGTTTTAATAGATCCAGGATCGTCATATTCCTATATTAATACAAAACTGGTTGAGATTGGAAATTTAAAACCTGAATTGTCTAGAGTAACGATAGAAGTGTCTAGTCCATTAGGGCAAACTATGTTAGTGAATCAGATATGTCGAAGATGTCCATTAATGATTCAGGATAAAATCTTTTTTGTTGATCTATTGATCATACCATTCGGTAACTTTGACGTTATACTGGGTATGGATTGGCTGTCAGAACATAGAGTAATTTTGGACTGTTATAAAAAGAGTTTTACTATTCAAAATGAAAATGGTGATCGGATTGAAGTAAATGGTATACGGACTAGTAGTTCAGCTTGAATCATTTCTGCAGTTAAAGCTAGTAAGCTTCTTTATCAAGGATGTGCTGCTTTCTTAGCATATGTTATTAATTCCAATTCAGCTGAAAGTCAAGGTAGTAAAATCCAAACTGTATGTGAATTTCCTGATATGTTTCCTGAAGAATTTCCTGGATTATCTCCTGATCGGGAATTTGAATTTGTGATTGAAGTATACCCGGGTACAGATCTAGTGTCAATACCTCCATATCTAATGTCACCTACTGAGTTGAAGGAGCTGAAGGTACAACTGCAAGACTTATTGGACCGAGGGTTTATACGACCTAGTACGTCACCATGGGGAGCTCCAGTGTTATTTGTTAAAAAGAAAGATGGTTCGATGCGGTTGTGTATTGATTATCGACAGTTGAATAAGGTGACTATTAAGAATAAATACCCGTTACCTCGCATTGATGATTGATTTGATCAACTAAAAGGAGCTTCTGTATTTTTAAAAATTGATTTGAGGTCGGGATATTATCAACTGAAGGTAAAGGAGAGTGATATACCAAAGACAGCATTCCGTACACGGTATGGACATTATGAATTTTTGGTAATGCCATTTGGGTTAACAAATGCTCTGGCTGCTTTTATGGATCTTATGAACCGGATTTTTCAGCCATACTTGGATCAATTTGTAGTGGTTTTTATTGATGATATTCTAGTATATTCGAAGTCTGAAACTGAACATGAACAGCATCTTCAAATTATTTTGCAAATATTGCAAGAGAAATAATTGTATGGGAAATTAAGCAATTGCGAGTTTTGGTTAACAGAGGTTGTATTTCTTGGTCATGTTGTATTAGCAGACGGGATTAGAGTAGATCCAAAGAAGATTGAAGCCATAATTCAGTGGAAAATTCCCAAAAATGTGTCGGAAGTACGTAGTTTTCTTGGGTTGGCCAGATATTATCGAAGGTTTGTAAATGAATTTTCAAAAATAGCTTTACCGATGACAAAGTTGTTACAAAAGAATTTTTCATTTGTTTGGAGTGAACAATGTCAGAAAAGTTTTGAAATGTTGAAGCAAATGATAACAGAAGCACCAGTATTGACTTTACCGGAGTCGGGAAAAGATTTTGTTGTATACAGTGATGCTTCCTTAAATAGTCTCTGGTGTGTACTAATGCAAAGTGGAAAGGTAATTGCTTATGCTTCACGACAATTGAAACCACATGAACGTAATTATCCGACTCATGATTTGGAATTAGCAGCAGTGATTTTTGCTCTAAAGATTTGGAGACATTATCTGTATGGTAAGAAATGTTATATCTACACTGATCATAAAAGTCTCAAGTATCTTCTGTCACAGAAAGAATTGAATTTGAGACAGCGTCGGTGGATAGAACTTTTAAAAGATTATGATTGTATTATTGACTATCACCTGGGTAAAGCCAATGTGGTAGCTGACGCATTAAGTAGGAAGGCTGCAACTGAATTGAGAGTAATGTTTGCACGACTCAATATTGTTGATGATGGAAGTCTTTTGGCTGAATTGAGAGTAAAACCAGTAATGTTTGATCAAATCAGAACAGCACAGTTAGAAGATAAAAAGCTAATGAAGAAGAGAGAGATGGTGCAGAATGATATAATAGAAAATTTTTGCAATGATGAGCATGATTGCTTAAGATACCAGAATCGACTTTGCATTCCAACTACTTCAGAATTGAAAGAGTCAATACTCCAAGAAGCACGTGATAGTTCTTTTGCATTACATCCCGAAGGAACAAAGATGTACTGTGATTTACGGGAACTGTATTGGTGGCCAGGTATGAAAAGAGATATAGTGGAATATGTGGCTAAATGTTTAACATGTCAACGAGTTAAAGTTGAGCATCAGGTTCCAACTGGATTACTTCAGCCTATTAATATTCCTGAATGGAAATGGGAATGCATCACGATGGACTTTGTAACCAGGTTACCATTGTCAGGAAGTAAGAAAAATGTTGTTGGGTGATTGATGATCGGCTCACAAATTCAACCCATTTTATAGCAATCAGAACGGATTGGTCACTTCAAAAGTTGGCAGAAACTTATATTCGGGAAATTGTGAGACTACATGGTATTCCTGTATCAATAATTTTTTACTGAAATCCATGGTTTACATCGAGGTTCTGGGAACAGTTGCATGAGTCTCTCGGTACTCGACTTCATTTTAGTACAACTTTTCATCCACAGACTGATGGACAGTCAGAACGAGTCATTCATATTTTAGAAGACATGCTCTGACCTTGTATCATTGATTTTGAATCAGGTTGGGAGCGTTATTTACCGTTAGCTGAATTTGTATATAATAATAGTTACCAATCAAGTATTCAAATGGCACCGTATGAAGCTCTATATGGTCAGAGATGTCGATCACCAATGTGTTGGACGGAATTGAATGAAAGAAAAGTGATTGGTGCAGAGTTGATTCAAGAAACGGAAAGCACTGTTAGAAAGATTCAAGAAAGATTGAAAGTAGCTTTTGATAGGAAAAAATCATACGCAGATCTGAAACGACGGGACATTAAGTACTTAGTTGGAGACAAAGTATTTCTTAAAGTCTCTCCTTGAAAGAAAATATTGAGATTTGGTTGGAAGGAATTGAGTCCACGATATATTGGACCATATGAGATTATAGAAAGAATTGGACCGGTGGCATATCGTTTAGCTTTACCTCCTGAATTGCAAAAAATTCATGATATTTTTTCACGTCTCTATGTTAAGAAGATACAGATCTAATCCTTCTCATGTGATTTCAACGGAGGATATAGTGATTCGACATGATTTATCATATGAAGAAGAACTGGTTAAAATACTGGCACGTGAGATAAAGGAATTACGAAATAAACGATTTCCCTTAGTAAAAGTGTTGTGGAGATGTCATAATATTGAAGAAGCAACGTGGGAACTAGAGGATACAATGAGATTACAGTACCCCCATCTCTTTTCAGGTAAATTTCGAGGACGAAATTTATTAAGGGGGAGAAATGTAACGACCCAAAATTTACGGGTATCGAAAATTTAAATTTTCGGGTCATAATTTCCGCAAAATGAATTCGTAAATATTTATTAGAAATATTTACGAAGCTAGTAGTGTAGTTAATTAGACTTTGGTTAAGTGAATTAGTTTGAATTAAGGTTAATTAGGTATAAGGATTAAATTGAATAAAGTCTGAAAGTTTAATTATAAACTATAGAAAAGTCAAGGGACTAAATTAGTAAATAAGCCTTATGTGGCAAGTGTGTGGTAAGTATAAATACATGTGTATTATTTTAATTGGTACAAATGTATGTATATATATGTATTTGCTTATTATTTAAGTAAAATATAATAATAATAACTAAAATATAATAATAACATAATAAAATAATTAAAATTAAATAAAATAAAAGAAATAGAATAAAGAAAGAAAAATGGGAGGAAACAGAACAGGGAAAGAAAGAAAGGAAAAATAGGGTTTTGAGGTTTGAAGCTTAAGTGGTAAGTCAATTTAATCCATTTTCTTGTAATTTTAGTGTCTATGGAATCCTAGGAAGAAATACTATTTGAGTTATGTTAAAATTTAGAAAGTTATTGAATTTTTAGATATTGATTAAGTTGAATAAATGGAAGAATTAAGTGTTAAAATGATAGAAATTCAAGTTAAAAGTGGGAGAAGGATTGAATTGTAAAGAGAGATATAAGTTTTGCTGTAGTAGGGATTAAATTGTTTAAAATTGTAAAGTTGATGTTTTATATTGAATGTTAAGAGTTGGAACTTGTTTAAAGTAGTTATTAAATGAAAATATGAGATTTATTTGAAGAGAAATAATGGTTATGGTGGAAGGACTAAGTTGGAATTTAAGAAAAAGTTACATGGAAAATAGAAATGTGTGTTATTAATAGATATGTATTGATGATTTTAAATGTTAATTTTTCGTAGCTAACGTAGCACTGGAAATGTCATCAAAGAAGGGAAAAGAGAAAGTGAGCGAAGATAACGAGTAAATTCGAGAACTACGGTTTGCATTTCTATAACCAAACTTAATAGTTATTTTGATACTTATGGTTGATATTATGCATGACTCTTGAAATTAAGGTAAGTATATATATTGTGATATTGTGTTGACTTATGAATAGTTGAATTGAAATGTATATTGATTGTTGATGATGAATTTAAAAAAAAATGAACCGAAAACCCTATTAACAGTGTTGGGCTAGTCGGATATAATTGGCATGCCATAGGATTGGAAGTGTTCAGGGATATTCTAACTTTGTGTCGATAAGACACTATAAGTGTCGCCATCATCATCGTTAGGGTTCGTTCCGATAAGGTACTACTGTGCATCGCATATCATATTCATATCATATCTTTATTCTTTATTCTTTATCTTATCGTTATCATATCTTATCTTTATCTTATTATTATTACTATTTTATTATCGTTATTATTACTGATTTATGTGTATTTCGGCTCTACCGATGAAACACTGTATAATATTTCGGGGTGTGGGTTGGATCTGCGTATCCGTTCAGGTCCGAGTTATGTTATTAGGGGTAAACTACTGTACTAAACACTAAAAAATACTGTTGTTACTGTATGTTCTTATTGAATATGATTTTATTGATAAGTGTTACTATGATATAAGGATAATTGATTGATAATTTATAAAGTTCTTATTGTTAGAATTTATAGTTATATTTTAAATGGATGTTAATTATTGGTTTATAGAAATACCACTGAGTGTGTATTCAGCGTACGGTTTGTTTCCGTGCACAAGTTAGGTTCAAAGTGATTAACGTCTCAGCATCCAAGCCAACTCCCAAACTCAAATACTTGGTAATGTATTTTATCCTTAGGAATGGCATGTACCTAGGTTGTTTTTTATGTTATTTTGAATATAAGAGAAGTTAGTGAGGAATGTTAATAGTTAGTTAATAGATGTAAAGTGAATGATATAACATGGTTCATTTTGAATTAATTTTAATGGTTCTTAAGTATAAATTTGAAATTGTTTTATTTAAGGGTTCATAATATACTAATGTTGAATTGTTATACTAGTATAATAAATGTGTATTAGATATGTTTAAATCATGTTTAGGACTAGTTGAAATATTGTATTTAAATTGCTTGTTATTCAAGGTTTGCAGGGTTGGTAAACTTGAACTATAAAGTTCATTTTGAGTCCGCACGGCTTGTCACACGGGCGTGTGATCAGACCGTGTGAGACACATGGCTTACACAAGGGTAAGTTGATAGGCCGTGTGTCCCCTGCATCCTTAAATGTGAAGTTAGAATAGCACACGGGAAAAAGACACGACCGTGTGTCAAAATAAGGTGAAAATGGCCTAAAAATGGTGAAAAATCAGATTACCACACGGCCTAGTCACATGAGCGTGTGCCCAGGCCGTGTGCTCCTCTGTTACTTAAGAATTTACAAGTAAGATCTGCCCACGGGCTGGCCACGCGGCCATTGGAGCCCCACGGGCTGGCCACACGGCCATGTCTCAGGCCACACGGGCGTGTGCCCCTATCTTCAAGTTAAAATTTCCAAGTACCGATTTAGTCCCGAACCACTTCCAAAGTATATATTGGGCCCCGTAGGCCCATATTAGGGACTTTAAGGTGAAATTTGAAAAGTTTTAATTTAGATTGCAAATTTTTGACTTGGTTTTGTATAAATGCTAGTGTATAAGTTTAGTAATGCCTCGTAACCTTATTTCGGTGACGATTTGGGGTTAGGGGCGTTACATAGTACACCTTTTTAACATCGTTAAGTCTAGGACAGGTGACAACACTAGACAGTGACACGTGTTATTAATTACATCATGATGATGTCACCATATAAAAATTAAATTAAAAATTATTAATAAATTTAAAAATATATATTGCCTTGTTTCTTCTTATTTATTTTTTTTCCTATTTCTCCTCATCACCTTCTTTTCTCCTTCTTCCTCCTACAACCCCAACCAGCACTTAGCCTACACCACCATGATTGGCAACTTTTTTGGCCCAAAAGTGGCACCTAATTGTTGCTTTCCATTCCCTTTTTTGAATGCCTCCGATTAGATTTCTTGGAAAATTTCTCAAAAGCCACAAAAATGCCTTCAACTTTTGAACTTCTCTAACACGGATCTGAAGATCCGACCGTTGAACCATCTTGTAACTTCGACCACGACTTCTCCTTGGTATGATGAATTTCTTCACCACTCAGACCTCTCAAATGGGTTTCACTGCTCAAATCTCTCAAATGGGTTGGTTGTTACAGCCATGGTGGTCGATATTTAGCCCTTTGTAGAATCATTTTTTGCAGTCATGGGGTTTGAGGGTCTTGGTACTATGAAGGTTGATTGATGGGGGTTAGGAGTTGATGGTTCAAGTACCTTATATCTCATTGTTGTAGTTTCTTGTAAGCAAACAAAATTGTTGTAGATTTGGGGTTTTCTTTTTTCACAATTTTAAACTTGAGTTTTTTTTTCTTTTGTTTCTTGATATTCTAATTGGTTTTGTTGAATATCCATTTCAAATTCTTAGCAAGTGGTTGCAATCAATGTATTATTGGGTTATTGACAATGTTCTTCAATTTTCTTCAAATTTATTTGTAAAATCCCATAAATTCTTAGAACATGCTCTCCTTTAACGTGAAAAAGACCCTCGATGAAAATAAAATCGAAAAAAACTCAAGTTGAGTACATCCAACTCAAATAGAAAAAAAATAGTAAAAGCTCTTGTAAGACAAAGAAATGAAGCAGGAGATAAAAGACAATGCAAGCAAAAGGAAATGGAACAAATTTAATGGAGATATTCAGATAATCTGAAGAATTCTTTTATAATTTATCATTTACATATATTTTTAGATTTTTAAAGTTTTTAAAAAAATCTAGATTATGATATTTAAACTTTTTTATTAAATTTTAATATATATTTTAAATTATGACATGATCATGATGTCATTAATGGCACCTGTCTCATACTTAACGGTGTTAAAAAAAATCAAATTAGTTGACGGAAAAAAATTCAGATACTAATATGAGACAAGAAAACCATTAAATACCAATCTAAGAAGAGTGGATAAATTTAAATACCAAATTTATATTTAACCCCTAAAATTTGGATTTCTAAATGGAGGAAAATAATTATTTCGTTACTATTAAATTGGCGGGAGTTGCATGTCTTGTTGGAAGTAGAACTTGAAAGTAGGCTTCATTTTCTTTAAAGAAAAAATTGGTGAGGTATTCATGTGTTTTATTATAAAATATTTAAATCCGTGTTATATTTATTTTATTTCTATTTAAAAGCGATATGTGAATAAATTTTGAAATATTTATTTGTGCATTTAATATATTAAGACGATTTTTTTTCTTGAAAACATTAATTTATAGTACAAGTGTAATAGAATTAGGTGAGCAGTATCATGCTGTTTTGATGGGATACAGTATTCAAAGTTATCTATCAAATCATGAAAACAACAAGAAAAGTCTAGGATTAGGGCTTTTTCTTTTTTTCAAAAATCAACATTTCATTCAATAATTTCAAACAAACAAGAGAATTAACAAAGCAAAGATATGATAAAGTCATATGGGCATGGACTCAAATAATGATCTTAATCATTTCCTATGGTTAAGGACTTCCCAAAATATGTAGGGTGTTGGCAATGACATAATTTGTTTCCACACTAAAAGGATATATTTATAACACAATGAAAAACTTGCAACAAAATATATCATAGTAAAGTCATATCATCATTAGCTTCGATTCCATATCCATCATATTCATAATTAGCGCTTTCAAATCTCTCGAGAAAAAGATAAAAGCCAAGCACAAAAACAAAATCAGAACCACTGAGCATGAGAAGCACTAAGGATGAGCAGCAAAGAAGTGAAGGTCTAGAACAAATGGAAATCAAGAATGGTGCAAAAAGAAGGGCCAAACCTAGAAAATTTTTTCTAGTTACAACAAAGGGGGAAAACAAACATACTAAGGATGATAGATTTGTACGAAGATGGAATCAAATCATAGCTTGAATTTGATCACATTATTGCTTAAATTTGGCTAGAAAGCTTGTATCATTGTCCAAAATAATATTTTATATTAATATATATTTATAATTATGTTTAAACAAAATAATTTTATTAATAAATAATAATGTGTGTCAACTTCGATGAAAATAAATTTTTTACTCAAAATAAAATTTGTAGATAGCAATTAGCAAGGTTATATACGAGCATTGGTAATTTTTTTAATAAATAAAATAAAGGTTTTGGAAGAGATATTTTCTAATGACTCAACTTTCGTCTATCAGAAAATGAAGTTTCAAAATTCCATTTCCGTAAATTAAATCTGTAATGATGAAATAGGAAGATTTATGGAGTTAATATGAGAATATATTAAATATCGGTTCAATAATTTATTCGAGAAAACCGTTAATTAAAGAAGAGAGTAAATTATAAAAATTCAATCGCTATCGAGTTTTAATTCTAAATATGTTTGAGGACCTAGTTAACAATTATCCAAAAAATTAAAATGGTTATATAGCCATTTTTAAAAATGAGAAAGTGAGAAATGATGATGATAGCTATTAAACTTTCATAATTGTAATTAGTAAATATATATTCTTTAAATTAATGGATTAAACTTGATTAATTATGATTAATAAAAAGTTAATCTAAGTATAAATATAAATTTAAGTGGGAGATGAAAATATTGTCATCTTCTCCCTTAAGCTTCAATCGTCCAAGCTAAAAAGAAGAAGAAAAACTTCTTTGTTTCCTTCCCATTGTGATCCAAAATCAATTAAGGTAATCAAGCTAGTTCTTTATTATTATTATTATTATTTTTTATAGATTTTGAATCATGGGAGTTTGATCTAGCTAGTCCATGTGTTAATTTTTTCAATTATTTGATGTTTAGCAAGTTTTCATTAAAGCATAATTTATGAAATTAATCTTGAAATTGAAGAGATTGTTAGATGGTGAACTGAGATTATGTTAAGGATTAAGTTAGCAATTAAATTAAACTTGTTAAAAGATTTTGTGACATTAGGGACTAAATTGAATAAATTGAAAACTATCATGAAATTATACTATAGATGAAAATTACAAGGTCCCTAATGAAAGAATATGAAATCAGATTTTGATCTGATGTTAGATATTGAAAAATATAAGCATTTCGAATATATGGACTAAAATGAATAAAATGCAAAATATGTTGATTATGTGTTTGAATGTGATTTGGATGTGAACTAATGTCATTTTTATAATTGAATTATCGAATGTAGCTAAAGACAACGTCAGGCTGTCTCGAGAGAAAGGAAAGGCGAGAGTCGTAAACAAGTAAAAAAAATACAGTTTGTACTTTTATGATTTGAGTTCAATATATATATATATATATATATATACACATACATACATACATACATGATTGTTGCCAGCTAGCTATTAAGGTAAGCTTATTACTTGTCTCATGACTCAATTTGTATATAATGATATAGAATGTCGAGAATTAAATTGAGCATAGTATAAACGAGCATGGTTTGAAACTATGATATGTGATCATGAACATATATGTATTGATTCATTGGTTACCCTATTAAATGTCTCAGATAGAGTCGGTATAGTTAGCATACCATTGGATTAGTGTACGAGATTATTGTAACATCCTAAATTTTTGGTTTAAAGTTTGTAGAATTAATTCAAGAATGAGTAATTGGCTTAGTGGTTAATAGTTAATAAAGATGTCATTGATACCTGAGTTTGATTCCTCTTACACGTGCAAATTTTATTTTTGCAAATTTTTGCTTCCCTTCTTTAGGTGTGTCGTACAACCTAGTAAAAAACCCTAGGTTTAAATACCAACTTTTAGTTCAAAAACTAGCCTTTTGCATTCATATTACTCATTGCCGCCCAACCCTTCTCCTTCTCTGTTCATCTCCATTTTTCTTTTCTTTTTCCTTTCTTTTCCTATCACTGTTGTTACGATCCCTAAACTCCATTCTACTGTTTCTTTACTTGTTCGTTGTCATAGAATTGGATCGGGAAAGGTAAGATACTTTGAGTTAAATCTGAATTTACGTTTTCTTTTTTTTCCATTTTTTATTTTTCCTATGCTGACGAAATATGTGATCTCATGAATTAAACCTTGGTGAAGGTTCAGATTTGGATCCCTCATGTAACGCCCCATACTCGACCTAGACGATAACGCCAAGTCTAGAGAATTACATCTATGATTTCTCAAAAACACAAATTCCCAATGTTTAGTTTGTTTTTTCTTTAAAAACATTTAGAATCAAAGGAACTTAACAAACATAAAGTTCAATCCACGACTTAACATCCTAAGAAATCAAATTTACCAAAAGCATATTAAAACTACTAATAACGTAAAAAATAATAAGTAGAACGATTGAGCTCCCGATTCGTCGACCCGATCAACCTTGTGGGTTACCTACAATTCAATCAACAATAAAAGTGACTAACTAACTCAACAAAGGAATTCAAAATACAATCAATTGAATCATGTTTGCAAACGTAACTTCTCAACAATATACATAATCAGAAACAAAAAATGTACGGTTCAGCTTAACAGAATAGATGTTTAGTAGAGCAACCAATTTTAGATACGGAACATATCAGAATCAAACGCAGTTTTCTACCCCCATGCGCTACACACCGTCTCCGTCTAACCCAACACACCACAATAGGTATTTAATACCCATCCAGCCCTACACACCACATAGTGTCGATATGACACATTTCAGAATATTTAAAAATTAGTCGTTGTACAAATTGCGTTAAATGTCGAATTCAATTACAATCTCTGCGTCTTAGCCACTGATTCAAAGCAGATCACTACCTCCAATATACAATTCCCAACCCAATGTAAATACAGAATTCAAGTGATGATTAATGCTGAAGTTTATATAACATTCAGATACAGATTAAGCTCGTGTAAAAAATTATATATCAACATTACTATCGATTTTCACATGCCATACGCATACAGATATCCAATACCCAGTTTAGAATCACATAATAGCAATTTACACAATTCAATGCAGTTCATACTAACCCTACAGAGGACCAACATTTGTTTCAAATGAAAGACGTAGCTCGAGGAAAAAATCCAGTTCTTCGTTCACACACCCGTGTGATTTCACACGGCCTGCATAGCTGGCCCATGTAGCCTCACATGATCTGGCACATGCTTGTGTGGCTACACGTGTGTCTCACATGGCCAGACATACACCTATGTCGATGGCCGGTGTGGTCCTAACACGCAAACAGTGAGTCACACAGCCTAAACACACGCTCATGTCTCTGGCCTATGTGTTTCTAAGTCATGAACAGTGAGTGACACGGTTTGCTCGTGTGGCATTGATAGTCATGGTTTTCAGAGTCTAAAATTTACAGAAAATCATGTTTTCGATATGCACCTATTAGCGATTCAAAGTAGGAACAATGCAGCAGACTTTCGAAGCCTAAAACAACCATTTAATAACTCCATTAACAATTTAATTGAACTAAAACGCTAATCCAAAGTCGAAATTAAACTATGTCGAAACTTCGACACAAAACCACGAACACAAAATATTCACTTACAACAGATCGTTCAATCCTTAAACAGAACTTAAATTGTCAGAGGAATACTCCTCTCAAGATCTCTACCTAAACGAAAACAAAATAGGCAATTATCGAGGACTCGAGGCACACTAACAGTAATTTCTAAACTCACAAAGCAACGTCAAAAACAAACGAAACAAAATTACAACAACAAGAAACTTACGCAAAACTCTTCAATCAAAACAATGAATAACACAGTATCCTCAATTTAACCTACTAGCAGAGTTGCCAAAGTAATCAAACAAACGAAAGAAAAGAGAAAGGAAGTAGAAATGAAAAGAAAAAGAAAATGGGATGAAGAAGGAAGGACATCAAATAAAAGAAATAAACTAACCAAAAACATTTAAAACATTTAACAGATAGCACACAAAATGAATGTTTCTCTATCGTTTTCGTAGAGATTCAAACACAAGACCGGGAAGTAAATGAAAGCTTAACCATTGAACCAGTAGGCTCATTCTTGACACATATTTACACAGAATTAAACTTAAGTCAATTGTTCATGGATAAGGATTCAGGAAAAATAAAATAGCAGGACTTTTTAAAGAGACTCGAACCCTCGACCTCAAACACATAAACAAAGCACAGAACCACAGATACAGAGACCTAAATACGACAGAATTCAACAGTCAACATTCAACATTCAAATTTTTAGGGCGTTACACCTCAAATCTACAGTGAAGGAAGTAGGACGTCTGCATTGTTTAATCAATTAATAGCAGTGTAAGTAATTCTGGAAATCTAAACCTGAATTTTTGGTTTTCGTTCCTCTGATCTAACCGGATTCTAAAGTATATCATAAAGATTGTTGCTAAATGTTTGATCTTGGTGTTAGGTACAAATCTGAACTCAATCTAGTTGGATTTTTAGGCTTAAGAGCTGCAATTAACGGTAGTACTTCAAAGTGTGATTTACCAGGTTTGTGTTCTAACCAAAAGTAGCAAATCGAGTGTGGTTTTTGGCCCATACGGGTGGTTGACATGGTCGTGTACCACTGTAATGTTAGGGTTAAAACTGGGCCACACGACCTGACACACGACCGTGTGACCACTGTTGGGGAAATGTTATCGATTGTCACACAGCCTTAGAGAGTTACTCGGCCTGGCCGCGCATTTATGTACCTCAGTAACACGTTTTACACCCCTCATGCGGCCTTCGCACACGACTGCATGATCCTTGATTCACTATTTTTTCCATTGTTGTGTAAAATGTTTTGTTTTAATCCCTAAGTAATTCCTTGCATGATAGAACTCCTATAAGTATGATTGATATTTCATTACTAATTTATTGACTCTAAGATCGTGGTTGTTATGATAATACTTGTATGTAAGCATGCTATGGATTGCTATTGTTAATATTATTTTCATGGAAATCATGTCTTTAAAACTGTTAAACCAAAGCATGTTGAACATGCCATTGATATTGTTATTGAATTGTACTGTTTAGCATGATATACTACAAGATTGGTATGCCATTTTGCACTGCATAGGATTGGGTTTGCTGGATGACGGAGGAGTTCCGTGGATTACCGACAGCATTTAAAGTCAGTAATATTGTTGTCAGTGCACTGTATAGGAGTACTGAGGAGATTGGGTGATTTAATTGCATTATTGGTAGCTTGTCTGTAAAACTATAGATAGTTTATTTGCATTACTATTACTAGTGGATTATCCACATCGATCTTTAGCTCGCACTGTTTGAAGTTCAGTAGGCAAGTTCTGGGAACTCATGGTGTGTAGCAGATGGATAGGCAAGATTATTGCACTGTTTCACTGAACATGCCATACACATGAGATATTATGCCAATGTAAACCATATGGATTGTATACTAAATGGTATGCTATACTGATTGAATGTCTGTCTACTTTTGCTTAGTCTTACACCGAGCTTTCTTAAGCTCACCCCTATAGTTTCATACTTCTCAAGTAGTGCTCAATACTAGGATCGGACTCGGCATGCGGATGACTCTCAGATATCGGACTGTTTTTACAATATATAATTTTCTTTATAATTTTTCATTGGTTTTTGGATTGTAATTTATTAAACTAAATTGTGTCTTAATAGTTATGTTTTAGGGAAATATTTTATGCATACATATTTAATTCAGACTTAATAACTGGTAATTGCATGTTATTCAGTCTAAATAAAATCCAACAGAATTTTATTTCCACTGCATTATGAGTTCTCGGTTTTTACGAAAAACAAATTGATGATGCAATGGTTTTGCTAAAACATTGCCATTAAAAATATAATGAACTTTAAGGATTAGATGGCCTAATGAATGAACAATTTAACTTAACCCAAAGTACAACCGTAGTTTTTTAAAAGCTAGACTAGTTAGAATTTTCTTCGAAAAAGCGATTATAGTCTGTTTAGCCATTCTGATAGCTAATATAGCCTTTATAATGTGTCCATAGTTTAGACTGGGTTGGGGAGGTTAAAATTATACTTTGGTCTATACCGATGAGGCACGAAACTCATATTATACTTTGGTTTGCAAAAAGGTAGCAAAAAAGATGCATATAGGCCAAGATCGAAAACCATTTCATTAAACAAAAGACTCAGATACAATGTTAAAGTAATTAGAAGGTTATGAAATGGATCCACTTGATTTATTAACATAATCCTTTATATATAGAGGTAAACATAAATGATTACATTTAAAATATTAATTTAAAACAATTCAAATCTAGGGTAAAAGATAACAACAATTTTATTTGAATATTTCAAATCTTATGTTTGCTTCGTTGTGTAGCAAAAAATTGTTCCAAAATGATATTCCAATAGCAGCTCATAGTTCCCAAGTTTAATACCCTGTTCATGTCATAATGCCAAAGCAATGACCCATTGATTTAATTACAAATATTCAAGTTTGTTAAATATAATGCTCGTATTTGATAACTTAGAAATTTTACCTTATCATTTGGAATTGTTAAATCTGTAATTGTTTAATTATTCTAATATGTGTGACGAATAGCATGATTAGGTATATGTTACGAATGGAGTTCATGTTGTATGGATATGTGGTCGAATCTAAATAAACATTGCGTGTGTGTGTGTCTGTTGGCTAGAAATAGGTCTCTCTAATTTTTAATGTTATTAATAAATTAAATCCTAAGTTCTATGTGATAGGGTTGTTTGTTAATAAGGGAAATAATTTTTGCAAGCTTCCTCTTAGTTATAGAAAAGGTAAGGACAGATTGTTTGCTAGGCATGATGTTGATAACTATAACTAATTTATTAAGGAATGCTAAAATTTATCTTTACATCAATGATCAAACTACAGACCTACCTAGGTTTAAATAGGTTTTCTAGGGGGTTTTTATTCGACACCCACCAACTATCTAAAGAGACTTACACAACAAAATAATTTATTTAGGTAGGTTTGTAATTGGTGGGTTTGTGTAACTATAATTAATTTATTTAGGTAGGTGACCTGTCGTCAAATGTAGTAGTCAATTTGGGCCAATTCCACAATTAATGAGCTTGTTTTCTAGGCAATTTAGAATTTTATATTATGTTTTCAGTATTTAGGCCTTAGGATAAAATATTAATAAAATAAGTATTTTTTAACACATTTTATAAGTGTTGTGACCCAATAGGTTGACACGAGCCTTAGGTTGTGCTAATATGTTTAATTGGATACGTAGGAAAAAGGTATAAAGGCCCAATTGATGTAGAAGCAAGGGATGAGTGATGTACAAGCTTTGGGGGATGTCAAAGAACAAAAAATACGATACAAGGCTGGAATGGGGTGTCATGTCGCGCCACGCAAGGGGTATGGCGTAACACAGGTCAGCTTTCTGCCCAAGAAATTCAGGGTTATTTTCGTCCATGCAATCAAACTTATACAAAGACCTAATATGTGCAGAAGACTTAATTTGGGCTGCCACTACTTCTATAAATAAGACATTAAGGGTTTGATATAACTAAGTCATCCTAGACGCCTTCAAAAACCCTAATAGTTTAATAGTAGATTTAGATTATTTTCTTTTTAGCTTTTCATAACTCTTTTGTTTTTTCTCTTGAAATCAATTTTGATTCAAGAGTTAATTTATTTAATTCAAGTATTTTAGTTTATTTTCTTTTGTAGTCGATTTAATTCTTTATTCCAATCGAGTGTTTAGCTACATTATTCCCTATTCGATATTCAATCCATGATTATTTCAATCTCTTTCCTTTTCTGAATTGATTGTGTTCTTCACATAATTTATTCAATCAAGATTGAGATTATGAATAACATGATTGACTAAATCCCTTAGGGGAGATTAACGAGTGGATGAGAATGTGATTAGTGGAGGATTTAGGGTTTTTTTAGAGGTATTAGTTAGTACGAATTATGTGTGCTTAAACTACTAGGATTGACAACCCTAGGAAGCTATTATATGCTAGACAAGGTCGAAAGATAAGTCGAACCGAGTAAATCGTAATTTATCCTAGTTGAGAAAGTGAGGTTGGGAAATAAGCGAGTATCAACCAATCGATTAGTTAATTAGAGGCCGGGAGTTAATAATTGGTTAATCAGTAACTAATCCACCCTAAAATCCTAATATGAAGTTAGTTACAAACCTTGAAGTGAGTTAATCTTCTTGATTGGTTTATTGATTTATTTCGTTTGTTCATTTTCTTCATTTATTTCTTTTCTTTATTTATTTATTTTTATCTCTTCAACTTACTTTATGGTTTATCGTAATATAGGGATTAAGTACTACTAATTAGACTTATTATTGTAAAAAGGTTTTCATAGTTTATTCCATCCTCTCGTGGGCACGATTCTTGGAATACTTCCAAAGTATTTTATTATACTAAACTATATTACAATTTAACCCGTGCACTTGCAGACATTTTTGTTTTTTATTATTATATTTTTTGTGTGATATTTAACCATAAACGATAACATATTTATAGGCGGTTATTAATTCTATAGTTGGTGGGTTTCACATAAGCTCTTTAGGTAGACTTTTCGTGATAGATGTTTTGTTGTGCAAGTCTTTTTAAGTAGATTCTTCGTTATAGATGTTTTGTAGCGTAAACTTCTTTAAATAATTTGCGTAACTATAACTAATTTATTTAAGTAGATTTCCTAGATTTTTGTTGGTTTCCACACTCACCAATCACATACCTACTTGAAACGACTTGAGTAGGGTGCCTCACTCTACAACATTGTTGTCATCTATTATTCACATATGGTATAATAATGCTGCATTAGGTCAAATCACAAACCTGCCTAAAAAGACGCAGCAAAGCATCTAATAACAACTCACAAATCACTGGAAAGGCATATAATTTACTTGAACGCATAGGAAACCTCCCTTAAAAACCTGTTGGAGACATAATCAAGAATATTAATTAATTCACCCCTCTACCAACTCCCCATACATTACTTGTTATCAAAGCTAGGGGTGAGCGTTCGATCGAATCGAATCGAATTGAATTGAATGAAAAAATTTCGAGTTAATCGAGTTGACGAATCATATTTTATCATCCTAATTTGATTTGAAATTTTCTCGAATCGAGTCGAGTGAGATGGGATTTGAATCGAATCGAATCGAATCGAATCGAATCGAATATATTTTTTCAAGTTAAATTTTAAAAAAAAATTGGGTTCTTGTAACCACTGTCACCTATCATAATAAAATTTGTCCACCTTAATCAAATTTTTTATTAACTTTCATCACCTCATAATTTATTTATTAATCTTTTATATACGGCTTTAGATTCTTGTCACTATGTATTTTAGAATTAAAAAATATATTAAATGTAAAAATTTGATTTTTTAATAAAAGTTATTTTAAAGATAAAATGTGAAATTGATACCAATATAAAATTTTAACACGAATATTTTATGGCATAATTAATAATTCAATTTTAATATAAATATTCAATATGACTAAACAATTCAATAATATAAATAATATAAAATGTGAAATTTAATTTAATAATATAAATAGTATATATAAATAAAATTTTACTATTTATGTTTAGTGATTTTTTTGGATAATTTTGATTTTTTTTATTTGAGAGTAAAGTGTGAGAAGTAAAAGTTTAGGAGAAAAATAAAAAGTTTTGGGGAATAAAAGTTTGAGAGAAAGTAAATGGGGGAGTAAAATTTTGGAGGGAAAATATTAAAAAAAAATTTGGGGGGGGGGGGGGATGGGATTGGGGTAGATAGGAGGTGGGAGGTGGGATGGGAATGGAGTAAAAGTTTTAGGGGGAAAGTGGGAGGGAGTAAAAATTTTAGGGAAAAATAAAAAGTTTTGAGGGTTTTGGGGAGTAAAATTTTGAGAAAAAGTAAATGGGAGAGTAAAATTTTGGTTGGAAATGGATTTTTGATAGATTGGGGGGTTGGGATGGAAGGTGAGTAAAAGTTTTGAGGGGAAAGTGGGAAAGAATAAAAGTTTTGAGAGAAAAGTAAAAAGGTTCGGGAGTTTGGAGTAAAAATGTAAAATATTATAGTTTAATATTCGAATTATTAGAATTATTAGAATTATTCAAATTTGAAAACTTAACTCGGTTCGAACATGAAATTCGAAAAAAAAATTCGAGTTGACTCGAATAACTCGATTCGTTTAACTCGAAATTCAAATTTTACTCACCCCTAATCAAATCCTCCCAAAAACCTCCGTTCGGCTATCGATTAAACGGGTGCACCATCCATATGCTGTCAACATGTCTGAGTCCATCAACAAACATGGTTAGAAATTGAATTACTATTAATTAATGATAAAACAACCAACCAATTTTGTTTATCAAAACATCAAGTAATCGATATTCAACCATTGAACCTTGAACGAGCTCATTCTTTTAAGTCAATTTCTTTCAAAATTGGTTATGATTTTTTTCCCTTTCTTGTTTTGTTTGCTATGGTTGATTATATTTGGACTTACATTTTCTGAAAGTTCATTGTCAATGGGGTCCAATCTAGCTACTAACCATTTTCTTCCTTAACAAGTTTAGTTTAACCTTCCTATTCGTAAACAAATAATTGTATCATCAAATATTAAACAAAATTATATTAATAAGTTTATAATTAAATTTAAATAAACACATTTTAATATTCACCTAATCATTGGACCCAGAGTTTGGATATGCTGGCACATCTATATTTTACGAAGCTGGACCAATTTATTAATTGCTAGGTGATAAAGATGTCAATATGTGGCTAACTTTTGATAGCTCTATGTCATAGGAATTTTTTTT
Organism: Gossypium longicalyx; assembly: GCA_025698465.1. Classification (NCBI taxonomy): domain Eukaryota; kingdom Viridiplantae; phylum Streptophyta; class Magnoliopsida; order Malvales; family Malvaceae; genus Gossypium; species Gossypium longicalyx. Next base: position 64,410,809 of record CM047001.1, on the reverse strand, counting down.
TTTTTTTTAAACCATCATAGGAGATTATTTCTATTCAACATTTGAGGAAAAATCCACTTGGTAAATTTCATTAGTTAGATCTATTGCTGATTCTTATGTGATGAAGATGTCAAAATTATGATTGTGTTTATAAGAAAAAGAAAAAAAAAAAGTCAATATATATTATTGTGATACTGATAGCTAATGGATGGAGCTTGATGGCTCAATGAGCCTTGGTAACTAGACAGCTTAGGAACCAATTCAAAACTTAGCCCAACATTAAGGGCCGAAAGATCATGTTCACTTTTTGGCCTAATTATGGTTTTAGTAGTTTCTTGAATTTGAGATTTTAGTCTATATGTTTTTTTGGGTATTCGTATGATTCAAACCTGATCAATAAATTACAAATTAAAGTTTAAAATTATAGAAAATTAGTCTGTATCTTTTAATTTAATATAATTTAGTCCTAAATTTTTATAGTATCATTACTTAGCTCAAATAGTGGTACTCTTAATTATTTTGATTAAAATTTTAATTTAGATTTTTTAAAAATACTTCTTTTCATATTTTTTCTTTTTTGGGGGCTTGGAGTGAATTCTTTTTCAAAAAAATCACTTTAATATTTTGATCAGAACAATTAACAAAATTAATTGTTTAAACTAAATAATACTAATATTATATAAATTGAAGGATGAAATCATGCCAAAAGAAAATATTGAAACTAAATCTTAAATTTAAACCTAGTTAAAAAAAAAAAAAACCAACACTATAATTTTACCTTCCATCTTTAGATCACCTTACACTAGTTAAAAGGTTAACTCCAGTACCACATAGGGTTTTTCTAAAGTTAAATTAATTGGCCCACTTGAGATTTTTACATAATTAGATTTCTTTTTTACTTGTATTGCAAGTGAATAAACGCTTCTATTTTTAATATATATAACATATTTAATATAAGTGATATTAAAATAAATAATATTTTATAAAAAAATTTAAAAAAAAACATAAAAATTTACAACTATATTAGAAAGTAAATTATAATATTAAATGAAAATAAAAAAATTAAAACAATATTGATACATGTGCGGATGGAGTGAAATTTATTAAAGACAATGCAATTAAATAGCCAATTTTCAAGCTCAAAATATTAGTCAACTCGCAGCCAATTTTTGGATCAGATCCAGGCAGTTATGGGTTGAGATGTCTACATAGGATTTGAACAACTCTTTCTTAGCTTTGAATCGTACTTTGAATTACTTGATTTTGAGATCGGGAGCTCAAGTTATAATTGTTTTAATGAAGATTGCATGAGCAAGATTTTTGGACAGGATTATTACAGGAAATTGCAAGTTTTGGACTTTAATTTGAGTTTAAATTATATTGGGTTCAATTTTAGACTTAATTTTTTATTATATATGAGTCCAATATTGTATATATTAAATTTTATTATTTTATTATTTTATAAGATATTTTTAAGTATTTAAAGTTGTTTAGGGGTTTTATGTTGATTAGTGAACAAGAAAGATTAGTTCTACTAAAACTACTTCTTCTTTAGGTTAATTAGAGTATTATCTTAATGTAATTAGCTAACCTATATAAAGGTTTCTTCATTATTTATTAGAGAAAGACCTTAATTAACAAATTTCAATTCTTTGAGTTATTCCACTTTGTCAGATTTCTCTTTATGAGATTTCTTTTTTTATTTATTTTTTTTGAAATAGGTTTTCTTGTTAGTTTTAAAGTCGTGGGAGAATTGTCACCCTCTAATTTATTAGGATTCAACCTTAGAGAGTTGGTTAGAGCCATTTGTAAAATTTGTTGAAGATCATTCTTCAAAGGGTTCATAGAACATTGATTTTCCATCATCATTTGTTGTTTTTATTGAAACTTTGTTCTTCAAAGGGGACAATCTTTTCATCATCCATCTTATTTTTGTTTTCTTTCATTCTTCATCCTTCAATTTGTCAAGAATTAAATTTGTTGGAGTTTATGTCTCAAATGGTTCAATTGAACACTCATCAAACATGCATCAATTATAATAATTATTCATAATAAGTACGAAAGATATTTACATCAAAACAATAAAAACATGTAATGATGATGATTAAAAATTAAATATTGAAATCTTATATGACAAATCTTTTTTATTTTTTTAAAAATCCCTCTCATTCGTTTACAACTTCATGTATTAGAATAATAATGGTGAAAGTATAAAAGAGTATTTGCTTCACACGGAATAAAGAACTTATAATTTTTAAAAATAATAATATTATATTATATAATGTCATCATCAATTAAAATGATCTTACATATTTTTTTGGTGTCATTGTCATTCGAATATTTCTTGTTGAGATATTTTTAACTTAATAATGATAACAATTTTCTTTCTCTTAGATGCTATTAACAAATAATGCTATTTATATATCTAAACTTAAATTTTAATTGATATATAACTCTAACGTTGATTAAATGGTAACTAAAATATAAAATCAATCTCTATTTATATATTTAGGCTTCTATTCAAGTTATAACTATATTTTCTTATGTTAATAAATATGAAAATAAAAATAAGTTAATTAAAAAATAAAAAAATTTAAATTTTTAAAAATAATATTTTAACCTTAATTATAAGTTATTTTGACTTATTGATAATGAGTATGATTAGACTTTTATTCAAGTTATAACTTTATTTTAGGGTCAATAAATTATCACAACTAATTTTTTAATAGAGTTATAACTAATTATTATAAATTAAATTATAAATATTTTTAAATGTCAATTTAGTAATATAGTAGAAAATAAAGGGTATTCTCATGGATTCAAAAGTTTTTTTAAACTCATGTTTTTATATATACTAGCTTCTAATGACGCATGCATTACATGTGATTTTATGCTTTTAATATTTAATTTATTTTTAAATATTATATTTTTAATTGTAGTAATTAACGTAAAAAAATATTTCTTATTTAAATTATTGAATATATTTAAAATATATTAACTTATCAATTCAAATATTATAATAGAAAATTTTCAAATCATAATTAAAGCATTTTTAACATATTCAACTTATATTATTGTTTTACTTTGTGTAATTATTGTAAAATAACATTATTCAAAATAATAATTGATTAACCTAGTTAACTCTAATATGTTATTAAGTGATAATTAATATGTTTAAAATTTTATTCAAGTAATAATTCTATTTTACAATTTACATCAATAATATTAACATAACTTTTTTTTACATAAAAAATCTTTAACTAATAATTATAATTATAATAAAACTTTTCTAATATTTTATGCTTAGAGATCTAATCAAGTAATAACTTTATTTTAAAATTAATACAATATTTTTTAACTAATAATTATAAATTAAATTATAATATTTTTAAATATGTAATAATTATCCCAACTTCAATTAAATTATAATTATTTTTAAATATATAATTATCTCACCTTCTATTTTACTTCAACATTTTTATTTTAAATGTAAATAATATAATGGAAAGTAAAAGTATTCTCATCAGTGCAACAGTTTTTATAAACTTGTGTTTTCATGTATATATATATTAGATGTAATTGTTGACTTATTTGATAAGAAGTTTGATGTCTCTTATGAGGTTTTGGATTTGAATATTGTGGAAGAATTAAATAACCTTAAAAAACATTTTACCTCTCATTTAAGAGTTTGATCTAATTTAATATCGGATTTAATCAAAACCCAGATGTTGTATAAAGAAATTTAATCAGTGCTTTATCCCTAAAGTTGAGATACTTATATGTGACGTACACTAATTTCAATTAGTATTTTTTAGCCACCCACATGACTTGTTATGGAAAAACAAAATGATTTTTTTTTCTTTTTTTTTTTTTTGCTTATTTTGAAGAGAGATTATTTTTTTATAGGAGTTTTTACACATCTTTTTAGTTTTAAGTTTAAATTTGTACTAATTATTATTTATTTTATATCTAACTATTATAATATATATATATATATGTAATAAATAATTTTTTCCTACACTAAGTAAACGAAATAAGATTTATGTTCTTATCCCTTTTTTTCAAGCATATAATTTTGAAGTTACGACAAGTAGATAATATAATATATTAGTGTATCTAAACTAAATTAATATAAACAATCTCATTAACCAACGAGTGTAGGTATAAACATTAAAGACAACTATAAATTCTAAACTTAACATGAATATTAAAAAGAAAAAAGAAAAAGGTTGATGACACTCTTTGCCTCTTTTCCTATTGTATTAAACATTGGAAACTCCAATGCCTTTCATTCCTTTTGCCCTTCCATGAATTCTACCATTCAAACCTCACTTTTATTCTTTTGGTTTTGGCGTTAGGGTCTAATTTGCTTTATATGTGCAGTATAGTATAGTATAGTATAGTATAGTAGTATGGTTTTTAACAAGTTTGAATTAAAACCTCGGTTAGCATGACGTCGAGCCTCTCTCTTACGAGAAATCAAGCAAAACAACTCCTCAAAACTCTCAAGAACCCATTCCACAAATTTCTCTCCGTTTTCCAAACCAATGCGTCGATCCCTCAACCTCCAAAGCTTTGTGTTGAATCTGCTTCTTTACGGCACACTCCTCACCTGTTTGAAAAAAGTCCTCAACCAGACCTTGCCCAATGCAACGGTTTGCTTTTTGACTACTCTCGCAATAACAACAACAAGGAAGCTCTAAATCTCTTTTTGGGTATTCATAGTTTTGGTTTACCAGTCGATGGATCGACCTTATCCTGTGTTTTGAAGGTCTGTGGATGTTTGTTTAATGTCATAGCTGGAAGACAAGTTCATTGCCAATGCTTGAAACTTGGGTTACTTGAGGATGTTAGTGTAGGGACTTCTCTTTTAGATATGTATATGAAAACAGAGAATGTGGAAGATGGTAGGAGAGTTTTTGATCATATGGGGGAAAGAAATGTGGTTTCTTGGACTTCATTGCTTGGAGGCTATGCACAGAATGGAATGAATGAGGAAGTTTTAGAATTGTTTCTGACAATGCAAATGGAAGGGATAAAACCCAATCCATATACCTTTGCGGCTGTTCTTGGAGCTTTGGCGTCTGAAGGGATGGTAGAGAAGGGTGTTCAAGTTCATTGTTTGATTGTAAAGTTGGGTTTCAAGACAGTAACTTTTGTGTCCAATTCTTTGATTAGTATGTATTTGAGGTCAGGGATGGGTAAAGATGCTAGACTTGTTTTTGATGGTATGGCAACCAAGAATGCTGTGACATGGAATTCTATGATTTCTGGTTTTGTAACAAATGGGCTTGATTTCGCAGCTCTCGAAACATTTTACGATATGAGGCTTGCTGGTGTTAAGTTTACTCAAATGACTTTTATTCCTCTTATTAAGTTATGTGCTAATCGTAAGGAATTGGGTTTTGCAAGGCAGCTTCATTGTCGAGTTTTGAAAGATGGTTTTAATTTCGACCCTAAAATCAAAACTGCACTTATGGTGGCTTACAGTAAGTGTAACGAAATCAACGATGCATTCAAGTTGTTCTCAACAATACATGAAGCTCAAAATGTTGTATCTTGGACAGCCATGATCAGTGGGCACCTGCAGAACGGTGAAATTCAAGAGGCAGTTAAACTTTTTTGTCTAATGAACAAGGAAGGTGTTAAACCAAACGATTTTACTTATTCTACCATCCTTACAGCTCAACCAGCTGTTTCTCCTTTCCAAATACATGCACAAGCCATCAAAGCTAATTATGAGAAGTCGCCGTCCGTTGGAACTGCTATTTTAGATGCTTATGTTAAGCTGGGAAATATTGAGGAAGCTGCTAAAGCTTTCGAACAAATTGATGAGAGGGACATTGTTGCATGGTCTGCAATGCTAGCTGGTTATGCTCAAATAGGAGACTCTGAGGGAGCTGCCAATATTTTCATGCAGCTGGTAAAGGAGGGGATTAAACCTAATGAATTCACCTTTTCGAGTGTTATAAATGCCTGTGCATCACCTACGGCACCTTTCGAACAGGGAAAGCAGTTTCATGCATGGTCAATCAAATCAAAATTAAGTGATGCTTTATGTGTATGTAGTGCTCTTATTACCATGTATGCTAAGAGAGGGAATATAGATAATGCATATCAAGTTTTTAGGAGGCAGCAGGAAAGAGATCTCGCATCATGGAACTCAATGATCTCTGGATATGCACAGCATGGTCATGCAAAGAAAGCTCTTGAGATATTTGAGGAAATGCAAAGAGAAAACATGGAAATGGATGATATAACATTTATTGGTGTCATTTCTGCCTGTAGTCATGCTGGATTAGTGGAAGAAGGTGAAAAGTACTTCAATGTGATGATAGAAAAACACCGTATTTCTCCAACAATGCAGCTGTATTCTTGCATGGTTGATCTATATAGCCGAGCAGGCATGCTTGACAGGGCCATGGATATCATTAACACGATGCCGTTCCCTGCTGGTGCAACTGTCTGGCGAACTCTCTTGGCTGCCAGCCGTGTTCATCGCCATTTAGAGCTCGGGAAACTTGCTGCAGAACATCTTATTTTACTTCAGCCACAAGATTCAGCTGCATATGTTCTGCTCTCCAATATTTATGCTGCTGCAGGAAATTGGCATGAAAGAAGGAATGTGAGGAAATTGATGGACCAGAGAAAAGTGAAAAAGGAGGCTGGTTACAGCTGGATTGAAGTTAAGAACAAGACTCACTCATTCTTGGCCTCTGATCATTCTCATCCCATGTCATATCAAATTTATTCAAAACTTGATGAGCTAAAAATGCGACTGAAGGACATGGGGTATCAACCTGATACTGATCATGTACTTCAGGACATTGCAGATGAAGATAAAGAAACCATCCTGTCTCAACACAGTGAGAGACTGGCTATTGCTTTCGGGTTGATTGCTACTCCTCCCAGAACAGCACTTCAGATCGTTAAGAACCTTAGAGTATGCGGAGACTGTCACACTGTTATTAAGTTAATATCACTGATTGAAGGAAGAGATATAGTTGTTAGGGATACAAACCGGTTCCACCACTTCAAAGCAGGTAGCTGTTCTTGTGGTGATTACTGGTAACCATCTATCCTTGCAGCTTGCAACTTCCGAAGTGTTACTCCATTCATCTAGGTGCAACAAAGGGCAGAAATATAACATAAATCTCATGTGCTAGGGATGGCAATTCAACCCTATTTATATGCATACGAGTCGGCCATGGTAGAGTGATGGTTGCTGAGCAGTAAGGCTTACATTTATCAGAGGCAAAGTGACAGTTGCATCTGTTCCTGATTTTGCATTCGGTGAACATGTTTGACGAGGCAAGTGACAATTCATTTGAGTTGCTCTCGTGCTTTTGCTATTTCCTGATTTTGTTACTCTTAGTAATTGTGAATGTATTGTTTTCATTGGTATAAATCAGGATTTCATCCTCTGTCACATAAGACTCTTTCGACAATGATTGCATATCCATGTCCGGCATTCTGATATGTTGTTAAGATGCAATACCTGCACGTCATTACTAAAGTAAACGAGGCCCTCGCAATTACATCAACGGAAACTTGAACTGAAGGAGGAATCTAAGTATTCATAGATCGAACCAAACTTGACTTCGAGTTTTAATTTTTTTAACAATCACATTCAGATGGAGTTCTCCACTGCTCCCATGGAGGTTCAAACCTGGATGGGTTCTAAGGGTGAACAGTCCTTAGTTACCAGACTAATCAAGGGAGTTCCGATTTATTTTTAGATTAAATACTTAGAAGATCAATGTAAGTCGGAGAGTATTTAATCTTTCGCAAAATAAATGGGTCAATTTAATCTTCATAATATTCAAAATTGAACAACTAAATATAGTTGAAATGGCCTAAATTATTTTTGTTAATAAAATTTAATGTGGCCAAAAGAAAAAAAAAAACTAATTGCAATGTGAAAAAAATAATTTGTAAATGCAGAATTGATTAAACTTTTTTAAAAATAAAACATTATATAGTATTCATAAAACTTAGAAAATATTCTAAAATTTTAATGATAATTAATAATTAATTCCAAAATTTTGAGAGAAAAAACAAATCTTAAAAAATCTCTACAACATCAAAATAACAAAAAAATTATTTTAAAAAAATAAAATTAAAAAAATCTTTAAATACTTTTTTTTTACTTATAATTTCTTTATTTAGAATTTAGAAATGTTTATTAACTTTTATTTTTTCTATTTTTCTGAATTTTCATAATATTTAGAATTTTATATAATATTTTTATTATTTTATTTTTTGATATTTTCTTAATTGTATTTGTATTCACTTATCCTTATTTATTCCCTATGGATTAAATTGCTTACAATAATTTAGTAATGAAAATCGTTAGTTCTTTTTACTTTGTAATAGAATAAGAACTAATTTACCCGATTTATTTTGAGACCCTGAATAACATACTACATAGACCTCCCTGAGTCCTTATTCCTTTATTTTCTTTCCAAGCCATCTTTTTCATTTAGGGCATCGACTTGCTATCATCCAACCACATAAAATGAAAACGATGTAAAGTCCACTAGTTATAAATTTTGGCATCCTCAAAAGGAAAATGATAGATTATATTTGATTAGGTAAAGCTTCAATATTGCTTGATGAAAAGATCAAATTTCACTTTTAATTTAGGGCATCCAAAGATGTGTTGTATTATGCATGTAAAACAATGCCCTTCATGTGATTTTTGTATCCCAAAAACAGCAGTCATTAAAAGAAATCAATCTTCAGTTTATGAACCTAGAAAATTACACCCAAACCAAGTAAAAAAAATGAGGCAAACTTGAAGAATTGTGACTCAGAACCATTAAGCACCAATTTTATCGAGTAAAGAGAGTTTATAGAGTTCAAAATTCTGCATCAAAGCCAAAATAATGTGAAAAGTAGAGGCCATTCATAAATCACATTCAAAAGTATACACTTTCACCTCTCTTTCCACTCCAAACCAGCCCATACTCCCAACTGGTAGGCCAGCAAGTAGTACAGTAAATACTCCAAATGCTTACCTCAAAATTCAGATCATTTCAAAAACCAGAAAATTATATTGCAGAAAAAGGGTACAGCTCATATTCATGCGTTATAAGCCAAATTTCTTATAATCTTATTTACACTGTATAAACAGGAGATTCGGATTGTGTCAAACATTCATTAGATGATCCAGAAGTTATAAATAAAATACAGTGTTTGCACTTACAACTAGTGTAGATCAATGTAAAAAGTTACATTAAATCTATCAACCTTCCTCTCCGAACTCATTTGTAAATCTTTCATGGACCTCAAGATCAGCTTTGCTCACTGTTGGCCTCTGTCTTGCAAGCACCTTGTCAAAATCTGATCTTGAAATAGGAGGTGGAAGAATCTGCAATGGCATTAATCAACCAATAGATATTTAATTACTTCAAAAATCACAACATTAAGAGAATCTCCAACAGCAATGAGAAGCATAGGAACACAAAGGTTAATACTCAAATACTTTCTATCTCAAACAACTCCATACCTGTGCCGCAAGTCCTTTGGCAGCCAATTCCTGCATAGTAATTTGGACAGCACCTGGTTGCTTTGGTCCACATGGCATCCACATATCATCAGGTGTCTTGAAGAAAAACATGGCATCTTGGGTTTTACGAACAGGTTCAAAAAGAACATCCTTAACCTGTCAAGACAGAGACAAGTAAAGAAGTGCAAAAGTGACCTACTCCATATTGGCCCTTCATAGTAAAACTCGCATCCAAGATAGAACTCATAGAATGGAGAAGAAGAAAGATAAATGAACAGAAAATATTCAAATGTTCCATATAGTTGTTGCACTTACACAAACAGATATGTCTGACCCTGAAAACCCATCCGTCCGATGAGCTAAGCTTTCAAAATCATTTTCAGTCAAGTTGTGGGGAGTATCACCCAGATGCACCTGTCATAATTTATTTTACCAAAACATGGCAGCCATGTCAAGAAACAAAAGTGATTTAATGATTCTATTATGAAAAAGACAAAAAAAACAAGCATTTTCTTCTCTCTTTTTTCACAATATTTTGAAGGACAATGTTAAAGGAAAGGTCAAGTACTTTGAACATATGTTGCCGAGCCTTCAAATCTGGAAGAGGTATGTAAATACGCTTATCAAAACGCCGGCGGATGGCCTATATGAACAATTTATTAGTAAAAGAATTCATTACCAATTCAATATGAACAACTTTATTTATCGTTTTCAATGCATTAGATGTTAATAAGAGTGCCCCCTAAGGATGCTCATTAACAACATCCTATTCCACTTTACCTGATCAAGCGCGTAAGGAGTATTTGTTGCTGCAAGCACTAGGACTTTCTGATCATTATTTCCAACGCCCTAAAACATAGACAAGGTAAAAAAATTCATTCATTAAGCTAAAAATCTTGGAAGGAAACAATAGCCATGTGTCACAATCTGGCATGGGTGTAAATGAGACATGAGCACCATCAAAATACAAACACGCCATCATGGAGGTTCTCAAAATTTTAGGATAAAGATGCTAGCATACTGCAGATATAGCAGCAAAAAATATCTTGCATAATATTTAAATAATTTCTAAACAATATAAACTTAGTCTTTCTAAATATATAAGATTTTGGAAAGGAAAATAATTTCTTGAATAGCTTCCGGCAAAGAAACTTTAAAACTCTTCTTAGCAATTTCACCACGCTGACATACCTGCATCTGCACCAAAAGTTCAGTTTTGATACGTCTTGATGCTTCACTCTCATTGCCCTCACCACGCTGTCCACACAAGGAATCTATTTCATCAATGAATATGATGGATGGTGCACTGTCACGAGCCATCTGAAAAAGGTTTGAAACTAGCTTTTCGCTTTCCCCCATCCACTTTGAGACAAGGTCTGATGAAGAAACACTAGCAGAAAAGAAAAAGGAAAAGAGATTAAATTTTAAAACAGAAACAACCAGAAGCCTATCCATAATACATGCACATAAACAGAACAAAGGGATATTAGGCATCCATGCTCAATAAACAAAATGCTCATAATTACACATAAAAAATAAATTTTAAAAAAAGCCAAGAGAAATATACACGTCTGATTGGTACTTATAAAAATTCCTAGATTATTCCATAACTCACTATGATTCAGTTTCATGACAGAAAACTACATGCAAAAAATCTAGATTCCAATAAAAGACCTAAAAGCCTAGAACCTTCTCGACTAAAATAAACTCAATATAGTACACAATAAACTAAGGTTGAAGGAACTGTAACTTGTAATCTGCTCCTGAATGACAATCACTAGAATGCATGATATACAGAATCCCGGATTGTTGAAATAAAATCACATAAAATGGAGCATTACAATGACTGCATCAACCTTTTGTGGTGTTAGATATCATAAAATGGTTCACACATAACTTCCCAAGCACAGCGGATGTAAATTTCACTTAACAGAACAAACATGGAATTAAGAAAGGTGGGGAAACTTGCAGTACATAACCACAAATTCTCAACACTGCCAACACTTTGCCAATGCAATCAGTGATGCATCTATTGGAGTCATCACTACTGCCACCTATCCTTTTCTCCAGATAAAAAGGAAAGTGGTGGCTGCATCACAGAGAAAGGGTAGATGACACATCATCATCAAACATGTTAGAGGTGACCTTTTTCCCCATTGTTTTCATGATTCAATATGCGCCTAAATTTTTATTTGAAAAAAGTATAAAAAGGGTTCAAATTCTTGTTATGGGCAGATAAAGTATTCAAATATGGAAGTATATATTACCTAAAAAATGTAGAGTCTGCTTCAGTTGCAACAGCCTTGGCCAAGTATGACTTACCAGTCCCGGGTGGCCCATACAACAGAAAAGCTCTCCATGGCCTTCTCTTTCCTGAAAGAGAAGTAGGAAAATTTTAACAAAATTAATCCAATTGTATCCCAGAATATCTAATGTTTAAATGACAATAAATAGAATTGAAAAAGAAGCTCAATGAAAAAGATTTTATTTAGTGATTTGCTACTCCACATCCCAACTACAGTTTGAGCAAACATAATACAAAAGCAGTTCAAATCTTACCGACTCAATACTCTAGCAAGGGCAATACTAGAAAAGGTAGGAAAATATATGGACAGGTTAATGATAGAGCTCTACTCCTACCATATTGCAAGCTCGACACCACTTTGTTTAACTCCGTATCATAAGAGGGAACAAAATTTCAGTCAGACAGCAAATGAAATGAGTTACAAGACAAGTTTTAAGGTGAATCCAACAAATCCTACAAGAAAATTATAATGGAACCGTAAAATATATTTAAAAACTTGACTGTCAAAACCAAATTAGCCCATCTGATTGAAATGGCAATGCTGCTAACTCCAAATGAGGGAGTCTGTGACCATGCAAGCAGCCAAGCAACAGTTTCTATAAGATAAAATTGACACTAATAGAGGTAGCAAGCAAATATTAGCAAGGTGATGTCAAAGGTTGTTTGTCACATTTAAGTTTCACAAGAAGTGAAGAAGATGATGATGATCACGAAGTGATGACAATGACAATGATGTTTGTATGGCCATTGTCACTTAAACAGCTATGATCATTAGATTAGCAACACAATAGCAAAATAATTGGTTTCAAATGTGCAACTATGCTTTCTCAAATTAACTCCCTCAAGATCATCATATGGTTTACTAGTGAGCAAAAATCTAGCCTTGATGCTTGTGATATTCAAGGAATCAGTTCAAATACTGCCTATGAAAATGACAGCAAGACACAGCACAAGTAGCCATATCAATAATTTGCTAAAGTCTCTCTGCCTTCAACAGTCCAATAGAAATTAACAGGAGCTATATTCGCATGCAGTGTGCCATAGGTACTTAAAAAACAGAAAAACTAAAATCTGCTATTCACATTTAAGACTAACAAACTCAAGCAAAGGAAATTTGTGACAATTAATTGACAATGCAACAAGATTAGGCACTCTCCATTACGACAATCAACTTAAAGAAACAGGCTTGTTTGTCCTAACAATATCAAATATCAACACCAAGATTGCATGGCATCTAAATAATATCACTAAAAAGAATAAATTTCTTAACAGTTCCACAATCAACAAGAAACCATTTCACTATGCTCTTCCAATTGAACAAATTAGAAAAAGTCAATAATTTTATAGTTAAGAAAAAATCCTTAACCACTCCTACCAAGTAACCGCAAATAACATAAAATTCCTGGATAATTCAGCAATAAAAGATTAACCCATTTCATTGTCAATTAGTAAATACTAAAAGCCACCTAAAGCCACCAGTTTTATATAAGTACACTCAAATCATCCTCAGAAAATCAATAATAACAAAATCCCCCAAGAAAAACTAACCAGTAAAAAATTGAGGAAATTTGACTGGCAAAATAACAGCTTCTTGCAAAGCCTGCTTCGCACTTTCTAACCCAGCCACATCATTCCACTTAATATTAGGCTTTTCCCTAATAATAGCCGAATCAAGCCCAGCTCTCAACTTAGCCTGATCGGGATCCTCCCCATCACCTCCTTCCCCTCCGCCGCTACCATCCTTGGGCTTACTTTTGGGGCGAGTGGCAACAGCAGCGCCCCCATTAGTAGCCGGTCCAGGCCCACCTTCATCGAGAACGGTACGGATCTCCTCGGCACGGCGTAAATACTCGGTGAATTTCTGGGTAATAGCCTCCCTAATTTTGGGGTTCTTCTCGTATTTCAAATGGGTCTTGAAATACTCGAGCGCGTTCATGTATAAAGGGAAAGCTTTGCTATAGTTCCCAGCATTGTCTTCTTGGACCGCTTGCTTCACATACTCTATCGCTTGTTCTTTGAAATTGCTATACATTTCTTCTTCTTTTGTTCTGGGTATTAGATATTTTTTCTCAAAGAAATTGCATGGGATCGATGAAAAATTAATCAATTTTTTCTTTGTTCATTGTGAAATTTAGGGATTGGATGGGAGGATAGAGAAGGATGTAAGGTAGGGATTTGGCTGATGCTAATTGCAATGAATTAGGGAAAGTTTATTCTGCAGCTCTTTCTCTTTGCGATCGATCATATGAGGAGGATTTGACGAGGAAGGTTCCTTCGTCATAACTTAAAATTAATTTATACCAGTGTATAAATTTTATAATTTATAATATTTTTGTTTTAATTATTTTATTTATTATGTAAATTTTGAGTTTTTTACTCAAGTAATGTAAAAAATAATTAATTACGAAAAATGTATAAATAACATATTAATTATTAAAATATGCATATGGTAAAAAAAATTTTAAAAATACTTTTTGGTTAAAAAAAAAAGGAAATTGGACTAACCAGTAAGAAGTTTCTCCATTTTGGATGTTAAAAAGGGAATAAAAGAAAATAATAAATAACAGGAATTTATGAGGCAATTTACTCTTTTTGAAAGTTTGGTGTTGCTACAGTGTTATGCTGCACTTTAAAGTCTTTTTTTGTAATTAATAATTTTTTTATATTATTTAAATAAAAAGCTCGTAAATTTTATTTCTCGTTTCTATTTTAAAATTTTAATTATTACGTATCTATACTATATTAACTAATTAATTGAATTAATATCCTAGCAACAACTTAATTTGATAAAGAGAACCTTGGAAATGACCAAAAAATCTTTACTTTTATAATAGGATGATTTTTTTTTAATAAAACAATATAGAATAGATGATTTTTAAATTTATAATTTAATCATTTCAACTAAAGTGTTGTTGATTTTAATAAAAGATTTGTAAATATTCTTTTTCATCCATATATAGTCCAAAATTAAGTAATAATTGCAAGGATGTTGGTATGTGATAGGATGGTGCATGGCTGCAAATAGTATGTTTGTAAAGAGCTGCCCAACTTGATTGGGTTGGCCAAGTCCCACCGAGTCTTCTGCAAATAGTAGCCATTCGTGCAAACGGAAAAGTCATGAGCTTTTAAGTTTCTTTTTTTACATACAATAAAGAAGGGGTAATAATATCATGGTTTAACCATCATAGTAAAACTCGATTCGTCTCGAAAAAATAAAAAATTTAAATTTCGAATTAAACTAATTGAGTTATTCGAGTCAATTTAAATTTTTTTCGAATTTTGAGTTCGAATCGAGTTGAATTTTTAAATTCAAATAACTCGAATAATTAGAATATCAAACTATAATATTTTACATTTTTATCCCAAAATCTCAAACCTTTTTACTTTTCCCTCAAAACTTTTACTCCTTCTTACTTTCCCCCCAAAACTTTTACTCCCCTTCCATCCCAACCCCCCAATCTACCCAAAATCCATTTTCCACCAAAATTTTACTTTCTTATTTACTTTTTCTCAAAATTTTACTCCCAAAAACTTTCAAAACTTTTTTATTTTCCCCCATAATTTTTACTCTCTCCCACTTTCCCCCTAAAACTTTTACTCCCTTCCAATCTCACCTCCCATCTACTCCAAATCCATCCCCTCCCTCAATTTTTTTTAATATTTTTCCTCCAAAATTTTACTCTCCCCTATTTATTTTCCCTCAAACTTTTATCCCCTAAAATTATTTATTTTTCCCCTAGTTTTTTACTTCTCACCCTTTACTCTCAAATAAAAAATCAAAATTATCCAAAAAAAATACTAAATATAAATAGTAATAATTTTATTTATATCTATTATTTATATTTCATATTTTATATTATTTGTATTATTGAATTGTTTAGCCATATTGAATATTTATATTAAAATTAAATTATTAATTATGCCATTAAATATTCATGTTAAAATTTTATATTGGTATCAATTTCATATTTTATTTTTAAAATAACTTTTATTAAAAAATCACATTTTTACATTTAATATATTTTTTAATTCCAAAATACATAGTGGCAAAAATTTGAAGATAATTGAAACAACTAAGCAAGTAAAGAAGCTAACTCGTATATAAAAGATTAATAAATAAATTATGAGATGATGAAAATTAAAAATTTTGATTAAGGTAGACAAATTTTATTACGATGGGTGACAGTGATTACAAGGACCCAAAATTATTTTTTAAAAATTTAACTCGAACAAATATATTCGATTTGAATTTCATCTCACTCGACTCGATTCGAGAAAATTTCAAATCAAATTAAAATGATAAAATATGACTCGTCAACTCGATTAACTCAAAATTTTTTCATTCAATTTGATTCGATTCGATCGAACGCTCACCTCTAATCATCCATACAAATTTGTATTCTTTCTAACACACATTTAAGTTGGATCTATAATTACACAATGAATAATAATAATGTTATTATGCTATAAATTTGAATACATTATGAGAAAAATTATGCATTTTTTTCCATTTTAATATTTATATATATTTTATCACTTCTCATATTATTTTTTCCCAATTTGATGTCTCTATTGGTTCAATAATTAATTATTTCATTAAGTCTATTTTAAAAAAAGAACCAATCAAAAATTGCTATGTGACAAAAAAACGAATTATTATATTTTCATTTTAATATATATGTATATTCTTTTTACTTTATATTCTTTTATTTATTTTTCTCTCATCTCGAATCTCTTTTACAAGTGTGAGCATTTTAGGTGTCATAGTTTAGTTCAAGGTTTTTAGAATCGGATCGATGGTCGAACCAATTAGGTCACCAATTCTCGTTTTGACCGATTTATCTAGTTCAATCAAATAAATATTAAAATTTCATAAATAAATAAAAACTTTAAAATAGAGAAAACTGGTTCAACCAGTCTGTATCGGTTCATGGGTCAATCAGTTCAATCTCTATCTCTGAACCAGTACACCAATCAACTCTCAATCTGACTGACTAGTCCTGTTCAATTCTGAAAACATTGGTTTTGATTGATGAAAGAACTTTTTCAATCTCATTTGGTCGAGCAAGCAGGCGGTGAAGTTCAAAAACATAATTAAATTGCCAACGTGACCTCGGGATGGTGCATTTCGAGCATTACTAGTATTGCTAGACATTATCAAAGAAGAAGAAAAAAATAAAAAAGAGAAATAATGTAAAATAAAATTAAAGAATTAAAAAATATAAATTTTAAAAGTTTATATGACATGGCAGTCTATTATTCGCTGAAATCTTTTTAACAAATATAACATTTTGGTGTAAAGTGGGTAATAAAAGAATAGTTTTAGTGTTATTTGTGACAAAAAAAAAGGTTTAGGTGTCGTCTTGGGAAAAAGGATATAAATTAGGTACTAATTCATGACTTAAGCCTTCTTTCAAAATAGATTTAATTACTTTTTACTATAGGAGTACCAACTTTGAGAAAAAAAAAAGTAATTTAGACACCACTTATGGCAAAAAAAAATTTTAATATCAATATAAGAAATATTATATAATTTATATACCAATTTGTGAGTTAAACTTTATAAAAATACATTATAAACATAGAAGAGTGTCAAAATTATAAAATAAATATTAATATTAGATTATGGCACACTTATTATTTGATTGAGATGGTTGAAGGTTTACAAATTATAGTGCTTTAAGTTCAAATCACATCATTGTCAATTTAATTTTATATAAAAACATAAAAAGACAACAATAGTTGTAACATTCCAAACCCAGTCTAGACGTTATGGCCGAATCCGGAGATGTCACAAAGGTTGGTTTTGAAAACAAAGTCGTTTTGTTAAATCATTCAAGTTTTCAAAGTTCAAAATCGTTTATATCCATTTTGGAAAACATTTGTTTAATTTATTTATTTGCCAAAACATTAGTTACAACGGAAGTCATAAAATGTATAATTTGGTAATCCCGTTTGTATTTTTAGAAAACTGTTGTTTAAGTAAACCATCGCAAATTAATAGTCAAATCAAAATCCAAATTCCAAAATAAAATCAAACAGTCCGGATAATCCAATAATTACAAAACTCCAGAAATAATCCTTAAAACCATTATAAAATCATAATTATTAACCGTTTATAAATTCATGCTCACCAAGAGGCTTCGTTGCACCGATCCGCCTAAGTTTATGGATTACCTAAACAGAACAGACAACATATGTGAGTTTTTGTAAACTCAGTGTGTAATCCAACAAAATTAGGCATACGATTTATACATAAATCAACATAAATAGTCAGATACAGATTCGGACTCGTGTCCATTTCATATACAGATATGCAGATCAAATAAATAGAATCCTACCCCCATCCTCTACACACCAACTCCGACCAGCCTATCACACCATGTGGGGTTAAAAACACCCCCACAGCCCTACACACTGTATCTTTCCATTATGACACATATCAAATAAAGTGCAGCCAAGCTGCCAGAATATAAGCAGTGAACGTCATATAGAACACTTCCTCCACATATATAAATCTCACCCCAAAACAGATACTGAATACAGGTACAAATATAGATATAACATGCTTATCATGTTTTCGTACAGATATCAGATATAAATATAGCAGAATAATCAGACATGCATAAAATTGTCCTACTCAGAGCATACTATCAGAATAACAAATCACATAATCTAGGGTTTAGTTAGCCCTTATTGACCCTACGGCAGGCCCACAGTAGATCAAAATGACCCGTACAATCTTAGAAAAAATTCCAGAATTATTGGCCCACATGCCCGTGTGGGCTCAATGCCCAGATTGACCTTCCCCGTATGGCTTACAAGGTCTGGCCCAAAACTCACACGCCCAACTTGGCCTAGCCCGTGTGGCTCACACGGCCACGCTTACGCCACCACATGGTCGTGCCTTGCACACGGCTAAGCCTTCGTCGATCACATGGCCGTGTCTCGCACACAGCCACCCATACGGCCGACCACACGCTCGTGTGGCATCGATAGTAAGCAGTTTTGGCTTTCGCCAAAGTTTTATTTTTCACTTTTTGAGAACACACTTGATATCAATTTGATGCGACACCACTTTTGAGCCTTCCGAAACCTAAAAACTGAGTATCCACACCTTTTAACAACCAATCCACAAGTCTAATACGATACCCAAATACACAGAACCGACTTACCGCTAACGAAAACGACTCTAACCTCGAATCAAGCCGATGAAGTAAGATTTTTTGCCTCACAACCTTCTCCTGGTCACAAAATCCACCAATAAATCTCACAGCTAACATCATTAAACCAATCAAAGGAAGAGGATATAAGGTCTTACTTACCAAACAAATAAAGGACCAGAAAATCGTAACAGAAATGATTGAACGAAAGATTTCAGCAGAAATCAGAGAAGACAATAAAAATTAGGGGAGAAAGACAGAAAAAGAAAAAAAATGTCAGAGAAGAGAATCTTGAGAAAAAAAGATGGAAAAGAAATTCACGTTAAAGATTCTAGAGGAGAGAGACAAAATTTTTTGACAATAAAAAATAAAATATTTTGATAACCCCCCAAATCCCAAATCCCCACTCCCCACTATCCCACTACATCTCAACCACCTCAGAATTTCGGTTCCTTCCGACCTTTATCAGATACCCGAAGCAAAAATTAACACTTATGCTCATGCAGGGATTCAAACACAAGATCTCCAACACTATAACATCCCAAACTCAGCCCAGACATTATGGTTGAATCTAGCGATGTCACATGATATGGAGTTTGAAATTGGATTTGACGAGTTAAAACCGTTTCAGTTACTTAATTGTTGTTTTACCACAGAGTAAAAATACATGGTCTTTGTTGTGATTAAAAACGTCTCTCTTACGCGGAAGCTTTAAAAAATATTCTATTTTAGAAAAATTGTTTGTTTTTAGAGAAAATCGATTTTAATCATGCTTATCAGTAATAAAGCCATCAACAATTCAAAAGCCGAAATTTAAAGCCAAAAAGTCTAAAGTCCAAAAATTACAACAAAATCCCAAACAAATAAATAATCAAAACAGGAAAAGCCAACGGAAACAATCTAAATTATTACTTGTGGCCACTGTCGAGTCCTCCGCTACACCGATCCACCTAGTGCTGGGGATTACCTGAACAGATTAAACAGAAACGGGTGAGTTTTGCAACTCAGTGTGTAATCCTCATAGATATCAAACATACAGAAAAATCAGTAGAAGTCAGAAATAGACAGTCTGGCTGAAACCCCTTACAGAATCAGTTCGGCACTAGCCCATTCAGATGCAGAATCAAATATAAATTAGGGTTTTAGCCCAATCAGATACAGATACAGAACAGAATATCAGAATCCTCCCCACCAGCCTTTACACACCATCTCCATCCAACCCTACACACTATGTGGGGATAAAATTGACCCACCCATCCCTACACACCATGCTGTACCAAAATGCGACACATAAATAGATATTTGCAGCTGAGCTGCCAGATAACAGGCTTAAGAGCCTTTCAGACACTTCCTTCAACAAATCATCAACCCACCCCGATGCAATGCATCATACAATAAATGACATGCTAATATGCAATAATCAATCACACAGTCAGTTCAGTATTATCAGGCTCAATACAGATATCATACAATAGATCACATGTTTAAGGGTCTCAGTAGTGCTTACTGATCCTACAGAAGGTTCACAGTCGACTTGGGCGACCCGTGCAACCCTAACAATCATTTCAGAATAATGGGCTCACACGCTCATGTGATCTACCTGTGTGGTTCACTCATGTGGGCCCACATGCCCATATGGCCCACATGACCCAACTCGATCGAGCCCGTGTGTTGCACACGGCCTACCTGGCCACCACACAGCTGTGTCATGCGCACACAGCCTTGCTCGTCGATCACACGCCCATATACCATCACACGGCCTACCACATGAGTGACCATACGCCCGTGTGACATTAACATACTGGTTTTTTAGCTTTTTTTCGACTCTCGTTTTCTGCGTTTCTGGGCACACACCTGATATTGATTCGAAGCTAAAGTAACCCCGATCACTCCAGAACCTATAAATCGATATTCCAATGCTCAGAATCGGTGCTAAAACGGAACTTCAACGCAACTTTAAAAAGATGCTAAACCTAAACCTTCAAAACCTTACCTTCGATCGAGCAACCCGGATTCCGCAAACCTAAGTCTCCAAGCAGCGATTACGAGGCTCCAAATATTCACCTAACCGAAAACATCAAATCCAATCCCTCATCAGCACTTTGCCGAAAAGTGTTAAAATTAAGCAAAACGGAACTTACCAAACGAATACGGCCAGGATTTGCACAAGGAGCAACGAATCAAGAAAGCCGAACGAGATATGAAAAAGAAATAGAAAATTTCGACAACAGAGGGGAGTTGCCGTCAGAATTTTAAGAAAAAAGAGAGAGAGAGAGAGAGCCGAAAATTTGAAAATAAAAATTCTAATGAAGATAATTCCTAACTCCCCATCTCCCCTAAATCTCTCCACTAACCCACTTCTCAGAATTCCTATTTGACCAAAACTCTCTCAATCAAACGAGCAAAAATATTCTCCCTTGCTCGCGCAAGGATTCAAACTCCGGACCCTCAACACACCAACCCACATCTTAACCACCAGACCAGCAGGCCCATTCTGATATGTTATTACAAATAACTTAATATAAGCCTGCTGAACTAGTAGTTAAGGCTTAATTCAAGAAAAAGCCAAAATTTGCCCAATGCAAGGCTTGAACATGAAACCTCTCACACACACGCAGAACAATTAACTACTGAAGCAGATACACAATTGTGTGTGTCAATTACATACAGAAACAAATTTGTCAAATTTTGGGGCATTACAAACACCACAACTCTCTTACCACTCGAACCAGCAAGCTCATTCTAATATAAACTAACAGTCAGTTTTACATAAGTCCACTCAACCAAGATAAGGTTTGAATCTAAAATAACCAAAATTAACTAAAGGTGGGACTTAAACCCAAGACCTCACACACATACCCAAGACACTTCACCACTAAAACAAATACATGTTTATGTCATATATTTACGAAAATAGAAATATAATATTCAGGACGTTACAATAGCTTCATAATAATACAATATAATTTGTAGGAAGAAGTTTAATTTAAAGGGAGGGGAGAGCATTTGACACACTACCAATGCATAAATCTCATGCGCCATCAATTAATAATAAGATGACATGTCATTTGTGTAAAACAAATATATATATTGAAAGGTTTAGGAATAAATACAAGAACATCAAATTCAAAACTCGAAACTAAAAATTCGAGATTCAAAACCCAAAACCAAAAGAGAAACAAATTAATTATAATTAATATTTGATTATGTTTCAAAAAAGCTAATTATATTTATTTTTGAGTCCTTCGATATTTTTAATTTTACACCAATAACGATATGTCATCTTATTATTAACTAATGATGCATGAGACGTTTGGATCAACGGTGCATCAAATATCAATCCTCAATTTAAACTTCTTCACACAAAGTAAATTTGGCAGCGGTTATTATTATTAGATTATGACACACTTATGACATAAGTGAAAAAAATTATGTAATAAATATATTTATTAAAAATTCATATAAGTGTAACACCCCTAACCTTAAACCGTCGCCAAAATAGAGTTACGGAACATTACCAGACTTTTCAGAACAATTACAAAACATTAAACAGATAATTAGCATACATTTCATAATTAAATCAATGTCTCTTTTATGGGTCCTCAAAGCCCAAAACACGTATTAGAAGCCAACCGGGACCAATTCCGGTACTCTAGAAATTTTTCATATTTGATATTCAAATCAATTCAAATCTATCACATTCAATCCAATTCAAGTTTGTACCAAATTATGTCATATTCATAAGCTTATCATCTTATATTCATATATGTTGTATTTAATCATTCAAAGTCATATATTATTACCTAATTTACAGCCATTACTCAAGATGACCAACACAAACATCTTAGGTACATGCCATTGCCAAAGAGAAGTACTTCATCACAATGAGTTTGGGATCGGCTTTGGATGTTGGACCAGAACTTTTGTCTTCAACTAACCTGTGCACGGAAACGAACCGCATTAATCGAGTATATATATATATATATATATATATATATATATATATATATATATATACTCAAGAGTATTACTATAATTCAAATTTATAAATAATATAGCAAAATATGCATATTCAATTTATGTTTATAATTTTTCAATAATCAATTTATACATTAAACCAATCTATTTCAATAATAATCACTATTTTCAAACTATTTTATTTTTACATTCTTATTTCAATATTTCATTCCATTTATATATAAAATCATTCAATATCAATTCTAATTATCAATTCGTAACATTACAATAAAATTATGCATAATCAATTTATACCTTGAATCTTTCAATAATCAAATTAAATATTTAAACCAACATGTTTCAATAATAATAATAACTAATTTATAAGATTGTATTCAATTAAACTTATACACTATTTCTTGATTTCTAATTCATTTCATTTTCATTTCTCGTTTCGATAACTCAATTCATTTCTTATACAGAATCATTCGGTTTATCAATTTATTCAAAACCGGTTCTAATTTTCAATTCGCTCATTTACCCCTATTAATAAGACTCGGACCTTGGCGGATACACGGATCCAACCAAATACACCAGTATGTCACCCAGTGCTTCATCGGATAGTTCGAGCTAGTGTCTCATCAGTCAAGCCGAAGAAAGTTGGTATCTAGTACCTCATCGAATCTATCCGAAGTAACAGTATGACACCCAGTGTCTCATCGACTCAAGGTCGAAGTATCCCTGAACACTTCCAATCCTATGGCATGCTAACTATATCCGACTTAGCCCGACTAGTTAATAAGGTATTCGATTCACTTTCTCAATTCACTTTCAATCAAATTCAAATTACTATTCACTTTTCAATCAATATACATTTCAAATAATCAAATATTTTTATCATTCAATTCAATTTGATTCAATTCAAATCACTTTTCACTTTCAAATCAATATGCATCTCAATTGCTCAATTCAATTTCAATTCAATTTGAATCACTTTCAATTTTACTCGATATTCATATAAATTTCAAATACTCACCTCAATTCTTACTTACCGTGCATAACAATTAAAATTCAACAATTAATAATAATTAAATTTGAATTATAATAATACAAATTATAATTTCCGAGCTACTCCTTTTGACTTTATCCTTTCCTTTCTTAGTCGAAGTTTTCGGTACAGCGTTAGCTACAGAAATTAAAACAATTAAAATTCATCAATACAATACAATTTCACATTGAATATTTCAATTTTTATTCAACTTTTATCTAAATTCCAATTTAGTCCCTAACCAAGACGAATTTTATTTCTTCAAAACTAGTTCTATATTTTCATTCAATTTCCATTTTAGACTAAATTCAACTCTCTAATTTCACTTAAATCCCTAATTTTTTAAATGTAGTAAAATTTTAATCCAAAAAAAATAACACAAATTCAACATCAAACACCCAAACAAAACTCTTTCAAATAAAAGACTTCAAAATATCTCAATGACATATATATATAATTCTCTCATAATTATCCACTAACCAAAACTCATCAAATTAATGGACTATTTGTTTAAATAGTCCCTTATTCTGATCCCACTTTGAAATTTAATACTAATTAACTTAATTAAACACTAATAATTAAAATTATCAAACTATCATTCTACTCATTTCTAAAATGACTCTAAATATTAATCTCAATTTCACATACCATTCAATTCAATACCTTTAGCAACTTATTCATACTTTTACACATTTACCCCAAAACATTTACATCCTATACAATTTAATCCATCATATCAACCAAGTTAATTCCACCGTTAACACATAACCCACTATTGCCGAATACTTAACCCTTAATATACAGCCTATATATATCTTTAATTTAAAAGAAAATTCTTCTCATTTGTAATTTACTCAATTAAATCCCTAATTATAAATCATATTATTTAATTAAAATCAAGAAAGTCTCATTTCAACCAATTATTCCACAAGGTTCAAAGCAACTCATACTTTAAATTAATTCACAATTTAATCCTTGAATTTACCATTTCCATAATTAACCAATTATACATATAATTTATTAACAATCCCTAAATTCTTGAATTTTATAACTTAACACCATGCTAATTTAATTTATAGCATTAAATTCCTTGAAAGCTAATATTAACAAAACTCATGGTACAAAATATTTTAATTACTCACTAAGCTTAGTAATTCAACTCAAATTTCCAGCACAAAAAACAATCCACCAAAACAGTCCCTAGACTTCACAAAAATAACAATTTAACCTCCAATTCTATCAAAACAGCCCCTAATTCTTTAATTTATTCAACATAATCAATGTCTAGAAATTTAATAACTTCCAAAATTTCATCATAAACCATGAAATATTTTGTTCTAAATTTCTAAAAACTCAAAAACTAC
Organism: Gossypium longicalyx; assembly: GCA_025698465.1. Classification (NCBI taxonomy): domain Eukaryota; kingdom Viridiplantae; phylum Streptophyta; class Magnoliopsida; order Malvales; family Malvaceae; genus Gossypium; species Gossypium longicalyx. Next base: position 64,385,482 of record CM047001.1, on the reverse strand, counting down.
AAGAAAAATACTTAAATTAACTTACCAATTGAGTTTGGAACCTCAAAACCTGAATTTTCCCCTTTTTTTTTTCTTTTTTTTCTTTCTTTCCTTCTCTGTTTCGTTTGCCTATTCTCTTTCTATTTGTCTCTTTTTCTATCTTTTATTTCTTTTTATTTCCTTTATTTAATTAATTTAATATAATAACAATATAATATAATATTATTTACTTAAATAATAAGTAAATATGTAATAATTACTAATATATGTATTTCATTTTTCCATATGTCATCATATGCACCATACATTTGTCAATTTTTAATTTATTTATAATACAATAATTAATAGAATTAATATAATTTACAATATAATAAAATAATAAAATACTTTATAATTAAATAATATATTTATATATATTTAAAACATAAAAATCTAAGATTTTTATCAGGCATATGCCGCCTCAACTTTAAAAAAGGCATAATTTTCTATTTGGTCCTTTTAACTTTTCTTTAATCTATAATTAAGTTTTCACCCCTATTGTAATTTAGTCCTTTTTTTCTAATTACTCCTAATTCAAGCAAATTTACTTAACCAAAACCTAATTAACTACACAACTAACTTAGTAAATATTTATTAAAAATATTACTAATCCGATTTACCAGAACGAAGTCCCGAGAATGCATTTTTTTTCAATTTGATCATTTTAAATCAATTAACTATCGAAACGTTAAAATTTTTTAATGAAACTTTAATACCACCTTAATGACACTCCGTAAATATTTATAAAAATATTTATGCCTAGTTTATAAAAATAAGGTCCCAATACCTTATTTTTTAAAACCACTTGAACTTAATAAATCACTTATGTAACATAAATTATCAAATCAAAAACCTTTTTTAAAAAAAATCAGGCTATTACAATAAGAATCAAATAAAGCTTTGGTTGAAATGATAAAATTTAAATTTAAAATACATTATGTTCTAGGTCTGAATCATGAATTTTTTTATTGATTTTATATAAAAATATAAAAAGAAAAAGATAAAAATACTCTTATAATAATATAACTTACTTTGTATATAGAAAAATATTTTAATCATTTTTCAATTGAGTTGGTTCTCAATTGAGTGCATCAACAAAGTATGGAGCTTAAATATAATATAAATACATTTAGAAGGGAAGATATGTTTTTAGGATAAATGTGGCAGTTGCTTTAAAATACAGAAGCTTTCTTAAAAGATAAGTAAGGTTTTCTTTTTTCCAAAAATACTAAATATACTAGGTAAAAGGAAACATGTAAAAATTATATAAAAGTTAAATAAAGCTTTAATTGTAAAGTTGAATAGTTATAAATTATGATGTTTTAAGTTTAAATTTTATCGTGTATAAATTTTTATTGGTTTTATATAAAAAATATAAAATAAAAATAAAAATACACTTAGAATAATATAATGGGTAAAGAACACTAACAATCACTTAACTTTCAAAAAATAACAAATCAATCCTACTAACTATTTTTCGTTATAGATGTAACGAAAAAGTAACTTTTCATTTAACAAGCCACATTGGAGTCCTTACTGTCATTTAATCGGCCACGTTGAAGGGTTTGTTGTCATTTAAACAATCCCATTAAATAACCCCATATGGGCAATAATAATAGTAGATGAAGAAGAGGAGGAAAAGCTAATTTCTTGATATGAAAGGTTGTTCGATTATACCAAGAAGGTGCAAAAAAGAAAAAAAAATTGTACTAACTACTAACCATTAGAGATTGAAGAACAAAAAGGAGCATTTACACCCATATCACCAGTAGGGCCGTCATTTTAATCACGAGCAAGGCTCTGCTAAAAAACATGTAAGAGAAGTCAAGACTCATAAACAGAGAGCAAAAAAATAAATAGAGAAAACTAATCGAAACCCAAGATAAGAAAAAATAAGAGTTTCTAGAGATGAGAAAAAGCAAAAGAAAAGCTAAAGAGGAAAGAGAGAAGTTTAGGTCTTCTTCTCTTGTAATAACCAAGGCTCGGCCACACGAAAACAAGGGTCCCTACCACTTCATCTCCACCCTTTTTCAACTAATTGTAATGGCTCAACCCAAAAATAGAGAGAGAAAATGTATAAAAGTCCCAGTTCCCAATAGAAGTTAACCCTAGATCTAGAAATCGTTAATAAAATCTATAAAATTGAGGTTGATTCACAGACCAAACATCGTTAAGGAAATCTATAAAATTGTTAAGGAAACTTACAAATCGATTGGAAGCTCTTCTTCACCAGGTTAAAGCGACGGGAAGTTGGGAGGGGGTGAATAAACGGTGAGGAAAGAAAAGTTTGGATCTCTGATGGTTTTTCTTGTTTCAACATCTCCATTTCCTCTCTTATTCTTCTTTTTTTCCTCATTTTTCTTCTTCTTTTATTGTTTTGTTTGGTTGTTAAATTGGGTTTCCACTATGACAAGTTAGACCGTGTCTCGTTAGGCCTATAACAGAAAATGTTAGTGGTTGACTGATTTGTCACTTTTCGATAACATTAGTAACTAATTTGTTACTTTTTAAAAATTAAGTGACTGAGTTAAAAGTTGAGTGATTATTTTGTTATTGAGATAAAAATTGAGTGACTGTTTATATATTTTACCCTAATATAATTTATTTTATAAAAATTATAAATTTTTATTAATTTTCTAATAGAATTAATACTTAATTAATGAGCTACACCAAAACACTATAAATTTTTTCTACTGAAGCTTTAAACTCCAATGAAAATATTGTATCTCCACTTATATTTTTTTACATTTATATCTTAACTCGTTTATTTATTACCATGTCTCCTTCTTACTTTTATTATTATTCTTTCTCCTTTTACATTCTTTTATACTTTTAGATTTATTATTATTATAATAATATAAACTATTTATACTTTCTTAAATTTTGAATTTAATAGCTTTTAAATTATTTATTCTACCTTTTAATTATTTAAATGTCTTCAGAAAAAAAACTATTCATTTGATATATTTTTTTATAATTGAATAAGTAATTATGTAAAATGTTTTAAATTGATATATTGAATAACTGTTAATGTTTTAATAATATTTAATAATTTATTGAATATGTTATAGGATTAATTATATAAAAGATTTAATTTGATGTTTTTAATGATCATTTTATATTTTAACTACCATTAATCTCATCACTACTTTTTGTTTTTAATCTCACTTCTCATCCAAACTAAACTATGGCATACCTATGACATGGATAGAAAATATTGTATAAAAAGTACATTTATAAAATATCAGATTAAAAACAGATGAGAGTTGAGGCTTTGGAAACTATGATTATTTATGATGACATCGTTGATTTAAATTAAGTTTTTATAGATTTTATATAAAATATAAAAAAAATAAAAATATTCTCAAAATAATATTTAGGGAGAAAGCAACATTTAGTCTTAAACTTGACAATTTTTCTCAAATTGGTCTCTAAAATTTTTTGGTCCACATTAGTCTATGAACTTTAAAACTTTTCTCAACTTTGGTCCATGTGGTTAGTGGTGGGTGTTCGACCGAATCTAGTCGAATTAAGTGAAATTTTTTTAATTTAATTGAGTTGACGAGTCCTATTTTATCGTCCTAACTCAATTTAATATTTTTTCGAATCGAGTTGAGTGAAATGAAATTCGAGTTGAGTCGAATCGAGTAAAATTGTTCAAGTTAAATTAAAAAAAATTAAATATGTCAAATTAAAATCTTGTTACAGTATAACTAATTCCAGCACATAAATTAGAAACAATATATATATTTGAAAACTTTTTCAAAGCAAAATAAAAAAAATATTTTAGTACAATAAACTCGAATCATTAATCAACTTATTTAGATCCTAAAATTATTATTCTAGAAATCTTTTAAATTCTCAACTTTCTTTATATATTTTTAATTTTTTGAACTTTTTATAATTTTTTAAAAATATAAATTTTTAAATTTTTATAAATATTTTAAATTTTTGAAAATTATTTTGATTTTTTTTTTGTAATTTTTGTTAAGAGAGACCAATTTGCTTATTTTCAAACTTGACAGGGACCAAAAGGGTATTTATACCAATTTATTATTCGAATTATTCGAGTTATTCGAAATGTAAATTCAATTCGATTCAAACTCGAAACTCAAATTACTTATTCGAGTTGACTCAAATAATTTGAATAACTCAAATAGCTCGATTCGATTAACTCGAAATTTAATTTTTTTGTTTTTTATAATCAAATCGAGTTTTGTTAACCCCTACATGTGATGATGTTACACTTTGAAATTGTGTCCGAACATCACCTAAAAGTTGCCAAGTTCAAGGACTAATGTGAACCAGAAAAGTTTAAGGACTAAGTTAGGAAAAGTTACTGAATTCAAGGACTAAATGTTGTTTTATCCCTAATATTTATTACATTGTGAAAGGAGGTGATTTATTTAGTCAAGCATATTTTATTTGATATAAATATCTATATTATTATTTAAGTCACTAACTGAGTTGGTGACATGAGTCAACTGAACACTAACTCGGTTAGGAAAATTACGAAAATGTCCTTCTGTATTTAAAATAAGTTATATTATTTGAGGCTACTTTAGTTTTTTTTTAATGAAAACCAATAAAAATTTGTATGCATATGGTGGAATTTAAACTCACGTCAATTGAATTGATAAAAGCTCAAATTCACTACTCAGTCAAAGATTCATTTTGATGTGTTTTATACATTTTTTGTTTTAATATGCACAATTTATTATTTCCGGCAGTTGTATATCTATACTTATATACTATTATTAAAACCCTTGACTGAATTGATGTATCAAGTCAACTGTGCACCAACTTGTTAGAGAAATTACGAAAATGTCATTTCATATTTAAAATAAGTTATATTTTTTTATGGTACTTAATCTTTTTATTTTAACAACCACCAATAAAAATAAAAATATTTATTATGTTCGGGTTATAACTTATAATGATAAAGTTAATATATTTATTATGTTTGGGTTCAAAAATTATTATGATTAAATTTATGTTGATTTATTATATAAGAATGGCGTAGCTTAATCATTGATGTGTCATGGTGGGCCATGGGATGAAGTGGCCACGGCGGCATTCATACATTCATGGGAAAAAAATGGCAAACACGGCGGCGACACGGACGATAGAGATACGCAGCTGATTACGTCCACCAAAATGTTTATTGATCTCCCAAGAAGAACGGTTCAAGATTTCTCGTTTGTCATTATCAGCCATGAATGAAACAAAGCCCTCAAATTCTGCCTTGTATGTATATACGAAAATTGTAAAATTCATTTCAAACAGTTGTTTACTTTTTTATATTCAAAGCGTAGTAATATTAGTATATAAGATCTTAAAAGAAGAAATTAAGAAACCCCATAGTGGGGATTCCTTTCCTTTGTTGCCTTTGCCTTGCCTTGCCTTTCCCTTCACTTTTTCTTTTATTCCTTGTCATTTCAACTTTAAGAAGAAATTAGTTATTAGATTTGGGTTTCATTTCTTGTTTAATTCTCTCTGAAACTCTCCGGTCAGGTAATATTCTTTTTCCTTTTAGAGAATTGAAAAAGAAGAAGCTATCAGATATGGCAGAAGAACATAGATGTAAAGCACCAGCACAATGTGCAAACAATTGTGGATTCTTCGGAAACCCAGCAACCCAAAATCTTTGTTCTCAATGTTACCGCCATCTCCAGCACCTTAAAGAACAAGGATCTTCCTCTGCTGCCAAACAAGCTTTTAATCAAGCCCTCCTCCCTTCCTTTTCTTCTTCATCATCGTCGTTTTCGGTTTCCTTGGCGGTGAAGCATGAACCGTTGGCGGAAACCAAGGAAGAGGTGGTCCAAGCGGAGGTTCAGGTCCACGTTCAAGTTCGACCTAACAGATGCATGACTTGCAAGAAGCGCGTGGGGCTGACGGGGTTCAAGTGCAGGTGTGGGATGGTGTTTTGTGGCACCCATAGGTACCCTGAAAATCATGGTTGTAGTTTCGATTTCAAAGGGATGGGAAAACAACAGATTGCCAAATCGAATCCGGTTGTCAAAGGCGAGAAGCTTCAGAAAATCTAAAGGAAAAAGGGGATTGTTTGTGATTGTGTTATGGATGGTCTCGCCGGCCATTGGTGCTTGTAATATGACATACATTCAAATGGTATTTTAATCTTAATGGGGGTTCTGATTTCCAATTGATTTGTTGGTTGCTTTTGCAAGGAATTATTCCAATAACGAAAGAAAACTGCTCCCTAATAATTCATACTACATTCTTAATCATTGTTCTTCCAAGTTCTTTTATTTATTCAAGTTGATTTTAAAGGATTAGTACATTATTTGATATCTGAGTTATGTTTTTATGTTTTTATGATTTTGATTTATTTTTATTTTTATAAAATTATGAAACTTTTTTTATTTTTTCAAAAAATGTTTTTTAATAAATTTTTTATTTCTCATAAGATTTTTTTTATAAAATATTATGAAAAGAATAAAAAAATGATTTTTTTATATTTTTTATTTTTATGAAACATTATAAAAATATTTTAATTTTTAATAATTTTTAATATATATGTTTATTTTTTATTTATAAAATTTTTATAATTTTATTTGTTAGAATTTTTATATTTTTCAAATGGTAACATCATTATGGCATCATCGCCACCACATGTTAAGCATTGAATTGCCCACGTGTCAAATATTCATCGGATAATATAAAAAAAAGTTAGCATTATTTGTTCTTGTTGGGATCGACCCATATATACAACGAAATAATAAAAGTGGAGAAGAACAAACACACATATTTTACGTGAAAATTATCAAAGAGGAAAAAAAATCATGGGCAAACGAGGCTTCGACTTTTCACTAATGAATAAACAAACAATAATACAATATGGAGTAAATAACCTAAATGTACAACCTGTTCATTACTCAAACCCTGAATACAAAGCTCAAAATCGCAAACAGCAAATCGGTAAACAAAACCCTAAATCTCATAGGGCACTCACAAAAGGGGTACAAAATAATTTCCATAATTACCATGAAACTTTCACCAAAACTCATATGTTACTACATCTTGTTGCCCTTAAAGAAAAAACCTACGACTAAATCTTGATTGACTTAACCAAAACAGGGATACAATGACCCCTTTAAATAGGCTAATATTAGAGTTCTAATCATACTAAAATATCCTTGGAATAACCAGAGTCTAACTAGGAGAAAAAGTATTACTTGAAGTCTAAAACGTGGCTGCCAAATAGGAGAACAGGTCGTGATGTCGCAACGTCCCATTCGCCTCGTCACAACGTCGTCCATCACATTATCCCGATGAGTTGGCTTCATCGTCCCAACATTGGGCCTGTTTTGGCCTTTCTTTGGTTGCTCATCAGTTCTCACTTAAGGTGTCTGCAACGTGTCCGATAAATGTGAGACATACCCCACAAATCTCCACATTGACTTGTATATATCACGCCTCTTTTTTCATGCCCCGTCACAAGCCAAACTCGAATTTTGCATAATGTCAACCAAGTCTATATCGTGCTCGAACTTTGAAAATTGAAAGACTTCTAGTCTTCAAAACAAAGTTGTATAATGCAATAAGGGCCAATAATACCCAAATGAGAGAGAAAAACATTAACTCTCTCCACCTTGATTGTAACCCTCTATGATCCATTCGAGTCCTTAAAACCAAAATGGGATGAGATTCTTCTTTAAATCAGGCACATGCTTAGCATCTAACACAACTCTACCTTCAACCTGATCATGTGTAGAGAACAACGAATCATCACCCTTATTATTGGCCACATCAGCTACCTCCGTAATATCTAAAACTGCCATAAATTGAAATTTGCGGTCCGTCGAATTTCTTGATATCCAAAAACGTTGTTGTGGCACTGAACAAGTCGATCTGTGAATGCTGAACCGTAGCTCTGATGCTACTTTTTTAGGGATCAACCTGTATAAACAACGAAATAGTAAAAGTGGTAAAGAATGAAGACAAATATTTTACATAGAAAATCTTCAGAGGGAAAAACCACGGGCAAAGAAGGCTTCAGCTTTTCATTAATGAGTAAATAAACGAGAGTACAATATGGAGTAAATAACCTAAATATACAACTTGTACATATCCCAAAATCCCGAATACAAAGATCAACATTCCAAAGAGTAAATCGGTAAACAAAACCCTAAATCTTATAGGGCACTCACAAAAAAGGGGTACAAAATACTTTATAATTACCACGAAGCTCTCACAAAAACTCATATGCGACTACATCTTGTTGCCTTAAAAGAAAAAGCCTACGGCTGCACCTTGATTAACTTAACCAAAACAGGGATACAATAACCCATTTAAATAGGCTAAGATTAGAGTTCAAATCATACTAAAATATCCTGAAATAATCAGAGTCTAACTAGGAGAAGAAGTCATGCTTGAAGTCTAAGACGCAGTTGCCAAATAGGAGAACATGTCGTGACATCGCAATGTCCCATTCGCCTTGTTACAATGTTGTCCATCGCATCATCCCGACGAACTGATGCTTTTCGTCCCAACGTCGGGCTTATTTTGGCCTTTCTTCGATTGTTTGTCGATTCTCGTTTATGGTGCTTGCAACGTGTCTAATAATGCAAGGCACACTCCACAGTTCCAAATACCATTTTATGTATCGGAAGCCAGATTTAGGTACCAATTTGAAAAAAAAAGTTGGGTATCACATTGGACATCTAAGCCAAACTCATGTACTAAATAGTATATTTAAATTTTTTTATACAAAGCCTACTTCTACCCATAATCCATTCCGACCCTTAAATTGAAGGAAAAAAATGTACTTAAGCATACTAGAATTTTGTCCTTTTGTTGTTGCAATATCAATGCAATTATTTTAACAAAATAGTGTATAAGCTAATAGGTCTCAATGGGTCATGTTTTTTAGGTTTGAAATCTTAGGAAATAAAATAATAACAACTCAATTAATTTCATAAATTGAAATTTCTTAATTAATGATAGTAAGACAATACCTCTCAATATCCATGCCTACAACATACTGTAGTTTTGATAAAGCAAGGTTAGGTACCCGTCATAACCTGAAGCTTTAATCATATCCATATCCTTAACTGCTCGAACGACCTCTTCCATCTTAAACTCCATTAATAAAGAGTCATTCAATTCATCATTAATGCATCGCACAACTCTTGAGAGAACATCGGATGCATTACCTTTTCCTTGGGAAGAAAATAACCTTCGAAAATATTGTTCCTCGCAATCCACCTACCAATTCATTTCAAATTTCACCTGCACAATCTCTTTTAAAGTAATGTCATATGGCTCACACGTATTCAACTCCTTCAAAAGTGTGTAAAAAATTGGCGACGTCGACCTTGATTGTTTTTTAAGTGTAAACTTCGTTCCTGTAAACCTTGACCAAGCTGCAAAAAATGATTGGGAATTGAACCAACACAATTTTGCCAAATTATTGTTACCTCAGATTCACAAAACTCTTCTAAAGTCCAACAAAGGTTGTAAACCAAAATCTTTTCAATTACTCGCCACCCTCGAACTTGTTTGAAACAACAAAAGATAATGATCCGAGAACCCATGAGATAAATGTTGAATCATATATTCTGAGAAAAGATCTGACCACCTCCCATTAGCCACCCCTCGATCAAGTCTTTCTCTGATATTAGTATATACAAATCTTTCAATTTTCCAAGTAAACCATTGGCCTTTAAAGCCTAGATGGAAATCCTTAAAAGCAGTTTTTCTCTAATCCCTCGATCAAGTGTTTCTCTCGTACCCGACCCCTTATTTTTTCAAAAGAATAAGCAATCTTGTTGAAATTATTAACCATTAACCAAGATGCATTCTGACCATGGGCCAATTGACAAAGTAGACTCCATAAATGATATCTAAATCTCTCATTCGGTGCTCCATAAAAACTAGTGAATCTCCACGCGTTACCTTCTAAATCCTGTTGTACGTCGAAATCAATATGACTCCTCAAATAACATTTCAATTACATTACAAATCATTGTTTCCATCTTATTGATAAACCACCCATCGACCCATCCACACTCACATCAAATCCACTCAAATAACCACATCTCCGTCGAACCCCTCCATACGACTCATATTTAATTTAGTCTCAATAAAGAAACGACATGGAGATTATACTCCCTCAGCATATACTAAAGTCTCTGGACTGTCCACGGGTTCCCTAGCCCACAAACATTGCAACATAAGATTTTCATTGTACCCGAATGGCTTGCCTTGCAGAGCTTATTGATCTAGTATTTTGAGAACCATCTTGAGTTCCAACAGTAGAGTCCTTCAAGTCCAGGCCATCATAAATGACAGAAATACCCAACCCAAACTGTGGCTTTTGTTTTACATACATACCTCATAGTGGGCTTTCTCCTAAGCTCAAATTCATATCAACATCTACTCGCTCAACAATGACCTTTCCTTTTCCATCACCACTACTTGTCATGGTTAATTTTCATTCTAAATTCACTACCAAATTCAAAATAATTTCTTGTAAAAATTAGATTTTTAAAAAACAGCCAAAAATCTATCCTTACTATAACGAAATCCTTCTAAAATCCTCGGATCATTCTCCCTTTCATCTTGCAAACAATAACTTGTCATCGCTGATGCCTTTCACAGCAACGCTCGCAACGAATTATTCATTCACCAATAAGCTCCTTTCTGTCTTGAACCATTCGCACTAAATAAAATATGTCTCTATGCCTCATCTTACCACAAAGAAAATAAAACAGAGATTGACACTCATACTTAAACTTCACATATATCTCTTGTTTCACCCCCAAAACAATCTTCTTCCTCCTCTTCAACTCGCACATGAATTTGAACCTGGATTTGCATATAACTCGTAACACCTTTAGCTATAGCTTTAGAATCTATTCCAATATTTCCTTATGAAATTACCAAACTGTCTGGTTAAAACTTTTGAAACTAGACCAAGCAACAAATCATGGATCTAAAACTAAAAAGGTATGAAGAATAAAGGAACTTGCTCTAGATCCTCCTCCAGCATCAGCTTATGAGTCACAAGTAGGTGATTGTTGAATATTCAAGGCCCTTCAGACACAACCCGATCAATATCCACTTTATAGTACAACTAAAACAAGAAACACTTTCCCCCTAGGCCCGTAATCAATACACCCCAAACGAGTGCCAGAGATTAGCCATCATATTGTGCATAACTTGAAATTGAACAACACTTGTAGTAAGAAAGGAACCCACCAAATAATACTCATAGCCCCATTCTACCCTCAATTCCATCCCCAATTTGCCACGCCTCCTCCTCTTCATCCCCTATAGCAAGCTTAGCCAAATCCTCCTCTATTCCTTAGATACTTTCCAAAATGAGAAACCAAATCTAAATAGAAACAAAAACCCTCAGAGCAAATGGAACAAATCAATAGAAAAACCTAAAATGTGCCACAAAAGTAGACATTTACCTTTTTATCTTTAATTTTTAAACATTCCAATTTCAACTTATTTTAAATAAAATCAAATTATAAAGTTTTTATAGGATAATATAATGTTAAAACAGATAAAATAGAATATAAGTAATTGAAAATATTCTCCATTAAATCATAAATAACTCTTATCTAATTAATTTTCATACTTTTTCTCATAAAAAAATTAATTTTTTATTTATTTTGGATTATCAAAAATAAATTATGCAACTCATTTATTTATTTTTTCAATAATTGATGAGGGCTTTTTAAGTTTATGAGGTTGTTGAGGGATTTGATTAATCATTGACAAGACATGTAAACAAAATACATGTTTACAACTCTTGAATGATCATTACTAATTAGATAATCCTTCATTATCCAAAACAGTTGGGTGCAATAAAAATTGATTGATCTTTTTGCCTTTTTATCTAAGGATTAAAATGGTTTAAACGAATGGAGTAATATATAATTTAAGGTTTTATATAGTTTAATATATTGTGAGTTAATAAAATTGATTATTTATATTTGTTTTTATCAATTTTTTAAGAAGTTCAACATTCTTTTCATCATGTGTAATTTTACTGTATCACATACAAACTCTTTTTCTTTTAACACTTTTAAAATCAATCTAATTAGGTAGCTTCATTGCATCACATTCACAGACTCATCTTTCAAACCAAAACCTAATATTATAAAAGGAAAAACTTCTTTTATAAGATAATAATTGTATACTTTTTTTTGCAGTGTTTATGGTAATTTATCATATTACAGTGATATTTAAAATCAAATAAAAATTTAATATCTAATATTTATAATTAAGTATTTTTGTAAGTTTGGTGTTATCTTTAACCGGATCACTAACTTGACTATAAAATTATAGAACAATTCATTCTTTTAAATTGTAATTAATATTATTATAATGTCATTTTCGTCTTTTCATACTTTTATAATATCTTTTAGTAAAAGAATTAAAAATTAAAAACATACTCAATAATATTAAAATACAAGTTTACTACCAATTTACCTATATTTAAAATTTAAAATTTTTATCTTTTCATACTTTTATATCACCTTTCAATAAAAGAATTTTAAACAAGTAGAAGTAAATTAATATTCCGCTTATATACATGGTGTAGTGTTAAATAATTTATATTTTATATATTTTAAAATATTGGTACGTTTATGGCATCATGAATACATCATAATTTGTTTATGATTATATTTTAAGAAACGGCAGTTAGAGTGGATTCAAGCATCTAAATAGATTAGAAACAAAATTAGAGTAGTAAATGGAAAAAAGAAAAAAGAAAAAAGAAAAATATACAAAAAGAATCTTAATTCACAAATTTATATTAAATATAGCATTCCAATAATCTATTACTTTTTTGTTTTCTGATAAAATTGATCAACATCTTTAATAATAATAATAATAAAAAGACCAAACCAAAAGATTTGGGTAAGTAATTCTTAACATTAAGGAAGTATAAAAATTTAAACAGATGTTGGAATTTAATAAATAGTAAAAACCAAAAAGTAGTAGTTCCATTCCCATGCCTTAATGATCTAAAATTTAAGCCCTTTCAATCAACCACAAAAACCTCACTTACTACCTACCCACCAAAACACTCAAACTCATTCCCAACCACAACAAAGAAAGAAAAAAGGACCACCCATATATATATATATATATTAGCATATCATAATTTGTATATAAAATGTTTAAAGGTTTATTCAATAACATTTATCTTTGTTATTCATGTTGTTACAAGTAAAGGGTAAAAAAAAAAAAAATCTTACAACCTAGAGCCTAATTCCAGTTAATTCTTAATACTATTAATAATTGAAATTGGATTCTAACTTGTAACAACAACATACATAACAAACAAAAGAAAAAGGAAAACGTCGAATTTTGTGATTTTTTTTTATTTTAGTCGATAGATTACATCATAAATATGTAGTTTTGATTTAAGGGTGAAGAACATTTTGATACTCATTTTAAGAATTTATCTTAAAAAGAAATTCAATTTATTTTGTTTAAAACCAATGCGATAAATGATTGATAATGAACTCGAATAGAAGGGATGGAACCCCGTCAGAGGAGTTACCTCCGTACTAATAGTAATAATTTCTAACATTACCTCGCGCTACCAATGGCAATGATGCTGCAAATCACCTGCATTTAAATATGTACCCAAAACCACATGGATTTTATAGGGGCAAAGAAGAGGAATAGAAGACTGTTCCTCACTCCACTCCTTTTGCTTTTTCCTCATCCACAACCCTTTCTTTTAGGGTTTGCATTGCAGGTTCCTTTCGATTTCCCCCCTTTTTTTCTTTTTCTTTTTCTTTTTTGCAGTGTCTGCTTTTAGTTTTTGGCATTTGGTTGGTTCAGTGCTTAGTTCTTGTTCTTAAGATCATGTTAAACAATAAACCTTAACATTTTTGACTAATCAAACAATACCATTCCTATCATTAACTTTCACCTGCAATTTCATGCTACTCTTTCTTGCCGTATTTCTCCCTCCAAGATTTCATCTTTGTCTCTTTCTTTTCCGGGTTTTCCTCAAAATAGGAAAAATATTTGTCCTTGGGTGAAATACATTTGATCTTCTTCCCCCCACCCCCCCTCCATTTTTTGTCTCTTACAAATCCCAGATTGTTTCTATTTATGATTAGGCACCCATCTTTGTGGATGTCAAAATCTACTGAACCTGAGAGATGGATCTGAACCTAATACAGATAAATTCAAGATCCGTATCTTTTACCCCTTTTGGCCATATCTAGCAAACCCAATTTACGGTTCAAGCAATTGTATTGCTCCCATGAAGAGGTCGTTTAGACCTTTGATAAGCATTTTAATGCTTGTTGCATTAGCTGCAACATTAAGCTGTCGGATTGCCATCCGCGGGGGCAGCGGTGGTGGATTTGCTGTTTCAGCTGAATTGGAGACCACCAGGTCCAGGGTCCTAATCCAACCCCCACCAATCCAAAATTTTAACTCAACTTTGCTCAAGTTTGCAGCGGTTGATACAGGTGAAGCAAAATCCAAGCTTGAAATAGAGCGGCTGCTGGAAGGGAACTTTGCGAGTCAAGGAAGGTATAGGACTTTTGCAACATGGAGGAGGTTCAATCATCATGATGTCAAAGCTAGGAATTCTAATGGGATGCCGGTAATGCTCAGGTCCCCTAAATTTTATCGGTATTGGCTAGATTTTAGGAGGAACTTACAGAATTGGGCTAGAAAAAGAATGTTCCAACCTGATATTATGATGGATTTAGTTACACTAGTAAAGGTTCCTATTGATAGCCACAATGGTTTAATGAGTTCGGATAACAAGTATAAATCTTGTGCTGTTGTGGGGAATAGTGGGATTTTACTGAATACTGATCATGGGAAGTTCATTGATGGTCATGAGGCCGTGATTAGATTGAACAATGCTAGGACTGAGAGGTTCGAAAAGAATGTGGGGTCGAAAACCAGTATTTCGTTTGTAAATAGCAATATACTGCATCTTTGTGCTAGGAGGGATGGATGTTTTTGTCACCCTTATGGAGGGAATGTTCCTATGGTTATGTATATCTGCCAACCGGTTCATTTCATGGACTATTTGGTATGCAACTCGTCTCACAAGGCACCTTTGTTGATTACAGATCCGCGTTTTGATATGTTGTGTGCTAGGATTGTGAAGTACTATTCAGCGAAACGGTTTGTGGAGGAGACAGGGAAGGCATTGAGTGAATGGGGGTCTACTCATGATGGTTCCATGTTCCACTATTCCTCTGGTATGCAAGCTGTTATGTTAGCCTTGGGAATTTGTGACAAAGTTAGTATATTTGGCTTTGGCAAATCGACTTTGGCGAAGCACCATTATCATACTAACCAGAAGGCTGAGCTCCGGTTACATGATTATGAGGCGGAATATGCATTTTATCATGATCTGGTGAAGAATCCACGGGCAATACCATTCATTTCGGACAAATTCAGCTTCCCTCCTGTGGTATTCTATCAATGATTTTGGCTGATTGGTTTCTTTTTTAATTTTATTTTGTCCTTGTTTTGTTGGTCAAGATTAAATCAGTGTTCCATGGTGTATCAGTAATTCTGTAGTGGATAGTCAAAAGAAAACACAAATGCTGAAGATCTGTGTTTCATATTCTGGACCTGCACTGTCGAAGATGGTTTAGGGTAATAGGAAATGTAAAATTGGAAACTAAGAATATGAAGTAAGATATGGATTCTTCATATGCTTTTTGTTGAACTTTTGAGATTTTGTTCTTTCTGGTGCAATGTTTGGGGATTCAAGAGTAAGTCCCTTTAAGGTGTTGTAAGCCTCTAGAAATTCAAACTCATACATCTAGCTTATAGATCAATTAGTATTTGTTTTGCTGTGTGTATTCGGATTTGGGTTTTGAATTAGTGGGTTGGGGTCCAACAAGGGGCTGGCTTAGACACCTTCATTAATTGTGTACATACATATCATAAATAACGTGGTCATACATTATTCTACTAAAATTGGAATATGATTTATATGCTTTGTGCTAATTTTTGGCATGTCATAATGATACTAGAATTTCGAGTTAATAAATGCAATTGGCATTTAATCTTGTTTACATGCGGCTTCAAGATGAGCAAAATTTGTGTACCAAGCAATAATTATAGAGATTATTTTGTTGCTTTTGTGTTTAATTATTTAAAATTTTTTTTAACTATTATTCATAATTTTATCACTTTAGGATTTTATTATATATATTTATCATTTTAAAGAGGAAGCTAAGCTAAGAAGTCGACGTCTACTTGGGGGATAACACTTTTTGAATATATATTTTTATGGTAAATTACATCACAGCTAATCTAACTATGAACTCGTCTTTTTGGAATATATTCATACTATATTAATAATATTGTTAATTGAGTTAGTATCACAAGTTAACTTGAAATTAACTCAAGATTGATGACAACATCATCATAAATAATTGTAGTGCATTTAGTATTCTTAATATGATTTCTTTATGTGTTTAAATTTTATTTTACTCATAATTTAATCTATTTTTTTCATTTTAACATTGTACATATTTTATGTGTTATTAATAATTAGCTTTAAACCATAGATTTTATTATTTATTGTGTGTTTTTTTTAAACACAACTCTAAATTCAAAATACATTGTCTTTACACACGCGTGTGAGAATTTTTAGTATTGATAATGTTGTTGATTGTCAAGATTTATAAACAACACTATGATAAATAATTGTAATGCATTTAGATAGTGCTTGGAATGCCACCTAGTAATTGTTTATAATTACATAAGTGTGATATATTTGGGTAATCAGGTATAATTGGAGAACCTTAATTATAATTTCTAATTCTTAGTGAGAGAGTGGAAAATAGAGTAATTGTGCAAATAATTACACTCAAATTCAATTTTAAAAATTTATTTTTAAACAAGTTATAAAAATTATATTATAAATATAAACATGTATGAGTGTTTTGGATGATTATGAGTAACAATTTCTCATAATATAAATCCTAAAAAATTATATTATAAAAATAATTTGTGTATTTTATAAAATTATAATTATATTATTTAAATCCTATAACATTTCTAAAGTCATGGTAAAAGAAGTTTATTATAAAAAATAATTTACATGATATAAAAGAGTTATAATATATTTATTTATAAAAAGTTATGATCGAGTAGGAACATAATTTATTTATATGTCTATGGTATATTATAAAAATAATATACATATTCATAAAAAAATGTTATAGTTTTTATTATTATCATAATTTATTTATAAAAAAATAACTTTTTAAAGTTATGACAAAGTTATAAAAGTTTTGGACAATTTATAAAATCTTTTAAAAGTTATATATATTATAAATTATAAATTTTTTATTTAATTTGCGTATTATAAAAAAGATATAACCTCTTTCTCCAAATTAAGTTTATATAATTTTTTAAAATTAAAGCTATAGATTGTTTGGATTATAAACCTAAATATTATGAGGTCGATGCTAATTATGCAAATAGAAAAATTTTTCTTGTACCATATCGTGGGGTATAATATATATCATTTGAGAGAATGGTGCTAGACAAAAGTACCATAAACAACTCACAATCTTTTTAATTTGAGACATTCAAGGCTTTGAAATATGCTTAATAAGATATTTGTGGTTTTATAAAATATTTCTACATTAACAACATCACCCTAGTATAATACAAAAAATCAAGGTTGGATCATACTAACTGTTGCACATTTCATAACTTCAATCATATGTGGAATTAAGATAATCCATACTTCAAATAGTACAAGAAAGAAAGAAATCTTGATAATTTTAATAATGCAAATTCAAATTCAAATGACGATGAACTTGATTAAGGACCAATAGATGATGATAAGGAGCATATATTAAATATTAAAGCAGGAATAACTGTAACGCCCCAAATATCTATAGTTTCGGCATTTGTGATTGTTGAGCATGAAAATGTCGAAACTTTTGTTTCGATTCTTTTTGGTATAAATATATGTGGTTTAAGAGGTTATGTGCTTTGGGGTGTGTTTGGGAGGTCCCAAGTTCAAGTTTTAACTTGGGCTAAATTTTGGGTTTTTATTTGAGTAAAGCCTGACTTTAGGTCAGTGGGCTTATAAGGTATTGTTGGTAAAAATCTAATAGAATGGGTCTGCTGGACTAGTGGTTAAGTGGAAAGGGATTATGCTTAGGGTCTGGAGTTCGATTCCCTGTAGTAGCGATGGAATTTGTAATGACCCAAAATTCATGGGCACCGAAAAAGTGAGTTATAGAGCCTTTGTCTTAGTGAAATAAGTTCGAAAATAATTATTAGAAATATTTATGAGTTTAGTAGTGTGCCTAATTAGGTTTTAATTAGGTGAATTTAGCTTAATTTAGAGTAATTTGTAAAAAAAACTAAATTGAATAAGGGGTAAAAGTTTAATTCTAAAGTAATAGAAAATAAAAAGGATTAAAATGATAATTAAGTCATTTACAAAAGTTGAAGCGGATTAAAACCTAAAATTTTATTTAGGTTATATATAAATATTATATAATTATTATATATAATTATAAACCATCATTATGGTTTTATATTATTATTATTATTATTATTATTATTATTATTATTATTATTATTATTAAATGAAGTAAATAGTAGACAATTGTATGGTTTAATTAAATACATGTGTAATAATATGTATAATACAATTGTAATACAAGTATTATTTATTAAGTAAATATTTATTATTTATTATTAATAAGTAAAAGATATTTATTAGATAAATAATTAAAACAAGATTTTTATGGTATGAAAAACAAATTAGATAATGACATTTGTAATAATATAAACATGTACACTTGTAATATAATAACTAATTTACTTAATATTAAAGTAAAATTAAATTATTAGGTTTTTTTTGTGTGAAAAATAAAATAAATGGTGACAAATGTATGGTATTGATGGTGTACACTTGTGTGTATATGATTAAATACTTAATAAATATTTAAAATAAATATATTATAATATATGTTAATTAAATAAACAAAGTAAATAAAAGAATAAAAGAATGAAATAAAAAGAAACAAAGAAAAGAAAGAAACAGAGACATTCGAAACAGAGCAGGAAGAAAAGGGGAAAGAAAAAAAAGAAGGAAAAACTTAGAGTTTAAGGTTTAAAGCTTTGATTGGTAAGTCATTTAAGTCCTTTCTATTTAATTTTGATGTTTTAGAAGCTTTAAAACAAGGTTTTGATGAAATTAAGTTGATAGTTCAAGAGTTCACATGTTTTCAAATAGGGTTTATGTTGGACAAATTATGGAATTAGGGATTTAATTGAATGAATTCTAAGTTAGAATCGATTAAGGGATTAAATTGAAAACTAGGTTATAAGTTTTATGTTGTAGGGACTAAATTAAAGAAATTTTGAAATTAAGAAAATATGCTGGAAATTTTATAGTTAAATATGAGTTTAGACAAAATTTGAATAGAAAAAGAGAGTGAATTGGATTAAGAAAGTAAGTAAGTTTAGTTAGGATTAAATTGGGAATAAGGTAAGAATTGTTTAGAAATTTAACTATTTATTTTAATTAATGCTGTAAATAATAATGTAAATTACTATTATTTTCGTAGCCAACAAAGAACCTGAAGCATTGGCACGAAAAGGAAAGGAGAATGTTATCGAGGAGTAATCGCAAAATTCGGGTTTGTATTACTATAATTTAAATTATTTATTTATTCATTAAATGTTTAATTTAATTTATGTATATGGTAAGTAAATTATAAGGTAAGTATATTTGTTGAATTGTATAAAAATTTAATTGAATGATGAATATGTATTGAAATTGAATTGCTTATGGATTGAAATGAAAAAGTGTATTGAATTGAGTTGAAATTGAAATTGAAAAGTGATATGGAATACCCTATTAACTAGTCGGGCTAAGTCGGATATAATTGGCATGCCATAGGATTTGGAAGAGTACGGGAATTGCCGGCTTTACTGATCAGGCACTTTATGTGTCGTATTTTAGGCACCTCGTGTGTCGTTTTAGGCACTTTATGTGTCGTATTCTGATCAGGTACTATGTACAGTTATAGGCACAATGTGCCGTACCGGTGTGTCTGGGTTGGAATCCATGTATCCGTCAAAGTCCGGGTCTGTTAATAGGGTGAACATGTAAAATGAGAAATTTAAAATAAATTGATTGATTATATTATTGAAATATTGAAAGAAATGAGAAAGTTGAATTATGAATTGAAATGAAGATTGAGAATGAAAAGCATGAATTTAATATTCATGTAGTGATTGAAATTATTACATGTAATATATGATGAAAATTGAAGAATAGTTAAAAATTGTATTGTTATTATTAATGAATGAAGTTTAAGAATGAATTGATATTTGAGAAATTGGATAGTTACATGTTCGGTAATTATAATTCTTTATTGCTATTATAATTTGAATTATGGTAATACCACTGAGTATATTCATACTTAGCGTATGGTTGTTTCCGTATGCAGGTTAGTAGAAGTCAAGTGTCTCGGCTCAGCATCCAGAACATTCCCGACTCCAACACAAACTTGGTGATGAATTTTTCTTTTGGGTAAAAGTGGCATGTACATAGGTGTTGTGTGATCACTTAAATATGTATATTATTTGGGTTGTGAAGGATGAATTATAAGGTTTAAATGGTTAAATGAAATGGTAAGAAAGGTATATGATATTTTGACACATGAACATTAAGTTGTTAAATGAATGAAGTTTTCAATCAAATTTTGAATGATGCTATGATAATTATTTAAGTTAAAATTATTTTAATGATATAAATATCAGTTAGGCGAATTTGAAACATTGGTATTAGTTGTTTTGGTTTGAAATTTGCAGGGCGTTTTAAGTAAAAATAAGCAGAAATACTGCCGAAATTTTTATAAAAAAAATTAAAAATTACGAATTTTTTTTTCGGAATACTCGAACAAGTCCCGTTCTACTTTTAATACGTGTTTTGAACTTTGAGAGTCCAACATAGGGACTTAATTATTTGTTTTACTATGAATGTTATATTAATTGTGAATTATTCGTAAGCTATCTAATATGTCCAGTAATACCTCGTAACCCTGTTCCGGCGACAGTTTAGGGTTAGGGGGTGTTACAGAATTATTTTTGCTGCAAGTTTCAGTTAAGTGTTGGGTATTATTAAAATTTCAAGTTGAGGGTTTTAAGGAAAAATTAAGGGTTTTTCTTATTTCTTCCTTTTTGGCAAAATATTTTTCTCTGCCGTTCTTCCTCTTCCAAACCTTAGCTGCCGAAATTCTCTTATTTTCTTCCCCCTCTCCTTCGTTTTCTTCTCCCTCGATAAGCTTAGGCGTATTACTAGTGGTCCTATCGATTCGGTAAGTATCGCTTTATTAAGTTGCGTGATTTTCTTTGGAGATCGTTTAAAAGGGTTTCGTTTGCTGTTTAGGGGATATTCAAGGTTCTGTGGGTCATTAATCGGGATTCTAAACAGCGAGGAATCATCGTATTCATTGAAGGTAAGTAGATCTCTCTTTCAAAATTTGACAATTCTTGAGAGAATCGATTTGAGTGATTGATATTGGACTCGGTATTGTTGATTTTAGGTTTTGGAGTGTTCGTGGTTGGATTAGCGGCGAAAATGAACTAGGTGTGTACCTCGATTACACATAAAACTGTCGACGCCACACGGGCGTGTGGACTGCTCGTGTGGAGGCCGTGTGGCGATACACGACCGTGTATTCGACGAGCCAGACTGTGCGCGTGCCACACGGGCACGACGGACACCGGTGTGTGATGGCTTGTAAGCTGTGTGCGAGGCACAAGATCAGACAAATGGGCCGTGTGGGCCACACGAGCGTGTGGGCCCATATGAGTGAACTATACGGGCGTGTGGGAATCGAGGCCAGGCCGTGTGATCCATACGAGCAAGGTCAATTTGGGCCATGTGACCTGCACAGGCGTGTGGGCCCACACGGGTAGGGCATACGGGCGTGTGAGCCCAATTAAGGTGAAATGTTTTGTAAGGTTGCACGGGTCGCCTAAGTCGATTATGACCTGATTGTAGGGGTAGTAAGTGTTACACAAACCCCATACTCTGATTGATTACTGAAGTGTATGCAAAAGCATGTTATTATAAGCATGTGTAACTGTCTGTTTCTGTATATCTGTTCTACCATGATATTGATATGATCTGATATCTGCATATAAGCATGCCATGATATTTGTGTTGCATTGCATTGGGGTGGGATTCTTATGAAGAGAAAGAAGTTTGAGAGGCGATTAGCCTGATATCTGGTAACTATGCTGCCCTTATCTATTGAGTACTGTTTTACGGTACCTTTTGGTGTGCAAGGCTGGATGGGTTGACTATATCCCTATACTTGGTGTGTAGGGTTGGGTAGGTCAATTCTATCCCCACATGGTGTGTTGGGTTGGTCGAAGATGGTGTGCAGGGTTGGTGGACACGTTTTCTGATATCTGATCTGTTATGCATCTGATATTTGTATGGCTAAGGCCGAACTATCTGTATTCTGTTATCTGTTTGTATGCATGCTATTTGTGGGGATGTACACACTGAGTTTGCGAAAACTCACCCCTTTGATTATTTGTCTGTCAGGTAATCCTCAGCAGTAGATGGATCAGTGCGACGGAGGGCTCGACGGTGACCACTGGTAGACATTTAATGGTTTTATGAGTAATATTCATTTTACCTATTTTATTTTAATAGTTATTTTTGGGATTGATCATGTATTCGGACTCAAACTATTCTTGGGGTATTTTGGGATTTTAATGCTTGATTTATGAATTAATGACGTTTTAGCTTTCGCGTTAATGAAATATTTTCACATAATAATTGGAATAGAGATTAAGTAAAGATAATAATATGTACGACTTTCACAAGATACGATTTTGAAAAGGTTTTCTACAAGCACTCTTATGTGACGCCGCCAGATTCGACCATAATGTCTAGGCTGGGTTTGGGGTGTTATATTTAGTGGTATCAGAGCCAGGTTAAAAACTCAGCTATGAATTTTGGGTTCCAAAATTGGTTTTAAAGAAACATTTTCAAATGTTTTCAAATACTCTGATTAAGTATGTGGTTCACTGAGTCTCCGACGCCGATCCTGTAAGTTTCTAAAACTTTGTATGAAATTGTTGGAAGCATGCTTAGAATATACTGAGTTTCTTTTTGAAAATATTAATGTTGCTGTGAAACTACTGTAGGTAGTACTTTACTGAAACACTTTAAATGGTGTGGACTAAAACTATAGTGGGACTGTTTCTTGCGATAACTAACTCTGAAACCCTATAATATTACATAAAATATCTATTAACAAACATCGAAACTGTAAAATAATTTGTATAAAAATTCTTTAATACAGATTAATTCGATAGTTACAATGAGCACACGTGGTACTCGTTGACGGGGTACTAGAGGATGAGGTAGAGGCCGTAGAGGGATTCGAGCTGAGTCCTTTACATCTGATACGATCCCTAATCTAAAAATTAGTGAGACGCCGGTGTCACCTGTGACTGAGACTGGTGCTGAGTCTCAGGATCGTGCAGCTGGGGACGACGCATTATCCCAGGCCATGCTGTAAATTCTAGAGAGGGTCGCTAGGGCTAATGCTGGATCTGGAGGCCGTGGGTCCGTTACGGAACGACTCTGGTCCAATGGGGCTGAGGTATTCAGGGGCATTTCTGGAGTTGCTCCTAATGTGGTTCAATACTGGGTGGAGGCCACGGAGCTTATTATGGATGATCTGGATTTTACTACCGAGCAGAAGCTTAAGGGGGCTATTTCGTTGCTTCGCGATAAAGCATATCAGTGGTGGCTGACGGTTAGTGATGGCACTTCGCCTGACAGTCTGACTTGGGATTTGTTTAAGACGACTTTCCAGAGCAAGTATGTAGGGTCCATTTACATCGACGCTAGGAGGCGTGAGTTCTTGAATCATACTCAAGGAGATCGTTTAGTGGCCGCATATGAGACCGACTTTCTAAGGCTGAGCCGTTATGCATGAGGCATGGTGGCGACTGAGTATGAGCGTTATGTTCATTTTGAGGATGGCCTTAGGGACAATTTGAGGGTTTTGATAGCTCTTCAAAGGGAGCGAGATTTTTCAATCTTGGTCGAGAAGGCCAATATAGCCGAGGAGGTTAAACGCGCTGAGCGCCAGAACAGTGATAGAGGGAAGGCTAAGAGGGATTCTGAGCCTTCGAATACTGGGATGAGGCCTAAGAAGAAGGTCAAGACTGATGGGTCCGTGAGAGCTGGGCCTACAGTTGCACCTGTTGGGGTGGCAATTTGTCAGCTTTGTAGTAGACGCCATCTGAGCGAGTGTTGGAGGTCTACTAGAGCTTGTCTTAGATGTGAGTCTTCTGAGCATCGTGTTAAGAACTGTCCATTGAGGACTAATCAGATGCAAGCTCTGGCTACTGAGACCGTACAGCCGCCGAGGGTAGTTCAGCAGCCACCTAGGGGTTGAGGCCAAGCTAGGGGTGGTAACGCTATGGGCCGAGGACAGAGAGCACCGAGCCGAGTTGCTGGGCCGACTGAGATAAGGCAACCTGTACTTGTCTATGCTGTACGTCGTCGTGAGGATGGAGATACTCCGGACGTCATCACGGGTACGTTTTTAATTCTTGATGTACTTTATATTACACTAATAGACATAGGCTCTACGCATTCCTATGTTGCATGTTCTGTGTCTGAGACTTTGGGAATATCGTATGAGAGCACTCCTAGTGATATTTTAGTGGTGAGTCCTTTGGGGCAGTCTATTAGGGTTAGTAAACTGTTGAGAGATATTCAGTTGGAATTCTAATGGATGATATTTCTGGTTGATCTGATGGAACTTCCGTTTGGGGAGTTCAACTTAATTCTGGGTATGGACTGGTTGGTGAGGCATCGTGTAAGTCCGGATTGTGCTGAAAAGAGGGTTGTTTGAGGACTGAAAAGAATAATGAGATAGTTGTGATTGGAAAACAATAGAATTATTTAAGTAATGTGATATCTGCGTTCGTGGTAGAGAAGTTGGTGAGGAAAAGATGTAAGACATTTTCGGCCTACATCAGTGTTTCTGATTCTACAGACTTATCGGTTAAGGACATCCGTGCAGTGAAGGACTTTCCAGATGTTTTTCCAGAGGAGCTACCAGGATTGCCTTCGAGCTGTGAGGTAGAATTTGAGATTGAGTTGATTCCGGTTACAGCTCCAGTGTCTATCAACCCTTATCGAATGTCATCGAATGAGCTGGCAGAACTGAAGGCTCAAATTCAGGAGCTGTTGGATTGTGGGTTTATTTGTCCCAGTGTGTCTCCGTGGAGAGCACCTGTTCTGTTTGTAAAGAAGAAGGACAGTACAATGAGGATGTGTATCGACTACCGTTAATTGAACAAGTTGATGATTAAGAAAAAGTACCCACTTTCGAGGATAGACGACTTATTCGATTAGTTCAGAGGGGATTCAGTGTTTTTTAAAATTGATTTGCGGTAAGGTTATCATCAGTTGAGGGTAAAGGAGGCCGATGTGCATAAGACGTCATTTAGGACTTGTTATGGGTATTACGAGTTCCTAGTTATGCCTTTTGGGTTAACTAATGCACCAATAGCATTTATGGACTTGATGAATCGTGTGTTCCAGCCCTACTTGGATCAGTTTGTGGTGGTGTTCATCGATGACCATTTGGTGTATTCTAAGTCCGAGGACGAGCATGATGAGCATTTAAGAGGGGTTTTACAGATCTTTCGTGAGAAATAGTTGTATGCAAAGTTCACAAAGTGTGAGTTCTGGCTTAGGGAGATAACCTTTTTGGGGCATGTGGTTTCTGCTGAGGGGATTTGTAACGCCCCGAAAATCACGAAACCTAAAAATCTCAAAATCTCAAATTTTTTTCTTTTTGTGCTTAACAATTCCGATTAAGTGTTAATTACGCGATGGTAGGTCTTGGTCAAGGTTTGAGTTCGAATCAATGGGTAAAAGAAATTATAGTTTAATTATTAAAGAAACCCTGATGGCAAGTGGTTGGGCTTTTAAATAAATATAGGGGAAAATAGCATAAAAAAGCCTTGTGGAGGAGTGGCTAAGTAACGCCACTTAGGGTGTAAGGAGGTGGCGTTAGTGGCTAGCAAGGAGATCCAATGTTCGAATCCTAGCTTAGTATTTTTAGAAGTTTAATTTTGGCCTTTTAAAAGGTTGGAAGTGGCGTGAAAATGGACTTCAAGGGGAGTGTTCAAAAGAGAAATTTGAGGAAAGGATCAAGGGGTTATCAGGGAGAAAAACGAGGAGATGAGAAAGGGGAAGTGATGGAGCCGAATTGGGAATTTAGGCTTGAGAAATTCGGCTATAGGGATATAAATATGTGCCTAGTGGGAGTTTGCCAGGCTAATGCTGAATTTTCCCTCACCTTGTTGCCAGAAACCCTCTTCCCTAAAAGTCGAAAACCTTTTTGTTTTTCTTTCTTTTGTGTCTGCCGATATCTATTCTTCTCTACACAATTTTATTTGTTTCACTTAGCAGATTTCTTCTTCTACTCTTCTTCTTTAATCTGTACCAAATAAACCTTATTCACCATATTAAGGTTGAAAGCTGAAAAGCCCAAATCTTCCAAGGGCCGAATACTCTTTGACCGAATCTAGTGTAAGTATTTGCTTTTCCAATCGGTTTCATTATAAATCTATTACGCTGTTCTTCCCTCACTCTTTCTAATCAACTTTGGTAGGGAATTAGTATCGGATCTCAGATCTTAGCTCTCTGCCGAATTACTCTTTAGGTGTTTGCGGTTTTGGTAAGTATTCCTCTCCCATTGGCTAAAGTGGCCGAATGTTCATAATTAAGGTAAGGGGACTTGTGTTGGATACGAGTCATCTATTATTCTGGTTTTAATAGTTGAGATTGGTGCAGATCTAGGAGTTGATCGTGGTTAGTGATTCAAAAAGGGGGCTGCTCGTGCAAGGTAAGGTTAAGGTGAGATTTCGATTTTAGTAAGGATATATATTAAGCATGCAATTAATTGAAGGGTGATATCATTTGTAGGTTGGTTACTAAGAGAATTGCAGCACGCTTACTTACTAGGTGTGTACATACACTGCACACACAATGAATCGGCAAAAGCTGAAATGTCGAAAAGCCAAAAAGCTGAAATACTGAAAAGCCAAAAGTTAGACTACGGTAGTCTTGCGAGTGCGCAAACACTCGTGAGGAGGAAACCGATAGGTTTTTTGAGGCCCATGGGCGATTTCACGGACTTGGGCTGTGAATTGGCCCATCGAGCCAGAATAGGCTTAATGGCCTGACGGGCTGTTGGGCCCATAATAGGCAAAAATTGATAATTGATGCTATGTGATAGAAATTCGTATGTGAGCATGTGTATAATGCGATTTGGGCCTAATGGGCATATAAATGTGATTTGGGCCTAATGGGCCATATACAGGTGATTTGGGCCTAATGGGCCATATGAATATAATTGGGCCTAGTGGGCCTTATACAAGTATGTGAATTTGTCTGGGCTTTGTAAGGGGTTTCGGGCTTAGTATATGATAATTACATAAGACTTAATTAATCTATTGCAACCGTGGACAAGTCAAAGGGTTAAGGTGTGGCAACGGGTATATGCATGTCTAAGATTGGATCTAGGGAGAGCTTGGTACTTAAGCGGTCTTAATGACTCACCTCCTCTTCTCTGGAATCCTACCTGGTGCATAGTATTCATTCATCTTAGCTCACGAGATTTGTTAACTGGCCAAGGCAAGTGAAAACCGTAATTAAGGGAAAATTTTCGAAATGCCTCTAAGGACGAAAATGACCAAAATACCCCTAGGTGTTGAATGTAAGTTTTATGGATGTGACATGCATACATATGATTTTCTGCTTAGGTTGCATATGGGTTGGAAATTATGGAACGGAGGAAGTATATGAGGATCGCATAGTTGCTTGACAATCGTGGATCCACCGACGGCTTTTAAGCCCAAAATGTAAATGAAGGTAGTTCCACAACCGGGCTACCATTGATGTGTCGGTTGGGTGGGTCGATATTTATATCCCTACATGATGTGACGAGAGACGAAACTGGTGTGTAGTGGATGGATAATTGGGATGGAATTGCATTGCATGTTTGATGTATGATGGTTTTTGAATGCTTGTTTGGTCGAGGGTTGTATACACTGAGTTTGCAAAAACTCACCCCTTTTTTATTTTATTTTCAAGTGACGCTCATTAGAAGGTTTGATGTTTGGAGGGACTCTAGGTGGCCAGCTAGCAAGGCAACATGGACGTGTTTTTTTTCTTCTTAAAAGCATACAAGTGTTTATTTTATTAAGTACTTTTCCAGCCAGATTGTAATAAGACTTCTATTTTGTTATTATTTGGGTTTTTATTTTCATGCATTGTAATTACGAAATGTTGAACATGGGTTTGCTAAATCATAGTATGTTTTTTTATGCTTCCGCAACAGAATTTTAAAATGACAGGTTTTCATAAAATCATATGTTTTAAACATGTTTTCGTGATTGAAAAAAAAAAGAGTTTTTATAAGTTAATTAAGGTTTATTTTATTTTAAGAAGAGGTTTTAATGAAAACACGATTTTCGCTAAAACACTTCAATGTGATGCGTCAGATTCGGTCATAATGTCCGGGCCAGGTTTGGGGTGTTACATTTAGTGGTATCAGAGCTCAAGTTACAAAACTCGGGCTGTGAAGTAGGCTTTATTATTATTTGGTTTCTTTTTCTACTTATTATTTGGATTTAAAAAAATATTTTTGATCACAATGTTTTGGAAAAAGGGAAATCTTGCTATGCAGCACAACGAGCCTCCGACGTCGAACCAAGTAAGTACTTTTATTTTTAAGTTTGTTTAAATTGTTATACAATAGATAGTTAGATGGCTACTTTAGATGATTGTTAGAATGGAACTAAATCCCGTAGGAACTTGAAACTGTAGAAGATTTTCGAAAACCATCTTCTCTTTAAATATTTTCATAAAACATCAGTGTAATTATTAAACTAACTAAAACTTCATAAAATTTTAATCCAGATAATACGTAAATCGACGATGAGTGCTAGAAGAGGTGCAAGAGGCCGTGGCTGAGGCCGCGGAAGTGTTAGGGCTGAATTATCGGCATCGTGCCATATATCCGATGTTGGAGTAGAAGACGCTCCAGCCTCACTTGTGGCTGGGAATAGACCGTATGATCGGGTCGCGGAAGAAGATGCATTGTCGCAGGCAATGCTAAGGATTTTAGAAAGGGTCGCTCGACCCAATAATGGCACTGGAAATTGAGGGTCCATTCCGGAGCGACTTCGTGTAAATGGGGCTGAGATCTTTAAGGGCATGGCTGGCGTGGCTCCAAACATGGCGGAATACTGGTTGGAGGCTACTGAAAGGATAATAGAGGACCTGAATTGTTCACCGAAACAAAAACTGAAAGGAGCAGTGTCACTGCTTAGGAAAAAAGCCTACCAGTGGTGGCTGACAGTGAAGGAGGGCACCCAACCGGAGCGGGTCACTTGAGAGTTTTTCAAAGCTGCATTCCAAGGAAAGTATGTGGGTACAAGCTATATGGATGCTAGAAGGAAGGAGTTCCTGAACTTGACCCAAGGAAACAAATCGGTGGCGGAGTATGAAGCGGAGATTCTACGCCTTAGTAGGTATGTAGGAGTAATGGTGGCAACGGAATATGAGCGTTGCGTTAGGTTTGAGGATGGACTTAGAGATAACCTCAGGGTATTGATAGCTCCACAAAGAGAGTGAATTTTCTCGAAACTGGTGGAAAAAACGAAGATAGCGGAGGAGGTAAAGCGCATTGAGCGCTTAAATTGAGATAAAGAAAAGGGTAGGAATAAGAGGGAGGTTGAGGCTCTCAGTGTTGGACAGAGGCCTAGGGCTAGGGATAGAAATAATGGGCTAGTTAGTGTAGGGCCTCATGCTACTAATCTAGGGGTGCCACCTAGTGCTGATTATGGGAGAAGCCATAGAGACGAGTGTTGGAAGAGGATGGGAACTTGTTTCGCTTGTGGGTCTATGGAGCATAGGATCAAGGATTGCCTCCGAATGCTAGGTCGAGTGCTAGTAGGAGGCCAAGATGGTGCTCAACCACCAAGGGGTGGTCAGCTGCCGCCAAAGGGTCGTGGGTAGGCCAGGGGCGGTAACGGTAATGGGCATGGACGTGGAGCACCAGGCGAAAATGCATGCCATACTGAGGCGAGACAACCAACTTTGGTTTATGCTGCTCGTCGCCGAGAAGACGGGGATGCCCCAGATGTGATAACGGGTATGTTTTTTTTATAAATGAGTTACCTTACACAGCATTGATTGATATTGGATCGACGCATTCATATGTTGCATGCAATATGACTAAATATTTGAGTGATATGTTTGAAGTTACTGCAAATGAGATGACTGTGATTAGTCCATTAGGGCAGTTAGTAGGAGTGAATAAATTGTTTAGGGAGGTACCCTTAGTAGTCTAAGGGGTTACCTTTTTAGCAGATTTGATAGAGTTGCTGTTTAGCGAATTCGACTTAATCTTGGGTATGGATTCGCTGGTGAAGCACCGAGCCACCTTGGATTGTGCTGCAAAATGAATGGTGTTAAGAACGGCGGAAGATAAGGAAGTAGTGGTGATTGGTAAACGCTGGAACTATCTGTCGAACGTGATCTCGGCGTTGAGGGCTGAAAAGTTAGTACGAAAGGGATGCGAAGCCTTTTTGGTTTATATTAGTAATACAGAGGCTAAGAGCCTTACTGTTAAGGAGTTGAGGACGTTAGGGATTTTCCTGATGTTTTTCCTAAGGAGCTGCCTAGGTTGCCACCCAGCAGAGAAGTGAAATTTGGAATCGAGCTGTTACCTGGGACGGCTTCGATGTCCATCGCTCCTTATCGGATGGCACCAAAAGAGTTGGTGGAACTTAAGGTACAAATTCAGAAATTGTTGGATCGATGATTCATACGACCAAGTGTGTCTCGATGGAGAGCACCGATGTTATTCGTGAAGAAGAAGGATGGAACCTTGCGGATGTGCATCGACTATCGACAGTTAAACAAGTTAACTGTTAAAAATAAATACCCTTTATCGAGAACCGATGATCTTTTTGATCAGTTTAGGGGAGCTTCTATTTTCTCGAAGATTAACTTGCGTTCGGGATATCACCAATTGAGGGTTAAGGAGGCAGATATTCATAAGACAGCTTTCAGAACTCGTTATGGGCACTACGAGTTCTTGGTGATGCCATTCGGGCTGACGAATGCACCTGCCACTTTCATGGATCTCATGAATCAGGTTTTTTAACCCTACTTGGATCGGTTCGTGGTAGTCTTTATAGATAACATTTTGGTGTACTCAAAAAATGAGGATGAGCATGATGCACACTTAAGGATAGTGTTGCAGATTTTGAGGGGGAAACAGGTGTATTCCAAATTTAGTAACTGTGAATTCTGGCTAAGGGAGGTTACTTTTCTTGGACATGTGGTGTAAGCTGAGAGGATTAAGGTGGATCCCCGAAAAATTGAAGCGGTGTTAGACTGGAAAACAGCCAAGTAGGTGTCAGAAATTTAAAGTTTTTTAGGCTTGGCCGGATACTATAAGCGGTTTGTTGAGGGTTTTTCAGTAATTTCTGCACCTTTAATTAAGTTGTTGAGGAAGGGGGTACCGTTTGTTTGGACAAACAAGTAGCAAGAGAGTTTCGAAAAACTTAAGAAGGTTTTAACTGAGGCCCCTGTGTTGATTCAACCAGTGCCTGGGAAGGAGTTTACGGTTTATAGTGACGCGTCGCATGTGGGCTTAGGATGTGTATTGATGCAAGAAGGAAAGGTGGTTGCGTATGCGTCACAGTAACTTAAGACTCACGAGATGAATTATCCAACCCATGATTTGGAGTTAGCTGCAGTGGTTTTCGCACTTAAAATATGACGGCATTACTTATACGGGGAGAAGTGCGTAATTTATTCGGACTACAAGAGTTTGAAGTACCTCCTTACCCAAAAGGAGCTAAACCTTAGGCAACGTAGGTGGGTGGAATTGTTGAAGGATTATGATTGTATGATTGAGTACCACCCTGGCAAAGCAAATGTGGTAGCCGATACGTTGAGTCGTAGGGCTAAGTCAGACTTGAGGGCTATGCTCGCCGATTTAAGCTTGTTGGATGATGGTAGCTTGTTAGCTGAACTTCAAGTAAAACCGATGTGGATCGAACAGATAGGAACTAAGCAATTAGTGGATGAGACTTTAGGTGCTCGTTTTAGACAAGTGGAGAGTGGGGAGACATCGAACTTTGAGATAAATAGTGAAGGAGTATTGTGTTTCTGTGGAAGAAAGTGTTAAGGTTTGGATGGAACGGGAAACTAAGCCTAAGGTTCATTGGGCCATATCGGGTTGTAAGGCGGATTGGGCCAGTCACTTACCAGCTGGAGTTACCTCCTGAACTAAGCTAGATCCATGACGTGTTTCATGTTTCCATGCTAAGGCGGTATCGCTCGGATCCTTCACATGTCGTGGCGATTGAAGAAATTGAGGTCAGGCCAGACCTAACTTTCGAGGAAGGGCCCATACAAATAATTGGTGGAGATGTCAAATAACGGAGAAGGAAGTCTGTTCCATTAATCAAAGTGCTTTGGCGGAATCACAAGGCTGATGAGGCTACTTGGGAACCTGAAGAAGCGTTGCGACGTCAATTCCTCAACAGTTTGAATTAGGTAAAATTTTGAGGATGAAATTTTTTTTAGGGGGTAGAGTTTTAACGCCCCAAAAATCTCGAAACCCGAAAATCCTAAAATCTCAAATTTTTTCTTTTTGTGCTTAGTAATTTCAGTTAAGTGTTAATTACGCGATGGTAGGTCTTAGTCAAGGTTTGAGTTCGAACCTAGGGGTAAAAGAAATTATAGTTTAATTATTAAAGGAACCCTGATGGCAAGTGGTTGGGCTTTTAAATAAATATAGGGGAAAATAGCATCAAAAAGCCTTGTGGAGGAGTGGCTAAGTGACGCCACTTAAGGTGTAAGGAGGTGGCATTAGTGGCTAGCAAGGAGATTCAAGGTTCGAATCCTAGCTTAGTATTTTTAGAAGTTTAATTTTGGCCTTCTAGAAGGTTGGAAGTGGCGTGAAAATGGACTCCAAGGGGAGTGTTCAGAAAAGAAATTTGAGGAAAGGATCAATGGGTTATCAGGGAGAAAAACGAGGAGATGAGAAGGAGAAAGTGATGGAGCTGAATTATGAATTTGGGCTTGAAGAATTTGGCTATAGGGCTATAAATAGGTGCCGAGTGGGAGTTTGCCAGGCTAATACCAAATTTCCCCTCACCTTGTTGCCAGAAACCCTCTTCCCTAAAAGCTGAAAACCCTTTTATTTTTCTTTCTTTTTTTATGCCGATTTCTATTCTTCTCTACACAATTTTCTTTATTTAACTTAGTTGATTCCTTCTTCTATTCTTCTTCTTTAATCTGTACCAAATAAACCTTATTCACCATACTAAGGTTGAAAGCCGAAAAGCCCAAATCTTTCAAGGGCAGAATACTCTTTGACCGAATTTAGTATAAGTATTTGCTTTTCCAATTGATTTATCTATGAATATATTACACTATTTTTTCTTCACTCTTTCTAAGTAACTTTGGTAGGGAATTAGTATCAGATCTCGGATCTTAGCTCTCTGCCGAATTGCTATTTAGGTGTTTGCGATTTTGGTAAGTATTCCTTTCCCATTAGCTAAGGTGGCCGAATGTTCATAATTAAGGTGAGGGGACTTGTGTTGGATACGAGTCATCTATTATTCTGGTTTTAATAGTTAAGATTGGTGCAGATCTAGGAGTTGATCGTGGTTAGTGATTTAAAAAGGGGCTGATCGTGCAAGGTAAGGTTAATGTGAGATTTCAGTTTTAGTAAGGATATGTATTAAGCATGCGATTAATTGAAGGGTGATATCGTTTGTAGGTTGGTGCCTAAGGGAATCACAGTACGCTTACTTACCAGGTGTGTGCATACACTACACACACAATGAATCGGCAAAAGCCGAAAATGGCAAAAAAAACAAAAATGAAATGAAAAAAAAAAGAAAGTTGGGCTACGATAGTCTTGCGAGTGCACGAACACTCGTGAGGAGAAAACTAATAGGTTTTTTGAAGCCCATGGGCGATTCCATGGACTTGGGCTGTGAATTGGCCAACCGAGCCAGAATAGGCTTATTGGGCCGACAGGCTATTGGGCCTATAATAGGCAAAAATAGATAATTGATGCTATGTGATAAAAAATCATATGTAAGCATGTGTATAATGTGATTTGGGCCTAATGGGCCATATAAATGTGATTTGGGCCTAATGGGCCATATATAGGTGATTTGGGCCTAATGGGCCATATGAATATGATTGGACCTAGTGGGCTTTATACAGGTATGTGAATTTGTCTGGGCTTTGTAAGGGGATTTGGGCCTAGTATATGATAACTACATAAGACTTAATTAATCTATTGCGACCGTGGACAAGTCAAAGGGTTAAGGTGTGACAATGGGTATATGCATGTCTAGGATTGGAACTAGGGAGAGCTTGGTACTTAAGTGGTCTTAATGACTCACCTCCTCTTCTCTGGAATCCTATCTGGTTCATAGTATTCTTTCATCTTAGCTCGCGGGATTTGTTAACGGGCCAAGGTAAGTGAAAATCGTAATTAAGAGAAAATTATCGAAATGCCCCTAAGGGAAAAAATGACCAAAATACCCCAAGGTGTTGAATGTAAGTTTTATGGATGTGACATGCATACATATGATTTTCTGCTTAGGTTGCATATGGGTTGAGAATTATGGAACGGAGGAAGTATATGAGGATCGCATGGTTGCTTGACAATCGCGGATCCACTGACGGCTTTTAAGCCCAATATGTAAATGAAGGTAGTTCCGCAACCTGGATACCATTGATGTGTTGGTTGGGTGGGTCGATATTTATATCTCCACATGATGTGACGGGGGACGGAGCTGGTGTGTAGCAGATGGATAATTTGGATGAGATTGCATTGCATGTTTGATGTATAATGATTTTTGAATGCTTGTTTTGTCGAGGGTTGTACACACTGAGTTTGTGAAAACTCACCCCCTCTTTTATTTTATTTTTAGGTGACGCTCAGTAGAAGGTTCGATGTTTGGAGGGACTCTGGGTGGCCAGCTAACAAGGCAACATGGATGTGTTTTTTTCTTCTTAAAAGTATACAAGTGTCTATTTTATTAAGTACTTTTCCGGCCAGATTGTAATAAGGCTTCCATTTTGTTATTATTTGGGTTTTATTTTCATGCGTTGTAATTACGAAATGTTGAACATGGGTTTGCTAAGTCATAGTATGTTTTTCTACGCTTCCGCAATAGAATTTTAAAATGAAAGGTTTTCATAAAATCATATGTTTTAAACATGTTTTCGTGATTGAAAAATAAAAAGAGTTTTTATAAGTTAATTAAGATTTTTTTTATTTTAAGAAGGGTTTTCAATGAAAACACAGTTTTCGCTAAAACACTTCAATGTGATGCACCAGATTCGGCCATAACGTCCGAGCCGGGTTTGGGGTGTTACAGGATTCGAGTGGATCCTCGTAAGATTGAGGCTGTGTTGGATTGGAAACAGTCGAATAATGTGTCGAAGGTCTGCAGTTTTCTGGGACTGGCAGGATATTACCGACGTTTTGTAGTGGGGTTCTCATTGATCGCAGCACCGTTGACCAAGTTATTGCGTAATGGAGTTCCTTTTGTTTGGACTAATGCATAATAGGAGAGCTTCGAAAAGCTTAAGACAACTTTGATTCAGGCTCTTGTTCTGATATAGCTTGAGCCTGGTAGGGACTTCGTGGTTTACAGTGATGCGTTACGTATGGGTTTGGGTGACGTCTTGATGCAAGACGGTAAGGTAGTTTCCTATGTGTCTCGACATCTTATGATTCACGAGTCTAATTATCCGACGCATGATTTGGAGTTGGCTGCTGTTGTCTTTGCGTTAAAGATTTGGAGGCATTATCTGTACGGTGAGAAGTGTACCATCTACACGGATCAAAAGAGCCTCAAGTATCTCCTCACCCAGAAGGAATTAAACCTTAGGCAACGGCGATGGGTGGAACTGCTTAATGATTGTGATTGCAGCATTGAGTGGTGAAACCTTTTTTTTTTGAAAAACGGGGATCGACTTTAAAATGAGTTGTGGAGTCGCCACCAATCTTTTTTGTTTAGGTGTGATTGGATCACCTACTAAAGCATTTTATTCTATTCAAATCAATTTTAGCCTACGAATTTTGAGAAAACAGGTTCGGGAGCCGGTTACGTACGAGGAAGGATTAGCACTCTCGCTACGCCCAAAATTGGTACCAAATTGATTAAATACTGTCCTTATGTCTAAGATTTTAAAAAATGTTTTGAAATACGATTTCTTTTAAAACATTTGAATGACTCAAATTAGATGTCATAATTCTCTTGTTTCAACAGAATACAGTATCACATCTAGCACGTTAGGACACGATCCTTTAAACCCTTGAAACCACGATCAATTCTTGACTTCCAAAAGCTCATACATTTGAAAATTACAAAAGGATATTCGATTATTTGGTCAAACGAAAAATTGAAACCCAACACGTTAGGGCACGATTTCTCGGATTTCCAAACATAGAACATTGCCTTGTTTTAAAATTTAGAAAACACAGATAAAATTTTGAAGGAATATTTGATTCTTTTGGACAAACGGAGAATCAAAACCCAGCACGTTAGGGCACGATTTCTCGAATTCCCAAACGTCAAACATTACCTTTGTTTTAGGAAATTTTCAAATAAACAATTGTAAAGCTAGCTCAAAATGCATTGGTTTGACTTGAAATAAAATGGAATAATTAATTTTAGAACAAAAAGTTAAAAATTACAATGCAACACTTGTGAACAAAAGGCAAAATTATAAACATGCGACAATATACACGAATAATGTATCCTACTAATGAGTGGAATAGTATAGACGTAAAAATAAAAGAACAAATTTACAACATACAATAACAATGAGCTCACATCCAAACATTAATAATCAAAATACTGAAAACTAGAAATATAACTAATTAAAGAAACCTATCAAAATAAAACTACAACAAGCTTTCAAACATAGATAAATAAAATTAAGAAAGTAACACGAAAGACTAATTGAAAATATGAAATAATAACATATGAAACAATATGAAAACCAAAAACCCCACATGATATACAAAACAATATGGAAACTAGGAGTCAATACCAAATAATGCAAAATCTACATGAAAAATTTACAAATGAATAACACATGTTAGAATTTAAAATAATTTGTATGTATAAAAAACATATATAAATAATTATTAAAATAAATGTTATAAAAAGAAGAAATTGGAATCAAATAATGTGCAAAATATTTTAAAAGATGATACATCTATTTGAGGTTAACAATATACATACAATAAAAAATAATTTAAATGATATATAAAATATCTAAGATTTTTAAATAACAAAAATATATATAAAATATGTTCTTTGGGAATAAACTATATACATAATAGATTTAATATATATATATATATATATATATATATATGAATAGATTTAAAAGAAATTGTATGTATAAAATAACATGAAATTAATAATGTATATAGAATAAAATTAACTTTATCATGAACTATATATATGTATAATAATATATAAGAACATTTAAATGAAATATTATGCAAAATGTTAAAATAATATGATATAAAAAAACTTTAAAATAATGATTTTATAAAAAAAAAGTAAAATTATCAAAGTAACTCAACATATAAAAAATAAATAAAAATTAAAAAAATGTTAAGTGAATTTTAAAAAATAATGAATTATACAAATAGAAAACTCAATTAAAATAAAATTAAAATAAAAGAGATACTTTATAAATAAAATAAACTATTGAAATTAAAATAATGATTAAAGTGCAATTCACGCAGAGGTCCAAGGATCAAAACTGAAAATATTCCAGATCCCAAAACGCGGTGCTTAGGCGCGAACTAAATTGCGTTTATGCACATATTTCAGGGATAAATTAAAAAACAAAAAATAGCCTCACAAATACTCATCTGGATGGGCTTTACATCTTCTTCTTTGCTCACTTGGATCATGGAAGCCAAAGTAGCCAAAGCATCTGCAATCTGGTTTTCATCACGCGGAAGATAATTGAAGTCCTCAACTAACCCCAACACTAACTTTCGATAATTGATTAATTTAAAATCTCTTGTCACCCATTCACCCCTAAGTTGGTAAATCACTAGCGTAGAGTTTCCATATACTTCCAGTGACTTGATCTTGCGTTCTATGGCTGCATGGAGTCCCATGATACATGCCTCATACTCTGCCATATTATTTGTGCAATCAAAATCCAATTTACATGTGAATGGATAATGATCCCCACTTGGAGATACCAAGACTGCTCAAATTCTATTACCAATAGCATTTGAGGCTCCGTCAAAATTCAATTTCCAGGAGTGATCTTTTGTAGTATCCTCTCTGGTAGCTGCCATATACATTATCTCTTCATTGGGGAAATCAAAATTTAAGGGCTCATAATCTTCTAAAGCTCGACTGGCCAGAAAATCTGCTATTGCGCTCCCTTTCACAGCCTTTTGGCTAACGTAGGTTATGTCAAATTCAGAAAGCAGAATTTGCCACCTAGCCATCCTTCCATTCAAGGCATTTGACTCCATCATATACTTTAGAGGATCCAACTTTGAGACTAACCAGGTCGTATGGTACAACATGTATTACCTCAACCTCCGAGCTGTCCAAATCAAAGCACAACACAATTTCTCAATTGGCAAATATATCAATTCACACTCAGTGAATTTCTTACTGAGGTAATATATCGTTCTTTCTTTTCTTCCTGAATCATCATGCTGACCAAGCACACATCCCATAGAGTTATCAAACACCGCTAAATACAGTATTAACAGCCTATCTGAGCTTGGGGGTGATAGCACTAGAGGACTCGACAAGTACTTTTTAACTTTATAAAAAGCTCTCTGGCATTCTTCATCCCATTCTCCTGGGTTATGTTTTTTAAGAAGAAGAAATATGGGGTCACATTTCTCTATTAATTGAGAAATAAACTGAGCTATGTAATTTAGTCTTCCTAGGAAGCCTCGAACTTTTTTTTGAGTACGTGGTGGAGACAAATCTTGTATAGCCTGTACTTTGTCTGAATCAATCTCAATTCCTCTCTCACTAACTACAAAGCCCAATAGTTTTCCCGATCTAGCCCCAAAGGTGCACTTTGTTGGATTAAGCTTTAGCTAAATTTTTTTCAATCTCATGAACAGCTTTCTCAACACTTAGATGTGTTCCACTTCAGTTCGGGATTTGACGATCATATCGTCAACATAAACTTCGATCTCTTGTGCATCATATCATGAAATAAGGTCACCATGGTCCTTTGATATGTTGCTCCAGCATTC
Organism: Gossypium longicalyx; assembly: GCA_025698465.1. Taxonomy (NCBI): domain Eukaryota; kingdom Viridiplantae; phylum Streptophyta; class Magnoliopsida; order Malvales; family Malvaceae; genus Gossypium; species Gossypium longicalyx. The sequence goes on along the minus strand of CM047001.1, from coordinate 64,346,057 downwards.
TTCAGCTCAAACGACATCACTTTGTAACAGAACGTGTCCCACAAGGTTATGAAGGTAGTCTTTCCCATGTCCTCAGGATGCATCTTTATCTGATTGTATCCCGGGAAGACATCCATGAAGGAGAACAATGAGTAGCCAGCTGTATTGTCCACTAGAGTATCAATGTGAGGCAAGGGGAAGTTGTCCTTTGGGCTAGCCCTATTTAAATCTCTATAATCTACGCACATTCACACCTTTCCATCTTTCTTAGGAATAGGCACAATGTTGGCTACCCATTCTGAGTACTTGATCACCTGAAGGAATCCAGTATCAAATTGCTTTTTAACTTCCTCATTTATTTTTAACACAATGTCTGGCCTCATCCTTCGAAGTTTCTGCTGGGAAGGCGATGTACTACAATATCAGTGCTTAAACTGGGCATATCCTGATATGACCATGCAAAAACATCTTTGAATTACTGAAGCAACCCAACAAGGTCTCACTTTGTTTCTTCAGTTATGCATGTTCCAATTTTTACAACTTTCCCTTCTTCCAAACTCACTATGTCCACTACTTCTTTATATGGTGAGATTTTTTTTCCTCTTGTTCTACCATCTTTAACAAGTCCGGAGATAAATCACAATATTTATCTTCTTCAAAGTCCTGAGATCCCTCTAAACACATGTCTTGCTCAAAAAGTGATTCTGAGTCAGTAACAGCGTTACTCATGACATTGATATCCATGGACCTATTATAGGTACAAAAAATATACAAAGAATTAATGAATTTGATAATTATTGTCTGTATGGTATGATTATGAATGAAATGAAAGAATGATTGAAGAAAGTCAAAAAATGACCAAGATAATTACTCAAATAGAAAGAATAAAACCATTGCTTGTGGAAAGAATGAAAGAATATTTGCTCAAGATGATAGCAAAAAATGTACTTCATTAAAATAATGATGTTTGAACATGAGTCTATTTCACAAAGAAATCCTTGTTGCCTCTAGGCTTAAAGTAACAAGTTTGTTTTGAACATTACTCTGAGTAAGTTCTAAAAATTACAGGAAGGTCTTCTGTAGTCCAATTGTCTAGAACACTCCCAGGCTCATAAGGACAAATATCTGACAAAGTCCCCTATTCAGTTACTTCTTCGAATATGGCATTAATGTGAACATTTCCCAACATTTCCTCAATGTTTTCTTCCTCTGGCGTCCTTCGTTCAGGATAAATAATCCCTCTCGATACAAAAGTCCTGGAGATGTGAGGGATTATCATGGGTTCCTACTTAATTTCTCCATCACTCACACGTGCCCTTCTTATTTCTTGCCTTTTTTCAAATTCCCTTTTTCTTTGTCTTGCATCTGGCTTAAACCCCAAACCAAAGCAATCATATTTGTCCTTTAGCATTGGAACCTCAACTCTTCCCTGGAGACATCTCCCAAGTCCCTTTCCAAGTAAAGCTCCCCTTCCTACCATCAACTGTAGACCCATCCTCGTAGTTTTGGATATTTTCGGCTCCAGAATTTTGCTTCATTCAGTGATGAATATTGCATTTACAAACTTCAAAGACCGAAAAAAACATTCAATTGCTTCATCATCTGTCTCTAAATATGGCGCATCACTGCTTACAGCTGCAATAATATCTTCTTCAGCATTTATCATTTCTAGCCGTCCTTCTAATACTAGCTTTAACTTCTGATGTAATGACGAAGGCACTGCCCCTGCCGAATGTATCCATGGTCTCTCTAATAGGAAATTGTAAGAGGTCTTAATATCCATCACTAAGAAGTCTACCTCATATGTAGTTAGGCCAATCAACAAAGGTATTTTTATTCTCCCCATGACTCTCCTTTCTGTGCCATCAAATGCTCGTACTATATTCTGACACCCTTTCATGTGCGAGCTATCCATAGGTAATCTGTTTAATATGGATAAAGGCAATACATTCAACGCTGACCCATTGTCTATTAGGACTCCTGGCAATGTGTACCCTTTGCATTTGGTGGTTATATGCAAAGCTTTGGTAGATCCCATACCTCTTGGTGGTATCTCATCATCATTGAAGAAAATGAAGTTATCAGCACTTATATTATTAACCAACCGATCCAACTTATTGATAGAAATATCATTGGTCACGTACATCTCGTTTAGTACTTTCATCAATGCACTTCGGTGTACCTCTGAGTTTAGGAGCAAAGCTAAAATAGATATGCGAGCTGGTTGTTTATGCAACTGTTCCACCATACTATACTCACTATGTTTCAAAAATTTCAGGAATTCCTTAGCTTCCTCCTCCTTTACTGGTTCATTAACGGGCATCCCAAGTTCGACCACGTTTCCCTTCCTTTGTTCGACCGTCAGATCTTTTCCTTTTACAGGCTCTGTTCGGGCATTTATCAAATCATAGTGTCTTCTACTACACGTGTGAGAACCTATATTTTGATCCTCATTTAATGCGCTGATTGAACTTTCCTTTCCCGGGATTGTCACTTTACAATTATAGTTCCAAGGGACCCTTTTGTTATCCTTGTAAGAGAAAATTACTGGTTTCTGAATTATGATTTTCGGTGTCATCTGCATCATAATGACCACAGGATAATTGACTTTTAAAACCTTTTCCATTGACTCTGGCGCACATATACATCCTTCTTCCTTAGTTTCTTCATAGAATTCTATCTCCTTGTTATCCATCAAGCCCTGAATTAAAGCTCTGAACTCTTCACATTCTTGAATTCCGTACCCTTCTTCATGATAAAACTTGCAGTAGTTCCCTATCTCATCGCAACTTTCTTCTGAATTTGAAATAACTAACCCCCTTTTTGCCATCTCCTTCCAGACCCATTACAAAGGAGTTTTTACTTCTGTAATATCTGCCTTGATCCTTACTCTCCATGTTTTCACCTATTGTTTTTACCCCATTATCAGTGTGATTGGGTAACGGATTTTCTGCACTAAGTGCATCATCAAACTTTACCATGCCCATTTTAATAAGTTTTTCAACTACTTTCGTAAAGGCAATGCAGTTTTCTATTGAATGCCCTGAAATTCCTGCATGATAGGCACATTGAGCGTTTGCATCGTACTATTTGGGGTATGGAGGCTGTAATGGCTTTAGATAAAAAGGTGCCACCACATGCGCATGGAACAAACTTTAATATAATTCCCTATACATCATGGGGATGGGCGTAAATTGGAGTTTTTTAACATTTTGCTTTGCTCCAGATTTCTGTCTTGATGAGCCCTGACCAGCAGCCATCGCTTTTGGTTGACTTGCAGTAATAGATTTTGAATACCCCATGTTTGTATTGTTCACCTCATTTTTCTTTTTTCACGGGGCAGATATTTTGGCATTGTCTCCTACATTTATCCTTCCTCTTCTTATTGCGTTCTCAATCATTTCCCCATTCATTACCACATCTGCGAAACTCCTTGTGGCACTTCTTAACATATGAGTTATGAATGGAGCTTTTAAAGTATTAATAAAGAGCATTGTAGTTTTCTTCTCCAAGAGTGGTGGCTGGACCTAGATAGCCAGTTCCCTCCATCTCTGTGCATATTGTCTGAAACTTTCGTTTGGTTTCTTCTCCATATTCTACAGAGTAATCCTATCAGGAGACATATCCGTTACATGGTTGTACTGTTTCATGAATGCTTGTGCTAAATCTCTCCATGAACTAATTCTACTTCGACTCAATTGATTGTACCATTTAGATGCTGCTCCCATTAAGCTGTCTTGGAAGCAATGAATTAGCAATTGATCATTATTAGCATATCCAGTCATTCTTCTGTAAAACATGGTAATATGAGCTTCAGGACAGCTCGTTCCATTGTACTTCTCGAATTCTGGCAGTTTGAACTTGTAGGGAAGTATTAAGTCTGGGACCAAACTCAAATCCTTAGCATCAATTCCAGGATGTCTATTGACGCTTTCCATTGCCTTGAACTTATCCTCTAGACATTTACACCGTTCCTCTAATTGTTTTTGTGATTCTGTCCTTACCCTTTCTTCTTCCGCAACTTCATCTAAATCAGACACAACTGGATTATTCGAATTATTACTAGGATTAAAGCCTGAGCCAGCTTGAAAATTCATTGGTATTGAAACTCCAGCCTGAAACTACTGAGGCCTGATTGTAATAGATGGTTTCTGTAAATTCATCTCAGGTTGTGTCTGTACATGTGTTAGGGTGAAACTAGGAGGATATTGAGGGTCTTCATTATTCTCCCCAACATTGTCCATAGGACATTTCCCTTATCCATCCTTCCTACCAGCAATTGGGACAATTAAGTCATCATGTTTCTTTAGGACTCCATCATTTGATCCTTCATCTCTTACTGGTATTTAGCTAGTTGCTCTTCCATCTGTGTCTACATTTGTTCTTGCATATCCTTTTGCATTTGCTCTAATTTCTCAAGTCTTTTTTCAATTAGCTTGGTCTTTTTCTTTGTGCCGTAGGGATGCAAATTTGGTGAGTTTTTATTGGTTTCCAGATTACTGAAATAATTTTTAATTAATTAGGATCTTTTAATGGCCTTTAATGCATATGATGTAATGTAATGCAAATGCATGAAATGAATGCAAAAAAGGCGTCGATTCCGATTCAATTCCATTTAGAAAACTTTACTAGAAAATAAAATTCTTTACATAAAAACGAGTTACAAATAAGGCTTTGCCCTAATGCTCAAAGCTTTAATTTTCCTAAGCAATGAGGCTAGCTCCTGTCCCCGATCTGACTCCAACTCATATTTCACACTCAATATGTCTGCTTGTACTGCCAAAGTCTGCAAGTAATCAGCTACCTCCCGAATTTGTGTTACAGCTTCTCCTATAATGTAATCCCTGCTTCTAACTTGATTTTGAGAGTGATGAAGCTGTCCCTTCCATTGCTCTTCACTTACCTCCAAGAACTCAATCCTTATTTCACAGCTCTGTAATGCCACCTCTAGTTCTTCTATTTTTCCCTTCATTTCTTTTATCTTACTTAAGCTTACTCTCAACTCCATCACAGAATTATGATTTCGGTACTGATAAAGAGAATTTTCAAGTTCTGCTACTCTAGCCCTTAATTCGCCCTGTTCATTTTTGCTTTCTAATAACTTTTCTCTAAAGCCTCGTTTCACGCTTGAACCTCCTGAAATTTCTTTTCCCATTGATCAACTTTAGTATTTTCTTCCCGAATTTCCTGACGCCACTGTTCTGAAGTTTTCCCTAACCCAGCAGTCCTCATCGGTAGACGTAACTTCTTATAATCTGTCTTCAAACTTTCTAAATCTTTCTCAGCCTTATTTTTCCTTTTTCTTAACTTTTCTGCCTCTGACTTTTGAGCCTCCACATCTAATCTCAATTGCATCTTTTCCTCCTCCCAAGCTCGAAACTCTTCTTTTTGAAATCCTGTTTTATGATTTCCAACTCTGACAGTACAACTTGCAAGTATTCCTCTATTGATCGAGCGCCTTTTGAACTCGGCCTCAGAATTTTATCATTGACCATTTTACTAAACCATCCATTGTATTCAGGTGTCGTCATGGAACCAACAGCCAACCTCTTCATCCTGCAAGTTTGCTTCCAAGCATTAGAAATCTCCCGAACCTTCTTCTTATAATTGTCACCTTTATATGAGAACTCACATTGAGCAAGCCCGTAAGTCGTTGGTATAAACTGCCTTGATTTATACTGTCTTAATACAAGCAAATGAGTATATCCAATAGCTCTCAAAATCTCAGGCAAAGGTACCCAATCAAAGTTCCCACACCGATAAAGGATCTCATTAGGGACCATCCAAAAGGCTCTCCGCTCTATATCCTCCTCTTTGAGATTTTGAAGAATTACCATCCACTTCTCCTCTGAAATATCATTTCTCTTTTGCATAGCTACTTCTTCCTTTAATGGGGAGTAATTTTCAGAGAAGACTTGGTAAGTGACATTATCCACCTTCCAAAAATGTCCATGAAACCACACCAATAACAACTGTGCACATCCAATAAATCTACCTTTGCCTGCCCTCCGACACATGCTCAAGGATCTGAACGTCTCAGCTAGAATTGCGGGTACAGGTGTGATTCTTTTATCAAGATGATCGAATAAATTCGTGACTACTTCATCTACATGTCTTAAAGCCTTAGGAAAAATTACCAAACCATAAATGCTTAAGGCGAATATGTCAAATTTCTTCTTTACATTTGGATGTGCTAAAAGCAAGTCTCTCAGATTCACCCAAGGAATACATTTATCATCCCCCTTTTGCTGAATTCGAGCAGTGACCCAAGGCTCACTCATCCCGGTAATATTCATTAACTTTTTCGTAAAAGTTGGGACATTAACGGCTATAGAGTAAGCTTTGTTGACTTGAATTTTTGGACATTGCAACAAAGTAGTATATTCCTCCACGGTGGGCACCAAGTCTACTTCCCCAAAAGTGAAACAACTATAGGCAGGGTTCCAAAACTGAGCCATAGCTTGGAACAAATGCTTGTCTACCTTGATATCGAGCAAGTAGGGTATATTACCATAATTTTGATAGAACAACTGCTTAGTTCCCTCATCCCAATGGGCCCATATATCTCTTAATTCCTGCAATTCATTTTGTGTCACACTCATGCGGGTGAAGTTCCATAACTCCGATGTATATCCCTCTGCTAGGCTATCCCCTTTCTCTGATTGTAACTTCTCTGACCATGTATGGACGGCCGCATTATCCTCGACTTTATCAAGAAATTCATTCTCCATGTTAAGTCTTCTAACTTAGCAATCGAACACGAATCGACACCTCTTTAAATATGCAATGTTATGCAAAACACAAAAAGTTAGTATCAGATATAGATGATAAAATGCAAGCAAAATAAAAATAATCAAAACATCTATCTGGGTAGCCGTTAGGGTTTAACATAGCTCTACCTAAACCAATAGATTCCTCAATCCTTACCCATTATAGGCTCATATGGATCAAGTTCAGTTCAAGGGAATACATTTCCTTATGACCATGCGGAGATGAAAATCTCACGAAATCATAGGTACGGATGTATCCCGGAAGTAATCCACTAGCCCATGCAGAGGTGAAAACCTCACGAAGGCGTAGTTTCTTACTCCCACTTAAAAGGTGTGACCACAACGGTCATGCAATGCAATGCAATAGTCTACAAGACTCAAACCATAATAATCATACAAACAAATGCAACAAAAAATCATGATTTTCAAATCAAATTTTCAATTTTCGACAAAAGGACAAAATAATCAATTTTACGGCCTGACTCTCTTATTGGTCCCCAGTGGAGTCACCAAGCTGTTGAAACCATTTTTTTTGAAAAACGGGGGTCGACTTTAAAACGAGATGTGGAGTCGCCACCAATCTTTTTTGTTTAGGTGTGATTTGATCACCTAATAAAGCATTTTATTCTATTCAAATCAATTTTGGCCTACGAATTTTGAGAAAATAGGTTCGGGATTCGGTTACGTATGAGGAAGGATTAGCACCCTCGCTACTCCCAAAATTGGTACCAAATTGATTAAATACTGTCCTTATGTCTAAGATTTAAAAAAATGTTTTGAAATACGATTTCTTTTAAAACATTTTAATGACTCGAATTAGACGTCATAATTCTCTTGTTTCGAAAGAATACAGTATCATATCCAGTACGTTAGGACATGATCCTTTAAACCCTCGAAACCACGATCAATTCTTTACTTCCAAAAGCTCATACATTTGAAAATTACAAAAGGATATTTGATTATTTGGTCCATCAAAAAACCGAAACCCAACACGTTAAGGCACGATTTCTCGGATTTCCAAACATAGAACATTGCCTTGTTTTAAAATTTAGAAAACACGGATGAAATTTTGAAGGAATATTTGATTATTTTGGACAAACGGAGAATCGAAACCCAACACGTTAGGGCACGATTTCTCGAATTTTCAAACATCAAACATTGCCTTTGTTTTAGGAAATTTTGAAATAAACAATTGTAAAGCTAGCTCAAAATGCATTGGTTTGACTTGAAATAAAATGGAATAATTAATTTTAGAGCAAAAAGTTGAAAATTACAATGCAACACTTGTGAACAAAGGGCGAAATTATAAACATGGGACAATATACACGAATAATGTATCCTATTAATGAGTGGAAATAATATAGACGTAAAAATAAAAGAACAAATTTACAAACATACAATATCAATGAGCTCACATCCAAACATTAATAATCAAAATAGTGAAAAATAGAAATATAGCTAATTAAAGAAACATATCAAAATAAAACTACAACAAGTTTTCAAACATAGATAAATAAAATTAAGAAAGTAACACTAAAGACTAATTGACAATATGAAATAATAACATATGAAACAATATGAAAACCAAAAGCCCCACATGATATACAAAACAATATGGAAACTAGGAGTCAATACCAAAAAATACAAAATCTACATGAAAAATTTACAAATGAATAACACATGTTAGAATTTAAAATAATTTGTATGTATAAAAAAATATATAAATAATTATTAAAATAAATGTTATAAAAAGAAGAAATTTGAATCAAATAATGTGCAAAATATTTTAAAAGATGATACATCTATTTGAGGTTGACAATAGACATACAATAAAAAATAATTTAAATGATATATAAAATATGTAAGATTTTTAAATAATAAAAATATATATAAAATATGTTCTTAGGGAATGAACTATATACATAATAGATTTAAAAAAACATATATATATATATATATATGAATAGATTTAAAAGAAATTATATGTATAAAATAACATGGAATTAATAATGTATATAGAATAAAATTAACATTATCATGAACTATATATATGTATAATAATATATAAGAACATTTAAATGAAATATTATGCAAAATGTTAAAATAATATGATATAAAAAAATTTTACAATAATGATTTTATAAAAAAAAGTAAAATTATTAAAGTAACTCAACATATAAAAAATAAATAAAAATTAAAAAAATGTTAAGTGAATTTTAAAAAATAATGAATTATAAAAATAGAAAACTCAATTAAAATAAAAGAGATACTTTATAAATAAAATAAACCATTGAAATTAAAATAATGATTAAAGCGCAATTCAAGCAAAGGTCCAAGGATCAAAACTGGAAATATTCCAGATCCCAAAACGCGATGCTTAGGCGCGAACTAAATTGCGTTTATGCGCATATTTCAGGGATAAATTAAAAAACAAAAAAATGAACAGGGCTCAATTGAATGTCAGCCCCTCTCCGCAGAAACGCGCGAATCTTGAGGGAAAACGGGTCGGGTCGAAACGGGTTGGCCTAGACGGTACCGTTTTGGTGCCACTGAAACAGGCCCTAAACGGTGCCATTTTATATACATTATTAACACTAAAAACAAACCTTAAAACTAAAAAACTCGGCTATTTAGGAAAAAAAAACTAAACACCTCCTTTTCATATTTGGCCGACCCTAATCCCCTTTTGCTCGAACACTGATCCGCCACCACAGTCGGTGACCAGCGTATTCGAGCTTTAGAGAGATGGTTTTTCAGCCTTGAGATCCTCTTTCAGTTTCGATTTCAACGAAGCAAAAAGAAATCTATGGCCTATTCGCAAGGTAAGACTCCTCTTTCACTTTTTCTTTGTTTTCTAACGCAATGACGAAAGATTTGAAGGAAATAAATCACAAGGAAATGCCAGAAATTAAAGAAACTTAAACAGAAATCACCTTCAAATTTTGACTGCTTTCTTTGTATTCAATATGCGTTCGTAATCCATTTACAGTGTACACTCCGGCTTTTTATAGCCGTTAAAAATAAAAATAAAATTACAAAAACTATTTTCCTTTTTTTATTTTTCTACTGGATTTTGTTATTACTGCTTCGTTTCTTCTCACGTGTTCTATTGTAGGGATGGCCGTACGGAGGAAGTCGTTCGTGTTGACGTGGAGGCCGTGCGTAGGAAACCACTCGTGGGAGCAGCTGGCTGTGGCACTAGCATGTTCCAGAAACCTCTAGGGTTTCTGGTATTTTCAAACTATTGGGCTCCTTTGGGCCATTTGTAAATTAGGCTAGGTGGTTTTGGGATTTTGGGTTTAATTTAGGCCGATATTTTGTATGCTGGACTGGTATTTTATTTCTGTTTTGGGCTATTAAAATGTGGGTGTAAATGGACTTTGGACCTTTAAATTTGGGCCTTTTATTTGTTTTTGTTTTACTTTGGTATTTTTAAATTTTTTTTACTGAGTTTATTGCGGGCTGGGCAAATTGGGCCTGCTACATTGAGTATCATCCTGGTAAGACCAATGTGGTGGTCGATGCATTAAGCCGTAGGGCTATGGCTGATTTGAGAGCGCTGTTCGATTGACTGAGTCTTTATGACGATGAGAGTCTTCTGGCAGAGCTACAAGTGAAGCCGAAATGGATTGAGTTGATTAAATTTAAACAGTTAGAGGATAAGACTCTCGAGGTGTGATTTCGTCAGGTTGAGACTGAGACTACTACAGATTTTGGACTAAATAATGATGGGGTATTGTGCTTCCAAGATAGGATCTGTATACCTAATGATAAGGATTTGAGGCTGTCGATTTTGAGGAAAGCGCACAGTAGTCCGTATGCTATGCATCCTGGTGGAAATAAGATGTATAAAGATCTCCAAGAGTTATACTAGTGGCCAGGGTTGAAACGTGAGGTTATCGACTTTGTTGCTTGCTGTATGACTTGTCAGCAGGTTAAGGCTAAGCATTAGTTACCTTTGGGTTTGCTACAGGTGGTTAGGATACCGATGTGGAAATAGGAGCGAGTAACGATGGACTTCGTTAGTGGGTTGTCCCTAACACCCACTAAGAGAGATTTTGTTTGGGTCATCATGGATCAGTTGACCAAGATCGCACATTTCGTTCTTGTTAGGACAGACTTCTCCCTAAAGAAGTTGGCCAAGCTGTACGTCTCTAAGATAGTGAGACTGCATGGTGTACCTATTTCTATCATTTTTGATAGGGATCCTCGTTTTACGTCTCAATTTTGGGGAAAGCTTTTTGAGGCTTTGGGTTCCCGTCTTGACTTCAGTACTGCTTTTCATCCTCAGATAGATGGAGAGTCAGAGAGGATGATTCAGATATTGGAGGACATGTTGAGGGGCTGTATTATCGATTTTCGAGGTAGTTGGGAGGAGTACTTGCCCTTAGCGGAGTTCGCTTACAACAACAGTTATCAGTCTAGTATACAGATGGCACCTTACGAGGCACTGTATGGTAGTAAGTGTCGTACTCTCTTGTGCTGGACTGAGTTAGGTGGGCGGCGTGTTCTGGGTCCGGAGTTGGTTTCAGAGACTGAGGATAAGGTTCGCTTGATTTGAGATCGATTAAAAGCAGCTTCTGATAGACAGAAGTCCTATGTAGATTTGAAAAGGAAGGACATCGAGTATTCTGTGGGAAACATGGTTTTTCTTAAGGTCTTTCCATAAAAGAAGGTTCTGAGGTTCAATCGTAAGGGCAAGCTGAGTCCTCGATTTATTAGGCCGTACCGGATTCTGAAGCGAGTAGGGCCAATCGCGTATCAGTTGGAGCTACCTCTAGAGTTGGATCGTATTCATGATGTGTTTCACGTCTCGATGTTGAGACGTTATTGCTCTGATACCACACACATTGTACCTGTGGAGGAGATTGAGGTTAGACTGGATCTGACATTCGAGGAGGAGCCAGTTCAGATTTTGAATCATCACGTTAAGGTTCTGCGTAGGAAATCGATTCCGTTAGCGAAGGTGCTGTGGCAGAATCATAGTACTGAGGAGGCCACTTGGGAGCTGGAAGATTTGATGCGTCGGCAGTATCCTCACCTTTTCTGATCAGGTAAAATTCGAGGATGAATTTTCTTTAAGGGCTAGAGTTGTAACGCCCCTAATTTCTATAGTTTCGGCGTTTGTGATTGTTGAGCATGGAAATATTGAAGCTTTTGTTTTGATTTTTTTGGTATAAATATATGTCGATTAAGAGGTTATGTGCTTTGGGGTGTGTTTGGGTGGTCCCAAGTTCAACTTTTAACTTGGTCTAAATTTTGGGTTTTTATTTGAGTAAAGCCTGACTTTAGGTCAGTGGGCTTATAACGTATTGTTGGTAAAAACCTAGCAGAATGGACCTACTGGTCTAGTGGTTAAGTGGCAAGGGATTACGCTTAAGGTCTGGAGTTCGATTCCCTACAGTAGCGATGGAATTATTTTTGCTGCAAGTTTCAGTTAAGTGTTGGGTTTTATTAAAATTCTGAGTTGAGTGTTTTAGGGAAAAATTAGGGGTTTTTCTTATTTCTTCCTTTTTGGAAAAATATTTTTCTATGCCGTTCTTCCTCTTCCAAACCTTAGCTGCTGAAATTTTCTTATTTTCTTCCCCTTCTCCTTCGTTTTCTTCTCCCTCGATAAGCTTAGGCGTATTACTAGCGGTCTTGTCGATTCTGTAAGTATCGCTTCATTAAGTTGCATGATTTTCTTTGGAGATCATTTAAAAAGGTTTTGTTTGCTATTTAAGGGATATTCAAGGTTCTGTGGGTCATTAATCGGGATTCTAAACAGCGAGGAATCATCGTATTCGTTGAAGGTAAGTAGACCTCTCTTTCGGGATTTGGAAATTCTTGGGGAAATTGATTTGAGTGATTAATATTAGACTCGGTATTACCAGTTTTAAGTTTTGGAGTGCTCGTGGTTGGATTAGCAGTAAAAACGAACCAGGTGTGTACCTCGATTACACAGAAAATGGGTTTCAGAGAAAGCTGAAACCGAAACTGTTGACACCACACGGGCGTGTGGACTGCCCGTGTGGCGATACACGGCCGTGTGTTCGACAAGCCAGACCATGATCATGCCATACGAGCATGATAGACATGGGTGTGTGATAGCTTGTAGTCGTGTGCAAGGCACGAGCTCAGACAAATAGGCTATGTGGGCCACACGGGCGTATGGGCCCACACGGGTGAACCACACGGGCGTGTAGGAATCTGGGTCAGGCCGTGTGATCCACACAGGCAAGGCCAATTTTGGCCGTGTGACCCACACTGGTGTGTGGGCCCACACGGGTAGGGCATACGGGTGTGTGAGCCCAATTAAAGTGAAATGTTCTGTAAGGTTACACGGGTCGCCTAAGTCAACTGTGACCTGATTGTAAGGGCGGTAAGTGTTACTCAGACCCCATACTTTGATTGATTACTGAAGTGTATGCAAAAGCATGTTATTATAAGTATGTGTAACTGTCTGTTTCTGTATATCTGTTCTGCCATGATATTGATATGATCTGATATCTGCATATAAGCATGCCATGATATTTGTATTGCATTGTATTGGGGTGGGATTGTTGTGAAGAGAAGGAAGCTTGAGAGGCGATTAGCCTAATATCTGGCAGCTACGCTGCCCTTATCTGTTGAGTACTGTTTTACAGTACCTTTTGGTGTGTAGGGCTGGATAGGTTGACTATATCCTCATACTTGGTGTGTAGGGTTGGGTAGGTCGATTCTATCCCCACATGGTGTGTTGGGTTTGTCGGAGATGGTGTGCAGGGTTGGTGAGCAGGTTTTCTAATATCTGATTTGTTATGCATGTGATATTTGCATGGCTAAGGCCGAACTATCTGTATTCTGTTATCTGTTTGTATGCATGCTGTTTGTGGGGATGTACACACTAAGTTTGCGAAAACTCACCCGTTTGATTATTTGTCTGTCAGGTAATCCTCAGCAATAGATGGATCGGTGTGACGAATGACTCGATGGTGACCACTAGTAGACATTTAATGGTTTTATGAGTAATATTCATTTTACCTGTTTTACTTTAATAGTTGTTTTTGGGATTGATTATGTATTCAGGCTCGAACTATTCTTGGAGTATTTTGGGATTTTAGTGCTTGATTTATGAATTAATGACGTTTTAGCTTCCGCGTTAATGAAATGTTTTCACATAATAATTGGAATAGAGATTAAGTAAAGATAATAATATGTACGAATTTCACGAGATACGATTTTGAAAAGGTTTTCTACAAGCACTCTCATGTGACGCCGCCAAATTCGGCCATAATGTCTAGGCCAGGTTTGGGGTGTTACAATAACCCAAAAAAAATGCACTAGAATTACAAATAGATAAAATTGCATATGATGTAATGCCCTAACTTTCTTATAGTTAAATTGTTTAAATCATGTTAAGAAATTTCATTTGGTTTGGTGATTAAGTGCTTTGAATGTTTATGTTATGTCCTGAGTTCAGTTCTATTGTTTTTGAAATTTCCATTAATTTGTAATCATGTTAGATTTGAGTCTTAGGGCTTATCTTTTGTTTTTTTGGAGTTTGTCGAAAGAATGAGTGCAAAGTGGAAATAAATTTTGCGAATTGTCCTATGTGCCATCCATGGTAGTAGGTTGTTGGTGGGATTTGAACTTTAGTGGCTGGACAGGATAGAAATAACCCGATTTGTTAGGATTGTAATTAGTTAATATCTTATTGTTTTTATTTACTTTTATTTGCTATTTTTAAAATATTTTCTCTTAAAATTCCTCCCCACAATTGTCCATTACCCCTATTTAACAAATTTGCATTTTTTTTCTTCTTTCTCTTTTGTTACACCAAGCTTTTTTTCTTTTGGCTCTTTCTTTTTCCCTTTTTATTCTCCTAATTTTCTGTGTCGTTACCTCTAGTTTTGTGCTACGTTTATTTTCCTTTCATTGCTTCGGTGCCATTTTTAAGAGGGTTGTGTTATTGTCTCGGTAAAGGTGAGTATGTGTATTTTCCGGTGGTTTGTTTTAATTGATTTTGTATTGTGGATTTGTTGGAAGATTTTGGATTCTTGAAACTATCGATGATAATCGTTCGCGTTTTTGGTTAGTTGAAAGACATGAGTTTCACAACATTCCTTCAATGAGTTAAGTGCTTTAGGACCACTGTTACTTCCAAGGTTTGTACATGAATGTCGTTTTAAGGGACTGTTTTTAAGTGTTAGGCATTGTAATTGTGTTTTGGTTTTGTAATTAGATGATAATTTGATCATAGTTGTGTTTGATGTGTTCAAGATCACTTTGCCGCGTTAGTGTCATTATTCTAGGATTTAGGCTTGGATTTGGAAGCATGTAAGATTGTAAATTTAAGTATTTGTAAGTTAGTAAGCATTTTTATGACTTATAACTCTGTATAAGCTTTATGATAAAATTTGTAGTTATAACACCTTAAACCCGGCCTGGACGTTACGGCCGAATATGACGATGTCACATTGAAGTGTTTTTCGTAAAGTGAAATATCGTTGAAAAACCCATTCTATACTTAACCTCTTTGTGATCTTAACGATGATTTTAGGATGTCTCATTCATTTTAAAAAAGTTAATCATATCTAAACGTTATTAATTTTCAAATCCTTATTTCTTGCAGGAGCTCTTAAAACAGGTTGCGTGTTCGTGGTATTTTTGAAAAAAAACTTTATCTTTTAGAAAACTCGTGTCTTTTCCTACTGCTAGCAGTTATAAATCAAAACAAATAAAAACTCAAATTAAAGTAAAAATCCATAAAGGTCTTATTACAGTAAAAATACCTAAAATAAAATTACTTATAATTTAAAAATCAAATAGGAAAGCATGTGCGGTTGTGTGGCCACCCTTGAGTCCCTCACAGCACCGATTCGCCTAAGACTGGGGATTACTTATACAAAAAAATAGATGGGTGAGTTTTATGAAAACTCAGTGTGTAATCCCATGTCAAGCAATCAAATAATGCAAATACAGTCTAGGCCTAAGCCCATTTTAGTAATGGTTCAGTCTCAGTTAGGGCCTTAGCCTATTACAATGTCAGTATCAGTTTGGGCCTAAGCCCATCTCAGTGACAGAAATAGTACAGATATGCAATAAAGAAATCCTACCCAACTAGCCTCTACACTCCATCTCCGTCCAACCCTACACTCTATGTGGGGATATAATCAACCAACCCATCCCTACACTCCAAGTAGTACTGGTTACGACACTAAACAGTATTTGCAGCAGAGCTGCCAGTACAGTACACTTCCTCCAATCATACTAAACCTATCCTCATGCAACGCATCATACAACAAGTCATGCCATATCATGATGTTACATAGGTACTCAATGTAGTTAAACTTGCATGCTAAAGTATAGTCATACATCACATAGGGGCAAAATAGTCGTTTTATCAAATAGGGGGTCTAGGTAAACTTAGCGACCCAATAGTAGGTCCACATTTGTCTCGAGCGATCAGTGCAACCTTAGCAGTCAAATAGTAAAAATGGGCCCAAGGCCGATATTGCGGGCCCATTTGGGCCCATACGCCCGTGTGGCTGACATAACCTATACTGGCCTTGGCTTTATGTATTACATAGCCTGGCTTTATAATTTCCACCCATCCGTGTGGTTTACCCGTGTGGGGCCCACATGCCCATGGGGCATACCCGGCCTAATATGGCCCAATATGGCCTTAGCCCATGAAATCGCTCATGGCTAGCCATGTTGACAATACGCCCATGTTTAATCACATGGCCTACCTATACGGCTGCAAGCATGCCTGTGTGGCGGCGACATTCACTCATTCTGGCTTTTGCTGATTTCTATAGTTGCAGTTGCGATTGTACACACCTTGTTACGAAAGTGCGCAAATGGTCCACAAGTGCTCCAAACCTATATTCAAACACGATACACCATCAGTCTCTTAATCAACAGGATTAAACAACCCCTTTTATAACACTTATCCAAAAGATTTCTTATCAATTGCCTTGATCGATCGATTGAGGGTCACACACTTAACCCGTTGTAGGAGACTGATTACTAGGCCTTAGAGATCACCTGCATTCCAACCGAATTCTATTAACCATAAATGCTCATACCAATAGCTTGAATCAAACGCATACCCAACTTACTGAAAACACAAAACCAAGATTCAGAGAAAGAAACAATCGACCTACACCCAATATGAAAGCCGGAAGCCCACGATACAATAGAGGCAAAAAAGGAACAATTGCACCTCTAACAGAAAATGGCAGCACAAGAAGATGTTAGGTGCAAGACTAATATGACAAAGAGGGAGAGAGAGAGAATAACCGTGCACCTAAACCAAAAGTCAGACTTACCAAAACGCAAACTCGACAAATAGGAATGACCACAAAAATGGTAGAAAGCAGTGAAGGGAAAGTCGACACAGTGAGGGTAGGAGAAGAAGAAACAATCCGTCAAGGAGAAAACTGATTGAGAGACAGAAGAAGGGATATTTGACCAAAGAGGAAAACCGATCAGGAAAGGGAGAGAAGAAAGAAAATCGGCCAAAGAGATAAAACAATATAATGGACAGAGGAAGGAGGTTCGGCCACTAGATAGAAGGAGAGAATCATTTTCCAAAGGAGAAGTAGACTAAAAGAGAACCGGCTAATCAAGAGGAAAGAACGATAGCCAAAAGGGAGAACAAAGTGAAAAAAAAAACACAGAAAGAAAATACCCGTATGCACCCCAACAATATTCGACCTCCATGCAGAAAGGAACCAAAAGAGAATTGACAGAAATCGAAATAAAGAGCAAATACCTATCTCAAGCCGAATTCTTGAGTGCCTAGAATTTAAATTCGACACCAACACTCCCTCTCACTTCAACTTCCCTTAATTTCCTCCCCAAAACCCTCCATACCGTCCACTCCTCCCTCAACCACTTAATTCAAATTTCACTCAAACACTTTAGTGTTTCGGTCAAACACAACTCTTCCATTGCATCGGTAGTAAAATAAAACACTCCCCTGCAACGCCAAGACTCGAACTCAAGACCCTCAGTAACAGTAACACGCCACCTATCCCTTAGACCAACAGAACCATTCTGTCATAAAATACTCACATTTATTTAAAAGCCTACTGACTAGAGACAGGGTTTATTCTTTTAAAAATAAAACTTTTGCACAAGGCAATACTTGAACCCAAGACTTCTCAGACTCTTCCAGGGACACTTAACCACTGAAGCAGACATGCATTTGTGCAACGCAACCATACGAAATTAAACACTAAAGATTTTTGGGGCGTTACAACTCTACCCCCTAAAAAAAATTTCAGCCTCGAAATTTACCTGAGCAGAACAGATGAGGGTATTGTTGTCGCATCACCTCCTCAGGTTCCCACGTGGCCTCTTCAATGCTGTGATTACGCCAAAGAACCTTAACCAGTGGGATAGACTTCTTCCTTAAAATCTTTACATCACGATCCAATATCTGAACCGACTCTTCCTCAAAAGTCAGATCTGGCCTAACTTCAATCTCCTCAACCGAAATAACATGCGTGGGATTAGAGCGGTAGCGACTCAACATAAAGACATAGAATACATCGTGAATCTAGTCTAACTCTGGAGGTAACTCTAGCTAGTAGGCAACCGGTCCCACACATTTCAGTATGCAGTAAAGCCCAATGAACATAGGGCTCAACTTGCCCTTATGTCCAAACCTTAGTACATTCTTCCATGGCGAGACCTTGAGAAAAATGTAGTCCCCCACAGAATACTCAATCTCTTTACACTTCAGATTCGCATATGACTTCTGTTTGTATGATGCTACATTCAGTTGATCCTGAATCAGTCTAACTTTATCCTCGGTATCAGAAACTAGCTCAGGGCCCAGAATACGCCTCTCACCCAACTCAGTCCAACATGAAGGAGTACCACACCTACGCCTATATAATGCCTCATAAGGTGCCATCTGTATGCTAGAATGATAGCTATTGGTGTAAATAAACTCTGTTAGTGGCAAGTAGTCCTCCCAATTGCCTCAGAAATCAATCACACAACTCCTTAACATGTCCTCCAGTATTTGAATCACCCTCTTTGACTGACCATCTGTTTGAGGATAGAA
This sequence comes from Gossypium longicalyx, assembly GCA_025698465.1. Classification (NCBI taxonomy): domain Eukaryota; kingdom Viridiplantae; phylum Streptophyta; class Magnoliopsida; order Malvales; family Malvaceae; genus Gossypium; species Gossypium longicalyx. The sequence continues at coordinate 64,327,265 of CM047001.1, read as the reverse complement.
CGCAGTACTAAAGTCTAATCTTGTACCCAGAGCTTCATAAAACTTCTTTTAAAACCGAGACGTGAAGCGAGGATCCCTATCAGATATCATGGAAATTGGTACCCCATGCAGTCTCACTATCTCAGACACATACAGTTTAGCTAGCTTCTGTAAAGAGTAATCAGTACGAACTAGTATTAAATGAGATAATTTGGTCAATCGATCCACGATGACCAATATTGAATCCTTATTAGCAGGCGTTAGGGGCAGCCCACTAAAAAAGTCCATAGTCACTCTCTCTCACTTTCAAAGTGGAATCTTAACGGGCTGAAGTAACCCTGAAGGTAACTAATGTTCAACCTTAACTTGTTGGTAAATCAGACATTTACCCAAGAAGTCGATAGCTTCATGCTTAGGACTCGGCCACCAATATAACTCACAAAGGTCTCGGTACATCTTATTTCCACCAAGATGCATAGCATAAGGACTACTATGCGTCTCTCACAGTATAGACTGCCTCAAATCAGTATCTTTCGGTACACAGATTCTCCCACGGAAGCAAAGCACTCATTCACTAATCAGCCCAAAATCCACAGTACCACCACTCTTAACCTGTCAGAAACGAAGACTCAGTGACTCATCCTCCAACTGTTTACCCTTAATTTGCTCAATCCACATCAGTTTAACTTGAAGCTCGATCAACAAGCTACCATCATCAAATAAACTGAGGTAGGCAAACATCACCCTCAGATCAGTCATAGACCTACAGCTCAGTGCGTCAGCCACCACATTGGCCTTACCATGATGGTATTCGGTCGTACAATCATAGTCTTTAAGCAACTCAATCCATCTACGCTGCCTAAGATTCAGTTTCTTCTGAGTGAGAAGGTATTTGAGGCTCTTGTAATCAGTGTAGATGATACACTTCTCACCATACAGATAATGCCTCCAAATTTTTAGTACGAAAACAACTGCGGCCAATTCCAAGTTGTGTATCGAATAATTCACCTCATGAGTCTTAAGCTGATGAGACGCATATGCTACGACCTTGCCATCTTGCATTGACACACTTCCCAAACCAATATATGATGCATCGCTGTAAACAGTGAACTCCTTCCCAGACTCTGGATGTATCAAGACAGAGGCCTCAGTCAGAACTTTCTTGAGCTTCTCGAAGCTTACCTATTGTGCCTCAGTCCAATTAAACGGCACCCCTTACGTAATAGCTTAGTCAAAGGTACTGCAATTGATAAACCGTAATTTATACATATTTTTACCCCATGCTTAGCGCATTTTATGGATGATTTTTCCTTAGAATTGGTGAATTCAATGCTCCAAATACCTTAATTTCATGTTTTATACTTAGGTGAGATTAGGAGAGCGAAAGGAACGAGAAACGGGCCAAAAATGGAGAAAATAGACCAACGCACGAAATCAATACGACCTGGACTTCCTGACACGGGAAGACCATACGGCCATGTCAATTTGGCAGAATCGAAGCACGACTCACACGGGTAGACCACACAGCGGTGCCATTCTAACAGGGTTGACCACAGCCTGAAGTAATCGGACACGGGCGTGCCATACTGGTGTGTCCCTGCTGAGGCCAAGTTGAGTCCAATTCGAAAAAGGCTAATTTTGAGGAATTTTAGGCATTCTAAAGCCTATAAATACACCGTAAAGGAGGAGAAATGAGGACACACATAGGAGGAAGCAAGTAATTGCTCAAGAAAAGTCGATTGATCCATCTCAGAAGCCGGATTCACTGTCAAGACTGAAGATCTCCCTTCAATTCCCCTTCAAGAGTTTTGGGTTTTTCTTTATGTTTTGTAGTCATTATTCTTCTGAGATGTTTTCCCCTTTAGTTATGAACTAAATCCCTTAAATACCTAAGGGGGATGAAACCTAAGACGAATCTTGTTATTATTTTCTGAATTGTATGGTAAATATTTGATTTGTTCTTAATTATGTGTTCTTAATTCTTGTTTTGATATTCCAGGATATTGATTCAAGTTAAGCTCTTATGCAGAGGAGCAATAGATCCTGTTTAAGAGTACATTTGTCATAATTAAGCGGAGTTGATTGCGCGCTTAGGGATAGGGTGACAAGATTTTGTTGGATTAGGGTGAAACCTAATAAGGGGATCCATATATAAAGTTAATGCAACCCTAGGAAGTTAATTAGAAAGATATTTCAATTATTCAACCTAGGGTTAGACGTTGTTAGTCTCGAGAGAGATAATAATATAACTTAGGGATTTTTACGGATCAAGTCAAATGAATAAATCGTCCGATTCGGAGCCAGAATAACAAGTAAAGTCTAGGTGGATTCTTCCTTGGGTATTGTCTTAATTCAATCGTTTTCCAAAAGTAATCCCCTAATTCTATTTTCTGTGAATTTTTAGTTTAGTTAACTAGTTAGTTAAAACAAACCTCCTTATTCTTAGGCTAGATAATAAAAAAAGTCATTACTAGTACTTTTAGTTCCTTTGGTTCGACAATCCGGTATTGCTAAAACTATACTACTGTTCGATAGGTACACTTACCTATATCATGATAATAGTTAGTTTCAAGAATGATTAATTATAAATTTTTAAAACCTGTCACAAAATAACACGATCAGCAATCAGTGAAAACCCCTCAACATAACACCGATAATACCCTGCCAGTCCTAGAAAACTACGGATCTCAAATACAGTCTTAGCCGGCTTCCAATCCAAAACGGCCTCAATCTTATGAGGATCAACCCTAACCCTTTTAGCAAATACCACATGTCCCAGAAATGTTACCTCTCGTAACCAAAACTCACATTTCATGAACTTGGCATACAATTGTTTTTCCCTCAAAATCTGTAGAACCACTCGGATATGTTCAACATTTTCATCCTCAATCCTCGAATACACCAAGATGTCATCAATAAAAACCACTACAAATCGATCTAGATAGGGATGGAACACTCGGTTCATCAGATCCATAAAAGCCGCTGGTGTATTCGCCAGTCCAAACGACATCACTAGGAACTCGTAATGACTATAACGAGTCCTAAACGCTATCTTGTATACATCAGTCTCTTTGAACCTCAGTTGATGGTACCCAAATCGGAAATCAATCTTAGAGAAAACTGAAGCTCCTCGAAACTGGTCAAACAGATCATCTATCATTGGTAGGGGGTACTTATTCTTAATAGTCAATTTATTCAATTGCCGGTAATCGATGCACATATGCATTGATCCATCCTTCTTTTTTACAAAAAAAACTAGTGCTCCCTATGGAGACACACTAGGTCGGATGAACCCTTAATCTAACAACTCTTTAATCTGAGCTTTAAGCTCCACAAGCTCATTCGGTGCCATTCTATAAGAGGCGGTGGACACCGGAGTGATCGTGATTTTGTGACAGGTTTTAAATATTTATAATTAATCGTTCTTGAAGCTAACTATTATCATGATGTAGGCAAGTGTACCTATCAAACAGTAGTATAGTTTTAGCAAGGCCGGATTGTTGAACCCAAAGGAACTAAAAGTACTAGTAATGACTGTCTTTTTATTATCTAGCCTAAGAATAAGGGGGTTTGTTTTAACTAACTAATTAACTAAACTAAGAATTCATAGAAAATAGAATTGCGGGATTACTTTTGGAAAATAATTGAATTAAGACAATACCTAAGGAAGAATCCACTTAGACTTTACTTGTTATTCTGACTCCGAATCGGACGATTTATTCATTTAACTTGTTCCGTAGAGATCCCTAAGTTATGTTATTATCCCTATTCAAGACTAATAACGTCTAATCCCTAGATTGAATAACTAAGACTTTTCTCTAATTATCACCCTAGGGTTGCATTAACTCGATCTATAGATCCCCTTATTAGGTTTCACCCTAATCCGACAAAATCTTGTCACCCTATCTCTAGGTGCGCAATCAACTCCGCTTAATTATGACAATTGTACTCTTAGACAGGGTCTATTCCTCCTCTAAATAAGAGCCTAACTTGAATCAATAACCTAGGATATCAGAACAAGAATTAAGAACACATAATTAAGAACAAGTCAAATATTTATCATACAATTCAGAAAATAATAACAAGATTCGTCTTAGGTTTCACCCCCCTTAGGTATTTAGGGGATTTAGTTCATAACTAAAAAGGAAAACATCTCAGAAGAATAATGAATACAAAACATAAAGAAAACCCAAAACTCCTGAAGGGAAATTGAGGGGAGATCTTGATCTTGAGGATAAATCCAAGCTACGAGATGGATCAATCAGCTTTCTTCGAGTAATTCCTTCCTTCCTCCCTGTGCCTCCCCCTTTTCTCCTCTTCTAGGGTGTATTTATAGGCTTTGGAATGCCTAAGAGCCTTCAAAATTAGCCTTTTATGAATTAGACTCAACTTGGGTTCGGCAGGCACACGCCCGTGTGCGATTACTTCAGGCCGTGTTCGAGCCTGTTAGAATGGCATGGCCGTGTGGTCTGCCCGTGTGAGGAAGTTTAGGCCGTGTTGATTTCGTACGTTGGCCCATTATGGCCGTTTTTGGCCCGTTTCTCGTTCTTTTCGCTCTCCTAAGCTCATCTAAGTATAAAACATGAAATTAAAGCATTAGGAGCATCGAATTCACCAATTCTAAGGAAAAATCATCCATAAAATGCACTAAGCATGGGGTAAAAATATGTATAAATGACGATTTATCACGAAGCTATACTAGGCATGAGCTCAATCCCAAACTTAGGTTTACAGTTTGGAGGTAACCCAGGTAGCTCGTCAAGAAAAACATCCGAAAAAACTTTAACTGTTTTGATATTTTTAAAAGAAGAAACCCTAGAATCTAAAACAATAATGTAGGCTAGGTACGCCTCACAACCCTTACGAACCAACTTCTCATCCCTTAATGCAGAAATTACATTCGACAAGTAGTTCCGACGCTCCCCAATTACAACTACCTCATCATCCTCCGTAGTTCTCAGTACCATCCGTTCAGTAGCGCAATCCAAGCTCACCCAATATTTAACCATCCAATCCATTCCCAGTATTAAGTTAAATTCTCCAAATGGGAGTTCCATCAAATCTACCAAAAAGATAACTCCTTGAACCTCCAAAGGTACATCTTTAAACAGTTTATTTACCCTCACTGACTACCCCAACGGGCTCAACATAGTAACTTCACTTGTAGTGCTATCCACTAAGATACCCAGAGTCTTGGACACAGTACAAGCTATATAGGAGTGCATAGATCTTATACCTATCAGTGCAATATAAGGTACAACATAAATAAGGAACGTACCCGTGATAACATCTGGAGCATCACCTTCCTCTCGGAGTCGTGCAACATAAACTAGAGCCAGCTGCCTCGCCTCAGTGTGCCCAGCACATGTGCCCAGTGCCCTCTGACCACGATCTATACCATTACCACTTCTGGCCTGACCACGGTCTCTCGGTGGCTGCTGAACACCTCTCAACAGCTGTACAATACCCAAACCTGTAGCTTGCACCTAATTGGGCCTCCGTGGATAATCTCCGATACGGTGCTCCAATGATTTGCACCTCAAACATACCCTAATCCTTTTCTAGCACTCGCCCTGATGGCGTCTCCCACAATCAGCACAGGGCTACAATCCAGTAGCAGCAATAGGGGCCCCAACTCTAATAGGCTCATCAACTCTGGCCTTTTTCTTAGGCCTCAAAAAAGAACTTGAGGGCTCTGAATCCCTCTTGTTCCTACCTCTCTCTTTCTCACGATTCCGTCGTTCTGTGCGCTTCACTTCCTCGGCGATCTTCGCCTTATCAACTAATGCAGCAAAATCTCGCTCCCTCTGTGGAGCTATCAAAACTCGTAAATTATCCTTGAGGCTGTCCTCAAAAAGAACACACCGCTCATACTCAGTTGCCACCATCCCTCGCGCATAGCGGCTTATTCAGCCTCATATTCGGCTACTGATTTATCTCCTTGTGTCAGATTCAAAAACTCTCTCTTCCAGGCATCCACATAACTAGCACCTACATATTTTTCCTGAGAAGTAGTCTTGAAAAATTCCCAGGTCAGTCGATTAGGCTAAGTACCCTCTTTAACCGTAAGCCACCACTGGTAAGCGTCATCCCTCAGCAGTGACACTGTACCCTTTAGTTTCTGTTCGAGGGTGCAGTCGAGATCATTCATGATCCTCTCTATGGCTTCAATCAATATTCAGCCACATTAGGGGCAACTCCAGCAATATCCTTAAAAATTTCAGCTCCATTAGACCGGAGTCGTTCCGTAACCGACCCACGGCCCACAGCACCAGTATTGAGCCTAGTGACCCTCTCCAAAATCAGTAACATAGCTTGAGACAGTGCGTTGTCCCTAGCCGCACGATCATGAGACTCAGTCTCACTCTTAGGTGAAGCCGGTGGCTCCCTAGCTTCAACATTAGGCATATGGCCTGACGTCGAAGACCTAGCCCGAGCACCTCTACGGCCTCTATCACGGCCTCTTGTACTTCTTCAACGAGTACTTTTAGTGCTCATTATCGAATTACATTTTATCTGTACTAATAATTTTATGCATCAGTTTATAGTTTCAGTGTTTATTAATGGATATTTTATGAAAAATAGTATCAGTATTTCAGAGTACGTTTTCGTAGATAGGCAGTCTTACTACAGTTTTTAGTTTACCCTAACTAGAGTATTTCAGTACAACCTACTACCTATAGTAGTCTCAGCATTTCAATTTAAATAAACAACAGTTTGAGAAGACTTACAGAATCAGCGCCGGAGACTTAGTATACCACACATTCAATAAAACATTTCAAAATACTTCAAATCATTTTGAAATAGTTCTTTTAGAAACTCCAAGTCTTAAAAGAAACCCAAATCCACAGTTAAATTCTACAACCTGGCTCTGATACCACTAAATGTAACACCTCAAACTCAGCCTGGACGTTACAGCCGAATCTGGCGATGTCACATTGAAGTGTTTTTCGTAAAGTGAGATATCGTTGAAAAACTCGTTCTATACTTAACCTCTTTGTGATCTTAACGATTTTAGGATGTCTCATTCATTTTAAAAAATTTAATCATATTTAAACGTCATTAAATTTTAAATCATTTTTTCTTGCGGAAGCTCTTAAAACAGGTTGCGTGTTCATGGTATTTTTGAAAAAAAACTTTATCTTTTAAGAAACTCGTATCTTTCCCTACTGCTAGCAATTATAAATCAAAACAAATAAAAACCCAAATTAAAGCAAAAATCCATAAAGGCCTTATTACAGTAAAAATACCCAAAATAAAATTACTTATAATTTAAAAATCAAATAGGAAAGCATGTGCGGTTGTGTGGCCACCCTTGAGTCCCTCGCAGCACCGATCCGCCTAAGACTTGGGATTACCTGTACAGAAAAATAGATGGGTGAGTTTTATGAAAACTCAGTGTGTAATTCCATGTCAAGTAATCAAACAATGCAAATACAGTCTGGGCCTAAGCCCATTTCAGTAATGGTTCAGTCTCAGTTAGGGCCTTAGCCATTACAATGTCAGTATCAGTTTGGGCCTAAGCCCATCTTAATGGCAGTAACAGTACAGATATGCAACTAAGAAATCCTACCCAACCAGCCTCTACACTTCATCTCCGTCCAACCCTACACTCTATGTGGGGATATAATCAGCCAACCCATCCCTACACTCCAAGTAGTACCAGTTACGACACTAAACAATATTTGCAGCAGAGCTACCAGTACAGTACACTTCCTCCAATCATATTAAACCCATCCCCATGCAACGCATCATACAACATGTCATGCCATATCATGATATTACACAGGTACTCAATGCAGTTAAACTAGAATGCTAAAGTATAGTCATATATCACATATGGGCAAAATAGTCGTTTTATCAAATAGGGGGTCTGGGTAAACTTACCGACCTAACAGTAGGTCCACAGTCGTCTAGGGCGACCGGTGCAACCTTAGCAGTTAAATAGTGAAAATAGGCACATACGCCCGTGTGGCCGACACAGCCCATACTGACCTTGGCCTAATGTATTACATAGCCTGGATCTATAATTTCCACCCGTTCGTGTGGTTTACCCGTGTGGGGCCCACATGCCCGTGGGACCCACCCCACCCAATTCAGCCCAATATGGCCTAATACGGCCTCAGGCCATGAAATCGCTCATGGCCAGCCATGTCGATAATACGCCCATGTTTAATCACATGGCCTACCTATACGACCGCGAGTACGCCCGTGTGGCGGTGACATTCACTCATTCTGGCTTTTGCCGATTTCTATAGTTGGAGTTTCGATTGTACACACCTTGTTGCAAAAGTGCACAAATAGTCCACAAGCATTCCAAACCTATATTCAAACACGATACACCATCAGTCACTTAATCAATAGGATTAAACAACCCCTTTTGTAACACTTATCCAAAAGATTTCTTATCACTTGCCTTGATCGATCGATTGAGGCTCACACACTTTACTCGTTGCAGGAGACTGATTACTAGGCCTTAGAGATCACCTGCATTCCATTAACCATAAATGCTCATACCAATAGCTTGAATCAAACGCATACCCAACTTGACGAAAATGCAAAACCAAGATTCGGAGAAAGAAACAATTGACTTACACCCAACACGAAAGCCGAAAGCCCACGATACAATAGAGGTAAAAATAGAAAAATTGCATCCCTAGCAGAAAATGACAGCACGGGAAGATGTTAGGTGCAAGACTAATATGGCAAAGAGGGAGAGAGAGAGAGAAGAACCATGCACCCAAACCAAAAGTTAGACTTACCAAAATGCAAAACCGATAAATAGGAATGACCACAGAAACGACAGAAAGTAGTAAAAGGAAAGTCAGCAGAGTGAGGGTAGGAGAAGAAAATAATCAATTAAGAAGAAAATTGGTTGAGAGAGAGAAAAAAAGATATTCGGTCAAAGAGGAAAACCGATCGAGAAAGGGAGAGAAGAAAGAAAATCGGCCAAATAGATGAAACAGTATAATGGACAGAGGAAGGAGGTTCGGCCACTAAATAGAAGGGGAGAATCGTTTGCCAGAGGGGAAGTAGACTAAAAGAGAACCGACTAATCAAGGGGAAATAACGATAGTTGAAAGGGAGAACATAGTCAAAGAAAACAGAAAAAGAAAATACCAGTATGCACCCCAACAATATTCGGCCTCCAATCAGAAAAGAACCAAAAGAGAATCGATAGAAACCAAAATGAGGAGCAAATACCAACCCCAAGCCGAATTCTTGAGTGCCTAGAATTCTAATTCGGCACTAACACTCTCTCTCACTTCAACTTCCCTTAATTTCCTCCCCCAAACCCTCCATATCGTCCACTTCTCCCTCAACCACTTAATTTAAATTTCACTCAAACAGTTTAGTGTTTCAGTCAAACACAACTCTTCCACGGCATCGACAGCAAAATAAAACACTCACCTGCATCGCCAAGACTCGAACTCAAGACCCTTAGTAACAGTAACATGCCACCTGTCGCTTAGACCAACAGGCCCATTCTGTCATAAAATAGCCACATTTATTTAAAAGCCTACTGGCTAGAGACAAGGTTTATTCTTTTAGAAAAAAAACTTTTGCACAAGCCAAGGCTTGAACCCAAGACTTCTCAAACTCTTCCCAGGACACTTAACCACTGATGTAGACATGCATTTGTGCAACGTAACCATACGAAATTAAACATTAAGGATTTTTGGGGCGTTATAGTAGTTATGACAGTGATGTAGGTATGCTATGTCTATATTTCGATATCATTACATTGCATGAAATACTAGTGTGATCATGTATGTGCATTTGGGGTGGGATATGATTTGTGTTGGAGGAAGTGTGATTATGGCAGTATTATTGTATTTTTTCAGTAATCTGCATTATCTGTCTAGCAGCTCAGCTGCATTATTTTTGAGTGGCATACAACCACGATATGGTGTGATGGATGGATGGACTTTTGTAGTCCTATTTTGTGTGATTGATTGGACATAGATGGTATATATTTGGGGGAAGGATTATCATATTCTGACTTGATATTCTGATTTTTGCATCTAAGCATATTCTTGTATTATTTTTGTTTGTAGGTCAAGGCACATACTGGGCTTTTTAGCTCACTCAGTTAATTTACCATATTTTAGGTAATCCTCAGACTTAGGGTTTGGCGGTGATTTCAGAGCTTGGTTCAGTTAATTGAACTTTAAGTACTTTTGAAAATTTTATGGACTTTACAGACTTCTCAGACTTTCAAATTAATTATGTCATTTTTGGAACATTTATTATGGTTTTTTATTTTTGCGAATATACATATTTCTTAATTGGTATTATTTGACAAGTCAGCATGATCTATGAAGTTTAATGTTTTCAAAATTAATAACTCTAAGGGATTTTTTCGCTGCGAAAATCTTATTTTGAAAAGGGGTTTTACAAATTGAATAGGTTAATCAGAATAGTTTTGTTAAAAAATGACTAATAAAATAACTTACATCAAGTTGAATTCACATGAATTTCTATTCATCATGTCTTTCAAAACTTAAGATTTGTATGAAAATAAACGGCAATGTTTTAAATATCGATGTAACCTTCACAATCCAGCCGTAACGTCTAAGTCGCTTTTAGGGTGTTACATATGATGTTTATTTTTCTTGCTAATCGTATTATCATCTACTTTTGTAGACTAACATAATACATATTATTATTTGATTTTAAATTTTTTATTTGTTTAGAAATTATTTTTACCATATTAATAATTTTTTATAGTTATTAATATTTTTGAAAATATAAATTATGTAATTGTGTAATTACAATTTGTATTACCAAACATGACATAAAGAATTAGTGTAATACCCCAAATCCAGTCTAGACGTTATAGCTAAATTTGGAAGGTTACAAAAATACATTGAAATCTTTACTTTCTAGAACATGACTCGTTACGAAAACGAAAATCAAAGTTTTATAAAACTTGCCATAATTCCTTGTTAGGAAAAATTGTCATTCTTAAAACTTTATGTGAACTTATTAATTGCTAACTTAAAAACCCAATTTTATGAAATCATAGCGTTTAAGTCACTTGCTTCAAAAAACTCGTAATTCTAAATAAAACTTTGCAGCGGAAATTCTTTAGCTTGTTTAATTTTTGAAAACCAAACATTTATTTTTAATTAACTAAAAATATGCATAAATCTTTAATTGAATAACAAAAACCAAAACCAAAAGTCCAGAAAGTTCGAATAGTGACATATCAAACCATTTTATGAGAGAGACCAATCTGAGTCCCCAAACGCCACCCAATTCTAATTCTTTTGATTACTTGAAAAGTTAGAAAAATTGAATGAGCTAACGAGCTTAGTGTGTAACTAAAGTAAAACAGAATCACAAATAGCACAATAAACAGATCAAAATGTCGTAGAGGATTCATCAAACTTGAATGGCAAAACTGCGCATGCATGGTTATGGCAATGCAATATTTTAGAAAATGAAATGTAGATTTTTCAGAAAACTTCCTACTCAACTCTATTACACACCAAAAGGAGTTCGCCAAAACTCGTCCATCCAATAGAACACCAACAGATAAATGTGGGCATTGACACCAAAGTTGTAGTTAAACTGATAGATTAGGTACATGTGGTTAAACCACCATATAGTGCAGATCATTAAATTGCTAGAACTTCTTCATTACCATATTATCCCAACCCCATGCAATATGACATGATATGCAAATATAGAATCTAAATGAAAAGTATGTAAGACATGTAGTTGTACAATAGCATAAATTAAAAGGCATGGAATTCTACGCTTTTGCAGAACAGATGTGTCACAGATTCAACAAAAGCAAATCAGTTTCACCATAACGTCACATGATGGTCATATAATAGATTCAGAGATATACAAATTAATATAATTAAACATCATATGCTCATATACAAACATAGCAAAACAGGAAAATGCCATCAAAATTATCAGTATATAGTTCATGCATATATATATATTACATACCTTTTCTACATTACTTACAGTGTCATACTATCAGATCTCATTTTTTTAAGTCTAATTTATACAATATGGACCTTATGGAGTGGCTAAATACACATCATAGATAAATACGACCCTAGGTGAAATTTCCAGACAATTGGCCCACACTACCTAACACACGCTTGTATGGCCCACACAGTGTGCCACATGGCCATGTGACGTCAACAATGATTTTTTCAGCTTTTTTTTTTTATTTTTTTACGAGGTTGAGTTATATACCTGAACGTTTCTAATAAATGACGATCTGACACACTTCTAAACCTTAAAACTAACATTTAAAACAAACTAATTAGCAATGATATACGAAACTCAATCACTAATCTGGCCACCAACACTAAGCATTCGACCTTAATCACAAATAACTAGCTCCTACAAGGTATTCAATTACTTGCCTAAAGAATAAACAGTCCTTAAATCCTCAATTTTCCAGAGAAGCACCCATCTCCTGTACTTTGCCTAATAAGAAACAACAATTTTATGATAAGTACACAATTTATTGCCCATCCCACACATCCACCAACCTCCCTTGTGAAATTGAAATCAAAATGAAAATAATAACACAATTGTTTCCTACGAAGAGAAACATGGCACTTACAAAGTAATATACCATTGACCTTAAAAACACCCAAATTTCTCTTAGCTAGAACTGAACAAGCAGGAACAACGGCACAAGTCCAATGTAGTAACAAAGTAGAAGATAAAAGAAGCAGCAACAAAAGAATCAAAAGGGATAAACTTGCAATTCACAAAAATGCACGTGAAAAAGATAGAAAAGAAAAAGAATTAGCAGAAAGAAATAATTCTCAAGAATAAACTAACATGAGGGAAATAGTGAAGAAAGTGGGAAAAATGGGGAAAGTGAAAAGAAACGTCACCACATAACGACACAGACAAAGAATAGCAAAATATTTTTACTTTACACACACAAGAACTTGAACATAGGAACCAAAGGGTAAGCTGAAGCCTTACTATTAAACCAGCGAGCTCATTTTGTTATCAATTGAGCGAAAATAATATACAAGCTAGACGTTCAAGGATAGGGTTAGGAAAAAAATAATAAAAATTCATGGGAAAATATTCAAAACCACAAGCACAACACCTATCTATTGAACCAAATTAACTCACTTGACAAATTTCCTATAACCTTAATTCAAAAACTAGACATGACCATTCTTGGTTTGACTAACCCAATTTCTTCTAACCCGGTTTTCGGGTTGTGATAATTAAGATGTAATTACACTTTGTTATTCAACACACGTCTAGGGAATTGCAAATTCTTTATAATTACAAAAGAGTGTAATTACTACCCTACTAATTATATTTTCATTCTGTTAGTTTGAAATCAATTACTCTGTGTTGTCCAAACAGACCTTTAATATTTTTAATATGATTTATTTACGAGTTTAAATTTTGTTTTATTAACAATTTAATCTATATTGTTTTCATTTTAATATCGTATATATTTTATGTCACATCCCAAAATTATAGCTAGAAGAAATAGGGATAAAATTTAGAATTTTTATTTTTTATTAAGCATAGTAATAAAGGGAAACAAACTTAGAATGCCTTAAAAATTATTTTTGATTAGAAGTTAATAGGGATAAACCACTAGGCTTAAAGGTTAGGTGTTAGGCAGAGATAAGGTCATAGGTTTAAGCCCCTTTGCCCTTTGTTGTTATTTTCTTTTTTATTTCAATTGATGTTTGCCAAAACCCTTAAAAACATTTTCTTAAAGATTTATATTAAGAATGAGTTTGCTAGTTCAATGGCCAAGACTTAGCACTTTTTTTTGTCTAAATTTCGAAACCCTTTGTGTACTTTTAGCCAAAATATTTTATTTTCTTACTTTTACCCTATAAAATTTTTGAATTTTCAAACCAACCCCAACCAAAATTTTTTTTTTAATTTAATCCTTAATTTAAATCATTCCCAATTCTAAAAAAAATTCCTAATCCTATTGCAATTAGGGAAGAAAAGATTTTTAAATAGCCAATCTTTTCAAAAACCTAGAATTCATATTTAAAATATTTTTCAAGAAAAGCTCTCATAATTCTTTCCTCTTTTTCTTCATTACCAAAATCCTCATTGCAATTAGGGTTCTTAAAATATTTAAAAATTTTCAAATACATCCCTCTCCTCTTAGTGATTGTCGATTTCCTCATCCAAAAATTAAGTTTTTTTTTTCGTCTTCAATTAGGTGTGGGATCTAACTTAAAGCCATTGTGTATAAATTGAATTGTTAGAAATTTGGGTAATCTGTTAGGCGAAACCCCATGTATGTGAATTCACATGCAAACCCTTATGGACTCAGTATGCGAACCCCATATGACATAGTGTGCGAACCCTCATGTTATATAGTATGACATAGTATGCAAACCCTCACGTTATGTAGTATGACATAGTATTTGAACCCTCATGTTATATAGGAAGACATAGTATGCAAACCCTCATTTTATATAGTATGACATAGTGAACTGTTAGTACATGTATGTGAACCCTAGGTGAATTATTATGGGAACTTTTATGTGAATTGTTAAGCGAACCCTTAGTACATGTATGCGAATCACTTTAGAGAATATATGCGAACCCACATGCAAACCCTTATGGATTCAGTATGCGAACCCCATATGACATAGTATGTAAACTTTTATGTTATGTACTATGACATAGTATGCGAACCCTCACATTACATAGTAAGACATAGTATGCAAACCCTCACGTTATATAGTAAGACATAGTATGTGAACCTTCATGTTATATAGTATGACATAGTGAACTGTTAGTACATGTCTGTGAACCCTAGATGAACTATTATGTGAACTTTTATGTGAACTATTAAGTGAACCTTTAGTACATGTAGGTGATCCCTTAGTGAATATATATGTGAACCCTTTATGCGAACCCTTATGCGATATAATATGTGATTTAGCATGTGTGAACCCTATATGTGCGAACCTTATATGTAACTTTTTATGATTTAGTGTGCTAACCTTATATGCGAACCTGTTATGCGAGTGTTAGCCTAATTGGCATGTTATCAATCTAATGTTAATATATTGAGGCAAGTTTTTAGTTCGTATGAAGGAACTGTATATATGAAATTGTTATGAATGAATGCATGACTACATGCCATTGATGATAGTATGAAATAATAAAGGTGCTTGACAAGTATAGCATCAATTGTTGATAAATAGCATGACAATGCTGAGTTTATGTGCTTAATTATATGAAATTGGGTATGGAGGACAGAGGAGTTCTGTAGGAGAAAGTGACAATTTAAGTCCACACCAAAAGTCAGCATTGCTTGAAATAGGTGACAATGTCATCAAAATCGGGTAAACCGGGATGATAGTTTAAAAACACCATCAAAACTGGGCAACCCAGGATGGTAAGTTATTGTAGTAAAAGTTGTCACGGATGACAAGTGAACGTCCATTGTCATTGAAAAATCTGGGATGATAAAATATTAGTATGGGTTTTGGAGTGTCGAGCGATGCTCGAGAGCAAATAGGATGGATGGATGAGATCTTAAAATTAAATTGCATTACATTACAAACATAATTTGTACATGCATTAACTTAGTGAATGTTCCTTACATTATGCGTATATTGTTGTGATGCTATAAATTAAATACTTCACTGTTTGTACTATTATACATATAATGGTTTATAAGTTAGACTCACATTGGGTTGTCATAAGTTCACTCCTCCTTTTTCCTTACCTCCCACGAACCTTGAACTAGCTCATTTTTTTATTCGTTATCGTAATCATTTTTTATTTATGAAAACAGTCGACTTTTATTTGAAAAGAAAACGAAAAAAGGGAGTCGCCACCAATCCTTTTTTGTAAGGTGTTAATGGGTCACCTTATGATTGATTTTTTTATAAAACGTTTTGATTTACTAAAACAACAATTTTGGTCCACGAAGTTCGAGAAAATAGGCTCGGGAGTCGGTTACGTATGAGGAAGGATTAGCACCCTCGTAACGCCCAAAATTTGTACCTAATTGATTAATTAATGTCTTAACGTCGGAAGTTGAAAACCCGAAAAGGATTAAAAATACGATCCTCTCTTTTTTATGTTAATTTTTATGAAGAATTTGCTTGAATAAATTAAAACGGATGCTAAAGACCTTCTTGTCCCGAAGTAAAAAAATGCCACATCCAGTAAGTTAGGACACAACATTTTAAACCCTCGAGAATAAGCTTGTCTTTTGATTTTCAAAACTTATGCATTTTAATTTTAAAAGGTTATTCGTCATTTGGATCAAACGAGAAAAATCAAAACCCAGTACGTTATGGCACGATCTCTCGAATTTCTAAACACGGAATATTGCCTTTATTAAGGAATCCATTTTTATGAATTTTAGGATGAAAATTGATATAATATTAAAAAAATGATAAATGAATAAAACAGTATGCTAATGGATGACGACATTATGAATACACTAGTGAACAATTCATAGTACATATGATGGCAATAATTACGTAATATACATCAATTTAACACCAAGATTAACAATTAGAGAAAAATAAATGAATAATAAAATAAATACAACAACAATAAAATAGGCATTGAGGAAAAAAAATTAAAACAAAATAGGATAAGTGAATAGATAAATAAGTACATAAGATATTGTAGAAAGTAATTTGTGATATAATGAAAATAAAGGAATAAAGAAAAATAAAATAGTTTTAAAATTATATCAAAGTATATTAGTAGACAGATGGTAAAAATAAGATATATATATATATATATAACTTTAGGTAAACAAATATATATAATTATAATAGCAATGGTATTACAAAAACTAGTTAATTTAGTAATAATAATAAAACAAATAGGTAAATACAAAAAGAAAGTATAATGAGAATAATATTAAACTAACTAAAAATAAAATAAAATAGCGAAAATAACGAGAAAGGACTAAATTGAATTTAAAACTGAAATTCAGAGCAAATAAAAAAAGATACAAAATGGAGGGACTGATTTGCATGCGCGAATAATAAGGAGGGACCAAAAGGGAAAATTTCCCTTCTCTTCTAAAACGCACAGCGTCAAGGAGGATCGAATTGAAATCGAAAATAAATTATGCGGACAAATTTTGAATGTATAAAATAATCATAGGACCAGATTGAAAAGCACAAGAAAAATGAAGGGATTAAAGCAGAAAATAGCCCGTTTGGCTTTAGAAACACGCGAATCTTCCACCAATGAGTTGAGCCTTTAAACGGCGTCGTTTTGGCATCCATGGTTTGGGCCCAAAACGGTGCCGTTTTATACCCTTATAAAAATAAAAAAAAATTCTTTTTATTCAATTTTGCCACTATTTTAAAAAAAATTTGGGAGGGTTTCTCTTTTCTCTCAACCCTTACCTTGGCCGGCTTAAGGGTTTCATCGGTGTTCAATGCGCCTCTACCGTGGCCCATGGCCTAAGTCGCGCCAAATGGGGTGTTTCAAACCCTTTTTTTAAAAATAGATTTGAAGGCCAAGCCTTTTTTGCCTAAGAAAAATCGAGAAGAGAGGACCCACACTCCCCTTTTGGTCCAATATCGGTGCCAAAGAAAGGACCTCCGATGATCGAAACCACGGGTAGATTCAGGTGAACTTTTCCTCTTTTTATTTATTTATCAATGAAATATAAAACTTAAAAAGTAAAATGAATAGAAAAAATATGAAACGAAAATCACCTTTTCTAATTTCTTTTCTGTTTTCGATTGTTATATGCGTGTGTATGCGTTCGTAAAAAATAATACATAGATTATTACATGGCTTCTATAGCCGAAACAAATACAACCCTTGTTCTTTTCATTTTTTGTTCTTTTGTGTTGCTGTTTCTTTGCCATTGTTTTCTTGTGTCTGTGCAGGTACGGAGGCCAGATGGCGTGGAGGCACGCAGTGGTGGTACAGGGAGTACGGCGGTGACCTGGCATTGGAGGCGGGGGGTTGCGGTCCCTAGGTTGGCTGAAATTGTTTGAGTTTTCGGGCCGTTTGGGCTTTGTAATTTTAGGCTATGGTTTATTTCATTTTGGGCCATATTGGGCCAATTAGATTTGAGTTGTAATGGACTTTGACTTGGACTTAATTTGGGTTTTATTATTATATTTTGTTTTGTTTTTTGTTTTGTATCTGTATGGGCCCAGGCAGATTTGGGCATGTACAGTTGCCCTTCTTTGCTCATTGTCGTGTAACGGGAATGAAGCAAAGACTTTTAAGAAAGACCAGTCTTACCCGATTTCTGAACCCTAACTTCTTTGGTGCTCCTCTTCTTCAAGTAGCCTCGTTTTAATCCACTACAACTTCAGGGAGATGAGACTTGTAGTTTCGATTTACTCTAATGTAATTTCACGGAGAAAAGATTTGTAGTTTCGATCTACTTTGCTGGAACTTAAAGGAGATAAGAATTGATAACTTCAACCTGCTCCGCTGCAACTTCAAGAAGATAAGGTTTGTGGCTTTAATCTGCTCCACCGCAAATTCAGAGAGATAAGATTTGCCATGATAACTTCAATCCGTCTCACTGCATCTTTAGGGGTATAGGACTTGTGACATGTAGCTTAAATCTATTCTACTGCAGCTTTAGGGAAATAAGATCCGCTATTTTCAACCTGCTCCACTGCAACTTCAGGGAGATAAGGCTGGTGGCTTCAATCTGCTTTACTGCAACTTCAGAAAGATAAGATTCGTCGTAATTTATAGCCTTAATCTGTTTTGCTGCGACTTTAGAGAAATAAGATTTACTATCTTCAGTCTGCTCCACTGCAACTTCAGCTAGATAAGGTCTAGGTTTAACCTGTTCCACTGCAACTTTAGGGAGATAAGACTCGCC
The DNA here is from genome assembly GCA_025698465.1 of Gossypium longicalyx. Classification (NCBI taxonomy): domain Eukaryota; kingdom Viridiplantae; phylum Streptophyta; class Magnoliopsida; order Malvales; family Malvaceae; genus Gossypium; species Gossypium longicalyx. Next base: position 64,308,454 of record CM047001.1, on the reverse strand, counting down.
ATGGTGATTTAATTCGACCTACTGCAGCTTCGGAGGTATAGGATTTGTGACTTCACTTGTCTGTTACACCGTTCTCTGGGGAACAAGACCTGTAAAATCTGTTTAATGGGCCAATTTATGCCAAATGATTAGGATGTCATGTTCAAAATGAATCAAATGCTCCTAACTAGATGTGTATGAATGATACTTGTATGAATGCAGAATGTTATTTTTGAGAATGATTCTTTTTTAATGATTAGGTTGTCATTGCTCATCATCCATCAAGGTTCTATCACTGATACACTATGATGCCTTCTTACTCAGCTGGTATCTTTGACAGAAGATTTGAAGAGATAGCCATAATTTGGACTATCTTCCCTCCAATGTTTTCAATTTTTGAATTTGGGTTAGTTCTAAATAGTGGTCCTGTTTCAGATTCTTGTACCATTTAGAAACTTTTTATAGTAATATGCAAAACTTCTTTCATGTGAATATTGTAAGTCCAATAATCATTGTTTCAATGAAAAATGCTTGAAAAAGGCTATCACGATGGACAAGATGGAATTTTATTAGGAGCAAAACTCAAAATAAATTAATCAAGATAGCAAATTTGCTAAAGTACAAAATGAATAAGATGAAAACAGGTGCCCCAGATATCGCAGTACGAGCTTCTCCATTCAAACTTCTCGAAGACTACTTCGAGCTAGATATGTGTTTAGGAGATCTAAAGTATTTGTTGATGTCCCAAGATGTAACAATCCTCCTTCTTGTTAAATTTGAGAGGACAAGACTACTACATGCCCCACTTTCAAAATTTGAGCCTCTCGTTTTTTGGTTTTCAACTCAAAACCCCTTTGGTCTCAAAGTGCCCTTTGCGGGTTTTCGCTTTGGCCTCCCCTTTTTAGGTGAAATACTTCTTGATGGAATCTAAATTCTCAGGATTGGGCAAGTTTTTACTATCTATCCCGGCTAGAATCAATGCCCCTCCGAAAAAGGCTTTCTTTACCACATAAGGTCCTTTCCAGTTTGGCATCCATTTCCCTGTGAAATCATTTTGTATTGGAAGGATCTTTTTCAAAACCAGATCTCCCTCATGGAATTCTCTTGGGCGAACCTTTTTGTCATAAGCTCGCATCATCTGTTTTTGGCACATCTGACCATGACAGGTAGCCCTTAGCCTATTTTCTTCAATCAAATTCAACTAATTGTATCGATACTAGATTCACTTTGTTTCATTTAACTTTACCTCTGACAAAACTTAGAGCGAAGGAATCTCGACTTCGATAGGTAGAACCGTCTCCATTCTATAGACTAAAGAGAAAGGCGTTACCCCGGTGGAGGTCCTGACAGACGTTCGATAAGCATAGAAGGTAAATAGTAGCTTCTCATGCCAGTCCTGTAAGTTTCAGTCATTTTCCCCATAATCTTTTTGATATTCTTATTGGCTGCTTCCACTGCACCATTCATTTTTGGGCGATATGGCGACAAGTTATGGTATTTAATCTTGAATTTATTACAGATCTCCGCTATTGTGTTGTTGTTCAAATTCAATGCATTGTCTGATATGATCCTTTTTGGTATTCTATATCGACATATGATCTCTTTCTTCAGGAACTTACTGATTGCCTATTTCATGACATTGGCGTATAAAGCGGTTTCTACCCATTTGGAGAAGTAATCGATTACCACGAAAATGAATCAATATCTATTGGAAGCTTTTGGTGATATTGGCCCGATCACATCCATGCCTCACATTGAGAAAGGTCATGGAGAAGTCATAACATGAAGAGGTGAGGGAGGCACATCTCCATAGATTTGGCACTTATGACATCTTTTGGCGTAGTTAATACAATCCCCTTCCATGGTGGACCAGTAATAGCCGAATCTCATAATTTTCCTGGCCATTGTAAAGCCATTAGCGTGTGTCCTACAGACGCCCTCATGGACTTCTTCTAAGATTTTCTTAGCCTCTATAGCGTCCACACATCTTAATAGCACTTGATCCTTTCTTCTTGTGTATAGGATCTCCCCATCCAAGACATAGTCAATGGCCAGTCTTCTCAATGTCCTTTTATCATTTTCAGTTGCCTGGCCTGGGTACTCACGATTTATCACATATCGTAGTATATCGTGGAGCTAAGGGTGATCATCTTTTTCTTTTTCTTCGGTGTTGTAACAATGAGCTGGTACCTCATAAATACTCATCTGGATAGGTTTTAAGTTTTCTTATTTGTTCACTCTAATCATAGAGGCTAACGTGACTAATGCGTCAGCCATCTGATTTTTATCTCGTGGGAGGTAACTGAAAGTGATGCCATCAAACTCCTCAATTAACTCCAGAACTATCTTTCGATAATTGATCAATTTGGGGTCTCTTGTCTCCCATTTGCCTTTGAGCTGGTAGATCACTAGTGCAGAGTCCCCATATACTTCTAGCACTTTGATTTTGTGCTCTATGGCTATACGGATACCCATGATGCATGCCTCATATTCGGCCATATTATTCGTGCAATCAAAATCCAATTTACTAGTAAAGGGATAATGATCTTCGTTTGGGGATACCAAGACTGCCCCGATTCTATTATCCACAGCATTTGAGGCTTCGTCAAAATTTAGTTTCCAGGTGTGGCCTTATTGAAAATTTTCTTCGATGGTTGCAACACACATCAGGTCTTCATTCAGGAAATCGAAGTTTAAAGGCTCGTAATCTTCCAAAGCTCTATTAGCCAGAAAATATGCTATATCACTCCCTTTTACGGCTTTCTGGTTCACGTAGACTATGTCAAATTCGGAAAGCGGAATTTGCCATCGGGCTTTTCTTCCATTCAAGGCTGTTGATTCCATCATATACTTCAGAGGGTTCCGTTTCGAGATGAGCCAAGTGGTGTGATACAACATATACTGTCTTAGCCTTCGGGTTGTCCAGACCAAGGCACAACACAACTTCTCGATTGGTGAGTACCTTGTCTCACATTCAGTGAAATTTTTACTAAGATAGTATATAGCTCTTTTTTTCCTTCCTGACTTGTCATGTTGGCCGAGCACGTACCCCATGGAATTCTTAAATACCGCCAAATACATTATCAATGGCTTATCTGGGTTAGGTGGCATCAGTACCGGGGCATTGGTTAAGTATTGTTTGACTTTTTTGAAAGTCTTTTAGCATTCCTCATCCCATGCACTTGGATTTTGTTTCTTAAGGAGACGGAATATGAGGTCGTACTTCTCAGTTAGCTGTAAAATGAACCGGGCGATGTAATTTAGTCTTCCTAGAAAACTTCAAACTTTTTTTTGAATATGCAGTGGAGGCAATTCTTGTATGGCCCTGACTTTTTCTGGGTTGATCTCAATTCCTTTTTCACTGACTACAAAACCTAAGCAATTTTTCGGACTGGCTCCGAAAGTACACTTTACTGGATTAAGCTTTAGCTGGAACTTTCTCAACCTTAAAAATAATTTCTTCAGGACTTATACGTGTTCCTTCTCTATTCTGGACTTTGCGATCATATTATCGACATAAAATTCGATTTCTTTATGGATCATATCATGGAATAGGGTTGTCATGGCCCTTTGGTACGTTGCTCTCGCATTTTTTAGACCAAATGGCATCATCTTGTAGCAGAATGTTCCCCATACGGTTACAAATGTGGTTTTCTCCATGTCTTCAGGATGCATCTTTATCTGGTTGTATCTCGAGAAACCATCCATGAAGGAAAAAAGTGAGTAACCTGCCGTATTGTCCACCAAGGTGTCAATATGAGGCAGTGAGAAATTATCTTTTGGGCTGGCTTTATTCAAATCCCTGTAGTCTATACACATTCATACTTTTCTGTTTTTTTAGGGACGGGGATGATGTTAGCCACCAATTCTAAGTATTTAACCACATTTAAAAATCCAGCGTCGAATTACTTTTTGACTTTTTCTTTTATTTTCAGCAAGACGTCGAGCCTCATCCTTCGGATGTTTTGTTGAACCGGCTTACATTCTTTCTTTATGGGGAGCTGATGTACCAAAATGTCAGTGTTTAACCCGGGCATGTCCGGATATTACCATGTGAAGACGTCTTTGAATTCTTGGAGTAACCTAATAAGGTCTCGCTTTGTCTCTGCAGTGATACAAGCCCCAATCTTTACCTCTTTTCTATTGCCTAAGCTCACGATTTCGACTGACTCTTTGTGAGGTAGGATTTATTTTTCATCTTGTTCTACCATTCTCAACAAATCAGGAGACAGGTCACAGTCTTGATCATTTTCAAAATCTTAAGAATCCTCCATACACATATCTCGCTCAAAAAGATACTCTGAGTTATTAGCTTCGTTACCTGTTATAGTGATGGAGAGCAATCCAAAGAACAACAGAGTCTAAGAATAATTATTTGTATGATGAATGAAGAATGAAAAAATGTTCGAAATAAAATCCAGAGGACAAAGTAATCTAAGAATAATTATTTGTATAGTGTTATTATGAATGGAAAGAATGAAAGAATAAAAGAATATTTGCTCAAAATCATAGCAGAAATGCATTTTATTGAAATAAAGATTTTAGACATAGGCCTATTTCACAAAAGATTCTCATTACTCCTAGGCCTAGACCAATAAGTGTGTTTTGAACATTACTCTGAATTAGTTCTAAAAACTACAGGAATCTCTTCCGCAGTCCAGTTGTTCAGAACACTTCCCGGCTCATAAGGGCAAATCCCCGACAAATTTTCTTCTCCAACTCCCTCTCTAGATATTGCGTTGATGTTTAAGTTTCCCAACATTTCTTCCATGGTTTCTTTTCTTGGGGTCCCTTGCTCAGGGTGAATAATTCCTCCTGATATAAAAGTTTTGGATATGTGGAGGAAGATCATCGGTTCCCATTTGATCTCCTCCTCATTTAACCGTACTTTCTTCCTCTCTTGCTTTTTTTCTAGCTTTTTCTTTCTCTGTCTTACGTCTGGCTTGAATCCTAAGCCGAAACGGTCTCGTTTGTCCTTCATCATCGGTGCTTCAACCCTTCTTTGGAGGTATCTCCCGAGTCCTCTTCCCGGTAAGGCTAATTTCCCAACAGTTAATTGCAGGCCCATTCTTGTAGTATAGGATATCTTAGGCATTGGGATCCTATTCCCTTCGGTAATGAATGTTGCGCTTACAAATTCCAAATATCGAAAGGAACATTCGATCACTTCATCGTTTGCCTCTAAATATGGTGCATCACTGGTCACAGCTACAATGATGTCCTCTTCTGCACTAATTGTTATTAGCTGACCTTCTGTTCTTAACTTCAATTTCTGGTGCAGCGACGAAGGTACTGCCCCTGCTGAATGTATCTAAGGCCTCCCCAATAGGAAGTTATAAGAAGGTTTAATGTCCATTTCCAGGAAGTCCACCTCGTACGTGTTTCGGCCAATTAGAAGTGGTATTTCGATTCTTTCTATTACCCTTCTTTCGGTGCCGTCGAATGCCCTCACTATGTTTTGGAATGTTTTCATGTGAGAGCTATCCACAGGTAACCTGTTCAACCTGGATAAGGGTAAGACATTCAAGGCTAACCTGTTATCAATCAACACCCCCGGTAGCTCTTGTAGCGAGTGGTGATGTGTAGAGCCTTGGTTAATCTCATGCCTCTAGGTGGTATTTCATCATCATTAAAGAAGATGAAATTATCAGCGCTTATGTTGCTGACCAGGCAGTCTAGCTTATTGATGGAAATATCATTAACGACATAGGTTTCGTTTAAGACTTTCATAATGTGCTACGATGGACCTCTGAGCTTAGGAATAAAGCTAGCACCGAGATGCGAGCTGGTTGTTTATGCAGCTGCTCTACAACACTGTACTCGCTGTACTTTAAAATTTTCAAAAATTCTTTAGCCTCCTCTCCATTTATTGGCTCGTTAACGAGAGGTTCAGGTCCGACTATTTTTTCTGTCCTCTGTTCGACCGACAAGGCTTTTCCTTTTATGGGCTCTGCTCTTACATTTGCTGAATCGTAGAACCTCTCGCTACGCGTATAGAAACCTCTATCTTTGCCCTCCTCTGAAGCGTTAACCGGGTTTTCCTCTCCCAGGATTGTCACATTGCAACCATAGTTCCAAGAAACCCTTTTACTATCCTTATAGGGAAAAGATACAGGTTTCTGGATTATGACTCGTGCTGTTTGCGTTCCAGCTTCGTTGTTTCTTCGTCGTGAAATGATGACTATCGGGTAGTTGAATTTTTGGGTTTTCACTATTGATTCTCCATCCGATGTGCATATATTTCCCTCTTCGGGGCTTTTAAGCTCTTCATAAAACTTTACTTTTTGTTGTCCATCATGTCCTACACTAGGGCTCTGAACTCGATGCATTCTTGAATTTCATGCCCTTCTCTATTATGGAATTCAAAGTAGTTCCTCTTTCCTTCAGTTCTTTCTTCTGAATCCAATACGATTAATCATTTTTTCACCATCTCCTTCCAAACCTGTCTCAATGGGGTTTTAATTTCTGCCACCTCATATTTGACTTTCCTGTTCCCACATTTATTTATCCCGTTTATCCCTTGGTCAGTATGATTAGGTAAGGGGTTTCCTACTACATTTGGTGCGAATGGGTCGTCAAACTTTACAATTCCTATTTTTATAAACCTTTTGACTAATTTCTTAAACGCGGTGTAATTTTTGATTGAATGCCCGGTGATTCCTGCGTGATATTCGCATTGAACGTTTGCGTCATACCACTTGGGAAACGGGGTTGCATCGACTTTAAGTAGAAAGGGGACACCACGTGTGCATCGAATAGGTTCTAATACAGCTCCCTATACGTCTTGAGTATAGGTGTGAACTGTATCCTTTCGGTGTTCGTTCTCGTGTTGAATTCTTGCCTCGGAGGACTCTGATGATTAGTGGTTGCTGTCTTTGGCTGGCTCACCATGATTGATCTCGAATGACCCTTGTTATATGTGCTCATGTTATTCACCTCATTCTCCCTCTTTCTTGGGCTGATCTCTTGGTGTTTTCCCCTACTTCTATTTTTTCGCACCTTATCGCATTTTCTATCATTTCACTGGACATTACTATGTCCGAGAAACTCTTGGTTGTACTCCCCAGCAGGTGATTAATAAATGAAGCCTTCAAGGTATTAATAAAGAGCATGGTTGTTTCCTTTTCTAGCAGAGGTGGTTGTACTTGTGTGGCAACTTCCCTCCACCTTTGGGCATACTGCCTAAAGCTCTCGTTTGGTTTTTTTTCCATATTTTGCAAGGTGATTCTGTTAGGGGCCATGCCTGTTATGTGACTGTACTGTTTCATAAAGGCTTGTTCCAGATCTTTCCATGAATTGATTTGGGCACGGGTTAGCATGTTATACCATTTGGTCGTAGCCCCCGTCAGGCTGTCCTGGAAATAGTGAATTAATAGCTGATTGTTATTAATATAACCTGTCATTCTCTGACAGAACATTGTGATGTGAGCTTCGGGGCAGCTGGTCCCGTTATATTTTTCAAACTCTGGGGTTTTGAATTTGGGCGGGAGCACTAAATCCGAAACCAGGCTCAGATATTTAGCATCAATTCTATAATGCTGATCAGCGCTCTCTAATGCCTTAAATTTCTCCTCCAGCCATCTGCATCGGTCCTTGAGTTGCTTTGGGAGCTCAACTCTTGTCTTTTCTATTTCAGCCATGTATCGAGATCAGAGACGACAGGGTTGGCTGGATTGTCTTCTGGTTTAGAGCCCGAACCTATCGGGAAGCCTGTTGGCGCCGAGGTACCTATCTGGTATTGGGGCCTGATGTTGACAGCCACCCTCGGTGGACATGTGTTTGGTTGCACTTAGGCACTCGTTGGGGTGAAGCCAAGAGAATAAGCAGGGTCTTCATTATCGTCCCTAAGATTTTTCATGGGGCTTTTTCCTTTTTCTTGCCCTCCAGTCAACAACTGGGTCAATTGGTTCATCGTGTTCCTTTGGAATTCCAGCATCTGGTCCCTCATATCCTGTTGAATCTTTGCCAACTATTCTTGCATCTGTGTTTGCATCTGCTCTTGCATTTCTTTCTGCATTTTTTCCAATCTTTCTAATATTTTATCCATCGCTTTAGTTTTTCTTTGTATACCGTAAGTATGCGTACTTGGTAGATTTTTGTCAGTTTCCAAATTACTAAAATGATTTTTTAATTAATTAGGGTTATTTTGTGAAATTTAATGCATATAATACGGTGTAATACAAATGCATGTCGACTCTGATTCAATTCCATTTAGAATAACTTTACTAGAAAACAAAATTATTTACATAAAATGGATTACATATATGGCTTCGCCCTAATGCTCAAAGTTTTAACTTTCCTAAGAAGCCAAGCTAGTTCTTAACCCCAGTCAGATTTTAATTCATTTTTCAAACTAAGTACGTCAGCTTGAACCGCCAGAGTTTATATATGATCAGCCACTTCTCTTATCTAAGCCACCGCTTCACCCATAATATAGTCTCTTTCCCTAACTTGACCTTGAGAATGGTAGAGTTGCTCTTTCCATCGCTCCTTTTTTGCTTCAAGAAGTTCAACCCGAAGTTCGCAGTTTTGTAACGCAATCTCAAGTTCTTAAACCTTCCTTTTCAACTCTTCAATCTTATCCAAACTCGCCTTCAGCTCCATTGCAGAGTTACGACTACGATGCTGATAAAGCGATTTTTCTAGTTCAGCTATTCTAGCTTTTAACCCGATTTTCTCATTTTGGGCTTCTGACAAACTCTTTTCTAAGGCTTCTTTGAGAACCTGAGCATCTTGGAATTTTCTCCCCCATCGATCAAATTTGGTCTTTTCTTCTTGAATCTCATGTCGCCACTGTTCCGACGTTTTTCCCAACCCAGCGATTTTCATTGATAGGCACAACTTCTTATAATTCATTTTTAAACTATCCAAATCTTCTTCAGCCTTATTCTTTCCTTATCTTAAATTTTCAGTTTCTAGTTTTTGAACATCAACGTCTAATCTTAGATACATTTTTTATTCCTCCAACTGCTCGATCTTCTTTCTTAGATCCGAGTTCCTTTTCTCAAAATCCTGCTTTATGATCTTTAGCTCGGATGGGACCACTTGCAAATATTCTTCCATCGGTCGCGCGCCTTCTTGACTTGGTCTGGGGATGTTGTCGTTGATTCTTTTACTCCACCACTCATCATATTCAAGGGTCGTCATCGGACCCACAACCAATATTTTCATCCGGCAAGTTTGGCTCCATGCGTTGCACATTTCCCATACCTTTTTCTTATAGTTATCCCCCCATACGAAAATTAGCACTGAGCTAGCCCTTGGGTTGCTGGTATAAACTGTCTCGATTTGTACTGCCTCAAAATGAGCAAAGGAGCGTATCCGATGGCTCCCCAAATCCCAAGCAGTGGAACCTAGTCAAAATCTCTACATCGGTATAAAATCTTGTCGGGAACCATCCAAGGGGCTCTCCACTCGACATCCTCTTCTTGGAAATTTTGGAGGATCGCTATCCATCTTTCCTTCGATATGTCGTCCTGTCTCGGTGTAGCCACTATTTCTTTTAATGAGGAATAATTCTCGAAAAACACCTGATCGAAGCTTTTTCCACTTTCCAGAAATGACTATGGAACCATGCTAGCAGTAGTTGCGTACACCCGATGAATCTTCCCTCACCAGCTCTTCAGCATGCGTTCAAAGATTTAAATGTTTCACAAAATCACAGGAACTGGTGTGACCCTCTTATCTAGTTGGTCTAACAGATTAGTAACCGCCTCATCTACATGTCCCAACGTCTTAGAGAAAATAATTAGCCTGTAGATGCTTAAAGTAAAAACATCAACCCTCTTCTTCACATCTAGATGTGTAAAAATCAGATCTCGCAAACTCTTCCAAGGGATACATTTGATTTCTCCTTTCTACTTGATCCGAGTCATAACCCACTGTTCACTCATTCTTGTGATATTCATTAACTTTCTCACAAAAGTCAGAACATTGACGGCTCTAGAATAGGCCTTGTCAACTTGAATCCTTGGACAACGAAGTAGGGCTGTATACTCTTCCACTGTAGGTGCCAAGTCCACATTCCCTAAAAGTAAAACAACTATAGGCAGGATTCCAGAATTAAGCCAGAGCTCGAAACAAGTGTCTGTCCACCTTGATGTCGAGTAGATAAGGCAGATCACCATAATTGCCGTAACATAGTTGCTTGATTTCCTCACCCCAATGGTCCCATATCTCTTTCAATTCCTAAAGATTATTTTTTGTCACACTAATACGGGTGAAGTCCCATAACTCTGACGTGTACCCCTCCAGCCAAGCTATCTCCTTTCTCTAATTGCGTTTTTTCCGGCCATATACGGACAGCCGCATTATCCTCCACATTATCAAGAAATTCGTTCTCTATGAAAAGCTCTCTATTTAGTAATCAAACTTGAACCGACACCTTTTTTATGATGAAAATGTCATGCAGTCACAAGCAAAACAACAACACAAGTCAGTACAAATTATACAAAATTAAAGTAAGCAAGAGATAATAAGCAGAGCACCTATTCAGACGATCGCTAATGGTTTGGTGCGACTCTACCTAGGGCGGGCTCTTATGGATCACTACATGTGGTTCGGTTCTAAAGACAGGGTACTTGAACCAGCAGATTCCTCGATCCTCACCCATTATAGGCACATATAGATCGAGTTCAGTTCAGGGAAATACATTTCCCTATGGCTATACGAAGATGAAAATCTCACGAAGACATAGGTACGGATGTATCCCGGAGCGATCCACTATCCTATACGGAGGTGAAAACCTCACGAAGAACTAGTTTCTCACTCCCAATTAAAAGGGTGGATTGAATGATCATGCAATGCAATATGCGAAAACATCTAAAGACTCGAACCAATAAAGCACATATTACAACCAAGATCACCAAAAAATGACGAACGAAATGCAATGAAAGGATCGTATTTTAAAATGAATTTTTTAATTTTCAACGAAAAGATAGAAATTAATCAATTTGCGGCTTGACTCTCTTATTCAATCCCCAGTGGAGTCGTCAAGCTATCGTAACCATTTTTTATTTTTGAAAATGGTCGACTTTTATTTGAAAAGAAAACGAAAAAAATGGAGTCGCCACTAATCCTTTTTTGTAAGGTGTGATTGGGTCACCTTATGATTGATTGTTTTTATAAAACGTTTTGATTTACTAAAACAACAATTTTGGTCCATGAAGTTCGAGAAAACAGGCTCGGGAGTCGATTACGCACAAGGAAGGATTAGCACCCTCGTAACGCCCAAAATTGGTACCTAATTGATTAATTAATATCTTAACGTCGGAAGTTAAAAACCCGAAAATGATTAAAAATACGATCCTCTCTTTTTTTATGTTGCTTTTTATGAAGAATTTGCTTGAATAAATCGAAACGGATGCTAAAGACCTTCTTGTCCCGAAGTAATAAAATGCCACATCCAGTACGTTAGGACATAACATTTTAAACCCTTGAGAATAAGCTTGCCTTTTGATTTTCAAAACTGATGCGTTTTAATTTTAAAAGGTTATTCGGTCATTTGGATCAAACGAGAAAAATTGAAACCCAGTACGTTAGGGCACGATCTCTCAAATTTCCAAACGCAGAATATTGCCTTTATTAAAGAATCTATTTTTATGAATTTTAGGGTGAAAATTGATATAATATTAAAAAAATGATAAATGAATAAAACAGTATGCTAATGGCTGATGACATTATGAATACACTAGTGAGCAATTCATAGTACATATGATGGCAATAATCGCGTAATATACATCAATTTAACACAAAGATTAACAATTAGAGAAAAATAAATGAATAATAAAATAAATACAACAACAATAAAATAAGCATTGAGTAAAATTTTTTTTTAAAACAAAATAGGATAAGTGAATAGATAAATAAATACATAAGATATTGTAGAAAGTAATTTGTGATATAATGAAAATAAAGGACTAAAGAAAAATAAAATAGTTTTAAAATTATATCAAAGTATATAAGTAGAAAAATGGTAAAAATAATATATATATATATATATAACTTTAGGTAAACAAATATATATAATTATAATAGCAATGGTATTACAAAAACTAGTTAATTTAGTAATAATAATAAAACAAATAGGTAAATACAAAAAGAAAGTATAATGAGAATAATATTAAACTAATTAAAAATAAAATAAAATAGCGAAAATAACGAGAAAGGACTAAATTAAATTTAAAACTAAAATTCAGGGCAAATAAAAAAAGATATAAGAGGGAAGGATTGATTTGCATGTGCGAATAACAAGAAGGGACCAAAAGGGAAATTTTCCTTTCTCCTCCAAGACGCACAGCATCAAGGAGGACTGAATTGAAATTGAAAATAAATTATGCGGACAAATTTCGAATGTATAAAACAATCAAAGGACCAGATTGAAAAGCACAAGAAAAACGAAGGGATTAAAGCAGAAAATAGCCCATTTGGCTTTAGAAACACGTGGACCTTCCGCCAACGGGTCAGGTCACACGAGTTGAGCCTTTAAACGACGTCATTTAGCATCCATGGTTTGGGCCCAAAACAACGCCGTTTTATACCCTTATAAAAATAAAAATAAAATTCTTTTTATTCATTTCTACCATTGTTTTAAAAAAAATTGAGAGGGTTTCTCTTTTCTCTCAACGCCTACCTTGGCCTGCTTGCGGGTTTCATCGGCATCCGATGCTCTTCCGCCGTGACCTATGGCCTGAGTCGCACCAAACCGGGTGTTTCAGACCCCCTTTTTTTAAAAATAGATTTGAAAGCCAAGCCTTCTTCGCCTAAGAAAAATCGAGAGCAGAGGACCTACACCCCCCTTTTGATCCAATATCAGCGCCGGAGAAAGAACCTCCGACAATCGAAACCACGGGTAGATTCAGGTGAACTTTTCCTCTTTTTATTGATTTATCAATGAAATATAAAACTTAAAAGTAAAATCAATAGAAAAAATATGAAACGGAAATCACCTTTTATAATTTCTTTTCTATTTTCGATTACAGGGCTTTTATAGCCAAAACAAATACAACCCTTGTTCTTTTCGTTTTTTGTTCTTTTGTGTTGTTGTTTCTTTGCCATTGTTGTCCCGTGTCTGTACAGGTACAGAGGCCAGATGGCATAGAGGCACGCGGTGGTGGTACAGGGAGTACGGCGGTGACCTGGCACTGGAGGCTGGGGGTTGCAGTGCACCTAGGGCTAGGGTTCCCTAGGTTGGCTGAAATTGTTTTAGTTTTCGGGCCATTTGGGCCTTGTAATTTTAGGCTAGGGTTTATTTCATTTTGGGCCATATTGGGCCAATTAGATTTGAGTTGTAATGGACTTTGACTTGGACTTAATTTGGGTTTTATTATTATATTTTGTTTTTTTTTTATTTTGTATCTGTATAGGTCCAGGCAGATTTAGGCCTGTACATTCGTTATTATTTAATAGTTTCTATTAAAGCTTTCCTTAATCATTTTATTAGGTTTATTTATCAGGGTTGTAAATTATTAATTATTTATTGCTTTTATAACTATGGTTTGAGATTATTTAGTTAATAAATTTTTAAAGCATAATATTTAGTTGTTACTCTGATAATTGCATGCTAGACGGTTTAAAAAACCATTACTTATATTATTGTTTTTGATAAGTCATTTTAAATCTTAATTGTTTTCTCAAAAATCTCGCTTTAATAATGTTGAAATTAGATTAATAAGTAAAACAGGTTTGATTAAATGAATGTTTTCTTAAAAACAAGAGAAAAGTTTTCATAAAATTTAACTCAAGTAAAAGTAGGGCTTTATAGGATCACTTCGGTGAGCAATGTAATGCCTTCGACTTAGTCGAAACTCCTAAGTCAGATCGAAGATGTTATATTTTATGTATTATTATTAATTAATTTCAAATTATAAATTTAATTATTTATCATAAATTATTTTTAAGCACCTTTATAAAATTTTTAATAATTTTTTATTGCATTGTTATAACATTCGTTATTATAAATATTTATATATAAAACAATCTAGAAACCCAACATTTTTAAATAGTAAATGCAAACACACATCGACTAAACCTTAAAGCAGCACCGGCATCAGAAAAATGTAAGCCGAAAGATAATCGCAATCAAGAGTAATAGATATTCTTATTTTTTTTATTATTTGTTAGTGATTGGGTTGAATCAATCTAGCAAAACTATATTGGGGGTTCTTTCTTTCAGCATTTGGCATTTGTTATAGATTCCAGTAAAAGTAGTTGAGCTAAAACCAGTTCATCAAAACTGGTTAAGCAATTTTGCCTTAACTACTGCTTTTTTTTCTCCTTCTTTTTTGCCTTTTACCCGACAAAGCATGGTGGAGGTCCCAATTCTTTCTAAAAATTATACCCCTCACGTTTTCCCCACAATTTTTTCAATCGGTCAAGCCTAATCCAATAGGACTCGATTTCATTGATTTTTAAAATGTTTTCATCCTAAAAAGTCATTACAAAAAAAACACAAAAAAAATTTATCTCTCTCCTCCTTTTTATAATACATATTCGAATAATTACAAAATATAATTAAACAAATATAAAATACAAACAGAGTATGAATAAGAATAATTTAAGAGAAAACGAGCCACTAAATTAAACCTACACATGGCGATGACAGATGATGGGACTCGAGACCTACACATAACAAATGAGTATAGTAATATTTGAAATTGAATACTCAAAAGATTCAAAATCTTAACTATTGTCAACAACAACAAAATCTCATTACCAAGTATTTTATGAACTCTTAAATGACGTATCATATATAAATTAATTTTTAAGTTGCAATTATAATCAATCATTAAATATATATAAGCTAATTAATTGAATCATCACACTAATGAATAATACATCTAGACAACTTCAATATTAATATCAAACTTATATATGATAAAAATTAGGCTTTGATTCTCAAAATTGTTAAAATTTTATTTTTTTATTATCATTAAATCAATGTTAATATATAATAAACAATCTCTTAATCCAATAATAAGATTGTAGTATGTGACATGAACTTTAACAATCTCATCTCCTGCCTCACAATTATAAAAAAAAATAAAAAAATTCACAATACTTAAACATATAATCACCATCATCTTCATATATAATAATTATATGCATAATTCAATTAATTTGTTATATAATATTTTTTAAAAATAACAAAATATTTAAATTCTAAAGTTTAAATTTCTTTTACTATTATTAAATTTAATTTTTAAAGATTATTTTGTAAAACTATGAACATTTCCCTTTTTCAACTTAATTAATAGTTAGTACTTATATTGGTTAAGCGTCCAACTTAGACTAACTTCGATCTCTCCCACCTGTAGCTTTTGAAAATTGTTAGATAAGCAGTGACTGTGGTTGATTGATTTTTGACGTCATTTATTTATTTTATACTTCTATATGAATATTGAAGGGTTATTTTATAGTTTCCTGCTTTCTTATCTTCAAGGTCTCCCTTTTCATTTCTCAAAATCTAAACCTAAAATAACTTCTCAAAGCAATTTCAATTGCTTAATTTAATTAACTGTACCAAATTTCATAAATATCTGTTTAATTTATTTTTTTAACACCGTAAAATTAGATTTAAAAGTTTTTTTAAACAGTTATGCATAATTGTTTTTCATTTTTTAAATAAAAGGATAAACACCCTTAAAAATACTCAAATAATATCAATGCAATTAACCTAAAACGTGGACTTAAAAATCTTAAATAATAAAAATTTCCATAATTAAATGAGATTTAAAAATCAGTTTTATTTTTATTTTTAATTTCAAAATCTAAATCCAGTCCCAACAAATCACACTTTCCACCAATTTTCATAATTAAAACTTAAAACATAAAAAAGAAATTATATGGAACCAAATTGAATCCATCCAACTGATAATACTTATATTAATTGAAGTGTTAGTGTGGGGTTGGTGCCGTGATAGGCGTAATTAAGCTAAGTTTAAACTTCAACCAATTGGTGTCTTTATTCTTTAGCATTCAACCAAAATACTCAAAAGAGATGAAGAAAGCATGTTATTAATTATTAACCACATTAATTTAATTAATTAACTGGTTCATGTGGGAAACCTTTTACATTATGCATAAATATTTATTTATTTATTTAATGTTGAATATTGTCCTTATTTTGCCTATATATATTAGCTTGTATGTGGAATATTTCTTTCTTTTTAACTTGTTGGGTTGTTGATGACTATGGATCTTATATGCACGCGTGTACAAATCTTTGTGTTTAGACTTCAACACTTTAGATTTTGATTAGGTATGATAATAATATAGTAATGCATCCTTTAATTAATTCAACTCCCATGGTTTGAGGAATCTAAGCTTCAAATTTTCAACTTAATTTCCGATGTTTGATACTTCATGAATTATTTTAATTATTGTAAAAAGAATTTATCAAATTAATTATTATTTTCTTTTAATCTAGCCATTCCTATAATTATATTTAAGTGCTGTTCATTCACAAAACTCATTCAGATTCAAGTTTTAAAGTGAGCAAGTGGTAGGTTTTTATTTGACAATTCCCTTTGAACGTAATGTGTACATGTATGATGTGAGTATATCTCCATCTTATGCGCATACTTACTAACCTTTTAATTGTATAATACCAAAAAATATATATAATAATTATATTTTGTAAAATGAATGTATATACTAATAATAAGACATTTAATACAAATTGTATTTAAAAACCTAAAGGGACTTAGATGTATATACAAATGAATTTTAGATTTAGCAATTTAATAATGATCTATAATGCTTCTCATGCATGCAGACCATATATATTTAGAAATAAAATTAAACATAGAAAACGAGATAGAAAACATATATATAAAAAGATAAATAAATTGTCTAGAAAACAATACAATATCCAGTCCTAATAAAGATCACCAGTTAGCAATGAAGCAGATAAATTTACTCCCTTAGAAAAAAAATTTTCCCCAAACCTTCATCATTGAAGAGAAGAAAATTCATCTACTTCACCACTTGAGGTAACCCTTTTGTTTTTTTTTTCTAATTTATTTCCCAATTATGTCTAACCACAAAGTGTCTAAAAAAGTTACTGAGGCTCAACCCCTGATCAGCAAGGGCTCCATAGCAAAACTCTCCCCATGTTTTGTTTGAGAAATTTTTTGTTATAGAGCAAAAGCTCAATTGGGGTAAGCCTAAGAAACTTTTAAAGCTACTACATCTCTCTAAATGATATCAAAAACAAAGGAAACTAAAGAAAAGAAGAGTACTTGTCGGATACGAGAGAGTCCGTCGTTGTCTAGTGAGCGAATTCGTCTTCGGAACCTGTGATACATTCCTTGTCATCTTCAAATCCTTCAAGAGAAGGATGAGGGGAATGACCTTTGCCAAATGATCGGATGTGATCTTTCAAGGACCTTTTATGTTTAAAATCGGAGCCACAAGTGCAGTACCATAGCTTGCCACAGTTCTTTTCGTGGGTTCTCCAATCCCCTTTGACAGCAAAAGTCTTGCCACATTTCCTACACATGAAGGGCTTGGCACCATGTTTCCTTTTGTAGTGAGTTTGAAGTGTTCGAAAGTCTTTCAATGGCTTGGCTCGGGGATGGTTGATGTTGTTTTTGCAGCCCTGGGCACAGCAATAGCATGGCAGCCTCAGCATTGCTGCTGGTTGTGATCCTTTAAGCGAATCTGGCCCTTTCCTATATTCAGATCCATGCCCCCACATATGCATCTGTATTAATAACAACTGGTTATGTATTTATTGCATTACATGATTTCATAACTCAAAAGTTCATTAGTGTATGTTATAGCTCTGGCTATCCTGGGTGGATCATACTTTATAAAAAAATTGGATATGTTGTATTAAAGATTATCATGCCTTTGCAAAAGGAAACCCTTGACTCTTTTAAATAGTGTACAAGGATCATTAAGGTATGTTTTTAAATTAAAAAGTTGAATAATTAAAGTGATTAAAGAGTGAAAATTAGCCACTAAAGATAAGAATCCAAAGCTCTTAAATTTAATTGCCCTCTCTCGGAACCCCTGGCCCCCTATTGTTATAATTATTATTTTGCCTAATCAATTTCAAGCTCCTACCACTAGAACTTCTTTATAAATGAAAATGGTAAAGAATGTTTGTTTTGGTACCCCAGCTTGCTTTCTTCCCTCACAGCTTTCCACCCAAAAGGGAAGCAATCAAGGACAAAAGTCAAAAGAAAATTGGATATGGATTAGTTAAATTAAGGGTGGAAATAAGGGCCAATTTTTCATTGCAATTTTCACTTCAAATTTAGTTTTTTTTTTTTTTGAAAAAAAGGGTGCCTGCTATGCCAATAAAATTTGTAATGAAACTACTCAAAGGGTTATAAGGAAAAGGAAATAATATTGGAATATGATCATTTAGACTGATTAATTAGGACTTTCTTGGCTCTCAATTATTATTTGTATTGTTTGTTAGCTGTTTCTTAATTTCTATCTAATCTTTGAAATCCCAAAGAACTGATAATAAAAGTTGACGTTTGATTGGAACTCAATGAGCATCAAAATCAAAAACGTATCCAAATTATAGATGGGGTTTGGTTTTTGAATTATATCCAGTGTGAAAATGTTTCCAATAAAAGAAAATAAAACTTCTACTTTTCTCTTAAATAAAAAAGAATGAAATTACTATCACAGTTTGCCCTTAAAACAGTTGTATCTTTTTTCTCGGCAATTGTCTAGTTTTTATCATTATATTTCTATGTATTCTTTCTTGTTTATGTTCTTTTGATTTACATGAACAAATAAAAACAATTCAATCTATTTTTCCACTTTCCATGGATGTTGCATTGGTTTGATATCTAGTTTCCTTTGTAAAAGGAAGATGATTTTGAACTTTTAACTCTACGAAGTATCTGAAAAAAATAAGAATGATTTCGCATGCAATAAGGATGATTTATTTTTATTTATTTTTTATTTTTTTACTTTTGTATCAAAGAAAACCCAGTAAATTTGGGTTTATACGGTGATTTACTTGATAAAATCTAAAGAATGGAAATGATGAAGAACTCTACTGACCTGCATGTTATTGTACCTATTGAAAGTCTTGCTACAAATGGAGCAAGCAAACTGCATGGGGCCAACGAGGATCTGAGCTGGAGTTGGGATCCAAAACCTACTCATAGTGTTGAAAGAGCATCCATGGAAGGTCTTCTTCATGGGTTCTTCTTCTTTTAAAATCTTATGATCAACAACTGGAATATTATCATCTCCTTCAGCTGCAGCATCAGCGCTACTATTAGGCAACCCAATGTGTAAAGAAACTGTAACTTTCTCTATCTTTTCTTCTTTTACATCTCCAACACTCATCACCTTTTGCAAAGCTTCCTCTTTCAATGGTTTGTTCTCTGTAAACCTGCTCAAAAGGGGCAGGCATTGAATAGTTTCCTCCCCAACCTGATGCTTATGAAAATCATGATATTGTTGCTGCGGCTGTTGTTGTTGAAATGAGATGAGAGGCAGCTTCAATATATTCATGGGGTTTATGAGCTGAACATGCTGAGCCACATAAGAAGAAGAAATAGTAGATGAAGATGATGATGATGGTGATGGTGATGGAGATGAAGATGAAGATGGCTTGAGCCATTCAATGAAGGTAGGAGCTTGAAAACACAAGGTTTTGTCCTCTGCTACATGGTAGCTCCTAAAACCCATGTTCATCAGAGCTTGGGATTTGAGTTTCCTTTTGGGGGATCTCTCCTCAGATATATGGTTTATATCCAGAGTTTATGTGGGAAAAGCCTTGCAAATATAGCAGCTGATTTATGAAAGTAGGTTTGGTTTGTCTTTTAGGGAAGAAATAGTCTCTCTTTTTTTTTTTTTAATTTTATTTTTCCTTTCAATTCCTCTCACCATCTTTTATATCTTTTTAGTCCACCTTTTGTCATTTGTTTGATTTAAGGGAGAGAGAGCATGAGAGATTGAGTTGAAAGAGAGATTAGTGGTGGGGTTTAAGACAATGACATGCATATATAATCAGGCTCCCTTCCATGAAGAGCATCCTATAACATTCTCATCTACAATCTAAATCTATATATATCAGATTAGATTTCTACATTTTTTTTAATATTTCAACAAATTGAGTAATTGGGTCAAAATATTACTAATAAAAAGTATATCAAATGTATAAAACTAGTTAATTTGTAAGAGCTTGATGGTATTTGACCCATAACCAAACATTTCTCATACAATAAAATACTAATATAGACTACCTCAAAATGAAGGGAATTATATATAAAAAGGTAAAAGATAAAATGTCTTTTTGAAAAAGATTGTAAAAAATTACTATAATACATTCACAGTTCAGTTTAATATCCACAAAGGGGGTATTTTATATATGTATATATTTATGGTTAAAACAGGTATGCAGGCATGATTTCAACATATGCTGCTCCCACATATTTTTATGCAATCAGTGTGATATACACCTGGGGAACTATGATTTTGAAGATACATGAACTTGCAAATTGCCATTAGACCTAATTAAAAGTCCTGGATTTACATTCGGAAAATAAAATAAACTTTTCTATTTGCAGTATAATTTAACATAAATTGTTATCCAATAAAATCAGAAATTGGCCCTCCAATTGGCTTTTGAAAGAATAATGCACTATCATTCTCACCCTCTGCAATTGCCCCCACTGTCTCCTCTTTTCTCATATAAACTCAATCCTTTGGGCTCCTCAACCTCTTTTTAATAATTGAGGCAGATAAATTAAAATACCTATTCATATGTATCTACTCATATTTATTACTATTCTAGTCATTTGAATTAATTGCAAAGCGATGTCATAACTAATTAAATTAATTTTTTCGCTCAATATTATTATTCTCTCTCTCCACATCGAGAGGTGCTGTCATTTTAATTTGACACTTAATCATCAACTTTTTCTATTTTTGAACTATTTTGTAATTAAAATTTTGTTAAGTAATTTTAGTCAATGAAATAGCATCATGTAATATATTTTGACTAATAAAAAAAATGTTACGAGGTAATTAAGTTTACTTAAAATAAAAATATTAAATTTAAATTAAAAATAAAATTATAATATTAAATATTTAAACATTAAAAAATATTTGAATTTAATTGGCGGTTGATTGACTTTGATCAGCTATTAAAAAATGTCACGTATCAATTATTTTTAATATTATACATTAAATTGATTAAAAATATAAAACAATTCATATATAATATATATAATTTTAAAAAATACTTTTTATAAAATTTTAAAATATATAATTACAAATTTTAAAAATTTAAAATAATATATAAAAATTGAAAAATTTTATAAAATAAAAAATATATTTAAATTACTTCCTTTTTAGAATTATATAAGTTTTTATAAGTTTTACAATTTTGTTACATTTTTTAATAATATTATTAATTTCAACTAATTTCTTTTCAATTATCGTATTCTTTTATAAATGTTTTATAATTTATATTTTTTTCTAGGTTTAATATATATTTGAATTTTTTATATATTTATTTTTATTTTTTTATATTTTTAATGTGTATATACAGAGGGGTGAAGCCAAAAAATTTTGTTAGAGGGGGTCAAAATGAAATTTTAAATTTTAATGGTCTACATTTTTATAATTTTTAAAGGATTAAATCAAATTTTTATAATTTTTGGGGCCAAAGTGTAATTTTATCTACTAATTTAAAATTTTAACATTTTCTAAAGGGCCTAAATAATAATTTTCCATCTTAGGGGGTTGGATCCATTGCCAGCCCCCTAGATTTGCCTTTGTATATGCATTTAATAAGAGATTTTTTTTACATAAAGACATCATATGGAGATTTGTGATTGGCTATAATAATTTTTTTTTAACGTCTTTCAAAAATGGACTAAAAAAATATAACAGAGGCATACTTTAGGTACCGAATTGAGAATTTGAGTGTACTTTAGGTATCAAATTGAGACCAAAAAAAAATTTAGGTACCAAAGTGGAAAAAAAAAACAAGTATATTTATAGGTCAAATAGTGAATTAAACCAAACAATAATAGTGTCTTTTAATATTTAAATTTAGAAAAAATTACTTAGGCAATCACTCTAAGTATTAAGGTGTTTTTATTTTGATCATCGGATATCTTTTTTTATTAATTTCACCACTTATTAAGTTAATTTTAAATTCTAATCACTCCTTTATTCATATATAATTGGTCACTTAAACGAATGTTGATGTGACCCTTTTTATTGGTATAATAATAAATTTAGTCCCTAATATTTATCTATTTTGTTTTTTAGTCTCTATTTATAAAAAAATAATAAATTTAACTTTCAATATTTACACATTTTGTCAATTTATTTTTATTCTAAAAATTCAAAAATATTAAAAATTACAAAAAAAAAGAAAAAAATTATAATATATTGAAATTATAATTTAAAAAAAAATTGTTAAATTTTAATATATGTTTACGCCTTCCTTTTTATTTTTATTTTCTCTTTTTTTCGTGTTTATTATTTCATTGTTTTCAATTTTTCTTCCTCTTTTTAACTAATTAACCTTAACCACTTCTTTTTTATATATTTCTTTTTTCTTTTTAAAGTCGGTTTAGAGTTAATTCATATTTCCATTTTGAGTCGAAGTTTTGATAAATTGAAGTCTGAATATGTGTTTTAAGGTTTGGTTTCACTTTTAATCTTTCTATTCTAACTTATTTTTAATATATATACTTTTTCTTTTTCTCTTTTTATCTTGAACGCCTGAAGTTTGGACTCAAATCCAAAATCATTTGTTATATTGGGGGAGGAGTTAAAGATAGTGGGTTTACTCATTAAACTAGGTTCCATAGATGTAGGGGAATTGAATTGCGTAAACAATCATTTGTGTTAGTTGTTTACTCTGTTATTCAGTTTGTTCATTGTAGTGGCAACTGAAGCACTTAATTTTTAAGCAATTAACAACAATTCAATTCAACAACTTCCAACATCATCAAGCTTCTAATTACCCCTTAACCAAGCAAAACCTTCCATTGAACACCCTTCTTCACTTTCACCATCATCAACATCTATTCAAGCACAACTCCTCACCTTTTTAGAAACCTCTAAACTGAAACATTCAACCAACCATCACCTTGTCAAACCTTCAACTACCACAACACCAATGATACCAACTCCATCAACCCCTTCCTAACACTCTCACCACTAAGCTCATCTCCAATGTCCTAAACAAGACCAATAACCCATTCCCAAACTCGAAATGTTATCAAAATCAACACATCAAAATTCAAATCAAACCTTAAACTTGAAATAAAAGGGAGAATGTCACATCCCAAAAATGGGGTTAGAAGAAATAAGTTTGTGGTTGATAAGTTTGTGGTTGATTGATTGATTGATTGAATTTAAGCTTGAATACGTATGATTGTTAAAGTTTTGGATGCATGGTGGATGATATGCATGTGCTTAGTGAATTATTGTTATAGAATGACTTGAAAATTTGCATGATTGAGTCTTATATGGATAGTTCCATAATTTTATTCTCAATTTTACAAAAAGGGTTTACTAAATATTTTACTAAATTTACGAATTAGTCCTTAAACTTTGATTTAAAAATAAAATGAGTTTTACTTATCAGTTCTTGTATTTTCTTTCAGTTATTGCCCTTATTAAATCATTTTATGCTGTGTGTATGATTTAGTTGTTGAATTACAAATGTTACTTCTGTCGTATGTTAAATAAGAAATGAATATTAGGCTTGATGATTTCTGTGTATCTAAGTCATTTTATTAGAGTTTACTAAGAGTGAAATTAATTAAAATATTAACAATGAGACTTGACTATGAGTATTAATTGTTATATAAAAACTAAAGTGGAATGTGCTAAGTAATATAAGTTAAATAAGTTAATAAAAATTTAAGTAAATGCGTAAATTAAAGAATATGTAAGTTGAGGCTAGAATAAATATATACAATTAAGAAATAAGATTAAGTAAGAAATAGACTTCAGGCCTAATAGTTAAGATTAGCTTCCCTCCCTTGTAATCCCAAGTTTGAACCCCTTCTTCCCCTTTTATTTTTGGAATTAAGCAAGTCTCCAAAAAGAAAGCAATATGTATAATTAAGTGTCTAAATTAGACAAGAAATCAGTTGTAGGCTCAATAGTTAAAACGCTAGAGCCTTTCCAGATCCAAGTTTGATGCCCTTCCTCCTCCCTTTCATTTTAAATTCAATTTCGGCAAATCTTGGGAAAATTGCAAGTGACACCCTTACAAATCTTAGGAATTTAACCAATTCTTTCCTAATTAGGATTCACGACTTGCTCCTTCTCAAAATTCCAATAGAATTAGAATTCCACCATCTTTTTCTCTTCTTTTCCTAACAAAGAATTTCAATTTTCTTATTTTCAAATCTTAATAGAATTTGCTCTTCATCTTTTTATTTATTCTCTTTTTATTTTATTTCTCATTTCTTTACACCATATTTTCATCTTAATTTTTGATAATTATTTTTCTTTCCCGAATCAAATCATCCTCTATTCAACTATTCTTTCTATCGATTTTGAGATTGTCGTCAATAGCATCTTTATTCTTGCCAAAAATTAGTAAGTACATCTCATTTTCGATGTTCAGATCTCGAATTTTCGTAATACTTCCATCTGAAGCTGATTCTTCATTCAATCTAATCAATCTTTATGATCTTTTATGATTCTTGCTGAAATCTTCCTTTAATCTTGATTGATTCTTGATACCCATTGTTAGCTTGTGTATAAATATCATTTGAAAGACTTATTTTAGGTGCATCAGATCATATTTCATCGCGAGGGACGTCAATCTAGCTTCTGATGAAAGGTGTGTATTCTTTTACAAAAGAATCGGAGAAAATTGTGCCTAGGATTAGGGCCACATAGTCTTCCACATGAGAGTGTGGACCACACAGCCCCTCATACGGTCATGTACCTTTAAAACCCTAGGATACTTCGAATCTCACACGACCAAAGACCCTCCACAAGGCCTACTATATGGCCGTGTCTCCTATGAAGGGAAATTTTTGCAAATGCCATACAATCACAGTTTGTTACACGGCCTGGCCACACGGTCGTGTAACCCCTCCACGCGACCCTATAGCCTCTCAAACAGCTTGACCACATGATCGTGTGGCCCTTTTTCTTAGGTTTTCCCAAGATTTTATGATTTATTCAATTTAGACCCTGAATAGTTCCCGTTTAGAGTTTTATTTCTCAAAATTGAGCCCCTAATAATATGAGTATTGGAATTCATGATCCAAATGATTAAATTATTATTGTATATGATTTCGGATTGTATGATCAACATGCCTTATGTTACAGTTAAACCAAATGCATGATAAAACATGTCTTTTGCTACTAAATTGAATTATTATAAGCATAATAATTACTACCATATTGATCTGTTATGAGCATATTAACTGCTATCGTATTGATTTGTTATAAGCATATTAAATGTTATTGTATTGATTTGTTATAAGTATGTCACATTGCATTGCATGGGGTGGGACGATATGTATGGAAGAAGATTGGTAATTTATCTGTAAATTTGCTGTGTATACACAACTAGAGGTAGATTCCATATGTGGGATATTTGCTATGCATCCACAACTAGAGGCAAATTTCATCTGTAAGATTTTTGTGTGTATCTATAGCTAGAGGCAGATTCTGTCTGCAGGATTTTGCTGTGTGTCCACAACCACTAGCAGTTTATCTAAAAACCATTAGTGGTTTAACCATAACCCGGTGTGTAGGTGGTTGGAGTTCAAGGGAACTCCTATTGTAGTGTGTAGCACAGGTGGGTACAATCTGATTTTGATATATGAAAATTACATTATCATACACAAACATGTGCATACATTAACTGTGAACTATGGATTGATAATTGATGATGCTTATTCTATGCTTTGTTATTTAGTATGTTTTATTAACTGTTTGTAATGATTTTCTTGTGATAGAATTCAATTGAGCTTCATAGCTCACTCCAATTTTATTTCCGTCTCTACAGATAACTCACCAAGTTAGAACACAGACATGAAATTCGAAGGGTCTCGGTTCAGAACGGTTTATTAATTAATTAATTAAAGTATTATATGTTTATAATTCACATTTTCTAGTATTCAGAGACTGTAATGTTTTATTATTAAACTGTGGTATGAGACTTAGGTTTTTGGGTTATTTGACATGCATGATATTTACTTCAATTTTAGGATGTTAAACTATGGATTTTAAATTATGCATGAAATATGATTTTTATTAAAACTAAATTAGATATCACTTTTTTCGCTGCTAGGTTATAAATAAATTTTAAGTAATGAATAAATTGAAAATTAACTAACATTACAACAAATTAAGCTATTAGCTGCGTTTTTAGTGGCATTTGGATCGAAAACGCCGCAAAGGTTGAACTTTTAACGGCGATTGTATTGAAAAACACCACAAATATATACCATTAGTGGCGCTAACAAAAAAACGCCGCAATAAGTCGTTAGATAGTGGGGTTAGTAGAAATAGGGCCGCAAATAGTACATATTTAATGTTATCCAGAAGGATCAATTGCTGAAGGTTACTTAGCAGAGGAGTGTATGACTTTCTGCTCTAGATATTTTGAAGATGTTGAAACAAGACTGAATAGACCAAGTAGAAATACTGGGCTCACTAATCATAACTTAGTTGAAACTTATCTATTTCGAAGTTATGGACAACCAATTGGTAAAGTTGAAATTGCACACTTAGATGATAGATCTTGGGTACAAGCACATCGATATGTTATTTTTCACAACGATTCAATTTAACCATTACGCAAGTAAGTTTTAGAATTTGATAAATATTCATCTTTTTTATTTGTTTATTTTTTAACCAAGTAATCCACTTTTTAATATAGTGAGTTTAAACGAGTCTTGAGATCTCGTTCACGCTCTCGAAGATTACAACATTAAGAGATTCATAAGTTATTCACAAAATCTTTTCATGAATGGTTAGGGCAGACGGTATGCAACTAAAGCTTTCAATGCCAAATAATAATGTTTTCGTATAACACTATGATTAATCAATTTACTTTCAATTCAATAGGTTTGGAGTGGAAAGGACGTCAATGAAGAAGTTAAATGGCTTTCTCAAGGTCCGAATAGAGTAGTAAAAAGATATAATGCCTTCCTCATTAACGGATTCAGGTTTCATACAAAATCTCGCGAAAGATTGAGGAGGACTCAAAATTATGGAATAGTTATTAATTCTTCAATTACAAGTTATGCTAGTGTTAGGAACAGTAATCTTATTGAGAGAAATGTGGAGTATTACAGACTTCTTACGGACATTATTGAGTTAGACTACTATGGCAAACGGAAGGTTGTCTTGTTTCGATGTGATTGGGCTAATGTTAATACTGCTCGTGGAATTAAAAAAGATTAATTTGGTTTTACAATGGTGAAATTTTCTAGATTAATTCACATTGGACAACAATTGATAGACGAGCTATATGTATTTTCTTCTCAAGCCAAATAAGTTTTTTACTCGAAAGATCCAACTGATGAGGGTTGCTACATTGTACTCCGTAACACCCCTAGAGACTTGTTTGACATCGGCAATGGAAGTAGAGATGACATTGATGAAAGATCAGAAACTTTTCCTTTTCCAGAACAAAACTTAAATGAAACTATCCCTAGTACTAGTACACAATTTCAATGGGTTCACCAGGATGTGGATGTAGATATTTATGAATCATGATGTAGTAAGATTTTACGTTTTTTTAATTATATGTAATTTTATAATTTAAATCTTGATCTTGTTAAATATATCCATTACCATTATTGTTGTAATTAGTTACTAACATTTCAACTATTTTATGTTATTGCAGATAATATGCTTAGAAGGAAATTGCGAGATCTAAGTATTATTCAAATTCCTCTAAATTCGGAAGAAACAAATAGTGATCAACAGACTGCTATTGGATCTTCGAATGTTTCGAATACAATTGAAAAGCCTATAGAAATTCAAAGTAATGTTAACTTTAATTTACAAGCATGTTGACTTCTATTATTGATTTTTGTTTCAAATTCTTATATTATCATATACAATTTTTTTAACTGAAAATAATGGGAGGAGCAAAACTTGAGGACGAACGCTATTAAAGGATTTATACAATATAAATTTCATGGAGCGTGTCAAAGTATCTAGTAACAGTCATGTGACTTGGGTCAGAAGCTCGAGTTTTAGCAGGATACTTGGGCATTATAACACGAAATGTCAATCTCTTGCCAATCAATTACGAGTCATGGCATCATATGCCTGATAGTAACAAAAATCATGCTGTAGGTAATATTAAGGTAATAACGTGAATGTAACTTATAATACTTTGGTTTAATTTTCATTTATATTTACTTTCTAAACTTGTGTTATTTGCAGGAGAGATTTGTTTTAGAGGTCTCGAATAATTATGTGAAGAAAGCATTAGCAAAGAAATGGAGAGACCATAAAAGTACTTTAAAAAAGGAATATTTTAAGAAAAATATAAGCCTCGAAGAGAAATTGCAAAATGTCCCGCCGAGAATGCTGAGGTACCAATGTGAAGATGCAGTTAGATTTTTGAATTCAAAGAAAGAAGAGGTATTACGTACTTCCAAACTCTTATAATTATTCCGGTTTATAGTATTTACTATATACGTAATAATAATTCCATAATGTAGGTCGTGAGCGAGTTGGAACTACAAGTAGGGAAAAATAAAAATTCACGCAACACAGCTGGGTCGAAAAGTTTTGTTTGTGTAGCTGATGATGAGGTATTTTGAATTTATTAATTGTGTCAAATATTAATTACTTTCTACTAAATAATATTTTTCCTACTATATTGTAGGAACTGTCGTCTGGTCAAAAAGTTGGGCGCCTTCTACTCTTTGACATTGCACATAGAAAGAAAGATGGATCTCTTATGATTATTGAAGTTGCAAAAATTATGGTGTATTTACTTAATAAAATTTGAATTATTTTAAATATTTATCATGTTTAATTATAATGGTTTAATTCGTCATTTGTAAGTCAAATAATGCCAAGTTATGTTGCATTTGCTTGATTATATATTTTGTTTCTATCTCCTTAATTGATTTATTAGGAGAAACTAAATGATAAAAGGGCGAAGTATGAAGCTATGGCTTCAAGTGATAGTTTTGTTAATCTGGACGACATTGATAACCAAGTTATTACTGAAGCTTTAGGTCCTGAAAGGTATGGTCGTGTTTGATTTCAATGATATTTCATTAGCCTAACCCAATATTTTAGATCAGCTCACAGCAATACATGCCTTCGGCGAATCAGGCTTAAGCTGAAGTTTAGAGGTTAAGAAACCAGATGACTTAGATGCAAGTGAGCACAGTTGAGCAAATTGCTGAACTTAAAGTAGAGGCAGCATCAAGAGAAGTAGAGGCTAAAAGGAAATATGATGAACTCCAGCTACAACTTAAAGTGGAGGTAGCAGGAGGGAAGCAAAGGCAGCAACAAGGGCAACAGAGGCAACAAGAAAATATGATGAACTCTAGGTACAGCTTCAAAATATGATAAAGTTGTTTCAGCAGAATCAATCGCAGAATCTGTCATCTTATACTTTTGTTTTCTTATTGTGAGAATATCTTAACAATATAACTTTTGAACATATTTTGTTATTTTAGTTATTAATTTAGATCATATACATATTTCTTTTGTGATAGTATCATTTAGATTTGAAGTTTTTTGTTGGATTTGAAGTTATAGGAAAATATGTTAAAAATTCAGGTTCTATATGAAATAAAATAGATTAGTAAAATCTATTAATGTTAGTGGCGATTTCCCACAAACGCCGCTATAGAGCATGATCTATAGCGGCGATTTTACTACAAATGCCGCTAAAGAACATGATCTTTTTCGGCGATTCTAACTACAAACGCCACAACATGCTCGACTCTCTTGCAGTGTTTGTAAAAAAAAGTGCCACTAAAGATCATGTTCTTTAGCGGCGTTTGTAATAAAAGCGTCGCTAAAGATAATGTTCTATAGCGCCGTTTTCCACATAAACGCCGCAAATTTTAGCAATGCTATCTATTGCGGTGTTTTTTGCAGCGCTTATAGGCCAAAAAAATGTCGCTAAAAATCTGTTTTGTTGTAGTGTAAGTTTTCTTCTAAGATAAAATGAAATTTTAAATATGACTATTTTATAAGTCTTCGATCATACTAGGTCATTTTGGTGGCCAATGTAATCTCCCAAATTCAGGCTTAACATCTAGGACGGGTTGGGGAGGTTATAGAGAAACTATTGTTAGAAGTTAAGAAAAATATAAGGAAAAAAAGAGAGAGAAAGCCATCATTGTTGAGGATTTGACTTAGGGGGTTCTCGATGCTCAGGATGTCGCCTCATGAATTCTAACAATGGGAATGAAGGGGAAGGTGCAAGGAGATCCCAATCAAGTTTGGAGTTTGATTCAACTGCTAGTGGGGGAGATTAGACTAAGTGGGCTAGAAAATCTACTTGAAGTATCATGGTTTTCCGGAAGAAGAAGAAGGAGAAGAAGAAGAAGAATGATGTAAAAAAGGTTAAGGTTAATTAGCTTAAAATAAAAACAAAACTAAATAAAATTAGCAACCAGGATAAAAGAAAAGGAAAATGAAAAAAGAGAAGAAGGTGTCAAAATATTTTAAAATTAAAAAATCTAAGTATTTTTTTATAATTTTCAATATTTTATAATATTTTTTTATAAATTTTAATAAATTTTGATTTTTTTATATACTTTTATAATTTTGAATTTTTTTATAAGTATATATTATTTATTATTTATTTATATTATTTAATTTCCACAATCAGGACTAAATTGATAGAATATGTAAATATTGAGGGTTAAATTTGTTGATTTTTCAAAATCGGGACTAAAATAATAAAATGTGTAAATATTGAGAGCTAAATTTGTTATTATACCAATAAAGGGGGCTGTGTTAGTATTTCATTAGGTGACTAAATACATTTTAAAGGTAGAGTTTCTAGAATTTGGCATTGACTTAACGGGATAAAGAAATTAATAAAGAAAAGTTCAATGACCAAAATAGGAACACTCTAATACTTGAGTAACTATCTAAGTAGTTTACCATTAAACTTTGAATATGCATAATTAAATTTAAATTTAAATTCATTATCCATAAAATAACATCAAATTCAGATATTCTAAATCTATTATTCACATAAGTAATGCAAATGCAAATTCAAATATGAATATAGTTATTAATATGTTTATTTTGAATTATTTTAATTAATAATTATAATATCTGAATCAAAACTTGTTTAATGAGTAAGTTACATGTCCAAATCCCAAGGTCTATTCGAATTTTAAGAGGGTTTGGACAGAATTATTAAACCTTAAAATGGGCTTAAATGAAAAATAAGGGACAGGCTTCAACTTTCGAAATTCGAGTCTCATTCATTTTCAAGTTTATAATGTCATTTATTTTTTCTTTTCTATTATATATAAAAAATTATGAGCAAGCTTAAATGGGCTCGAGTTAGTCATTACAAATAGTAAAAACTATGTTGAGTTGTTTATGATAGACCTGTTCATGAGTTGGACTACCTGCGTAAGCTTGAAGGCTCGTTTGAAATTTATGAGATTTTGTGCAAAAAGATTAAGCCTGAAAAATGAACTTGTGTAAAAATAAAGTAAACATTTATCCAAAATTAAAGTATTTAACATAAAAATAAAGTAAATATAATAATAAAAAATTCAATCTTAAATTTTTTATCAAAAAAATTCATCAACTTTTTCTATCAAACAGTTATTTGATTTTGATTTTTTAAAACGAAATTCACTTTAGATATATTTCTATGATACTAAGAAAAGAAAAAAAATTCTTCATGGAATCAAAAGTGTATCTTAAAAAATATAACAAGTGTAGACATTGAAAATTTTTATGAAATATTATCAATATTTTTATTGTTATGAATATTAAGTATAATGCATATAATGTGCATGTAGTTTTCTACTTTCAAAATTTTTTAGTAAATATGGTAAATATTTTAAACTAAAAATTAAAAATATTAACTAAAAGAATACATTGAAAATTAAAGTAAAATTATTCCTAAACAATTACAACATACACATGATTTAATTTAAAAGTCAAAATAACACATAGAAAATATGAGTTGCAACATTAATCATATGTAATTTTTTGGTATATGATGAGATATTGGGATTACAAATAAAGGTTTGACAAGAATGCAAATTATTCAAACAAATCTATTTTAAGGATTCAAAAATTGAACTACACAATCATTTTTGTGCAGAGCATAAAACAGTTCCTACATTAGCATTTACGGAATGTTTGTGTTTCTAATATTTAGACAAAAAAAAAAAAAAGAAAGAAAGAAAGAAAATCATGGATTGACCCCACTCACTCCTCTAGGTATTTTGGAGCTAAGCTTAAGCCTTTTCTCCATAATTTTTATTTTGCCGACAAGATTTTCCGAGCGGATTTTCAGGGCATAAAACAATTTTAATCCTTTCCTTTTGTATTTTTATTGCTTGCTTTTTATTCTCTTCATGTGCTTTCAAACACACATAATCTTTACTCTCTCATTTCTTCCTTTCATACTATCCCAATCTTTAATATTCATAATTTCCCTAAAACCTTTAAATGAAAAGATAAACGCAATTAAATTTATATTTTTTTACATTAATTTTTTATATTAAATATAATAATTAACTCTTGCATGCATACATGTAACCGATGAAACGTTTGTTGAAATAGTAATGTTAAAACAATGGGATCTTGAGCATTTAGATTTGAGTTTTTATTTGTGTAAATCATATATGAACGATTTAGTTTGTTGAATTAGTTATTCAATTCAATACACATAATAGTAAGCATTTATGTAGTTACAATAATTTTTAATATTTTTATACACCGGTGTAAAATTTAAGTGATTTTACACTCTTTTATAACTTTTTTACACTATTAATATTTTAACAATCCAACCATCATACTCAATGTACTTTTCATGTAGATCATGCATGTCAAGTTTAAGATAAGCTAAAAGTTCCCAACTAATTTTATGTTAAAAGAAAACGTTCAACCATTAAATAAATATTAATATTCACAATATTTTAAATCGGTATGATAGAGAAATACAAAAAAAAATTGTATTTCTAGGTAAATTTATGACTGGAAAGTTGGAAAAAGGAAAAGCTAAATTACCAATGAGGGTTTAATTTCTAGGTAAATTTTCTATATTTTATTAAACTCAAATAAATTCTCATAAAAGTATGGATACTTAAGTTTTACTAATCTCAATGCTAGTTATTTTTGTTTTTCCACATAGAAGTCAACGTGGACTGATTTTATAAAATTATTCCATAGAAATAAAATAAATTATATAAAAATTCAAAGTTAGATTGGCATAAATTAGAGATTATAAGTACAAATTAAAGACATTAAGAACTTATTTGAATATAATGAAAGTATAAGTTAAGTAAAAAATTGGGATTTTTTTCTCAATTAAGTGAAGATATATATTGAAGGAAGAAAGTTTTATTAATCTAAAAAAACTTGTGATTCAGAAAATGTAACTTTGGTTTCCAAGAGGGTAAAGTCATTTTCTTATCTTGGGGTTTAAATTTATTATTGCCATTGAATTGAAATCGTCACTTGTTATTTACTACTTACCAACCCTTATTAAATTATCACAAAAACTATTCATTATAGGCTAATCAGATTCAGAATTGTCATCTCTCAATCTCATCGTTGGTTTAGTCAATGTCTATACATAATTACTATCGGCTGAGAAGTAATTTAGTTCTTGTGATATATGATGAAAGGCTTTTCATTGCCTTAAAGAATTTTTCATGTTTTATCTCCATTGACAATCAGATATGAATAAATAGACAATTGTTGATATCTAATCCTGATTCTACTTTTAGATCATAATTAATGCTCTTCTTATCTTGTTACCACAAAAAAAAAAAAGCAAAAATAATTACAGACATTAATAGTATTTGTGTTAATAAACTATAAGATATTAGAGTAATTTAATCTTTTTTAGAATACGTCAAATAATTTAATTTTGATACTATTCAGAATTAGAATTTGAGTAAATGAGGACGAATAAATATCACATTCATTATTTTTATTTGATTGATTTAACAATATTACTTTTTGAACTCATTTTTATTTTTATTAACAACTTATTTTTAAGTTTTATAATCATTATAATATCATATATCATTATTAAAATATTAAATATTGATATTGAACAAATGTTGATTTTTTGCCTATTAGATAAATGTTTGTGAGGATTTGCTTAAAGAGTTAATCGATGTACTCGACGAGTATAAGCTATAATACAAGTCACACTCATTCACCGGCTAGTAATCTCACCTCTATATTCAACACAAATAAATTTCCTTTTAAGACATTCCTCCTTAAAAGTTTAGATGTAACATGATTAACTTAGTGTACTTATCAAATTTGCACTCAATAAATCAATTTTTATATGAATGAATAAAATGTTCTCAAATCTTATACCAATAACTTAAAGAAGGCGTTCATATATAAATGTTAATAAAGCTTGTTCAATTACAATCAATTAAAATCATCTTATCTCATTGAAATAGTTAAGTAAAATGGTCTTCAATTATCCTCATAATAGTTGAGATCTTGTCAAACTCTCTTTAAGATTTAGTCTTTCATATAAGGGAATTTGAATTATATTGAAAGTCTTCAATCTGATCTTTGCTTAGTTTGATTGTCGTACGTTCAATCATTACAAATGGGCTTCTAACACTTTTAAAAATTCAGGTCCAAACAACTTTATTCTAAAATATGTCAATCCATTTAAGATAAGTTTTATCATAATGTCAGTTCTTCCTTAAGTTGCAACTAGCGTTGTAGTCGGCAGATAAAACTTGTACTAACAAATACTTTATAATTTAACTTTTAATCATATTATTTGTAAAAAGTTAAATTTTTGGAAATTATTTTAAAAAATAAATTAATATATTTTAAAAGATATATACATATACAACAAGCCTGTACATATTGCAGGAATATACAACTATAAAGTAAAGAAAAATTTAGTCACTTTCAAAATGCACGAGACAATCCTTGTACCACTTGTAATTGAGTAAATAAGGTGAATTGAAGATGCCATTATAACCTGGTTAATTTATAAAATAACTTTTCTTTCAAATTTTGGTGTGCAAATTTGGTGTTTTATCTACTAATTTTTGGTTAATTTTATTTTTTGGGTTTTAATAATAATTTTATTCTATCTTAGTAAAGGAATTTCATTTTTAAATTGTAATTATTCTTTATCAATAATTTTAAATATAATGATTAGACTAGAAATTAGTATGCTCAATGATCATCCCAAAAGCTAATGTTTGATTACTTTGTCAAGATTCATTAGTCACAGAAAAGTTGGTTAAAGCCTTTTCAATCCATAAAAAAACTAATAGTATTAACAAAATCAACTATTTAATCAATTATGAACCGATATGAAGAATTATTCTCACTCTATATCTAAATTTGATTATAATTACTACTATAGAGTTGTCCACCTTTTAAAACATTGATTGAAAATTTAACTACTAAAACAAGATCCCAATTGCAAAATTACAAACCAGGGTCACATCTCTTTATAAGTCCTTCTAGTATAGGCAGATTAATATTTTAAGCTGAACTTTAGTTTTTTATAATTAGATTTTCACTAAAATAAAATAAAATTTAACATAAAGTCTCTTTTTAGGCCAGTATGTACATCTTTTGGGCACAGTAAATTGCTATCACAGCAACTTTTCATCAATTTGTCAAATTGCAAAATATATATCCGTGATTATATTACTTTTTGCTCTATAACTAAACTTACTAGCTATAATTTCAAGTTAGGTAAACCCTCCTAGACAACTTTTTCAAATTATGACTTTGATCACATGAACCTTTTTATTTTTATTTTTTTATGATATATTATCTCACACTTGAATCTTGATGATGTGAAGGGAAAATGAGAAGATAGATTTTGAGATCTGGATAATTTTTGACTAAATATGTAACACTCCAATACTCGGCTTAGGAGTTTAGACCGAATTTTAGAGGTTACATTGATCACTGAAATGATCATGAGAAAATTTAGTTTAACAAACCGAAAAACATTATAGTATTTAAGTTCAGTAAAAACTCTTAGATATAAAATCCCGGTATTACAAAAACCTCAGTCCAATTAACGCTTACATGTATTTAATACAAAAGTTTATACTACAGTTTTCAAAACAATACTTAAACTAATTATTTAAAACGCGTAACTCCGAGACCTCTGGTGTGCCGAGTCCTACATCAGAATTCGAAAATGTACCTGAAAGGGGAAACACTAAGGGGGTGAGCTACACAAGCTTCGTGTGAGTCCAAGACATGACTAACAACAGAATTACAGGTCGAAATTCTAGATATAGTACAACAGTGAAACGTACTTACAAAGATATTTAGAACCAGAAGGTATACACGAAGCTAATGTCCAAACGAACGTACTCAAGCAAAGCACTTATCATCACACACAGTGTAACAAAATGTCATTACACGCAAGAACAATCACAAATGATAAGTCAAACAGATAGAGTGCAGACAAAAAAACCTTATATCCAATCACTTAATTAGACGCTTATGAATTCAGTCAAGTAGTGAAAACACCTCTCCGTCCCCCGATCACACCCCAATAGAGCTGTTTAAGCTCATCCAACCAAACACACTACATAGGACCTCGAAAGACCCATCCAACCTAAAAACCATGTATGTGGACTAAGCCACTCAGATAATAGTATGCAGCAAAGCTGACGTATATTCAGTACAGTACATTGCAGCAAATTGCTGTACAAATATGTTGCAGTTAAACTGCCAGATCAAATCAGAATCAATCTTCCTTCTCTTCACTACCAAACCCCAAATCATGATGCAAATGCAACAATGCACACCAAACACGAATAGTCACATAGAAATAGAAGGTCGTAAACACTAGTCAACCAAAAAAAGAATTTCGTGTGATTACAAAAATACACACTCTTTAGAATCAAACACACAGAATCAGAGTACATAATCAGAATGCTCTTACACACAAACTTAATGTCAAATTTCTTCACAGTTATCAAACAAAGTTTCATTTTGCAGAGCACACTACAAACACGAACTATCAAATCGAAAGTTTAACACCACGCTTACAGTTAATCACACAACCCTAAGCCGTATCAGAGTCCTTAATACTTATACAAATGCCCCAACAACCATTGGACAACACAAGAAACAGAACGGATAAGTTATGCTACAAAACAAAAATTTGCGAAACAGGGCCACACGACCGTGTGCTCCGGCCATGTGGAAATCAACACGTCTATGTGGAGAGGCACACGCCCATGTGAATAAGGACATAGCCATGTGATTCGGTTGTGTAACTCTCTGTCCGTTTGAACTAAAATAGGATACAGGACAGACACGATCGTGTAAGGGTCTCACACGCTCGTGTGACCTACCAGACATAGCCATGGGTCCAAAACATACGCCCGTATGGGATTCTTAAATCCCTAAATTGGTCACACGATCGTGTGGCATCAAATCGCATAACCTTAATTTCCAAACACACACACCCATGTGAGGAAGGCACACGGCCGTGTGGAAGTTGACTAAAATCCCCAATTTGACCACACGGCCATGTGGCACCAAAATTTGCCTGAAACCTTAAATCCGAAATATACACGTCGGTGTGAACCGCTCGTGTGGGGCTACACGCTCATATGGCCACCCGTGTGGTCATGAAACCACATCAAAATTTGCTGCAAATAGTGTCTTTCCTTCTCGAAACACATTCCCAACATTAGTAGATCTAAAACCCACTCCGAAATTATTTTAAAATAACTCCTATCCGCTTTAATCCCAAAAACATACGGTTTAATTCCCGTAGTATTCAAGACACAACTAAACTCCATGGAATCCAATATCAAAACTAAACAATTTCGAAACGCACCCACAATTGCCAAATTTCACATATCCGTTTTAGAATTTCAATAATGTAAAAGTAAAATTCGAATCTCACACCTGATTTGAGAGAACAACACCGAAAATGACTGATTCTTCCAATCCCAATTTTGATCTCGAAACCCAAAAGAACGAAATACCCTTTTGGCAATTCCCGTAGTCGCCAAACAAAAATGCGAAGAGAACAGAATCAAAAGAGAAAGGGGAAACAAGGAGATAGAGGAGCCAAAAAATATGTTCAAGGAAAAAATGGGAAAAAGAATGTGGAACAAAAAATTTTGCAAATAAAAATTAATTACTTTATTTTAAAAAAAATAAATAAGTATTCAACATTAAAACAAATTGAAATTGCAAAAACAACTCCTCAAAGCATGCATGAGGACTCGAACCCAGAACCCCAAGCTATACTAACTCACAACTAACCACCAGACCAGCAGACCCATTTTGACACTAAAACACAACAACAACCCCATTATCCGATCTAGCCACTAACATTACCTACAAAACTCAAAACTTCTAACCCCAAAAACTGATATGTTACAAAATATAACAGAGGTCCACCACCATATTAAATGGAGGTCTAATCATAGGATTACGCTGATTAGTTTCTTTTAAACCATGAATCACAACATGCAAAGATTTGTGAACCTTCGTCAATTGCACCAGGACCTGTAGAAGGATCCACTAGTAAGACAATGCATTCTTGAATCACGTCTAGAAGCACATGTTGAAGACTTAGCTAATGACTCTCCTACAACAAGACACCTACATAGTGAGGGTTCTATTATGAAAGGTTTCATAACCAAACTCCACCTTCTTTCTAAAACACAAACGCTATTTCCAAATGAAATATCAGAAGAAGTTAAAAACTTCCCAAAGACATATGTTACTCTCTCTCAACTTTTTTAAAGCTCTTTGCATCAACATTTGGTCACATTTAAACCTATATTCCTTCTTCACACCTAAACTTTGCATCAACATTTGGTCACATTTATGAGCAACCATGTTATGTCTCTACCTAAAGAGCATAACACCCCTCCCATATACCAAAGCAAAAATAGAAAATTTTAGAAACAAGAAAACTCATAGATCACTTTACAACTTTTGCACCTCATAACACTGCTTTTTTCCAGTTACTAATCACATGGGGCCAAAATGCCAAGTGATGCCCCCTTATAATTGGTACGAGACCCTTCCTAGAAGCTATTATTATGATCATGAAAATTATCCTCTTGTATGTTATTCTTCTTATGTTACATATCCATTACAGCCAGCTATTATATAGGCATATGTTTCCCAACCTTATTTTAACTTTTCACTACCTTCATGAATAATCCCTCTCACCACTTCACTTGTATAGAAAACACCAAATGATTTCACTTTAGAAAATTCTACTCCTTAGCTTGCACTTCTTCCTCCTCCATAAAGTCAATCCCTAAATAATATGTTTTAACAAAGGGTTTAATGGATGCTAACTCATCAACAATTTTGTATGTAGGATATGTAGCTCGTAGAACAACAAGGTTCTTTACCACAAGATTTTGAAAGAGTAGAAATATCTTCAGGCTGATTTTTAAAAGTTGTTGCATCATTTTCCGCTTCATGTTTCATTAGTAAATCAATCAATCGTTGATCTTTTCCCACTCATATCTATTTTTGGTTGTAACTTGGCTAAGTTGCAATTTGTCTTCCACCATTTACCCTACTTAGATCTTTCAACATATTATAACAATGTGGTCTAATATGACCAACCATACTACAATAATGGCAGCCAATTCTTCTCTTCTTATGTTTCTCCATACAATGTAATGACATCTCACTTTTCCTCCAACTTGGTTCTTTCTTTTGACCTCGCGATGTGAGAAGTAGGCACTTCATTTTTCCATCTTTAATCTTTCAACATTTTGAAGCATCTGGGTCTAATATGACTAAGAACTCCATAATAATGATAAATAACTTGGTGATTAGATGTTACCTTATTTTCAATATGGATCAAAATAGGATTCTTGAAGGATTTACGTTGACCAACACTATTTGTAGCTTTTACTAAAGTTGTTTGACTTTTCATCATAGTTTTTCCTTTCTTCTCAACATAACAAACGCCACCTTTTTCTAAATCAGCTTTCCCTAAATCCCCTTTTTTCCATAGCAAGAATTTCATCAAGTTTACCACTACTAGTATTGATTTTTTCTACCATGGATTAAGCAACTGTAAGATATTTATGTGTATTCTCTAAACTAGCAAACTTCTCAACAAGTAGAGAAAATTTCAATTCCATTTTCTTACCCAAATTTTGGTTTTCTTCCTTAAAGCTAGAGTTTTCATCTATCAACTTTGCATTCACATCAGACACCTCCTTCCATTTCTCTAGTATTTTTTTGTAGTTTTGCATGAACTTAGAAATTGACTCAATGTTTGATTTACTATCTGTGTTTGAGTTAGTCACGCTAGGGGAAATAACCTTTGTACTAAAGGTCATATAATTGCTCAAGTGCTTCTCATCTAAATCTGAGTTGCTTGAGGAATCCTCATCACTCAAAGTTACACATAAAGAATTCTTTCTTATAGTTTTTGGGCACTCGACTTGAACATGAACATACCCTTCACATTCGGAACTTTGAATGCCTTTCCTCTTTGCTCAAGGGTTGTAATAGCCCGTTTTCAGTGGTGTCAGAAATAGTGATTTCGGGACCATAATTCTGACATGTGAGTCAGTAAATATTATTTATTTAATATTTACAAGGTTATTAGAGTGTTTTACTAAAAGTTGGGTTGGTAATTTTAACGTTTAGATTGTTAATTAAAGAAAAAAGACTAAATCGTAAAAGCTATAAAAGTTAATCACTATTAGTTTATGTGTTAAATGGATATAAAAACATGAGATTAAGGTTTTAAAAGGTAATTAGACATAAAATAAGCTAATTGGATGGTTAAATGGTTAATATTATGTATTTTATATGTTAAAAATATGTTTAATTAATAATATTATGTGTAAATTAATAAACAAAAGAAATGAGTTATCATCTTCATTTTTTCTACCACTGAAATAAACACCCAGAACACCATTGTTAAAGCTTTCCAAGTTTGACCATACAAAAATCCTTGCATGTAAGTGATGTCTTTACTCATTTTTAATAAATTTTATGTTTTTTAGATTGTTATAGCTTAATCTAGCTAACGCAAGGACTATTTCGTAAAACTGTTAAAGGTTTTGAAACTTGTAATTAATGTTTTTTAGATGTTTGGGAAGTTGAATAACAGATTTAAGGGTTTGGATGTTAAATATGAATATTTTGCAAAGAAATTTTAGTTAATTTTGAGTTTAAGGACTAAATTGGTAAAGATGGAATTTAATAAGGAATTCTTGTAAAAAATAGTTGCTTAAGGGCTATTAAGGGACTATATAAAATTCAACATAATATTTTTTGGTTTAGTTGTGCTAAATGTGTAAGTTTCAATTTTAAGGACTAAATTGAATAAAAGGTAAAAGTTTAGGGTAATAATGTAAAATATTGTTAAAAGGTAAAATACATGTATTTAGATATTTTACGGTATTTGAAATGCATAATTGAATTAAATTATTATATAGATCAAGAAACGGATCAACATATCGATAATCACGGAAAGAGAAAAGTCGTCAAGTAGTCCTCGGTATAGTATCTGTTGTTGTTTTATTTAGGTAAGTTCATAATAGGTTTATTCTGGTTATTGACTATTTTGTATTGAATTATGAATTTGTATAAATGTATAAGCGTTAATATGATTATTTGAGATTAGTATTGATGTGGAATCAAAGGATTGAAACGTAAAGTATTGCAATTATAAATGTTTGAAATGATTTATACTATTACAAGGTATGCAAGTGATCATGATGAATATGGTTTTATATTATAAAGTTTGAAATAATATGTCAAATGAGTTAAGGCTCGTGTGAGCTTAATGAATAATTAGGATACAGATGACATGTCATTAGGGTTTATCAGGCACTATGTGCCGGTGATTACAGTTATTAGGTACTTTGTACTGTTGTTATAGTTATCAGGCACTCTGTGTCGATGTTATATTATCAGGTACTTTGTAATGGTGGTGGACACCATACGATGGTTGGAATCTAGCATTTGATGCAGATTCTTGACAGCTTGTGTGAGCAGTATCGAGTAATGGTTAATATCCTGATTGTCAGCTTGTGTGAGCATTATTTTCCCGTGTATCCAAAGTTAATTTACTATAGTTATCAAGTCAAAATAGGATAAAGAAATGAATGAAAATGTTGAATATGAGATAGATTTGAATCATGTGCTTATCATGTTAATAGATTGTTTTTAAGAATGTACTAACCTATTTGGTTATGTTGTGAAAGGTGTATGTGATATGGAATGATTCATATGTAGGTTAACTATATTAAGTAAAAATATGAAATATTAGGTACGTTGTGTTTAAGTTTTATAAGAACTTACTAAGCTTTGAGTAAGGTTTCCTCATTTTATTTTTCTCATTGTAGATTATCGGATTCGAGCTATCGATTGGATCGTCCTTGGAGAATCACACTATCCGTCAACTCTTTTGGTAGCTATTTACTTGTGTAACACCCTATACTTGGCCCGATCATCAAGCTAGAATATCAAGATGTCACACTACCGTCACGAATCACACACATTATAAAATATCACATTAATAGGTTAATGTTCTCTTTATTAGCGTTCTTACAAAATTTGAAGTCAAGCATATATATTAATCATCATTAAAACATGCCAAACATACTTCAAACAACTTATAATATCAACTAAACATGCATTAGAGTCACTTAGCAAAATTCCAAAACAAGTTAAGTAGGTATTGATACTAAAACAAAGGTATTGATATTTCTGTTATATGGTATAGATGATACTAAAACAAAGGTATTGATATTTCTGTTATATGGTATAGATACCAATTGGAAAATCGATACCAAAATAGCATTCTGTTTCTAGTCTAAAAATCAAACCCCAAAATTTATCGGTACCTTTATTAAAGCATCGATTATTTTACCACGAGTATTGATACTTGTGGTAAGGTATCGATACCAAATTATAGTATTGACTTCCTGCACATTGAAGTATCATAGAGGTATCGTTTTTATAACCTGAATATCAATACCTCTACTCCATACCACAAAAATACATCATATCTAAGCATTTAATCCATTCCAACAAATATCTAATTAACATGCATCATTTACCTCTTTAAACCAATGTCAGAACGACCAAAATAATAGTTCAAAACATCAAAAACATGTCCAAGCAAGAATCAGCATACCAAGGTCCAAGCCTATAGTTCCTAGGAATAATTAAGCTACAAAATATCTAAAACATCATGACAATATCATGCAACCATTCTACCACATTATTCAACATCCATTGACCATACATACAGTTTATGGCACTTCAACATAGCAAATATTCAAACTAAAATAATACCAATGAAATAATTATGACATCCATCAACAGTGATAGAAAACTAAACCCATAAAATATCATGAGGACCACAATAATAACCAATCAAACCCTAACCATATTGCCTTAACCCCATAGTTTAGAATAATAATAAATCACCTACTCAAAACTAGAGCCTAACTTGGATTACTTCCTTGGTATCCCCGCACCGCTCACACTGCAAACGCTAAGTATCTGCAATGGTTAGAGAGAGTGGGTGAGCTTAAATAAGCGCAGTGAGAGTTGGAGTAACCATAATGTATACACAATATCAAAAGTTAAATAAGAACATGCTATAACACATTTAAAACAATATTCTAACCAAGTCTCAATAACATATTCACGTTTTATTAAATCATAAAACTAGCATATACTCTTACGTATAACTACTCTTAACTTATATACAAATAATTCATTTTACAATAATTCGTCAAGACTAACAATGTATACATGCTATAATAACTCACAAGTCTAGCTTATATATTCACATGCATTCACAAGTTCAATGAAAACGACCCAAACCATAATTACATACGCAATTTACTATGAGAACATACTAACATTTTCATGAAACTTAAATAAACTTATTTAGCATATTATTCACATGTTTATGCATCCAACTTTTATCATATTATCACAATATATAAGATCACATTTAAACAATAATTTGACACTTAAGGCTATAAAACATAAAAGTGGGATTTATCACCACACATCGGATACACGAATCTCCAACACACCAATTGACTCATTGAGTCGAACATATCCCAAAAAGTGAAGCATAAAGCTAACACTCTCCAACACACCAAATATGTGTTGTTGAATGGAGTTTAGCTCAAATTCCGTTATCTCTCCAACTTGTCCTAGGGCCTCAATGCCCAAAAACACAATACATATAGGTAAGTACTCACAATCCTATGGCATGCAAACTATATCCAACGGTTTCAAGAAATCATAAGGCCATTGAGCAGATCATCTCTATGCCCAAAAACA
This sequence comes from Gossypium longicalyx, assembly GCA_025698465.1. Classification (NCBI taxonomy): domain Eukaryota; kingdom Viridiplantae; phylum Streptophyta; class Magnoliopsida; order Malvales; family Malvaceae; genus Gossypium; species Gossypium longicalyx. The sequence goes on along the minus strand of CM047001.1, from coordinate 64,264,012 downwards.
CAATACTTTTTTAATTACTGATTTAATGCGCATCATCTCTATTCATATTCATCAATTTACATTACAACTTGTACACAATGCATGCTTATCAGATTCACATTTAATTGCACTTTAAGTGCCACAATAAGGCTCATTGAGTCATTACATATCCGACCACATATGTGTGCATTAAAATCAGTACATCATATATCACATATAAGTATTCTCACATATTACCCGTCATAATAATATCACATTCTATAATTCAACACGTATATACTTACCAAAATTTCATTCACTTTCGCTACATATTTGCATTATTATCATATCATTATCACTATCATTTGGCATGTATATTATGCCCACAATATAAAACAATTTACAATAGTCATCACACATGTTTCATATCACAATATCACATCATAATAATCAATCTACAATTATTCACAAAATCACATAATTTACCAAAATAAAATAAGGGAAATAGAAAGCTTACACTCGGAACTTAGTATAGAGGTTTAGGCTACTCCTAAGCTCTCAATTAACATTATGAATCGTGTCTACAAGTAGCTATTTCAAACACTCACCGATCACGCTTTTGGCTAATTGTCGAAAGCTTAAACTAGCTTTTCCTTGCCTTTCGCCTTACTCGTAGAAGGCTCCAACAATTCCAAAAGCACACAACATACACCATCAATTAGCAACCAAAGACTTACCTAAACCAACCAAAAACACAAGCCTAAGCTATATTCTCCTGTAATCGAAACCTTCGACATAACAAACTTGAATTTCAATTATCTTGGTCTATACTTATTTTTTTCCTAAAACTAATTCTGTTAATCTAATTACGCACCTATGACTGATTCTCAACCTCTAAACTACTCAAAACTACCCAATTTATGGTATCGAAATTTTCAGCATGTTTATGGCAATTTTCACAAAAAATCATTAAAATGTCGAAAATATTCAATGAAACTTTAAAGTAAGTTTAGAAACCTTATAATCATGTCAAAAATAATTGAAAAACACTTTGAAACCATGTTACCACCCAAAATCTCGAAATCCACCATTAATGATCCAATTTTTGACTTTTATTTAAAACATACGATTTAATGGTTAAAAAATCAATTTAAAGGATCAAATAACATCAAACACTAATAAGGATTTGAATCGTTACCTTAGTTGACGAAAAATCGAATGTTTGATCAAAAACTCGAAAAACCCAAAAATTCAACAATTGAGAAATCTATGGTGTTCTTGAATGTTTTTCTTGAAATACTATGGAGATTTATGACTTGAGAAATGATAAAAATCTAAAGAATTAAGTTTGGGAATCAAAATTGAATGAGAGGAGCTTCAGAATGCAATAGACGGTAAAACAAAAATATGAAGAAGAGACTAACATGGGTTTTATAAAGATGAAGGATGAAAATAAAATTTGGTTTAATTGCCTTTTAAAAACTCACAATTTAGACCATTGTACAAATCAGTCCTTATTTCAAAATTGAAAGTCTTTTGAACATTATTTTCAAAAATTGTTTTAATTTCCAAAATGCCATAGACAAAAATATTTTTGAATACTATGCTAACAAAATTCTTGAGCTCACTAGAGTTAAAATCTTTATTTTACCCTCGAAACTTTTAGGGCCAATTTTTGGGTGTGACAACTCGTTTTGGCCTAGTTATAGGTGGTATGTAAATAGGTTTATGATAACTGTATATGTATAAGTACTTTGGTTAAGTTTTGTGCCATTTTGAATGAACTATGTGTATAAGAATACAAGCTGTGATGATTGTTTGGTTGATGTTGATATATGCAAGTTTTAGTACCTTTAATGCACTTGGCTTATTGAATTGGCACTTATGATTTAGGTCACTTGGAGAACCTTACTTGATAATATTTTAGTCATGGAAATGATGATTGTGTGTGAATGCTTGAGGTATGAATACTATGGCATGATTGGTAATGTATATTTGATGTTTAATGGTTGAATTAAGGTGCCAATTGTGGCATACTGGTTAGACACTTAGGTTGGATGTTATGTGGTGTATTTTGGAAGGTTTTTTTTATGTTTTTGAAAAGGTTAAATGGTTGGTATGTTGCATGACTTGTGGTCTAAGTGAACTTAGGTTATGATTACTTGTTTTGGAAGGCATTTTAGGCGCACACAGCTTGTGACACGTTTTGCCTCACGACCATGTACCATACATAGGTACATGGCCAACCATGTGTTCTGTTGAATTTAGGTGCAAATTGATCCAAATGGCCACATTCTGTTACACGGCCGACGACACGACTGTGTGACCTTAGATTACACGACATCAATTTGTTACACAGTTTGGGAACAGGGCTGCATGATAACACCACATGACTGTGTGATAACTCCACACAGCCTCAACCTTGTCACACGGTTGTGTGACCCCTGTTTTCATTTTTTACCTATCTTTTTGTAAAAGTTTCATATTAGTTCGAATTTGATTTCGAGTTGGTTTAAAAGCTTCATAAGCTCGATTAAGGCTCGATTTTGATTGTAAATAATAGTATAATGATGTTTTCGAATGTTTGTGTTTTAACTTGCTTTTAATTGGAAATTAAGGATGTTGAATGTTGTTAATTTTCATAATACAACTCAGATCTGATAGCTAGACCGGGTATATGATGTTACAAGGGTTCTCATCAATGGCCATACCTTTCTTTTTTTACCTTGTTGAATCTTTGATCGCCTTCAAATCCTTTGCTTTATTTGGACAACTTCTTGAAAGCATTGTTGAAGTTTTTAGTGAACAACTCTATTGGTTTCTAAAGACTTTCAATTGAAGTAGAGTTAGAAGGGGGCACTTCCTTTGCCACTTACAGAGCAATACTCCTCTTACACTTGGTTTTGCTTCTTTTAGTTTCATCGAGGTTTATCTTAAAGGTTTATAAAGATCCAATAAACTCATCAATCTTTATGCTACCTAAATCCTTAGCTTCCTCAATAGCTATGAATTTAATTGCAAATATTTTGAGCAAAGATCTCAACATATTTCTAACCAGTTTTGAATTAGAAAATTCATCACCAAGTAAAAACGCTTGGTTGGACAAGTCACACAGTCCTACATAGAAGTCACTAATAGTTTCATTGTTCAACATCCTCAGGTTCTCAAACTTGGTGGCTAACATCTAAAGTTTCGTTTGCTTCCCTTGTTGGTTCTTTCATAGGCAATCTCAAGGATCAACCAAGCTTCATGTCTAGTAGTGCATTTAGAAATCCTTTTAAACTCTTGAATATCAACACCATAAAAGATTGCATTAAGGGCCTTTGAGTTTGCATTTGCAAGTCTCTCTTTTTTAGTGGTTTAAGTAATTTAAGCTTTGAGAGTTTTGACACCAACAACATTAATAGTATGAAGCTCCCAGCCATTGAGAATTGATCTCCATGCTTTCTTTTCTATAGACTTTATGAAAACTTACATTCTTACTTTCCAATAAGAATAATTTAGTTCATCCAACATAGGGGTCGTACTAATAAAGCACCTTTCATTTCAAGCAAGTATCAACACTAAGAACACCATTAGCTACATTAAGTAGAAGGCTTTGATACCAATTGTTAACTTGAGCTAATCAATAATTTCAAGAAATAGACTATGAGCAGAAGTGGAACTATGAAAAACAAAACAAAAAAACATGGGATAATAAAAAAAAAACATGTGACTTATCTATTGAAATTGTGAAAAACAGAACAAAAAATAACATAGCACAACAAATTGATTATGTAGTTCGGTTTTCCTACGTCTAGCGAGCCTAGCTCAATGAAATGAATCCACTATTTTTTTTAAACAAATACAACCAGTGAATCTAGTTCTAACACATCCCAATGAAGAATCATCACTCTTGTACGTCAGAGACTAGACTTCTCACCACTAAGTTTTCCTCTGTAAAACCAACAACAAAAAGTTTTACAATCTCAAATGCACTCACAAAACAATGTTCCTCTATGAACTGATAAATTCTCTCTCTCCTTAGTTTTAACTTACACAAGCCTTTAATATATAAGAGTTTAAGATTTGTTAAGATAAATATAAATTACAATCAAGATCCCACAAAAATAGCCTCATAAAAATGCTTTACAAATTTCCCACAGTGCCTAAAATAAAACAAAGATCTTCAAGATAAGTCTTCAAATCAATCTTGATTCAATCTAAATATTTCACGAGATTGAATTGCTTGATATGATCTAATCCAATTTTTAAATACTTTTTACTTTACAAGATGAATATTCAAATATGGGCCAACACATATCCACAAAATATGCCCAACATATTTTGTTGAAATGATTTTCAACTCCAAAGGAGGCAAGTTATATTGTTTGTCAATGTACTAGCGGAAGTGGCCACTTCCATTGACACATTGACTGCCATTTAAAAAAAAAAAAAACTTGCCTTAACTATAAATCCTCAATCTATGTTGAACAAGCCTTCCATATTTAGAGCATAAATCCATCTTCATAAGGATATGAAAAATCATAAAATCAACTCATATCTTCATGGGTTGCATATATAAATATATAAGGTAAGTAAATCATATAAGAATCCTTGAAAAATAATATTGTTTGATTTAATCTCTTCTCCAATGATAAACATGAAATTTGCTACACAAGATCTACAAAAAAATATAAGTAAATTATCAAAATATTTTAATCAAACATGTTAACAAATAAAACAAATTATATGCTTGCAGCATTTCCCTTTAACACATAAATAATCACTTCACAAACTTGGGTAAACAAAAATAATGAATAAACACATACTAATTTTGTAAAGTTGAAAAAAAGCAAAACATCACGATTTTGCAAGTCTTGCGTCAACAAAAAGACTTGGACCTGGCTAATAAGGGGACCTAAAAGGCAACCGACTCTAACAATGACTACACTTTCAAATTGAAAGAATCAATGGTCAAAATTTATCTGTAAATCAGGTTTCCTTTTGTTTGAAGAATTGTAAATCAGATTTCCAAGTTTAGTGGGAGAGTGTTGAAGAAAATTAATAATGCTGTGATGATTGCAAGTGTGGAATACAATTATAAAACTTTAAAAATAACTTCGGGTCAACATTTGAGAGCTTAATTTCGTTTCATCCAATTAAGATTTTGTTCAATTCTTCAATGAAACAATGCTGTCGTTTCATTTTCAAATTTCATAAACGCGTTAAGTATTTAAGTCTAATTCTATTCCAGTAAATTAGAGGGTATACCCAGTCAATCTTTTTTTAAACTATTATTTCTGCAAGTTCAAAAAAAAAAAAATTAAGAATGAATTGATAAAAATTTAAAATATATTAAAATCTAAATCAAAATAATTTTAGAAAAATCACTCAAAACTTCTACAACTTTACTATCTCATTTTAACTTAAAAAAATCAAAGCCAAAAACCCTTTTTAATTCACATTGCGGGGTAAAAGTACGATCCATTTTTTAAATTAAAATAAAAAATATTGTAAATTTTGAAACTTGAAAATTCAAAACTTTAATTTTAAATTTATTAGATATTATATTTTAAGATAAATACATGAAATAGTTCAATTAAATTTGACTTAATATTTTTTAATTACGATTATATTTTACTTGAAGATATATATATTTTTTTATGTAAAACAAATAGATAAGATAATCACTATCAACTAGTAATATTTAGCGGGCTCTCTATGAACAGTTGCAGGCTTTCTTTTTTGTCGAAAGTCAATTTAGTGATACCATCAGCTTCTATGTTCTCTTCTCTAAGATTATGTCAAAATTTTCATTGACTTATTTCCAACAAAAATTATTGTATACATCTGATAAATGTTGAATAAGATGTCTTTGAGAATGCTTCTTGAATACCCTAAATAACCTCTAATCTATCAGTACAAATCAACATTAACAAAAAAAAAAAAACTAATAGACAAAATTAATTGAATTAAAACAACTTTTACATTAATTATGAATTGAACTGAAAGATCTCTCTAGGGGTAACATTGACATTAAATCCTAGCAATGTTTAGTCTTGGTTAGGTCAGTCATTTTCCAATATTGGTGATTGGCACACTTTAGTTTAGTTACCTCGCAACTTCTCAATTTGTAATAAGGAGCTCAATGACATTTTTATTTTTTATTGGAAATTATTTTTCTTTTATGGTTTAAAATTATAAATGCAATATAATCATAACACAACCACAAATACATGTTTAAGCAATTACAAAATAGAATTAAATCAATATAAATATAAAAAAAATTAAAAAACAAAATAATTTGAAGTAAAACTTATATATAATAATTACATATAATAAAATTTAAACATAAATATTCAAGAATCTAGAATATCAATGTTTGCCAATATGGTCATTGTCTAATTGACGAAATGATATATGTTTACTGTTAAATCAAGCTTTTATATTTTTCGTTTCAAAATAATATTATATTTTAGATTTGATAATTTTAAACACGGCACAAAAATAAAATTGTTATACGGTTAACATGTAAATAGCCAAAATTTATATAGATATATAAAAAATTTAAACATAATTATAATTGGAAAATAATACCCGAAATTTCAGCTTGAGCTACCGAATTGACCTTGACTTGGAGTCTACTGAGTAAATAAATGGCAGTTTTAAGGGGTCGAAAAAGAGATTTCTCCCAAATGGGGGAATACCAAACCTTAGGTATAATTTCAACACCTGGAACCTTACATAGACTTTGTCTGGGATTTTGTCTTCACTGTTTATTGTCTCAATTTCCAAATCCCCCATTTTACTAACAATATAAAGACAAGCAATTGTCAGAATCGTCATCATTACCTGTGGGTTTATTCCAAACAACCGAGTTAGAATTGAAAAAAAGAAAAGAAAAGTTGTATTATGTAGTTTTGTTGCTTGGCAATTTGGCATTTGGATTATTTTATTCACATATTTTTTCCCCTTTTCTTCCTAAGTATTTTACTTTGACTTTACCTGATTCTTTTTCTTTTGGGTAATCGACATTACCTGTTTTTTGGTATTATGGACCTTTCAATGCTTATTCTATTTATCCTTTAGGAAATTAGTGATAATTTATTTTTATTAAGAAAGTCTTAATATGGGAATAGAGGATTGATGGTGTTTTGTTTTGTAAGGGAAGTTGTAATATGGGAATAGAGAATACGAAAGTGTAGGACCATAGTAGGACTGTGGCAATTGATGAAGTTCGTTAGGACATCAAATATGGGACCAGGAGAGTAAAACCATAGCTCGACTACGATAGCTTGTGGAGTCTATTGGGACATTGAACAAGGAGAGGTCCGCAGGGACAATAAACATGGGTGTTCATTCAGAATGATAATCGTGGGAAATGTTGCAATAAGGAAAAAGGTTAGAAGGATAATGGAAGTATGAGACGCAATGGTTAGACAACAGATTGAAGGAATCTGTCAATAAAGGAGGAAGGTAAATGAGAAGAGACCACTAGAATGGTAGTTGTGCAAGCTAGAAGGGCATAACAGTAATAACTCGGCTAGAATCAAACACAGGAAATGACGTATCAACTGTGGTTGGTATAAAGGCAAAAGAATGAAATCTTGACCTAAGGGATGCGAATGAGAACTCGCCATTAAAGATCAATGCAAATGATCAGGGAACCCAACAAGCTGGTAATTGATCGAGAGTACGCTGACTAGTTTGTAAGGAAATGATAGGTTAGGCAGAACCCAAATGATAAAGGGAGTCCCAAAAAAAGGGGGGAAACACCAAGTGACATATTTGTCTATTAAGACTATTCCTCTCTAAGGGGAAAAAACTAGTGTAAGGGTATCAACCAAATTACTAGTTCCATGGGAACCAGAGGGTAAGAAAAAGAACTCATGAACCCAGATGGTCACTCAACAATAGTGACTGAGCATTTCAGAACATAGGGGTCCGTAACAGAAGGATGTGCTTCACTTAAGGGTAAAGGGTTAAGGTGGATTATGAAGAAGTAATTCATCTACTATTTAAACATAACATGATATAGTTCGCTAGAGTGGCATAGTACCATAATAATCACACCAACAGATGGAAGGTGTAGGTCGTACGAAAATAAGTTAGGGAAAGGGTCCATCATGGACTAAATAGATTTATAATACTCAGCAAGAGCCTCCAAGGGGGTCAGCTGGAAGGTTGCCTTAATAAGGCATGATGGAGGAAAGGAAGAATGAGGTGAAGGAAAGGACATAGTCCACAGAGGTGGCGGGACATTCTGAGATACTGTTAAGGATGATCACAGTTGGCAGAGTAAACGAAATGAATTCGTTAATCGATAGAAATTCATTAATTTATTATTTCATTAATGGAGGGGACCAAGAATAGGATTAAGCCCACTTAAATAGATTAAGCCCACTTAAATGTTTTAAGACAAATGATCCAAATGAACAGGGAGTTGTCATGTTTATTATAAGAATAAAGAAACTCACTAAGTTCATTTGAACTTACAAACAATTGACTTGTGGATGCAGGGTTCACAAGTAAGGAACTCGGAGAAGGACCAAGCCAGATCGAGATGAGTCCAAAGGCTTCAAAGAAAAGCGTCACGTATATAGGCTAGGGGTCACCTTAGGGAAACTCGCCAAGAGGGCGATAACTTTGTACATGTTTAGATTCTTTAGAGTTCGTATTCTAGACAATAAAATTTGTTTATAATTCAAATTGTTTACAAGATTATTTAATGGGTTATATAGTATGACTTAACGTAGGGAAGTTTTATTACGTATGATAAACCGATTCAATTTTGACATTCGTACTCAGATCCGACAAATGGATCGGGTAGGGGTGTTACAAAGCACTAATTTATGGGGATACAACTAGCCCAACAATTGAGGGTAAATGAGTCAATAATATTCATCGATTCTCAGTTGGTAGTAAAGCAAATGAGCAGAGAATATGAGGTCAAAGATCCCAATTTAAAAAAGTAACATGCCATAGCTGCTCAACTGCTCGATCAATTTGATAAAGCAAAAGCCCGACAGTTATCCAAGATAGAGAACACCAAAGTTGACATTTTATCTAAAAGTTGACATTTTATCTAAGTTAGCTTCTTCTACAACTATTAAGCAAAGAGAAAAGATTTTTTTAGAACATAGAGTCAATCTAAGTTGTGACAGTCAACAAGTGCTTGATTTAAGCCAAGAGCAAACATGGATAACCCCTATAATACAAGCCTACAAGGGGAAAGTCAACAATTGAGCAAGGAGTTAGCCAAGATGCAAAATAAAATAGCAAGGTATGACACTACTATTTACATTTAACACATTTTCGTACTTAAATATTGTCTTGTTTTCATTCAACTAAAATTGCTTAAATCTACACCATTAGATATATCATGTTAAATGGTGTACTATATAAAAAAGGGTACTCTGAACCACTTTTGATATGCCTCACCCCTATTGAAGTTGACTATGTCTTGAGGGAAATACATGAGGAAATATGCAGTAGTCACCTAAGGGGAAGACTATTAGCACAGAAGGTCCACAGTAGGGATATTATTGGTAAACTATACAAAAAGATGCTTATGACATGGTTCGCACTTGTGGCTTCTGCCAGAAACATGCTCCAATGTAGTGATCACCAGCTGAACCCCAACAAATGATGTTTGGTCCTTGGTCGTTTGCAACATGGACAATAGATGCTTGGATTAATTTCCAATTGCCACAGCTCAGAAGTTCATAGTTGTCATTGTACTAAATGGATAGAAGATGGGGCTTTAGCTACAATAACATAAAGACAAATGAAATCTTTTGTCTGTAAGTCTATTGTTTGCAATTTTGACATCCTATATTTGATTATAACGGATAATGAAACTCAATTTCTAGGAAAATTTAAGAGCTTTTGTACAAACCTATAGAAAATCCTAGCAGCTTTTAAAGAAGAAGGTTGATGATGCCAAGGGTGTCTGGCTAGAAAAACTTCCAGGAATTACATGGGCCCTAAGAACATTTTGCACATCAATTGGGGAAACAACATTTTTGTCGAAACCATTTTTTTTGAAAAAGGGGGTCGACTTTTAAAAAATAAAAATGAAGTCGCCACTGATCTTTTTTTTGTTTAGGTGTGATCGGATCACCTCGTAATTTGATTATTTTAACAAAATAATTTGTTTTACTAAAACAACGATTTTGGTCTACGAAATTTGAGAAAACGGGTTCGGGAGTCGGTTACGTACAAGGAAGGATTAGCACCCTCGTAACGCCCAAAATCGGTACCTAATTGATTAATTAATGTCTTAATGTCGAAATTTAAAAATCCGTAAAGAAGTTAAAAATACGATCCTCCTTTTTTATTAATCTTAATTTTAAAAATGTTTGGATAAAAAAAGCGGATGCTAAAGACCTTCTTGTCTCGAAGCAATAAAATGTCACATCTAGTACGTTAGGACACGACATTTTAAACCCTCGAGAATAAGCTTATCTTTTGATTTTGAAGACTCATGCATTTTAATTTTAAAAGGATATTCGGTCACTTGGGTCAAACGAGAAAAATCGAAACCCAGTACGTTAGGGCACGATCTCTTGAATTTCTAAACACAGAATATTGCCTTTATTAGAGAATTTTCTTTTATGAAATAATAGTAAATATGAAATTTAAAACGATGTGTATTTATTTTGTTTGAAGTATAATAAAACGACACATTATGAATAAAAACGTTGGGACCTAATTCTCAATATGATTTGAACGAAACAAACTAAAATGGTAATATGGAACATGAAACAATAATATATGAATAAAATGTTATGTTAATGAATGTCTACAATATGAAAAATACTAATAAATAATTCCTAGTATACATTTGCAATAGCCACATACTATCACTTTAATACCAACACGAACAATCGAAGGAGAATAAAATAAAATAAACAACAAATAATTTCAATGATAACAAAAATAAAATAGGCACCAAACCCGACAAAACCGATTTTTAGAGTACAATAAGGACAAGTGAATAAATAAATACACAAATAGATATTGAAGAAAGTAGTTTGTAAAATATTGAAAATAAAAGAGTAAATTAAAATATAAATAAAATTAAGGGACCAATTTGTAGATAAATACACAATAGATAATAATAATAATAATAATAATAATAATAATAATGATAATGATGATGATGATGATGATGATATTAATAGTAATAATAAATCTAAAGTTTAAAGAAAACCATATAAAAGGATATAAATAAATAAATAAAATGATAATAGCAAGTGTAAAAAAAAAACGTATATACAAAAAAAATAATGAAATATATAAATAGGAATAGAAATATAATAAATAGAAATGTAAATAGATAAATAAAAATTAGATAAACAATAATAGTATTAGAATAACAAAATAAATATAAATAGAAACATAATAATAGCAATAATATATTAAATTAGTTAATTTAATAATAAAATAGTAAAAAATAAAAAAAAGAGACTAAATCGAACCTTAAAACAAAATTTTGGGGCAAATTTGAAATAAAATAAAAGAAAAGGATCAGATTGAATGCGCGAATAACAAAGAGGGACCAAAATGGGAAATAATCCCCCTCCAAAACGCGCAGCTTCAAGGCGGACCTAATTGAAAGCCAAAATAAATTACAGGGCCTAAATTAAAAACTAAAGAAACTTAAATGCAAAAGAATAAAAAGGCGGAAGGACCAAATGCGCAATAAGACCATTACTTAAAAAAACGCGGATCCTGCTTGCGAGTCGGGTCAAAGCGCGGGTCGTTTCAAAACGACGTTGTTTTGGCGTTTGAATTTGAACACCAAAACGACGTCGTTTAGTGTTGCTATATAAACTAAAAAAAAATTCAAAAAAAATCATTCTTCTTTCATTTAAAAAAAAATTGAGAGCTCTAAAACTCTCCCTCTCATACGAGCTCCAGCCTAGGTCTGGCCGCCGGACCACCATGGCGGTCGCCGGTCGCCAGCAACAGCACCATCGTCCGCGGTGGCCATAAACCAAAAAGACCCATTTTTTTTGGGTTTTTTGACTTTTCGAGCCCAAAAATATCATCTTTCATTGGAGATGACAACCTCGACTCCCCTCACGATGGCATAAACTTGAAAAAGGTAAGATTCGGTCCCTTTTTTTTCTTTTCCATTTTCTTTCTTTTTTCCTTTAAAAAAATAAAATAAAATAGAACAAACGAAATGAAAATGAAAAGAACAGAAAAAAAAAACACCTTTAAAATTTTTCTCTGTTTTGATTGCTATCCGTGGGTGTGTAAAAAATTACAACTTGTGTAGTGGCCTTTTTATAGCCGAAAATATTACAATGTTTTTGCTACTATTTTGCATTTTCTCTGTGCTGTTGTTTGTCTTCTTTGCAGGTATGGAGGCCATAGGCCAGCTGTGTACGAAGGCTGACGTGGAGGTGGAGGGGAAGCAATGAGACATGCAGCTAGGGTTTCCTTCCTTTCTTTTTTTGGCTGAAAATTAGTTTAAGTTTTGGGCTGTTTGGGCTCTAGGTTTTTTAATTTTATTTTGGGTCATATTGGGTTGTAATTGGATTGTTTTAATTATTTTGGTTTTATTTATTGGTTTATGACAGTCTAGGAAAAAATGGGCTCTTACAGCTATCCCTCTTTGCTCGTTGTCGTGTAACGAGAATAGAGTAAAGACTTTTAAGAAAGACCAATTTTGCCTGGTCTTGCCGAATCTTGACTTCACTAGTGCTTCTTTTCATCCCACTGCATCTTCAGGGGTATAGGAATTAGTGTTTTGGTCTACTCCACTACAACTTCAAGAAAATAAGATTCGCTATCTTCAATGTGCTCCGCTGCAGCTTCAGGGAAATGAAATTCGCTATCTTCAGTCTACTCTGCTGCAACTTCAGGAAGATAAGGCTGGTGGCTTCAATCTGCTCCAATGTAATTTCAAGGAGAAGTGATTTGTAGCTTTGATCTAATCCGCTGGAACTTCAAAGAGATAAAAATTGGTAATTTCAACTTACTCAACTGCAACTTTAGAGAGATAAGGCTTGTGGCTTTAATCTGCTCCAATGTAATTTCAGAGAGAAGAGATTTGTAGCTTCGATCTACTCTGCTGGAACTTCAAGGAGATAAGAATTGGTAATTTCAACTTGCTCCACTGTAAATTCAGAGAGATAAGACTGGTGGATTCAATCTGCTCCAATGTAATTTTAGGGAAAAGAGATTTGTAGCTTCGATCTACTCCGCTGGAACTTCAAGGAGATAAGAATTGGTAATTTCAACCTGCTCCACTGCAACTTCAGAGAGATAAGGCTGGTGTATTTTTATTTTGCTCTACTGCAACTTCAGATAGATAAGGATTGTGGCTTCGATCTGCTCGAATGTAATTTCAGGGAGAAGAGATTTGTATCTTCGATCTACTCCGCTAGAACTTTAAGGAGGTAAGAATTGGTAATTTCAGCCTACTCCACTGCAACTTCAGAGAGATAAGGTTGGTGGCTTCAATCTGCTCCACTGCAACTTCAGGAAGATAAGATCCGCCATAATTTGTAGCTTCAATCTGTTCTACTACAACTTTTGGGAAATAAGATTCACTTTCTTCAGTCTTCTCCGCTGCAACTTCAGGGAGATAAGGCTGGTGGCTTCAATCTGCTTCACTGCAACTTCAGAAAGATAAGATCCGCCATCTTCGATCTACTCTACTGCAACTTCAAGGAGATAAGATCTACGACTTCAATCTGCTCCACTGCTACTTTAGGGAGATGAGATTTATAGATTTACTGATGTTGCTACATCGTCCTCTAGGGGACATGACCTGTAGAATCGATTTCATGGGCCTATGCTTATGCCAAATGATTAGGATGTCATGATCAGAATGAGTCAAATGCTCCTAACTAGGTGTATATGAAAGATATTTGCATGAAATGTAGAATGTCATGAGAACGATCCCTTTTAATATTTGGGTTGTCATTACCCACTGTTCATCAAGGTTCTGTCACTGATGTGTTTTCCTGCCTTCTTTGCTCAGCTGGTATCTTTGACAGAAAATTCGAAAAAAATAATCACCATTTGTTCAGCTGGTTTTCTCCACTACAACTTCAGAGAGATAAAATTTGTGGTTTCTTCCATCCATCCCACTGCAACTCAAGGGTATAGGATTTGTATCATCTTCAATCCATCCCACTGCAACTCAAGGGTATAGGATTTGTATCTTCTTCAATCCATCCCACTGCAACTCAGAGGTACAGGATTTGTGGCTTTTTCAATCAATTGATCTAGGTAACATGACCAGATGTGTGTGCAGGAATGTAGAATGTCATTTTTTTCGAGAATGATCCCATTTTAATGCTTGGGTTGTTTGTTATTCATCGAGGTTGTATCACCGGTGCAATATCTTGTCTCCTCGTTCAACCGATATCTTTGACAGAACATCCGAAGAGATAGTCACAATTTAGACTCCCTTAGATTTGGTGAGTTCTAAACAACAGTCCTATTTCAGGTTCTTGTACTATCTAGAAACCTTTAGAGTAATATGCATAACTTCTTTTGTGAAAGTTTTATTAGTCAATTAATCATTATTTCAATGCAAAATGCTTGAAAAAGATCATAACAATGGACAAGAAGGAAATTGATTGAGAGCATAGCTCGAAATGAATAAATTAATCAAAGATAGCAAATGCAATAAGAAGGAAATTAACTTAAAATGAATAAGTTAATCAAAGATAGCAAATGTAATAAGAAGAAAATTAACTCAAAATGAATAATTTAATCAAAGATAGCAAATGTAATAAGAAAGAAATTGATTGGGAGCATATCTCAAAACGAATACAGTAATCAAGGATGGCAAATTCAATATGGGTAAGATGAAAACTAGGTACCCCAGATATCGCAGCCTGAGCTTCTCTGTACGAACTTCTTGAAGACCATTTTGAGCTCGACATGTGTTTAGGAGATCTAGAGTACCTTGTCAATGCCCCAAGATGTAGCATACCTCCTTCTTATTAATTTAGGCATAGCAAGACTATCGCATGCCCCACTTTTTATTTGAATTGCCCTTTACGGGTTTTCAATTCAAAACTCATTTGGTCTCAAAGTGCCCTTTGCGATTTTTCGCCTTGCCCTCTCCTTTTTTTATTTTTTCTTTTCTTTTTTTGTGTTTTTTTTTAAATACTAACTGTAACTGAATCTAAATTCACCGAATTGGGTAGGTGTTTGCCATCCATCTCAGTCAATATCAATGCTCCTCCAGAACAGGCATTCTTCACTATATAAGGTCCTTCCCAGTTTGGCATCCACTTTCCTCTGAAGTTCTTTTGTATAAAAAGGATCTTCTTCAATTCCAGGTTCCCCTCGTGAAATTCTCTAGGACGAACCTTTCTATCGTAAGCTCGCATCATTCGTTTTTGGTACGTTTGACCATGACAGGTAACTTTCAACCTCTTTTCTTCAGTTAAGTTCACTAGATCCATTCTGCTTCATCCGATTTTAATTCTGCCAAAGCTTGGAGAGAAGGAATCTTGATTTCAATGGGCAAACCGCTTCTATTCCATAAACTAATAAGAAAAGTGTTGCCTTAGCGAAGGTCCTAGTCGACGATCGATAAGCATAGAGGGTAAATGATGACTTCTTATGCCAATATTTACAAGTTTCGATCATTTTCCCCATGATCTCTCTTTTTATATATATATTTTACTTTTTTTTTGCTACCTCTGCTGCACCATTCATTTTGGGGTTATATGGTGTCTGATCTTGAACAGACTGTAAACTTTTAATATCGTGCTATTGTGCATTGTTAGATATGATCCTTTCTGGCATTCCTTGTCGGCACATGATCTCCCCCTTTTTTTTATTGAATTTGATGACTGTCGACTTTGTAACATTGGCATATGAAGCGACTTTCACCCATTTAGTGAAGTAATCGATGACCACAAAGATGACGGTGTCTGCTAGAAGCTTTTGATGGGATCGGCCCAATAATATCTATGCCTCACATAGAGAAAGTCTATAAAGAAATGAAGGAGGCACATGAATCTTGTCTCCATAAATTTGGCATTTACGGCATAATTGATGCGATCCCCTTCCATGGTGGACCAGCAATACCCGAATCTCATGATTTGCCTGGCCATTATAAAACCATTAGCATGTATTCTTCAAACACCCTTACGGACCTCTTCTAAGATATTCTTAGCCTTAACAACATCCGCACGTCTTAGTTGCTCAGGAGTATCTTGATACGATCATGCGAAAACATCTTTGAATTCTTGGAATAACTCAATGACGTCTCGCTTTGTCTCTTGTGGTGATACAAACTCCGATCTTCACCCTTTTCTCTTCTCTTAGGCTCACAATGTCCACTAACCTTTTGTAACGTAGGATCTGTTTTTTATCTTGTTCTACCATCCTTAACAATTTAGGTGATAGGTTACAATCTTTGTCATCTTCAAAGTCCTGAGATCCCTCTAGACACATATCTCGCTCACAAGGAGATTCTGGGTCAGTAACAGCGTCACTCATGTCGTTGATATCTGGAGACCTATTGTAAGTACGAAGGAATATTTCAAAGAATAAATAAATGTAAGAATAATTATTTGTATGGTATGATCATGAATGAAGAATGAAAAAATATTTGAAAGAAAGTCCAAAGGTCCAAAGAACAAAAGAATCTAAGAATAATTATTTGTATAGAATAAAGAAATATTTGCTTGAAATGATAGTAAAGATGCATTTTATTGAAATAAAGATTTTGGACATAAGCCTATTTCACAAAAGGATTCTTATTGCTTCTAAGCTTAAAGCAACAAGCGTGTTTTGAATATTACTCTAAATTGGCTTTAAAAAATATAGGGATCTCTTCCACAGTCCCATTGTTCAAAATACTCCTAAGTACGTAAGGGCAGATGCTTGGAAAATCCCATTCCCCAGTTCTCTCTTTGGATACGTCATTATTGTTTAGATTCCCCAACATTCCCATCGGACTTTCGATATCTGCATAAAATTTAATTTCTTTATTATCCATCATGTCTTGCACCAGGGCCCCGAACTCAATGCATTCTTGGATTTCATGCCTCTCTTTATTGTAGAACTCATAATAATTCCTTGCTTCTCTAGGTTTCTCCCTTAAATCCCGTGTGATTAATCCCCCTTCTACTATTTTCTTCCAAACCTCCCTCAGCGGGGTTTTTACTTCTGCTACATCTATCTTGATTCTCTTCCCTGCACTCTTGATTATCACGTTTACCCCTTTGTCAGAATGGTTGGGTAATGGATTTTCTACACTAGATGGATCATTGAATTTCACAATACTCATTTTGATGAGTCTTTTAATTATCTTTTTGAAAGCAGTATAGTTCTCAATCAAATGTCCTGTGATTTTCGCGTTGTATTCGCATTGGGTGTTTGCGTCGTACCATTTAGGGAACGAAGGTTTCATAGGTTTTAGGTAGAAAGGGGATACTACATGTGCGTTAAAAAAATTTGCTACAACTCCTTATACGTGATTGGAATGGGCGCGAACCAGAGTTTTTCTGAGTTCGGTCTTGGATTGGGTTCTTGCCTTGGGGGGACTTGATGACTAGTAGTTGTCGTCCTTTGCTGGCTTACTGTAATCGGCTTTGAATAGCCCTTGTCATACATACTCGTATTATTCGCCTCACTTTCTTCTTTGGGGCCCTTAAAATATTAATTTAGGAGCTTCACTCTCTCCTTTTTCATTTGTAACGATCTTCAAATTATTTTGGGAGCTCCACTCTTGTCTTTTTTCTTTCTACTAGACCATTCAGATCAAGGACAACAGGATTGGTTAGATCATTCCCTGGTTTAGAACTTGAACCCGTCGGGAAGTTCAACGGTACTGAGGTACCAGTCTAATATTGGGGTCTGATAATGACGGGTACCCCTTGATGATGCGCATCTGGTTGGGTCTGGATGCTTATTGGGGTAAAACCTGGGGGATAGATGAGGTCTTCGTTATTGTCTCCAGAATTGACCATCGGGTTCTTTCCTTTTTCTAACCTTCCAGCTAGCAACTGGGTTAACTGGCCCATCATATTCCTTTAGAATTCTAGCATATCTTGTTAAATTTTGGCCAACTACCCTCGCATCTGTATTTGTATTTTCTCTAATCTCTTCAACCTTTGGTCCATGGCTTTTGTTTTTCTTCGTGAGTAACATAATGATGCTTAGTTGATAGACTTTTGCCAATTTCTAGATTAACTGAAATAATTTTACTTAATTAGGGTCCTTTTGTGAAAATCTAATACATATGATGCAATGTAATGTAGATGCATGGGATGAATGCAAAAAGAAAGAGAGTCGTCAATTCTGAATTCAATTCTATTAGTACAAATTTTCTAGAAAAGAAATCTCTTTACATAAAGTAGAAACATATACGGCCTTGCCCTCATACTCCAGGCGAAGACATCGATCCCTTTCTTCATATCCGAATGTTAAGATCAAATCTCGCGAACTTTCTAATGGATGCCTCTACTCGCTCCTTTTTGCTTGATCCAGGCTGCAAGCCATTGCTCACTCATCCCCGGGAGGCTTTTTAGCTTCTTTTAAGAAAGTCGAGACGTTAATGGTTCTCAAATAATCTTGGTTGGCTTGAATCCTCGGGCAATAAACCAAAGTCATGTATTCCTCCACGGGCTATCACCCTTCTCTCGTTGTGGTTACTCAGACCATATTTGGACGGCTGTATTGTATTCTACTTTATTAAGAAATCTATTTTTCATGACAAACTCTCTATTTAGTAACTAAACGTGAATTAACACCTCTTTTCTATGATGATGCAATGCAATGCAATGCAATCATAAACACAACAAAACAAAACACGTCAGTACAGAAGAAATAAACAACAAATAGAGCACCTATTCGGGTGACTACTAGGGTTTGGTATGGTTCTACTTAGGGCAGGCTCTTAGTGCTTACTATATGCGGTTCAGTTCTAAGATAAGGGTACCTAAATCGGCAGATTCCTCGATCCTCACCCATTATAGGCTCATATGGACTGAGTTCAGTTCAGGGGAATACATTTCCCTATGGCTGCACGGAGATGAAAATCTCACGAAGACATAGGTACGGATGTATCCCGAAAACGGTCCACTATCCTATACGGAGGTGAAAACTTCACGAAGGAATAGTTTCTCACTCCCACTTAAAAGGGTAAAGATCAAACAGACATGCAATGCAATATGCAAAAACATTCCAAGACTCGAACTGATAAAGCAAAGATCACAAAAAATGACGAATGAAATACAACGAGACGATCGTAATTTTAAATCGGATTTCCAATTTTTGACAAAAAGACAGAAATAATCAATTTGCGGCTTGACTCTCTTATTTGTCCCCAGCTGAGTCGCCAAGCTGTCGAAACCATTTTTTTTAAAAGGGGGACGACTTTTAAAAAACGAAAATAGAGTCGCCACCGATCTTTTTTTGTTTAGGTTTGATCGGATCACCTCGTAATTTGATTGTTTTAACTAAATGTTTTGTTTTACTAAAACAACAATTTTGGTCTACGAAATTCGAGAAAATGGGTTTGGGAGTTGGTTACATACGAGGAAGGATTAGCACCCTCGTAACGCCCAAAATCGATACCTAATTGATTAATTAATGTCTTAATGTCGAAAGTTAAAAATCCGTAAAGAATTTAAAAATACGATCCTCTTTTTTTTTATTAAAGTTAATTTTAAAAATATTTGGATAAATCGAATCGGATGCTAAAGACCTTCTTGTCCCAAAGTAATAAAATGTCACATCCAGTACGTTAGGACACGACATTTTAAACCATTGAGAATAAGCTTGTCTTTTGATTTTCAAGACTCATACATTTTAATTTTAAAAGGGTATTCGGTCACTTGGGTCAAACGAGAAAAACTGAAACCCAGTACGTTAGGGCACGATCTCTCGAATTTCCAAACACGGAATATTGCCTTTATTAGAGAATTTTCTTTTATGAAATAATAGCAAATATGAAATTTAAAATGATGTGTATTTATTTTGTTTGAAGTATAACAAAACGATACATTATGAATAAATATGTTGGGACCTAATTCTCGATATGATTTGAACGAAACAAACTAAAATGGTAATATGGAACATGGAACAATAATATATGAATAAAATGTTATGTTAATGGATGTCTACAATATGGAAAATACTAATAAATAATTCCTAGTATACATAATGCAATAGTCACATACTATCACTTTAATACCAACACGAACAATCGAAGGAGAATAAAATAAAATAAACAAAAAATAATTTCAATGATAACAAAAATAAAATAGGCACCAAACCCGACAAAACCGATCTTTAGAGTACAATAAGGACAGGTGAATAAATAAATAAATAAATACACAAACAGATATTGAATAAAGTAGTTTGTAAAATATTGAAAATAGAAGAGTAAATTAAAATATAAATAAAATTAAGGGACCAATTTATAGATAAATACACAATAGATAATAATAATAATAATAATAATAATAATAATAATGATGATGATGATGATGATGATGATGATGATGATGATGATGATGATGATGATGATGATGATGATGATATTAATAGTAATAATAAATCTAAAGTTTAAAGAAAACCATATAAAAGGATATAAATAAATAAATAAAATGATAATAGCAAGAGTAAAAAAACGTATATACAAAAAAAAATAATGAAATATATAAATAGGAATAGAAATATAATAAATAGAAATGTAAATAGATAAATAAAAATTAGATAAACAATAATAGTATTAGAATAACAAAATAAATATAAATAGAAACATAATAATAGCAATAATATATTAAATTAGTTAATTTAATAATAAAATAGCAAAAAATAACAAAAAAATGACTAAATTGAACCTTAAAACAAAATTTTGGGGCAAATTTGAAATAAAGTAAAAGAAAAAGACCATATTTAATGCGCGAATAACAAGGAGAGACCAAAATGGGAAATAACCCCTCCAAAACGCGCAGCTTCAAGGTGGACCTAATTGAAAGCCAAAATAAATTACAAGGCCTAAATTAAAAACTAAAGAAACTTAATTTCAAAAGAATAAAAAGGCGGAAGGACCAAATGCGCAATAAGACCATTGCTTAAAAAACGCGGATCCTGCTTGCTGGTTGGGTCAAAGCGCGGGTCGTCTCAAAATGACGTCGTTTAGTGTTGCTATATAAACTAAAAAAATTCAAAAAAAATCATTCTTCTTTCATTTTTTTAAAAAAAAAATTGAGAGCTCTCAAACTCTCCCCCTCGTCCGAGCTCCGGCCTAGGTCCAGCCGAAGGACCACCGTGGCTGCCGCCGATCGCCGGCAACGGCGCCACCATCCGCGGTGGTCGGAAACCAAAAAGACCTATTTTTTGGGTTTTTTGACTTTCCGAGCCAAAAATATCATCTTTCATTGGAGATGACGACCTCGACTCCCCTCATGACGATACAAACTCAAAAAATGTAAGATTCGGTCGCTTTTCTTTTTTTTTTTCCATTTTCTTTCTTTTTTCTTTAAAAAAATAAAATAAAATAGAACAAACGAAATGAAAATGAAAAGAACAGAAAAAAAAACACCTTTAAAATTTTTCTCTGTTTTGATTGCTATCTATGGGTGTGCAAAAAATTACAACTTGTGTAGTGGCCTTTTTATAACCGAAAATATTACAACGTTTTTTGCTACTATTTTGTATTTTCTCTGTGTTGTTGTTTGTCTTCTTTGCAGGTACGGAGGCTATAGGCCAGCTGTGTACAGAGGCTAACGTGGAGGTGGAGGGGAAGCAAGGAGGCATGCGGCTAGGGTTTCCTCCCTTTCTTTTTTTGGCTGAAAATTAGTTTAGGTTTTGGGCTGTTTAGGATCTAGGTTTTTTAATTTTATTTTGGGCCATATTGGGTTGTAATTGGACTGTTTTAATTATTTTGGTTTTATTTATTGGTTTATGATGGGCCGGGCAAAAATGGGCTTTTACAATTTTCATTGGTATATGGTGTAAAAGCAGTGATCCTTGTGAAAATAGGCATGCAACCTCACAGGACATCTCATTTTGACAAAAATGCCAGCCAAGAAGCCATCAAACTCAATTTAGATCTTATCGATGAAATCAGAGAGGCAACAGAGGTTAAGAATGCTATGTGAGCTTAAAAAGTTGCTCGATATTACAATGTTAGGGTAAAAAACAAAAAATTTTAAGTGGGTGATCTTGTATTGAGAAATACTAAAGCCAATTTATCGGCATCATAGCAAAGAAAAGTGGCTCCCAATTGGGAATGGCCCTACAAATGTGTAACATCCCAAAAATCGGGGGTTAGTAGAAACATGTTAGTAAATCGAGAGAGTGTGGTCATGCCTTGTTTTCAAAATAAATATTCCAAAATTATTTCAAGAATGAGTAAAAAGCCTAATGGTTAAAAAAAATATGAGAAAGCATGGAAATTAAATGAGGTCCCAAGTTCGAACCCTTTCCATTGTGAAATAATTTAATTTTTGGCAAAAATCTCTTGTTTTTAATGTGTGTGCCACCCAAGCCTTGTAACCCTAGGTATAAATGTTAATTTTTCACAAATAATCAGCCTTTAATCATCCTCCTCATTGCCTTATTCGTTCATCACCTCCTCTCCCTCTCTTTGATTTTTTTCTTTCCTCTATTAATGTCATCGCCTACACCTCCCATTTTACAATCTCTTTCTTTTTCTTTTTGCGTCAAGATTGTGCAGCATCTTCTTTATTATATTGATTTAATTTATCCTCATCTAAATCAGCCCCAAATCTGAAATCTTGAACTCCAAAATCGATCCCAAACATCACCTAGAAAGTGTCATTGCTTTTTCTCTCGACTAGCTTGGGTAAGATATCTTTTCTCTTCAATTTCTTAATTAATTTTGTCAATTAAAAAAAATTTCATATCTGGAATTTGGAGGATTTTAAATGATTTTAAAATGTATTTTTCCAAATTTTAGTGAGATTTCAAACCATTTTAAAATTCAACCCCAATTTTGGCCACCATGGGTGGTGGTGTGTGCGACTATGTGCAAGAAAAGGGGCTATTTTGTTTCTTGAATCTTGCTCAATTAATTCCAAACTTAATTTGAGTTCTTGAACCCTCCTTGTTAGCTTTTAAACTCATGTTAATTAGGGAGAGACGTTCTTGATCAATTAGCCAATCAGATCCCACAAATCGTGAAGCGTAAGTGCAATTAAGGGTAACTAGTTTGTTATTTCAACATAGTTGTTAGGTAAAGGTTATGAATTGATTAAATGAATGTATTTAATAATTAATTAGATACTTATTTTCCAGTATATTATTGAACTAGATGCTGACCCAAATGCCCCAAATCATCTGTAAAGGCGAAGAACAATTGTACGTACGGTTCACATCGATACACTGTAAGGAATCTAGCTAGTTTAGATTCATAAAATAGTTATAATTTCAACGATTGGTTTGAAATCATAAGTGGGTGTTTGGGGGCTGGTTTAATGGTAAATTCATTGAATTTATACTGAATTTTGATTTAGGTTCGTTTAAGGAATTATTAAGGAAAATTGGAAGATTCACTAGTGTGCTGCGAGGAAGTGAAAAATAAGATGTGGGTACTAAACTCATAAAACTATTTGAAAATGTTAAATATTGTGTTGTATTTGATAAATTAGCTTACTGATTGGATTGACTTAATACTCAAATCATTGATTTTGTGAGTGGTTGAACCAGGTATGTTTCGAACCTTAAAAGATTGACATGTTGGCAAATTTGCTAGTTTGATAGTATGAATGTTTGATTGAGTTTGTAATTGTATATTTGAGTTATGAGATATGAGAATATTTGACTGAATGATATAATGTGTTGAGATATTAAGCTTATGTACGATTTAAATGCATGAGATATTTTTTATATTTTGTACTGAAAATGATGCTATTTATGCACGACGAAAATCCGTAAAGTATGTGAAATTGAGCGATATTAATTGATACCAACACAATGGTAATTTGAAAGATTGGAACACTATTTCTATTTATGGAAAGTATGTGATTACTGAGGACATGCTGAGCATGTCAAATAAATGTGAAAAGTATTGAGATATGATTATGTATGAGATTGTGTGACATATTGCATATGCATTAGGTTGGGATTTTATGGTTAACGAAGGAGTTTCGTGGAGTACTGCCGGCATATTAAGTCCGCATTATTTTTAGTCAGTGCACTACCCCTGGAGTACCGAGAGGAATGGCTATTTATCGCATTTTTACTGGCAGCTTGTCTGCATTTTTATTGGTAGAATTTTTTGCATATTGTTATCTGTGGTTTTCACCACAACGAGCTTAAGCCCATAATGTTTAGAGTTCAGTTGATGGGTTTTGGGGAACTCATGGTGTGTAGCACATGGTATGGGTAGGAATTTTTTTGCAATGCATCATGTGCACGACATATTCGAATGTTATTGATTTATGCTATGTATTGTATTTTGTTGTATTGAATGGTATCGAAATTAATGATTGTCACTCGAATAAATGATTACCTATTCTCATACACCGTTTGAAATCAATTTGAAAATAGCTATGTAACGATATGAAATTCCTATGATGGTTCTATTTTCTTCTATTCAAGCTAATTTGTTTCACTGTATTCGATATTTATGTTATTTAAATAATTGTTTGATTCACGCTGAGCTTTTCATAATCTCACCCCCCAATAGTGTTTAACTTTTCAGGTAAACCTCGAAATTAGGATAGGACTCGGCATTCAAAGAATCACCTTGGACCTTGGACTATTCTTAATAAGTATTATTAAGTCTTTATTGTTTTTGGCTTGTAATTTTTAATTATTTTTGGTTTATGGCTTGGTAACTTTTCTTTTGGGGATTTTTGCATGCATGGATTACTCAAGCATAATAACCAGATAATGCATTATATTGACCTTAAGTACAATTTGATATCGTTCGCTAGTTTCCGCTACATTGCAAAGGAACCATTTTTGAAAAAATAAATCGATAAGGCAACTAAGTTTCCAAAATGACTTGAAAAATGGTTTTTCAGCTACATTAGTTTAACAATGGTTTTTTTTTAAAGATGAGCGACAAGCAAACAGTTTTTCTAAAACAACGCTATCAACAATAAAATGAATCCTAAGTATACACGACCTAATGAATAAATGCTTTTAAGCTAACTCAAAGTACAACTACAGTTTTCTCTAAAATGAGTTTATTTAAAGTCTTCAAAAGTAACGTAAGTTAGCTTAGTCATTTCGGTGGCTAATGTAGCCTTCTCAATCTAGCCATAACGTCTAGGCCGGGTTTGGGAGGTTACAAAAGGTGTTGAGGAAATAGGATTTGGAGCTTATAGAATAGCAAAAATGGATGGTAATGTTCTACCTCGTACGTGGAATGTTCGCCATCTAAAAAAATATTACGTATGAATGGTCCATCCTCTTTTTCAATAAATTTACAATTTTTGGAAATGTTGTTTAATTTTCCCAAACATGAAATAAAGAAACATGTGAAACAACTCGTTGATTTACGATCACAGTTGTTATTATTAAGGCTTGATTTATGATCACCACTTAAGTTCATTGATTTACGATCATGAACAATTTATTTTAAGTTAGTTGATTTGCAATCACAACTCCAAACAGCTCGCTTATTTACGATCACGACTGATATTATTAAGCTTTTCTAATTTACGATTACTGCCTAATTTCATTGATTTATGATCACGAACAATTTCTTTTGAGTTAGCTGATTTACGATCGCAATTCTAAACAGCTCGCTGATTTACAATCACAGCCTAAGTTCATTGATTTACGATCATGAACCATTTCTTCTGAGTTAATTTATTTACGATCGCAACTCCAAATAGCTCGTTGATTTATGATCACAACTGATATTATTGAGGCTTGTTGATTTACGATCATATCTTAAGTTCATTGATTTACGATCATGAATTATTTCTTCCAAGTTAGCTGATTTACAATCACAACTCCAAATAGCTCGTTGATTTACAATCATGATTGATATTATTAAGGCTCGCTGATTTATGATCACAACCTAAGTTCATTGATTTATGATCATGAACAATTTCTTCTGAGTTAGCTAATTTACGATCGCAACTCCAAACAACTCTTGATTTATGATAACGATTGATATTATTAAAGCTCGTTGATTTACGATCACAGCCTAAGTTCATTAATTTACGATCATGAATCATTTCTTCTGAGTTAGCTGAATTACAATTGTAACTCCAAATAGCTCGTTGATTTATGATCATGATTGATATTATTAATGCTCACTAATTTACTATCATAGCTTAAGTTCATTGATTTATGATCATGAACAATTTCTTCTGAGTTAGCTAATTTTTGACCGCAACTCCCAACAACTTGTTTATTTATGATCACGACTGATATTATTAAGGCTAGTTGATTTACGGTCACAAGTTAAGTTCATTGATTTGTGATCATGAACAATTTCTTCTAAGTTAGTTGATTTGCAATCGCAACTTAGGTGCATTGATCTCAAATCATAGTTAAGTTGAACGATTTGATGGTTCTTAAACCTAATTGGTTTAATGCTTGCTTAAGTCATTTACGATGGGAACTTAATTAGGCAATTTACTTAAACAAAGTTGCATTCAATCATCAAAAGGTTTCAACACTAAATAAAAGATAATTCTTTCATTTCAAAACATAAGGAAACAAGTACAAAAAATACAAAGAAATCAAGAGTTCACACTGGTTTTATTGGGATTTGCAATGTCCTCTTCTTCCACTTCTTCATTATCGTTTCCTTCACATCCAGTAATAGGGGCAGCACTGGTTTCAAAAGTAGTATCAGTAAGATAAAGTCTGCTGAAATTTTTCCACTCTTCAACAAACTCCTCCCAAGCAACTCTAGAGGGGAAACGAATATCAAAATCCAGATAAGCACTTGTGAAAAGACTCAAAGCGTCAAAATTTACCTTGCAAGCATTAAAGGGATCATCAATCACTTGGGTATGCAATAGAATATTTGATTTCCTGTCTAATAGATAATCCTAAAAATTTTGCATTTTATTCACTTTGTATTTTTCCAGGGCTTCTTCATGATCTTCTCCAAATTAGCCATAGCAAATTTATGCTGCTCACTCATGGCTTTAATAGTCTATTGCAAAAAAAATCTTCTTAGCTCGCATGCCTTCAATCTCTTTATGTAATTTCTCATTGGATTTTTCAAAGAGAATGATGTGATCCTCTAACCTTTTATTTTTGATCCACCAGTTTCTTATTTTCGTCCTCCAACTGTTTATGCAGCTCGTGAGCCCCTCTAGTGATGCCATGTTAGACTGGTAAGCATTTGCAAACTCCATCTTTTTTACCTCCTTTTCCCTAATACCTTCAATCAGCCCCACATTAATCATCCCAACTTCAGCCAAAGCCACTTAAAGAGATAATACAAGTTCCTTTAGTGATGGCTTCTTCACACAGCTCGACGATGCAAAAGGGCAAACATACACCCTTGCTTCTTGGGTTATTGATTCTTTCAATTTTCTACCCACTTCAATAGGGCATAAGGAAACTTCTGCACCCTCAAATGGTCACGCCAAGGAAACAATGTCTGGGCTTCACCATCAGTAGACATAAACTTCAATGAACCCCAAATAGGACCATGTTCAACAATCACACCAAATGAATATTCGGTCGATGGTCTTGAAAGAGATGAGGACGTTGGTAGATAAGGAACCATACAAAGAACTATAATGGTGGTCACCACAATACCAGATGATGTGGCATGATCATTCCCCTTCTTTCGGTGAAGTTCCCTTAATGGACTACCCTCATCTTCGTTTTTTAATATAACATTGGTAACTCTAGCAGTAGTTTTTTATTTCTTTCGACTACTCCCACTTATTCCCTAGTAAAAGTTCTGAAAGGAGCACCTCGCACATTCTGTATAAAGGACCGTATGTCCATGTATTCGTCTATCTCTTTGGACAAACTTGTTGATTCCCTTAAAGATTCTTCAAAAATGTGAATTATTCCTGCATCATCAATAAGTCTATTATTAGCACCAACAGTAATCTAAGGGGTGTTCGCGCTACCTTCTTGATCCCCTGCAGATTTGGAGGACAATGAGTAAGGTTTTAATTTACAAAAAGTATAAAAATAATTCCTAGGCTCCTTTACTTTTCCAAATAAAATAGGCCCCAACTCATTAGTAGCTTCATGTGGCCACACAAACTTCACAAGCAAAATTGACACAGTGTCCACACCATTCTTGTCATCAACTGGCTGCCATCTATTAGGGCCCAGATCGATAAGGCAGTGGTGAAACATATTTCTAACAGTGAACACCTTCTCCAGCTCTAATGTGTGACCTCAATGAAGCCCGACAAGCTAAACCTAGCTACCTCGGACGTGATGACTCACTTGGAAAATCAAAACCAGGTCCAAATTTATTCCCCACTCACATGTATTTACAATGGTTCAGCCAAAGGTTCGAAGACCAGCTGGAAATGATTGTCTCGTATCCTTCACGATGAGTAAAATAAAATGAACCCAAAGAACCTCCTTGATTACAAGCTTTGAGTTGGTACAAATGCTGAAAAACAAAAATCAATGGTTTCTGTAACACCTCTAACCCGTATCCATCGCTAGAATAGGGTTACGAAACATTACCAGACTTATTCAATAAACAATCACACATTTCACATACATTTTCCATTCCCAAATAAAAGTCATTCACAATCAATCATACAGTCCCTAATACGAGGCCCAAATCATACATTAAAAGTAGTTCGGGACTAAACTGATAACTTAGGAAATTTTTGGAAAACATAGAAAAAATTTCAAAATACAGAGGACACACGCCCGTGTGGCCCGGCCAAGCCCGTGTTACAGACAGTGTGGACATTCGAAATGGGATCACATGGTCGTGTCCCTGCCCGTGTCCGACCCCGTGTAACTTTTTTACTTGGGTCACATGGCCAACCACACACCTGTGTGACTAGCCCACGTACCCTTCGAAATGGCCTTACAAGCCCGTGTGCCAAGCCGTGTGCTAGGCCGTGCAAAAACTGTAAGGTATAATGACTTATGCCACACGACCAAGTCACACGCTCATGTGGTAAGCCGTGTGGAGTATACTGATTTGGTTTCTAATTAAACACTAGGGGACACACGGCCGTGTCACCTGACCGTGTGTCACACACAACTAAGACACACACCTGTGTCTCTGCCCATGTAGACAAAAATAGGCTATTTACCAAGCCATCTTTCTCACTCAAATTTTTATCAACCTAAACATGTCAAATGGCATATAACATAGCATCAATAGGCATTCAAACCAATCTCATCTAAGCCTAAATCATGCTATTTCCATACCTACAACTATATTGTTCATAAAATCATGTTTTGCCAATTCAAAATATATCAATTTCGTATTCACAAGTCACATATATGATCACTTTCAATTATGCATTATTTTACCTAAAACCACAAGCATACCAATCTCAAATTTCAACCATTTGATACTCAAAATACCAATCCACAAACAAGCATTCACATAGCAATTACCAACCACCTAACAAAAGACCATTTGCACATATATATATATACAACACCATGTATACCAAAATGAGCCAAATCACATGGCTATACACATAACCAAAACTTACAACATTTACAAGCCAAATCAATTGGCTAAATCTATTACTAACATATATGCCATATTAACCACAACTTCTATACATGTCATATAACCAAAGACATAAGTTCAAATGTACCAAAACGATAGTTGGATAGTGTGATGAGATCTTCGACAACTCCCAGTCTAAGCAAGCTTCGAAAAACACTCTAAAATACGAAAAAGTAAACAGAGTAAGCTATAAAGCTTAGTAAGCTCGTATAGTTAATAAGTAAAACTTACCATTCATTTACCATTCAAGTAATATAAATAAAATATTCTACAAAACCATTTAATCACAAAGTTAACATTTATTTATTCACATAATTAATCATGAACTCACAATTTCATAGATTCAATGCTCATATGATTTTTGTACATACTTGTACTGATATGTATCTATATCTCACCATTTCATATCCTCGATATACCTGTTGAACCATTTGGAATAATATCGGATACTTGAGAATTTCGTACCCTAAGTGCCAATACATAACCATAGCTATCTCAATCTCCAATCTCATATAATGCTCACATAGAGCTATCAACGAGTCTACTCACACAAGCTGACAATGTCTGCAACACATGCCAGATAACTTAGCCACCGGTAGAACATACGGACTAGCACCCAAATCACATAACCCCTAATGACATGTCATTTTGTATCCTATCTATTCCTGAGGTTCAACCGAGATTTAATATTGTCGAATCTTTGTCGAACATTTTCGTAAGATTGTATTCACAATTAATTAAATAATAAAGCATTTAAAAGACAATTATATTAATACTTATTAACATACGAACCTACCTCGATCACAAAAACGTCAGAACAAGATCGACAAGTCTAATACTTTATTTTTCCCTGGTCTAGGTCTGAACTTCACTTTTCTTGATCTATATATAATTAAATTTAACTTATTTAATGATCATTCTATTAAATTTAATCCAAATTTCATAATTTGAAAAAATTACACTTTTGCCCCTAATATTTCAACATCTTACAATTTAGTCTCTAGTTCATAAAATGCAAATTCATGCAATTGAGTCCACACCCATGCTAGCTGAATTTCCCTTATACTCATAGTAGCCCATATTTTTTATTATTTTATACATTTACCTCACAATTTATCACATTTCTCAATTTAATCCCTAATTGATAATTTTATCAAAAATCCCTTAACAAATGTTGTTTATCTAATAACAACCATTCAGTTTCTATCATCAAACATACACACATATTCATCAACAATAAAACCCTAAACCTTTAACAATTTCACAAATTAGTCCCTGGGCTAGCTAGATTAAGTTACAACGACTCCGAAAATATAGAAATCAATAAAAACTGAGTCAAAATCACTTACAATTTAAGCCTCAAAGTGATCGAACCCTAGATGAACAAAAATGGCTTCCTTCCCTTGAATAATCAGTTGAAGATGATGAATAAAAAGATGATACTTAGTTTTATTTCATTTATTTAGTTTTTATTAATAATTTACTATTATAACCTTTTAAAATATTACAAATTTCAAATAAACCAATCTCATAAATTTCCACTAACACACTAATGGTCTAATTACCACTTAAGGACCTCCACTTTAAATTTCTATAGCTATTAGACACCTTTAGCTATTAGAACTCAAGTTTTACACTTTACGCGATTTAGTCCTTTTTATCAAATTAAGCATTCAAATGATAAAATTTCTTAACAAAATTTTTACACAATTATATTATCTTGCTATAGACATTAAAATAATAATAAAATAATTATTTTAGCCTCAAATTTGTGGTCCCAAAATCACTGTTCCGATTTGACTAAAAATGGGCTGTTACAGCACCTCTTTTCGACGACCATACTCAATGAAATAGGCAATCGCGACCCACTATGAGAAACTGGATAATTTTCCCGGAGCTATCCCATAATCATCAAGAAGATGGCAAAAAAAGGATGGAGAGGAAAGTGAAAACTTGTTTCTTGCACGTGCAACAGAAGCAAGAAACCCCTTTCAGTATCGTTCAATCACCTTAAGCCTTCGACAATTGAAAAGTCATAAGCAAAATTGGGTAATTGAATGCCTCAAATGGAAAAATGACGACTCATTTCTTCATACTTAGTGATACAAGCATAAGCTTTCGCCTCTATAGAAACATCGGCTTCACAATATTGCGAGTGCTCACTCCCTAAACCACAACGATTATGATTACCCTGACCACTACAGTTACCTCCTCTTTCTTAACCATCATACCCAACTAAACCTAGAATAACTAGAATAAGTATTTAAAAATATTAAAAAGTTTACCTCTAAATCGCAATTGTCCTTCTCAATGGCATCTCTTCTTCAAATATTTCAAATCCAAATAGTTCAATATTTAGGGCTAAAACCATGTCCCTTTAAACAAATTCAAAGCTTAACAATTCACATGTCTAGGAGCGAAGGCTCAATCAACATCGTATAGATGTACCTCCTTTTAACACGTGAAAAAATGTACAAAACAATTTTAAACGAAAGGTGTATACAATAAGTTTCATTCTAAAAAATCTCTCACTTCGCATAGCTAAGTTTTCAAAAAAGCCACTTTATAACTTTTCTTCGAACTAGGTGGGAGACAATTTGTTATGTTGTTCACCAGTATTGACCAGTTGCCCAGTTACCCGATTGGGACTAACTTGATCCCCTTTACTCTAATAATGATAGCTTGCATAGTTTGCTTACATGAGTTTGCACGTGGTAGGTTTGTATTCTTATATGAGCTCACACGTGGTGAGTTCGCATCATCATGCAAGCGAACCCACACTTAGAGAACACGTGTTAATCTTAGGATAGGATATGTGTTGGCATGTGTAACACCCCAAACCTAGCCTAGGAGTTATGGCTAGATCCAAAGAGTTACATTAATCCACTTAAAAAAAATCCAGATTAAATATTTAGAATCTCGAATGAAAAAAGTT
The DNA here is from genome assembly GCA_025698465.1 of Gossypium longicalyx. Taxonomy (NCBI): domain Eukaryota; kingdom Viridiplantae; phylum Streptophyta; class Magnoliopsida; order Malvales; family Malvaceae; genus Gossypium; species Gossypium longicalyx. The sequence goes on along the minus strand of CM047001.1, from coordinate 64,231,508 downwards.
CATTTAAACAGTTATAGCAAATCACAAAAATCGAATCTTTAAAAATGAAGAATCCAACAATGTTGTATTAACATAAATCCCTAAGAAAAACTAAAATAGCCATGCAAAAAATGATCGGGCTCCTGACACGCTATCTTGACTAAAGCTAAGGGTTACCTGAAATTCAAACAAATAGACAAAACAAGTTTACAACTCAATGTGTAACTTATGAATTCAGTTAAACAGTAATATATTAGATAAGGTTTTGATTTCTCATTATTCAGACAATTTTTAGAATCAGATACAGTAATAGAGTATATCAGATACAAATACAGAACATAACAGGTACAAATGTAGATTCCTACCCCCATTTGCTACACACCATCTCCGTCTATCCCTACACACCAAATAGGGTATCAAGTACCCATCCATCCCTACACACCACATAGTGACTGTATGTCACATTTTAGAATAATTGCAGCCTAGTTACAGGATTAGAATGCGAGAAATTGTCAGAATCAGATATATACGTGGCTTAGCCTCTAGATTTGGCATATTATTAAATTACCCACACTTCATCCTTTATACAATCTCAATCCAAATGCAGATGCAGATTTAACAGATATCATATATGCGTATACAATGATACGAATTTAGATCATGTTTATAATATATTGCTATTTAATTGAATTCATAAGTTACACACTGAGTTAATTGATATTTTTGTATACACATATTTGATATTATTGTTTAATTGATATTTCTGTTTCTGTATACAGAACACACTTACTTATTAGATTACATATCAAATATGTGTATAAAAAACAATTTATACAAAAATAGAGCATCAGATAACGGGTTTTATACTAATTCAGATCATACGAACCCCACGATAGGCCTACGTTTGATTCGAACAACATTTACAACTCTAGGGAAAAATCTCGATTTTTGACCCATATGCCCGTATGGATTCACACGACCTAGATGGTAGGCTCGTGTGGTCTACACAATTTGACACGCACCTTTGTAGCTCATCATAGTGTCCCACATAGCCTGACACATGACTTGACACACGACTGTGTGGCTCAATTTAGTCTCTCGTATAGCCTAGACACACGCCCGTGTGTTTCCAAATTAAAACATTAGCTCACACGGCTGGGACACACACCCATGTCTCCGGCCTATGTAGTTCTAAACAAAATAGTCTCTAGCACGGCCTAGACACACATCCGTGTCCCTGGTCATGTGACCCAAGTTAGTGTCTCACACATTCTACCACGCGGCCTGGCGCACGGCTGTGTGGCGTTGATAGCCACGATTTTTGACTCTCATCTTTTGTAGAATTTAAGATTTTTGTTACACAACTAATATAGTTTCGATACAATAGCAATCCCGAGACTTCCAAAGTTTAAAAATATTCAATTGACCAATTAAACTATCTATCTACAACCAAACGCTAAAGTAACATACAACCCCAAAGTAACATCGAAGAACTTTGACGCAACTCCCCAAATTAGAACAATTCACTTACCGAAAACGAGTAGCGAAAAATCTAATCAATTTGTTGGAGGATCATCCAGGGTCACTCGTTCCTCTCCTAATAAAAAGGCCAAGAATCAAAACCACAAGCAAAAACCCGAAAAGAGTGTCGTGCAAAAACAAATCCATTCAGTTATCCAACAATCTCTAGTCGACTAAATAGAGGACAAAAAAGCAACAAGAATGCACCAGCCAATTACGAAGGCCAAAAGAAAAAAAAAGTTGATTTAAAAAGAAGAAAAAGAAAAAAAAGGAAGAACGTACAGAACAAAGAAGCAAATTTGGGAAGAGGGAAAAATAAAATGTGAGAAACACTTAATTACTTGGTTTAAAATAAAACTTATCAAATTTCCAAAAAGAAACAAAAATACTTCCTTATTGCATACGTAATGATTCAAACACAAGACTAAAGATACATTGAAGCTTAACCATTGAATCACTAGGCTCATCGTTAACATAAACTTGCATAGAATTAAATTTAAGTCGAGAGTTCAAGGATAAAGGTTTGACAAAACAAATAGCAAAAGTTTTCTAAAAATGACACTTAAACCTTTGATCTCAAACACATAATTAAGGCTCTAAACCACTAAAGCAAATAATTAATTATTGACATAATTTAACAAAAATAAGTTTAAATATTGGGGTCTTATAGCATGCATGGGGGCCTATCTAGGACGTCACATCCATAAATTGTATCATATAAATAGGAAAATTAGCCTCCTTTAAGATAGACACATAAAAACACTCAACAAATAGTTAATTAGATAAACAAAAAGTTAAAAAAAAGTTAATTTATCTATTGGATTTAACTTATATAAATAAATTATTAATTTAATTATATTTAAAAATAAAAATTATAAAAAATAAATAGAAAAAAAAACATAAATGTTCTAATATTGTGTTTTGTACCTTATATATATAAACATATTCGTATTATTTTGTGTAATAATTGTTTTCAAGGTGATATATATTTATAACTTGTTTCATGTAGACTTCCACATGTTTGCATAATATGTCATGTTAATTTTTTGTTTTGTGTCTCATCGTGTTTTAATTATTATATAGGTGTGCATATTTTAGTTTTAATTGAATTAATTAATGAAGTCGAATTAAATTAGTTAATTGATCAGTTAATGAATCTAATTCAGTTGGAAATTGATTAAAAAATTTTTAGAATTTTAATTAACAAATAATTTAGTTTGAAATTAAATAATTAATTAAATTAATTGATTAATTAAAATTATTAATAATAAAATATTATAGACCTAATTTATTAAATAAGTCCAATATATTATGTAAGCTCAAAATATAAAAATTAAAGGATGAACATAAAATTTAATGGATTTATACGAATTATTATAATGAGCTTAAAACTTCATAGATTTATATATTTTTGAATTAAAAGAATTTTTTTTAAAAAAAGGAAAAGCAAAAGTAAAAAACCCTAGCTAGTAAACTTAAGGTTTTTTCTTCTTCTTTCTGCCGTTATACTCAAAGCAGAGTTTGAAAGAGCTGGGGCGTGGCTTGAGTCTTGACCATCTTCTTTGAAACTTCTCCCTTCAAACTTTTTCTTTCTTTCTTTCATTTCATCACTTAAACTTTCTTTAGTGTTGTTATTTGTTGTTTTTGCTTTTATTTTTTAAAATTGAAAAAAAGAAAAAAAATATTGCAATATTTTTTATAACATGTGTAAAAATTTTGATTAATTCAATTAATCATCTAAATTAATTGAAATTAATTCGATCAGTTAATAGATTTTTAATATATTTTAGTTCAGTTATCAGTTAAAAACTTTAAAATTTTGATTAATTCTATTAATGTTGACCATTTAAACACCCCTAAATTATTGGACGTTGAACATTTTTATTCTTCCAAATATATAATTGAAAATCATAAATTTCAATTCCAAATTTTCAATGAAATTTAATATATATATATATATATAGGGAAGATTCGTTCACAGTATAAAAATTAAAGTAATTTTATACACTTTCATAACTATTTATATGATTAATACTTTAACGATCCAACCATTGAATTTATCAATATAATTGTACTTGCAATACATGTAAATTTTCGAATCAATCTAATATCTCTATCATATTTATCTAAAATATTCTTTATATATTAATATATATTCAACGATTGATATTTTTTACAAAAAATAAATAGTCTAAAGTTTTAAATTTACGTCAAACTTGATATGTATGATCTACATAAATAAATCATGAAATATTACAATTAAAATATTAAAATATTAAACATATAAATAATTATAAAAATATGTAAAACTATTTTAACTTTTACACCATTTAAGTGGATGCAAAGCAAATAAAAAAAGTAAGCTGAGGTGGATTAATTGTAATTTTAACATGCGGCAACTCTCATTATTTAATATCTCATCAATTATAAATTTAAAATAATAATTAAAACTCACAATTAATTATAATATATAATGAATGGTGTTTCTATGGTAAGAGTTAAAAATTTCTAATGCGATAATTAGGGATTTTTTTATGTATTTTTAATGATTTTTTATTACTTTTGTATTATGGATTAATTTTTTTAATCAGTGTTTATGTCATTTTTAATTTATTCTTTTAATGATCCATAATGAGATTTTCAAAAGTATTTTCACATTAAGGTTATTTATATTTTTTAAATTGTATAATTAATCCTTTAATAATTTTTTTTATTTTTCCCTTCTAATTCAATTTTAATGCTTAAGGTTTTTTTTTCAATATTTCCACATTAAGTTTATTTAATTTTTAAAAAAAATTATAATTAAACTCTATATATTTTTTATAATCAAGGTTATTTACATTTTAATAAGTTTAATATATGATTTAGTACCAGAGTTTGACACTTTTTTAATATGATACTTGTGTTAGTTTTTTGTCCAATATGGTACTTATATTTGACAAAAGTTATATATTTTAGTACCTAAAGGTAATAGTGTTGACTTTTTTATATTTAATTCGGCTTTTAGAATTGATTTTATGAAAGTTAATTGCTAATATTAGTATATTTAAATTTTTTACGATTTTATTAATAGAATAAACTGTTGGGGATCGACCCGATTAAGTAACGAACAAGTAAAAAATAGCGGAAGAAATTGAGAAATTGAATACACAAATTTAACGTGGAAAAACCCTCCAAAGAGGATAAAAATTTACGGGGGAAGATAATTTTACTATAATAGTAAAAGAACAAATAGTATAAAAAATAAAGATAAAAAACTAAACCCCAAAATCTGAAAACAAAAAACCTTCAAAACGTAAATATAAAATTCTTCAAAAATGTTATGAATTCTAATATTTAATGGGTGTATTTTCTAAGATTGTAAAAAAAGTTTATTTATAAGCTAAATTCGTAGGTCAAATAATAATAAAATAATCTAGACTAATCAGAGTTCGACTAAAATAAATAAATAGAGTTTAAGTGGGAGATTATCTCTCAAATTTGACAAAAATATGAGACATACTCAACATTAACTTAGCATTGTGTATTTGTCTAATTTGTCAAATACAATTCAATGGAAGTGTTTTAATTCGGGTTTTAAGGTCAATTTGATAAAAGTTAATTGCTAATATTACTAGCTAATTATGATTTTTCATCAAATCAACTCTAAAACTTGAATTAAACACAAGAAAGTTAACACTGTTAGCTTCAGTTATCAAAATGTATAACTTTTGGAAATATAACTATGACATTGGACCAAAAAATAATTTAAGTATCACATTAGAAAAAAGTGTCAAACTTAAGTACAAAATTATGTATTAAGTCTTTTTAATATTTTCACACATTATCATTTTTAATATTAAAATTTAGGTAGGACCCACAATAAATTATTTTACAAAGTCTAATTAAAAAACATTTTTATTTTTTAAATTATTTTAATAAAAAATTTAATCATTTTTATACTAACATTTTCTACAAAAATAAATTTAAAATATTTTTATTTTACATCATCACTTTCAATATATTTTTTTTTCAAAATTAGATTAAAAATTGTTTTATATAATTTTTTTCCAAAAACATAATTCCAAAATAATTTTCAGAATTAATAATACATTAAATATTATTTTAATAATTAAAAAATAGGTTTAAAAATATTTTAAAATTACTATACAAAATTAAATATGTTTTTCCAAAAACTTAATACAATCAATTATTATTTTTAAATTAAAATAATTAATTAAAAATATATTGAATATCAAACATAATTAACTAGTTATATATATATATATATATATATATATATAAGAAAACCATTCTTAATTAAATTTCGTTTATTTTTTAAAGAAAAAGGCTATTTGCTTGATTATTAATTTTAAACTATTATTTACCTATACAGATATTCCCTTAGTTTTGGGTTTGGGATTCCCTAGTTTGCTACTAACTTTAAATGCATGGGCTGCAATCATGACAGATCTGATTCCCACGTCCACTACACCATCAAACTATCTTTTGGGCCTTTCTCTATTTAAGAAGAATCCTTCAAAATGGGCATTTTACCTTCGGTATATACAGCTGAAGAACTTGTATGAATTAGGTCTTTAATTATGATATTAATCAAAATTTTATACTCTTTTTTGTCTTATTTTATTTATCTTTAGAGCTCACAAAATCTTATAGTTATTTATTTTATGAAAATGTGTTTATAACAATTACATATTTATATTACAATTTTATTAATAACAAAAATAATTAATAATAAGGTTTTACGTTAATTATAGTGACATAAGTTTTTAAAAATATTAATTGAATATAAAATATTTTAAATTATATGATTATAATAAATATATAAACTTTAAATTTAATAATAATATAAAATATACAGTAGCATAACATATTAATTTAATAACGTGATAACCCGTGTTATACTTATTACAAATGATTAAACATGATATATTATGCGATACTAATAATATTATTGATAAATTTAATTTTAACTATTTGGGAATTTAGGTTTTAGTTTTAATTTTTTATTGATTAATGTTTAGTATTTTATTAATATTAAAATTTCATTAATATTATTATTATCTTTATATTAATTTTTAATTTAGAATTAGTTTATTTTTATTTAGGTTGAGTTTCAAATAAAGTTTAAATTTTGTTTAGATTTGGTTGATATTGATTTAATTTTGGGTTTAAATATGTATTATATCTAAGTATAAATTTAGTTCAAACATTTTTTAAATTTAAAATCTAATCGACAACATCAAATCAATTCATTACCTAACTCAATCTTAATGCTTATATATAAACTATTACTATATATTATATATGATATGATATAGTATTGTATAATATAATATAAGTGTTAATTTTTATTGAATATAATAACTTACAATATATTTTAATTAGTATAATAATAAACGATAATATACAATAATTAATATATTATGTTTTACTATTACAATATGTGAAAGTATTATATAATGTAATAATATATTTTAAAGGATAAATTGGTTAATTGTTATAATAGCAATGATCCTTTTTTAGAGGACTCTGAATTGTCAAAAAAGTGAAGACAGTTCTATGGAAGATTAGAGAAGTCAGTAATGGAACAACTTAGTCAAGAAGATGAGTTGTCGCAGTGGAATGAAGGGGACAATGACATGGCAGATGCTTGACAAGTAAGTCTCACCAAGAACGAGTCATCAACAAATGGTAACTCGAGATTGGCCTTGTTTGGTCATGATAAAAAAAAGGGATTACTCTCAGAGTACCTATTGAATCTGCTAATGACGACATGGCGGTGGAGACAGATTTTGGAATGGGAGAAGTCACAAGGAAATCCTAGTAGTGACAACAGAGAGATGGTGGATGTCATTAATGAAAGGTTATGGGAAATTGAGAATATTGGTTGTAATAGGTTGGATTTGTCGGGTATGGGCGGCATACTTTGCTTGGAGGAGATGACACATGTAGGTATTATCAGTGACAAATTTATTAAATTTAAAAGCTAGAGAGTAGGGTATTCGAAAAAAATTCTAATTTCTAATTAAATGAATAAGTTGTTAAAGTCATTCGAGTCAACTCGAGTAAATAATTCAAGCTAGAGAGTAAACTCGAAACTTGAATTATTTACTCGAGTTGAAGTTGAATTAGATTTTATAATTTAAATAATTCGAATAATTCGAATAATTCGAATAAAAGATTGGTATAAATATCCCTTTACTCTCTATCAGTTTTGAAAATAAGTAAATTAGTCTCTTTCAACAAAAATTACAAAAAGAAAATCAAAATAATTTTAAAAAATTCAAAAAATTTTAAAAATTTATATTTTTTAAAAAATTATAAAAAAATTGTTTAAAAAAAATTCTAAAGAATATACGAAGAAAGTTAAAAATTTTAAAATTTTTTAAAACAATAATTTTGAAACCTAAATAAAATTAATTAATGATTCAATTTTATCATACTAAAGTATATTTTTTTTTGAATTTTTTTTGAATTTTTTTTCAAATATATATACTTTAACATGAAATTAGTTATTGTAATAAGATTTTAATTTAACATATTTAATTTTTTTAATTTCACTCGATCCGATTCGACTCGAATTAAATTTCATTTCACTCAACTCGATTAAAAAAAATTAAATTAAGTTAAGATGATAAAATAAGACTCACTAACTTGATTAAATTAAAAAAATTTCAACTCGATTCGATCAAACACTTACCCTACCACCAGAGAGAGGATGTCGAGAATGAGGTTGACTGTATTAACAAGGATTTGGGCTCATCTCAGGTTAGCGTTAATTTGATACATTGTGGTGAAATAGAGGCGATTGGGTTGGACAATATAACTATCACTAATGAGGGCTCTTTTCTGAAACAACTTTAAAGGGTGTTGAGGAGAATGTGGGAGCTGTTTTAGCAGATGATAGAAGTAACAAGATTAGCAACAAAGAAAGTTCAATTATAAGAAGGAAAGTGAGAGCAGTGGGAGACATTGAAGAACAACTTTTAACTTCCATAGAAAAGAAGAATAAGGCTGCTGCTAGAATAAAAAGGGCTTCAGAGGTTTCGCCGGAGTCGGACAAGATTGTAAATGCATCTTTATCAGATTTAGACTTTTTAAATAGAAACAGAGCAATCGTAAAGAAAGCCGAAAAAAATGTGGTAAATGGGTAAGCTCTTAAGGCTTAAAGCGAAAAGTACTGAGGATGTGGTGGTTAGAGATATAACCAATATCATAGCCATGGAAGATCTCAATGAATGCTGAAAGATAGCGGCTGTTGACTCGTGGGTAGCAAATTTTTAAGGTGATTTAGATATATTGTGCTCTATCATTTTCGTGGTTCTTACGAGGACTGGTTGAGCAAGATTTAAGTAGAGAATTGATTCTTGGTGGTGTTGGTTTACATAAATTAGTGAATGATTCGATGGCAAAGAAGTTTTTTTATTGGAGCTCATATTTTTATTTGGTGAGACTTAAGGTTTCAGATTAATCACTGGATTTATATTTTTTATTCCTTTTCTATTGTTTGTAGTAGGGTATTTTGTGTTTTATTTTATTTTTATGGAGACAATATCGTTTATTTGTTTATTTTTGCAAAATCAATTGGTTAGTGTGTTTTCACCGAAAATTCAAAAGGATTAGGGTTTTATTGGTGAGTTTTTTTTTTTTTTTTTAGAGTGTTCTTTTCACTAAAATTATTCTTTGTCAAAGTTCTTTTTTTACAGGAAATTAGGTGTAATTTATTTAACTGCCATGTCTTCCTCCGTGAGGTACTAAATGAAATAGGATAAAAAAAAATCCCATTAGTTGGGTAATTAATTTGAATTTTTAATAATTAGGTGAACAAAAAGGATAATTAACCATAGTTGATTGACCAGCAGTGTAGTATACCTTATTTTAAAATTATTGTACAATCATGTTTCTCTATAACAATGATCCACTATAACAACGGGGTTTTTAGTAGAATCTATCTTTTATGTTTTATTTTAATTATTTATAATAACTTTTAACTTATAAAAGTAATAATCATAATTATGAAATACAATTTTTTTATTAAATTAGTTCTCAATAATAGCATATTGTCTAAAATTTTAAGAAAAATATAATTATTTCATATAAACAATCTTGCCAATTATAATCACTGCAGCAAAATTGACTTTTAGCAGTGTTTTTAAGGTTTTTAGCGGCGCTTTTAAGCGCCACTAAAACTATTTACGGCGTTTTTACAAGCGCCACAAAAAACGCTGCTATAGATAACGCCATTAAAGGTCAGTACCTTTATCGGCGTTTTTCCTACAAACGCCGCTAAAGATCATGACCTTTAGCGGCGCTTTTCCTACAAACGCCGCTAAAGATTAGTACCTTTAGCGTCATTTTTTCCCACAAACGCCGCTAAAGATCATGACCTTTAGCGGCGCTTTTCCCACAAATGCCGCTAAAGATTACGACCTTTAGCGCCGCTTTTCCCAAAACGCCGCTAAGAATCATGACCTTTAAAAAAATTATTTTATTTTAATTAGATAATATTTATTTCTATGTTAAATATTATATTATGTTTAATTTTTGAAATTTGAACTTTAAAAGGATAAATAAAAAAATATTAATTAAATTAAATTTTCCATTAAAATTTAAAATTCAAAACTAAATATAAAAATTAATGAATTTAAATTTAATACATAAACATTGATTCAATATGTAATTTAATACATAAAAAAACACACACAAAGTATTACAATTTTTAAAATAAAATTCATCCTAGTGAGAAAATAATGCCAAATCATCGTCAACTCTCATTAATCAAAGGAAAAAGATCAGAAAAGAAGAAGAAACAATATACAACAGACGGCTTCAAAAATGACAGGCATAAGTCCAGTTTCATGTTGATGGACTTGTAAAGGCCTCAAAAAGAAAATAAGTAGCATATATGAAAAAGACAAAAAGGGTCAAATGAAGGTTAAATGAGATGTCATGACGAACCTCACGTGTTTAATGTCTATCTCCTTTCTCGATTTCATGCGACTCATAACATGTTTCACTTTTTTTATTAAGCTCACAAATATCACAAGTTTTTAGTTATCATAATCTTAATTTCTATGTCCAATAGCATTGATAAAGTAATTATTTTTCATTCAAACAAATTTGGTATTATCTTTAGTCACTTTGAAATGTCTAATCGTTGAAGATGAGCGCAAAATGCCATAGTTGCTGAAAAACAAGCTCATGCCAAAGTTCGAACTCTATACCTCTAGCATATAGGGGATCCTGAACCCAAAGTATTGAAAATGTCGATCAAAAGGAAGAGGAGATAAACTTGACGATGAAACTCTAATGGAAAGACGTTAAACTTTTGGAAGAAAAAAGCAAAAGATGTTTAAGGGACTCATGTCAAGAACTCATGTCAAAATAAAACTAGTAATGGATAAACTCGGGACTCATCAAGATAAAAAATAAAAAAGAACCTACCGCGTGCTATTGCATCCTCTTTCCTTCTCAACTCCTGCAAAATATAAAGTTAACATTCAATTACTACAAGGACAAATTAATCTAAGAGCAAAATGAATAGCAAAATCACCTTACATACAACACAGTTACATATTGCATCCGAACATATAAGAACAAATTACCTGTTCACGTTTATTTAGTTCAGCCTCTTTTGCTTTAAGTTCATTCTCTCTTGCTTTTAGATCATATATATTTTAATCATATATAAGACAAAAACATCAAAAGAAGTCTATGATTTTAATCATATATATTTTAATCATTTTGTGACCAAAGAATGGATGTTGGGTAGAAAATACATAAGAAAATGCATTGAGAATCAGACAAATGTACTTCAAAGTTAACATATAAAATTAACATAGAAAAAAAATTAACTTTTATGAATGATATAACAGCATAAAAAATATCTTCTATCATATAAAAAACCTCAATTATTGATGGTTTTTTTACTTAATAGTTTTAATTAATCATGAGGTCTCAAAACAACCACAATTGTTACTAATGCTAAAAACAAGATAGTGGATGTACCTTGTGAAAAAAACAAATTATTTCTCTTGTAATTTATATGAAAATTTAAACCATTTAAACATGAAATGCAAAGTACAAACACAGTTCCTGCTCAGAGGCCCCCCGAGTAAACAATCAACAGGTTTCTAATTTCAACTTAACATTTGCCCTTCCTCTTTTGGTTTAAAACTAAAGTTTTGATGATTTTTTTTATATTTTTCTTGTCAAATTTACTGTTAATATAATATTATATTTGAAGTTTGTATCTGTCTCTTTCAATAATATTACCTTCAAAATTTAAACATACATTCTCTTTTTAAAATGTAATATAGGTTATCACTTCACTCAATATTTTTTCATCTATCAATTCAAGCTTTTATGACATAGGCAGAATCAAACTAGAAATATTCTCATAAAATTAGCTACCTATAATTGTTTCAAAGCTACAGCTTAGGGTAAGTCAGTTTCCATATGACTAAATAGTAAACAGTAACCAATTTGAGTTAAAAAAGAAAAAATATATAAGGGAAAAATAATAGATAACCAGATGAGAAGATTTATATCTACACAAACCTCCTTAATAACAACAAAATTAAAATTAAAGCAAATGAATCGTGCTCCTAAAGTGAAATTAAATGAGCAAATCTAGATCCATGTTAAGATCAAGAATTTTAATAATAAAAATAAACAAATTAAAGTATAGAGACAGAATATGCTATTTAAGGGATGTAAAGCTTTTTCTTTGAAAAAAAAACTAATAGTAAGTATAGCTTTAAATTAGAGAAGTTATAGCACTATAGTTAATAATAAAATTTGATTGTAACGTGATTTATTCCAAATCTAAACAATTAGCAAAAATTTTCTCACCAAGTATCCTTTTTTAAAAGGCAAAACCCCCCAAGTGCAACAACACAATATAAAAAGCAATCTGACTAGATGCTATGCAAGCTCAAGAATTTGTTTAATCATTTATTGGATTTGGAAGTAATAAACACCTTTTTCTTGTTTTTCGGAGTGACGATGATTCTTTTTTTTATTTATGAAATATATAAAAGTTGACATGGCAAGTACTCCTTCAAGTTCCAAGCTTTTATTTTAAAGTCATAACTTGGATGATCACCGGACAACAAGTAGCCCATAATACATCATCACCTTCGACACCTTTTGAGTCGAGTGGTAAAAAATTTAATGCCTTTAACCAAGATTCTAAATTTAAGTTTTTTTAATTAGAAAAAAAAAGTACAGAAAGAGCTTGCCCTCCGTCGACTTGATTCTAGATTTAATCAAAACCCAATGTGGCAAACGGATACCAAAGTGTGTCAGCCCAAAAAGAACACACCACCTACATTTTTATAGATGCTAAATATTAGTGCTGAGATCTTATGAAGTGATTTTCTCTGTTATATTAATTCCCTTAGCTTTAATCCATGGCCGTTGCTGCTTTTATGCTACTACCACTAATACTAGTGTATTTAATTATATATCAAATCAAAATCTCCGGTTTCCTCTTTATTAATCAAGCAATATCTCTTTAAATATTCAGAACAAATAGAACCACTGTATTCAGAATAACATCAGCATTCATGAGATAGACCTAAAAGAGAAGGGGACAAATGGACTAACCAATAAACATAATGGCAAACAACGGTTAGCCTGTGAGAGTTGAGTTTAGTGCGCTATGAACATCAATCCCAATCTGTGCTTCAGCTTTCTCCAATTTAGTTGTGGCTGAGCTTAGCTTCTGGGTGAAATCTGCAAGCCCTTTCTACACAGGACTAATATTCATGGGAGAACCTACCATGCCCCTCAGCCAAACCCACACTGAAAATAAACAAGAAAAACATAAAAAAAAACAAACATGCATTCCTCTCTTTCATTGTTTCATTTATTGTCAATCAGAATGGCTTCTAGGGCAGGGACAGTTCAATATTGTATCTTTAATTCATTATGTTTACCATTGCTCAAACTTAGCAAAAGAGCAAGAAAAACAACAATGAACTTAGGTTAACTCATCCAAGTTGAATGGAAGAGCCATATAAGGTCAGATTTAGTTGAAAATAAAGGAAATTCCCTTAATGGTCTTGGTGTTGGAATTTTCTGAGAGAAAATATAGATGGAAATGGAAGAAGAATGTTCAAAATACAATATCTTTCAATCACAACAAGGATTACGATTAAAATCTAAACAATTTTAATAATAATACAATTTTAACCTCTTAAATAACGCCGTACGATTCCTCGATGCAATGTTCTGTGACTCCTACATAATCAATTGTTCCATGTTAAGATCAAGAACTAAATATTTAATTTAAAATTAAAGCAAATGAATCGTGCTCCAAAAAGTGAAATTAAATGAGCAAATCTAGATCCAGAAGCAAGGCACTCGAATTTATAGATTTAAGCAGCCAAAATTTCCTAGTAAAATATCTACAAAATTAAAGAAAAAAGAAACATTTAGGCCAAATTTCTAACTTCTGAATGAAAAAAATGCTCTAATTAAAAGGGGGAATAAACCTGGTTGGAAGAGGTTGGAGAAAAAGAAACATGTTGGACTTCGGTGGATGAAGACGAAGTGAGAGCCACCGTAGATGCAACGAGCACGGTCGCAACAAGAGGTCCAGATCCCTTCATTTTCCCGATTCTTTTCTATATCTGCGATCGAAACTCAGATAAAGAGTTATTTTTTTGGAAGCTCCGGTGACGAATGGGTGAAATCTGACGAACTTCGCCGATTCCCGACCTCCTTCTTTCCCTTTTTTTTCTCAGCCGAACAAATACAGTAGATATATTGACTTGGTGTTGCTGGAAATGGGAAATTTGGGGGTAAATTTTGAGAGTTATTTGGGGGATTTAGGGCGCGCGATGGAGATGAGAAGAAGAGGGAGTAATGAACGGGTAACCAAAAATTTGGGGATTTTTATTTTCTCTTTTTGCGGCGTTTCCATTAAAAACGCCATTATAGCTCAATTTTTTTGTGGCATAAACGCCACTATTACTTAATTTTAAAATTTTTTTTATTTTTAACATATTTTTTTATTTTTTTTCAAAATTTTTGGGCTGAGATTATCATTTTTTAGATTTTTTTTAAAATTTTGAATATTAAATTTTTTAATTGAAATATGAACTAAAATATTAAATATTTAATATTTAAGTTTTTTATTTTTTATTTTTAAATTTTTAAATTTTAAATTTTTTTTGAAGATTTTTATAATTTTTAAATTAACATATAAAATACTAAAGGAAACTTTAAGAGAAATAAAATGGAATCGATGAATTAAAAAAATACAAAATAACACAGCAATACAAGCATTATTCTTTTAAGTATGGTCCGCATTAGTTGTTTATATTTTTATATAAATGGCATTTAATTATATGTATACACCTAAATTTTGATAGAGATACATCTCAGAATTATATATGAATTTCGGTTTAATGTGTAATTGTAGACGTGAAATTCTAATTGTAGTTTAAATGTATAGTTGAAACTTTAATTTTGATTTAATCATACACATTTTAAAAAATAAATACATCAATATATTTTTATATTGGATAAATATAAATATTTATGCCTGCAATATATAAATATAAAATGATATTATATCAATAATTGTATTAATAATTTACAAGAACGGGATCAAATTAAAGTTCATGTATACAATTGCACACTAAACCATTGTTAGAAAAAGAAACATTTACCGGGGATTTTGGATTTCGAATTGGGGAAAAAGGGGTGATTATTTTAAGGATTCGGATTAGGAAAAAGGGGAAAATTATCTCTTACATAATTTAAACTATAATCATAATTTTAATATATTAAAATTAATATTATCTCTTTTACAATTATATAATAAATTATTTAATATATAAATTACAAAACATTAATTAATCTAAGCCTTAAACCCCTAACCCCTACCCCCTAAACCCTAAATCATAAACATAATCTCTAAACCTTAAAAACCTAACACTTAACCCCTAACCCCTAAGCCTTAAACCCCAACCCTTAAACCATAAACCCTAAACCCTAAACTATAATGATAATTAATTCAATATTTTAAAATTAATACTATCTCTTTTATAATTATATAAGAAAATATTTATCATATAAATTAAAAAACATTAATTAATCTAAACCCTAAACTCATAATCCCTAAACCCTAAACTATAAATCCTAAAGCATAAACCCTGAATCATGAACCACTAACCCTTAACCCCTAACCCCTAACACCTAAACCTTAAACCCCAACCCTTAAACCACCCTTAAACCACCCTTAAACCATAATCCCTAAACCCATAATCCATAAACCTTAAAATAGTAACTCATAAACATTAAACCCTTAACCATATACCGAAAACCCTAAACTATAATGATAATTAACTCAATATTTTAAAATTAATACTATATCTTTTACAATTATATAAGAAAATATTTAACATATAAATTAAAAAACAATTAGTCATATACAGAAAATCTTTAAAATTACTTTAAATAATAGTATTTTAATTTTTTTCATTTTTTGTGGCGTTTTTCAAAAAACGCCGCTAAAGATCAAGCATTAGCGGCGTTTTTCAAAAAGCGCCGCTAAAGGTTTACCTATAGCGGCGTTTCTTAAAAAAGCGCCACTAATACTTGATCTTTAGCGGCGTTTTTAAAAAGCGCCGCTAAAGCCACCAAAAGCTCAATACAGTGGCGTTTTTCATTCAAACACCGCTAAAAACCTGTTTTGCTGTAGTGAATTTATTAAATAAAAATAAATTTATTAAAATATTATTTCAATAAAATGTTTAAATTTTACATAAAAAATTATTAATCATATTTTATTAAACGAAATAATCTTCAATGAGTAAAATTATTAATCATATTTTATTAAATGCAAAGATAGGGGTATGTTCGCTATTCCATGCAAAATTGGCCATTTGGGAATTAAGAAGGCTATGTGTGATCTAGGGGCCTCTATAAATGTAATGCCTTATTCTATTTATGAATCACTTAACGCGGGTTTTTTGACAAAGACAGGTGTTATTATTCAATTGGCAGACAGGTCTATTGTGCATCCCGAAGGAGTCCTCGAGGACGTCTTGGTAAAAGTTAATGAACTTATTTTCCTGCAGATTTCTATGTGATAAAAATGGAGGAGGATAACGCTCACGGGTCTTGAGACATCTTGTTGGGGCGACCTTTCCTTAGTAATCGCGAATACTAAGATTGATGTACGGCGGAACCCTCACGATAGAGTTTGTGGGGAGATTGTGAAGTTTAACGTTTATGGCACTATTAGTCACCCAAGTGAAGTCTTGAGCGTGAAGCTGCGTCGACTGATTGACTCATTAGTGGGCCTAAACTTTTGAGTCATCTTATGGAGATAAACCTAAAATGATGTTTGATGATTTTGAATCTGTTAATAAATTATTGGCTCCCATGAATACTAAACTTCTACCTCCTGTTGTGCAGGCACCAGATTTGAAATTAAATCCACTTCCTGAACATCTCAAATGCACATTTTTGGAGAATGATGAGACCATTGCCGACTTAAAAGGGATCAGCCCCTTGGAGGAAAATACGGAACCAAAGAAAGAGGCGCAAGGACGATTAAACCCAAATATGGTGGATGTGTTAAGAAATGAGAATTTCCAAGCTCATAAGAACAAAAGAATTCAGTTGGAACAGCCCCAATACTAGTTGAGGCGTCAAGCTAGCGACGTTAAACAAGCGCTTGTTGGGAGGCAACCCAATCTTTCTTTTTATTTTTATTTTTATTTATTTATTTTTCTTTTATTATTTATTATTTTTCTTTTCTTTTTATTTTATTTTAGTTAAATATTAATAAATTTATCTTCTTCCATCTAGGTGAAATGGAGCTAAAATACGAAGAAAAAAAAAGACAGAAAGTGTGCACCAAAACAACCCTATCCATGGTACCAAACAGTTTTATTCCAGCCCAAAATGCCATATCCCTGCTGCCAATTCTATTCCAGCCCAGAATGTCATATCTCTGCAGCCAAACAGTCCTATTTCAGCCTTAGAATCCCCAAAACCTGCAGCCAAACACCCATTTTCAGCAAATAAAACCCCCAAACCTTACATTTTTTTTCCCCAAATTTCTCCATAACCGCCAACTCCTTTCTCCTCCACCACCCACCGCCGATTTCTTAGCCACCATGGTGAGAACCCAAAGCCGAACCAATATTGCACACGTCACCCACCCCGTCTCCACCTCTTGCCGCTTCGCTATCTTCTTCTCCACCGTGTGTCAACCGAGGCAGTAACTACATGGGGAGTTTTTCTAAACTTTTTTTCTCCACCTATTTGTTTTCCTTTTACTTTCACATCGAGGACTATGTGTTTTAAGTGGGGGGAGACATTCTTCGTTGTTACTGTTATTATCTGCTATTTTTGCTGTCATAGTGTTGTTGCTGTTGTTTTGTGCTCGTTTTTGCCTATCTATTTTAAGAATATCCTGCTGCTTTTCATGCCCAAGATTTTACCAGGAATTGCCTACTGTTTGACCTACAAGCATGATTCTTACCTTCTAAGGAAGTTATGATTTTTCCCATAATTGATGCCATCTCCACTGTTTTATTTTTATTAGGCTAAAAATAATTGTGATTAATAGGGTTAATTCTATCTTGCTTTTCGTAAAATTGATTAAGTTTAATATAAAGTGAACACTTAGAATGATTGCATGCTTAATTAATGTTCATGGCTATTAGGTGATTATTGAAACCTATTTTTGACACTTAAATTTTTCTTTCCTGAGTTCTCAAGAATTTTAAATATCGTTTAATTTTTAATAAATGTTTTCCATGGTTATGAGTACAGCTTAGATCGTGACTGACTGAGTAACCGGGGTAGGGTGCTTGGGTTGTCATTCTACTTCGCGTCAAAAGGTTGTGTGACGTGACAAGTAAAACTCCGCTAGCCGAGGTTATGAGTATGGCTCAAATCGTGGATTCGATCGAGTAACCGGGTAGGGTGCTTGGGTTGTCATTCTACTTAGCGTCAAAAGGTTGTGTGACGTGACAAGTAAAACTCGCTAACTTAGGAAATAAATAATTTTAGGAGTATGTTGGGGTGAGTAACAGGGTGGGGTGCTTGGGTTGTCATCTCTCTTCAGCGTCAAAAGGTTTAATATATTCCTAAGTAAATAAATAATAATAAAATTTAAAAAATAAAAATTAAAAAATTAAAAAAGAAAAAAAAAGAAGAAAAAAATAAGTACTAATAAAGTTGCACTTCGGCGACTAAAGGAGGAAATAATTAAGGTGACTTTGTAGGTTTGGTAATTTACCTAAATAGCATAACTCAAGTCGATCTTAATTTTTGTGTGAATTAATTGGAATACTTTTTCTGTTTTACTTAAAGCAAGTTTAGAGGTCTCTTTATTTTTCATATGCGTTTTTAACTAATTTTTATGAAACTTTGGAGTGGTATTTCTTTTATGGCAGAATCTAGCTTTCACAGTCGATAGGAACCATACTTGAGGGCAAGCATGGGCTAAGTAGGGGGGAATTTGATAATACTCTAAAATGATGTGTTTTTATATATTAATCATGTGTTTATTTTGAGCTTGAGCCTACTAATTTGAGCTATTTATGTCTTTTTATCTTTTAGGGACTAAATTGGAGGCGAAAAGTAAATTCAAGAGAAAAAGCGTCAATTTGGAGATTAAATGGGCCAATATGCAACGTGGGACAAATATGGTGCCAAAAGTGCGAACATGGAAGGCACAAGGACTTAAAAGCAAATAGAAGAGATTTTATTTTGGAAGACTCTATTTTATTTTGTTCTATTAGGATAATTAATATTAAGATAATTATTAGGATTATTCAAATTTAGGATTTTATTTTAATTATCTTTGTTTATCTTTAATTAAATGTATTTATCTTTTTAGAATTTAAGTTCAATTAGACTATCTCTCTAGCACTATAAATAGGGGTGAAGTGACTCTATTTGGGGATCTTTCAGTAAACACTCTCTCCCCAAAAGTCTTTTGTTCTTTCCATATTTTTTTCTTTCAATAAAATTTCTTTTCCATAATTTTATTTACTTTCCCACCATTATCATGAGCCACTAAAACCCTTCTAGCCAAAAGTTGTCAATATTTCCCCAAAAGGGTTCTTGAGGCCTAGAATCAGACTTAGCCTTCTCGCCAAGTATTCATCGTTTCTCGCACTTTACTGGTGACGCTTAGTCCATGGCCCTTAAGAAGTAAGCTTTTCAAAGCATATGCAAAGCGGCCGCTTTGTATGTTTTGGAAGGACCGCATAGTCGGTTCGTTAACTTATCTGCGTCGAGAGTTGGCGAGCCAAAGAGACAAAATGGCGTGGGATTCGCCATTGAGAAGCGTTGATCTAGCATAGGTTACTGGCTAGAGTCAGGTTCCCTAAAAATCGTACATCTAATCTTTGGAGCTGGTGGTCGTAGGCGTCCTCTTCCACTATAACTGGCTTACTTGAGTTGAGAAGGACCATCCAAAAGCCAAGGATTGAGCCCAAGGCGGAATGAGACAACCGGAGGCTGGAACTTTCCCATAAGAATTTCTTTTCTCTTAAAACTCTCTTTATTATTTTTATTATTTTCGTAATCATAATTTCAGTAAACTTTAAATTCTGTTTTTATTTTATTTTCGCTTCCAAAACCAATTCTTAAATTCTGTTTTTATTTTTTTTTTATTTTTTCCAGAACGCAGAGGTTTTCTTGGGCACGATTCTCGCCCAGGATTTGAGAGACAAGCATTCGTATAATCCGGTCCCTGAGGATTCGACCCTACTTCCCCTTTACTATTTCTTTTTCATTATTTTATAGGGAATAGGATATTTTTGGTGCTCTCAACGACCGCATCAAATTTGAGGTTAAAATGTGAAATAAATAAAAAATATGGGCTGATAGGGACCTATTTGTAATTTTTCTAGTATGGGTTGGGGTTGAATTGCATTAATTTGTGTTTTTATGAAATAAGGACTAAATTGTAAAAGATGTGAAACATTAGGGGAAAATATATAAAAATGCCTTAAAGTGAATTTTGGACTAAATTGAATGGAGAGATGATTAAATAAGTTAATTTTGATTACATATAGATCAAGAAAATAGAAACTCGGATCTAGAGCGAGGGAAAAATAAAGTTCTCGACTAATCGATCAATTTAGCCGTTTTTACATCCGGGGTAAGTTCGTATGTAATAAATATTGTTATAATTATGTTTTAAATGCTTTGATATTGCATAAACTGTGAATACAAGTCTTTGGACATGTTTGACAAGGATTCAACGACGATTCGACATTGGAAATCCCGGTTGAACCTTAGGAATAGTTTTGGATACTAATGACATGTCATTAGGGGATTATTGTGATTATGTGATCCATGTGCTGGTTCTGTACGTCTTACCGGTGGCTGAGTATACCGACATGTGTTGCGGTTACTTGACAGCTTGTGTGAGCAGCACCGTGTAGTTACGTCTTGGTCCACAGCTTGTGTGAGCAAGCCTGTTGATAGTTCTAGTGTGAGTAGTACATGTGATATGAGATTGAGATAGCTTTGGATATATATGTGGCACTTCAGGTGTGAGTTTCCCGTGTATCTGATAGTATTTCAAATGGTTCAACGGGTAAATAGAATATGTGATTGTGTATGAGATTGATACAAGGTGGTACAGATATGTACATGAGCCGTATGAGCTTAAATCGAAGAAGTTGTAAAGTTCTTACATAAGATTATGATTGAAAATGTGAAAAGTTTGTTAGTTAAATTAACTACATGTTGATATGTTCAATTTGATGATTTGTATTTTATGTTAAGATTGAGTTTATTTCATATGGGATTACTAAGCTATATAGCTTACTTTGTTTAATTTTTCATGTTTATAGAGATTTCAAAGCTAGCTTGTGTAACACCCCCTACCCGTATCCGTTGCCGGAATAGGGTACGAGGCATTATCGGAGTTTACTGAACATTTTCAGACAATTTTGAGTCATTTAATATTCATATTTTGAAAATAATCATAATGTCTTTCTATTGGGCCCTCGAAACCCAAAACACACATTAGAAACCAACCGGAATTAAACCGGGATCATAGAAAAAAATTCACAAAATCTTAAATTATATTTTCATCTAAGTACTTACCATTTCAATGCTCCTTAAACATGTTACCATTCAATCAATAGCTTGGTACTTGTCTAAGCGTGAAATAACATCACTGTTAGTACACTTGCACATATTTCATATAAATTCAACATTGATATACTTATTTTCTCGACATATCACACTTGAGTTTAATAATTTTCTTTACTTACATAATTTCCTTGTATCAACATATCAAAGATAATCATATATGTACATGTCATGAAACATATCATTAAACACTGTTTTTCTTCATAAATATATATCAATCATTTCATTATATCAATATTTCATGCTCCATTATTTTCACATATTTTATGTATATTTATTCTGGTAATAGTTTATATTAAATTTAACATAAATTATATTCCATGTACTTATACTTATTTCGTTTATCTATCTTCATAATTATTTCATACAACTATTTTGAATAAATATATTTCCCATATGACCAGTTCTTGTAAACATTTCACACTACCATTTCATATATCCATTCGTCATCTGATATATATTACCTGAATATCAATTGTTTAATAGATGTTATAGCGTCTCCCATCCACAGTCTTATTTATCTTTGACATGATGCCATAGTGTCTTTCAACTATCGTCTTACTCATTTTCTGTCTTGTTGCCATGGTATATTTCAACCATGGTCTTGTTCATTTCATATCATGTTGCCATGGTATCTTTCAACCATGGTCTTCTTCATTTCATATCATGTTGCCATGGTATCTTTCAACCATGGTCTTACATATTTCATATCAGGTTGCCATGGTATCTTTCAACCATGGTCTTACACATTTCATATCAGAGAGCACACTCCCGCGAACCTCATCCTTACAGTGGGATTACCAGTCTAGGTTAAATCCACTGTAATATAAACTCATAGAGTATTGTCGGGATTACCAGTCCAGGCTAAATCCCCTGCAACAACAATTACTCTAATGAGCTTGGATCTGAATTACCAGTCTAGGCTAAATTCAGACCCTAATTCGGATTACCCGTCTGGGCTAAATCCATTTTACACGTATTCTTCGGGAGGGCTATATCAGAATAGGATCACCCGTCCGGGCTAGATCCTTTTTACCGTCAATTCCTTTTCCAATGATCCATTGAATTCCATTCCATTTGACCGGGATTTATTTTCGATTTATATTGAATATTATCAATATTTCATCAATTATCATGTATTAAACATTCAAATCATATTTTCATCACATAACCACATATTTCAAGTATTTAAAAATACAATTCAAGTTACACAAACTTACCTCATTGCTTGTTTGTGTTTACAATTTCATTAATCCGATATCTTTTCTTTTCCACAATCAAGTCTCGTATTTGAGTCACCCGGATCTTTATAAATAAATTTGATCATCATTTTCGTTCGTTTCATATTCTAATGTATTTAATTAATGTTCTAGGCAAAATTACCATTTTGCCCCTAAACTTTTAATTAATGACGATTTCGTCCTTAGGGTCAGGAAAATAAAATTATTGCAATTTAATCCTTATTTCTAGCTATTATTATCATACATATTGATAATAGTCCATGAATTCTATAAAATATCAAAATTTTCCATAATTTCAACACTTTTCAATTTAATCCCTAAAACATGTTTTCTCCCAATCTTGAACTAAATTAATAATTTCATTCAATTTTGTAATTTAAATAATAAAATAATTCATTTCATGCAATTTGATCTTTTTTTATATTTTTACAAAATTGCCTATAAAGTTTTACTTTTATTCAATTTAGTCCCTGAGCCTAAAACATGCAAATTACCCATGCTAGATGAATATTCATACATATTTTTCCTCCTCCTCCACTCCATTCCACATTCTTAATGTATATAACACACTTGTAAGTAACATTATCTATAATTTTTATTATTTACTTTTATGAATATTCAAGCTGTCCATCTGTGTCATAGTCACTATATTATTTATATCTGGAGCTATAGAACTCCAAATTAAGATCCGCTAATTTTCTCTGAAATTATACTTATATGTATTCGTACCATGAAATTTTCAGAATTTTTAGTTTATGCACTAAGTATATTTTATTCTTTAAAGTCACCTATGTTCTGCTGTCTCACAGTTCTCACCCTTTTTCACTAAAAATTAATTATCTCCTAGTAAAAAATTTGAATGATGTTCTCGTTTGTTTCTCTTGAGAATAGACTTATCCAGGATTCTAAAAATATAAATTTAATCTCATAATTATTTTTATCCAATTTTTTATGATTTTCCAAAGTCAGAACAGGGGAACCCAAAATCATTCTGACCTTATCTCACAAAATTTATTATATCTCATGATTTACAATTCAATTTCGTACATAATTTCTTCTATAAGAAACTAGACTCAATAATATTTAATTTCATATTTTATTCATCCTATAATTCGATTTCTACAATTTTTGGTGATTTTTCAAAGTTAGACTACTGCTACTGTCTAAATCTGTTTTAGTGCAAGATATTATTTACCATGTTTATAACACCCTTATTTTCTTTTTCTACACTATTTCTCATCACTTTCTCTTATTTTCTCTTCACTAACATGACAAGAACATAAGACCATATATAAGAAAACTCTAAATCAACATCAATTCCATGCTTTTTCAATAATATCAAACTTAAAAATATATTGAAGTCACGATGTTCTTACCTTGTTCTAATCTTCATCTTGATTTTATCTCTCCTCCAGCTTCTATTCCTTGAATCCAATTTGATATTCTAACTCCCCATACTCTCCTTAAAATTTTTCTCTCTTGGTAGCTATGGAAATTCTTTTGATTTCTAGGTGAAAATAATAAATTTTTGGTGGAAGGACTAAATTGTAAAGAAAAGAAAACTTTCTTTCTTTTCTTCTCTTCAAACGTTTGCATGCATATGCATGGAAAGATGATGAGAATTCTTCATCTTTCCTTCCTTATATACTAAATAAATAATAAAATAATAATAATAAATAACTCATTAAAATATTAATAAACTAATATTTATCTAATTAATTAATTTAAAATATCATCAACATAATCATTACATTCTAGAATTCTCTCTCTTACTAATTGACCATTTTGCCCTTCATGATCTTTTATAATTCCATCCTTGAGTCATCACTTAATTTTGTAAAATTGCCATTTAGTCCCTCATAATTTTTCACCTTATTCAATTTGGTCCTAATTCATCCATTTTCCTTAGTTTCTAGATCATTCTACCCTTAAAATATTTGCACTATTGGTCCTTCAACTTTTTCATATTTACACTTTAACCCCTCAAATTTTGAGTATTCACTCTTGTGCAACAAGACTTTTCTCATTTTTACAATTTAGTCCTTTCTTGAATTAATATATCATAATATACTTCCCAAGGTTGACACAACTCAAAATTTCCTTTTTGTCACTTTATTTTCTTATTTTACTATATCAAGGATAATATCTTACTGTAAAAATTTTTGGGGTATTACAGCTTGGATTCGGGGATCGTCGGTGACTTCATCACACTATCCAACTATCAATTTGGTACTTTTGAGCTTGTGTTTTGGTCATATGGCATGTATAGGATTATGATCATTTTGTTATGTAGTTTGGTAATGAGTTGAGTCATTTGAATTGGCTTGTAAATGCTTATGTTTTGGTTTGTATAAATAGTCATTGGCTTAATTTGGTTGGTTTAATTATGTATATATATGTACATATATGGTTTGTATTGTGAGTGCATGGATGGATATATGATGCTTGTGAATTATGAAGATTGTGGAGGTTAAACGGTTGATATTAGAGTAATTATATGCTTGTGATTTTGATGCATAATGGTACATGTTTAGAAGTGTATAAATAGTTGAATTATAAATGTGAATTTGGTATAAATGGTATGGCATGTTTTGTGTTTAATGTGCTTAGAGAATGGAAGTATAGAATGTACATGAATTATGTTTGGATTGGCTGATTGAATGCCTATTATATGCTTTGTTTTGGTGCCTTTAAGTTTGGTGTAGGTGTATACAAGTTTGGTTGGCAAATTGGCTTGGTAAATAACCTATTTTTGTCCACATGGGCGTATGTCTCAGCCATGTGTGACACACGGTTATGTTACACGGCTGTGTGTCCCTAGTGTTGAATTAGAAATCAAGTCAGTATGTTCCACACGTCCTCACACACGGGCGTGTGACTTGGCCGTGTGACATAAGTTAGTATACCCTACAAGTTTGGCATAGCCTAGCACACGGCCTGGCGCACGGGCATGTATGGCCATTTTTAGGGCACATGGGCTAGCCACATAGACATGTATATTGGTCGTGTGACCCAATTCAGAGAGTCACATGGGGTTGGATACGGGCTGGGAGACGGCCATGTGATCCCATTTCGAATGTCCACACGGCCTGTGACACGGGTGTGTCTATTGGCTGTGTGAGACACACGGTCGGGCCACACGGGCGTGTGTCCCCTGTTTTTGAGAAAATTTTCTAAGTGTTCTTAAAGTTTTCAAAGTTATCAGTTTAGTCCCGAACCACTCCCAATGCATGTTTAGAGCCTCGTAGGCTCGTATTAGGGACAAAATTATTGGTTGTAAATGAAATGTATATAAATTGACTATTTGTATCTGAGTGTATGTTTAAATGTGTTATAAGTTTGATAATGCTCCGTAACCCAATTTTGGTATTGAATATAGGTGAGGGGTGTTACAATTTAATTTGATAACTCAAACTAATTAATTGAGCTTGTTAAATTTATGAACTTCATACTCAGTCATGTAAGAGAATGTAAAATAAAATATGCATAGAAACAATGATGCATGCACTCGCTATATGTCTTTTATTTTTGATAACTCAAACTAATTAATTGAACTTGTTAAATTTATGAACTTCATACTCAGTCATGTAAGAGAATGTAAAATAAAATATGCATAGAAACAATAATGCATGCACTCACTATACGTCTTTTATTTTTGTTGATATGATTTCCACTTCTTCTTTTTTTGAATTTTCACTTTCTTTGTTTGATGAAAATTCACAATATGAATTCTATGGTAGGTTTACAATAATTATCTTTCTATAACAGCACATTATAGGTGTATAACAACTACCTCTCAATAACATGCAAAATATATAGGGTTATTATAGAAAGAGTTGACTATATATAACTATTAATTGGTCCAAAATCAAAACCAAATTTACCAATTAATTTTCTTGAATTTTCTCGATTATGTCGGTTAAGTAGGTTTTATTCACTAATTATAATAGATAATATATTATTACATAATATAATAATATAGTATGTAACTATTGCCCAAAACTTTAATACATATATAACTATTATTATATTATATATTATAATAAAATATATAGTATTACATAATATTATAATATTCAATAATTAATGCATATATATAAACTATTAACTGTTAATTGGTCTAATTAATAGGGAGAGAAGATGGTGGTTCAGCTATGGATAAGAGGAGAGACACTGAGAGTGTAAGGCCTTTTGTGGTAGATTTTAGGAAGATTAAGAAGATTTAGTGTATTTATCTCTCCATTGAGCCATTGCATGAATCAATTTATAGTAGGAGGCATGGTTTGCTGCGTGTTTAGAGACTACTAACAATGGGATCTAATCTTCCTTCTTGGAAATGGCAGTGATGTGACGTCCTAATATGACATCTTAAGATAGTTGAATAATCAATGATTCTAAACTTCCCCATGTACATCTCACATATGCTTAACAGAGGTATACATTGCATGAGGTTGGCTAGATTCAAGTATGCTGATGGTCGTGAAACTAACTAAAAATTCAACTAAGGCAAGCACACCTATCGAACAGTAGTATAGTTATGATGAGACCGGAAATATCGTATCCACAAGGACTAAAAGTACTAGTAATTACTATCTTTTTATTATCTAGCCTAAGAATTAAAGGGTGTTTTTAAACTAAAACTAATTATCTAATTAACTAAGATTGCGACAGAGATTAAAGTTGGAAAATACTTCTAGAAAACCAATGGAGAAGACAATACCCAAGGAAGAATCCACCTAGACTTCACTTATTACCTTTGAATTAGACGATCTATTCACTTGAATTAATCCGTAAAAATCCCTGATTTATGTTAATATCTCTCTCGAGACTAAAAACAACTGACTCTAGGTTGATTAATCGAAATCTCTTTCTAATTAAAACCTCTATTGCCGCATTAACTCGATCTATGGATTCTCTTATTAGATTTGACTCTAATCCGGCAGATTTATGTCGTCCTATCTCTAGGATTGCTTGCAATTCTGCTTAATTATGAATGATCTACTCTTAAAGAGGGATTTTTCCTCCACTGAATAAGCATATCAAAAACCTGAATTAATATCCTGGAATATTAAAACAAGGGTTAAAACTCACAATTAAGAATAAGAACAAGTATTTATCATATAAATCAAAGAGTAATAATATTCGTCTTAGGTTTCATCTCCCTTAGGTATTTAAGGAGTTTAGTTCATAATAATGGAAAACATCTAAAAAATTGGAAAACAAAAAAATATAAAGAAACCCAAAGAACTTCTAGGAAATTAGATGGAAATCTTTAATTTTGATGTAGATCCTCCTTCTGAGCTGATCCTGATGGCTGTTCTTTAGTATTTTCTGCCTTCTACTCTCCGTACTTTTTTTAATCCTCTTCTAGGGTGTTTATATAGGCTTTGGAATGCTTCAAAACCCTTAAAATTAGCCTTTTTCATGTAGAATTAGACTTGGGCTCGACAGGGACACGGCCGTGTGCCACGCATGTGTGAAGGTGCTCAGACCGTGTGCAATTTTGACTTGGACTAATATCGACACGGCCATGACACACGAGCGTGTGGTCTACCCGTGTGTCACACACAGGCGTGTGGATCACCTGTGTGGAAGTGCCTAGGCCGTGTGCAAAGCTGAATTTGGCCCATTTTGTCCCTTTTTGGCTCGTTTCTTACTCTTTTTGCTATCCTAAGATTTCTTGAGTATAAAATATGAAATTAAAGGATTATGAACATCAAATTCAATGAAACCAAGGGAAAATCATCCATAAATATGCCAAGCATGGGGTAAAAATATGTATATATTATGGTTTATCAAATATCCCCACACTTAAGCATTTGCTTGTCCTCAAGCAAAATCCTCAACTCATAATTAAAATAAATTCTTCTCAACTTATAATTCTCATCAATAATGTTCGAAATACTCCACAAGTAATCATACGTTAAGAGCTTAACTAAAAGAACATTAAAGTCTCAAACAATCCAAAATGAGCATTTCAATCATAAAACCATAGGTATCCCCCTATATCTAAGTAATTACCTTTAATTCCAAATTGACAAGGGTTAACATCCTCACTAAAGATTTACTCAAATCACTCGAAGTGTTTAAGGTTCAATAATTAAGCACTCAATAGTCAAACATGAAAAGTTATTACCATAGGCTTGCATGAAAATTAAATCTCTACCACTTTAAATGAGATGATACACAAATCAAAAGGTCTTTAACCGGGTTGTAATGGGGCTTGGGTTAAAAGTGTGGATAATGGCTACAAAAGAGGGTTAGAATCAAGATTAATTTAATAGATTACCAAACTTAGAAAAATAAAGCTAATCACTGAATTACAAACAAGTGCCAGAATTAACACTAACCAAAACTAATGAAGTGAGCTTTTCTTTCAATATAATGACTTTAACTTATCCAAGCTCTTTAGAACAATACGTAACTGAATGAATATAAATATACGATTTTTTTTTAAGAATAAGAACAATAATGGAAATGGAAAGTACATGACAAGAAATAATTCAGCAACTGGAATGAACGAACATTAGTTAGGTAACTAATCAAATTAAATCTCGATAAAAAGGAGTCAATGAAAAGGGAGAAATTCTTAACGAATCAAAAAGGGTTAAGTTGTGGGTTAATATTACTGGGAAAATCAAGAAATAATAGTTAAGGCTTAAAGGGGTTCACTAGGGGTTAATCATGTGGGTAGGCTTTTTATGGGGTAAATGGGTTAAAACCTAAGTGCCTTTATCATTTTAGTATATCAAAACAAAGGTGTGGTCTTGACATGTATGATCCATGAAAGTTCTAGAATAGCAAATCAATGTTGACACACTCATAAAAACAATCAATAAGCAAGAAAGATATATGCTCTAAAAGGCTCAAAATATCACAAAAATTATGGGTATTTGATGTCAATCTTGTGAATTCAAAACTGTAAGGTAATACCTCAATTCAAGGAAACAACCTAGCAATTTTAATTCTCAAAAGTAAACTTATCATGCTTGATTCTCTAATGTCTTAAAGTTTAAACAATCAATACACAGTTACCTATGATTTAATTCAAAACATATCAATAAAAATCATAAATCAATCAAAATTCATTCTAAAAGTGATATGAGAAGATTATTTGAGAACAAGATAAAGGTTTAGGGATTTTGTGATAATCACATAAATAACCTTCTCACACTTAAAATTTACATTGTCCTCAATGTACAAAGATAGATTATAGCAATATAAACATAATATCAGAAGAGAGGGAGAAAAGCGAAACTTTCCTGAATTTTTGGATGTAATCTTTGAAAGAGCGGAAACGGGTTTAGAGACATTGAAAGTGATGTGTATGTGATATGTAGACATAGGTGAAGCTGGTGGTAGAGGTTGGGTTCCACAATCACAGTGCCCAGCGAAGAGGTTATCGTGGTAGTCGGTGTCGTGGTAGCTATGGTCGTGGTCGAGCAGGACATGGCAGTCGTGGAAGATTGTTTGTTTATTCCTAAGTAGTACCCATCGACTGAACCTTTTGAAACTGCGATGCCATTAGTAATATTTAAGGGATTTATATTTATAGGGTTGTTATGGTTAGTAATAATGAAAAAACTAGAGAAAAGAGAATTCAAATTATACTAATAAAAGTCTTATAAGAAAATGAAAAATAAAGTGCAAAAGAAACGTAAAAAAAAAAAATAGAAAGAAAAACAAGTTGAAAATTAAATAGACTTAAAAGTCCTCGTCAACAACTAGATCCTGAGGTGGTGATGCTAGAGGTGATATGTGAAAATGTTGGCAAATTTGTTGTAGAGTTGCCTCGATGCTGTTGAATCGCTGAGTGCAATATTGCTCAAAGCGATGAAGGTGGTCAGAAACTTCAGACAATGAAGCAGCCGCATGAACTGGTCGGTGACTCGGTGGTGGCTGTAAAGGTTGGTCCTCCTGAACTGCAGGGATAGCATCAGGAATATCCTCGATGTCATCCTCATCGGTAGCTCATGTAAGTCGGTACTGAGGAAGGTCGAACCCACAATGACACTCAATCATTCGTATATAAAGTATACTTTGGATGCCCTATGGGGACATCTGGCCAATGAGCGCGAGTGAAGAGGACTGTGTCCCTGTATTCAGGAGCCCAAAGTATCGCGCTAGACGAGTCACATATGGGCCAAGGCTGATGACTCCCTTTCGGTGTCGCTCGGTTTGATGACGAAAGGCAAGGGTGATGAAGTAAGCGAGATAAAAAATGTGCCTGTCGCTTATTCTTCATAGGAAGTATGCGTTGTGAGTGTTAACGATGCCAGTGCTTTCTCGCCTCCCTGTCAAGGTGTGTGCTAGGAGGGCGTGGAGATATCGCAGAGCTGAAGGTAGAGCCGATTCATTTGAGCGGCTGGGGTCATAGATGCCTGTAGCAGGTCTCAGGGCTGACCAACATCTCGTAGGCACAAAATGTATATGGCGATGAAGGTGTGGAAAATTGTCAGCCTCTATAAACTCGTCCGTATAGAGTCCCAAGGCGACGCCGAACTCTGAGACACTCAGCTGCCATACTAGACCGCCAAGGCAGAATTGAACCGTTCTTGGGTCGTCATGCTCCGCCATAACCGTTTGCATCTAGAATGTCGAGCATAGTTCCAAAGTGAACTCTAGATACGTCGGCTCGATGATGTCAAAGAATCAGTCCCATGGAGCGGTAGCTAGGAGGGCTCGAACCGAATCAGCTAGATAGACTTGTTCTAGTGCGGTCTAATCGATGCAATAGTTCACACCTAGGGCTCGGGCACGTAGAATTTGAAATAACTCCTCCTGGGGTCCTGGTGGAAATTGGAGGAATGGATGTCGTGTTTCGGTGGTGGGGCCCGAGGAAGATGTCGCCCCTTTCCATTTTTTAGAGGCGAAAACCGCAGCTTTCTTGCCTTTTGCGTTCGTCATGGTATCTGTAAAAGTAATCCCATGACTCGAATTAACATAGCAAACAACCGAATAAGAACAATCATCCAAATGTACTTTAATCAGGCAGATGAAATAAGTAGAATCATAATAGCTAGAAAGTAAAAAAAAAAACTAACTAACTAATAGATTATTCAATAAATAAGCAACTATAAATTTACTTAACAAAATACATGGTCCTAAATTCTATATAGTATCTTACTAATGTCCTAAGCTTTACTTGAATCAATGACAAAGGAGGAATCACAAAAGCACTAAAGCAAGAGTAGTAATAATCTAGTCAAATAGAAAAAGAAATAGAATATTGATAAAGAACTAAGAGTAGTAATAGTAATAATCGACATAATATGGAAGATTAAAATAGTAAAATGAAGTTAAAGATGCAAGAAGGAAAACCGAGAGTGGTGGTTGGTGATGGGGCGTGGTGGTGTGCGGCAGTGTGTGGTGGTCGGAGGGGGAGGGGGAAGAGAGGGGAAGAGGAAAAGAAAGGAGAGAGGGAAGTTAGAAGGAAGAGAAGAGAAAAGAGAAAGAGGAAAGAAAAATAGAGAAGAAAAAATAGAAAGGGGGTGGCTGGTTAGAGAAGAGATGAATAGTGAAGGGTAAGGTTTAAATAAGAAAAAGGGAAAATTAGGGTTAGAAGATAGGGTTAAATAGGGGCCACGGTCGTGTAAGCCCCTGTTTTGGGCCACACGGCCGTGGCACACGCCCGTGTAACGTGTTTCTAGCCCGTGGTTTTCGTGAAATCTTAGTCAATGTCGCACACGGTCCCTTGGCCACGCCCATGTTCCCAGGCCGTGTGGTGCGCACGGCTACGTCACACGGCCTTGTGTACGTTCGTTTGCTTCTCCCACGCTCGTGTTAGGTCCGACACGCCCGTGTTCATGACTTGTGCTTGTGGTCTGATGTTTTAGGTTAGTATCGCACACGACCCTTGGACACGGTCGTGTGGCCCACACGGCCACATCGCACGGCCATGTGGTGCTCCCTTTGTGTCTCCCACGCCCGTGTTCAATTCAACACGCCTGTGTCAATTAATTAGGATTACGCACGGCCTTTAAGCACGACCGTGGCCTAAGCCCGTGTTCTATTCTAACTTCATTTATCATTTTGATTTTTGAGCAAATTCTCACACGGCCTCAAGCACGCCCGTGTTACAGACCCACGGCCTCCTCGCATGGTCGTGCCGATTTATCGTAGCCCGTGTCTCTACTCATTTATTTGGGAAATTAAAGTGTAGTTTCACCACGGTTTGGGACACACCCGTGTCCCTTAACCGTATGGTCCACACGGCTGTGTCACACGGTCGTGGCTATTTATCGCAGCCCGTATGGCATCCTGTTTTTGGGAAAAATGTTTGTCCTGTTTTAGCACGGTCATGGCCACGCCCGTGTCTTCTGCCCGTGGGGGTCCCACGGCCTAAAGCACGCCCGTGTGCTAGGCCGTGTGTGCTAAGAATACCTGCAGTTAGATTGTAAGACAAAAAAGAAAAACAATCTGAGTTATTTAGTGGGGTTAGTGATCGGGTTGACTCCCGAGAAGCGCTTATTTAAAGTCTAAGCTTGACTTTACCTTGTGGGAAAGTTAGGCGGGTGCGCAGAGTCGTAGCTTCTCTCCATTGTCTTTAAAATCCTCACCGTTATAAATTTTAAAACGATGTTCATTTACCTTAAAAGTGCCTTGGGTTAGGTGACTTACCTCTACTGTGCCATATGGAAAGACATTTTGGACTACGAAAGGACCTGACCATCGTGATTTAAGCTTTCTAGGAAATAATTTGAGTCTTGAGTTGTATAACAGGACAATATCTCCAACTTCAAATTGCTTGTGTTGCTTTAAGCGAGTATCATGGCGGCGCTTCATTGCTTCCTTGTATAATCGTGAGTTCTCATAGGCATTAGCTCGCTATTCCTCTAACTTGTTTAGCTGCATCAATCTCTTTTCACCTGTTCGTTGGCATTTATCACAAGTAGCGACATACTTGTTGGCATCTTTGAATAGTGTGGGCCAGTAAAAACCTGATGCGAGTGTTTTATGTACTTTCCTAGTTCCACTGTAATGTCCTCCAGTCGGTCCTGAGTGGCAATGCTCTAAAATTTTAATTGCTTCTATCTTTGTAACGTATCTTCGAATTACTTGATTTACACATATACGAAAAAGAAAAGGTTCTTCCCAAAAATAGTTTTTCACATCAGTGAAGAATCGCTTCTTTTGCTGATGTGTCAACCCTTTTGGTATAACGTTAGTGGCTAAATAATTCGCAATGTCTACAAACTAAGGTTCCTCAGAGTCAGAGATAGCAAAAAGTTGTTCTTCAGGGAATGAGTCGTTTATCTCCTGTTCGTCGAGTCCATTGAGATGTGGGTTTTCTAATCTGGATAGATGATCTGCTGCAAGATTTTCTGCTCCTTTCTTATATTGAATTTCTAAATCGAATTCCTGCAACAATAAAATCCATCTTATTAGTCGAGGTTTTGCATCGGTTTTAGTAAGGAGATATCGAAGAGCTGAATGGTCAGTGTAAACGATAACTTTAGATAATATTAAATATGGTCTAAATTTATCTAATGCAAAAACCACAGCCAACAATTCTTTCTCAGTCGTCGTATAATTTTCTTGTGCGGCTGTCAAAGTTTTGCTAGCATAATAGATTGATTGAAAGTGCTTGTCTTTCTGCTGTCCAAGAACCGTACCTACTGCAAAATCACTCACATCACACATTAGTTCAAAAGGTAAATTCCAATCAGGTGCAACTACAATTGGAGCGTTAATTAATTTATCCTTAAGAGTATTGAATGCTTCTAAACAATCCTGGTTGAAATTGAAAGGTACATCTTTTTCTAGCAAATTTGTTAAAGGCTTAGCTATTTTAGAAAATTCTTTAATAAATCTTCTATAAAATCCAGCATGCCCTAAAAAACTTCGAATAGCCTTAATTGAATTAGGGGGAGGTAGTTTCTCAATAGTTTCAACTTTTTATTTATCAACCTTGATTCCCTTGCTACAAATTTTATGGCCTAAAACAATCCCTTCACGAACTATGAAGTGACATTTTTCCCAATTCAGTACAAGGTTTGTTTCCTCACATCTCATTAGAACTTGTTTTAAATTTTTAAGGCAAAGATGGAAAAAGTTACCGAATACCGAGAAGTCATCCATAAATACCTCCATAATGTCTTCCACGAGCTCATAAAAAATGGACAACATGCATCGCTGAAAAGTAGCAGGAGCATTACATAATCCAAAAGGCATTCGTCGATAAGCGAACGTACCGTATGGACATGTGAATGTCTTTTTCTCTTGGTCCTCAAGAGCTATTGGGATTTGGAAATAACCAGAAAGTCCGTCTAGGAAACAATAATACATATGCCCAGATAATCTTTCCAACATTTGATCAATGAATGGTAAAGGAAAGTGATCTTTTCTTGTAGCATTGTTTAATTTCCTATAGTCAATGCAAACTCTCCATCCCGTGACTGT
This sequence comes from Gossypium longicalyx, assembly GCA_025698465.1. Lineage (NCBI taxonomy): Eukaryota > Viridiplantae > Streptophyta > Magnoliopsida > Malvales > Malvaceae > Gossypium > Gossypium longicalyx. Next base: position 64,196,211 of record CM047001.1, on the reverse strand, counting down.
TCGCGTTAGGATCAGTTCGTTCTTCTCATTAGCCACAACAGTCATGCCTCCTTTCTTAGGAACAACCTGCACATGACTTACCTAAGAACTATCAAAAATAGGATAAATAATTCTGGCATCTAGAAGTTTAATTACCTCAGCTTTTACGACTTCTTTCATGTTAGGATTCAATTGTCTTTGGGCTTGCACACAGGGTTTGTATTCAACTTCCATTGAAATTTTTTCCTCTTATGTCAGAAATCTTCCAAGCTATGGCCCTTTTGTGCTCCTTTAATACTTTGAGTAACTCATCTTTTTCAGTTGGCTGTAAATCTGAGGCAATAATCACTGGTAATGTGGAATTATTTCCAAGAAACACATATTCTAAGTGATCTGGTAGTTGCTTTAATTCAAATTTAAGAGGTTCTTCAATAGAGGGCTTTAATTTTAATTCATTGTTTACCTCAATTCCCTCATAGCTCTTCTGTCTCAGTAAAGGTCATTAGAATTTAGTTCAGCTTTTATCTTACCTATCTCAAAATCATCATCATTTGCCTCCTCTCTTTGGGCAAGACACAGTTCCAACGTATCTTTATGTACGATTTCCTGTAAAGAATCTTGAGTAGCATGATCAATAGAGTCAATAAAATAACATAAGTCATCCTGTTCCCTAGAAAATCTCATGGCATCATAGATTTTAAAAATGATCTCTTCGTCACCTACCCTAAGCACAAGTTTACCATCACCCACATTAATAATAGCCCTAGCAGTGGCTAAAAATGGACGACCTAAAATTAGAGGCACCTCAACATCCTCATCCATGTCAAGCACAACAAAATCAACATGGAATATAAATTTATCTACTTTTACAAGTATGTCCTCTATAATACCGCTAGGATATTTAACAGATCTATCAGCTAGTTGAATACTCATCCTAGTGGGTTTCGTTCCCCAAGACCAAGTTGTTTGAACATTTTATAAGGCATCAAATTAATGTTAGCGCCTAAATCAGCTAATGCCTTCTCAACATTCAAACTACCAATTAAGCAGAGAATAGTAAAACTTCCTGAATCTTTCAGTTTGGTTGGTAGTTTATTTTGGAGTATGGCCGAGCATTCCTCATTGAGTTCCACTGTAGACAATTCTTCAAACTTCCTTTTATTTGTGAGAAGCTCCTTTAAAAATTTCACGTATGTAGGCATCTGCGAGATAGCTTCAACAAAAGGTAAGTTAATATGTAATTGTTTAAAAAGTTCAAGAAATTTACCGAATTGTGCATCCATGCGGTCTTTTTTCAACTTTGTTGGGTATGGATTGGTGGTTTATATTCCCTCAACACTGGTTTTTCATCGTTTTCGGGTTTTTCCTCATCTTCTTTTCTATCATTTTTTTAGTGACGACTTCTTTTCAGATTCAGCTAACACATTCCCACTCCTTAATATAACTGCTTTCACATGCTCTTTTGGATTGGGTTCAGTGTTACTAGGTAGACTCCCTAGTGGTCGTCCTGAAATCATCTTAGCCAGCTGTCCTATTTGATTATCGAGCCCTTGAATTGATGCTTGCTGATTTTTAAGTGAGGTTTCAGTGTTCTAAAAATGAGACTCCTCTACTGAAATAAATTTTGTCATCATCTCCTCAAGATTCAGTTTTTTCTCTTGCTGGTACGGTTGTTTTTGGAAGCCTGGAGGAGGCGGTGGTCTTTGATTTTCTTGGTCTCCCCATGAGAAATTTGGGTGGTTCCTCCAACCTGCATTGTAAGTGTTACTATAAGGAGTATTTTGAGGCCGAGGATTATTACCCATATAATTCATTTGCTCGTTCTCCATGTTAGAGCATAGGATGAATATTCGAAATTACTTGTCCCACCTCCACTTGCATCATACTGCATTACTGGGTGAACCTGTGTAGAACCAAGTAACCCATCAATTTTCCTATTCAAAAGTTCTACCTCATTGGAAAGCATAATAACTGAATCAACGTTAAAAATGCCGGCTGCTTTTGTCGGCTTTGTCCTCATGACTTGCCACTAATAATTATTCAATGACATCTTTTCTATGAACTCATAAACTTCTTCAGGTGTCTTATTATTAATGGTTCCACCGGCAACTGCGTCGATCATTTGTCTAGTAGAGGGATTCAAACCGTTGTGGAAAGTTTGAACTTGTAGCCAAAGAGGTAGCCCATGGTGAGGGCACCTTCTTAATAGGTCCTTGTATCTCTCCCATGCATCATAAAGAGTTTCTATCTATCTGCACAAAAGAAGAGATATCATTTCTTAATTTAGTCGTTTTAGCCGGCGAAAAATATTTAAGTAAAAATTTTTCGATCATTTGTTCCCAAGTGGTGTGTAACACCCCAAACCCGGCCCAAACGTTATGGCCGAATCTGACATGCCACATAAGAGTTTGAAAATTCATGTTTCATTTTAGTGTTTAAAAATTGACTTTTAATAAATTAACAAGTGAATGGAAGCTGGGCACCAGGTAGGTATCCGAAACAGAGGAGGTGAGCCATGAAGGCTGCTTAAGTACCAAGCTCTTCGATTGGATCCAATCCTAGACATGCCCACTGCCATTGCCACACTTGGTTATAACGAGTTGAAGTTTATTTAAGTGAATATTCTTTAAAGTTGGATAATCGTGTCATTGTGTTATCTTAAAAACGAGTTCCATTTTGAAAACGCGTCCTAGGCCTAGCCCATTAATTATCAATCAATTTAAAGTTAATAAAAAAAATAATCCCGAAAATAAAATAAAAGGAAAGTTAAAATGGCCTTATTACAACCCAAAAATAAATAATAAGTAAATAAATAAAGAAATCTTAAAGGAAACCAAATGCTTAATTAAAAAAAAAACCAAGGGCAATCACCGTGGCCACTCTGAATCCTCCGGCTCCAAGTCCCTCATCATCATGGCTCTCCTGCAGGTTAAGGAAAAAGGGGTGAGTTTGGAAACTCGAGTGTACAACAAGCCCCTTTCAGAGCCCAAAACAATATCACTGTTGGGCCTTAGCCCAAGTCCAAGCTCAACATATCTTTGGGCGTAGCCTTTTCATATTTCATATTATCGGGCCGAAGCCTTCACATATTTCATATTCTCGTCAAGCCTTCATCAGAAACGGTATGGCCCATAGGCCCATTTCAATATCACATGTAATGTCAATGAAAGAATGAATGCAAGCCCATTTGGGGAGACTACTCGACCCACCATCCGCTACTCTCCACCCGTACCAACCAAGCTCTCCATGTGGGGAATAACTCAACCCACCCACCAAAACTCTCCACTTTGCGGCAAAGATAGTTTGCTTTATCATATAACTGGAGGCCTTGCCTCTTTTTAATAATGGGGCATAAGCCCTTTTCAGTAATGGCCGGGGCATAAGCCCATTATCATAACTGGGGCATAAGCCCTTTATTAATCTGGGCATAAGCCCTTTTTGCACTTCCTCCATCCATATAAAAACCCAACCCCATGTATTTATGAATTCATCATGTGCAAATCATATATATATATATATCATGTACATATCATACATATCATGTGCATATCATACATCTCATGTGCATATCATACATATCATGTACATCAAAATCCCATGTAACAAGTTCATAATTAAACCCTAGGGTATAATGGTCATTTTTACCTAGGGGCAAAGCAGTCATTTTCATATTATAAGGGTAATTTCGTAATCTTACCAAATTTTAGGAATTTTCCATTTTCATTATCATTACTAACTATTTGTTTGTTTTAACCATGAATCCGCCCATTTTTAACGAAATCGAGTTATTGGGCTAAAACCCCTAATGGGCCCCACATAGCCGATTTGTCCTCTAGGCCCATTTAGCCTGTTTTCCATATTGGTATTACCAGTCTTAACGTGCAATTTAATGAGTTTTCAATTTCTACCAATTTTTCCCAAATTGGCCCAAAAGCCCATTGGGCCCGATTTTAAATTTCTCGAGGCCCAACTTACCAAGAATGCCGAAATCTCATTCTTACCGTTTCCATTGTTCTCACTCATCATCTCATGGATTTTAACTAACTAGTGAGCGTTCGCTTGCTCACAAGTTCTCGAAATGCCGAATTTCGGCATTTCGACTTTTCGGCATTTATCGCTTTAAGCTATGAAAAAGGGTTCGTTACACACCTGTTTGGCGATATTCCTTGACGAGATCTCCTACACGATTTCTCCTATAATCCATCATTAATAATCAGCTTCCCATAATTGAACTAAACCAGAAATCATCTAATATTAATACTTACACATTCGCCACCATCCATAATGGCGTTAGGAATTTTACCTTGCCGCGATTGATGACTAGGCCTAGCCACTCCAGATGATCCAAGCTATTTCAAGTCGACACTACTCCTTGCTGCTCCTTCACTAAATAAACCACAAAAATATTAAAAGAAGACCCCATAAGGCCTATACACATATTCGGCCATCTCCTAAATTATGGGGTTTGGCTTTTGGCCAAAAGTTACTCTAGGAATTATTTAGAGTTTGAGCGGTTACCACAGTCTTTCTTCTCTAGAATCTGTACGCCTAAAAGGTAAAGGAATTGAACGCCAACAATTGAAAAGGAAAGAAAAGATTGCTGGTCACAAAGATTCACACCACCCTATCCTCACTGATTTCGGCTTTTTTGCGGTATTTCGGGAGAAGTAGAGATTAAGGAAAGAAATAATGAGTGAATGTAGGGAAATAATGGGCTGGTTTGAAAGAAAGAGAAAGAAGAAGAGATGGAGGAAGAGATGGTAGGTTCGGCTGCAAAAAGAAAAAGAGAGAAGAAGACTAACCTCAAGGAAAAAATGGCACACCACTACCTAAGTGCCTTAAAATCCCTAACTAAACCCCCTCTGTAGAAAATCCCTCTCGCAATCTCCCTTATTCGGCCAACTCTATCTCCATATCAAATCCCTAAAATCTCTCCCCTTATCCCTCCTTAATCTATGCATTTGACTTAATCCAACTCTCCTTTTACAAGCATCCCCTTAGGTTCCAACACTTACCCTTCCTGCACATAAAAATAAATACTCTTATTTGCCAACACAGGAATCGATCCTAGGTCTTCCTCTATGCTCCACACGCCACCTTTTTAGGAGCTTAGTGACGTCACCCTTGCCACTTTACTAAAGCTCTTTTTGTGATACATTTTACCCACAACTTTAAATACTTCTAAATTTAAAAACTAAATTTAAACACCACATTAATAATAATATCCTCTATATTTTTAAATAATAATAATAATAATAATAATAATAACCATAACAATGAAATTTTCAAATACAATAATAATAATTATAATTTCCATAAATCAATAAAAATAGATACAGTAAAATTTTCTAATAATAATTTAATTTAAACACTAAATTAACAACAACAATTTTATAAATATATTTGTATCTAATTATTTTAATTTTCATAAAAATATCAGTAATAATAACAGAAATATTTAATCAATATATATATATATATATTTAACACTAGTAATATATAAAACTTCTCAATATTCAGTCTTCTATCCGAACCCAGACTTAAAGCCCAATTCTTCTAGGCCCAAATTCAGGGTGTTACATGGTGATTGACCCTCGTGGTAACGAGTTCAACCACTGTTTAGCCTTATTCCTCAATGAAAAGGAAAATAACTGAAGGCGAATGGCATCGTCAGAAACACCGTTAATCTTAAAGGTGTCACAGAATTCCAAAAAATTTGCTAAATGAGTGTTTGGATCCTCGTCCTGCAAACCATCAAACTGAACAAACTATTGTATCATTTGAATCGTGTTAGGTTTCAGTTCAAAATTATTTGCAGCAATAGCAGGTCTAATTATACTCGATTCAGTTCCTGTTAAAGTAGGCTTAGCATAATCATACATTATACGAGGAGCAGGATTCTAATCTACTGGATTTGTAGCAACTACAGGGGGCAGCGGATTGTTCTAGTTTTCAGCCATCTCCTCTGTTGTAGTATGTATATCGTCCTCTCGCCCTTCCTCTATGTATTATAGGCTTCGACTTATTTCTCTTCGATTTCTATGAGCTGTGTTCTCGATCTCACTGTCAAAAAGTAAAGGTTCTGACGGGTTTCTTCTAGTCATAAACCATAAAAACCTGTCAGAATTTAGGAAAACAAAATGTAGTAATTAAAAAAATAAAAACAAAATTAAATTGCAATAAAATAAAAAATGGCCAAAGTAATAAAAATTTAAGTGTTTCTAATATCTTAGTCCCCGGCAATGGCATCAAAAACTTAATGGTCATGAAACTAACTAAAAATTCGACTAAGGCAAGTGCACCTATCAAACACTAGTATAGTTATGGTGAGACCGGAAATATCGTATCCACAAGGACTAAAAGTATTAATAATTACTATCTTTTTATTATCTAGCCTAAGAATTAAAGGGTATTTTTAAACTAAAACTAATTATCTAATTAACTAAGATTACGACAGAGATTAAAGTTGGAAAATACTTCTAGAAAACCAATGGAGAAGACAATACCCAAGGAAGAATCCACCTAGACTTCACTTATTACCTTTGAATTAGACGATCTATTCACTTGAATTAATTCATAAAAATCCCTAATTTATGTTAATATCTCTCTCGAGACTAAAAACAACTGACTCTAGGTTGATTAATCGAAATCTCTTTCTAATTAAAACCCCTATTGTTACATTAACTCGATCTATGGATTCCCTTATTAGATTTGACTCTAATCCGACAGATTTACGTCGTCCTATCTCTAGGATTGTATGCAACTCGGCTTAATTATGAATGATCTACTCTTAAACAGGGACTTTTCCTCCACTGAATAAGCACATTGAAAACCTGAATTAATATCCTGGAATATTAAAACAATGGTTAAAACTCACAATTAAGAATAAGAACAAGTATTTATCATATAAATCAAAGAGTAATAAGATTCGTCTTAGGTTTCATCTCCCTTAGGTATTTAGGGAGTTTGGTTCATAATAATGGAAAACATCTCAAAAATTGGAAAACAACAAAACATAAAGAAACCCAAAGAACTTCTAGGAAATTGGATGGAAATCTTCAATTTTGATGTAGATCATCCTTCTTAGCTGATCTTGATGGCTATTTTTCAGTATTTTCTGCCTTCTGCTCTCCTTCCTTTTTTTAATCCTCTTCTAGGGTGTTTATATAGGCTTTGGAATGCTTCAAAACCCTCAAAATTAGCCTTTTTCGAGTAGAATTAGACTTGGGCTCTACAGGGACACGGCCGTGTGCCACGCCCATGTGAAGGTGCTCAGGCCGTGTGCAATTCTAACTTGGATTAATGTCGACACAGCCATGGCACACGGACGTGTGGTCTACCCGTGTGTCACACACGGACGTGTGGATCACCCGTGTGCAAGTGCCTAGGCCATGTGCTAAGCTAAATTTGGCCCATTTTGTTCGTTTTTGGCCCGTTTCTTTCTCTTTTTGCTACTCTAAGCTTTCCTGAGTATAAAACATGAAATTAAAGTATTAGAAGCATGAAATTCAATAAAACCAAGGAAAAATCATCCATAGATATGCCAAGCATGGGGTAAAAATATGTATATATTATGGTTTATCATATGCCTCTAGTGAGGTAGATGCATATGGTTCGCTAAGGGGTCACCTCTGTTGGAGAACACATGTTTGGGTTTGCTGCATTAGGGTTTGTCGTGTATAGGTATAACAATTGCCCCCTCCAAAATAAGGGAAGGTTATACATTGGCTTTCATATGTTGAAGCCGCTATTGAGAGGTTCGAAAAATGAGGTTGAATCTCACATAGGTGAATAGTTGACTTGAAGTTCACATTACTTTCTTTGTATAGATATATATACATATATATATATATATCTTTATTCCATTTTGTAATTTGAATTTTAAATTTTATCTGTTAAGTCAGGATATATATATTCTTATTTGATAATAAAGTTGTAGATTGCAAGTGTACAATGTCGAGATGTAATATTTATAGTGTTATAAGGGAACATTGAGTATTCCAAGGATCAAGCCCGAGGAAGTGCTAAATTGGTAAATGTGATTGTGAAGTCAATTATTAATTAAGAAATTACTAATCTAATCAATTCAAGAATTATTAGTACAACTGAATAATAATGAAAAAATTAAATTTAAGTTATCAATAAAACTAAATAACCTAATCACTTCCCCCTTGCCTTATAACTATGCAAATTATCAAAGCAATGGTCAATTGATCTATTAATTGCTCACTGAGTTAATAACCATGCTTCAAAGATATCACTCACCACTCCTAACTCAGAATCTCCTCTCAGTTTCATCCTAGCTAGAAATTACCACTTAAAATCTCCTTTCGATCTCACTTAAGCACATTGATCTCTTTTTGGTCTCACTACTCAATGCATTCATAATAAAATTATGCACGATAGGATATCTTTTCGGTCTCACATATCTCGATTTTCCACTAAAGTCATCAATTCTAGTGTATAAAGCATTTTGATACAAATAAACAAACTTTAATGCCCTAAAATTTCTATTTTGGCTTTTGTAAAATTATGACAACTGTGTATCTGCTTCAGTGGTTAAGTGTTCTGAGAGTGTTTGTGTAACACCTCAAACCCGACCTAGACGTTATGATCGTATCTAGCAATGTCACACGATAGTGTTTTTGAAATCTCGTTGTTACGATGAAAACATTCAATGTTATTATCTTTAGTAAACCTTTATTAGAACTTAGGAAGTCATCTTTATTCATTTAAAATATTTGTTTTGAAACATCCCTCGTTTCGGAAGCTTTAATAAAATAGTCTAAGTGATCATGCGTTTAAAAAATACTTTAACTTTTTGAAAACCGAATTACCTACAACCAGCAGGTATAATTCATAAAGTAAAATAAATTAATAAAAACCCAAATTTAAAACCAAAGTCTCAGAGGGTCCTTAAATTACAACCCAAATACTCAATAATAATCAAATTATAAATCATAAACTGAAAACCATGAAGTCCAAAAATTACTGTGGTCACCGCTGAGCCCTCCGTCGCACCGATCCTTTTAAGTTTGGGATTACCTGTGCACATTAAACAAAAAGGGTTAGTTTACATAAACTCAGTGTAACCTCCCAACCTAGCCTAGACGTTATGGCTAGATTGAGAAGGCTACATTAGCCACGGAAATGGCTAAGCTAACTTACATTACTTTTTAAGACTTTAAAAAAAACTCAGTTTAGAGAAAATCATAGTTGTACTTTGAGTTAGCTTAAAAGCATTCATTCATTAGGTCTTGTATGCTTAGGATTCATTTTATTGTTGATAGTGTTGTTTTAGAAAAGCCATTTGCTTGTCGCTCTTTTTAAAAAAAAACTCAAAGTTAAACTAATGCAGCGGAAAAATCATTTTTCAAGTCATTTTGGAAAATTAGTTGCCTTATCGATTTATTTTTCAAAAACAGTTCATTTGCAATGTAGTGAAAACTGGGGAACAATATCAAATTTTACTTAAGCCTAATATCATGCGTTATCCGGTTATTATGCTTGAGTAATTCATGCATGCAAAAATTCCCAAAAGAAAAGTTACCAAGCCACAGATTAGAGATAATTAAAAATTACAAGCCAAAACCAATAAAGACTTAATAATACTGATTAAGAATAGTCTGAGGTCCAAGGTGATTCTCTGAATGCCAAGCCCGATCCTAATTTTGAGGTTTATCTGAAAAGTTAAACACTATTGGGGGGTGAGCTTATGAAAAGCTCAGTGTGAGTCAAACAATTACTTCAACAAACATAAATATCGAATACAGTGAAACAGATTAGCTTTAGTAGAAGAAAACAGATCCATAATAGGAATTCATATCGCTACATAGCCATTATCAAATTGATGTTAAACGGTGGATGAGCATAGGTCATCATTCATTCGAGCAACAATCATTAATTTTGATACCATTCAATACAACAAAATACAATACGTAGCATAAATCAATAACATTCAAATATGTCGTGCACATGATGCAATGCAAAAAGGTTCCTACCCATACCATCCGCTACACACCACGAGTTCCCCAGAACCTGTCTGCCAAACTCCAAAACATTATGAGCATAGCTCGATGTGGTAAAACCACCAAATAATCAATAACACAGAAAATTTTCTAGATGTCAAATAGTGCGATAAAATCGCCAATAACATATAATATGCGATAAAATCGCCAATCCCCTCAGTACTCCAGGTACAGTGCACTGACTACAAATAATGCGGACTTAATATGCCGCAGGTACTCCACGGAACTCCTCCGTCAACCATAGAATCCCAACCCAATTCATATGCAATATGTCATACAATGTCATACATAATCACATACTTTCAGTAAATGGAAACGATGTTCCAATCTTTTAAATTACTATTGAGTTGGTATCAATCAATATCGTTCAATTTCACATACTATACAGATTCTCATTGTGCATAAATATCACCCTTTTTAATACACATTATATCATTCAGTCACACATTCTCATATCTCATAACTCAAATATGCAATTACAAACTCAATCAAACATTCATTCTATCAAACTAGCAATTTTGCCAACATGTCAATCTTTTAAGGCTCGAAACATACCTGGTTCGGCCACTCACAAAATAAATAATTTGGCTATTAATCCAGTCCATTCAGAAAGATAATTTATCAAATATAACATTATATTTAACATTTTCAAACAATTTTATGAGTTTAGGACCCATACCTTATTTTTCATTTCCTCGTAGCACATCTTGCAGTTTTCCTTAATAATTCCTTAAATGAACCTAAACCAAAATTCAGTATAAATTTAATAAATTTACCATTAAACCAGCCTCCAAACACCCACTTATGAGTTCAAACCAATCATTGGAATTATAACTATTTTATGAATCCAAACTAGTTAGATTCCTTACACTGTATAGATGCAAACCATACGTACAATCGTTCTTCACTGTTACGGATGATTTGGGGTGTTTAGGTCAGCACCTAATTCACTAATATAATGGAAAATCAGTAGCTAAGTAATGATTAAATTCATTCATTTAATAAAATCATAACCTTTACCCAACAACTATGTCGAAATAACAAACTAGTTACCCTTAATTGCACTTACGTTTCACGATTTGTGGGATCCGAATGACCAATCGATCAAGAACATTTTTTCCTAATTGAATGGATTTAAAAGCTGATTAGGAGGCTTCAAGAACTCAAAATAATTCTGGAAAGTATCAGCAAGAACCAAGAACCAAAACAACCCCCTTTCTTACACATAGGCGCATGCACTACCACCTATGGTGGCTAAAATTGGGGCTGAATTTTAAAACGGTTTGAGATCTCATTAAAATCTGGAAAAATACCTTTGAAACCATTTAAAATCCCCAAAATTACATATCTGGAAATTTAGGTTTTTAATGGACAAAATTAATTAAGAAATTGAAGAGAGAAGAGACCTTACCCAAGCTAGTCGAGAGAAATGGCTATGGCACTTTCTTGGCAACGTTCAAGATCCATCTTGGAGTTCAAGATTTTAGATTTGGGGCTGATTTTAATGAGGAAAAATGACAGTAATATGATGGTGAATATGTAAACAAATCTTGTGGCCAAAAATAAAAAGGAAAAAGAAAATAAAGACATGGTAAAACTAGGTGTAGGCGACGACAACAATGGAGGAAAGGAATAAAAATTGTGAGAGAGAAGGGATTTGAACTTAGGTTTCAAGAAACGTTACACTAACACTTAACCAACAAACCAATACCTCATTTATTTCCTAAAAATGCATTGATAATTTTAAAAAATTAAGGCATTATCACTCTCTCTCGATTCACAAACCCGATTCTACTAACCCCCAATTTTTGGGATGTTACAATTCTCCCCTCCTTAAAGAAATTTCGTCCTCGAAATTTTCTTAGCCACAAAATCTATTACCCTTTTTCCTTCAAACTGGGCCACCAAGCTTTCACTGCACAACTCTGATTCCAACACAATTCCAAACAATACATCTCCTTACATTCCCAACATATATTTTGCATATCTAATTAAGGAAACGTTGCTAACAGATTCCTCTACCCCAATTCACCATTTTGATAGAAAGTCTTCTGGATTACGCTTACCACAATATCTACAAATTGGAATCCTAGCTAATCTAACAGTTTCTCCAGTAATAACTACTACAACCTTTCGTTGAGGTTTAATTCACCTGGCCCACTTTAAAGGTCACGGATTTGGTCCAGTGGAAGCAGACTCTCTCCTTTTTTGAACTTTATTCTTTTCCTTTCTTTTGCACTCCAAGCATTTAGTCTCTCCCTCCATATTAGTCCTTTCAACCATAATCTTGAAAACCTTTTCTAAAAATCCTAATATCGCTCGGGACAAATAATGCATCATCCCCAGCCTCTTGGTTTTTTTTTCAGAAGTAGGCGCAACCACGATGTCAATCTTCTTAGGGTTAGGCACAATTCCTTGAGAAGCTAATGACCTAAATTGGGTAGCTCGATGCTGAGCCCACTTGTCCCTCATTCTATGTTTAATCATTATGTATCTATGGTCTTAATTTTGATCTAAAATTTCAGAAAAAAAATCACTATCTAACTTCAATCAATTTTCAGTTTCCTATCTTACAGTTTCAAATAAAAAATTAAATACTAACTATTTTAGTTCTATGTCTACGGTAATACACCTCAATTGTTTACCAATAACTTAACAGCATCTTTTCTATGGCAATCGGCATTGGAGTCTCGGATCTGATTTTCTTTGTAGAATATCATTTTCAAAATTCTCTGTGGCTTGTTTTTCCGAAATTTCCCCTTTTTCAAGTATGCATGCATGCAGACCTACTTAAATAGATTTAAAAACTCAATCCGAGGTTTTGAACCAAGGCTCTATACCACTAAATGTAACCTTGCTACCCCGGCCTAAACGTTATGGCTAGATTGAGAAGGCTACATTAGCCACTGAAATGGCTAAGCTAACTTACGTTACTTTTTAAGACTTTAAAAAAAACTCTTAGAGAAAATCGTAGTTTTACTTTGAGTTAGCTTAAAAGCATTCATTCATTAGGTCTTGTATACTTAGGATTCATTTTATTGTTGACAGTGTTGTTTTAGAAAAACCGTTTGCTTGTCGTTCTTCTTTAAAAAAAACTCGAAGTTAAACTAATGCAGCGGAAAAACCATTTTTCAAGTCATTTTGGAAAATTAGTTGCCTTATCGATTTATTTTTCAAAAATATTTCATTTGCAATGTAGTGGAAACTAGGGAACAATATCAAATTTTACTTAAGCCTGATATCATGCATTATCCGATTATTATGCTTGAGTAATTCATGCATGTAAAAATTCCCAAAAGAAAAGTTACCAAGCCACAGATCAGAGATAATTAAAAATTACAAGCCAAAACCAAAAAAATACTTAATAATACTGCTTAAGAATAGTCTGAGGTCCAAGGTGATTCTCCGAATGTCGAGCCCGGTCCTAATTTTGAGGTTTACCTGAAAAGTTAAACACTATTAGGGATGAGCTTATGAAAAGCTCAGTGTGAGTCAAACAATTACTTCAACAAACATAAATATCGAATACAGTGAAACAGATTAGCTTTACTAGAAGAAAACAGATCCATAATAGGAATTTCATATCGCTACATAGCCATTATCAAATTGATGTTAAACGGTGTATGAGCATAGGTCATCATTTATTCGAGTAACCATCATTAATTTCGATACCATTCAATACAAAAAAATACAATACGTAGCATAAATCAATAAAATTCAAATATGTCGTGCACATGATGCAATGCAAAAAGGTTCCTACCCATACCATCCGCTACACACCACGAGTTCCCCAGAACCCGTCTGCCAAACTCCAAAACATTATGAGCATAGCTCAATGTGGTAAAACCACCAACTAATCAATAACGTAGAAAATATATCGGATATCAAATAGTGCGATACAATCACCAATAACATATAATATGCAATAAAATTGCCAATCCCCTCGGTACTCCAGGTGCAGTGCACTGATTATAAATAATGCGGACTTAATATGCCGCTGGTACTCCACGGAACTCCTCCGTCAACTACAGAATCCCAACCCAATGCATATGCAATATGTCACACAATCTCATACATAATCACATACTTTCAATAAATGGAAACAGTGTTCCAATCTTTCAAATTACCATTGAGTTGGTATCAATCTATATCGTTCAATTTCACATACTGTAAAGATTTCATTGTACATAAATAACACCCTTTTCAATACACAATATAACAAATATCTCATGCGTTTAAATCATACAAAAGCTTAATATCTCAACACATTATATCATTTAGTCATACATTCTCATATCTCATGACTCAAATATGCAATTACAAACTCAATCAAATATTCATACTATCAAACTAGCAATTTTGCCAAAATGTCAGTTTTTTAAGGCTCGAAACATACCTAGTTCGGCCAATCACAAAATAAATAATTTGGCTATTAATCCAATCCATTCAGAAAGATAATTTATCAAATATAAAATTATATTTAACATTTTCAAACAATTTTATGATTTTAGGACCCATACCTTATTTTTCACTTCCTCGTAGCACACTAGCAAATCTTCCAATTTTCCTTAATAATTCCTTAAACGAACCTAAAACAAAATTTAGTATAAATTCAATAAATTTACCATTAAACCAGCCCCCAAACACCCACTTATGAGTTCAAACCAATCATTGGAATTATAACTATTTTATGAATCCAAACTAGTTAGATTCCTTACACTGTCTCGATGCAAACCATACGTACAATCGTTATTCGTCGTTACGGATGATTTGGGGTGTTTGGGTCAGCACCTAATTCAATAATATAGTGGAAAATCAGTATCTAATTAATAATTAAATTCATTCATTTAATAAAATCATAACCTTTACCCAACAACTATGTCGAAATAACAAACTAGTTACCCTTAATTGCACTTACGTTTCACGATTTGTGGGATCCAAATGGCCAATCGATCAAGAACATTTTTTTCCTAATTGAAATGAGTTTAAAAGCTGATTAGGAGGGTTCAAGAACTCAAAATAATTCTGGAAAAATATAAGCAAGAACCAAGAACCAAAACAACCCCCTTTCTTGCACATAGGCGCACGCACTACCACCCATGGTGGCTAAAATTGGGGCTGAATTTTAAAACGGTTTGAGATCTCATTAAAATCTGGAAAAATACCTTTGAAACCATTTAAAACCTCAAAAATTCCATATCTGAAAATTTATGTTTTTAATGGATAAGATTAATTA
This sequence comes from Gossypium longicalyx, assembly GCA_025698465.1. NCBI lineage: Eukaryota > Viridiplantae > Streptophyta > Magnoliopsida > Malvales > Malvaceae > Gossypium > Gossypium longicalyx. Next base: position 64,180,968 of record CM047001.1, on the reverse strand, counting down.
AGTAATTGAAGAGAGAAGAGACCTTACCCAAGCTAGTCGAGAAAACTGCTATGGCACTTTCTTGGCAATGTTCAAGATCGATCTTGGAGTTCAAGATTTTAGATTTGGGGCTGATTTTGATGAGGAGAAATGACAGTAATATGGTGGAGAATATGTTAACAAATCTTGTGGCCAAAAATAAAAAGAAAAAGAAAATAAAGAGATGGTAAAACTAGGTGTAGGTGACAACAACAATGGAGGAAAAGAATAAAAATTGTGAGAGAGAAGGGATTTGAACTTGGGTTTCAAAAAATGTTAAATTAACACTTAACCAACAAACCAATACCTCATTTATTTCCTAAAAATGCATAGATAATTTTAAAAAATTAAGGTATTATCACACTCTCTCTATTCACAAACCCGGTTCTACTAACCCCCGATTTTTGGGATGTTACACTTAGTGTGTAATCCCGCTAAAAGAAACAAACAATCAGTATTCATAGTGCACAGTTGAACAGTCTTGGGCCTTAGCCCATCTCAGTACAGTGTCAAAAATGCAGTAGGGCCTTAGCCCATCACAGAATCAGTAGCAGTAACAGTTATGCAGTAGCAAAATCCTACCCAACCAGCCTTTACACACCATCTCCATCCAAACCTACACTCCATGTGGGGATATAATCAACCCACTCATCCCTACGCTCCAAGTAGTACCGAATGCAGTACAAAATAGTAGTTTGCAGTTGAGCTGCCAGTAAATTAGGCGGAAAGCCTTTCAATACACTTCCTCCGAATAACAACCCCCAACCCAATGCAATGCAACATACAATGATGATATGTTATTATGCAATTTCAGTACATATATTCAGTTCAGATATTAACATGCTCAGTAAAGATATCATTCAGTTAATGTCACACATTTAGGGGTCTAAGTAGAGCTTATCAACCTTACAGTAGGTTCATAGCCGACTTGGGCGACCCGTGCAACCTTAGAAACATTTCAGTAAAAATAGGCTCATGCGCCCATTTGATCTGCCTATGTGGGCCCACACCCCCGTGTGGCCCACTCGGCCTAAATTGGCCTTGGTCGTGTGATCCATTTTTAATGTAGCCCATGCTAACTAAATATTCATATATGTTTTCACTATTTACTTATATGTTCATTCAAAGCTGTCTACTTGAGTCATTGTCACTTAATTGTTTATCTTGAGCTACAGAATTCCAAATTAAGATTCGCTTGATGTTTTTGAAACTAGATTCAAATATCTTTCTACCATAAAATTTTCAGAATTTATAGTTTATCAAATAAGTACAGTAAAATCTTCAAATTTATCCCTATTCTACTATTTGACAACTTCAACCTTTCCTTACTAAAAATTATTTATCTCTTAGTACGAAATTTGGATGATGTTTCTGTTTGTTTTTCTTGAAAATAGACTCATTAAGGATTTAAAAATATAAATTTAAGCCCCTAATTAATTTTTTTTACAATTTTTGATGATTTTCCAAATTCAAAACAGGGGAACAAGAAATCATTCTGACCTTGTCTCACAAAATTTATTATATCTCATAATTTACAATTCCATTGCTTACACTGTTCTTCCATGAAAAACTAGACTCAATAAAATTTAATTTCATATTTTATTCAACCTCTAACTCAATTTTCATTATTTTTGATGATTTTTCAAAGTTAGACTACTGCTGCTGTCCAAAACTATTTTAGTGTAAAATGTTGATTTCCAAGTTTATAACACTATTATTTCCTTTCTCTACAATTTTTTTCGCATCATTTTCTCTTATTTCTTGATAGCAAGCAATTTTGGCTAATTGCCGAATCCCGTTTTCTATGTTTCAGTTACACACCTGGTATCGTTTCTGATGCGTAAGCACTCCTAAGCCTCCAGAACCAAGAAATTGACCAATATATCTCTAGATTAATCACTTAATTCATTTTTAATCAACCAATTTCGTAAGGAACTCGACTAAAAACCTAAAAAAACCCTTACCTTGCTTGAGTAACCATGACCTCGTACAATCACAGCATCGATTCAAAACCACCAACCCCTTAATTAACTCCTAAACACCAAAAAGGAATCCCCCTTTTAGAGATTAACCAAGAACGATTAACAATAGACAAAACCGTTACTTACCAAACATACGCAACCAACGATGAACAACTGAATCAATTGAAAAAAAAGAGAGAAAGAAACAGAAGGGGAAAAAATAATGGAAATTTCGGCAGCAACTAGGGGAAAGATTCGGCAGAGGAGAGAAAAAACAAGAAGAAAACGTTAGAAAAAGTTTTAGGAAGTGGATAGAAAACTGAAACTCTATTATTATTATTTTTTTGCAACAAAAAGATAATCAGATTATTTTCTAATAACCTCTCCTCAATTATCTCCTAAAATCACTCATTATTAACCCACTAAAACATAACTACTTAGAATTTTGCCCCAACACAACTCTTAGTCGAAATTGGAGCAAAAATACTATCTCCACGCCATCATAGAGAATTGAACACAGGACCTCCAACACTCCAACATTCCACTTAATCACTAGACCAACAGGCTCATTCTGATATAAACTTACCAACAATGAAACTTAAGCCTTTTGCATAAGGTTAAGGCTTTATTTATAAAAATACCAAAATTTTTCCAAGTAAGGCTTGAACTTGGGACCTCTCACACACACCCAGAACAATTAACCACTGAAGCAGATACACAGTTGTGTATCTCACATACATGAAATCAAAAATTAAAATTTTGGGGCGTTACAGCTTGAGAGGTCTTGGGTTCAAACCTCATCTTTGAAAAATTTGGGTATTTTTTTTATTTAAGCCTTATACTTGTTTAGCGGGCTTATATTAAATTATTTGTAAAACCACATCAGAATGGGCTTGCTGGTCTGGTGGTTAAGTTGAGTGTCAGTTTGTTGAAGGTCTTGTGTTCGAATCCCTGCGCGAGCGTGGGAGATTATTTTTGCTCTGCTAACGGTAAGAGTTTAGGTTGAGTTGAAATTCTGTGAAAATTGTTGAGTAGTGGGTTAGTGGGAGAGATTTGAGGGATTTGGGGGTTATTTTGATTTATCATTTTTTTTAATCTTTCTCAAATTTTCTCTTCCTTTCCAAATTTTTCTAACATTAAATCCTCATGTTTCCCTCTTTCTGATTTTTCTTTTTTTCCATCCCTGCAACTTACTATTTTAAGTTTCCATTTCAGTTGGTGGTTACGTTGTGTGATCAAACTGTTGGAATTGACGGGTTTCCTTTTTGATTGGGGAGTAGAGAATTACACTTCAACGGTTTAAAACGCACTAGCAGTGGTTGTCGTTGGCGGCGTCTGAAGGTTCAGGAGTGGTTTTGCACTAAGTCGATACTAGGTGTGTACCCAAAAAAGCAAAAAATAGGGTTTTTACGAAAGCCGAAAACCCCACTGTCGACGCCATACGGGCGTGTGGTCGTCCGTGTGGTAGGCCGTGTGCCATAACACAAGCGTGTGATCGATGAGGCCAAGCCGTGCGCGTAAGACAAGGCCATGTGATGGCCAGGTAGGCCGTGTGCGACACATGGACTAGACTGATTTGGGCTGTGTGGGCTACATAGGCGTGTGGGTCCACACGGGTAGTCCACACGGGCGTGTAAGATTTTGGGCCAGGCCGTGTGATCCACACGACCAAGACCAAATTGGGCGTATGTGCCACACGGGCAGGCCATATGGGCTTGTGAGACCATTTAACTGAAATGTATTCTAAGGTTGCACAGGTCGCCCAAGTGGACTGTGAACCTACTATGGGATCAGTAAGCACTACTTAGACCCTTAACTGCGTAAACTGTATGTATGATGTATGTACTGAGCATGATGTTTATGTGAGTGAATATTGAACTATAAGTATTAGCATGTCATTTACTGTATGTTGCTTTGCATTGGGTTTGGATGTTGATATTTGGAGGAAGTGTACTAAAAGGCTTTTAAGCCTATTATCTAGCAACTCAACTACAATTTACTGATTATGTGCCGCATTCAGTACTGCTTGGTGTGTGCGGATTGGTGGGTGTTTTAAACCCCACATAGAGTGTAGAGATGGACAGAGATGGTGTGTAGAGGCTGGTTGGGTAGGACTCTGTTATTTATTAATGTATGTCTGATACTATTACTGTGACGGGCTTAGGCCCTAATGCATATCAGATATTGAAACTGAAATGGGCTAAAGCCCGAAATGCTACTGAAATTGAAATGGGCTTAGGCCCAGATTGCATTTGACTGATGACTTTTGTTTGACTGTATGCATGTCTTCTGTGGGAATTACACACTGAGTTTACGTAAACTCACCCCTTTCTGTTTTATCTGTACAGGTAATCCCCAGACTTAGACGGATCGGTGTGGCGGAGGACTCAACGGTGACCACATGTTTATCAAACCTCTTTAATTTCATCATGGTTTTTATTTCCTTTTTTTTGGGTATTTTTTTATGTAATTTGGGACTTTTGGATTGTTTGCCTTTGTTTTGGATTTTAACTATTTTCATGAACTTTTAAACCGCAAAACTCAACGAAAACTCGATTCAAATTAAAAACATCGTTTTACTAGATGTGAACGGTTTTCTTTAAATATCACGATTTTAATCACTTCTGCCACAAAACTTGTTTTTAAACGAACCAAATTAACGACAAAAGGATTTTGAAATTAACGAGAGATTAACTGAAGATAATAAATAAAAACGATTTTAACTTGATAAATTCAATTTCCAATCTCATTCTATGTGACATCGCTAGATACGACCATAACGTCTAGGTCGAGTTTGAGGTGTTACACAAACGACAAATCACAAGCATGCACATCACTTAGATTGACGACTAATATTACAATCAACCATAACTAAATTCATCACATGATTGATAAACCGTAATTTATACATATTTTTATCCCGTTTTTAGCACATTTATGGCTGAATTCTCTTTAGATATGCTGAATTTTATGCTCCTAATCCTTTAATTTCACGTTTTATACTTAGGTGAGCATAGGAGAGTAAAAAGAGCGAGAAACGAGCCAAAAACGGAGAAAATGGGCCAACGTAAGAAATCAACATGGCCTGGACTTCCTCACATGGGTAGACCACACGCCCGTGCCCTTTTAGCAAAATTGAGCACGACTTACACGGGTAGACCACACGACCGTGTCTATTCAACAGACTCTAACACGGTTTGGAGCAATCGAACACGGGCATGTCCCTGTCGAGCCCAAGTTGAGTTCTATTCAGAAAAGGCTACTCTTGAGAGTTCTAAGGCATTCTAAAGCCTATTTAAACACTAGAGAGGAGGATGAAAAGGGACACACGGAGTGGGAAGCAGGAATTTACTTGAAGAAAGCTGATTGATCCATCTCAGAGGCAGATTCTCCTTCAAGACGGAAGATCTCCCTTAATTTTTCTTCAGGAGTTTTGGGTTTTCTTTATGTTTTGTTATCATTATTCTTCTAAGATGTTGTCTTTTATAATTATGGACTAAACCCCCTAAATACCTAAGGGGAATGAAACCTAAGATGGATCTTGTTATTATTTTCTGAATTATATGATAAATACTTGATTTGTTCTTAATTATGTGTTCTTAATCTTTATTTTAATATTTCAGGATATTAATTCAAGTATTGATGTGCTTATTCAAAGGAGAAAAAGTCCCTGTCTAAGAGTAGATCTAGCATAATTAAGCGGTGTTACATGCAATCCTAGACATAGGATGACATAAATCTGTCGGATTAGGGTCAAACCTAATAAGGGAATCCATAGATCGAGTTAATGCAACACTAGGGGTTTTAATTAGAAAGAGATTTCAATTAGTAGGGTTAGACGTTGTTAGTCTCGAGAGAGATAATAATATAAATTAGGGATTTCTACGGATCAAGTCAAGTGAATAAATCGTCTAATTAAGAGTCGAATAACAAGTGAAGTCTAGGTGGATTTTTCCTTAGGTATTGTCTTAATCAATCGAATTTCCCAAAATTATTTTCCCCAATTTTCTTTCTGTGAATTCTTAGTTAGTTAATTAGTGTAGATAAAAAAACCCTTTATTTTTAGGCTAGATAATAAGAAAAGAGTTAATACTAGTACATTTAGTTCCTTTGGGTTCGACATCTCGGTCTTGCTAAAACTATACTACTGTTCGATAGGTACACTTGCCTTCGTCGTGATAATAGTTAGTCTTTAAGAACGGTCAAATATAAATTTATTAAAACTTATCACGAATCAACACGATCAAATTTTTTGGCGTCGTTGCCGGGGAGCTAAGATATTAGGAACGCTTGATTTTTATTACTTTAGTGATTTTTACTTTTATTGCAATTTACTTCTTATTTTAGTCTAGCTTATCTTTACTAATTCTTCTTTTTCTTTATTTCTGGCAGGTTTTTATAGTTTATGACTAGAAGGAACCCGTCAGGACCATTACTTTTTGATAGTGAGATCGATCGCACAGTTCACAAAAACCGAAGAGAAATAAGGCGAAGCCTAAGATACACAGAGGAAGAGCAAGAGGACGACATTCACACCACAACCAAGGAGATGGCTGAAAATCAGGAAAATTCGCTACCTCTTGCGATTGCTGCTGATCCAGTAAATCAGAATCTTGCTCTATACACTATGTATGATTATGCTAAACCTAATTTAAAAGGAACTGAGTCAAGTATAGTTAGACCTGCTATTGCTGTAAATAATTTTGAACTGAAACCTAACACAATTCAAATGATACAATAGTTTGTTTAGTTTGATGGTTTGTAGGATGAGGATCCAAACAATCACTTGGCGAATTTTCTAGAGTTTTGCGATACTTTTAAAATCAATGGCATTTCTAACGATGCCATATGCCTTTTCATTGAGGAACAAAGCTAAACAGTGGTTAAACTCGTTACCACGAGGGTCAATCACTTCTTTGGAACAAATGACCGAAAAGTTTTTACTTAAATATTTTCCGTCGGCTAAAATGGCTAAGTTGAGGAATGACATCTCTTCTTTTGTACAGATGGATCTAGAAACACTCTATGATGCATGGGAGAGATACAAGGATCTTTTGAGAAGGTTTCCTCACCATGGATTACAACTTTGGCTATAGGTTCAAACGTTTTACAACGGTGTGAACCCCTCAACGAGGCAACTCATTGACACAGTCGCCAGTGGAACTTTGAATAACAAAACACCTAAAGCAGCTTACGAATTCATTGAGGAGATGTCACTGAATAACTATCAGTGGCAAGTCATGAGGACAAAGCCGACAAAAGTAGCCGGTGTTTTCAACCTCGATGTGGTTATTATGCTCTCTAACCAAGTAGAACTTTTAAATAAAAAGATTGATGGTTTATATGGTTCTATTCAGATACATCCAATGATGAGGTATGATTCAAGTGGAGGAGGAGTACACGCAGATTATCCATCCTTCAACCCTAGCATCGAGGAGGAACAAGTTCAATATATAGGTAATAACAATTCTAGATCTCAAAATAACTCATACAGTAACACGTATAATGCAGGTTGGAGGAGCCATCCCAACTTCTCGTGGGGTGGTCAAGAAAATCAAAAGCCACAACATCCCCTAGGTTTTCAACAACCACCTTACCAGCAGAAAAAGAAGCCGAACCTTGAAGAGATGCTAACGAAATTTATCTCGGTGTCAGAAACTCATTTTTAGAATTAAGAATTTGCAAGCGTTGATCCAAGGACTAGAAATTCAGATAGGCCAGCTCGCTAAATTGATTTCTGAAAGACTATCAGGGAGCCTACCTAGCAACACTGTACCCAATTCAGAAGAGCATGTGAAAGCAGTTACATTAAGGAGTGGGAAGGAGTTGATTGAACCCGAGAAAAAGCCACCCTAAGAAGTCGACAGAAAAGAAGATGAAGAGGAAAAACCCAATAGCGATGAAAAATCAGTGATGAAGGAATATAAACCACCAATCCCATACCCAGCAAAGTTGAAGAAAGACCGCATAGATGCACAATTTGGTAAATTTCTTAAACTTTTTAAACAATTGCATATTAACTTACCTTTTGTTGAAGCTATCTCGCAGATGCCTACATAAGAAAAATTTTTAAAAGAGCTCCTAACAAATAAAATGAAGTTTGAAGAATTATCTACAGTGGAACTCAACGAGGAATGCTCGGCTATACTCCAAAATAAACTACCAACCAAACTGAAAGATCTAAGAAGTTTTACTCTTCCCTACTTAATTGGTAGTTTGAATGTTGAGAAGACATTAGCTGACTTAGGCGCTAGCATTAATTTGATGCCTTATACAATGTTTAAGAAACTTGGTCTTGGGGAACCAAAGCCCACTGGGATGAGTATTCAACTAGCTGATGGATCTGTTAAATATCCTAGGGGTATTATAGAGGACGTACTTGTAAAAGTAGATAAATTTATATTTCCAGTCGACTTTGTTGTGCTTGACATGGATGAGGATGTTGAGGTGCCTCTAATATTAGGTCGTCCATTTTTAGCCACTGCTAGAGCAGTTATTGATATGGGTGATGGTAAACTTGTGCATAGAGTAGGTGACGAAGAGATTATCTTTAAAATTTATGATGCCATGAGATTCTTTAGGGAATAAGATGACTCATGTTATTTTATTGACTCTATTGATCATGCTACTCAAGATTCTTTTCAGAAAATCATACATAAGGACACATTGGAACTACGTCTTGCCAAGGAGAGGCGGTGGATGATGATGATTTTAAGATAGGTCAGGTAAAAACTAAACTAGACTCCAATGAACCCTCCTCAAGACAAGCAGAATATGAGGGTATTAAGGCAAATGATGAACTTAAGCAAAAACCCTCTATTGAAGAACCTTCCAAACTGGAACTTAAACAGTTGCCAAAACACTTGGAGTACGTATTCCTTGGAAATAATTCTACATTACTAGTGATTATTGCTTCTAACGTGCAACCCAAGGAGAAAGAGTAATTACTCCAAATATTGAGAAAGCATAAAAGAGCCATAGCTTGGAAAATTTCTGACATTAAAGGGATCAGCCCTTCTTTCTGTAACCACAAAATTTTAATAGAAGATGAATATAAGCCATGTGTGCAAGCTTAAAAATGTCTGAACCTCAATATGAAAGAAGTTGTTAAAGCTGAGGTAATTAAACTCCTAGATACTGGAATTATTTATCCTATTTTTGATAGTTCTTGGGTAAGTCTAGTGCAGGTTGTTCCAAAGAAAGGATGCATGACTGTGGTAGCCAATGAGAAGAATGAGTAAATCCCAATAAGGACAATCACAGGTTGGAGGGTTTGCATTGACTATAAGAAGCTGAATGATGCCACGAGAAAAGATAACTTCCCCTTGTCATTCATTGACCAAATGTTGGAAAGATTATCAGGGCACACGCACTACTGCTTTCTGGACGAACTCTCTGGTTAATTTCAAATCCCAATAACTCCTAAAGATCAGGAAAAGACGACATTTACATGTCTATACGGTATGTTTTCTTATCGTAGAATGCCCTTTGGATTATGTAACACTCCTACTACTTTTCAGCGCTGTAAGATGGCCATTTTTGAAGAACACGTGGAAGACATCATGGAGGTATTTATGGATGATTTCTCAGTATTTGGTAACTCTTTCCATCTTTGCCTTAAAAATTTAAAACGAGTTTTAATAAGATGTGAGGAAACGAACCTTGTGCTTAATTGGGAAAAATGTCACTTTATGGTTCAAGAAGGTATTATGTTAGGATATAAAATTTCTAGTAAAAGGATTGAGGTTGATAAATCTAAAATTGAAACAATTGAAAAACTACCTCCCCCTGATTCGGTTAAGGCTATTAGAAGTTTTTTAGGATATGCTGGGTTTTATAGAAGATTTATTAAGGACTTTTCTAAAATAGCTAAGCTTTTGACTAAATTACTAGAAAAAGATGTGCCCTTTAATTTCGATCAGGAATGTTTAGAAGCATTTAATACTTTAAAGGATAAATTGATTAATGTTCCAATTATAATCGCACATGATTGGAATTTACCTTTTGAACTAATATGCGATATTAGTGATTTTGCAGTAGGTGCAGTTTTGGGAAGCAAAGAGACAAGCATTTTCAACCTATCTATTATGCTAGCAAAACTTTGACAGCTGCACAAGAAAACTACACGACCACGGAGAAAGAGTTGCTAGCTGTGGTTTTTGCATTTGATAAATTTAGGCCATATCTGATATTGTCTAAAGTTGTCGTTTATACTGACCATTATGCTCTTCGCTACCTTTTAACTAAGACTGATGCAAAACCTCGACTTATTTGATGGATTCTGTTATTGTAGGAATTTGACTTGGAGATTCAGGATAAGAAAGGAGCTGAAAATCTTGTGGCTGATCATCTCTCTAGGCTTGAAAATTTAAGTACCAAAAAGCTAGATGAAGTTGAAATAAACGACTCGTTCCCTGAAAAATAGTTTTTCGCTATATTTGATTCTGAGGTACCTTGGTTTACGGACATTGCGAATTTTTTAGCCGCTAACGTTATCCCAAAAGGGTTGACACATCAACAAAAGAAGCGATTCTTTACTGATGCAAAAAACAACTTTTGGGAAGATCCTTTTCTTTTCCGTGTATGTACAGATCAAGTCATTAGGAGATGCGTTACAAGGTCAAAAGCGTTAAAGATCTTGGAACATTACCACTCAGGACTGACTGGAGGACATTACAATGGAACTAAAACCGCACATAAAACGCTTGAATCAGGTTTTTATTGGCCCACTCTATTCAAAGACGCTAACAGGTATGTTACTACTTGTGACAAATGCCAACGAACAGGTAATGTCTCCAAACGTGATGAAATGCCTCAAACATATATGTTTTCATGTGAAATATTTGATGTTTGGGGTATTGACTTCATGGGTCCATTCCCTAGTTTATTTTGGAATAAATACATCTTAGTAGCCGTTGATTATGTGTCCAAATGGGTTAAAGCCCAAGCTTTACCTACTAATGATGCAAGAGTAGTAGTACTATTCCTTAAGAAAATTTTCTCTCAATTTGGAACACCTAGAGCAATTATCAGTGATAGGGGTACTCATTTTTGTAAATCCCAATTTGATAAGATTCTTAAGAAATACGGAGTTCATCACAGAACAACTACCCCTTACCATCCTCAGACTAGTGGACAAGTCGAAGTAGCAAACTAAGAACTTAAACGTATCTTAGAAAAGACAGTAGAATCAAACAGGAAGGATTGGGCGATGAAAGTAGATGATACTTTATGAGCTTATAGAACTACTTTTAAGACCCCTATAAGGACACCTCCTTACAGACTTGTCTATGAAAAAAGTTGTTATCTACCGTTTGAGTTAGAACATAAGGCATTTTGGGCTATAAAGTTTCTAAACCTTGATCCCAAACTTGCAGGTGAAAACAGGTTGATACAGTTAAACGAGTTAGATGAATGGCGAACCAATGCATATGAAAATTCACGCTTATACAAGGAAGCAACGAAGCGCCGCCATGACACCCGTTTAAGGCATTGTAAGCAATTTGAAGTTGGAGATCTTATCTTATTATATAACTCGAGGCTTAAGTTGTTTCCCGGGAAGCTTAAATCACGATGGTCAGGTCCCTTCATAGTCCAAACTGCCTTTCCATACGGTACAATAGAGGTAAGTCACCCATCATAAGACACTTTTAAAGTAAATGGATGTCGTGTCAAACTTTATAACGGTGAGAAATTTAAAGACGATAGAGAGGAGCTACGGCTCCACGAACTTCCTTGAATATACCCACAAGGTACAGTCGGGCTTAGACTCTAAATAAGCACTTCTCGGGAGGGAACCCGAGCACTAACGGTGTTAAGTTCTTTAAATTTTAGTTTTTAACATTTAATTCACTAACTGAGTCACCAAACATAGGTTTTCTAGAACCACACGGCCAGGCACACGGGCGTGCCTTAGGCCGTGCCCATACCACGAAAGGCAACACGTTCGTACGAAATGGCTGTGTGAAAACAGGGCAAAATTTTTCCCCAATACAGGAGTCAATAAATTGCCACGGCCATGCGACATGGTCGTGGGAGAATCTGCTAAAACAACATGGGCGTACGACACGCCCGTGTCTACAGGCTGTGGTTGAAACTGAGAAATGAACACGGGCGTGCAACACGCCCGTGCCATTCACCCGTGGTCGACACTATCAAACTAACACGAGCGTGGAAGAAGCGAACAAAGTAGGACACGGCATACGATGTGGCCGTGTGACCAGGGACATGGGCGTGTCCTCAGGCCGTGTGCGACATTGACTTGAACATCAACCGATAAGCTTAAACCCGAAACACGAACGTGTCCGATGACCCGTGTGCAAATCAGACTACGAAAACATAAAAAAAAACGAGCTGGGGAGACTACAACACAGTCGTGGGCCACGGCCGTGTGGCCCAAAATAGGGCCCAAACAACCGTGGCCCCCTTATTAAATAACCCTTAATCCTAATTCCCTCTCTATTCCCTTTACTCTTCATCTTCTCCTTCCTCCAACCATCCTTCGTCCTCTTTTCTTTCTCACTATTGAAATCCCAACCATCACACACCACCGGCCACTTCCTCATCCACATCGCCACCTCCATCTCACGAACCATCCGGCGATGAGGATTTTATTTAAAGACTTTTTAATTATTATTTTTATTCTTTTTTTCACTTTTTTTTCTTTATTTATCTTCTTAAAGTAATTTTCAATTTATTTTTCCTTAATACTATTTCATTCTTAGGTTTTATAATTTTTATTGAACAATTTATAGTTTCAGCTATTTCATTACGAGTAATTATGCTTCTTTATATTTCCCAAAAGAGTTCTTGATTTTATCACAGTTAGAAAGAGCTCCAAAGCTCACCATCACCTAGGAACTTGCAACTCCATTGGAAAAGGTTTTCCATGTCTGCCATGTCCTACTCGACCACCACGATAACCTCTTCACTGGACACTATGGTTGTGGAACCCAACTTTACCACCACCGGAGTATCCTCCTCCAATCTCATCATTGCATTGGCCGATTATTCTCCATTCAGAAAGTTCACCTCTGTCCCTATCTTATGATCTTATATTTTTATGTATATCTATCATTGTACATTGAGGAAAATGTACATCTTAAGTGTCAGGGGTTATCTATATCATTATTAGAAAAATCCCTGAATTTTGTCTTATTCTCATGTGATCTTCTCATATCATTATTAGAATGAATTTTGATTGATTTATGATTTTTATTGATATGTCTTGAATTAAAACATAGGCATTCATGCATCGATTGTTTAAACTTTAAAGAATTAGAGAATCAAGCATGATAAGTTGACTTTTGAGAATTAAAATTTTTTTAGGTTGCTTCCCCAAGTTTAGGTATTATCTCGAGTTAAAATTCACAAGGTTTAAACATCAAAAAGACATAATTTTTATGAGATCTTGAGCCTTTACAAGCATCTATTATTTCTTTCATGCTCATTTTTATTGTTGCTTTGAGTGTGTCAATCTTGATTTGTTATTCTAGAACTTGCTTGATTATGCATGTCAAGACCACACCATTTGATTTGATATGTCAAGATGATAAGGGCACTTAGGTTTAACGCACTCACTCCATAAAAGCCTACCTTCATAATTAACCCTTAGTGAACCCTCTTGAGCCTAATAACCCATTCATTGATTTACCCTTCATATTAACCCATAACCCATTATTGTTGAAATCCCCTAAATTAATTTGATCCCTATTTTTGTCGAGATTTGATTTGAATAAATTGCTTAGCTAAGTTTTACCTTTGATAGTTAGTCTATGCTATTTGACTTGTTCTTAAAAAAATTTACAATACACATATTTATATTAGTAGTAATTCTTTGTTTTGAGTTTAAGTGTTTAAGTCCATATTCTGAGAAGAAGCTCACATGTATTCAATTGATGATTAATTTTTTTTCTAGTTAGGTAATTTTTCAATTCAATCTCAATTCTAACCTTTTCTTTCAGCTTGTGACCACACCCCCTAACCAAAGCCACGTTACAACCCTTTAAAGACCTTTTGATTGATGTATTATCTCAATATATAGTGGTGGAGATTTGATTTTCATGCAAGCCTATGGTAATAACTTTTCATATTGACTATTGAGAGCTTAAACTTGTTTTCCTTAAAACACCTCGAGCGATTTGATTGAATCTCTAGTGAGGATGTAAAACTCTGTGATATTTTGAATCAATGGTACTTACCTAGATGAGGGGAGATCCCTATGTTCTCGTGATAAAATACGTAACTTGGAATTTTTGAAACTTTGATGTTCTTTTAGTTGAATTCTCAATGTATGATTACTTATGGATTATTTTGAGATGTCATTAATAAGAATTATAAGTTGAGAAGAATTGATTTTGATTGTGAGTTGAGGATTTTGCTTGAGGATAAGCAAACGCTTAAGTGTGGGGGTATTTGATAAATCGCAATTTATGCATATTTTTATCCCATGTTTAGCACATTTATGGATGAATTATATTTAGATATGGTGAATTTGATGCTCCTAATTCTTTAATTTCATGTTTTAAACTTAGGTAAGCATAGGAGAGTAAAAAGAGCGAGAAACGGGCTGAAAATAGAGAAAATGGGCCAACGTGGGAAATCAACATGGCCTGGACTTCCTTACACGGGTAGACCACACGTTCATGCCCTTTTAGTAGAATTGAGCGTTACTAACACGGGTAGACCACACGGCCGTGTCTATTCAACAGACTCTAACACGGTTTGGAGCAATCGAACACGGACGTGTCACACGGGTGTGTCCCTATCGAGCCCAAGTTGAATTCTATTTAGAAAAGGCCACTCTTGAGGGTTATAAGGCATTCTAAAGCCTATTTAAACACCAGAGAAGAGGATGAAAAAGGACACACGGAGTGGGAAGCAGGAATTTACTCGAAGAAAGCCAATTGATCCATCTTAGAGGCAGATTCTCCCTCAAGATGGAAGATCTCCCTTAATTTTCCTTCAGGAGTTTTGGGTTTTCTTTATGTTTTGTTATCATTATTCTTCTGAGATGTTGTCTTTTATAATTATGAACTAAACCCCCTAAATATCTAAGGGGAATGAAACCTAAGATGGATCTTGTTATTATTTTCTGAATTATATGATAAATACTTGATTTGTTCTTAATTATGTGTTCTTAATCCTTGTATTAATATTTCAGGATATTAATTCAAGTATTGATGTGCTTATTTAGAGGAGCAAAAGTCCCTGTCTAAGAGTAGATCTAGCATAATTAAGCGGAGTTGCATGCAATCCTAGACATAGGACGACATAAATCTGCCGGATTAGGGTCAAACCTAATAAGAGAATCTATAGATCGAGTTAATGCAACACTAGGGGTTTTAATTAGAAAGAGATTTCAATTAATCAACCTAGGGTTAGACGTTGTTAGTCTCGAGAGAGATAATAATATAAATTAGGGATTTCTACGGATCAAGTCAAGGGAATAAATCATCTAATTCAGAGTCGAATAACAAGTAGAGTCTAGGTGGATTTTTCCTTGGGTATTGTCTTAATCAATCGAATTACCCAAAAGTATTTTCCCTAATTTTCTTTCTGTGAATTCTTAGTTAGTTAATTAGTTTAGATAAAACGAACCCCTTTATTTTTAGGCTAGATAATAAGAAAAGAGTTAATACTAGTACTTTTAGTTCCTTTAGGTTCGACATCCCGGTCTTGCTAAAACAATACTATTGTTCGATAGGTACACTTGTCTTCGTCGTGATAATAGTTAGTCTTCAAGAACGGTCAAATATAAATTTATTAAAACTTATCACAAATCAACATGATCAATGATCAAACTTAAATCCCACATAAGCATTCTAAACAACACATTAAATCCCACAAAGCATTCTAAACAACACATAGTAGGCATAAAATATAAAAGAGAAAGGTTGGAGAAAATGCTCATCAATAGATTAAAATCCCATGAAGCCCACAAGCTTGATTATCCCCATTAGTAGAGTCCTCGACAAAATACAAGAAAATCCACATAAAAAATCTATTCTAAAGAAAAGAAAAGAGCAAAGAAACCTAATCTAAAGAAAAAAAAGTGAAAAATAAAATAAAATGTTCTAACCTAATTTTCTAGCATAGCCTAAACACCCCAAAATAGTTGATATAAGGTGGTATTTATAGGCCTAAATATTTAACCTAACAATGACAATTATACCCTCACTTAAAATCCTGTCTAAAGTTGGTTTGACTGCAAAGTACCCTTCAACAAAATTGCCTTCTCAAAGGCCGAGGTTGCAACACCCACAAGCTAGTGTTGAGACATTGGTCATTGGTGTCATGACCTTGAGTACATTCTAACTCAATTCTCCCACTTTAAGGGGTTCTACTCAAGGTTGTGACCTTGCTAGCTTAGAGTTACGACCCCGACATCTGGTGTCGCAACATTGCACTCTCGACATCGTGACTTTGGAAGCAGCCCATTCAAGGGTGCAAAATGGTGAAGTACAACCCTTTTGCTGATGGTGAAAGCCTTAAAGTCATGACATCAACACCTTCATGTCGTGACTTGGGCTTCACATCAATAGGGTGCTTAAAACCAACTTAATTCAAACGTTAAGTTCCTAATAGCATAAACTTGCCATTTATTCCAAAAAGCATAAAATACTATAAAAACTAAAATTAAGCATAAAATTTAATAATCATGGAAAAGTAATAAAATAATTTATAAAGTACCTGAGATAAGATCTTTAAGTGTTAAAGAGCTTAATGTGGTGTACATAAATATAGTAGATCAATAGAAGCGTGTTTTGATTTGGTGACACATTTGTAGGATTTTTTATGAAATTATAGGTATTATTGCTTTCCGTCCACAGATTTTTTATTGTGGTCGAGTAATTTGTATTAGTTACAGGCGTAGTGCATGAGTGGGCTCGTGGTAACGTGTTTGGTAAGTTTTTAGTAACTGAAGGGTTTTTTATTTCGTTAATAAATAAAAGTTGTGAGTTATCTCTTCAGTATCTTTTTTATTGTTTACATATTCTTTTTTATTCTTTTTGTGCTTTTAAAAAATATTTTCGATATCATTGGGTGGATTGTTTGTTTAGTTGTTTGTACTCTACATAGTAAAGGTTTGAAAGATTACACTATTGGGTTTTGGTGTTGGGACTGGTAAGTTCCAATTTCCTTTGATCTCCATATTTGCTTTATTTCTTTTCAAATTTCTTGTTTATTTTCTAGGAAAACAAGGGTCATAAAAGAATGTTGGATGTGGCTGTAGAAAGTGAGGAATTTGAATGCTCAACCACCATAGAAGAAATGTAAAAGTTATTAGAATTTAGGGGAATTACTTGTTTTGATAATTTTAAGTATAAGTTTGATATTGCAAAAGTGAAACATCAATTGAGAGATATGCATATGAAGAAAAGGGAGAATAGGTGGTTTTTGTTACCCTTGTATTTATTTGATTAGGTTTTGATTTACCTTTTCACCCTTTCTTTGTTAAAATCTTGAACTCATATGGGATTACTCTCGGACAACTAATCGGGACTTTTTGGTGGCCCTTGATGGCTTATTTTTTAGATTTCTATTTACATGGGGACGAAATGTTTGTTCAAGCCTTAGGGAAGTGTACATTTTATCCTTTACCAGCGATGTAATGACCCAATTTTCAATAGTATCAGAAAATACAGTTTTGAAACCTCATTCTCGTTAAATGAGTCCGTAAATATTAAATATTAATAATTAAGAAGATAATGTATTATTATATTAAAGTTTGGTCTGATAATTTTTTTTGAATTAATAGTTAATTAAGGTATAGGGACTAAATTATAAAAGTCCAATCGCTATAAAGTTTTAATTGTTAAAAGGCTTTAGGACTTAAATGACAATTAATTAAATGTTTAAAATGGTAATTAAATCATTTTGCATTATGAATTGGTGGATAAAGATGATGAGAGATTCCACTATTATTAATTAAAAGTGAATTAAGCTTATTAAACATAGTTAAGTTAATTAATCTAAGTAATTAGGAAATTAATCATAATATATAAGCTTAAGATAGTGGATTTTCACTCATTTTCTCCATCTCTCGACTGAACCAACTTGGAAACCTAAAGAAGAAAACCATTTGAAAGCTTGTTACATTCGACAACTATTTGGTAGGTGATTTGAAGTCTTTTTCTTGTAATTTTTATAGTTTTAAGGTCATATGAGCTTGATTTAACTAGTCTATGTATCAATTTGTAAAACTATTAAAGTTTTTAAAAGTTTTCATCATTGATTTCTTGAAGAATAAAGCTTGAATTTGATAGATTTTAAGCTTAGAATATGAAATGGACTAAATTGTAAAGTTAATTTAGCTTATTGTTAACTTTGTTACATTAGGGACCAAATTGAATAAAGGTAAATTTTTTTATGAAATTGTGTTAGAAATAGAAAGTTGAAGGTCCCTAGTGAAAAAAATTGAAATTGAATGTAACGCCCCAAAATTCTTATTTTTGTTATTGTGAAAATGTGACAAGTGTGTATTTGTTTCAGTGGTTAAGTGGTCTAGGTGTCTGCGAAAGGTCCCAAGTTTAAGCATTGCTTTTGACAAATTTTGGGTTATTTTGGAATTAAGCCTGATACTAGCTCAACATGCTTATATTTAATTGTTGGTAAGCTTATAACAAAATAGGTCGGCTGGTCTAGAGGTTAAATGGAGTGTCAGTCTGTTGGAAGTTCTATGTTCGAATCCCTGCATGGGCAAAAGAGATTATTTTTGCTCAGTTTGGTGGCTGAGAGTTTGAGTTGTACCAAAAATCTGAGAAGTGAGTGGTTGAGATAGTGTAGGTAGTGGGATTTGAGTAAATCAGTTTTCCCTAAAAATCTCTCCTGCAAAAAAAAAACTGACGTTCACCTTTCTTTCACTTTTGTTTTCCCTTTTCTTTTCGAACAAAATCTTTTCTTTTCTTTTCTGTTCCAGCAAGGTTTTTTTCCTTTTCGACACTGTGTTTTACGTGACAAATGAAGAAGTAAGGGGCTCTCCGTGTGTGAAAACATGAACGCAATATTTTGGGATAGTTGGGGTTCTAGAAGGCTTGGAGGTGTTTTTGCATCGAATCTGTAACAGGTGTGTACTAGATTGCACAAAAAATGAGGTTTCAATGAAAGCCGAAAACATCATTGTCAATGCCACACGGGCATGTGGTCACCCGTGTGGTAGGTCGTGTGCTCTAACACGGGCGTGTGTTCAATGAGGCCAGGTCGTGCGCGCATGACACGGCAGTGTAATGGCTAGGCAGGTCGTGTGCGACACACGGATTGGACTGATTTAGGCCGTGTAGGCCACACAGGCATGTGGGCCCATATAGGTAGTCCACCCAAACGTGTAAGATTTTGGGCCAGGCCGTGTGGGCCACACAGGCATGTGGGCCTACACAGACAAGCCACATGGGCGTGTGAGCCCATTTTCACTGAATTGATTGCTAAGGTTCCACGGGTCGCCCAAGTCGACTGTGAACTTACTGTAGGGTCGGTAAGCATTACTTAGACCCCTAATTGTGTGAACAGATTGATTGATAGATATATATTGAGTACGATGATAGTACGCATGTATACATTTACTGATTATATGTACTGATTCCATGAGATAGCATGTCATGTATTATATGTTGCATCGCATAGGGTTGGGTTGATTTTATTTGGAGAAAGTGTACTGAAAGGCTCTTAGCCTAATAT
Organism: Gossypium longicalyx; assembly: GCA_025698465.1. Classification (NCBI taxonomy): domain Eukaryota; kingdom Viridiplantae; phylum Streptophyta; class Magnoliopsida; order Malvales; family Malvaceae; genus Gossypium; species Gossypium longicalyx. Next base: position 64,161,313 of record CM047001.1, on the reverse strand, counting down.
ACTGGTAGCTCAGCTGCAATCCATTGTTTTGTACTGCATTTGGTACTGTCCAGAGTGTAGGGATGGGTGGGTTGATTTAATCCCCACATGGAGTGTAGGGATGGGTGGGTTGATTTAATCCCTACATGGAGCGGAGATGGTGCGTAGAGGCTGGTTGGGTAGGATTTTGTTACTGAATACTGTACACCTATTACTGATACTATGATGGGCTAAGGCCCTTGTGCATACTGATATTGATATTGAGTTTGGCTAGGGCCAAACTGTTACTGATGCTAAAAGGGGCTTAGGCCCACGACCGTTTTTACTGTGCACTGTGTTTACTGTTGTTTGTTTTCTGTGGGCTTACACACTGAGTTTACGTAAACTCACCCCTCTCTATTTAATGTGCAAAGATAATCCCCAGACTTAAACTGATCGGGTAGTGGAAGATTCGATGATGACCATAATTTTTAGACTTTTACGTTTTATACCTTATGATTTATGGTTTTAGTTACCGTGATTTATTTGGATGTAATTTGGGGACTTTTTTTTGGGACTTTTGCTTAAATTTGGTTTTTATTTATTTCTATGGATTTATAACATCTAGGCATAGGAAAACTCGATTTTCAAAAAGGCAAAATTTTCTCTAAACACACGATTTACTCAAAACGGTTTTAGAAGCTTTCGTAATAAATTATGTTTAAAAAATTAGATTAAACGAGTAAGGATTTTAGAATTAACAAGAGATAAGAAAGGTAACTAAATGAAAATGGATTTATAGTAGAAACTTAGTTTTCAAACACCCTATCATGTAACATCGCCAGATTCAGCCAAAATGTCTGGGCCGGGTTTGGACTGTTACATTTAGTGGTATCAAAGTCAGGTTACAAAAATCGATTGTAGATTTTGGGTTTTAAACCTTGTTTAGAGAACTGATTTTCAAATGATTTGAAATGATTTGACTGAGTATGTGGTACACTGAGTCTCCGTTGCTGATCTTGAAAGTATTCTAAAACTGATTTTTATTTCAGTTGAAAATGTTATGATATTCTGAAACTACTGTAGGTAGTAAACTGTGAGAAAACCCTAGTTAGTACATACTGGAAACTGTAGTTAAACTAAAACTATAGTAACTACTAGAAACTGCGACAAACGAAAACAAACTCTAAACTTATGGTACTAGTTTACATAAAACATCTGTTAATAAATACTAAAACTGTGAATGATTTATTAAATTTGTAATACAGATAAATTCAATTAGACATGAGCGCACGAGGTATCCGTAGACGAGGTACTAGAGGCTGAGGTAGAGGCCGCAGAGGGGTTTGAGCTGAGTCTGTAACGCCCCAAAATTTAAATTTTTATTTTTACAAATGTGTGACACAATTAAGTATATGCTTCAATAGTTAAGTGTTCTGGGTAAGTGTGGGAGGTCCCAAGTTCAAGTCATGACTTGGGCAAATTTTGATATTTTATGAATAAAGCTCAATCTTTGGTCAATAGGCTTTTATTTAATTATTGATAAGCTTATATCAAAATGAGTCTGCTGGTCTGGTTGTAAAAGAGAGTGTTGGTTGGAAGAGGGTCAGGAGTTCGAATCCCTACATGAGCATAAGGAAAAATATTTTTTTAATTGCTCGTTGGTTGGAGAGTTTGAGTTGTATTAGAAATTTGAGTAGTGGGAGTTTGGTAGAGAGAATTTAGGGAAGTGGATTTTAGGGTTATCAGATTTTCTGGGCATTATCGTTTCTTTTTGCAAACTTTTAGTTTTCCCAAAACTCCTTACCTCTCTGACTCCATCTCTTCTCCCTTCTTTCTTCTCCTTTCATTTCTCTATTGTTAAACCCAAATTCTTTATTCCGTTGGGTCAATTTTCGTCACGTTTTGGTAAATGGAGTTTTTACTCTCTTTAACTTACAATTTTTCCAACTCTGATTTGGGGGGATTTTTAACGTTTGGCAGCAGCATCTCGCGTGGTTTAAGGGTCTCATCGTGCTATTGCGTAATCAACTATTCGAGGTGCTGGGCTAAGCTTTTCATCACTTAAGGGATGCGTTTATCGTTTCAGATTCAATTTTAGTTCGATCGATTAAGTAATATATTGAGTGAAATTGGTCAATTATAGGTTCTGGAGTGTTCGAGGATCATTGTGGCATCAGTTAAAATCAGGTGTGTACTCGATTGCACAGAAAGCAAGGTTTTGGCGAAAGCCGAAAACCCCACTGTTGACACCACACGGGCGTGTAGTCGCCCGTATGGTAGGTCGTGTGCCCTAACATGGGCGTTTGATCGATGAGGCTAGGTCGTGTGTGAAGGATACAGCCGTCTGATGGCCAGGCACACGCCCATGTGGTAGGTCGCGTGCCCTAACATGGGCGTGTGATCGATGAGGCCAGGTCGTGTGTGAAGGATACAACCGTGTGATGGCCAGACAGGCCGTGTGTGAGACATGAGCTAGACTGTTTTAAGCCGTGTGGGCCACACGAGAGTGTGGGATTTTGGGCCAAGCCGTGTGATCCACATGGTCAAGGCCAATTTGGGCCGTGTTGGCCACACGGGCGTGTGGACCCACACGTGTAGGCCACATGAGCGTGTGAACCCATTTTTACTAAATTGATTGCTAAGGTTGCATGGGTCGCCCAAGTCGACTATGAACCTACTGTAGGGTCGGTAAGTATCACTTAGACCTCTAATTGTGTAAACTGACTGTCTGATTTATATATATTGAGCTTGATAATAGTATGCATGTATACTAAACCGATTCTATATACTGATATCATGAGATAACATGTCATGATTTGTATGTTGCATTACATGGGGTTGGGTTGATTGTATTTGGAGGAAGTGTACTAAAAGGCTCTTACACCTAATATACTGGCAGCTCAGCTGCACATTACTGTTTTGTGCTGCATTCCGTACTACCTAGAGTGTAGGGATGGGTGGGTTGATTTAATCCCCACATGGAGTGTAGGGTTGGACGGAGATGGTGTGTAGAGGCTGGTTGGGTAGGACTTTGTTACTGAATACTGCATGACTGCTACCGATACTGAGATAGGCTAAGGCCCTAATACATACCGATACTGTGATGGGCTAAGGCCTTACTGCATAGTTGATATTGTACTGAGATGGGATAAGGCCAAAACTGTTACTGATACTGAAAAGGGCTTAGGCCCAAAACTGTATTTGACTGTGCACTGTGTTTACTATTGTTTGTTTTCTATGGGATTACACACTGAGTTTACGCAAACTCACCCCTCTCTGTTTAATGTGCACAGGTCATCCCTAGACTAGATGGATCGGTGCAGCGGAGGACTCGACAGTGGCCACACGTATTTTGAAACCGTTTTAATTTCAGTTTTGGTATTTATTTCTTAATTATTTTCTAGGTTATTTTTTATGTAAATTGGACTTTTTAGACTATTTTCTGTTATTTCGAATTTTAGACTATTTTCATGGATTTAATAACTGCACAAAATCAACAAACAAACAGTTTTCTCTAAAACAAAGAGGTTTTTCTAATATGGACGGATTTACCTAATTAATTTGGTTTTTCATAAATTAAATGATTTCTAAAGCTTCCATAACGAATTGTGTTTTAAAACAATTGAGTAAATAAGTAAGCTATTTTGGAGTCAACAAGAGTAAATAAATGAAAATGGTTCTATTGTAACATCTTAGTTTCGACACGCTATCCTATGGCATCGCCAAATTCAGCCATAACGTCTATGCCTGGTTCAGGGTGTTACAGAGTCCTCTTCTCTAAGTAGTATACCAAATTTGGAGACAAGTGAGATGCCAGTGTCACATGCTACTAAGACTGGGTCTCAAGATCGTATTGCTGAGGACGACGCATTGTCCTAGGCTATGTTAAGGATATTAGAGACGGTTGCTGGGCCCAATACTGGATCTGAGGGCCAAGGGTCGGTTATGAAATGACTCTGGTCCAATGGAGCTGAGCTCTTCAAGGGTGTCACTGGGGTCGCCCCTAATGTGGCCAAGTACTAGATTGAAGCCACGGAGAGGATCATGGATGATCTAAATTACACTTCCGAGCAGAAATTAAAGGGTGCAGTCTTACTGCTGCGGGATGAAGCTTATCAGTGGTGGCTAACTGTTAAGGAAGGCACTCAGCCCGAACGTCTGACCTGGGAGTTCTTTAAGACTGCCTTCCAAAGGAAATATGTGGGGGCGAGCTATGTGGATACCCGTAGGAGGGAGTTCCTGAACCTTACTCAGGGAGATTGATCTATGGTCGAGTATGAGGCCGAATTTCTATGACTGAGCCGCTATGTGTGAGGTATGGTGGTGACTGAGTATGAGCGATATGTCCACTTTGAGGATGGTTTCAAGGATAATTTGAGATTCCTGATAGCTTCGCAGAGGGAACGTGATTTTTCTTCACTGGATGAGAATGTGAAGATCGCTAATGAGGTTAAGCGCACTGAGCGCCAAAACTGTGACAGAGAAAGAGGTAAGAACAAGAGGGATTCGGAGCTCTAGAGTATTGTGCAGAAGCCTAAGAAGAAGGCCAGAGTTGATAGGCCGGTTAGAGCTGGGCCCCTTGTTACTGCTACTGGATTACAACCTTGTGTCGACTGTGGTAGACGCTATTTGGATGAATGTTAGAGGAGGGCTGGGCGTGTCTAAAGTGTGGATCATTAGATCACCATATTAGGGAATGTTTGTTGAGGGCTGATCAGATGTGAGGTCAGGGTACTGGTATTGTACAGCCACAAAGGGTAGCACAATAGGCACTGGAGGCCATGGTCAGGCTAGGGGTGGTAACGGTATGGGCTGTGGTCAGAGAGCACTAGGCAGAGGTGCTGCACAGATTGAGGTGAGGCAGCCTACTCTAGTATAGGCTAGATGTCACTGAGAGGACAGAGATGCTCCGGACGTTATCACGGGTACATTTCTTATTTATGATGTGCCTTACACTGCATCGATAGATATAGGATCTACACACTCCTATGTAACCAGCACTATGTCTGAAATCTTGGGGATTTCTGTTGAGAGTACCTCAAGTAAGGTGACCGTACTGAACCTGTTGGGGTAATCAATCAGAGTTAGCAAGCTGTATAGGGATGTTCCTTTAGAGGTTCAAGGGATGGTATTTCTAGCTGACTTGATGGAGCTCCCGTTTGGGGAGTTCGATATGATATTGGGGATGGATTGGTTGGTCAAGCATCGTGTAAGCTTGGATTGTGCGACTAAGAGGGTCGTCTTGAGAACTAAGAAGAATGATGAGGTAGTTGTGATTGGAGAACGCCGAAACTGCCTATCTAACATGATCTCTGCACTAGTGGCTGAGAAACTAGTTCGCAAGGGATGTGAGGCGTACTTGGCCTACGTAAGTGTTTCCACTTCTGAGGACTCTACTATAAAGGATGTCCACACTGTAAAGGATTTTCTGGATGTCCTTCCTGAGGAACTGCTGGGTTTATCTCTGAATGGGGAAGTGGAGTTTGGGAATGAGCTTCTCCCTAGCACAACTCTAGTGTCTATCGCTCTCTATCGTATGGCACAGGAAGAGCTTACTGAACTTAAGGCTCAACTGTAAGAACTGTTAGACTGTGGTTTCATTCATCCTAGTGTGTCTCCTTGGGGAGCACCAGTTCTGTTCGTTAAGAAAAAGGATGGAACCATGAATATGTGCATCGATTATCAACAGTTGAACAAGCTAACCATTAAGAATAAGTATCTGTTACTGAGGATCGATGACCTATTTGACCAGTTTTGAGGAGCTTCGGTATTCTCTAAGATTGATTTCCGGCCTGGGTATCATCAGTTGAGGGTTAATGAGGCTGACATACATAAGACGGTGTTTAGGACTTGTTATGGTCATTATGAGTTCCTAGTAGTGCCATTTGGACTGACTAATACACCAGCAGCTTTCATAGATCTGATGAACCGAGTGTTTCAGCCATATTTGGATCGGTTTGTAGTAGTGTTCATCAACGACATATTGATTTACTCGAGGACTGAGGATGAGCATAACGAGCACCTTAGAGTTGTTCTTCAGACTTTGAGGGAAAAGTAGTTTTATGCTAAGTTTAGTAAGTACGAGTTCTGGTCACGTGGAGTAACATTTCCGGGTCATGTGGTATCTACTGAGGGGATTCGAGTCAATCCTCAAAAAATTGAGGCTGTACTGGATTAGAAGCAGCCTAAGAATGTGTCTAAGATTCACAGCTTTTTAGGGCTGACATTTATTACCGACAGTTTGCGGAAGGCTTCTCATTGATCGTAGCACCCTTAACTAAGCTGCTACGTAAGGGTGTACCGTTTGTCTGGGTTGATGCACGACAGGAAAGCTTGAGAAGCTCAAGTCTGTTTTGACCCAAGCTCTTGTTCTGATACAGCCTGAGTCTGAAAATGAGTATGTAGTGTACAACGATGCATCGCATGTGGGGTTGGGATGTATTCTGATGTAGAATGGTAAGGTTGTGGCATATGTGTCTTGTCAGCTCAAGACATATGAGGCAAACTATCTGACACATGACTTGGAATTGGCTGCTATGGTTTTTACACTAAAAATTTAGAGGCACTATTTGTATGGTGAGAAGTGTCTCATCTACATTGATCACAAGAGTCTCAAGTACCTCATTACTTAGAAGGAGCTGAATTTTAGGCAGCATAGATGGGTTAAGTTGCTTAAGGGTTACAAATGTACCATTGAGTACCATCCTGGCAAGGCCAATATAGTGGTCGATGCGTTGAGCTATAAGGCTATGACTAATCTAAGAGCAATGTTCGCTCGACTTAGTTTGTTCGACGATGGGAGTTTGTTGGCTGAGCTACAAGTAAAACCAACTTGGATCAAGCAGATCAAGGGTAAACAATTGGTGGATAAGTCTTTGGGTCTTCGGTTCTGATAGATTGAGAGTGGTAGCACTATAGACTTTGGGTTAAACTCTGATGGTGTATTGTGTTTCCGAGGCTATATATGCGTACCGAACGACATTGATCTGAGGTAGTCTATTTTGAGAGAGGCGCATAATAGCTCTTATGCTATGCATCCTGGCGGGAAAAGATATACCGAGATCTCCATGAGTTATATTGGTGGCCAGGATTGAAGCGAGAGGTTACTGATTCTGTGGCTAGATTTCTGACATGCCAGTAGGTTAAGACTAAGCATCAGTTGCCTTTGGGTTTGCTGCAGATGGTTAAGATTCCATTATGAAAATGGGAACAAGTAACGATAGATTTTGTTAGTAGGTTGCCCTTGACACCTACTAAGAAGGATTCTGTCTGGGTCATCGTGGATCGATTGACCAAGTCTATGACTTCATACTGGTTAGGACTGATTATTCTCTATAGAAACAAGTGAAGTTTTATATTTCTGAGATAGTGAGACTGCATGAGGTACCAATTTCAATTATCTCTGATAGGCATCCTCGCTTCACGTTTCGATTTTGGAAAAAGCTGCATGAGGCTTTGGGTTCAAGGTTAGATTTCAGTATTTCGTTCCTACCTCAGACCGATGGTCAATCGGAGAGGGTGATTCAGATACTGGAAGATATGTTGAGGAGCTGTGTTATCGATTTTCGAGACAGTTGGGAGGAGTATCTACTGCTAGCAGAATTTGCTTACAATAACAGTTTCTAGTTTAGCATTCAAATGGCACCTTACAAGGCTCTGTATGATCGTAAGTGTTGCACTCCCTTGTGTTGGACTGAGTTGGATAAACGACGTGTTCTGGGTCCTAATTTGGTTTATGAGACTGATGACAAGGTCAAATTGAGTAGGGATCGACCGAAAGAAGCATCGGACAGACAAAAATCTAATGCGGATATGAAAAGACGCTAGATTGAGTATTCTGGAGGAGACTTCGTATTTCTCCAAGGTTTCACCATGGAAAACGATTCTGAGGTTTGGTCATAAAGGCAAGCTGAACCCTAAGTTTATGGGGCATTAGTGGATTATGAAACGAGTAGGACCGGTCGCTTATCAGTTGGAGCTACCTCCAGAGTTAGACCGTATTCACGATGTGTTCCACGTCTCGATGTCGAGGCGCTATCACTCTGATCCCTCACATATTGTCCCTGATAAGGAGATTGAGGTTAGGCTAGATTTGACCTTCGAGGAGGAGCAGGTTTAGATTCTAGATCGCGATGTAAAGGTTCTTCGAAGGAAGTCTATCCCATTAATAAAGGTGCTATGATGGAATCATAGCACTGAGGAGGCCACGCGGGAGCCTAAGGATGCGATGCGCCAACAGTATCCTCATTTGTTCTGATCAGGTAAATTTCGAGGGAGAAATTTTTTTTTGGGGGTAGAGTTGTAACGCCTCAAAATTCTTATTTTTGTTATTGTGAAAATGTGACAAGTGTGTATCTGCTTCAGTGGTTAAGTGGTCTGGGTGTGTGTGAAAGGTCCTAAGTTTAAGCCTTGCTTTTGACAAATTTTGGGTTATTTTGGAATTAAGCCTGATACTAGTTCAGTAAGCTTATATATTTTTGTTGGTAAGCTTATAACAGAATGGGCCTGCTGGTCTAGAGGTTAAGTGAAGTGTTAGTATGCTGGAAGTTCTGTGTTCAAATCCCTGCGTGGGCAAAAGAGATTATTTTTGCTCGGTTTGGTGGCTAAGAGTTTGAGTTGTACCAAAAATTTGAGAACTGAGTGGTTAAGATAGTGTAGGTAGTGGGATTTGAGTAAATCAGTTTTCCCCAAAAATTTCTTCTGCTAAAAAAAAATTGACGTTCACCTTTCTTCCTCTTCATTTTTCCTTTTCTTTTCAAACAAAATCTTTTCTTTTCTTTTCCATTCCAGCAAGGCTTGTTTTTCCTTTTCGGCACTATGTTTTACGTGGCAAATCAAGAAGTAAGGGGCTCTCCGTGTGCGGAAACGTGAACGCAATCTTTCGAGATAGTTGGGTTTCTAGAAGGATCGGAGGTGTTTTTACATTGAATCTGTAACAGGTGTGTACTCGATTGCACAGAAATTAAGGTTTCAGCGAAAGCTGAAAACCTAACTATCGATGCCATACGGGCGTGTGGTCAGGCAGGCCATGTATGACACACAAACTGGACTGATTTGGGCCATGTGGGCCACACGGGTAGTCCACCTGGACGTGTGGGATTTTGGGCCAGGCCGTGTGATCCACACGACCAAGGCCAATTTGGGCCGTGTGAACCACACGGGCGTGTGAGCCCAATTTCACTGAATTGATTGCTAAGGTTGCACGGATCGCCCAAGTTGACTGTGAACCTACTGTAGGGTCGGTAAGCATTACTTAGACCCCTAATTGTGTGAACGGATTGATTGATGGATATATATTGAGTATGATGATAGTATGCATGTATACATTTACTGATTATATGTATTGATACCATGAGATAGCATGTCATGTATTATATGTTGCATTACATGGGTTGGGTTGATTTTATTTGGAGGAAGTGTACTGAAAGGCTCTTAGCCTAATTTATTGGCAGCTCAACTACAATCTGCTATTTTGTTCTGCTTTCGGTACTACCTGGAGCGTAGGGATAGGTGGGTTGATTTAATCCCCACATGGAGTGTAGGGCTAGACGGAGATGGTGTGTAGAGGTTGGTTGGGTAGGATTTTGTTACTGAATACTGTACATCTGTTACTGATACTATGATGGGCTAAGGCCTTTGTGCACACTGATACTGATATACTGAAATAAGCTTAGGCCCACGACCGTTTTTAACTGTACACTATGTTTACTGTTGTTTGTTTTCTATGGGTTTACACATTGAGTTTACATAAACTCACCCCTCTCTGTTTAATGTGCACAAGTAATCCCCCTAACCTAAACAGATCTGGCAGCAGAGGACTCGATGGTGACCACAGTTTTTGGACTTTTATGTTTTATACCTTATGATTTATGGTTTTAGTTACCGTAGTTTATTTGGATGTAATTTGGGGACTTTTTTTTGGGACTTTTGCTTAAATTGGGTTTTTTATTTATTTTTATGGATTTATAACTGCTAGACGTAGGAAAACTCGATTTTCAAAAAGGCAATGTTTTTTTTAAACACACGATTTACTCAAAACGATTTTAAAAGCTTCCGCAACAATTTATGTTTAAAACAACCAATTAAACGAGTAAGGATTTTGGAATTAACAAGAGATAAGAAAGGTAACTAAACGAAAATAGATTTATCGTAGAAACTTAGTTTTCAAACACCTTATCATGTGACATCGCCAGATTCGACAGGTTTAGGGTATTACGTTGAATTTTAATCTGAGGCTAGGAATTGAAAGTTATAACTATTCCGAGTTCAGGAACTATGTCATATATCAAAAATCGGGTTAGTAGAAATTGAGTTAGCGAATCAATAGTGGACACGCCCTATTTTTAGATAAATTTTGTAGGATTTATAACTTGTAAATTGATTTGATTTAGTGGTTAGTGTCTAGTTGTGTGCTTAAGGTCCTGTGTTTGATTCCCTTTTCTTTCAGAGTTTTTTTATTTTTATTCTTAATCTCATATCTGGTTTGATACGTATAGATTATCTTTAATTTCTGTATGCTTACCAATAAGAATGAGTATGTTGGTTTAATGGTTAAGATTTAACATTCCCTTTGGTTAAAATTTGCTCCTGCAGTGTACCATTGTTGGCTTTGTATGGATGGCTTATCATTTTTCTGAGAATGTCTTTATGTCTAAATTGTTACTTTTAGACTTACATTGATCTTCTTAAAGCTCACCCCCCTAATTTTTCTCCTTTATCAGATGTGACATTCGGAGGGCTCATCTCGAACTTTTAAAAATAAAGTATTTCTTTTAAAATATTATTATCATATTATTTTTGGGATTGTAAAATGTTTTTTTTTTAACTATGGCATGAGTTTGTTTTTGGATTTTAGGTTGCGCTATTTGGGATTTTATTTGCATGCATGGTATTTATACTGAAAATCGGTCAACCATACAAACTGATTTTAATTCATAAGAAATATGGATTTGAAATATAAATTACAGATTTCACGATTATTTCTTATGCGTAATAAAGAAATAATTTTTGAAAAAAGCAAATCAACAAAATAGAAAAAAAAATCAATTGAGTTTTCAAAAATGTCACGTTGCATAATAATTTTCGGTCGACTTGATAATTCGATTTTTTTTAAACTAAGGAAAATGCGCAATTTTTTCTAAAATTTGTTAGAATATGAGTTCTAAAAGAATCTGAATGTTTCACTTTGCCATTCTGGTGGCTAATGTAACCTTTAGAATTTGGCTATAACATCTAGGCCAGGTTTGAGGTGTTACAAACTAAATTAAATTAATTGTAAAATTATAGGGATGTCAAAAAATAGAATTATATAATTTCATACATATCATAACATAGAACATAAATATTTGGTATGGATTGATGTTATAAATAATTGTTTAGATGAATCAAAGTGAAGTGAAATTGATCGGGTAAAAGCACAAATTTCATATTAGTCCCTGCAATATCCACTTTACGTATTTTAAATAGGTAAGTTCATATGGAAGTTACTATTTTATTTTATGCTATGTTCGAATTGTGTTTTATTTCATTAATGTGTTTAGCTTGAAGTAAATTTAGTGAATTTGACATGTGTAGCTTAAAATGGATTGAATTGAAAATCATGGGAATATTGACTATTACAAGAAAGTAAAGGATGAAAATATGAATTTTGAATGTTTATAGGACTTGTAATGAAAGATGTAACTGGTACAGAGTTTGATAATGAAATATATATTTGACAATGATTCTTATGTAAACTTGGTAAAATGGTAGGATGCATATGGTATGCCATTAGGGTTATACATGAGCTTGATCAAGGATTTTATAGGTTGTAACGAGGTTTAATATTTGTTGTAAACTTTTAAATTATATGGTCAAAGGCCTACCTAGAATGAGTGACCTCGTTAAAATGTCAGCTTGTGTGAGCAACCCTGATGTATGTTAGCTAGTGTGAGGAAATTATTCTCGTGTATCCATGTCCATTTTACTATAGTTATCTCGATCAAAATTCATTAAATTGAAATGGGAACTTGAACTGATTTGAAATTAGATTACATACACATCCAACTTGATATGTGTTACATGAGTTCTTGCCTAATGTTCTTGCTTTGTACTTTGACTAACCTATTTGATTGTATATGATGATATGTATAAGTTGTATCAAAGTATACAAAAGAAAGTCATATTGAATGCCAAAATGGTTAATAATTTAGCTTGTTAAATTGATTAAGGTAAGTAATGTAAATTTCATATGAGCTTACTAAGTATTCATAATATTTACTCTAGTCGTTTTCCTTCACTGTAGATTTTTCACTTTGTGAAACTGTCGAGTCGGATAAGCGAAAAAGCACACACACTATCATGAAACGATAGTTATAAGTTTATTTTAAGTATAGACTATGTGGTATGTACCTAAGGTTTATTTTGTATAAATGAACATTTTGAGTTTAGCAACTTTATGTTAATAGCGTTGATGATTGACTTTGGATATAACACTTGGTATGAAGTTTGTTTGTGTATAATATGGTCAAGTTTGAATGTCTTGTGGACGATCATAGTTCTTTTGATTAGTTTAGCATGCTAAAACTACCGATAAGCTTTATGAATTGGTTATTTTGAACGAAGACTTGTGAGAATGGTATGCTATATATGTTAAGTGTGTGTTTAATAGGTTTATGTATGTTTTAAGCAATACATGACTATTTCTTAAGGATGTAAGTACAATCATTATGATAAACATGTTATAGTTGTAATGAAAACATTATTAACATGGATAGGTGAAAGAAGATTTGAACTTGATTGTATATGGAATGATTAGATACTTGAATGGTTGTTGTGATATGGGTTAGATGGTGATATACTTATATAAGGTTGAATGAATGATTTGAGAATGGTTTGAAATTCATTAAATTAAGTACCAAAAGTGTATTTTGGCAAAAGCAAGCTCAACGTCATGACAAGAGGTATTTGACGTTACGATGTCGTCAAATAGTGAGTGACATCATGATGTGGGTATGCATGTCGTCATTGTGGTGACGTGACTCACTGTGATGACGTCGCCACGACGAGGAAGTTTAAGATTGTGATGTTAGCCCAAAACTTTTAAAATTTTTACATTTTTGTCCTAATTCATATTCGGGTTAGCAAAATAGCTTTCGTAAGCTCATGTGAGACCTAAAAATGATTGTTGTAAATAGTTTTAATGCTAAAATATATGTTTAAATAGTTGAAAATCCTATAATTGCCAATAACTGCTCCAGTTTCAATCATAGCACCTACTGACTCGAACTCGACGAAAAGTTAAGCAAGAGGTGTTACAAGCGAGGCTTGCCAAAGGGTTTTGTGATGTTTGCTACTCGAAAGGGTGCCACGTTGGCAATTAATTAAATTTTTAATTTTAAAAAATATTTTTAATATTTTAAATTTTTAAAAAATAATTAATTACTAATGTGACATGGACATGACAATTCGCATCAACAAAGTTAACAAATGCTAATTTTTCTATCCATTTTTGGGTGATTTGATAAATAAGACAACTTTAAAAGTTAAAAAAAGTGAAAAATTAAATAGAAGACTAAAATAATTTTTTTTATAAAATTGGAAGGCCAAATAAGTAATTATGCCATTTAAATTTAAGGTAACAAGATAGATAAAATATTAAAATTAGAAACTCTAGAGAAAGCCATATAAATTATCATAAGTATTGTATACAATTATCTTCAATTGTATCTTAATTTGCTCATTTCTTTAACATATATATTTTTTTCTTACTTTCAATTTTCGTTGGTTTTTTTCTTCACAAAATTGTTATTGATTTCTTAATTTTAATTTGTATAGATCTCCAGTACGTTATATATTGCACATTTATTTTCATTTTTTTGTCATTATGGGAATATTTTATATAATATATAATTCTGATTGTGTATTATTAGCAGAAATAATTTAATTAAAGATTAGAAATTTTTTATTACAAAGTATATTGTGCATAGTATATGTTTCTCAGAAAGATTGGCTTCAGTTTTGAAATGAACAAGCCCAATAGACGTCCAAACACGGTTTGAAACAAGATAATTTAAAGTAGGAAATAGGAGAATAAGACAAAAGAGAGGAATAAGAACATAAATTTTATTAATGCAATTTAGAAAGCAATCCTACTCTTCAAAATTTAGCTTAGTGAATGATTTATTCAATAATTGATTTAGAAATTTATCAATTAAAATTTAATTTACCCTTACACAAAAAATAATTGTAACTCCAATAAATATTCTCAACTTTTTACAATCACTCATCGCCTAGATTACCTCACCTACAACAAATTTCTAACTCTCCAAAAAAGTCCTAGAGTACAAAGTACAAATGAAAACTAACCCCAATTACACAAACAAACGAAGCAAAAACACTCTCCCAAATATGTACCCAACACATGCATAGATGTTGTCTATTTATATGCAAAATATGACAATATCTTCAAGCAACATTAAGCTGATAAAATCACCATTTGAATTGAAGTATTATCCAAGATAAAACCTTCTATTTTGAATTTCAAATAGAGTATTTATATTCAAGTAAAACAACTAACTTGGTCTCAAGTAAAAGAAATATAAGATAATAATAAGACTTGGATAGGATTGTCGAACCTTTCCTTCTCTACCTCTCCTAAATTTAATCAGTAGCCTTGAAGACAAATAAAAATATGACCTGAGAATCATTTGCTGACAGAGTAATATACCATGAGAATCAAGGTAAAAATGTCAACCTTTAACTGTTCATAGGCTATCCTAAGCAAATGGCCAAACTGTTAACCCAACGGTTAGTTCAACAAGATGTTCGAATAAGGAATGAAACAAAAATTTTCAATTGACAGTCCAAAGAAATGTTAGAATAGAAAATGTAGCTTCAGTGCTTTGGGCAACTTAGGCTTCAACAAGTTTATCAACAAGTTTATTAACATTCTCTCGTAACCACACATGACAAATATGATATTAATTAAATAATTAAATATCTTTTTATGTTTTTTAATTCAATTTTTTTATTTATTAAAAAATAACATATTGTTAATTCCGTAAATTTAATATAAATAAATTTTAAAAATAGATTAAAAATTTTAAAACTTATCAAAATCATATATATATATATATGTATGTATAACATGAGCAATAATGATTTTAAATGTTTAATTATTTATATACTTTTTGAAAACTTATTTACGTAATTTGATATATCATTAAAGACTTTTTTTTGTATTTTTTATGTCTGTTTTACGGTCCATGTTAAAGATTCAAGTTTGTTTTTTCAACAATATCATTTCCAAGGTTCGAACCTACATTTTCTCTTAAAAGTATAATATATCTTACTAATGCAACAAACACTTGTATCATGAAAGAGTTAGAATAAACACTTAAAATTACTTTACAACAAAAAAATGCTTTTTATTTAATTGATATTTTATTTATTTATTTTTATTAATATAAACATCTAACTACTTCCATTAAAAAAAATATAATTACTGATTTTTTTCATAATGTATCTTTTACGTTTTGAATATATACTATTTATAAAGTCCTCTATTGAGTTGGTATCATGAATTAAACAGACATCAATTCGATTAGGGAAGTTATGAAAATGTCCTTTCGTAATTAAAATAAGTTATATTATTTGATGGCGCTTTAGTTTTTTTATTTAAAAATAATAAAAATATGTATTTTGTGGGATTTGAATCCAACCCAATTGAATTAGTAAAATTTTAAATTTATACCACTCAACCAAAGCTTCCTTATGATATAATTGAATTTAGGGTTAAATATAAGATTGGCACCTGAACTTATCTACTTCTCCCAAATTTGTACTTAAGTTTTTTTTTTTTTGTCCCGGATTGGTACTTGAACTTTTTATCCATTAACTAGTTTGGTACTTTTTTTTTAACACCGTTAAATCTGAGACAGGTGGCACAACAAGATTGTAACATATGGCATGATGACATCATCATAATGTCATAATCTAAAAATATATTATAAATTAATAAAAATATTTTTAAAAAATATTTTCATTTTTTTCTTATTTCCTTCTTTTTCCTGTATTCCTTTCTTCCTTCTTCCTCATCACTTTGATATTTTATTTTCTGAGTCCTTTCAATATTTCTAAATTGCTTTGAAAAGAAATTTAAGAACATTTCTAGGTTCATTTTTTTTCTTATTCCTTCTTTTTTTTCGATAATTTCTTTCTTCTTCCGTCTTCCTCTCATCACTTTTCCTCTTTTTTTTGGGTTCATTCAACATTTCTAGGCCAAAACATTAAAAAAAATTGTAATAAAAAAATTTCTAAGTTTATTCAACATTTCTCGCATTGAAAAGAAAAATTACAAAACTCATCAATCCATTAAAACACAAAATAAAAACATCACAAACACATTAGAGCACTCACCAATCCATTAAAAAAATCAAGAAAATTAACATCACGAATAAAATCCATTAAAAAATTAACAGAACAAACAAAAATCCATCAATTTATAAGAACACAACCAAACAAAAAGAAAATGATAAGAAACAAATCAAAACCAAGACCCATTTCAAGTTTTTGGGTTCTTAAAATTTAGGCCACGGTTGATAAACCCAAATGGTCAAGGCGTTGGATCCGGTGAGAAGAAGCCACAATCAAAGTTCCATGATTATTCAACGGTGGTGGCTCGGTTTGACGTCAAAGAGCCATGGTAGTGAAGCAACGACCAGAGGCTTTGAAAACAAAAATAAAGTAGAAAAAAATAAGAGTAGAAGCAATAGAGAGAAAGGAAATTCGTTCGGTACTTCTCCGATTGGAGAGGAAACTAAAACAGGCGGTGACGACATCGGAGCAACGTGATAGGCGGAGGAGAATTCTGACGAAATTTCAAGGAGTTTTTTTCTGAAAACAAATCAAAAATGAAAGAGCAAGAGAAAAATTTTGACCAGTGCCATTATTTGGATTGGAGAACAAATGCAAGTGACATTGTTGGAGTGCGGCTGTGGTGCGTGCCGATGGCAGCTAGGATTTGGAAAGAGAGGAGGAGAAAGAAAAGAAAAAATAAAAGAAACTCGATCTGAAACTAGAAAGGAAAGGGAAAGAATAAAAAATAAAAAATTAAATTATGACATCATGATGATGTCATCATGTCAAGTGTCACAATCTTGTTGTGCCACTTGTCTCAAATTTAACATAATTGAAAAAAGTACCAAATTAGTTGACTGAGAAAAAATTTGGGAACCAATCTAGGACAAAAAAAACCTTAAGCACCAATTTAGAAGAAGTTGACAAGTTCAAGTACCAAAATTATATTTAACCCTTGAATTTATTAAAAAAAATTAAACCTTATATTTCCAAAATCAAATTTTAAAATAGAATAAAAAGATTAAAATCATTTTAAAAATTTATTTTGATTGTTAAATCAATTTTTTTTGAAGTACCAATATTATATTTAACCTTTGAATTTATTAAAAAAAATTAAAACGTTATATTTCCAAAACCAAAATTTTAAATAGAATAAAAAGATTAAAATCATTTTAAAAATTTATTTTGATAGTTAAATTAAATTTATATATATTTTTTTGTAAACTCATTTGAATTAGTTGGAAATATTTAAACATAAATTTAATTTAATTTAATAATAATTTGAAACTTAAATAATTTTAAAATAATTAATAATAATATTTTATTATTTAGGTTTTATAAAGTAAATAATATTTCTTTTCATTTAAGTTTTCTATATCATTATATGTTGAATTTTTAATTTTTAATATTAACTCATATTTTAAATATTTTATTATGCTTAGATTTTTATTATAATATAATACGATATCCTTTTATATTAAAAATTTCAGCCATCCTTTTAAAATATTGTTACACGGAAAAAGCCCAAAAAAGAATAAATATATAATATTTGCATGGAGAAATTTTTTAAACAATTTTAATGTGGAACTGGTACAATATAATTCAACCGAGCTAAAAGATTAATTGGACTGGTGGCTTATCCAATTCAATCTTCAATCCAATTTTAAAAAACTTGAATATTTGTGAAAATAGACAAAGAATAAGTTGCCATATGACTAACAAGGGGACTAAGTTTGATGTCTTCTGACAAGGCTCAGACCCTTCATGGCAAGAACAGGCAGAGCAAGAGGAATGAACCAATCTCAAGAAACCTTAACCTCCAAGATATGAGAGATCACGTGCGGAGAAGGGAATAAAATGACCAATTAAAGGAAGAGTAAGCTAAGCTCACTATTTGTCATCTTCAACCTTTCATCCTTGCCTTATTTCTCTCTAAATAATCCATTGCGACTTAAGTATGAAAGAACGACCAGAGTACCAACTCTAACACCCCTAAATCTTGTTTCTCCTTGCAGGTTATCATTTCCAACCCTCTTCAAACCTTTCACCTTGACCCAGTCCAAAAAACAAATAAAAAGCAATGTTTTCTAATTTTTATTTAAACATCTTAATTATAATTTTGATATTATTGAATTATAATTAAATAAATATATTTTTATAAAATATATTACATTATTAAAACTAACCTGTAAAGATGGGGAACAAATTAGTTATAAATTTATATTTGTATTATATATAAAGATTTTGACTTAGTTGATATCATCTATAATCGAATCTCAATTAAGTTATTAAATTATCAAAAGATTTTTATTTTAACAAAATAACAAATATTAATTTAAGAATATTTTTATCCTTTTATATAAAATTAAAAAGGAATTACATATTTAACTTGTTGAATATTTTCATGTCAATTCTTAATAAATATGTAAATAAAATATAGTTTAATTTTACAAGTGGGAAAGGCTATTTTTGGTATAAGATGTTTAGGAAGGCCTATTCCAACCTAGGTAGGTTAATTTGTCATATTATAATTCATGACCCCCCCCCAAAAAAAAAAAAAAAGGTCATTATTGTAGGTTTAAAGGCCACTATCTACTAAGGTTGGTAAGATACGCATATGTTGAGCCTATTGCATCATCTTAATTTATTTATCAGAGGAAGGAGTCAATAATTTGCTATGAAAGACAAACAAATGAAAAACTTGAAACAACCATGATCAATTGTGAGTGATTATCAAATATATACTAGTCATTGATATAATAGCAAATAATTTATGATGTTTAAATTTTTATTCACATTAATTTGAATAACAATTTTCCTTAAAAAAATATTACCAACTAGCTACTTCCTCTACTCTATATTAAAAAAGAATGAAGATTTCTTTTTGGTACAAAAGGGGAATATAAGGGCTAGAGAGAGAGAAAATCGTTGCTTTTATTGGTACAATTAATACATGAATAATGGGAATTCCCTTTCCAAGATCCTAAAACATGATGTTCCCAAGGCGAACCAGATTAAACCATTTTTTTTTTCTTTGAACTGCAATTATTCATCTCTTACAAGTGCGATCACAATTTAGATAGTATCCGCTCTGGAAGATGTGTCAAAATGTGCGGCACTTTTTCTTAGATTTGGCCTTTTTCTTTTCGAAGAAATTTAATTTCTTCTTTCTGTTCACTATAATTCATATTTTCTTAATGATAGTTGCCTTAATCAAGTGAATTTTATTGCTGGAGGATCTAAAGTGGATAATATTATTATTGCGAAGGAGGTTATTCATTCTATGAAAATCAAGCGGAGTGTAAGGGATGAATGGTAATTAAACTGGACCTTGAGAAAGAGTCTGATCATATTCGTTTGGATTTTTTAAAAGAGACAATTTATTGTGCAAGCTTTCTGGATAATTTATGTGACTTAAATATGAGTTGTGTTTCAATATCCTCTATACAAATCTTTTGGAATGGGGAGTGTTAGGAGTCTAAGGAAGGTTCTCTCTATTTAGTCTTCTGTTAGTTTGTTATACACAAGCTGTCAAGCTGTTATGCAGTTAGTGATTTGTTAATAGTAGTTACTCACAATAGCAGTTACTCATACATTGTATATATACTAGTCGTTATACAGATTCAAGGATCAGAAAAATCAATTCAATTCTAAATTCAATTTCTGAAATATTTTTAGTTCTAGAAATCTTATCATGGTATCAGTCGCCTAACGCTCCTGGAGGTTCTTCTCGCTGCGTCCATGGCAAATTCCGCTGACTCCACTGCTGCTGATCGTGGCAGTCCCAACCTCTCTGGCGTCCAGTTGGTTCAGACGTTTCCTAGGCATGACACGGTGAAGTTGTATGAAGGTAGTTTCGTGCAATGGCAGCAACATATACGGTTAATAGTTGAGGGATACGAGTTACTCGAATATTTGGAAGGGACCATACCTGCTCCGCCTCGATTCATCTCCTCTCCGGACGACGTTCTCACTCTGAATCCTGATGCTTCTGTTTTCATCCAGCAAGATAAGCTTTTTGCTTCTTGGCTTCTCTCTACAATTAGTTCACCTCTGTTGTCTTGTTTTACAGCAGCAAAATCTGCTTGTGACATTTGGAGAATGGCCAATCGTCTTTTTGCTGCGGCCACTGGCGCAAAGCTATCTCGAATCCGGCATGACCTTCATTCAATCAAGAAAGGAACCATGCCAGTCAAAGATTACATAGCGAAAATACAAAATACCTGTGCACTTCTTGAGGCCTCTGGATCGGCGGTTTCAGAGGCGGAGAAGGTGGAAATAATACTAGTCGGTCTCTTATCGGAGTTTGATGCTGTTTTAACCCTTGCATCATTCTCGACCGAATCTCTTCCGCTTCAAATATTAGTTGACGCTCTCCTTGAGTTTGAGAACCGTCAAAATCGCGCCGCAACAGAAGCGTCATTTAATACGAATATTGTTGAGGCTGCTCCATCGACACTGGTGGCTGACACAATGCGCGGTGGCCGTTCGTCTACTCGTGGGCGAGGGTTTCGGCCACGGATCCAGTGTCAAATATGTGGAAGATATGGTCACTTAGCCCAACATTGTTACTACCGTTTCGATCGTGAGTACGGTGGCTCCTCCGCTCCGAACACGTCGCCGACGTCGTCTGGACGTCCTGGTCAAGGACCGCGTGAAACGTTTTTTGGGGAGTCTGGTTGGTGGTCATCCGCCCATGGTGGCCCGATCTCGTTTGGCGGATTTGGGCAGTGCGTTGGCCCTTCGGCGGCAGCTCGGGTGGTTTTTCTGTCTGGCCATTTGTGGGAACACATGCTACCTAACTATTCTGTGCCTAATTTTAAGTCTGCTAAAGTTTCTAACCCATTTATTTCTCCTAGTGCTGCTGACACAGGCCGCGTGATTAGATCTGCTCCCTCCATGCCGGGTGATTTGAGTCTTCCAATGAGTCATCCGTTTGGGCCACATGACATTGGTCATCAGGTGGAGCGTCATGCTGGGCCGCAAAATGTGGGAGTTTCTTTTGGGCCGCATGCGTTTGGGCCATCTAGTGGGTATAGGCCGCATATGGCAAGCCATGGAATTGGGCCAAATGGTAGGCTGGCCAATGAGCCATCTAATATGGGCCAGAATAATGCGCCGAATGTCAGTCTTGTTGGGCTTGAGCCCAATGGTCATAATACTATTCAAAATAATGGTGTGCCATGGTGGACTAAATCGAGGGCCCGAGTACATGATTTTGATGCCTCGCTGTGTATTAGACTGTCTCGTATTCTTGATTTTCGTGCATAAGATTTTTTAGCTGCTACTAAGTATGGGTCTAACTTTGATAATGATTCTTATGTGCCAGTGCCGATTGGAACCTCATCCTGATATTTAGATTCCAGGGGCCACGCATCATGTTTGCCAGAATGTATCGGGATTAAATGACTCTATTTCATACTCAGGTAATTCTTCTCTATTAATGGGGAATGGGGCCCCCACTAAAATATCGTCTATTGGAAATTTTGTTCTGCTTACGAAGAAAAAAGTTATTACATCTTTCTAATGTCCTGTGAGTACCAAGTATCCGAAAGAATCTGATGTCGGTTTCTCAGTTTGCTATTGTATTTTTTGAATTTCATCCATCATATTGTGTAATTAAGGATGTCCAGACACAGGAAATCTTGCTGCGGGGTCAAGCTCAATTCACGGTTGATTGATCTATTCCGTCCATTACAGTGCCTTCTATTCACAATATTTGGATTCAGGATTGTCCTGACAAAGATGACATTTTTGTATTTTGGCATAAACGTAAAATTGTTAAGCTTGTTCTTGATAAATGTAAAATTGTTTCTAATAAGAAATGTTTAGAGAATATTTGTATTGCTTGTCAGAAAGGGAAATCACATAAATTTCCTTTTCCTCCGTCTACTACTGAATATTTGGAATTATTTGACTTGGTTGTTTCTGATTTGTGGGGACCACTATGTTTTTTTTATTAACATGTGCAGTTGGTTTACTTAGGTTTATCTAATTAAATGTAAATCTCAAGCGATTAAGTGTTTTCTTTTGTTTCAGAAAATGGCTCTCACTCAGTTCAAAAAGCATATTAAAAAATTTCAGAGTGATTGGGGTGGTGATTTTTATGCATTTGCATCAGTTTTGGC
Organism: Gossypium longicalyx; assembly: GCA_025698465.1. Classification (NCBI taxonomy): domain Eukaryota; kingdom Viridiplantae; phylum Streptophyta; class Magnoliopsida; order Malvales; family Malvaceae; genus Gossypium; species Gossypium longicalyx. The sequence goes on along the minus strand of CM047001.1, from coordinate 64,138,886 downwards.
TAGTCATGGCATTCTTCATTGTCTTTCTTGTCCACATACATTAGAACAGAAAGGTGTTGCTGACAGTAAACACAAGCACATTGTGGAGACCAGCCTTACCCTCTTAGCTCAAGCCAACCTTCCCATGAATTATTGGGGTTATGCATTCTGCAGTGCTGTTCATCTTATCAATCTTCTACGTACTCATGTACTAAAAGGTCAGTCTCCTTATCAGGCTATTCATGGTCATGAACCTATGTATGATCACTTAAGAGTGTTTGGGTGTTGTTGATTTCCATATTTGCATCCGTTTATGCCTTACAAACTAGAGTTCCATTCGCAACCATGTACGTTTTTAGGATATAGTTCTCAGCATAAAGGCTATCATTGTCTCACACCGGATGACAAGGTTGTCATCTCTTCGCATGTTGTTTTTTATGATAGCCGATTCTTATTTTTTGCACTTGTTTTGGACACCGTTAAGTCTCCTGCCTGTGTCACCACTCATGTGCCTATCATCCAACCCTCCTCTGTTCAATCTTCTGGCAAACCCAAAGAGACTACTATACCTTTACCCACACTCCGATCATCTCCTACTCAAAGTTGCAATCCTATACAATCTGTTTCCATTGACTCACCAGCTAGATGTAGTCCGATATAGCCCGCTTTTGTTAATCCATCGCTTGAAGTAGAATCTAATTGTCTTGATGTTTCGTCAGCTAAGGCTTCTGCTCCTCTAGGAAGTACTCACAGTATGGTCACTCAGTCTAAGGTAAGAATTTTTAAACTTAAGGTTTTGACAGTTGAGGCTGTAGATTTTGAACCTCGAACTATTGAGGAGGCTCTTGCTCATAAGGAGTGGAAAGTGGCGGTTCAAGCTGAATATAATGCTATTATTCACAACTCTACCTGGGATCTGGTTCTCTTACCACTCGGTTAGAAGGTTATTGGATATAAGTGGCTATTTAAGGTTAAGAAAAATCCTGACGGGACTGGCCTGTCGTAAGGCACGGTTAGTGGCCAAATGATGTTCTCAGGCTCTCGGATGTGATTTTAAAGAGACGTTTAGTCCTGTGGTAAAACCGGCTACTATTAGAACCATATTATTTGTTACTGTGTCTAAGGGTTGGCAACTTCGTCAAGTTGATGTTAATAATGCCTTTTTAAATAGAGATATCACTGACGAGGTGTTTATGCAACAACCTCCAGAATATGTTCAATCTGGTCCACATGGTGAGTATTTGGTGTGTCGTCTGACCAAAGCCTTATATGGACTACGTCAAGCCTACGTGTTTGGTTCGATAAACTAAAAGGTTTTCTTCTCTCTGCTGAGTTTATCTTGTTTAAATCTGATGCATCATTATTTGTGCATGTTACACCTACTTCCACTTTGTATGTTTTGGTTTATGTGGATGACATTATTATTATTGGAAGTCGACTATATAGCATAGATGTTTTTGTTCAACAGTTGCATAGTGTATTTTCGCTTAAAGACATGGGCGACCTCCATTACTTTTTTGGTGTTGAAGTTACACGGTCCTCCACTGGGTGTCTTCATTTATGTCAGCGCAAGTACATTTGAGAACTTCTTGACAGACGTAGTCTGGCAAATGCAAAAAGTGTTCACACACCTATGATTAGTTCGTCTATTTTATCAAAGGATGAAAAAGATCGTCTTAGCAACCCCATTAAGTATAGGAGTCTTGCTTGTGCTCTACAATATATAGTCTTAACTCGACCTGATATTGCCTATGTCATAAATCGAGTTTGTCAATTCATGCATCTTCCAACTACTGTGCATCTGGTTGCATTAAAATAAATTTTGCGATATTTACATGGCACACTTAATTATGGGCTAGTTTTTCGTCCATCCGACAGGTTGTCCTTAGTGGGTTATGTCGATGCCAACTGGGGATTAAATTTTGACGATTGTCGATCAACGACAGGGTATTGTGTGTATTTTGGACAGGCACTAGTCTCACGGTCATCCAAAAAGTAACAAGTCATATCTCGATCTACGGCTGAGGTTTAATATCGGAGTCTGGCTACTGCTACCAGTGATGTTACTTGGTTACTTTCACTACTACAAGAGCTACATTTGTGTTCTGCCATGTACCTACTATCTGGTGTGATAATTTTAGTGTTGTTACTATTGCAACTAATCCTATTCTCCACTCTAAGTTCAAACATGTTGAGCTCGACCTTTACTTTGTCAGCGAAAAAGTTGCTAATGGGTCACTTGTTGTTGGTGAGGTCTTGGCTTGTGACCAGGTTGCTGACATCCTCACTAAACCCCTATTTGTTTCATCCTTTGTACGTCTTTGAAATTTTCTTCAAATTTTACCTGAGGAGTAGTTAGGAGAATGTTAGGAGTCTAAGGAAGGTTCTCTCTATTTATTCTTCTGTTAGTTTGTTATACATAAGCTGTCAAGCTGTTATGCAGTTAGTGATTTGTTAACAGTAGTTACTCACAATAGCAGTTACTCATACATTGTATATATACTAGCCATTGTATAGATTCAAGGATTAGAAAAATTAATTCAATTCTAAATTCAATTTCTAAAATATTTTCAGCTCTAGAAATCTTATCAGGGAGTTCATATTAGAGTTTAAACCTTCAAGAGGTGTTCGGTAAGGTGACCCTCTATCATTGTATCTGTTCGTTCTTTGTATGGAGCACCTTGGTCATTGTATTCAGAAGTCTGTCTCGAATAGTCGATAGGCTTCGATTAAATTATCAGAGAATGGACCTCCTATTTCGAATCTTTTCTTTGTAGATGATCTGGTTCTCTTTTGTGAACCGGATATGGATCAAGCAAGTATAATTGAGGAGATTATAACAAGCTTTAGTTACTTCCTGGTCACAAGGTGAATATGAATAAGATAAAATGTATTCTTTTTGAGGAATATAGATAATGAATTTGCGAATGCCATTAGTAGACATTTGGGCGTGAGTCAGGTAACGAATCTTGAAAATTACCTTGGTATGCCTTTGTTTCATCAAAAGGTTACAAGTGGAATGTAGACATTTTTACTGGATAAGCTAAGGGCCCAATTGAATGGTTGGGATGTAAAGATGTTGTCGTTAGCAGGAAGGGTCACGCTTGCTAAGTCGATCTTTAATACTATTCCAATGTATTTTATGCAGTCAACACTTATACCAATGAGCATTTGTAATAAGGTTGAGAAGTTGATTCAAAAGTTCATTTGGGGTTCGCCATCCACCATGCAAAAAATTGAGTTAGTAAGTTGGAATAAGTGTTGTCAACCACTTGATAAGGGTAGCCTAGCGTTAAATAGTATTCATAACCAAAATAAGTCATTTATGTTGAAGCTCTATTTAGGTATCTTATCTAAATTAGATTTCTATTGGGTACACATATTGCGAAGAGAGTATAAGGTGTTTGAAGGTTGTCTAGTGAGCATTGAACGGTGAAATTACAGCTTTGTGTGGAAGTTTCTAGTGAAAGTTTGGGAGTTTCTAAGGTAGAGTATGCATTGGCAGTTTGGGGATGGTTGGAAAATAAAATTCTGGTCCAGTGTCTGTATTAGTGATCTTGGACCTCTTAAGGAGTTTTGCATGGTTAACGAATCAACTTTCAAGAAAACTACCGTGTATGCTATGACGAATGCCACTGGTGAATGGAATTGGGAGTGCTTTGTAAGGGGGTTGTCATAGAACATATTAAAATATATTGCTGGTATTCGACCTCCAATATAGCTTATGCAAGGAATGATCGATGCACTTGGAGATGGACTAAACATGGTCGTTTTTCAGTGGCGGATGGGTACAAGCTGTTTGTGCAAAATGAGTGGTAGTCGAATGAGGAAAGATGGAAGCCAGCTTGGAAATTTAGAGGCCCGTAAAGTGTGCAGTAATTTATTTGGCTTTTATTACATTACAAATTTCTTACTAGTTCTGAGCATTGTTGAAAAGGAATGTCAAATGATAGTGTAATAATTCCATTTAGACCCTAATCGAAACGGTGGTTTCGGGACCATGAATTCGAGTCAGAAAAATATTTAAATATTATTTTTCGTGTCTATTGTATGTGAATTTGCATGTGTGAAAATTTCGTATGAAAATTTGATTGTTTGTGTGTTCGATTAAAAAAAGGACTTAATCGCATAAAATGAAAACTTGATAGTTTAATGTGTGAGGACCAAATTGTTGTTATCTTTATAATATGAAGCATTTATGATGTAATTAGGCCACTATTAATATTAATGGACGGCAATGGTCATATTATATGTAATAGTATAATAATTTAACTAAGGTTAATTTTGTAAATTAGAAATATAAGTTAATAAATTAAAACAAAACAAATGAAAGCCATTATATTCATCTTTTTGGTGTTAACCGAATAACAAAATAAAGAAAGAAAAAAAACAAAGCTTTTAAGTTTCAGCCATTAGTAAGCTCAATCAAGGTATGTAAATAGCTCGGTTTTTGATAATTTTTACGTTTTTGAGATCGTTGCTTTGAGTACTATCCGACCCATGCTTAAATTTTTTTATTTTAATGAATATTTTGAGTTGTGCCATTGTTGAGAGCTTGTGATTTTTATTTTTTGATGATGAAATATGAAAGATATGTTTTAGATTAACATGTTTTGTATTGAAGTTTTTGAGTAATTAGGACTAAATTGTAAAAATAATAAATTAAGGGACTAAAATGTGAAATAAATGAAATATATGGACTAGTATGAGTATAAGGAAGATTCAGCCTAACTATGTTGTTATGAGATTTTGCATATTTTGTGTTTTATGCAATAGAGACTAAATTGTGAAAAATGTGAAATATCAGGGGTAAAAGTGTAATTTTCTCATTTGCGTGTTTTTGGATGAATTTGGTTGAATAGTTGATTTAATAAGTTTAATTTATATTAAACTAGATCAAGAAAAGAGAAAATCGGATTTAGATCGGGGGAAAACTAAAGTTGTTGACTAGCTGATCCGTACCGATTTTTCATTGTTCGAGGTAAGTCTTTAAGAAATTAAATATCATTTATTTTGAATGTAAATTAGTTTAATATGCTGATTTGGAATTCATAGATTTATAGTAGAATTAGCCGAATATGATTAAGCATGGAAATAATGTATTTGAGTTTAATTCGACTGAGTTATAACATTTGAAAGTCCGTATAAACTATATGAAATATCTAAAAGTTTCGATATATGAATTGTTTATGAGACAAATTTATAATAGTGATATTCGGGCTTTGAGCCTAGCAAGCCTTGTGCTGGTGAATTAAATCGGGCTTTATGCCCTTGAAGCTTATTCTTAGGTGTATAAAAATCAAACTTTGAGTTTAGCAGGCCTTGTGCTGGTGTGTGATACAGGCTTAGGCGTAGCAGGCTTTATGTTGGTGATTTATTATAAGTTTATGCTTAAAAGACTTCATGCCGATGTGGTATTTGAATACGTTAAACGAGTTAAATGGCCAGGTATGAATTAACTTGTTACCTAATTAAAATAAGGTAAGTAAGTAACTTGATTAATTGTTACAAATCATGTGTGATGCAAATGAAGTATATATGTGATTATGGTATGTGTATTTGGTCTTATGATCGAGTGATATGAATATTATGGATTTGGTTTTTGAATATGTGTATATAAGACCATGTTTATTTGGCCATATGGATAGTTCATGTACATGATGTTATATTTAGTTCATGTACATGATGTTATATTACGATTTTTGAGTTTGTGTATATGAATGTATGTACATTTGGTTATATATTGACATCTTGATTTTGAAGATTAGATGATAATTAGTTATTTTGATTATATGAGCATTCGGCCAAGGAGAAATTGTTCTATGAAAGTATATGTTATATATGTATGAAATTAAAAGCTTGAAATTAAATGTGATTACAAATGCATAAGTTGAATTATTTGATTGAAATGATTTAGTATTGAGTTGTTATTATACATTAATTGTTAATTTGCTTAAGGCTTACTAAGCTAAGTTAGCTTACTCTGTGTGTTTTCATTTACTCTGTTTTATAGATTTTGGATTCAAGTTACAAGCTCGGGGATCGTCAGCCCACTGCTTCGGTACTTATAGAGTTGAACTTGAATTATGGCATGTATAGGCTGGAACATACTTTTTAAATGTTGGATTTTGGTTTGTATGTATATAATCCATGCGAAAATGGCTTGTTTATTCATGTTAAGTTTGGTTTTAAGTTTGAATATGCTATGGACATGTTTGGTTGTGGTTTTGATGTTGCGGCTATTATATGTGTTTATATGTGAACCATGGTTAATATATTGTTAATGTTGATAAAGTTATGCCAAAGTATATGTGATTGGTATAATTGGTTTGATGTGAAATTGTGGTTGGATATTTGGTTGAGTGATATACTTGATATATAAATGGGATATATTAGGCAAATGGATATGATTTGAAGTTTTGATATTTGGTTATGTGATGAAGTAGGTAAGGATAATATTTATATGTCTTTGATCATTGATTTTAAATATGACTTTAGGTGTGTAAATAGCATGTAAAACAACCATGTTTTGATGCAGCAATAAGGTAAATTAGTTTTCGGTGGATGTTAGATAAATTGGGATAACATGTATTTGATATTAAAAGTGGATTGTTTTGGATACAAATACATATATATATATATATAGCCGAATATGTGAATGTTGAATTAGTTTTGGAACATGATTACTGTTACTTTGCTTGATAAATGATAATAATATGTTTGATTATTTGGTTTAGTTCTTGGAAATGTTTCATGTGTGTAAAGTGATAGAGTATAATGGAAGTTGACATCAAATAAGGCATATGTATTTTTGCATGTTATATATATTCGACTAAAGTTTTAATAAATGACCATATGAATAGTAACTTAGGTTTTTAATAAGCAAGTTGGTTGAGATAAAACTGATAATAAGGTTGCATGTATGTATGGTCTTAAATAATGTGTAATGAGATGTTTTAATCCATATGCTTATATTCGGCCTTTTGATAACGATTATGGTGGAATGTTAATTAATTTATGTGTAACCTGTAAAATTTAGTTTGATTTAGTATTTATTCAAATGTGATGTATTAAGATAATTAATTTCTATGTATATCCATGAATGTTCGAAAGTTGTGTTTCGTTTGGTAATACCTCGTAACCCCTTTTCGCCGACGGATACGGGTTAGGGGTGTTACAGATAGCTCATGCGGTCATGCCTTATTTCTAGTTTTCATGTTGAAACGCCACTTCATGCAACATAGGGTTGTTATATAGCAAAATTAGTTTGGAGCATGGTAGTTCTGAGTCAGAAGCGATTTGGTTTTTCTAACATGTCTTTTGATACTTGGCTTGCCAATAATTTAAGTAATAAGGATGGAACTAAGATTAATCAAATTGATTGTGAGATAGTGTTTGGGATTTTTAATTGGAAAAAATGGAATTGTCGTAATCTGGTGATATTCAAGGGTGATAACATGAATGTTGCAGATATAGTTGCTGTAGGTATGACTTGGTCAAAGATAGTATCATGTACTCTACAAGGAAGGGCCTTGAAATTGATCTAGGGAAAGAGAAAATGAGGTGGATACCACCACGAGCAGAATTCTACAAGCTAAATACTAATGGTGTGGTACAGTGTGGAGGTATGCCTCATATTTTTTGACTTTTTTTCTTCTAGTTAAACTCTGTTATTAGTTTCTCACTTAAATTCTAATTAATATAGGTTATTTTAATATTAGTTTCCTACTTAAACTCTAATTAGTGTAGGTTATTTTAATATTATTTGACCTACAAATTTAGCCTATAAATAAACCATTTTTCTACCCTAGAAAAATAACCCATTACACATTTAGGTATTAGCTTTTATAAGCTTTCAGAGAATTTTGTGTTTACATTTTAAAAATTTTTATCTTTAGGTTTTAGAGTTTAGTTTTATCTCTATTTTTGTACTCTTTGTTTTTGCCGTTATAGTGAAATTATCTTTTTGCCCTTGGTTTTTTATCTTCTTTAGGGTTTTTTTTCACATAAAATATTTGTGTGCGATCTTTTTAATTTCTTTGTTATTTTACTTGTTCATTACTTAATCGGGTTTATCCCCAACAAGCTGGTATCAAAAGCAAGTTTGATTTTCGCAATCAAACCATTCAGAGATGGAAGCAAGAAGGTTTGATATTGATAAGTTCGATATCAACATAAATTTCAATCTATGACAAGTTCAGATGACGACAATTCTAATTTAAAGCGATCTTGGGAAGGTTTTTACAGAGAAAAAACTCGCAGACATGGATAAATCAGAATGGGATAAGTTAGATAAAAAAATATCTATTCATGATTCAATTATATTTAAAAAATAATGTGTTGCAGGAGGCTTTGATGGAGAAAACGACATTCATCTTATAGAAAAGGTTAGAAACTCTCTACGCAACAGTCTCTGGCTAACCGATTAGTGCTGAAACAACGATTGTACATGTTCTGCATGAACAAATGTGAGTATCATAGAGATCAAATTAGTAAATTTATTACTCTTTAAAATGATTTAAAGAACATTGAGGTTTAGATTGACGATAAAGATCAAACTATTCTATTATTGTGCTCTTTACCCCCTTCATACAAGTCTTTTAGGGAGACCCTGATTTATGGTAGAAATAATCTCTCATTCAAGGATGTGAAGGGTCATTTATTGAGAAAAGACAAACTCGAAAATAAGTTTGATCTAGATAGCAAGTCAGATAGACAAGTCTCGATTTTGGTAGCATCAAGGAAGCGGGACAAGAGATGTCACTATTGTAAGAAGTTAGGTCACGTGAAGGCAGGTTGTTACAAATTACGAAATAAAATGGTTGCTAAAAGCAATGAGGAAGATTTAGCTGGTGCTAATTTGGCTAGGTGATGATTTCTTTTTAGTGTCAACAAGTGAAAGCTCTAAATTTACATCTGAGTGGATCTTGGATCCAGTGTGTTTTTTCCACATGTGTCCCAACATGGACTGGTTCTCCACATACATTTTAGTTAAAGGTGGAGTTGTGCGAATGGGGAATGGTTTAACCAGTATGGTAACCAATATTGATACTGTTCATATTAGGATGCATGATAGGACAATTAGGACACTATCAGATGTTAGACATGTGCCTGACTTAAAGAAAATCTCATCTCATTGGGAATTTTTGACTTAAAAGGTTGTAGAATTAACATCGAGTCAAGCAGCATAAAGGTATTTTGTGGGACTCTCATTTTGATGAAAGGTAAAAATATTGGTAATCTTTATGTTCTGAAAGGATCAACGGTGACTGGTTAAACATGATGTCTCTCATCTGTTAAAGAGTCGAAGTTGACTCGTTTGAAGCGGAAACAACTTGGTCATAGGAAGGAAAAAAGGTATGACCGTTTCGTATAAAAGAGGTTCTCTTTTAGGTGTAAGTTTTGAAAAGATAAGGCACTACGTTCGTGGAAATTAGATCCGAGTCAATTTTGATTTGACAGTTCACAAGTCGAAGATTAGAAGTCTTCTAGCTTCTAAGCACAACTTCGACTTAGTTAATATTTTGCATAGTTCGAGATAAGCCCGTGGCGGGCTTTGGCAAAGAAGACATTGTGGAAATACGAGTCAAGTTGAGATTTGTGGAGTTATGCCTCATATTTTTCAACTTTTCTTCTCACAGTTAAACTCTATTTTTAGTTTCCCACTTAAACTCTTATTAGTATAGGTTATTTTAATATTAGTTTCCCATTTAAAATCTTATTAGTGTAAGTTATTTGATATTATTTGACCTATAAATTTAGCCTATAAATAGGCTATTTTTCCACCCTAGAAAAATAACTCATTACACATTTAGGTTTTAGCTTTTACAAGCTTTTAGAGAATTTTGTGTTTATGTTTTGTGGGTTCTTATTTTTGGGTTTTGAGGTTTAGTTTTATCTCCATTTTTGTACTTTTCATTTTTGCAGTTATAGTAAAATTATCTTTACCCATAGTCTTTTATCCTCTTCGGGGGGTTTCTCACAAAATATTTGTGTGCGATCTTTTTAATTTATTTGTTATTTTACTCATTCGTTACTTAATTAGGTTTATCCCCAACATACAAGAAGACACAAATGAGACTACAATTGGGGGTTTGATATGAGATTGAAGAGGGGATTGGTTGATTGGTTTCTGTAGAAATATTGGAGCTTGTTCAGTCTTGAATTCTGAACTCTGGGCAATGTATGATGGGATGCAATTGGCATGGAGGAAAGGTATCAAGAAACTAATTGTAGAGAGTGATAGTTTGATTGTAGTTAACTTGATTCTAGAGATGGATAGTGCTGATGTCCCAAGTTTAGTTTTGGATATTTGAGAGTTGATGTCTCAAAGTTAGGAGATCAAATTGTAGTATGTTCCTTGTGTTGCCAATAGAGCAGCTGATGGGCTGTCAAAGATCACTAGGAATTATCCTTTAGGCGTCCATGTTTTTTATCAGCCTTTACAGGAAATTGTTTCAGTTCTAATGTAGGATAGTTTGGGGACAAATCTTCAATCTATTGTGTAATATGGCTGATTTTTAGTATAGCTTTTCATTTTTTTCACTAAAAAAAAATTAAAAACATAAGTTAAATTTAAACTTATGCATAGTATAGAACTATTAACATAATTTAATGTAATTGATTTGACTACTATTATTTGAATCAAGATTAAAATTTCATAATCCAAAAATTACAAAAACTAATAAAAAACAATTAGATTAAGTGAATTAAATCCATAACTTATGGTTAATATAAGAATTAATAGCATCAATTAATTGAATTCGATTATGTTCACCATTCTAAGCCATATAATGGATAAACCATTTGGATTAGAAAAAAGAAAAAAAGAAAGAAAAAAAAACACCTTTGGAATTGAAAATAGAAAGTGGGAGTTGGATGAAATTTCCAGGCTTTTTGGTACAGTAAACGCAGGAGCCAGAAAAAAAAAGAAAAAAAAAACCCATATCTCATAAGCACTAACTTCAAGTCGTAGCTTCTGAATTTTTTCTTTTTTGCTGAAATCTGCTTGTTTTTAGCTTTTGGAAGAATGATCGGTTAATATCCTGAGGATCAAAACAACCCTATGCGTAGTATATATTGAGGGAAAAGAAGGGGTTGTTGATTGATAATTTTAACTGTACGTAGATTTAGTGTCTACTATACCTAAATAGACCATGAAAAAGGCCGCGTCAAATTTGACCAGACTCCTCCACCTACAAAACCGGCTTTTTCATTAAAATAATATAAAAATAAATAAATATTAAAATTATACACAAATTTGATTTAATGTAAAATGTCATGTATGAATTTTTAACGAGATAAATAATAATTTAAGATAAAATTGATTGCTTCTATATATTCTTTTAAAGATATTCTTTTTGAATTATGTCTAGGTCAATGTAACTTTTTATTTTTATATTTTAATAAATTTTTCAGGTTAAAATATTATAAAGAAACTTTAAATAAGTCATTTATATTTTGTTAACACCTAAATAAAATTATATAATTTGATTTGTACTTAAATAAATGGACTTACTTAAATATAAATTAAAAGTCAGAGGTTTATAAATAAAATTGAAGAAATTATGGTATAAATGAAAATTTTGAATATTTATATTGTAATGAATTAAATACATGAAGTTTTGTCACTATTTTCAGAATCAGACCGGACCGATTGGTCAAACTAATTGGATCGAGAATTGGATGGGGTACCAATTAGGAATAAGGGTTAGATTGATTGACCCATGAATCGGTTGAACCGATCGAACCGATAGTTGGTTCACTTGAATCAATTTTTTCTCTTTTTCTAATAATTTATTCAATCAAACCAATCCAACTGAGAATTGACGGTCTAATCGGTTTTGAATGCAATGCTGGTAGTGGGCCAACCCGCGATGGCCAGTGGTGACAGTTATGATGATGGCGGTAGTGACCGTGGTGGTAACGGAAGTTCAGTAGTAGATCCCTTCGATGAACTTTTCAAATTTTTAGGTTTTGGGAAACCCAAAATTAGGATGTTTAGCTTTCACCCAGAAGACCTAAAGCATTCTTTGAGATAATAAATGTAAATTTATTTCTATTTATTTTTCTAGGTGGGAATCATGGAAACTTTAACTCGTCAGAGTCATTTTATGCTTTTATGTTAATAGTATGATGAAATTTAAATTGACTGAAAAGTATGTTCATGTATATGCATGATAAGCATGCCATATAGCTTAGGAAAACAATGTCACATGTACTTGTCATGACATTTTAAGCACTTTTAGTACTTCTCTTTTACTTGTAATGACATTTCACTCTTTTGCTTAATGTTATTTTAGTTTTCTTTAGTTTATTCTGTTAAAAACTTAAACTTTAATGTTTCTTGTTCATCATTTTGCTATTGAATGCTCATCTTTGCTTTTCCTTTAAGTTTTCCAAGTTAAAAATCCCAATTTTTATTTTCTTGTTAAGTTTGATGTTAATGGTTGCCATGTTTTCTTCTTTTATGTTCGTTGCCTTAATTTTTATCATGAGTAACTAAACCTTAAGGGGATTGGTTGATAAAGATATGGGTAAACTAATTTTTGGATAAAGGACTAAATTGCAATAAACTGACTAAACTGAAAAAACCTAAAAACTTTTGATTGACACCTCTAAGGGAAAATCTAGGCAAGTAAGGTCGATAGGTAATCTTGTTGAGTATCTATTTATTAGTCCCAAATTAGTGGGTAAGATCGAGAGAAAAACCATATTAATTAATCTAACTTGGTAAAATTGATATCTAGAGATAAAATGGAGCCATTTTAGGAGTTTAAGCAATTTAGGTCCTTAATTCGAGAGTTGGTGAACCGCATCAAAATCAATTAACCATCAATTTTCATTTATTTGTTAATTTCGTTCCTTTGCATGTTTTATGATTTAGTCCTTTTTGTAATTAGTTTGTAAATTAGTGTAATTATCATTGACTTTATGGTTTTCCGTACTATAGTGTTCAATAATTAGTTGGTTAGACTCTTTATTTTACATGCTTGTAGCTAGAACTGGCTCAATCATTAACTCCTGTGAGTTCAATCTCCAGAGTACTTTGTATCCCGTTGTACAATTATATTACAACTGACTTGTCACACTTATATATACCGCATGTTATTACTCTGATTAGGTTGTTGTTTTTAGTGTTGATTTCTATCGTGGTCCGTGAGGATGGTGAGGGGTGGCCATATTATCATATGGATTTCATTAAGGAGACTTTCGTAAAAGAGATAACTATCTCGTGATGACATAATAATTTTTCGGCCTTAAGGTAGGTATTGTCATATGTATTTCACTGAGGAAGTTTTCCTATTAAAGAGGACAACTAGTCATACATGTTACCCATTGGCATTGCCCCACGATGATCCATTCGTGGTACATGTTATGATAAATGTTGAGTTAATAGTTATACACTCAAGATCATTCTAGTTAAGTAACTTCCCACGAAGCTCTACTTATGTAACACCCCAAACTCAGCCTGGATGTTATGGCCAAATCTGGCGATGTCACATGGTAGTGTGTTCGAAAACTGTAACTTGTGTTGGAAAATCGAACTTTGCTGAAAACATTTTTCGTTTAGAATCTTTTCATTATTACCTATTACTTCTATTATCATGTTAATTAATCATTCGAAATCTTTCAAAATGTTTATTCTATACGGAAGCTTTTAAAATCGTTTGCGTATTCGTGAGTATTTTGTAAAAACATTTGGTTCTTTGAAAACTCGAGTTTTCCCTAATACTAGCAGTTATAAACCAAAACAATAAAAATCCCAAAATTTAAAATAAAATCCAAACAGGCCATGATATAGTAAAATACCCTAAAATAATATCAAGATCATAATTAAGTACTAAATAGTATGAAATAAATCGTGTGGCCACCGCTGAGTCCTCCACCGCACCGATCCGCCTAAGTCTGAGGGTTACCTGTACCGATAAAACAGAAGGGTAAGTTTATGAAAACTCAGTGTGTAATTCCGATATAAACAAGCAGACAGAATGCAGTCATAGTTTGGGCCTATGCCCATTTCAGTAACAGTTTCAGTTTCAGTTAGGGCCTTAACCCATTACAATACAGAAGTAGTCATGCATTTGGGCCTTGGCCCATTACAGTATCAATATTCAGTACAGTAACAAATACACAGTATCAATTCCTACCCAGCCAGCCTCTACACTCTAACTCTGTCCAACCTTACACTCCATGTGGGGATATAATCAACCCACCTATCCCTACACTTCAAAAAGTACCAAATGCGGCACTAAACAGTAGTTTGCAGCTGAGCTGCCAGTAAAATAGGCTCGAGGCCTTTCAGTACACTTCCTCCGAATAATATAAGCCCCTAACCTAATGCAATGCAATGTACAAGTATGACATGCTATAACATAATATCATGAATGTAATTAGGGCATACAGTATCAAATCAGTGGAATATCATCATACTTTTTTCATATCAGTCATAGAGTCATTTCAGTCAATTAGGGGTCTAGGTAAGCTTACAGACCTTGCAGTAGGTCCACAGTCGACTCGGGCAACCCGTGCAACCTTAGCAATCTAACAGTGAAAATGGGCCTACAAGCCCATGATGTTCGCTCGTGTGGGCCCACGCGCCCATGTGGCCCACATGGCCCAAATCCACACGGCCTGGCCCAAAAATCCCACACGCCCTTGTGGGCCTACACGCCCGTGTTGCCCACATAGTCCAATTCGGTCCAGCTCGTGTATCACACATGGCCAGCCTCGTCGATCACACGCCCGTGTTCGATCACACGGCCTACCACACGGACGGCCACACACCTGTGTGGCGTCGACAGTCACACTTTTTGACTTTTTACCGATTTTCATATTCGGAGTTGTGTTTACACACCTGCTTCGATTTTTACGCCTAAAACTCCCGAACACTCCTGATACCTTAAATAAGCAACAAACACTTGATTAAAATTTAACCATCGAATTCATCAAAATTCCAAAGCAAGGTAACCACTTTCGAGCAGTAAGCCATTACCTTAAATTCTAGTAGCAGAAATTTCCCGCCTTTAGAACGTTGACGAGCGATGACCAGCCCTTCGATAAACCCTTAATAATGATTAGAACAACACCACAATTAGTCTTTAACTTACAATTGATCACGACCCCAAAATCTCAAAAACGGTTCAAAACCCAATACAACACTTACCGACAATGACCAAAGCCCCCAACACACTAATCGTAGTAGCAGCACCAAACAATTCACTCTCTTTCGCCTATACCAAACCGAAAATATCGACTTAGAAAAAAATAAGTAAGAATTGGTAGAAGACATAATCGGTACTTACCAACCACGTACAAAGACATGCGACACACAAAGAGGGGATAAACTTGATTACCACTATCGAAAAAGAAAAAGAGGGGAAGAAAATATAGAGATTCGACAGAGAGGGAAGGGAACAAACGTCATAGAATTTGGGAAACTAGAGAGTGGGTACCGAAACCAGAAAATGAAAAAAAAGTAATCATTTTTTTTTAATAAAACCCCCTAATCCCATAACTTTCTCCCCATATCCCTAACTTCCCTCCTAAAATCGTCCATCACACTCTCACTAACCCTTAAATTCCCTCAAACCGTCCACCATAATCTCCTTAACAACCGAATTCAACCCTCATTCAAACACTACAATATTTTGGCTAAACAAAAATACCTATACGACACAGGCAGCAAAATAATCCCTTGTTTGCACAAAGACTCGAACTCCAGACCTCCAGCTTAATTACACTCCACTTAACAACTAGACCAGCAGACCCATTCTGACATATTGTACCAACATTTATTTATAAGCGTACTGATTAGAGATAGGGGTTTATTCATTTAAAAACAAAAATTTGCCCAAGCTAAGGCTTGAACTTGCGACCTCTCAAACATTTTCCAGTACACTTAACCACTAAGGCAGACATAAATATGCATGAGATCAGAGCGGTAGCGCCTCAGCATCGAGACATGAAAAATATCATGGATTCGATCCAATTCTAGAGGTAGTTCCAACTAGTAGGCAACCGGTCCCACATGTTTCAGTATGCAGTAAGACCCAATAAACCTAGGGATCAACTTGGCCTTACGACCAAACCTCAGTACCTTCTTCTATGGGGAGACCTTAAGAAAAAATGAAGTCTCCCACAGAATAATCGATTTTACGATGCTTCAGGTTTGCGTAGGACTTCTGTCTATCAGATACCGCATTCAGTCAATCTCGAATCAACCTAACTTTATCCTCGGTATCAGAAACTAGTTTAGGGCCCAGAACACGTTGCTCTCCTAACTCAGTCCAATATGAAGGTGTGCGACACCTATGACCATATAATGCCTCGTAAGATGCCATCTATATGCTAGACTGATAGCTGTTGTTATAAGCAGACTCTGCTAGCAGCAGGTAATCCTCTCAACTACCTTAGAAGTCAATCAAACAAATCCTCAACATATCCTCCAATATCTGAATCACCCTCTCAGATTGACCATCTGGTTGAGGATGGAACATAGTATTGAAGTCCAACCTTGTACCCAGAGCTTTATGTAGCTTCTTCCAGAACTGAGACGTGAAACGAGGATCCCTATCAGAGATGATCAAAACAGGTACCCCATGCAGTCTCAATATCTCAAACATATACAGTTTCGCCAGCTTCTGTAGAGAGTAGTCAGTATGAACTAGTATGAAATGGGTAGACTTGGCCAATGTAACACCCCTAACCTGTATTTGTCATCGGAATAGGGTTACAAGGTATTACTGGACTTATACACTAGCATTTGTACAAAATCGAGTCATAAATTTTCATTCCAAATCAAAACTTTGCATATTTCACCATAAAGTCCCTAATATGAGCCTACGAGACCCAATACTTGCTTTAGAAGTGATTCGGGACTAAACCGACAAGTTTGAAAATTTTACCTTGAAGATAGGGGCACACGCCGTGTGGCCTGAGACATGGTCGTGTGGCCAACTTGTGTGGAATTCTGACTTGCAATTTCTTAAGCATCAAAGGGGCACTCGGCCTAGTTACACGCCCATGTGGCTAGGCCATGTGGTAAACTGATTTTTCACCATTTTTAAGCCATTGTCACATGATTTTGACACACGACCATGCTTGAAACCCGTGTCCCTCACACGACCAAGGCATACGGCATTGTCTTTTTCTCGTGTACTATCTTGACTTCATATTTAAGGATGCAGGGGACACACGGTCATTTCACAAACCCGTGGGCTGTCTGTGTGTCACACACGGCCTAGACACACACCCGTGTGTCTTACCCATGTGGACGAAATAAGGTCATTTCCTAGCCCTATTTCTCACCCAAACTTCACCATTTTCCTGCATAAAAACTTACAAGTATATACCATCCATTTCAACCAATTTCCAATATTCAAATTGATATGTTCCTATTTTCAATCATGTTTCTAAACTTACTCTTACATAAAATTTGACAATTTATGTTCATGGATGGTTTTACTTAACTTGATTAACCAAAAATAACTCATGATACAATACCATACCATATCATCATTAAAACATACATTACTAGCCATTCCAATGGCTAGATTACAAACCAACATTTTTAAGTATTGCTTGTCTACATTAGTCTATACATGCCATTATATCAAAATAAGTCTAACGATTATACCAAAATCAAGGGATTGATAGTGTGATGATAACTCCGACACCAAATCCAACCTTCACGAGCTTTGAACACTATAAAACAGGAAAAATAAACCTAGTAAGCATTATATGCTTAGTAAGTTCATATAACCAAACTACACTTACCATTCATATATAACAAGTAAATCACACATAAGGTAATTTATCCATCAATTTAGCAATCTAGTAAATATGGCCTATACACAATCATTCAACCAAATTGGTTAGTACAAAAACATTAATATGCATAGATGAGCTCATCATGTCATTTCTTATTATTTCACTTGTTAATACATTTCCGTTGAATCTTTGAATTTTCGATGGACCTTTCATTTTCTAATTGTACACCCGAGGTGTACGTTCCCTTCCAAGTGGTACACACAAAGTATAGCTTTCCTTCTCATATGGTATACACAAAATATACCTTTCGTTTTCATATGGTATACACAAAGTATACCTTTCTTTTTCATATGGTATACACAAAGTATACCTTTCCTTTTCATATGGTATACACAAAGTATACCTTTTCTTTTCAAGTGTACACACAAAGTGTACATAACCTTTTCAAGTTGTACCATTTGGGTACATAAGTCCTTTTCAAGTATTACCGTTTCGGGATACATTTCTTTTTCATAATGAGACCAAAAGATTATCCTTTAGGGACAACCTTTATTCCAACATATGCAAGATCTCATATTCACGGTAATCACCTGTCCAATCGGAAATCAATATTGAAACGAATTCGTGCACCATTTCATCATTTATATAAGTCACAAATCAATAATTGTTTATTACATGTAGTTACCAATTACAAATCATGATGTACATAATTCAACAATCAATTCAATATATTTTCATGCTTAATTTAGTTATATGAACTTACCTTGACAATTGATCGTATCTACTAATCCGAAACTTTTTCTTCCCTCGATCTTTTTCTTTGTTCGACACTTCCGGATCTATATAAATAAATTTAATCATCAATTCTATGTTTTTTACATTCAATCAAGCCCATTTCACATTTTAGGCAAAAGTACCATTTTGCCCCTAAACTTTTAATTAATTCCAATTTCGTCCCTAGGCTCAAAAACTGAAATTCATGCAATTTAATCCTTATTCCAAGCTTATTAAAAATTCTAATATAACTTTTACAACACATGTATTTCATAAATTTTAGAATTTTTCCAAAAATTTCACTACTTTGCAATTTAGTCCCTACACATGTTTTCACTAAAAATCACTTTGTAAAAGTGGTTTATCTATCAATAATCTTTCATTTTCTATCAAAAACTTTCAATTTACAACATATTCATCCATGGGTAATTTTCTAAACTTTTTTTTCTTTCAATTTAATCACCCAAATAAAGAAATTAAGCTTTCTCGATCTTAAAAATATAAAAATTACTAAAAACGAGGCATAGAACTTACCAATTCAAGCTTGAGAAATTTCTTTTCTCTCTCCTAGGGTTTCTATGTATTTTATGGAGAAGATGATGATATAAAATGAGTTTTAATTCTATTTAATCATTTATCACATATTATTTAATTCAATTTCTAATTTAATCCTTAACCTTTTTCAATTTTTCCATGGATGACTCATTAAAAATATCTACATGTTTCTTATCAATGGCCTAATTTCCATATGAGGACCTCACATTTTAAATTCCCTAGCTATATAATCCCTATAGCTATTAATATGCAACTTTAACATTTTATTCAATTCAGTCCTTTTTGCAATTAGACACATAATTGATAAAAAAATTTTATAAAAATTTTCATGCAATATTCCTATCATAATACCTATCATTTTATGGAATTTAAATAATTTCATTTTTCAAACTCGGATTTGTGGTCCTGAAACCACTATTCCAATTTCACTGAAATTGGGCTGTTACAACTCTCCCCCCTTAAGGATTTTCGTCCTCGAAAATCTTACCAGTGAAGAGATTCAGGTACTGCCTTTTCCTGATATCTTTAGGTTCCCAAGTAGCTTCTTCAATTCCATGTTTCTGCCAAAGAACCTTTACCAATGCTATCTTTTTATTTCTCAACTCTTTTGTTTCCCGTTCTAAGATCTTAATTGGTTCCTCACTATATGTCATGTCGAGCTGAATTTCCACTTCTATTGGAGAGATAACATGTGATGGATCCGATCGATACCGTCTTAACATTGACACATGAAAAACATTGTGAATTCTTTCAAGTTCTGGAGGTAATGATAACCGATAAGCTACCGGTCCAATTCTTTCAATGACCTCATATGGTCCAATAAACCGAGGACTTAATTTTTATTTACGGCCGAACCGAAGACTTTCTTCCAAGGTGACACTTTCAAGAATACATTATCAGCAATCTCAAATTCAATTTCTTTTCTTTTAAGATCAGCATAAGACTTTTGTCTATCTGAAGCTGCTTTCAAGAAAACTGCAGACCTCTCATATAGTCTTAGGTTGCATCCAATCCAAACAGCCTTAATCTTTTGAGGATCGACTCTAATCCCTTCAGCAGAAACTACATGTCCTAGAAACATTACATCACGTAACCAGAACTCACATTTACTGAACTTGGCGTACAATTGTTTCTCTCGCAGAATCTGTAGAATCACTTGAAATGTTCATCATGTTCATCATTGGTCTTCGAATATACCAGTATGTTGTTAATAAACACCACCACGAACCGATCCAGATAGGGTTGGAACACTCGATTCATCATATCCACAAAAGTTGTTGATGCATTAGTTAGTCCAAATGGCATTACTAGGAACTCGTAGTGACCATAATGAGTCCTAAATGTCGTCTTATGTATATCAGCCTCTTTAACTCTCAACTAATGGTACCCTGATCAGAGATCAATCTCAGAGAAAATCAAAGCTCCTCGAAACTGATCAAAGAGATCATCTATCCTCGGTAAGGGATACTTATTCTTTATGGTCAGTTTGTTCAGTTGTCAGTAGTCAATGCACATACGCATGGATCCATCATTCTTTTTCACGAACAGAACTGGTGCTCCCCACAGAGACACACTAGGGCGCATGAACCCATGATCCATTAACTCTTGAATCTGAGCCTTAAGCTCCACGAGCTCCTTCGATGCCATTTTATAAGGGGCGATGGACACCAGAGCTGTGCCAAAAAGGAGTTCAATCCCAAACTCTACTTCACGATTCAGAGGTAACCAAAGTAGCTCTTCAGGAAAAACGTCTGGAAAACCTTTAATCATCTTGATATTCTTAATCGAAGAATCCCTAGAATCTGAAACACTGATGTAGGCCAGATATGCCTCACATCCCTTACGAACCAACTTTTCCACCCTCAATGCAGAAATCACATTCAATAAGTAGTTCTGACGTTCCCTAATTATGGCTACCTTACTATCCTCCTCAGTTCTCAGTACAACCCTTTTTATGGCACAATCTAAGCTCACTCGGTGTTTGACCAACCAGTCCATTCCCAGTATCAGATCAAACTTTCAAAAAGGCAATTCTATCAGATCAACCAGAAAGATAGCCCCTTGAACCTCTAGAGGAACATCTCTAAACAGTTTGTTAACCCTTATTGACTGCCCCAACGGACTTAGTACAGTGATTTCACTCGTAGTGCTCTCAACCAGTATACTCAAGTTTTCAGATATGGTACAAGCTATATAAGAGTGAGTGGATCCTATATCTATCAGTGCAGTATAAAGGTATATTATAAATAAAGAACGTACCTGTAGTGACGTCCAGAGCATCTCCATCCTCTCAGGGACGTGCAGTATAAACTAGAACCGACTGCC
Source organism: Gossypium longicalyx (assembly GCA_025698465.1). Taxonomy (NCBI): domain Eukaryota; kingdom Viridiplantae; phylum Streptophyta; class Magnoliopsida; order Malvales; family Malvaceae; genus Gossypium; species Gossypium longicalyx. The sequence continues at coordinate 64,117,481 of CM047001.1, read as the reverse complement.
TCGCCTCAGTATGTCCAGCACCTCTGCCCGGTGCTCTCTGACCACGGTCTCTCAGTGGCTACTGAACTACCCTCAGTGGTGGTGCAATACCCATGCTAGAAGCTTGTATCTGATCGGACCTCCACGGACACTCTCTAATACGTTGCTCTAATGAACCGGACTTTAAACAAGCCCCAATTCTTTTCGAACACTCATGCTGATGGCGTCTACCACAGCCAGTACATAGCGGCTACCCAGTAGTTGCAATAGGAGTCCCAACTCTGATCGGTCCAACTCTGGCCTTTGCCTTTGAACAAAACTTGAGGGCTCTGACTCCCTCTTGCTCCTACCTCTCTCTTGATTCTAGCGCTTCGCGCGCTTCACTTCTTTGGCGATCTTCGCCTTATCAACTAGTGCAACAAAGTCTCACTCCCTCTGTGGAGCTACCAGAACCCTCAGATTATTTCTAAGGCCATCCTCGAAGTGAACACATCGCTCGTAGTCAGGTGCCACCATACCTGACGCATAGCGGCTCAGTCATAGAAATTTGGCCTCATACTCGGCCACTGATCTATCACCCTGGGTCAAATTTAAGAACTCTCTCCTACGAGTATCCACATAACAGCCTCCACATACTTCTTATGAAAAGCGGTCTTAAAGAACTCACAGGTAAGTTGATCGGACTGAGTGCCCTCCTTAACAGTGAGGCACCACTGATATGTCTCATTACGTAGCAGCGATACAACACCCTTTAGTTTTTGCTCAGGGTTGCAGTCTAGATCATCCATAATCCTCTTTGTGGCCTCAATCTAGTATTCAGCCACATTAGGGGCAACTCTAGTGACACTCCTGAAAATCTCGGTTCCACTGGACTAGAGTCGTTCCTAACCGACCCTCGGCCTACAACTCTAGTATTAGGCCCACCGAGTCTCTCTAGAATCCTTAACATGGCTTGGGACGGTGTGTCGTCCCCAGCCGCTCGATCATGAGACCCAATCTCGGTCACAGGTGAAGCTGGTGTCTCACTAGTATCCAAATTAAACAGGTTTCTAGAAGATGAGGACCCTGCTCGAACCCTTTTATGGCCTTTACCACGGCCTCTTATACCCCATCCGTGAGTACCTCTAGTGCTCATTGTCTAATTGCGTTTTATCTGTATTAACAGTTTTATGTATCAATTTACAGTTTCAGTGTTTATTAACAGATATTTTATGAAAATAATATCAGAAGTGTACAGTTTGTTTCGTACATCGCAGTGTCAATTTATGTCTACCAGTCTTACTATAGTATCAGTATACACTAATTTAAGTGTTTTTCAATATATTCTATATATAGTAGTTTCGATACATACTATCTATAGCATTTTCAGTTTATAAACAGATAACAGTTTAGAAAACTTACGGGGTCGGCACTGGAGACTCGGTGTACCACACATTCAGTAAGAACATTTCAAATCATTAGAAATCAGTTCTTAGGAAATCGAATCTTAAAAAATCAAATCCACAGCCGAGTTCTACAACCTGGCTTTGATACAACTAAGTGTAACGCCCCAAACCCGGCCTGGATGTTATGACCGAATCTGGCGATGTCACACGGTAGTATGTTTGAAAACCGTAACTTGTGTTGGAAAACTAAACTTTGCTGAAAACATTTTCCGTTTAGAATCTTTTCATTATTACTTATTACTTCTATTATCGTGTTAATTAATCTTTCAAAAGCTTTCAAAATGTTTATTTTATGCGAAAGCTTTTAAAATCGTTTGTGTATTCGTGAGTATTTTGGAAAAACGTTTGGTTCTTTGAAAACTCGAGTTTTCCCTATTACTAGCAGTTATAAACCAAAACAATAAAAATCCCAAAATTTAAATAAAACCCAAAGAGGCCATGATACAGTAAAATACCCCAAAATAAAATCAAGATCATAATTAAGTACTAAAGAGTATGAAATAAGTCGTGTAGCCACCGCTGAGTCCTCCGCCACACCAATACAACTAAGTCTGAGGATTAACTGTACATATAAAACAGAGGGGTGAGTTTACGAAAACTCAGTGTGTAATTCCAATATAAACAACCAGATAGAATGCAATCATAGTTTAGGACTAAGCCCATTTCAGTAACAGTTTCAGTTTCAGTTAGGGCCTTAGCCCATCAGAATACAGAAGTAGTCATGCATTTGGGCCTTGACCCATTATAGTATCAATATTCAGTACAGTAATAGATATACAGTATCAAATCCTACCTAGCCAGCATCTACACTCCAACTCTGTCCAACCCTACACTCCATGTGGGGATATAATCAACCCACCCATCCCTACACTCCAAAAAGTACTGGATGCGGCACTAAACAATGCTTCGTAGCTGAGCTGCCAGTAAAATAGGCTCGAGGCCTTTCAGTACACTTCCTCTGAATAATATAAGCCCCCAACCTAATGCAATGCAATATACAAATATGATATGCTATAACATAATATCATGAATGTAATTAGGGTATACAGTACCAAATTAGTAGAAACTTATCATACTTTTTTCATATCAGTCATACAGTCATTTCAGTCAATTAGGGGTCTAGGTAAGCTTACCGACCCTACAGTAGGTTGGGTGACCATTGCAACCTTAGCAATTTAACAGTGAAAATGGGCCTACAAGCCCATAATATTCGCCCGTGTGGTCCCATACGCCCGTGTGGCCCACATGGCCTAAATTGGCCTTGGTCGTGTAGATCACACGGCCTGGCCCAAAAATCCCATACACCCGTGTGGGCCCACACTCCCGTGTGGCCCACACAGTTCAATTTGGTTTAGCCCGTGTATCGTACATGGCCAGCCTCGTTGATCACACGCCCGTGTTCGATCACACGGCCTACCACATAGGCGGTCACACGCCCGTGTGGCGTCAACAGTCACACTTTTTGGCTTTTCGCCGATTTCCATTTTCAAAGTTGTGCTGATGCACCTGCTTCGATTTTTACGCCTAAAACTCCCAAACACTCCCGGTACCTTAAATCAACAATAAACACTTGATTAAAATTTAACCATCGAATTCATCAAAATCCTGAAGTAAGGTAACCACTTTCGAACGGTAAGCCATTACTTTAAATCGAGTAGCAGAAATTCCCTGCCTTCAGAACGTTGACGAGCGATGACCAACCCTTTGACCAGCCTTTTGATAGAGATTCGGCAGAGAGGGAAGGGAATAAACGTCAGAGAATTTGGGAAACTAGAGAATGGGTGCCAAAATTGGAAAAAGAAAAGAAGTAATCAGATTTTTTTGGTAAAACCCCCTAATCCCATAACTTTCTCCCCATATCCCTAACTTCCCTCCTAAAACTGTCCATCACATTCCCACTAACCCTCAAATTCCCTCAAACCGTCCACTACAATCTCCTCAACAACCGAATTCAACCCTCACTCAAACACTACAGTATTTCGGCAAAACTAAAATACCTATACGGCACAGGCAGTAAAATAATCCCTTGTTTGCCCAAAGACCCGAACTCCAAACCTCCAGCTTAATTGCAGTCCACTTAAGCACTAGACCAGCAGGCCCATTCTAACATATTCTACCAATATTTATTTATAAGCCTACTGATTAGAGATAGGGGTTTATTCATTTAAAAATAAAAATTTGCCCAAGTTAAGGCTTGAACTTGAGACCTCTCAGACACTTCCCAGAGCACTTAACCACTGAGGCAGACATAAATTTATGTCACAAACATACGAAAATAAATATAAAAGATTTTTGGGGCGTTACAACTTAAGTTAGAATGATGGCCAAATGTGAAACAATTATTAATATGTGTGAATACTTAAGGGATTAGGTTCATGTATTAATTGGATAAAAATACATCTTCTTACAAGTTGATTAATATTTCCTCGAGGGGACCTAATTCAATAGGTGTAAGAATTATCGTTATCACAATTTACAAATATTTTCAAGGTTTAATGTAAGACTCATGCATCATCTTAATCCATATCGTATGTTGCAAAAGTTTTCAAAAATTTGGTTAATATAAAGATATTAATGAATTGATGTTTTTATTTTGTAGTTTGAAAATGGCACCAACTCCTTTATTAAATATCCTTATTGAGAACAAATTGAATGAAAATAACTATAAGGAATGAAAAAAAAAACCTTACAATTTTCCTAAGCTGTGAGAAACTTAATATGGTTCTTGTTAACAAATGCCTTCTAGCCAACCAAGCTAAGGCTGGAAATCACTGGGAAGAATCTAATGAGATAACTCATTGCTATATGTTGGCAAGCGTGACCAATACCTTATTTAAGCAACTGGAGAGCTGTGATTCTACGAAAGTAATATTAGACGAACTAGAGCACATGTTTGGATGCCAAGCTTCCTTGGCTTGACAGTCAACTATAATTAGTCTGATGAATGCTCAGTAGAAACCCGACACTCCGATCAAAGACCATATGATTACTCTTATGGGCTACTTTGTCAAGGCCGAGGATAATGAGTACAATTTGGACTAGAACACACAAATTGAAATTTGTTCAAAAGTTTTTACAAGGACTTTGCAGGCATTAGGACCTTATATAACCTTGGGTGTTGGAAGATCTGGTTTGGAAAATACAGCAAAAAGTAGGTTTAAGGGAAAACCAGAGTTAATTTTTTTTTTCCAAAACAAAAATTTAGTTGTGTTATCTAAAGTAATAAATACTTAATTAAAATCGTATGTTTATAATGTCTAGTAGGAACGCTTCGATCAAGTAGTCTTCTTCACTATCCTCAAACTCACGTCTGCCAAGTGTGAGCTCATTTCAAATAAAAAGAATTTCACAAAATTACCAATGGGGCAATTTTGCAAGTTCTCTAAAATTTTGGGGTCAAGTTGTAAATAATAAGAATATATTTAGAAATTTTCTAAAATAATTTATTTAGAGAATTTTCACTCTACAACTTTTTTTGAATTCAAGTGTATGAGAATAATGACCCATGCTCTCTTTATATAGGGAGAGTTTAGAGAGAGTTCAACTAAGACTAGAATTAATCTCACTAATATTAAATTAATAAAATATTATCTAGATAAATATTAAATTTAATTTAATATCTCATATTAATAATAAATTAATAAAATACTGTCTACATAAATATTAAATTTAATTTAATATCTCATATTAATATCTAGATAAATATTAAATTCATTAAAATAATATTTATCTTTGGAAAAGTTAATTTGAAATCAAGTTACTCGGTAGAGTCCTACTAAGAGTCTAATTTTTTCACTGCTCTACCACCGAAAAGCCATCGCCGACGACCATCCGCTACTGTCGAATCACCGTCGTCGCAACCGTCATGGCCAATGATGACTCCCTCGGCACCCCATACTGTCGTAGATTTGCCCGAATAGGCCTGGCCGATTCAACTACTGTCAGTTCAGTCTAGGCTAGTGACAGTCCTACTGGTTCGCTCTAGACACCGGTCGGACCATTGACCCAATTTCATACACAAGGTTTGGTCAACTATTTTTTAGGGTTTTGATCTCGGGTTTTAGTTCTCGGGTTCAATTTTCAAGTTTAATCACCCATCGGGCCAATTGTCTAACTTAATAATTAATTTCCAAAAATATCATATTTATTTTAATTAATATTATTAATTTAATTTTACTTGATCAAAATTAATTTTCCCAAAAATCATTGAGATTTTCCAAATTAATTTTTCAAGAAAATTCTTTAATCAAATTTTCTAATTGAACAATTCACACGACCATCTAACTTAATTCCACATTGAATAAATCAACTTAATTAAATTATTTTCAAAGTCGTAAAATTTTCTTCTAATCGAATGCAGTTCAATCGAGCTTTTGTTGAGCTAGTAGAGGGACCAGTCAGACATATACAATTAGGCTCAAACAATTGGAATTATGTTTTGATATTTCGCAATTTACTTAATCGTGATTGAAATCCATATTGTATACTATTTACGAAAGTAATTCACCCAACTGCTTTGTCCAATGACCTTATCATGTGTGTGCTACCCTCACATGATATCCTTGATGCCTTTGAGTTAAATTTGTTCACTCAATACAATTCTATTTTATCTCATTGTCACCATTGTGTGTTCTTAACAATTAATATGATAATTTTCAACTAATGAATGTGATAATTTGCTCGTTTGAGAAGGACCAACCCACGATCACGTTTCATATCAATTTACACAATGCCAATGGGAGGATATCGTTAACTCTTTAATGAAGTTATGAATTCCATTGTTGATAGTAAATTCAAGCCATACACAAGTCATTTACCCAACATACTAGTTATCGGCTCGATCATCTTTAAAGCATAAGCATATTTATATCATCTTTAGAGCAAAGCACATAAGTTACATACGCATGGTCAGTGACTAACTCAAGATTTAGGTAAGTCACACCATGAGCGTCACATGTGAATTAATTCACAAACGGATTCAGAATTAATTCAACTTGCGTCTGTTGAATTTGGTTCCCTGAGTGTAGTATTTTTTTCTAAGTGCACTTGTAATTTTTTTCGAACAGATTGGTTAATAAAATTATTCATGAATTACATTAATACTTTTTATATTGTCCTCACATGGTTTTTGCGTGCAAAGCAAAAGGAAGCAAATGTTGCTCACTGGTTGTCTAATGTTTAACTAATACTAATCGGTTTTACGTGGTCAGATCGTACTACAGAAAGAATACTTCTATTAGTAGACAAACATAAACATGTCCTTAGTCTAACCAGAAATGAGCAAACTGATTGAAAGACTAATATGTCATCTATCAAGTCCAATTGGGGAGATGTCTTGTCTTAGGCATCGAAACAGATGACTCCTAGAAGATAGAGACATAGATGTGACTGTCTGGACTAACTTTACATCGGACAAGACCCAAGCAGAATAGATCCTGAATCCGTTTATGCATTTTTTCACTTGTGACACTTATAGATTGACATACCTAAATCCTGAGTGGATGACGGACTATGTATGCATGACTCGTACATTTTGATGTAAGTAAAATCTTGAGTTCAAATATATAAGGAACCAAAAGCTGGTGCGTTAGGTTTACGACTTCTGTAGTATGTAGTGTCATTGATAACAGTGGAATTTATTGCCCAAAACATGGGTAAATGATATCCTCTCATTGGCATTACATGGTTGATGAATAGTAAACGTAGTCACGGGTTGTACGTCTTTGTGATGGATGACTTAATCACTATTTGATAGTAATTGACTTTTCATGAAGGAAGATGTAATGGTTACCATGGGATAAAATAGGATCATATTGGGGAAACAAATATTGTCCTAAAGAGATTGAGGATATCCTATGAGGGTAACACACTTATGACAAGGTTATTGGACAAGCACTAAGTAGTTGCTTTCATAATGGTATGTCGTTGAGGAGAGCTCAGTCATGATACTATAGTTGAATGACTTCGTGACTAAATGAGATTATAATTAGGTGAAAATCAAAAACTTAATTATAAACCATTTGAGCCTCAACTACATATCTCTAATTGATCCCTCCGTTAGTTCTTTGACACCAGAAATGAATTGTGTGTTTGAATAAAAATGAAAAAAATGAACAGAAAAAGAGAAATGAGAAATATTCAGGAATGATTATGATTTTCTCTGAAATGGAGAAATGAAATTATTTGGAAATGAAAGTAAGTTTCCAAAAATAGAAATGGAAATGAAAATGGAAATTTGTAATCTTATATAGGATTACTTAAAAAATAATGAAATAATGAGATTATGTTTTTGGACTATTTTGAAGAATGAAAATGAAAATAAACCATTCGGTCATAGTGAACATGTTGAATTGTGACATATTGAACGAAGTTTTTTGAAATTTTAGTGAAAGTAAAATTGTGAAAATTGGGGGTAAAATCGTTAAAATTTTATCGGGGGTAAAATTGTTAAAATTTTTCTGGGGTACAATTGTTAAAATTTTACTAGGGTACAATTGGGGTGAGAAAATTGTTTAATATGTATATATTAAAGTTTTTTTAGGGAAATAGAAAAACTAATTTGTGTTGAGTTATATTACAAATTACTGGGTTAAAAAGGCTCAAGAAGTACTCGTAATTGGACCTGATGTGAGAGATGCCCAAAATCCTTCATATAACATGAAGGGGGCAATAACTCTAGTAGAAATACAAGGGTGAGTCATTCACCCCTTGTAATGACCCGAACTTTAAGGTTATCGAAATAGTGTATCTTCGGGTCTCCGTTGCTGAAAAATGGATCCGTAAATATTTATCAAAAATATTTACAAAGTTAATTGAGTGGTTAATTAGAGTTTAATTAAGTGAATTTAGCTTAATTAAGGATAATTAGATAAAATGATTAAATTGAATAAGTGTGAAAGTTTAATTATAAATTAAAAGAAAATAAAAAGGACCAAAATGGAATTATGCCATTTAGCATAAGTGAGGCGGCATATAAAGTAAAAATCTAAAATTTCTACTTAGATTTTAATTATAAAATATATATATTTATTAGTAATAAATGATATTAAATTAATTTATTATAATTATATTACAAGATAATTATATGATAAATAAATTAAATTGTGACAAGTGTGTGATAAAAATAAAATACATGTGTAATAAATATTATACATACATTTGTAATATATGTATGTATTTACTTATTATTTAAGTAAATAATAAATGTTATTGTTATTATTAAATTGATATTATATTATGAAATAAATTAAATAAACACAAACGTATGGTAAATAAAATATACAAGTGTAATACATATATTTGTACAATTGTAGTATATTTTATTTAATTGCTTTCTATTTAAATAGATTTTTATATGAAATAAATAAAAGAAAGAAAGACAAGTGTATAAAAATGATTTGGTACAACTGTAATAAATATTATACATACATTTGTAATACATGTATGTATTTGCTTATTATTTAAGTAAATATTAATGTATTTATTATTATTAAATTGATATTATATGATGAATAAATTAAATAAAGACAAATGTGTGGATATGATTTGATACAAGTGTATAAATAAAAATACATACATTTGTAATATATGTATTTAATTATTAATAGATATTTATTAATTATAAAAGATATTTATAAATTAAATAATTATATTATAAGATTTTTATATAATAAATAAATTAAAACATGACAAATGTATGATGATGATATGTTACATATGTAAATATAAGTAATATTACAATTGTAATAAATATATTGATTATTAAGCAGATATTTAATAAGTTATTATATATATATATATATATATATATAAAGGAAATAAAGAAGAAGAAAAAGAGAAAAGAAAGAAGAAAAGAGAAAATTGAAGGTTTGAAGTTTCGAAGTTTAATAGGTAAGTCAATTTAGCCCTTTTTACTTAATTTTGATGTTTTGGAAGCTTTGAAACAAGGTTTTGATGAAATTAAATTAATATTTTGAAAGTTATTAGATTTCTAAATATTGTTCATGTTGAATAAAAAGATGAATTAGGGGTTAGATTGATAGGAATTCAAGTTAGAAATGAAATAAGGATTGAATTGTAAAGTAATTCATAAGTTTTATGTTGTAGGGACTAAATTGATGAAATTTCAAAATTAGGAAAATATGCTGGAAATTTAATAGTTAAGTATGAGTTTGGACAAAATTTGAATAGAAATGAAGTATGATTTGAGATAGAAAAAGTAAGTGAATTTAGTTAATATTAAATTGAAATTAAAGTAGAAATTGAATAGAAATTGTATTAATTAGATATAAATTAGTAGTGAATTAACGAATATGAATTGTTTTAATTCCCGTAGCTAATGTTGTCTCGGGAAATCTCGGCTAAGCAAGGAAAAATGACAAAGACAACGGGAGTTAGCTCGAGAGAATACAGTTTGTATTTCTATAATCCGAACTTAGTCATTATTTGTAATATTTATATATATATATATATATATATATATATATATATATATATGGCAATTGTTAGTATTAGAATTATGATGTTTTAAAATTGAAATGGATTGGTTTTGGTATGCGATGAATCTATTGAATTTATATTGATTGAAATTATTTTGATTGAAATTATATTGATTGAATTATATAATATATATGATTTATATAAAAATTTGAATATTGAATGAATATTATATTGAAAAATATATTGATTGGAAATATGAGGAAATTGATATGAATATATGAGATTTGTGATATTTGAATATTTAATATTAAAAAGTAATATTGAATTATATTGAATTATGAATTAATATGAATAATTGAAATATATTTGTTGAATTGAATGAAAATGTATGAAATAGTAAAAATGTGTGAATATATGTGATTATTAGAATGATATATTGATGAAAGAATTATTGAAATTGGAAAAGTAAAATAATACCCTATTAACTTGTCGGACTAGATTGGATATAAATGGCATGCCATTGGATTTGTGATGTACAACTACAACACCCCCTAACCCTAAACCGTCCTCGAAATAGGGTTACGGAGCATTACCAGATCTATCGGATATTTACAATTAATATACACATAAATACCAACACAACCAGATACACTCATAATTTGTCAAATTTAAACATTTGCATATTATCCAATATTTAATTCTATTATATATCATAACCAAACCTAAATCTATTTATTTCATCCTTACATTTAAAATTTCAAAATGACACACACATAAGACACCCTAGGTACATGTCATTACCAATACTTTACCTTATTGAATTGGGGATCAGCCTGGAATGCTGTTTCAACGTTCTATCTTTACTTAACCTGCACATGGAAATAAACCGTACGCTGAGTATATGTATACTCAGTGGTATTTCTATAATTCGAACATTTAATAATATAACAAATACTTAAGCTCATAATAACAATTACAATTATTTAATTATTTATTTCATAGATAAATTTCAACTACTTACCATATAAATTCTATACAAATCATATAATAAACACAATAACATAATTGTTCAATTCTTAAAAAAATCTATTATTATTTATTCCATTCTTTCACTTACTAATCGGTATAGCTTTCCTTAATTTATTCACAATTCAATATCAATAAACTATATTCAACTATGCACTTATCAACCATATTCCATTTTAATCCATTTCAATAGCAGTCAATTTCATTTATATCATATCAACTTACTATCCCCGATAGCTTTCACTATATACATACAATTTATATATCTCAAATCATATTTCAATTCATCAAGTGGCATCATATATCATCAATTCGAACTCCAATCATTTCATGAACCTTTGATTCATGTTTTCAATCTCATATCTCAATTTTCAATTTTCAATTCAATTTCTCATTTCATTTCAATAGCTTGATCCATCAAATTTATTCGATTAAATGGATTAAAATGGAATATGGTTGATAAGTGCAAAGTTGAATATAGTTTATTGATATTGAATTTTGAATAAATTAAGGAAAGCTATACCGATAAGTAAGTAAAAGAATAAAATAAATAATAATGGATTTTTTTAAGAATTGAACAATTATGTTATTGTGTTTATTATATGATTTGTATAGAATTTATATGGTAAGTAGTTGAAATTTATCTATGAAATAAATAATTAAATAATTGTAATTGTTATTATGAGCTTAAGTATTTGTTATATTATTAAATGTTGAATTATAGAAATACCAATCGAGTATACCTATACTCAAGCGTGACAGTTTATTTCCGTATGAGTTAAGTAAAGATAGAACGTTGAAACAGCATTCCAGGCCGATCCCGAATTCAATAAGGTAAAGTGTGTTAATTATTGGTAATGGCATGTAACTAGGGTGTCTTATGTATGTGTCATTTTGAAATTTTAAATGTAAGGATGAAATAAATAGACTTAGGTTTGGTTATGATATATAATAGAATTAACTATTAGATAATATGTAAATGTTTAAATTTGACAAATTATGAGTGTATCTGGTTGTGTTGGTATTTATGTTTATATTAATTGTAAATATCCGATAGGTCCGGTAATGCTCCGTAACCCTGTTTCGAGGACGGTTTTGGGTTAGGGGTTGTTACAGTTGTTGGTATTAGTGTTATCATGCTTAGCCGATTCTCAGACTAAATCGAGCTCGAAATTTGAGTCTAGAGGTACATGCCAAAGTTAAGCTGAAATTGAATCGGGATCGGATGCTGATATATTTGTTTGCTTTTGTTTTATAGTGAAAATGTTAGAAGAATATATGGATAGAATTGATTATAAGATGTATGCTGAAAATGAAGAGTTTTGTGAATAAAATAAAAAAAAATTGAATCGACAACACTAAGTATTAACCTAATGAGTAATTAACCATTGAATGATGAAATGATGAAATGATAGAGAAAGAAATGATACATAATGTTTAGAATTATAACTGATGCTCTTTAGTGAATATAAGAAATTATATATGTTATGATAACTGCCTCTTCTGTTTCTCAATCGATTCCCGAAGTGCTTCAAGATACAGAGTTCATCTGAACAGGTAAGTATCTATTGTTAAATATTCCGTAAATATAGTGTGAAAGAATTGGGAATTACAACTGAAAATGATCTTGAAAGAATTGAAATTTGGTTAGAGAATGTTATCAGGATTGTAATTGAATTGTACTATTCACTGATTAAATGTTAGAAAGGTATGATATTTTTGTTAAAAGATTCAGCTTGCCAGCGGTGAGAAATATTTCTTTATGTTGTGATTAAGAAAGGGTTATTTGGAAACTTTCTGAAACGAGTTCTGACAGAAATATATATATGCATCAGTCAGAGATTTCTTGATCAGAGATGTAAAGAATTCTTGAAGCTTAAACAAAGTCATGTGATTGAATAAATATATTAGAGAGCCTATTCTGATAGAAACTGTATGGTACAAATTGTTAAAGATGGTTTAAATGAAGATATAAAGTTGAAGAACGTAAAATAAATAGTGGAATATGTGTTGGATATGATTCTTTTGATCATTATCTTAGTGATTACTTGGAGAAGTTGAATAAATATATATATTATTCAGAGTTCAAGACCAAGTAACGCAGTTATCAGAGGTAGGTCACCCTATAATCTCAGAAATACGTGTGAAAGCCGAAGTGTGACAAAGGACTTCATTGTAAAATCTAGAGAATGAACATCAGCCAGGGTATATGTTAATTGTATATAAGAAGATTTATCTCTACCGGATGTCATTACAGGTACTTTATTCTTTATTGACATTAATAAGATTATTTTAAATTGATCTTGGTTTGACTATTCCTATGATTACATGAGTTCAGTATCTATTAAGGATTTTCCTGTTGAGTTTGCTGAATTTTTTGGGTTAAAGCATTAAATTTTTCGGATCAGTATTTATGGGCTGATAAGATTTACAAGAACTGTTTGATAATGATACTATTGTTTTCTTATCGATTTGATGTTATTAATGTTTGATGTGATTTCAAGAAATGGAATGGTTAATTCTGCATGTTATGGTGGTAAATTATAAGCAAAAGTATATTATACTGCAAGGTTAGAATGATGAAATGTTTTGTTGAATCAGAGAAGATTGAACTAATTTTTTATTGTGATATTGAACATGCCAACACAGACATATGCCGGAAATGGGTCATGGTATTTACCTTGCTTATGTATTGAATATTAAAGTATTCAAGTTAAGCTTTAAATCAGTGGTAATAGTGCGAGAGAATTCTGATGTGTTTCTAGAAGAGTTACCCAAACTACTGTTGATTGAAGAAGTTGAATGTGCTATAGATTTTGTGACTGAGATGATAGTGTAAAATATGTTTGAAATCAGAGGTTTTCTAAAACTAGTCGGCTATTACAAGAAATTTAAAAAAAAAATTCCCGGATAAAATAGTTATTACAGAAAGATGTGGAATTGGAATGGTCTGATAAATATCAGCAAAGTTTTGATTGGTTGAAAACTAAGTTAACTGAAACACTAGTTCTGGTTTAGTCTGAAATCCGGTAAAGAAACTTGTGATTTACAGGGATAGTAGTGTTTGATGCAAGAAAGTGAATTAACAGTTTATGTTTTCAGAAAGTTAGAATTATATAGAAAGAATTATTTGATACACGACTTGAAAGTGGAAGCTATTGTCTTCGCATTAAGAGATCATGATTTGATAATTGATTATTGTTCAGGGAAGGCATATGAAGTTATGTATACTCAGAATTAAAATTTTTGCTTTGTGTTATGAGCTATGAACATTCGATTGTCATTATCTGATGATGGCTCAATTCTAGTTGAAATAAAGGTTAAACTTACTTCTCTACAGCAGGTCTGCAAAGTTCAGAAATGTGATAATGAGTTACTGGTTAAACGGGTAGAGTGAACAAATGATTTTGATTGAAAATTTCAGATAGAATTTGATGATTGTCTGCTATTTAGAAATAGAAGCTGTACTGAATGATTCAGAGCTTAGACAGAAGAATTTGCATGAAATTTATAGCAGTACTATGTCTATGCATTCTGGAAGAAATTAGATATACAGTGATTTGAGGCAGATGTGTTAAAGACTGGGAAAGAAAAGCAATACTTTGAAATTGTATATAAATGTTTATATCAGATACAGATACCTTCAGAACTGTTATAGCTAGAAAGGATATCAGAATGGAAATGGGATATAATTTCTACGGGTTTGAATTGGAATTATCTCGATCTTCGAAAAAAAGACGGTATTTGAATAATCGTTGAAGGTATGGCAAAGTCTGCATATTCTATTCAAGTATGAATAAATTTCTTAATAATTGTCTGAAATATAGGTTTCTAAGATTATCAGATTACATGGTATGATGGTTTATATTATTTCTGATTGAGATACGTGATTCATACTTTGATTATAGAACAAGTACAAGAAGTTCTAGGTGCGCAATAATAGTTTTCAACACTGTATGAAGTTCTGAATGATTATGAATGTAAAACTGCATGGGATCTGATTGAATACTGTGAGAAAAAGAATATGCGGAGCTGGTTGATTCGTGAAACTAAAGAAAAATGGAAATAATTCGAGATAGACTGAAACAGTTTGATAGACAGAAATCGTATGTGAATTTGAAACGTCGGGATATTAAGTTCTCGTTCTGTTTGGCTACGTGAATCTGTGGAAAGATCAGACTGGTAATATATTAGATGGTTTAGCCTCTAAAGTTTTAGAAATTTATGGGATTTTTCAGGACTTGGAGTTTAGATGATATAGAACAGATCTCTTACATGTTATCTCGAACAAAGGATAACGAGATTTGATATGATTTATCGTATGGAGAAAAAGCCTGTTGAGATACTCGCTTGAGTAAGTGAAGCCATGATATTGAGGAAACAATATGGGAACCAAAAGAAACAGTGAGACTTCTGTGCCCTCACCTCTTTCAGATAAATTTCGAGGACGAAATTTATTAAATAGGGGAGAAATGTAATGACCCAAACTTTAAGGTTATCGAAAAAGTGTATCTTTGGGTCTCCGTTGCTGAAAAATAGATCCGTTAATATTTATCAAAAATATTTACAAAGTTAATTGAGTGGTTAATTAGAGTTTAATTAAGTAAATTTAGCTTAATTAAGGATAATTGGATAAAAGGATTAAATTGGATAAGTGTGAAAGTTTAATTATAGATTAAAAGAAAAGAAAAAGGACCAAAATCACAATTATGCCATTTAGCATAAGTGAGGCGGAATATAAAGTAAAAATATAAAATTTCTACTTAGATTTTAATTATAAAATATATATATTTATTAGTAATAAATGATATATAATTATATGATAAATAAATTAAATTGTGACAAGTGTGTGATAAAAATAAAATACATGTGTAATAAATATTATACATACATTTGTAATATATGTATGTATTTACTTATTATTTAAGTAAATAATTAATGTTATTGTTATTATTAAATTGATATTATATTATGAAATAAATTAAATAAAGATAAATGTATGGTAAATAAAATATACAAGTGTAATACATATATTTGTACAATTGTAGTATATTTTATTTAATTGCTTTCTATTTAAATAGATTTTTATATGAAATAAATAAAATAAATAAAAGAAAGAAAGACAAGTGTATAAAAATGATTTGGTACAACTGTAATAACTATTATACATACATTTATAATACATGTATGTATTTGCTTATTATTTAAGTAAATATTAATGTATTTATTATTATTAAATTGATATTATATGATGAATAAATTAAATAAAGACAAATGTGTGGATATGATTTGATACAAGTGTACAAATAAAAATACATACATTTGTAATATATGTATTTAATTATTAATAGATATTTATTAATTGTAAAAGATATTTATAAATTAAATAATTATTTTATAAGATTTTTATGTAATAAATAAATTAAAACATGACAAATGTTTGATGATGATATGTTACATGTGTAAATATAAGTAATATTACAATTGTAATAAATATATTGATTATTAAGTAGATATTTAATAAGTTATTATATATATATAAAGGAAATAAAGAAGAAAAAAAAGAGAATAGAAATGAAGAAACAAAGCAAACGAAACAGAGAGCAGGGGAAGGAAAGAAAGAAAAAGAGAAAAGAAAGAAGAAAAGAGAAAATTGAAGGTTTGAAGCTTGGAAGTTTAATAGGTAAGTTAATTTAGTCATTTTTACTTAATTTTGATGTTTTGGAAGCTTTGAAACAAGGTTTTGATGAAATTAAATTAATATTTTGAAAGTTATTAGATTTCTAAATATTGTTCATGTTGAATAAAAAGATGAATTAGGGGTTAGGTTGATAGGAATTCAAGTTAGAAATGAAATAAGGATTGAATTGTAAAGTAATTCATAAGTTTTATGTTGTAGGGACTAAATTGATGAAATTTTGAAATTAGGAAAATATGCTGGAAATTTAATAGTTAAGTATGAGTTTGGACAAAATTTGAATAGAAATGAAGTATGATTTGAGATAGAAAAAGTAAGTGAATTTAGTTAATATTAAATTGAAATTAAAGTAGAAATTGAATAGAAATTGTATTAATTATATATAAATTAGTAGTGAATTAACGAATATGAATTGCTTTAATTCCCGTAGCCAATGTTGTCTCGGGAAATCTCGGCTAAGCAAGGAAAAATGGCAAAGACAATGGGAGTTAGCTCGAGAGAATACGGTTTGTATTTCTATAATCCGAACTTAGTTAGTATTTGTTATATTTATATATATATATATGGCAATTGTTAGTGTTAGAATTATGATGTTTTAAAATTGAAATGGATTGGTTTTGGTATGCGATGAATCTATTGAATTTATATTGATTGAAATTATTTTGATTGAATTTATATTGATTGAATTATATAATATATATGATTTATGTAAAAATTTGAATATTGAATGAATATTATATTGAAAAATATATTGATTGGAAATATGAGGAAATTGATATGAATATATGAGATTTGTGATATTTGAATATTTAATATTAAAAAGTAAAATTGAATTGTATTGAATTATGAACTAGTATGAATAATTGAAATATATTTGTTGAATTGAATGAAAATGTATGAAATAGTGAAAATGTGTGAATATATGTGATTATTAGAATGGTATATTGATGAAAGAATTATTGAATTGAGAAAGTGAATCAAATAATACCTATTAATGATGTGATCGGCTAGGTCGGATATAGTTGGCATGCCATAGGATTGTGATGTGATGAGGAGATTTGTAGCTCGGCCGAGAAGATGATTCTGTTATTATATGCTTCGGTTTAACCGAAGAGGCATTTAATGCCTTATTGGCGTGTTTGAGAGGATATGATATACTGGTGTGTTTGGGCGGCTATATTATATGGGTGTGTTATAGAGGGTTTATATTATTCCGGGTGTGCTTGGGTTTGATATTCTAGTGTGTTTGGGTGGAATCCGTGTATCCGCCAAAGTCCGAGTCTTGTTAATAGGGGTAAATAAGTGAAAAGATAAATCGAATAAATTTGATTGATCAAGCTATTGAAATGAAATGAGAAATTGAATTGAGAATTGAAAATTGAAAATTGAGATATGAGATTGAAAACATGAATCAAAGGTTCATGAAATGATTGGAGTTCGAATTGATGATATATGATGCCACTTGATGAATTGAAATATGGTTTGAGATATATGAATTGTATGTATATAGTGAAAGCTATCGGGGATAGTAAGTTGATATGATATAAATGAAATTGACTGTTATTGAAATGGATTAAAATGGAATATGGTTGATAAGTGCATAGTTGAATATAGTTTATTGATATTGAATTGTAAATAAATTAAGGAAAGCTATACCGATTAGTAAGTGAAAGAATGGAATAAATAATAATGAATTTTTTTAAGAATTGAACAATTATGTTATTGTGTTTATTATATGATTTGTATAGAATTTATATGGTAAGTAGTTGAAATTTATCTATGAAATAAATAATTAAATAGTTGTAATTGTTATTATGAGCTTAAGTATTTGTTATATTATTAAATGTTCGGATTATAGAAATACCACTGAGTATACCTATACTCAGCGTACGGTTTATTTACGTGCGCAGGTTAAGTAAAGATAGAACGTTGAAACAGCATTCCAGGCCGATCCCGAATTCAATAAGGTAAAGTGTGTTAATTATTGGTAATGGCATGTACCTAGGGTGTCTTATGTGTGTGTCATTTTGAAATTTTAAATGTAAGGATGAAATAAATAGATTTAGGTTTGGTTATGATATGTAATAGAATTAAATATTAGATAATATGTAAATGTTTAAATTTGGCAAATTATGAGTGTATCTGGTTGTGTTGGTATTTATGTGTATATTAATTGTAAATATCCGATAGGTCCGATAATGCTCCGTAACCCTATTCCGAGGATGGTTTGGGGTTAGGGGGTGTTACACCCCTCTCCTACTCTAAGTAGGATATTGTTTTTCTATTTAGAATAAACGTCTACAACTCTACAAGGATTCTACCTTCTCTTCCTATAAATAGATGGCAACAGTAGAGCGATTAACACAAATTTTGAGAAACTGTTATTCTGCCGAAAAATAGAGAGAATTCATTCTCAACTTATAAACAGAATTTTCAGAATAATAATTTTACCGGTTTCAATTAAATAAGAGAGAATTTCCCTTTTTACCCTAAAAGGAAAATTTTTACTTGTGTTGTGTTTTGATTCAATTGATTTGAGCCTGCATTCAAAGTAGTTTGTGGTACAAGAATAGCGGAGAATATAGTTTGATTGAAAGTTGAAAAACATCAAGGCTCCGCTTATCAGAAAACACAAGTGTGTATTCGGTTAAGGTTTATTACTATAAATATCATAAACTGGGTCGATTTTTTAAATTTTAATTTTTTGTTGTGCAAGAAAACCATTTTCAAACCGGGTTTTTTTCCAACAATTAGTATCAAGAACCAGGTTGTGCTATATTTATGGTGTAAACCGAGTCTGAATCTCTCTCTTCATCTTATTTAATTAATATTTGATAAGATGTAACATTCTTGTAATTATTCACATGTTTAGGGGAATGTATGTGAATAAATGCAATTTTATTTATATTTATTTATATAATTATTATACTTTTTCCAAGTTTGTGGTTTTTAAGAAATAGACCATGGACTATCATCTCCATGTAGGATTATTTTTTATTCATAAAATTCTTGTGAGTCGAAAATGAACATAGGACATAAATGTATATTTTTCCAAAAAGGAGTCCATGACGAGAAGAAGATGGAGCGATAGAGGTTGAAGGCACAAGGAATGTCTTACGATGAAAAACTATGCAATTTTTTTCATTTATTTTCTAGAAATAGAACCATGGAAACTTTGGCTAACAATTTTATTTTATTACTCATCTCTTTATATATCTATTTAATAATTATTTATGATATAATTTTGATATATATGTATGAGATGGTACACGGTTGATCTGTCAAAGATAAGAGGTGTGATAATGAGAAAATATATGTGTTGTATTATTCCATTCACTTTTTTATGTTACTTGATTACTGTGAGAAGTGTGGTAATGAGAAGATTCATGTATAGGATTGGATCTAGCAAGGAAAAATGTAACACCCCGAATTTATGGGGTTAGAAGTTTTGAGTTTTGTGGTTAGGGTCAGTGAGAAGGCTGCGCTATTGTGTTTAGTTGCGCGTTTAAGTGTCAGAATGGGCTTGCTGGTCTAATGGTTGAATGAGTGCTAGTGAACCTCTAGGTTCTGGGTTCGAGTCTTGTATGTGTAGTTTGGAGAAACATTTTATTATGTTTTGTTTTGTTAAGTACCAGGTTGGTTTAAAGTTAATTTTTTAAAACTATTATTATTACTTTTTTATTATTTATTTATTTATTTATTTATTTTATTTACTCTTATTTGGATGGGATTTTATTATTTTGTGGGTTTCCTGGACTTTTTTTTTCTCTTTTCTTTTGGCTCTTTTTTTTTTGGGCTTCTTCTTTTTCTTTTGGAAACAGTTTTTGCTGGCGAATTTTGGAAGAATTTTCGCTCCTTGTCGCCGAGTCAGTGCCAAGACGTCATCAATCGCAAATCAAGTGTGGGATTTAAACCTTGTAACATTCCGAAATAGGGCCTAGTCAGAACAGTGGTTTCGGGACCACAAACCTGACATCAAAATATTTATTTTATGATTATTATGAGACCTAGAATATGAGATTAAGCATGTGTTAAAGTTTCATGAAGAAATTCCTTGAGTAAGGTGTCTAATTGGAAATTAAGGACTAAATTGAATAAATTGCAAAACTTGGATTCTAGAAGCAATTTGTATGAAATTTCTTTAGATTATAAATTAGAAGGTCTTGGGGAGCAATTTGCCCAATTTCTAAGTTTTTGGACAAAAATGGGCTTGCATGGATGAAATTTTAAAGAAAGGATTTAAGGTCATTTTGGTCAATTGGCTTTCTAATGAAATAAAATGGGAAAAATAAGCCAAAATCAACCATCTTCTTCTCCATAGCTGCCGAAAATTTCATGCTCTCCATAGCTACGGTTTTCAAGCTTTCCAAGCTCAATAGTAAGTGCTCCCAAGCCCCATTTTTAATGTTATTTGTATTTTTGAAATCCCGATAGCTTACTCTCTCCATTTCTACCCATATTTCATGCTAGGGTTCATGTTTCAAAATTTACCCATGCATGAGTTGCTTCTATTTTGGTGGATTATGGAGGGGGTATGAAAGTTGAAGGTGTGATAAACATCTTTTCCTAAGTGATTTTCATGAAAAACCCCTAAAAGGGACCTTTTTGCAAATGTTTTAAAATGTGTGGTAGAAATGAGAAAATAATGGAAAATGTGGGCTACCATAAGAGAGAAAAATGTTCGACTAGGCTTGGGTAAGATAGAAATTCCATGTGTTTCACTATACGAGCTTAAGGACTAAATAGTAAAAATGTCAAAGGTTAGGGGCAAAACAGTCATTTGGATCGAGGGTAGAAATTAAACTTGAAAAGTGTAATGTAGTGAATTAATGATATAATTTTGTTGTTATAGACCCCGAGGAACAAATTTCGGAGGTCGATCGAGGTAAACGCAAGGTTTCGGAATAACCGAAACACAGCTCCGAAACGAATACCAGGTAAGTTCGGATAACTCGAAGTAAGCCTATAACATGAATAATTGTATGTTTTGTGAATGCATGATAATTGCATTGTTGATGGCATGAAGCATGAATTGCATCTTTAATAATGAATTGTTGGATAATGTCTCGGTTGAGCTTGGAAAGGGAATTCGATGGATAAACCATGATTTACATGAGACTTGAGATCCTGCATATGTTGCAGAAAAGAATTTAGCCTGGACTGGTAATTCGAAGATCTCAAGTATAAAAAGGTTCTAGCCTGGACTGGTGTTCCTTGAGTGATCGAGCCTCCCGAAGAATATGTGTGCATTGTGGATTTAGCCCGGACGGGTAATCTGATTAGGGCCTGAATTTAGCTTAGACTGGTAATTCAGATCCGAGCTCATTAAGGGTGTTTGTCGTTATAAGGGATTTAGCCTGGACTGGTAATCTCGACATCACCTTATGAGTTTATATTACGGGGGATTTAGTCTAGACTGGTAATCCCGCCGTAGGATGTGAGGTTCGCGAGAGTGCATACTGAAACAATCATTTGTACAAATTGATGGTAAATGGATGATCCATCGAGATTTCCTAGAAACTCAACGGGACTATCACAAGGAATATGTATAGATGATATGTTAAATGATGAGCTTATCTAAGATGAATTACATGGTGCATTGATATGTAACTAACTCGATGGTTGAGTT
This sequence comes from Gossypium longicalyx, assembly GCA_025698465.1. NCBI lineage: Eukaryota > Viridiplantae > Streptophyta > Magnoliopsida > Malvales > Malvaceae > Gossypium > Gossypium longicalyx. Next base: position 64,095,265 of record CM047001.1, on the reverse strand, counting down.
CATGTGATAAGGAAACTATCTTATGCTTGTTGGTTTCACTGCCTAATATGGTTGTATGCTAAATAATCGGTAAGTTTACTTTCCAGTTATACGGGCTTACTAAGCATGTAAATGCTTACCCCTCTCTTTTCCCTGCTTTTCAGAGCTCAATGACTCATAAGGATTGGAAGACAATTAGAGAGTCAACACACTATCAACTAGACAAGCTTTGGTATAAAGACATTTCTATTTTGTCCAATGGCATGTATAGGATTTTTGAGTATTTTGTAATATATGTCATTTGATTTGCCTAATGAAGGTATGTAAAAAGATGTTTATCTTTTTTTTTTGTATATGGCCATGGGAATTGGCTCATTTTGAAGTAGGCTATGCCCTACAAATCTATGCATGTTTATATTTATATGCGATGGCTTAGTTATAATTGACAATGAGTTATAATAACGAGCCAATCTTAATATGTTAAGCAGACATATAAATCATTAAATTCAATATAAGAATTAACTTAGCATGTATGAAACCAATAACATGAGGTTCACATGCAATGAGGTTAATCAAAATTTCATATTTACAAATGGATAATTTGGCCCAAATATGCACTATAGTAATCTATAAGTGTAATTGGCTAGTAGAGGGTGACTTAAGGCTTGGGAAAATAACCTAACAAGGTCCACATGGGTAGACACACGGGCGTGTGCCTAGGCCGTGTGTGACACACGGGCTACTCCCATGGGTGTGTGCTATGACCGTGTATCCCCTGCACCTGAAATTTTAAATCAGCATAGAGCACGGGCTAAGCACACGAGCGTGTACCTTGGCCGTGTATATTTAATAGAATGGTGAGGTTGAAGTTAGTGTAGCACACGGGCTAAGCCCACGGGCGTGTACCTTGGCCGTGTTGCATACTAGAAAAAGGACACGGGCGTATTCTAAGCCCCACGGGCGTGTTACACTTCAACTAAGGGAAAATTTCCTAAAGTACACCAAGTCTATCGAACAATTTCGGTTTTGTTCCGTACTACCCCTAGGAGTGTTTTTAGGCCTCGGAGGCCTGTATAAGAGACAAAGTGCACACGTTTGAAAAGTGTTAAATCACGAGCGATATTCAATAACCCGATTGAGTAAGTTTGTAAAGGTGAATTACCGGTAACACCTCGAACCCTATCTCGCCGTCGGATACGGGCGAGGGGTGTTACACTTGTCTCACCTCAAAGATATTTTGTTTCCTTGAACCCTTATAGAGAAAAACAAATAAGGTTAGTGGCTCCGAATAAATGACCCAATGGTCTATCGAATCTTCCACTAAGCAAATTTCTATCATAAAGAGTTTTATATATTTGCCCCTGGTGCCTAGGTAATCCTTCTAGTCTTTGTAGTTGGCCTTGAAATGCTCTTTCTTATTAGAGAAGAAACACTTAGACTTAGATAAGTCTTTAGACTTCTTGGTTCTCTTCCTCTCCACTTTAGGTGGCCAAGAGGACTTAGCCTTGTTTCTCTTAGCATGCTTCCCCTTCTCTTTAGAAGAAGAAATAACTGCTAAGTTAGCTTCTGCTTTTTGGATTGATTGGCCATCATTCAACATCAACTAATAGGATTGTAACTCCTTCATGAGTTATATAAGTGTCAGTTTCTTATTCCCAATATTGAGAAATGTACACATATTATAGTAAACATGTAACTCCTTGAAGTGACCTTTCTTGCTACAGAAGAAGCATTTAGACTTTGATAAGTCTTTAAGCTTTCTAGTTCTCTTCCTTGCCACTTATGACAACCCACAGACCTTAGCATTGCCTTTCTTAGCGTGCTTTCTCTTTCCTTTTAAGGAAGAAGCAATGAATTTATTCTCTTATGCTCTTTAAACAGGCTAAACATCATTTAACATTAACTCACAAGATTGTAACTCTTTTATGAGTTGTGTAAGTGTCAGGTTTTTGTTGCTAAGGTTATATGCAACCCAAAAACTAGAAAAATCGTTTGACAAGATTTTGAGCACCATCTCAATTTGAGTGTTCTGGTCTAGATTGGCCACATTGTCTGCAGCCTCGACAAAGTAACCCATAAAAGTGATCATTTGATCTTTGACCGAAGTGTCAGACTTTTGCTAGGCTGTAACGCCCCAAAAATCCTTAATATTTATATTCGCATGTTTGTGTTACACAAATACATGTCTGTTTTAGTGGTTAAAGTGTCCTGGGAAGAGTCTGAAAAGTTTTTGGTTCAAGCCTTGGCTTGTGCAAAAGTTTTGTTTTAAATGAATAAACCCCTGTCTCTAGTTAGTAGGTTTATAAATAAATATGGGTATAATATGTCAGAATGAGCCTGCAGGTCTGGTGGTCAAGTAGAGTGGCGAAGTGCTGGTGGACTTGAGTTCGAGTTCTAGTATGCGCAATGGAGTGTTTTATTTTGCTGCTAGTGCCATGTGGGTGTTTGGGTCTAACAGAACTACTAAAGAGTTGTAGTGGGTTTTGAATTTGGGGGTTAAAGGATAAGTGGATGGTTATGAGGGATTTGGGGAGGAAAATGTAGGAGTTTTAGGATAGTGGGAGAGTTGGTGCCGAACTTGAACTTTTGTTTCTCAAGTTTTCGGTTTTGGATGGTACTTTCTCCCCATTTCTGTTGCTGTCGACTATTTTCTCTCTTGGAGGCCGATTATTGCTGAGGGTACATACGAATATCTTTTTTTCTTCTATTCTGATGTTGTTTTCTTCTTCTCCTCTATAAACATCCCTTTCTTGCTTTCTTTGGCCGAACACTCTTCCACTCAATCTCACAATTCTTTCGGTTTTGGTCATTTTCTTGCTTTTCATCTTGGTTGCTTTCCTTCCGATTTTCACCCTTCTAATTCTCTCTGTCAAATTGGTCTGTTTCCCAAAATTTCCTTCATTTGCTGCCATTTGCTTCCTAAAATACTTTTTTATTTTCGCTGACTTTCTGCTTTCCATCCCCTGTATTTCGTTTGTATTTTGTTAATCCCAAAAACCTCTGTCAAATATTACTAGGTGTGTGGTTGCTATATATTTTGTTTCTTTCGGCCTTGTCTCTTCCCACGATAGACGTTCTTTCTCTCACGACAGATGTGGGTCTATTGAGCAGCATATTTGAGAGTGTCCGCTGAGGGCTAATCAGATGCAAGCTTCAACTCTGAGTACTGTACAGCTGCAGAGCGCATTTCAGCATCCACCTAGGGGCCGTGAGCAGGCTAGGAGTGGTAACGGTTTGGGTCATAGACAGAGAGCACCGAGCAGAGATACTTGTCAGACAGAGGCGAGGCAGCCTACTTTGGTTTATGCTGCGCGTCACCGAGAGGACAGAAATGCTCCTAACGTCATCACCGGTACGTTCTTCATATTTGATGTACCTTACTTTACTCTAATAGATATAGGGTCTACTCATTCATACATAGCTAGTACTATATTTGGAAATTTAGGGATTTTGGATGAGAGCACTACGAGTGAAGTCACTATATTTGTAACACCCCCAACCCGTATCCACTGTCGGAATAGGTACGAGGCATTACCGGAGTTTATTGAACATTTTCAGATAATTCTGAGTCATTTATTATTCATATTTTGAAAATAATCATAACGTCTCTCTATTGGGCCCTCGAAGCCCAAACATACATTAGAAACCAATCAGAATTAAATCGGGATCACAGTAATTTTTTTATTGCAAAATCTTAAATTATGTTTTCATCTAAGTACTTACGATTTCAATGCTTCTTAAACATGTTACCATTCAATCAATAGCTTGGCACTTGTCTAAGCGTGAAACAACATCACTGTTATTATGCTTGCACATATTTCATATAAATTCAACATTGATATACTTATTTTCTCGACATGTCACACTTGAGTTTAATTATTGTCTTTACTTACATAATTTCCTTGGATCAACATATCAAAGATAATCATTTATGTACATGTCATGAAACATATCATTCTCTTACCGTTTCTTCATAAATATATATCAATCATTTCAATATATCAATATTTAATGCTCTATCATTTCCACATATTTTATGTATATTTATTCCGGTAATAGTTTATATCAAACTTAACATAAATTATATTCCATGTACTTATACTTATTTCGTTTATCTATCTTCATAATTATTTCATACAACTATTTTGTATATATATATTTCCATATGACCAGTTCTTTTAAACATTTCACACTACTATTTCATATAGCCATTCGTCATCTGATACATATTACCTGAATATCAATTGTTTAATAGATGTCATAGCATCTCCATCCACGGTCTTATATATCTTTGACATGATGCCATAGTGTCTTTCAACTATGGTCTTACTCATTTTCTGTCATGTTGCCATGGTATCTTTCAACCATGGTCTTGTTCATTTCATGTTACGTTGTCATGGTATCTTTCAACCATGGTCTTATTCATTTCATATCACGTTGCCATGGTATCTTTCAACCATGGTCTTATTCATTCCTCGTCAAGTTGCCATGGTATCGTTCAACCATGGTCTTACACATTTCATATCATGTTGCCATGGTATCTTTCAACCATGGTCTTACACATTTCATTTCAGAAAGCACACTCCCGCGAACCTCATCCTTATAATGGGATTACGATCCAGCTAAATCCCCTATAATATAAACTCATAGAGTATTATATCGGGATTACTCTGGGTCGAGCTAAATCCCCTGCAACGACAATTACTTTAATAAGCTTGGATTTGAATTACCAGTCCAGGCTAAATTCAGACCCTAATTCGGATTACCCGTCCGGGCTAAATCCATTTTACACGTATTCTTCGGGAGGGCTATATCAGGATAGGATCACTAGTCCGGGCTAGATCCTTTTTACCGTAAATTCCTTTTCCAATGATCCATTGAATTCCATTCCATTTGACCGGGATTTATTTTCAATTTATATCGAATATTATCAATATTTCATCAATTATCATGTATTGAACATTCAAATCATATTTTCATCTCATAACCACATATTTCAAGTATTTAAAAATACAATTCAAGTTACACAAACTTACCTCATTGCTTATTTGTGTTTATAATTTCATTAATTCGATATCTTTTCTTTTCCACAATCAAGTCTTGTATTTGAGTCGTCCGGATCTTTATAAATAAATTTGATCATCATTTTCGTTCGTTTCATATTCTAATGCATTTAATTAATGCTCTAGGCAAAATTACCATTTTGCCCCTAAACTTTTAATTAATGACGATTTCGTCCTTAGGGTCAGGAAAATAAAATTTTTGCAATTTAATCCTTATTTCTAGCTATTATCTCATACATATTGATAACAGTCCATGAATTCTATAAAATATCAAAATTTTCCATAATTTCAACACTTTTCAATTTAATCCTTAAAACATGTTTTCCCCCGATCTTGAACTAAATTAATAATTTCATTCAATTTTGTAATTTAAATAATAAAATAATCCATTTCATACAATTTGGTCATTTTTTATATTTTTAAAAAATTGCCCATAAAGTTTTACTTTTATTCAATTTTGTCCCTGAGCCTAAAACATGCAAATTAGCCATGCTAGATGGATATTCATACATATTTTCCATTGCTTACATAATTTATTATATAAGAAACTAGACTCAATAAGATTTAATTTTCATATTTTATTCATCCTATAATTCAATTTCTACAATTTTTGGTGATTTTTCAAACTTAGACTACTGTTGCTGTCGAAAACTGTTTTAGTGCAAGATATTATTTACCATGTTTATAACACCCTTATTTTCTTTCTCTACATTATTTCTCATCACTTTCTCTTGTTTTATCTTCACTAACATATGAAGAATATAGGACCATATGTAAGGAAACTGTACATTAACATCAATCCCATGCTTTTTAAATAATATCAAACTTAAAAATATATTGAAGTCGTGATGTTCTTACCTTGTTCTAATCTTCATCTTGATTTTCTCTCTCCTCCAGCTTCTATTCCTTGAATCCAATTTGATATTCTAACTCCCCATAGTGTCCTTAACATTTTTCTCTCTTGGTAGCTATGGAAATTCTTTTGATTTCTAGGTGAAAATAATAAATTTTGGGTGGAAGGACTAAATTGTAAAGAAAAGAAAACTTTCTTTCTTTTCTTTTCTTCAAATGTTTGCATGCATATGCATGGAAAGATGATGAGAATTCTTCATCTTTCCTTCCTTATATACTAAATAAATAATAATAAAATAATAATAAATATCTCATTAAAATATTAATAAAATAATATTTATCTAATTAATTAATTTAAAATATCATCAACATAATCATTACATTCTAGAATTCTCTCTCTTACTAATTGATCATTTTGTCCTTCATGATCTTTTAGAATTCCATCCCTGAGTCATCACTTAATTTGGTAAAATTACCATTTAGTCCTTCATAATTTTTCACCTTATTCAATTTGGTCATAATTCATCCATTTTCCTTAGTTTCTAGATCATTCTTACCTTAAAATATTTGCACTATTGGTCCTTCAACTTTTTTATATTTACCTTAAAATATTTGCACTATTGGTCCTTCAACTTTTTTATATTTACACTTTAACCCCTCAAATTTTAAGTATTTACTCTTGTGCAACAAGACTTTTCTCATCTTTACAATTTAGTCCTTTCTTGAATTAATATATCATAATATACTTCTCAAGGTTGACACAACTCAAAATTTTCCTTTTTGTCACTTTATTTTCTTATTTTACTATATCAAGGATAATATCTTACTGTAAAAATTTTCGGGGTATTACAGTATTAAGTTCGTTGGGGCAATCTGTGCAAGTTAACAAACTATATAGAGATGTTCCCTTAGTGGTGCAAGGGACTGTTTTTCTGGCGGATCTGCTGGAGCTTCCGTTTGGGGAGTTCGACTTAATTCTGGAAATGGACTGGTTGGTCAAGCATCGGGTTAGTCTGGATTGTGCAACTAAAAGGGTCGTTCTAAGAACTGAGAGGGATAATGAGGTAGTTGTGATCAGAGAGCGTCAGGATTATTTGTCTAACGTAATCTCCGTGCTTGTGGCTGAGAAACTGGTCCGAAAAGGGTGTGAGGCGTACTTGGCTTATGTAAGTGTTTTTAGTTCTAGGGACTCTTCTGTTGGAGATATCAGAACTGTGAGGGATTTTTCGGATGTTTTTCCTGAGAAGTTACCGGGGTTGTCTCCGAACCGAGAGGTTGAGTTTGGGATCGAGCTTCTTTTGGGTACAACTCCAATGTCTATCGCTCCCTATCGAATGGCACCGAAAGAGCTTACAGAGTTTAAGACTTAATTGCAAGAGTTGTTGGATCGTGGTTTCATTCATCCTAGTGTGTCTCCGTGGAGAGCACCAGTTCTGTTTTTTAAGAAGAAGGATGAGACCATGAGGATGTGTATAGACTATCGGTAGTTGAACAACCTGACTATTAAGAATAAGTATCCACTTCCGAGGATCGATGACTTATTTGATCAATTTCGAGAGGTTTATGTGTTCTCTAAGATTGATCTCTGTTTAGGGTATCATCAGTTGAGGGTTAAGGAGGTGGATGTGCATAAGACGACATTTAAGACTCGTTATAGACATTATGAGTTCCTAATTATGCCTTCGGGTTGACGAATGCACCGACTGCATTCATGAATTTGATGAATCGGGTATTATAGCCTTATTTGAATCAGTTTATCGTGGTTTTCATCGATGACATTCTGGTATACTCTAAGACTGAGGATGAGCATGATGAGCATCTTAGAGTAGTGCTTCAGATTTTGAGGGAGAAGCAGCTATACACTAAATTCAGCAAGTGTGAGTTTTGGCTACGTGAAATGACTTTTCTGAGACACGTAGTTTCTACTGAAGGGATTCTAGTTGACCCTCAAAAGATCGAGGCTGTGTTGGATTGGAAACAACTTAAGAATGTATCTGAGATCCATAGTTTTTTGGGTTTGGCGGGATATTATCGTCGGTTTGTCGAGGGGTTCTCTTTGATTGCAGCTTCTCTTACTAAGCTATTGAGTAAGAGTGTTCCTTTTGTCCAGACAGATGCACAGCAAGAGAGCTTTGAGAAGCTCAAGTCTGTTCTGACTTAGGCTTCTGTTCTGATACAGCCAGAGTCTAGAAATAAGTTTGTAGTGTATAGTGATACTTTGCATGTTGGTTTGGGTTGTGTTTTGATGCAGGGTGGTAAGGTTATGGCTTATGCATCCCGTCAGCTTAAGACTCACGAGGGGAACTATTCGACGCATGATCTCGAATTGGCTGCTATTGTCTTTCCACTGAAAATTTGAAAGCACTATCTGTATGGTGAGAAGTGTATCATCTACACTGATCACAAGAGCCTCAAGTATCTCTTTACTTAGAAAAAGTTAAATCTTAGGCAGTGTCGTTGGATTGAACTGCTTAAAGACTATGACTGTACCATCGAGTACCATCCTAGTAAGGCTAATGTGGTGGCCGACGCTCTAAGCAGAAAGCGATGTCTAATTTAAGGGCGATGTTTGGTCGCCTTAATCTGTTTGATGATGGGAGTCTGTTAGCCGAGTTGCAGGTTAAGTCGACTTGGATTGAGCAGATTTGAGATAAACAGTTAGTGGATGAGATTCTTGGTGTACAGTTTCGTCAGGTGGAGAGTGGTACTACTTCTGATTTTGGGTTGAATAGTGATGGTGTCCTGTGTTTTCGAGGTCGAATTTGTGTGCCGAATGATTCAGATCTGAGAAAGTCTATTTTGAGGGAGGCGTATAGTAGCCCATATGCTATGCATCCTAGCGATAATAAGATGTATCGCGACCTTTGAGAGTTATACCAGTGGCCGGGTTTGAACCGTGAGGTTACTGACTTTGTGGCTCGATATCTGACGTGCCAACAAGTTAAGGATGAGCACCAGTTGCCTTCGATTTTATTACAACCAGCCAAGTTTCCCTTATGGAAATGGGAACGAATGACTATGGATTTCATTAATGGGTTGCCCTTGACACCCACTAAGAAGGATTCTGTTTAGGTCATCGTGGATCGATTGACCAAGTCTGCTCACTTCATTCTGGATTGAACTGATTACTCTCTGCAGAAGTTAGTAAGCTGTAAATCTCCGAGATAGCTAGACTGCATAGGGTCCTAGTGTTGATTATTTCTTACAGAGATCATTGTTTTACGTCCCGGTTCTGGAAGAAATTGCACGAGTCTCTAGGTTTAAGGTTGGACTTTAGTACTGTGTTCCATCCTCAGACCGATGGTCAATCTAAAAGGGTGATTCAAATACTGGAGGATATGCTTCGGAGTTGTGTGATTGATTTCCAAGGTAGTTGGGAGGATTATCTTCCGCTAGCTGAGTTCGCTTACAACAATAGTTTCCAAGCTAGTATACAGATGGCACCTTATGAGCCTCTATATGGCCGTAAGTGTCGCACTCTATTATGTTGGATCGAGTTAGATGAATGGCGAGTTTTGGGTCCTGAGTTAGTTTTTGAGACTGAGGATAAGGTTAGACTGATTCGGAATCATCTGAAAGCGGCTTCTGATAGACAGAAGTCTTATGCAAATCTGAAGAGATGTGAGATTGAGTATTCTGTGGGGAACTTTATGTTTCTAAAGGTCTCTCAGTGGAAGAAGACTTTAAGGTTCGGTCGTAAGGGCAAGATAAGCCCTAGATTTATTGGGCCATATCAGATTCTGAAACGTGTGGGACCAATTGCCTATCAGTTAGAGTTACCCCTTGAACTAGACCGTATTCATGATGTGTTTCATGTCTCGATGTTGAGGCGGTACCGATCTAATCCATCTCACATAGTCTCTGTTAAGGATATCGAGGTTAGGCTAGATTTGACCTTTAAGGAGGAGCCAGTACAGATTCTGGAGTGAGACGTTAAAGTTCTGATGAGGAAATCCATTCCTTTAGTAAAGGTTCTGTGGCGAAATCATAGTACTAAGGAGGCTACGTGAGAACCTGAGGATTCGATGTGTTAGCAGTATCCTCATCTATTCTGATCAGGTAAATTTCTAGGTCGAAATTTCTTTTAGGGGGTAGAGTTGTAACACCTCAAAATATTTGTTTCTGTTTCTGTAGTTAATTGACACAAGTATGTATTTACTTTAGTGGTTAAGTGTTCTGGGGTATATGTGAGAGGTTTTAAGTTCAAGCCCTTGGTAATTCTCTAACTTAAGCCTTTTACTTACTCGGTGGGCTTATATTGAATTAATTGTAAAATCATATCAGAATGAGCCTACTGGTTCGAGTGGTAAGAGAGTCTGTGTGATGTGTTGGAGGTTCTGAGTTCGAATCCTTGCGCAAGCAAGGGTATTTATTTTTGTTCGGTTATGAGACATAGTTTTGGTAAAGTTAAAATTTTGAGTAGTGGGTTAGTGGAGATAATTTGGGGGATTCCTGATAATCTCTGGATTTTTTTTCCAAATTTTCTTCTCTCTTCCTATTTTCCCAAAAATCTGACGTGAACTTTTCTTTTCCTGTTCTTTATCGTTTCCACCCACTTCTTGTCATTGATTTTGTTTTCTTCTTCCTATATTCTGTTAATTTTTCCTACTTCATTATTCTGAAATTTTGGTGTTTTATCAGTAAGTATAGTGAGTACGGTTTTTGTTTGGCTAGAGAACCCTTGATTGATGGAGTTTGTTTTATGTTTAGGGGAAAATCAAGGGGCTAGGGGAGTTCAAACGGCGCCCCAATCTTTCGTAGGCATCGTTGTTCGCTTAAAGGTAAAGGTCTTTGGTTAATTTAAGGGTTGCCTTTTTTGAGATAGTTCGGTTTAATAGCGTTTTAAGAGATTAATTCAGAGTCTTTTGGATGATTTTAGGTTTTGGTGGTCTCAAGAGCATTGTTGCATCAAATCAATATCAGGTGTGTATCCGAAACACAGAAAAACAAGATTTAGCGAAAGTAAAAAAAAACCCCACTGTCGACGCTACACGGGCATATGGTTGCCCTTGTGGTAGGCCGTGTGGTCGATGAAGACACGACTATGCGCAGCACACGGTCGTGTGGTGGCTGAAGTATGGTCGTGTGAGCCACACAGGCATGTGGGCCCATTATACTGAAATTTTTCGTAGGGTCGTATGGGTCGTCCTAATCGACTGTGGACCTACGGTAGGGTGGGTAAAGGCTTACAAAACCCTAAACCCTTGTGTTCTATTAGACTTATGTACTGTTATGCGCATGCCTTTTATCTGTTATCTATTATCTGTTTGAAAAAGCATGATTTATTAGTTAAATCTGTATGCATGTCAGTTACTATTATTGGGGTGGGGATGTTATATATTTTTAGAGGAAGTGTTCTAAAAGGCAGATTATGCCTATTATCTGGCAGCATGGCTGCATTATATCTGATATGTGCCACAGCGGTACAACATGGTGTGTAAGGCTGAGTGGGTGTTTTTAACCCCACATAGTGTGTAGGGATAGTCGGAGATGGTGTGTAGAGGATGGGGGTAGGATATCTGATTTCTAATTCTAACTTGTATATCTGTATCTGAGATGGGCTTAGGCCCGAATATGCATCTGTGACTGTATTGGGCTTAAGCCCGAATCTGAATCTGATTGATTGTGATTATCTGGTTGTGTGCATGCTTAATACTGTGAGGTTCACACTGAGTTTATGTAAACTCACTCCTTTCTGCTTCTTCTGTACAGGTAACCCACAGTCTTAGGCAAATCAGTGCAGCAGAGCCCTTGGTGACCACATGTTCGAACTGGTTTAATTTTATGATCTAGTTTATTATGGGGTTTTATTTTATGTAATTGGACTTTACGGACTGTTTTGTTTTAATTCGGATTAGATTGCGAATTTATGATTTTATAACTGCAAAACGTGACATAACTTGGATTTTATCAAAAGTAAGGGTTTTCTAAGAACTTGTACGGTTTTCCAAAAACGAATGATTTTATTTGAGAATAAGCTTTTGCTTAAATTATATGTTTTAAGGCAATGGACTAATGGAAAACATGTTTTGAATTTTAACAAAAGCAATAAAGGGTTATAGGTTTAAGGTTTTTTTTATCAAGATAGACGTTTGCAAAATCCCTTCCATGTGGCATCACCAGATTCGACCATAACGTATAGGCCAGGTTTGGGGTGTTACAAGGAGTTTTAAGAAACTTGTAGAGGGCATAAGAATATGAAATATGACTATTAGATGTAGTCAAAGTGGCATCATACTTCACCAGGGCAAGTGAGAGACTATTGAATCTAGTGCCCTAAGTGTAGTATTTTCGTCTATGTATATTTCTATTTTTTGAACAAATTGGTTTAATAAAATATAAATAAGGAATTAAAAATGCTAAAAATTAAATAAATAAATAAAAGACAAGATTAAATCGAAACCATAGTAAAATTTTAGGGGATAAAAAAATAAAAATAGTAAATAAAAAGGCAGAATTAAATAAATGAGGGATTAAATTGAAATTTAAACAGAACTTAAAGCATAAATTGCTAAATAAATAAGAAAAAGGGAAGTAAAGGACTAAATTGAAAAATAACAAAATTTAGTGCCTAAATTACAAGGAAACATAATATAAATGATTAAATTAAAATGAAATATAGAAGTTTATAGACTCAAAAGGCAATTAATCCAATCCGTGTCATTCCCTTTGGTTGACAGTAGGTCAAAGGACCAAATCGCAATGGAATCAAAATAACGGGGTAAAAATAAAATAAAAATATGTAGGACTAATTTAAAAACATGCTAAAAAGTGGAAGGGCCAAATTGGCAAATAGCCCATTCCTTCAAAAACATGCAGACCTAGAGGAGTTCGGGTCGAGTTGTCGGGCTATGTTTGAAACGATGCCGTTTTGGGCATTTGAAACCAAGCCCAAAACGAAGACATTTTTGGGGGCTTATAAGTAAAAAAAAAATCCTAAAAAAATCATTTGTAACCTCTTAAAAAAAAAACTCTCTCTTCTCTCTCAACCTCTCCCCTCTGCCCGACCATGAGGCTTCGTTGGTTCGCCATGGCCACTGGTCATTGGCAACCGCCACCTCTGGTGGCCGAAAATTTTCCAAAAAGCCCATTTTATTCTTTTAAACGTGTAAAATGCAGATCTAGGGTCAAAACCCCCTAAAAAGAACCAAATCTTCAAAAAAAAAGATGAAACCCTTCGATTTCTTTCTCGTCCGATAAGGCCCTCGATGAACCCTAAAGGATTTGGAGCCCTTTCGAATTGGGGAGGCAGCCCATGTCGGAGGTAAGACGAACCATCAGGTAAAAATCTAAACTTTTTTTTTTATTTAGAATAAAAAAAGGCCGAAATAATAAACTACCTTTGTTCTAGAAATTTCGTTGTTTTCTCTTTTTTGGATTTGATTCCTTTATTTTTTCTATTCGATTCCTTGTAAAAAAAATACATCGGGTTCTATGGCTTTTATAGCCAAATATTACATAATATTTTTCTTTTCTTTTCGCTATTTCTGCCATTTCTATTCTCTGTCCTCTATTTCTTCTTTGCATGTATTCATGGCAAGGTCAACGGCGTTGGGGAGCCGCGCCTTGCCATTTTGGTGAAACGATGGCAGGGAGGGGTAGTCCTCGGGTGTCGTATTCACTAACATGGTAAGGAGCAGCAGCGGCTAAGATTTTTTTTTATCAGTTTAAATTTTTGGGCATAGACTTTTAGGATTTTTAGGTTAGCAAATTTGGATTAAGGTAAATTAGGCTTATAATTATTTTGTAAATTAACTTAATATTAATGAACTTTTTATTTTATTTATTTATTTTTAGTTTTTTTTTTTTACCCGGATGAATTTGAGCCACTACAAAAGAAATTAACTTGAAGAAACAAAGCTGACATGCTGAGATGCCTAGTGGTACTACAAGAAAAGAATCAGCCCATAGAAAAATATAGGAACAAAAAAGCTGAAGAATCCCCTACCAAATAGCGCATGTAAATCCCAAATGACAACACTTGACAGGTAGTATTTTCTCTTTTTTCCTGTTCTTTTTTTCAGTTTACCAATCTAAAACTGGTGTTTGTATCTTTAAAGCTATACTAATATTATCCTTTATTTAGAAGAGGTTACAATTTAAGAGAAAAACATTAAATATTCGTTTGATTACCAAATAATTTATGTATTACGTATGTATTCTAATAGTTAAATATAAAATAATAAATAATTAGTATAAATTTAAATTTAAAATTAGAAAGATGAGTAAAAAAAATTATAAACAAAATAAGACTTATTCAAAATAAACGAAAAAAATTTCTCATTTTTTCTCAAAACAAGCAATGTATGTAACTAAAAATTATCAATTGAAATTAGTTTTATACTATCTCATTAATAAAATATGATAAAAAAATAAAATACCTATCAAACGTAACATAAGTTCAAATTTCATCCACATTATCACTTTTTAACGACTCACCTGCAAATAAAATAGAGTTGAATTCTAAGTTGGATAATAATCATCATTTTTATTTTGTTTTAAGTTATATGATTTTATATATTATCAATGAAACAAATGGTAATATATTATTTATTTCTAAAAAAGGTTAATTTTATTTATCATGATGATTTATAGTCATTGTTATTAATATATTATATATATTTAAAATAAATTATATTATTTGAAGATAAAATGTTATTACTTTTAACAAAATTCAAACTATAAATTTTATTATTTATTATATATTATTTTAAAATGTAATTTTATATTTAAAATTTGTAATTTTGATATACAATATGTATGTGATTATAGAATTTCTAATATTTATTAATATTGATGAGGGTTTATCAATTGATGAATGGATGAATAAGTTCATAGAAGCTATGATTAGAGTTGGACCAGATAAAGGTTCATCATGTCTGGTACGATATGTTTACGTGGATAACATTGGTTGGAAGAAATAAAAAAAAAAATAGTTATGTTCTATTTGTTTTCTTTGTCGTCAATGTTAATGCCAAACAATTTCGCCAACTTTCCGTAGAAAGTTCTTTATGGGGAATTTATTTTTAAATTCTTATAAGCCAGGTGTCCTTTACGTGACTCTGTTTTAACATCTAAGATTACAAGAAAAAGAAAACCTAAGAAGTTCATGTCGACGAACTAATGGTATAAAAAACATTCTCTTGATATCACAGAATTAATTTGGATGTTGACATGTTCAGAAAATAACCAAAAAAAAAAAATGTAGGTATCAAATGAACAAAAACCAAGGGCCAATCAATGGCTGTCATGATTCAGTATATATGTATATAGTCTTAGATCTTATCAACAGAATCGATCATGGGATAGAGTTTTGAATTTTAGACTGCTAGTGTATGTTGAAAGTAGAAAAAAAGAAAACAACACAAGCCTAGAAATTGGTAACATGTTAAAACTTTACATGATTTTGATGGATTTCAATCTAGTAAATTATAACTTACAAGGCCTCTGTTCTAAGTCTTTTGAATGGAATAAATAAATATTTGGGTTATGAGATGTTTTTATATAGCTATTTTTTTTCAAAGTAATGTTTTAATGTAATTAATGTTATAACATGTTTATCATTTTAAATAAAATTAAGAAGATTTTATCACACGTGTATGTGTTACGAGCCGCAAATCAAAGTTCATGATAAATGCATCATAGGGCGTCCTATGGAGGCCAATTGATAAATGGCGGTCATTTGACCCACTTGAATTGACCCGATTCATGAAACAAATGGAAAAACCTGTCTACTTGAAGTCCTAATGGCCCAATGAAACACTCTAGTAAAATTAAAGTTACCAAGGTAATTATTATAAATAACAAGGGATAAAGATGTATAGAGCTTAAATCTCTTAGGACTCTTTATCTTATAGATAGACACTAATCTCAACCGTTGATGTAATTCAATCTGTGTCGTTAGATCTGGGAGAGCTCAACTATAAATAAAGGTCTTTCTCCTCATTTCTAATCATCCCATTGTATCCTAATTAGACCTAATCATGGGTCAGGCCACTCGTCTAGGCACGAAGGCTTGCCCGAAAATTTGGAGGGTTTAGACAAAAATATAGGCAAAATAAATGGACTTAGACAAAAAATGAGGTCTATTTTCTAAACGAGTTGGGTCTCAGGTAAGGTTTTTTGGTCCAGGCTCGGCTTAGCCTGAATAACATGGCTAATTCCCTAAACCCTACCCTTTATGTTGAAAAATCTAAAATATTTTTTCTATAAAGCTATAATTTCTATGTATATCCCATGATTTCTACTATATTCTTAGGTTAGAATAATTTACTCCTAATGTATTTTAGGATAGAATAAATTAGCTCCTAATTTTTTGAGAGATTAAAGATCCCATGAAATTGATAAAAGTCCATTTCCATTTGTATAAATATTGTACAACCTAAGCGTAGAAAATCATAATAAAGTAATTCAGTTCTCTTTTCTTTTTCATGGTGTCAGAGCTTTTACTATTGGGACCTCTTCTTTTCAACATTTATTATTGAGTACTTTTTGCATTTCAAGACCTTATTGCTAAATACAATTTTCAGCCTTCATTGCTGGTTTTTTCACTAGGCCTTCATTGCCAATTTTTTTTTCCTTTCAAACCTCTAACATGGCTGAAACTGAAACATCAGAAATTAACTCCAATACCAAATCAGAAGAGACCCCAAATATTCCACACATAGGAGATTTGTAAAATATCCAGGTAGCTTATAGTCTCAATGGAAAAAACTATTTAAAGTGGTCATAATTTGTTCAAACATTTCTCAAAGGAAAGGGCAAAATCAACTTGCTAGGAACTAGACCAAAAAATGGTGATCCAAAATTCACTGCTTGTGACTAAGAGGACTCTATGGTCATGTCATGGTTATGGAACTCCATGTTACCTGAAATAAGTGATACTTGCATGTTCCTACTAGTAGCTAAAGACATATGGACTACTGTTCGACAAACCTATTCACAGGTAGAAGATGTTGCCCTAATCTATGAGAGCAAAACAAAGATCTCAGCCACTAAACAAGGCAACCTTTCTGTTACTCAATATGCTAATCTTCTGCAAAATCTATGGTAGGAAATGGATCAATATTGGTGTGTTCAGATGTTGTGTAGCGAATATGCAACTACCTTGAAAAGCTTTAAAAAAAAGGATAGAGTTTATGACTTTCTTGTAGATTTAAATGTGAAATTCGATCAAGTCAGAGTCCAGATATTGAAGAAAGAAATATTTCCATCTCTAAATGAGACAATATTCTTAATCCTAGTTGAAAAGAATAGACGAGAAGTCATGTTTGAGCCTAAAACATTAGAAGGGTCAACAATACTTTCTACAAAGTCATACAATAAGGAAGCAAGGTTAGGTAATGGGTGCATAAAGTCAAATAAAGATAGTTTGGTGCACGTACTGCAAAAAACCACTTCATACACTAGAGGATTGGTTCAAACTCTATGGGAAGGAACAAGTCCTTAGCCGTAAAAGAGGATTCAAATTAGGAAAAGCCTATTTAGCTAATGGAGAAGACCAAACCCAAGAAAAATCCAACTAGGCTAGTATAGGAGAATTCAAGAAAGAAGGAATTGAAAAGCTAAGAAACCTTCTAAATTCCCTTGCAAAGTCCTCTAGTATATATTCATTGGCTCAATCAACTAAGTACTTTAACTTTTATGCTTTAAGTGCCTCAAGCATGTTTTCTCTAAGCTTTTGGGTCGTCGACCCAAGAGCTACTGACCACATGACTAACAATCTAATCAAAGTTAGAACATACAACCCATGTCTTGGAAATAGAAAGCAATTTTGTTTCACTATAAAGTTTCAAAAACCTTTTGGAGTGAGGTTGTTTTAACTGCTACATATTTGATAAATAGGGTACCTTCCAAAGTGCTAAATAATTAGAGTCCCATTGTTGTTCTTTTTATTTTTTACCTTGATTTTAATGTCTCTTACAAGTTGTCACCAAAATTTGGTTGTGTTGATTTTGTACATGTTCATGCACACCAAAGATGAAAACTTGATTCAAGTGCTTTAAAATGTATTTTTATGGGATACTCAAACACAAAGAAATGATACAAGTGTTATCATCCACCTTCAAAAAAACTTTTACCTCCATGGATGTCATATTTGTTGAAAATAAGCCTTACTCTCAAAGTAACAATCCTCATCTCCAGGGAGAGAGTTCTTGGGAAGATAATGAGTCTTTTTGAGATTTTCAAAGTTCTACACCCAACTTAAGGTCTTTCAAACCTGACCATGCACCTAACTCCAAAGGAGAACATGCTAGCAGTGAACCTGAACCTGAACTTGAAATTGAAAGTGAACATGCTAGTAAAGAAATTGAACTTGATTTTAGAGCTGAGAGAAAAAACTGGTTTAAATCCTACCACACCACTCAAGGTTTACTCAAGGAAGAAAGTTCATATTTCTAAACCTGTGCAAGTCTAAAAATTTGAACCACAATCAAGTACTAAAAATTCTGCACCTTTGTTTATTCAACCTGACTCAGTTCTTTGTGAATTTAATGATTTAGATCTGTCTATTGTTGTTAGAAAAATAATACGAGAATGTACTAAGCATCCAATCTCAAATTTTGTGTCTTTCCATAGACTCTCCCCATAACATAAAACTTTTCTTACCACTATCAACACCATTTCAACCCTACAAACACTACAAGAAGCACTTAGAAATAAGAATTGGTTACAAGATATGAAAGATGAGATAAATGCCCTAGAAAGAAATAAGACTTGGGAAATTATAAACCTGCACAAAGGAAAGAAAACGATGGAGTGTAAGTGGGTGTTTACTTTGAAATGTAGAGTTGATGGTTCAATAGAAAGGCATAAAGCTCGGTTGGTCACAAAAGGATATACACAGACATATGAGGGAGATTACCAAAAGACCTATGCACCTATAGCAAAAATGAATATTGTGTGTGTTATTTTGTCTTTAGTTGCTAACTTTGGTTGGTGTTTACAATAATTTGATGTTAAGAATGCATTCTTACATGGGGACTTAGAAGAAGAGGTGTACATGAAACCTTCATCGGGTTTCAATGAATTTTTTTTGAAAAGAAAGTGTGCAAGTTAAAGAAAGCTTTATATGGATTAAAGCAATCGCCAAAGGCTTGGTTCGAAAGATTTACTAAAGTGATGCTAGCAATGCAATGCAAACAAAGTCAAAATCATACCTTGTTCATAAAACATTCAAAATGAGGAGTTACAACCCTACTTGTATATGTAGATGACATCATCATCACCGGGATTGATCAAATTGAAAGAGAAACACTCAAAAAGTGCTTAGCAAAAGAGTTTGAAATTAAAGAACTAGAGAGGTTGAAGTATTTTTTGGGAATTGGGGTGGAATACTCAAGTAAAGTCATCTTTATTTCCCAAAATAAGTGTGCCTTATACTTGCTTAAAGAAACATGCAATCTTGGAAGTAAGGCAACAAGCACATCCATTGAACCTAACTTGAGATTGAGTGAAGAAAAAGATGATGACACCGTAGATAAGAAAACATATCAGCGGTTGGTTAGGAAACTGATATACTTGTCTCTTACAAGGCCGGTCATAGCATTTTTTGTAAGTGTAGTAAGTCAATTCATGCATGATCCAAGAGAGAAAAACTTGTAGATTGTTAACAAAATTCTGTCATATCTTAAAGGAATATCGGGTAGAGGAATTTTGTTCAAGAAAAATAAAGGGTTGCTCATAGAGGCATATACCCATGCTGATTATACAGGTTCTGTTGTAGATCGTAGATCAACTTCAAGATATTGTACATTTCTTGGTGGGAACCTAGAAACATGGAGGAGCAAGAAGCAATTGGTTGTTGCAAGATCAAGTGCTGAAGCAGAGTTCAAAGCTATGGCTCATGGAGTTTGTGAATTGTTATGGCTCAAAATAATACTTGATGACATTAAAATCAAGTGGGAAGAACTTATGAAACTCTATTGTGACAACAAGTCTACCATCAACATTGCAGACAATCCAGTGCAACATGATCGCACAAAGCACATCGAAGTAGATAGACACTTTATTAAACAAAAGCTACATAACGACTTGATTTGCACTCCATATATAGCATCAAGTAATCAATTGGAAGATGTCTTCACTAAGTGAATGCCTACTTCCAACTTTGAAGATGTTACATGCAAGATGGGAATGGAAAATATCTATTCACCTTATTAAGGGAAAGTGTTGAAAAATCTAAAATACTTAGAGCATCTACTCAAACACCTTGTGATTGTTGCTTTCTTGTGGTTTTTTCTGTTCTCTTGTTGTTTCTTGGTCTTTGAGTTGCTTCCACTTTGTTTCCGATGCATTAGAAAATTGATATTGCTATTATGACTTAGGCGAATCTGAACCCTAGAAGCCGCCTAAGGTCGCACTAATTGCAAGACTAAAGTTCTATCCCCATGAAAGGCGTGTGGAAAACAAGGATTTAGAAAACAGATGTGTGTTTGAAAATAATATATAATAGATAATAAAACGTATGATTTAAAACTCATTAATCATAATACCACATGAAATACGCACGATATTAAAAAAATTAGATTAAATTGTAAGTAAAACGAAATTTAACTAGATAAATACATTAGATTAATAATACTAAATGCACTACAATTGTTTATCATGGTTTTATCATCAATTGTGAGTTAGTATCGAGTTGGCTTGTGAAACCAACTTAATTAACAACATTATTAATTAGATATAAAAATTAGATTAAATTGTGAGTAAAACGAAATTTTAAAAAATAAATACATCAAATAGATTTAATTAATTGTGCATATTAAAATAAAAATGCAAAAAATATATCAAAATTAATTTTGCTTTAAGTGGTAAATTTAAGGTTTTGCTAGTCTATTTGGTATAGGTTCAAATCTCACCATTTTCATATTTTTATTGGTTTTTAAAATAAAAAGATTAAAATGACGTAAAATAATATAACTTATTTTAATTATTTAATGATGCTTTCATAATTTTTTTAATCGAGTTGGTGTCTGATTGACTCATGACATCAAATTAATGAATAACTTAAATAATAACTTAAATAATAATATAGATGAAATCAAGGAAGATAAGTTTCCACCTGTTTTCTTATACTATAGAAAAAATCCTTAGACTTATCATACAAAATCCTTCTTGCTATGATTTTATTTCCTTTTTGTTTTAAATATAGTATGATAGAATTGTTTCTTAATTGTTTGAATCAGACTGTTTATACTAAAAATTAGTTGAAGTATCCATCAAAAGAGAAATATCAAATCGATTAATTTAGAAATTAATATAATCTAATTGAATCTGTTTTTATTTTTATAATATTTTAAAATTTTATTTAATCAAACTTGTTAAATTAACAAATTGTTATTTTAATTAACTCGATTACTAATCCAATTCTAAAATTGTTGGTTAACAACTATAAACAAAGCAGCCTTTCTAAAACAGCGTCATACTACCTGCCTTATCTCAATCAAATCCTTTGTATAAATGTTCACAATCGGTTAGTCACATGTTCATAAATAAAATACCATCATAAACTCAACTAAGAAAAATGTCTAATCCCGACTCTTAATATGCATAATCTCAAAAAAAGAAAATACAAAAATATAAGTGAAAATGGTCAGTGCAAAAGCTAATACCATGGCCGTCGAATAACATGTTCCAACCCGGCTTATTCCAAAATAAAGGAAGCCCTGGTCACCGGAATTCTTGGACAATAGGGGCCTTAGCTATTTGCATGGCATAGCTGCGCAATACAACCACTGCTTCTTTTTTCAATGAATTGTTTTAGTCACTTTACACACACTGATCCACATGGTTTTTGCTCTTCAGATAATGGATAAACAAGGTGGGTTTTTAGACTCAGAACTGTCCCAAGTGATATTTAAGATCTTTTCAACTGTTTCCTTCCCTTTTCTTCTTTATTATTATCATTTTCCTGAAGAACATGATACAAACAAATGGCCTACTTAACATCTCTTCGATTCTTGTAAAATTCGCAGGACTTGGCTTGTCCAACATGAAAAAGAAGAAATAAAGTTACACCCGCTATGCCAGACCTTTGAAGTAAATAAAAATGGGAAAATGAGGGTTTCTCATATACTTGCTGTGAATCTTCTTTTTCTGCAGTTTCAGTCGGCTTCTTTGTTCTTCAGTCAATGTCCAAGTGGTTCCTCCAGTTTCACAACATAAACCAAGTGATAATATGAGAATTCGAATCATTATTCTGCAGTTGAACAGTAAGTACAGATTTAGCTTAAACCTGTTTTCTTAGAAAAAAAAAAAAGTTAAGTTGAAGAGAAAATAATGGAAAAGTGAGGTTTGCTGATTTAGGCTTCCATCTTCTTTTCGCCCTGAAGTTTCTTTCAACTGGGTTTTTGTTCTTCAGTCAAAGTCTATATAAAGTGGTTATTCCAGAATTCTCAATAAAGTCCAAGTGATAATATGAGAATTCATCAAATGATTAATTATTCTCTTAATTACTATATTTGAGGTAACATTTACAGGGTTGTCTTGTCAACATGATAAAACATGCCATACCCCGGCCGGATCGGTATGGGGGGCATGAAAGAAAATAAAAATGGAAACATGAGAGTTTCTCTTAGTAGATAAAACTCTGACCTTCAATTACTGCTCTTGTGGTTTATTTCTAGTTCTTAATATGGAAAAAGAAAAAAGATATAATCTCCAAACTTCAGTCGCTTCTTGTTCTTCTGTTAATGTATAAAGTAATTTGGTTCTTCTTTTTTTGGAATAAATATATGTAATAGAACTCAAGTCAGATTCAAAGACAAATTATTATTTTGCAGGAGATTCCTTTTTTCTTCTTAAAGAACACAACAAAGTGACTAACAATAAATCTTACTAGAATTAAGTCAAATTTGTTGGGCTTGAAATCTAAGTGCCAGAGTCGGAGGAAAGTGGAATTGAAACTGGGGGTTATTTGAGGTATAAAAAAATGGCAGGCCTATTAACAATAGACTGTCAAGACATCAAATCAAAGCCTAAGGAAACATGAATTTAGCCCAAAATATAGATGGGTTTGATTGAAAATTAGCATAATTATGAAAGATAAACATATAAGGGAACACACCATTTCTTTTAAATATATTTCCAAATAGCTTAAATTACAAAGTAGTTTAGCAATCTAAACCTTGAAAGGATATATATATATAATATAATATACTACAACAGCGAGATACTCCTTTGGAGGTAAACATTCCCTAAGAAATGTCCCCCACCAAGAGCTTATTCTTGGCCACATTTGGCACTACTACTAGTATACTACTGCTATTACATGTATTTTACTGGAAGCACAATGGAACTTTGAACAGATCTAGGGCAAACATCATCGATCCATTGGTGAACCACTTTATGTTTTAGCGTCTTCTAGCAGCTGTTTCCCTTTGAGCATTGAAATAGACAGCTGCAACAGGAACCCCTAGTTCGTTTTCTTCTGCAAACTTCCTGGTATTGAAACGATCCCTTGATGATGGTATGCTTCTCACTGTTTGCCTGCCTTTCTGCTTGAAGAGGAGGAACACAAACCTGTGGATCCCTATGTTTGGCCTTGGCATTTCGTAGTTCACCATTTCCCTTCCTGTGTGTATATATATATATTATAATTATATTTTTAACCACCAAAGTTAGTCCATTTTCTATCATATAATGCGCTCTCTCTCTCTCTCTCTCTCTCTCTCTATGAAGAATGAAGAGGATACTTACCAAATGTGGCATCTGTTGTGCCGGGGATATCTGTCACTATCCTGTGAGATTGTCAATTCAAGTACAAATATTCAGTAGATTGCTTAAATTTGTGCTCTTCTTGTTTTGATGAAATCTTATTTCCTTTTCTTTTTTTAGCTTTATCAAGCCAAGGAAATTATGAACCCTAACAGTCATTTCATATATATATAGATAGATAGATCATTGTTAGCTTCCCTATGGAAGTTATATATTGGTATTAATGGTTAATATATTTTTTATTTTTATACATGTAGTTTGATTAAGAGAAGTACCAGTGTAAGTGCTCCCTCAGGTAAGGGTCACTAGGACCAGGAACATCTGGGTCTGTCATCACCTGCAATATAAAAATATGATTGCTGATAGACATTTTCTCTTGAAAAATCCAGAAAAAAAGAAAAGAAAAGAGAGTATTAGTGACATGTATAGTTACCAGGGTGAAAAAGGATCTCATATCACCTCCATGAACCTCAGCCTTAGGCTTGTTAGTAACTGCAGATGGAAAAAATTCATGGCCATTATATACCTGCTTGTTGGTGTTGAAAGTGACTGACATTTTCACAGATGGGGAGAGGGCATCAATAACATCCCCAATCACTCTCCCCACCACAAGAGGATCTGACAGTTTTGCCATCCCACAAACTAATATAACACTGGATATGCTTATCTGCTGTTTTTCTTTTTCTGGCTTTTGGAAGGCTTCTTATTGGGCGATGAAGTAGAAACCCCCCATATTTATAGTGTTGAGAAATCACCCACAAGCTAACTTAATTAGATCCATTAGTTAGGTTGTGAGGTTAAGAAAATGGAACATAAAAAAAGACTAAAAACTAAAGGTTTTATTGTTCTTTTCATATCTAGTAAGCTAGACACTCAACTCTATACCATTAAGATAGAACCTATACTAAATTGCTCAAAGGTGAGCCATTTGCAATATAATTTCGCTATAAAAATTTATTCTTAAATGCCATAACTCATTTTTAAGCATATTCAATGCAAATAATATACGTTATATCTATATATTCTGACACTGATGTTAAAGTTGAAATGAAGCACCCGATCAAATAATTCTATAGAGATAAACCTTATTCTTTTTTCTAGTCACACCAAATTTTCTAGTACTAAAGACTATATACCGATTTATGACAGGCACTGGTGGAAGTTATTAGAACACAAAAAACAGGTGGTTCTGTTAACAGAAAACAAGAGAGTTTCTAAAGCAGGTTTTAAGTCCACTGATTTCATACAATCACTTTCAAGATATGATATGCAAGTATAGAATTAAATTTGAACAATTGTAATTCATGTTTGGGAGATTCAGCAGGCCCCCTCCCCCCAAAAAAAAAAAAAAAAAAAAACAAGTAAAACTAGTAATGGGAACTCGTTAGATATGCTTTTTGGGTCTCCCATACTATAGCATCAACTTAGGGACACGTTTAGAACATGAGACAAGGAAAAACTTTCAGTTTAAAAAGAATTGAGAAAAAAAAAAGTTATTTAAAAATGGGTAAACTACAGCCAAGGTCACCAAACTATTAGTAAGTTTATGTTTTGATCATTCAACTTTAAAATGTTACAAAATAGTCACTGGACTATTTGAAAGTTTCATTTAAGTCACTGAACTATTCAAAAGTTTTTATTCCAGTCACTAGGCTATTGAGTTTTTTTTTTTTTATAAGTTTGGGCAAAGCAACTATTTGACGATCGGTATGGTAGATCAATACACGTTGAAAAGTAAAAGAACACACTTTAGATTCAAGTGACAATCAATGTCAGCTATCAAAGAAGAAAATTGTTTAGATTTTAGTTCGTAAATTTATGACGTTCAAAGCTAATTCATGAAAATAAATTAAATTGTAGAAGAGGAGGAGGAAAATTTTTAATCGGTGCATGTAATGAGAACAAAGAATGTCAAACAACAATAATTTTAATAGTCCAATAAATTAAATGAAAACTTTCAAATAATTTAATAATAATTTTATAACTTTTTAAAATTTGAGTAACCAAAACTTAACCTAATAGTTTAGCAAGAAAAAAGTGACGGAATTAAAACATAAAACAATAATGATGGATGGGATAAGAATAATAACTCTATTTTAATGTTGCCAAATTTTTTTACCCGTTTAACATTGGTAAGCAACCTTCTTCCTCAATAATAATAATAATAATAAATGTAAGCAATCCTTTTCAAAACAAACAAATAAATAAAACATTAGTAAGCAACTTTTGACTTAAAATTTGTACCAACAACAATACTAGAGATACCTATACCGGATCTTTCCCTCTCTATCTTATTAAGCGGGCATAGGATAGGACATGAAGGAACTGGACTATGTTATTCCTCTTTTTACTTCTCTCC
This sequence comes from Gossypium longicalyx, assembly GCA_025698465.1. Classification (NCBI taxonomy): domain Eukaryota; kingdom Viridiplantae; phylum Streptophyta; class Magnoliopsida; order Malvales; family Malvaceae; genus Gossypium; species Gossypium longicalyx. The sequence continues at coordinate 64,069,294 of CM047001.1, read as the reverse complement.
AATGTTAGAATCTAAAGAAATGGCTAATCCTAGAGAGATTAAAAAGTAGATTGAATTCATAAACAATATTATGATTAATATTTAGTATACTTGTAGTGTATTTTTTTAAGCTTAAATTGTTATGTATTTTTTATATGTATTTTAAATATTTTATTATGGGTTGTTATTTGATATATTAATGGTAAAGTTTTTGTTTTTTAATTTTACAAGTAGACTTAAGAATCTGTCAAATATCCTTAATTGATTTTTAAAAAAAATAAAAAATAAAATAAATAAGATACATGGCGGTTTTTTAAGTCCGCTTGTGGAGTTTAAAAATTCCACCTTATTTTCTCATACTATACCTTATAAAATATTTGCCCAAGTTCAGCCTTAAGGATAGTTTGGGAGTGCAGTCACCCAAGGCTTAGGGTTGGAAGGGACCTAAAAAAATATTTTTTTCTTTAACTTTTAACGTGGCAAAAAAAATCTTCAACCTTTTAATTCTTTTAATCGACACTTCATTGCATGCGGGAAAAAAAAAAAAGAAAGCAAAATAAAATGGGCCTTCAATTCTTCGCCATAAATGCTTCATCTCTAACTCATTGGCTTCTTCAAACCTCCTGTAGTTCCCAAATTCTAACTCCTATTAAAACTAATGGAGAATTTCAATTTTCTCCAAAAAAAACAATGGTTACTAGCATTCAGCCTTCTCTATTTTCTCGTAACCATGGCAATGGGAGAAATTTTCTAGAAGTTAAATAGGGTCAAATTTCATTTGAGTAATACATCATTCATCGGTCATCAGCATCAATCAATTGAAGTTATTAATTTTTACTTTATATCTGAGAGTTTGAGATTCTAAAATAATTTTTCCGGTGATCATTGACGGCTTTGTCGTGGTAGTCCTTCTCTCTTGAGTTTGTCAAATCTGCAGATTGCTATCCGAATATTTTAATCGCTTATATAATTATTTTTAATAGCCCCTGTGGTTGTAGCATCAATTGAAAGAAGTTTTTCAAAACTAAAGTTAATCAAAACCTACTTGAGATCGTCAATGTCACAAGAAAGGTTGAATGGTCTGACAATTTTATCAATCAATCGAGAAGGATTTTTTGGAAAACATTGATGTTAATATTATCATTAATGATTTTGCATCTCGAAATGCTTTTAGAACCCCTTTTTTATGATTTTTTTGTTTTATTTTTATAGTTAATGACATAGAAGTAGATTGAATGAAAAAAATATATATTTTTTATCTTGTTAGAAAATATCTTATTCGCTTAATGTAATAAGTTAAATTACTAATATATATTTTTATTTTATTATATTACCTTTTATAATTTTTTTAAAAGGATCCCAATTTATTATTTCGCCTAGGTTCCCAAAAAGCTTAAGAAAAGACTTATACTTACCATTATCCAAACAATATTTGTAAATTTTAAAAAGTTGTCAGACAATAAATCAAATATTTTCCCACACTACTAAATGATTTGATATGCATACTTTTATTTATTTTATACAAGATGAAGTTGAATTCGTGCCTGACAATTTTATTCAAATGCTTCCAAGTGTTCATTATGAACATCCATACCAAGAAGATGAATAGCATACATAAATATCCCCGAATGAGTATGTAGGCAACAAAAGGGTTGATTAATTTCTTCCAGGAAAGAGAAACCAGTCAATGAAGTTACTTTTGGCTCAAAGAGAAATACTTATACATGCATATATATATATATATATATATTAACTGTCAATTAGAATTTTTGTTGCTTGAAATGAAACAAACAGAAGCCATCGAAGCTTATTGACACCAACCAAAGAAAAAAATCATAAACAACCACAAAACCAGACACGATACAAAGTCAAAAATAAAAATAAAAACCATATCAAAGCAAATTAAAATTAAGAATCACCTTTCCAATTAAAATTAAGTGTAATGTGTAATGATAAAATATATTACAAATTTAAAAGAAAATTCTTTAAGAAAATATTCTTCACCCTTAAAAAAACTTAATTTTTATTAATCGGACACGCAGATTTGGCAGTGTGTTCAATTTACAGTCGGGAAGCTAGAGGATTAAAAAGTCAATCAACACCAAGAATACTCCACAATCAATATGGCATATTCTCCTATTGGCGAAACCATGAGACAACATTGAAGGAGTCTATAGGTATTAAAAATTTTAACAGTAAAGTATATTTTAAAAGGATTCTTTAATTAAATTTTATATATAATTTTGGAGTTGATACTCTCTTTCTATGTATAAGTTTGAGACCATCATTAGAAATAAATATTAATTCCAAAAGAAAGCACAATAATGTTGTTCTTTCCTGTCATATCGTATATATCTGATTATTTTATTTATTTTGTTGTTACGCTATTTTTAACAGTTTTGGTAATGCGTACATTTAAGTCCCATTTTTTTATTATGATTATAATTTATATTCCACCATAGGGTTGCAAAGAGATAAGCAAAGTGCTTGGAAAAAATGATTAAGGGAGGGGATACTTTTTCAAGCATTGCAATATCAGAAAGAAAGTTGTCACACAAAAATTATTTATCTACTTCGATTTTTTTTTTTTTATATTTGTGAAACTTAATTCAATGAAAAATATTTATTGTCTTCAACAATTATAACAAGTGAACCTAAATCTATATCACACACTTGTGAAAATTTTCCTTATTTTTGCACTTTGAAGATTGATACAACATAACATAACATGTTTTATAATCACAATGCATTCATAAAATAAAGTTTCTTACTTGAACAAATTAAGTACTCTATATCTCTCTGTACAATAACCTATACAAGTATTTCGATTATATTGAATATTTCGAGACTTACTAACATAAAAAAATCTATCACAATCCCTATTAAACGGCGATTAAATAAGCTGAATGCAATATAATAATAATAACAATCTAAGTAAGGAATGCAAATAGCTAAGTCTTCAACGATCTAATTCAATCCAACATCTTTGATCCAAGGAATTAAATAAGTATGGTCCAATCCAATTCATTTCTCTATGTATGTTTCTTCAAGTAATATGATATTCATTAATAAATTAGATACATTCTATAATATTAATACATCCCAAAAATTCAATTTAATAAATTATCAAAAACTCAAATATGAAAACAGTCCAATCCATCGTAGTTAGTCAGAGAATGAGCACTTGCTTAAACACTTCTTCATTCTTTCCATATTTTCAATAATTTACATTTTTTTTATTTTAATAGTTTTTATATCATGTTGTAGTTTAGTTATTTTTTCATCATGATTTCAAGAACTTGAAAAACATTTTAATTTGAACCAAAACCGTTAAGAAATAGACATTCAAATCCCATCATTTAGATTTGTTCTAGAGTAAAATTGAGAAAAAGAATTTGTTCAAGAATTATTTTATTTGTTTAAATTTAAATACACCTTTTAATTTTAAAATGATTTGGATAAAAATATTAGACTCAAAAATATGAGTTTGCATAAAATTAATTGTGTCTGTTTAAAATTCAAGTTAAGCTGTTAAGCTTAACCTTAATATTTAAAGCTTGAGCTCAGCTTGGCTTAACTCGTTATCAAGTTTATATTAATATATAATTTTTCTTTATATATATATATATTACGTAATTTATATCATATGAAAAGTAAATATATTGTATTATAATGCAAATATTACAAATATGTAAAGATGTTTATGCCTAGAAATTTAATAAAAGAAAAAAATAGAACTTGAATTAGCTATTTAAATATATAAATAAATTTGAGCAAAATTTACAACTCATATTTTAAATCTAGATGAACCTAGGCATTATATATGAAATCGATACCAAAAAAATGAAATGGCTTAATCTTGATTTAATCCGAACAATGAACACATGTATTTAGACTATAACCCATCGTGTAGAATGTGGGTGTCCACCCAAAGGCTCCCCATTTTTTATGGCTTTCTTTTAGCATAATGGAAAGATAGAATTTCAGCTGATCCTGCTATATATAATATATTCTCAAGCTGGGGAGAGAGTACTAAAGATTACTCTAGGTCTTTTGCATTAATGCTAAAAAATGAGGAAATCACTTACGAAATTGTTAGTGAATTTAGAGATATTTTAAGGACTTTGGAGAATGAAGGAGTTCCACAAACCCACCAACAAAGAGTTCCCTTCCCTTGTAGTGCTGAAGGGTCATTTGAGTTTCATTTCTCTACCTGAATTGGTAGTGAAAATGACAATGGTATTTCTATAATTGGTAACTCTTGCACTCTTTTTTCTTCTCATATTCCACACTTACCTGCTTTACATTTCATAATTGATGTTTGCATAATACTTGAGAAAAGTTGGATGGAATAAATAGTTAAATATATGTCGCAGTTTTGGAATCATATGTCGTTTCAATGCTTAATAAATACTTTAGAGGGAATAAAAACAAAAACAAGAATGTATAGAATGCTATAATTCTATGGTTTTGAATAGACTATATAATTCCCGAGCAATTTGATTGGTCCCGTAGCTCAGGTCAATATATGAGATTAATCGTCGAATTTATTAAGATATTTGTATTTGTTATGTATGTAAATTTTAAATCAATCCGATATCTCTATTATTTCGATCTAAAATATTGCCTATATATATATTTAACAGTTAAATTTTGTTATATAAAACAAATAGTTAAAATTTTTTAATTTATGCTAAACTTAAAATGTATGATTTACATAAATGAAGTATGAAATAAGACTGATAAATTTTAAAATATTAATCATACACAAAATTATGGAAGAATATAAAACTACTTAAAATTTTCACTACTATAAATGAATTTGTTCCGTTAATATTAAAAAAACCCGTCGCATTACCAATCCAAGTTAAATTTAAGTGTTAAATTTGTTTAAAGAAATATAAGTAATGACTGTTTCAACCCTTAATAGATCTAATCTTAAATTTTAAGTTCTATCTTGTTATACTTTGGAGCATGGGATAGACCAATCCATTGATTGGACCAAACTGTGATCCAAAATCTCTTATTTTCTTTGCACATTTTTGTTTTTGGTTCAACTTTGCACTGCAGAATATTTTTAAATATTTATAGTGTTCCAATAAATATAAATTAATTGGTGTAATTAATCAAAAATAGATATTTTTTTATTATTTTTCAAAAGTTATATCATTTGACTTTTGAAAAAAAATTATAACTATTCAAATAATATTATTTTTTTATTTATGCAGAAAAACACCTATTTAAATATGTCTCTACGAAGAGACATATAAATTCCTATAAATAGGAATGAGATTTCATTTGGAAATCGCAACAATAAATTCTAAAAAAATTTATTTCCTTCCTCCATTTTCTAATATTATTAGATTATTCTATAAACTATTACTGCAGAAATCCCTTGTAGAAATTGAGTTTCTTGTTTATACATTGCTCAGTGCTTAGTGAACTATTCTCGTCAGTGCAAAACGCAAATAGTCATTGGCTTCATTGTATTATCGAGGTTAATTTGCTTAAAACTCTTTTGCATATCGAAGATAGGTAGGAAAGAATATAACCTTAAAGATAGTGGCTTGATACACGCCTTGGAGCCTTGTCTTATTTCTTCTTTTTCTATTCGAGTTTCATTTGTATGTTCGAGATTTTCCTCACTGGAAATTTATACTAACATTTCGGACCCGAAAGATAAGTTATCCCGTCTTTAAACAAGACTACATGAAATGCTTTCGTACTTGTTTTTCTTTATTTAATCTGTGGATCGGCTTAACTTCAGCGGATGTTGATTCCTATTAAAAGTAATTTGATGATTCTTTGATGACGAATTTCATGAGCCTTGTTCTATATATTGAACATTAATTAAGGTTCGGAAGATAATAGGTATAAATATTATATAAAATATTATCATCCATCCATGTATTCCACATTCTTTTTTCCTTCACTCCCACCATTCTTTTTAACTTTTCCCTTTTCTTCCGCCGAAAGGTTTATATCACTGATTCTTCAGCCAACGATATGTGTGTGTGTGTAGCCTTTGGAAGTGATTAAAACATTACAATTCCTATCCACGAACTCATGGAATGAACTTAATCTAATTTTATGAATTTTCAAAACATTTCCGAGAAAATTACATGTAATTTCGATGCGGTTCGTACATATAAACATGATTGATATAAAAATTAAAACTAGGCTTTGTTGATGTTATTTGAAATGGATAGAAATTATTAAAACTAGACGATCATATGTTGGATATTTAATCAATTGTTAACTACACGTACAAGCCCTTGTACATATTTGTCCGATATTGTAGACAAATATGCATATTTGCATACGTACATTTTACAAGAATGAATCAAACAGATATGACATGCATGTGCAATACTTTGTGATTCTTTCAATTGCATGCTATGTTTCAACAATTTTGCGGCAAAACCCAACTGGGGAATATATGTATAGCTTTAATGGTTGACAATATTCTACTTATTTATTTCACATTTGTCTTTAAAACTTATAAGCTACCATTAATGGTGCATGGCAGCTCGACTCCTCCATTGTTTTAGTTCCTAGTTTTCTATTTTTGAAGAGCTAATTTCTATTTACAGAATTCTTGGACTGGCTTTGTTTTTGTTTTCTATTGTCATGTAGTGGCAGGTATTGCCTCAAGGAAAATTAACGATCGCCAAATTAAGGCTCACTGGAGTTTAAGTGGCAGATCTTTCAGAGACATGAAAGGGTACTTATTGACATATTCATTCATGAAGCAAAGTTGGCAGCTTACTTATTGAATGTTGCACTTAAAGGGTTTGTCGTTTTTCATAGTTCTAAAATTTTGTCACATTTAAAGGTTTTGATCTTCATAAAAAGTCTCAGGTAATATTAACACTTTATTAGATTGTAATATAAATAAAATCTATTTAATAAAAAACTTCAATTTAAATATTTTGACATCTATAGGGACATGTCACTCTGTTGTTGACTAATTGAAAGTTGACAAAAAAATTTTTTTAGGGATATTATAGAGTAATCAATAGATTTTTAGGATAAAATTAGCTGATAGTTAGGGGTTACAATATTGTTTTTCCTCGCCTTTTCTTATTGAAAGTGTATAAATTGCCTGTAAATTCTACTCATTGAAATGATCAAGTGAGAAATTCTTCACAATTCTTCTATCCTGCTGTTGTCCACTTTGATTTTAACATGGCATCAAAGAAAAAAAATTCAAATTTTCTCATTTTTTCCCAAAATATCAGAAACCCTATATTTAGATTTTATTAATTACCCACTTGGGCCCATTTTTTTCTCACCGTCCACACTAAGGAGGTCGGAACTTCATCGTTAGTGAAACCTTCCAATCCGATGACCAAGAGACTTATGCGTGAGCCTCACACGCCCCTGTAAGCTTTTATGAGTCTCCTACGTGCTAGTGCGTGTACGTTACTCTGCCGGGGTTCCTTTCGACCCTCCTCATTTGTCCCTAGTGTTATTTATGGCTAGTTAGAATTTTTTTTCCTTGGCTTGTTGGGAAATTTTGTTTTCGGTTATTAATGGCCCAAAGTTTCTTTTAAGGAATCTTCTTGGTTTTTTTTCCCCCTTCTCTTGCACTTAAAAAATTGTAGACAACAAAAAATTGTTGCTTCCGGTTCTGATAATCCTTCATTACAGATTAGTCCCGTGAATCTTGATGAGAACATCTATCTTGCATGGTCTTCATCATGTTTATTATTCAGCAAAGCTAGAGGAATGCAAGGTTACGTTACTAGTGATTTGAAAACACCAGAGCCATATAGTCCCACTTTTACTCGATGGGACTTGGAGAACTCCCTTGTTATGGCTTAGCTCATTAATTCTATACAACTCGAGATTTCCAAAACATATTTGTTGCTCGACACCATAGTAAAAATATGGAATGCAATTCTCTCACCTACTCATGTATTAGTAACAATGCTCAATTTTTTTTTTAATTCAAAATAAATTTCATATTATTAAGCAAAGTGAGATGACAATTTTTCAATATTTTTTGAGCTAAACAACTTATGGTAGAAGCTAGACTATTATCAAGACTTTTAAGCAGATTGTACCGAAGATGTGATGGGTGTGGAATCCAGTAAAAATAAATTCTTACACTTAAGCAGAATATAAACTAGCAATATAAAGAGTAAGGTCAATTCCACAAGGACCGAAGTATCTAAATTTACTACTCTTTTTTAGCAGAATATGTGGTGTAATGACTCAATTCTCGTCGGTGTCGAAAAATTCAATTTTGGGACCAAATTTCTTAAATCGAGTTAGTCAAAACTTTTAATCAAGTGATTACTAGATGTATATGAAATTATAGGATCGAATTACTAAGTGATTAAATTAGATAAATTATTATGTTTAGTATAGGGACTGAATTAGAAGGTTCGTCATTAATGAATAAGGTTAAATTGCAAGTAGTTAGAACTAGAGAAATTAGGTTCGTGTTTTAACAAAGTCTTTAGTAGATAATAAACCATAATTATAATCTAAATAGTAGATAGGGGTGAGCAAAATCCGATTCGATTCGAAAAAATTGATAAAAAAATTCAAATTTTGAATTAAATAGTTCAAGTTATTCGGATAAACTCAAATAAAAAATTAAAATTTTCGGTTTAACTCGAATATGAGTTACAAAATTCGAGTTATCCGAAAACCCAAATAAGAAAAGGCAAAAATGCGTCGTTTTGATAAATGTTTACCTTTTCTAAAGTTAAAAAGCAAAACTACGTCGTTCTGATAAATGTTTACTTTTTCTAAAGTTAAAAGGAAAAACCATTATACTATTTATGTAGTTAAATAATCTTGTACTTCGTCTACTAGTTAAATAACAGGTCCACGTAAACGCAACATTGAGTATAAATAATGAGATTCGTTAACTCGACTCAATTTGACTGAAATTTTTTTGACTCGATTCGATTCAATTTAAAAAAATTTTAAATTGAATTCGGTTGCTAAAATAGGAACCGTTAACTTGACTAACTCGAAATTTTTTACTCGATTCAACTCGACTCGACTTGATTGAATACTCACCCCTAATAGTGGAGTAGGTTGATCTTATCCATCATTTTCCATCAATTATTACCAAGTTCATTCCTAGCCATTAGATTTAAGTTTAATTAACATTAACTAAAAAATGAAAATTGATAAAAATATGAATATGTAAGTGTTCTCTTCATTTCTTCCTTCTTCAAAAGGTAAAACCAAAAGGAAGAAAGGAATCTTGCATGTTCTTCTCCCTTATGATATGAGCCATTTTTAAGGTTAGTGAAGCTTTCTTTTTAATTTTTGTTAGATTATTAGTATAAAATTATAATTAAGTACCCATTTTTTAGAATTAGAAATCTTTAAGTGTTGTTTAGGTTACCATTGATGAAGGCTTAGAGAAAGGAAGCTTTGAACCATGAATGTTTAGTTGCTTTAAGCTTGAACTAGGGTAGAACCAACTTAGGAATAAAGTGGGTTGTGTAGGGACAATGTTTGATTCCTTTCATAAAAGTGAAATGTAATCATTCAATTTTTTCTGGAAAAAATGAAAATCACATATCAAAAATAAAAAATTAAAACATTTTAAATTAAAAAAATGAAAATCATGGAACATTCTCATGAAAGACATGTAGATGCATGAAATTCTCAAAGCTCAATGTGAATATGATGATTGATGTTATGTGTTATTGCATTCCTTTTTATGCTCTAGAGAACTAGTTTTGATGTCCTTTTAAGGTTCGTTTGTGCTTTAGAGACATAGTTTTTCAAGTTTCATTTCACTTTAAAGACCTAGGTTTGAGGTCCAAGTTTGTCTTAGAAGCCTAGTTATAATGTCCTTTTTGTTTTTAGAGGCCTAGTTGTGAGGTTCGTTTTTTGTTTTAAAGACCTAATTTTGAGGTCTTTTTATGTTTCAATTTTATTTTAGAGGTCTAGTTGTAAGGTTCGTATATATCTTAAAGACCTAGTCTTGAGGTCCATTTAGGTTTGTTTATGTTTTAGATATTTAGTTTTGTGGTCCATTTGGATCCAATTTCATTTTACAAGTCTAGTTTTCAAGTCCAATTTCATTTTAGAGGAGTTTTAAGGTTTGTTTTTTTGTTTTAGAGGTCTAGTTTTGAGGTCCATTTACTTTTCAGATTTGTTTTAAAGGTCTAGCTATGAGATTCATTTTTTTCTTGAAGACTTGATTTTGTTTTAGAGACTTAGTTGTGAGAAACTGTAACATTCCAATTTTGGTGGATCTAAAGTTTTGGGTGTATATCAGTAAACAATATGTTTGGCATGTTGTTATCCGCCCAAATGATCATTTTTGTAACACTCCCTACCCGTATCCATTACCGGAATAGGGTACGAAGCATTACCTGAGTTTACTGAACATTTTCAGAAAATTCTGAGTCATTTATTATTCATATTTTGAAAATAATCATAACGTCTCTCTATTGGGCCCTGAAGCCCCAACCATACAATAGAAACCAACCGAAATTAAATCGGGATCATAAAAAAAATTTCGCAAAATCTTAAATTTTATTTTCATCTAAGTACTTACCATTTCAATGCTCCTTATAATTAAACATGTTACCATTCAATCAATAGCTTAACACTTGTCTAAGCGTCAAACAACATCATTGTTAGTATACTTGCACATATTTCATCTAAATTCAACATTAATATACTTATTTTCTCGACATGTCACACTTGAGTTTAATAATTGTCTTTACTTGCATAATTTCCTTGTATCAACATATCAAAGATAATCATATATGCACATGTTATGAAACATATCATTCTCTTACCGTTTCTTCATAAGTGTATATCAATCATTTCATTATATCAATATTTCATGCTCCATCATTTCCATATAGTTTATGTATATTTATTCCGGTAAAGTTTATATCAAACTTAACATAAATTATATTCCATGTACTTATTCTTATTTCGTTTATCTATCTTCATAATTATTTCATACAACTATTTTGTATATATATTTCTATATGACCAGTTCTTGTAAATATTTCACACAACCATTTCATATAACAATTCGTCATCTGATACATATTACCTGAATATCAATTGTTCAATAGATGTCATAGCGTCTCCCATCCACAGTCTTATTTATCTTTGACATGATGCCATAGTGTCTTTCAACTATGATCTTACTCATTTTCTGTCATGTTGTCATGGTATCTTTCAACCATGGTCTTGTTCATTTCATATCACATTGCCATGGTATCTTTCAAACATGGTCTTATTCATTTCATATCAGGTTGCCATGGTATCTTTCAACCATGGTCTTACACATTTCATATCAGGTTGCCATGGTATCTTTCAACCATGGTCTTACACATTTCATATCGAGAGCACACTCATGAACCTCATCCTTACAAAGTGGGATTACCAGTCAAAGCTAAATCCTGTAATATAAACTCATAGAGTATTGTCGGGATTACGGTCAAAGCTAAATCCCCTGCAACGACAATTACTCTAATGAGCTTGGATTTGAATTACCAATCCAGGCTAAATTTAGACCCTAATTCGGATTACCCGTCCGGGCTAAATCCATTTTCCACATATTCTTCGGGAGGGCTATATCAGGATAGGATCACCCGTCTGGGCTAGATCCTTTTTACCGTCAATTCCTTTTCAGAGATCTATCGAATTTTCCTTTTATTCAACCGAGATTTCTTCCCCTTTTTATCAATATGTCAGTATTTCATAAATTTTCATATAATGAACATTCAAATCATATTCACATCAAAAACATGCATTTCAAGCATTTAAGAATATAATTCAAGTTACATGAACTTACCTCATTACTTGTTTATGTTTATAATTTTATTAATCCGATATCTTTTTTTTTCCACGATTAAATCTCTTATTTGAGTCGTCCGGATCTTTATAAATAAATTTGATCATCATTTTCATTCATTTCATATTCTAATGTATTAAATTAATGCTCTAGGCAAAATTACCATTTTGCCCCTAAACTTTTATTTAATGACGATTTCATCCTTAAGGTCAGGAAAATAAAATTCTTGCAATTTTAATCCTTATTTCCAGCTATTATTCTCATGCATATTAATAACAGCCCATGAATTCTATAAAATATCAAAATTTTCCATAATTTCAACACTTTTCAATTTAATCCCTAAAACATGTTTTCCCCCGATCTTGAACTAAATTAATAATTTCATTCAATTTTGTAATTTAAATAATAAAATAGTTCATTTCATGCAATTTGGTCATTTCTAAAATTTTTACAAAATTACCCATAAAGTTTTACTTTTATTCAATTTAGTCCCTGAGCCTAAAACATGCAAATTAGCCATGCCAGAGGAATATTCATACATATTTTCCTCCTCCTCCTCACCATTCCACATCCTTAATGTATTTAACACACTTGTAAGTAATATTATCCATAATTTTTATAATTACTTTTATAAATATTCAAGTTGTCCATCTGTGTCATAGTCACTAAATTATTTATATCTGGAGCTATAAAACTCCAAATTAATATCTGCTAATTTTCCCTGAAACTAGACTCATATATCTTCTTACCAAAAAATTTTCAGAATTTTTGGTTTAGCCAATAAGTACAGTTTATTCTTTAAATTTACCCATGTTCTACTGTCTGACAGTCCTGACCCTTCTTCACTAAAAATTAATTATCTCCTCGTACAGAATTCGAATGATATTCCCGTTTATTTATATTTAAAATAGACTCATTAAAGATTCTAAACATATAAATTTAAGTCCATAATTATTTTTATCCAATTTTTGATGATTTTCAAAAGTCAGAACAGGGGAACCCGAAATCATTCTGACGTTGTCTCACAAAATTGATTATATCTCATGATTTACAATTCCATTGCTTACATAATTTCTTCTATAAGAAACTAGACTCAATAAGATTTAATTTCATACTTTATTCATCCTATAATTCGATTTCTAAAATTTTTGATGATTTTTCAAAGTTAGACTACTGCTGCTGTCCAAAACTGTTTTGGTACAAGATATTAATTACCATGTTATAACACCCTTATTTTCTTTTTCTACACCATTTCTCATCACTTTCTCTTATTTTCTCTTCACTAACATATCAAGAACATATGACCTTATGTAAGAAAACTCTACTATAACATTATTTCCATGCTTTGTCAATAATAACAAACTTAAAAACATATTGAAATCTTGATGTACTTATCTTGTTCTATTTATACTAATCTTTAACTTGATTTTCTCTCTCCTCCAGCTTCTATTCTTGAATCCAACTTGATATTCTAACTCCCCATGGTCTTCTTAACATTTCTCTCTCTTAGTAGCTATGGAGATTCTTTTGATTTCTAGATGAAAATGGTGAATTTTTGGTGGAAGGACCAAATTGTAAAGAAAAGAAAATTTCTTTCTTTTGAAAATTTCTTTCTTTTCCTTCTCTTCTAACATTGGTTGCATGCATGGAAAGATGATGAAAATTCTTTATCTTTCCTTCCTTTTATACTAAATAATTAATAATAAAATAATAATAAAATAATAATAAAATAATAAAATATCTTATTAAAATAATATATATCTAATTAAATAATCATAAAATATCATGAACATCATCATTACTTTCTAGATTTCTCTCTCTTCCAATTGACCATTTTGCCCTTTATTATCTTTTAAAATTCCATCCTTGAGTCATCATTTAATTTGGTAAAATTGCAATTTAGTCCCTCATAGTTCTTCACCTATTCAATTTGGTCTTAATCCATCCATTTTCCTTAGTTTCTAGATCATTCCACTCTTAAAATATTTACACTATTGGTCCTTTAACTTTTTCATATTTATACTTTAACACCTCAAATTTTAAGTATTTATTCTTGTGCAACAAAACTTTTCTCACTTTTACAATTTAGTCCTTTCTTGAATTAATATATCATAATATACTTCTCAATATTGACATAACTCAAAATTCCCTTTTTTGTCACTTTATTTCCTTATTTTACTATATCAAGGATAATATCTTACTGTAAAAATTTTCAGGGTATTACAATTTTGATGCATACGTGTGGGCGTATAGTAACCGCTACTTGAGATAGTAAGAATTTGATTTCATGATATTCTGCTATATTAAGGATATGTTTGTGTTAAGGGATAAAAGGGAAATAAAGGATGAGTATTCACCAAAGGTATAGTAAGCCTGGTTTGTATGGAATATTGTGCTAGTTAGACTTTAAATAATCTGGTTAGAAACCAATTGTATAGTTTAGCCTGATAAGTTTGATGAAGGGAACTTATTTCTATTTTTCTCGAAAATTGTAGGTCAATAAAAAGGCAAGTTCTGATACGTATGACACTTGTTAAATTCCACTAAGCAAGATAAGTCATATTTATATGTGAAAGTGTGTTATGAAAGAGGTTCTTCTTCTTTCCTCTTCCTCTTTCTTAAGTGGAAATTACTAATACCTTCCTTAAGTCTTGATGTATCTCTTTATCGATAATCTAGAAGCTAAGGTTATGTTATGATTAGTGGCTATTCCATTGATAGGTAAGTATTACTATTATGTATGTTAAATTATGAAAGAGTAAGTCTATAAAAGGTGTATGAACAGTAAGATGTAAGTATAAGGCTTAGCATAAGATTTTTCATTGCTCAAATTGATAGTAAATTGTATACGAATGAGTCTTAATAATGTTCTTATATTCTGAAAATAGTGGTTGCTGCTAGTTCGATATGGATATTTGGATTTGAAGTTTTTGTTAAACTAAGCCTTATTGGATAATATGTTTTGATATAACAAATTAAAGTGTTTTTGAATAAAAGTAAAGTTGAGCAATTTGAAAATCAAGTTGAAATGGTTTCAATTGAGTCAAACATTTTCAAATATGTTTTAACCATTTTCAAACAAGTTAGAATTCTTCCAGGACAAAAAGTATTAATACTTTTTGTCTAAGTATCGATATTTAATAAGATATCGATACCCCTCTGATAATCGATGCCAAATTGACATTCTAGTTCTTTCAAACCCTAGTAGGTATTGATCTGATATCGATACTTTTATTAACATATCAATATATTTTCCTAAGGTATCGGTATTCCTACTTTAACAGTTATTGACTGCATTAATTACAAAAAAAATATTGTTACCCTTTTAGTAGGAATCGATACTCGTTGCTGCAAGTGAAGTTAATGACCTGGTATTTCATCTCCAATAGCTATATTCACTTCTACAACAATCACAAAAGTTGGAAATCAATTAGAGGGTATAAATATCATCTTCCAAAGGTTTAGCAATAACAAGAGCAATGTGAAAAGCTTAAAGATCAACAAAAGAACCTAGAGTTTAATTCTTTCATACCTTTTCTTGTAAATACTTGTGAGCTTTCATTGTATTCATTTAGCTCAAGTGTTCTTCTTTGTATTTGTGCTTAATTGGCAAACATCTTGATCTTGTGAGGATTGTTTTCTTTGTTTGCTTATTTGTTTCTCTTTGAGAGAGGGTTTAATCTTAAGGTTTGGGTAGAAACTTTAAGGGAGCTGTATCTTAAGATTTTGGTGTATAAGTCTTAAGAGATTGTAAGGTTAAACCTTGTCCTCAAAGGTTGCCAAATTAGTGAATTTGGAAAACCCTTAATTGTGGTAAGCTAAGGTAGTGGAGTAGGAAATTGGGGCCAAACCACTATAAATTATTGTGTTCTTTGTTATATATTTTTCATTGCTTCCACCACAATTTCTTAAAGGGCAATTCAACCTCTTTATTGACAATCTCGAGTTGATCCTTTCGAGCTAACAGTTTTGAATTGCTGTTAGTGAGAATCAGGTGAGTTCTATACTGACTTCTACATATATACTGTTCATATTGAGAGATACTTGTAGGAAATTGATTGAACTATAAGTCTGAAACTATGAAAAGTATAGTATGTATATAGGTAGTGAATATGATAATTTCAAGTATGTGATGATTGGTGTACGAGTATTATGTAACGCCCCAAAACCCGGCCTAGAAGTTTAGACCGAACCCCGGAGGCCATATTGATCACCGAAGTGATCAGAAAGTCATTCACAAATGATTTGTCAAAATCTCATTCAAATGCAGCTCTGTTTAGTATTTTAGGATTTAATACAGAAAACTTCAAAATACGTTAAAACGTTCGGAAATATAAATCCACAAAATAAAAAATTCATTTCGAGACAAAACTCAACTTCTGGATTTCTAAAATTTAATTTATACCACAGTCCCTTTTTAGTAAGCATAGTCTAAAATAGTTCAAAATTAAAAAGAGAAGACTAATTATTTTGTTTAAAATCGTGACACTTCCGAGACCTCCGGCATGCCGAGTCCAGCTTTAAATTACGAGAGTACTTGCAAGGGAAAACTAAGGGGTGAGCTACACGAGATCAATGCTAGTCCGAAACTAAACGTAAGAAGAAAAAGGCGAAGAAACAAACCAGAATGCTCTCAAAACATTACCCGAACAACCGACCAGAAATACAAAATACAAATAAAAAGTTCACAAGCCACGTTTACAAAATTCCAATCACACACAATACTCAAGCACACAAGACTAAGTATTTTAGTGATACAAAACAGTACATGCACCCCACGTTTATACAAACAACATGTAAACATATGCAAATGGTATGTAATAAGTAAAAAAATAATCCTACCCATCTAGCCAAACACCTCTCCGTCCCCCGTTAACACCACAAATGAGCTATAAGAAGCTCAATCAACCATGCACACCATATAGAACCTCAAAAGACCCATCCAACCTTACACACCATGTATGTAGACTAGGCCACTCAAATAATAATATGCAACAAAGCTGACATATGAGTAGTACAATGTGGTAAACCGCAGTACTGATGAGTTGCAATTAAAACAACCAAAATAGAGCATATCAAACTTCCTTCTCTTCGCAACCAAACCTAAAATTATAATGCAAATGTAAAAATGTACACCATTTGAAGATAGACATACAGAAAAAGAATACAGAATCAGAAATTTTATGCAAATGCTTGAATGCAAACAGAATCAATACACACAACTTGTGAACAATTATGCTTCAGTCAAACAGAATCAATGTGCACAACTTACAAACAGTCAAGCAGAATTAGAGTGTACACATTCAATCGACCAGATTCAGAATAAGTTCTAACAGTACTTAACACTTGAACAATCATTAAATTAGTGTAATAATCACAATATAGCATAAGACCAAGCTAAAACAGAGTCCCAGCCACCCTTACTAAAGCCTATCCGAGGGTTGGAACACACAGTAACACAAAAAGTCATATTCTAACACAAAACGATAATTTGCGATACGCCGTGTGCCCCAGCCATGTGAAAGTGCCTGGGCCATGTGGGGGTCAACACTTGTAACACCCCTCACCCATATTCAATGCTGGAATAGGGTTACGAAGCATTACCGAACTTACAAAATAATTTAAGCCTTCATTTCACATACGTTTTCTAATTTCATACAAATTATCATTCAATAACATTCACATTGTGTAATACCCCGAAAATTTTACAGTAAAATATTATCCATGATATAGTAAAATAAGGAAATAAAGTGACAAAAAGGGAAATTTTGAGTTATATCAATATTGGGAAGTATATTATGATATATTAATTCAAGAAAGGACTAAATTGTAAAAGTAAGAAAAGTTTTGTTGCACAAGAGTAAATACTCAAAATTTGAGGGGTTAAAGTGTAAATATGAAAAAGTTGAAGGACCAATAGTGTAAATATTTCAAGGGTGGAATGATCTAGAAATTAAGGAAAATGGATGAATTAGGA
This sequence comes from Gossypium longicalyx, assembly GCA_025698465.1. NCBI lineage: Eukaryota > Viridiplantae > Streptophyta > Magnoliopsida > Malvales > Malvaceae > Gossypium > Gossypium longicalyx. The sequence goes on along the minus strand of CM047001.1, from coordinate 64,051,538 downwards.
CCAAATTGAATAGGTGAAGAACTATGAGGGACTAAATTGTAATTTTACCAAATTAAATGATGACTCAAGGATGAAATTTTAAAAGATAATAAAGGGAAAAATGATCAATTGGAAGAGAGAGAAATCTAGAAAGTAATAATGGTGCTAGAGATATTTTGATATTTTATAATTATTTAATTAGATAAATATTATTTTATTAATATTTTAATAAGATATTTTATTATTATTTATTTAGTATAAAAGGAAGGAAAGATGAAGAATTTTCATCATCTTTCCCATGCACTAACGTGAAAGAAAGAAAGAAAGTTTTGCTTTCTTTACAATTTGGTCCTTCTACCAAAAATTCACCATTTTCACCCAAAAATCAAAAGAATTTCCATAGCTACCAAGAGAGAAAAATGTTAAGAAGACTATGGGAAGTTAGAATGTGAAGTTGGATTCAAAAAATGGAAGCTGAAGGAAAGAGAAAATCAAGATGAAGATTGAAATCAATAGAACAAGGTAAGAACATCATGATTTCAATATATTTTTTAAGTTTGATATTATTGAAAAAGCATGGGATTAATGTTAATGTAGAGTTTGCTTACATATGGTTCTATGTTATTGATATGTTAGTGAAGATAAAATAAGAGAAAGTGATGAGCAATAGTGTAGAAAAAGAAAATAAGGGTGTTATAAACATGGTAATTAATATCTTGCACTAAAATAGTTCTGGACAGCAGCAGTAGTCTAAATTTGAAAAATCACCAAAAATTGTAGGAATCTAATTAAAGGATGAATAAAATATGAAATTAATTCTTATTGAGTATAGTTTCTTATAGAAGAAATTATGTAAGCAATGAAATTGTAAATAATGAGATATAATAAATTTTGTGAGACAAGGTCAGAATGATTTCGGGTTCCCCTATTCTGACTTTGGAAAATCATAAAAAATGGATAAAAATAAATAGGGGCTTAAATTTATATGCTTAGAATCTTGAATGAGTCTATTTTCAAGATAAATAAACAGAAACATCATTCGAATTCTGTATGAGGAGATAATTAATTTTTAGTGAAGAAGGGTCAGAACTATCAGACAGCAGAATAGGGGTAATTTTAAAGAATAAAATGTACTTATTGGCTAAACCAAAAATTCTGAAAATTTTATGGTAAAAATATATATGAGTATAGTTTCAGGAAAAATTAGTGGATCTTAATTTGGTGTTCTATATCTCTAAATATAAATAATTTAGTGACTATGACACAGATGGACAACTTGAATATTCATAAAAGTAAATAATAAAAATTATAGATAATGTTACTTACAAGTGTGTTATATGAAATTATAGTTCTAGATAGCAGCAGTAGTCTAACTTTAAAAAATCACCAAAAATTATAGAAATCTAATTATAGGATGAATAAAATATGAAATTAATTCTTATTGAGTATAGTTTCTTATAGAAGAAATTATGTAAGCAATGGAATTGTAAATCATGAGATATAATAAATTTTGTGAGACAAGGTCAGAATGATTTCGGGTTCCCCTATTTTGACTTTGGAAAATCATAAAAAAAATGGATAAAAATAAATAGGGGCTTAAATTTATATGCTTAGAATCCTGAATGAGTCTATTTTCAAGATAAATAAACAGAAACATCATTCAAATTCTGTATGAGGAGATAATTAATTTTTAGTGAAGAAGGGTCAGAACTATCAGACAGCAGAACAAAGGTAACTTTAAAGAATAAAATGTACTTATTCGCTGAACCAAAAATCCTGAAAATTTTATGATAAGAATATATATGAGTATAGTTTCAGGAAAAATTATGGGATCTTAATTTGGAGTTTTATATCTCTAGATATAAATAATTTAGTGACTATGACACAAATGGACAGCTTGAATATTCATAAAAGTAAATAATAAAAATTATAGATAATGTTACTTACAAGTGTGTTATATACATTAAGGATGTGGAATGGAGAGGAGAAGGAGGAAAATATATATGAATATTCAGCTAGCATGACCAATTTGCATGTTTTAGGCTTAAGGACTAAATTAAATAAAAGTAAAATTTCAGGGGGCAATTTTGTAAAAATGTTAAAAATGACCAAATTGAAGGGAATGAATTGTTTTATTATCTAAATTAATAAATTGAATGAAATTATCAATTTAAGATCGGGTGAAAATTGGGGAAATGGTAAATTACCAAAATGCCCCTAAATCTTGATATTTTTACAATTTCGCTAGATAAGTTGGTATAACTTTAATTATATTCTTAAATACTTGAAATGTATGTTATTGATGTGAATATGATTTAAATATCCCTTGTATGAAAATTGATGAAACATTGATATATTTGATAAAAAGGGGAAGAAATCTCGGTTGAACGAAAGGAATTGACGGTAAAAAGAATTTAGCCCGGACAGGTGATCCTATCCTGATATAGCCCTCCCGAAGAATACGTGTAAAATGGATTTAGCCCGGACGGGTAATCCGAATTAGGATCTAAATTTAGCTTGAACTGGTAATTCGGATCCAAGCTCATTAGAGTAATTGTCGTTGCAAGGGATTTAGCTTTGGGTGGTAATCCCGACAATACTCTATGAGTTTATATTACGTGGGATTTAGCTTTGTCTTGGTAATCCCATTTGTAAGGATGAGGTTCGCGGGAGTGTGCTCTCTGAAATAAAATGTGTAAGACCATGGTTGAAAGATACCATGGCAATATGATATGAAATGAATAAGACCATGGTTGAAAGATACCATGGCAACATGACGGGAAATGAATAAGACCATAGTTGAAAGATATCATGGCAACATGACATGAAATAAATAAGACCATGGTTGAAAGATACCATGGTAGCGTGACATGAAATGAATAAGACCATGGTTGAAAGATACCATGGCAGCGTGACATGAAATGAATAAGACCATGGTTGAAAGATACCATGGCAACGTGACATGAACAAGACCATGGTTAAAAGATACCATGGCAACATGACAGAAAATGAGTAAAACCATAGTTGAAAGACACTATGGCATCATGTCAAAGATAAATAAGACCGTGGGTGGGAGACGTTATGACATCTGTTGAACAATTGATATTTAGGTAATATGTCTCAGATGACGAATGGTTATATGAAATGGTTGTGTGAAATGTTTACAAGAACTGGTCATATGAAAATATATGTACAAAATAGTTGTATAAAATAATTATGAAGATAGATGAACGAAATAAGTATAAGTACATGGAATATAATTAATGTTAAGTTTGATATAAACTATTACCGGAATAAATATACATAAAATATATGGAAATGATGGAGCATGAAATATTGATATAATGAAATGAATGATATATACTTATGAAGAAACAGTAAGAGAATGATATGTTTCATGACATGTACATATATGAATATCTTTGATATGTTGATACAAGGAAATTATGTAAGCAAAAATAATTATTAAACACAAGTGTGACATGTCGAGAAAATAAGTATATCAATGTTGAATTTGTATGAAATATGTACTAGTATACTAACAATGCTGTTGTTTGATGCTTAGACAAGTGCAAAGTTGTTGATTGAATGATAATATATTTATTTATATGATGCATTGAATCAGTAAGTATTTAATTGAAATTTTTTTAAGTGATCTTCAAATTCTAGTAATGCTCCGGAACCCTATTTCGATGGCGGATACGGGTTAGGGGTGTTACATTTAGTGGTACCAGAGCTACAGTTTAGTCGGTTCTCGGACCAAACGTAGTATATATGAAGTCTAAAAACACATGTCATTATAATATGTGATAGTGTGATATCTCTCGACTCTGATGAGATTTGTTTTACTTATAGAAAGAGATGTTTTTTTAACCAAGCTAATTCTGATAATGCTAAAAGCGATACTCAAGAATATGAGTAGAAAGTTGATTATAATGAATCGGTACAAAAAAAAGGCATGAATAAATGTTTTATAATACATGTCGATGTTGAATATTATGTTATATGTATTATTAAAAGCAATTTATATTACTACATGAAATATTGTGCTGATGACTAAATTACAAAATATATAAATGTAATATATGAAGTACATGATAAGGATTATTAGAGAATTATGAATAAATAGTGAATTTTAAAATATATTACATGTATTAAAGATACAGAAGATATATGTATATGAATTATTGGTACAAGGATTAAATTGTAAAGCAATTAAAAGTATTATGCGAAAGGTGTAAAAGTGATATGCGTGTATGAAATAATTTGCCCAAGTAGATAAGATTAGAACTACTAGGATGTTAAGGGACCTCAGCATGCTCTCTGATTACTAGCACGTTAGTGCTCTCTGATTATTAGCACATTTAGCACATTCGTACTCTCTGTATAGCACTTGAGTGTTCTTTGTTTAATAGTACATAATAATGCACCTCTATATAAGTCTCGTATATCCAAAGTGTTCTATCTAGTCTACTGGGCCTCTGCTAAGTAAAAAGTAAACAATTTTCATTACGAGGTCAAGGATTATCTCTGAGTAAAAATGTTAGTTATGATGAAGCAGAACTCGTAAAAGTACGGATAAATGTTTTATAGTACTTGAGAAAGATAAATGTTATATGAGTAAATACATGAAAATTAAATTATGAGGCTTTACCATCTATACCCTTTACTAGTACAGTTATATGCAATGAAATTCATGAGATTTATATTTATTAAGTTCAGAAGTGGAAAGTGGAAAGTTCAATGGTTGAACAATTGATAATACAGTCGGAACTAAGAATGAGTTAATAGGTAAAGATGAGTTCTGAATAAAGACATCAATTTTTTTCTGAAAACTCGCTAAGATATACAGTACCACTGTTAAATAAAGAAGTTATTTATAGGAAAATCGATTTGTTCAAATATGGTATTTACAGAATGGTTAACTGAAAATTCCTTCCGAATTAGTTTCTTGAGTGAATTGAATGATGTGAAATTATTGATGACTATACTAGTCAATGGATTGGTAAATAAATTGCAAAAATATTTGAATATAGCTGTTATAAATAGGTATATTACAGTAAAATTTTTTGGGGATTTTATACGGGTATTTTATATGTACTTATATTTTCAGAGGTATATGCAACTGTTCATGTTTGGATGTTATAATCAATATATGAGAAGTTTGGATAAATATGCTAATAGACAGAAATTATCGCAAGTCTGATTGATTCACAAGTGGTACTACTTTATCTTTCTTTGGTTTTCCAAGCCAATATATGTGATAAAACACTTGATAATAAGATTCATATAATATTATCTTCTATTTCTATTGGTAAAAGCTCTGAGAGGCAAATGTGAAATGAAAGGATAGAGAATGGATATAAATGATAAACTAGGTAAATATTGCAGAAAGAAACTATAGAATTATAGAAATAATGAAATTCATGATCAAAAGAAAACAAGGAACTTTCGAGAACAAAATTTATTTTAAGGGGAGAGAAATGTAATACCCCGAAAATTTTTACAGTAAAATATTATCCGTGATATAGTAAAATAAGGAAATAAAGTGACAAAAAGGGAAATTTTGAGTTATGTCAATATTGGGAAGTATATTATGATATATTAATTCAAGAAAGGACTAAATTATAAAAGTTAGAAAAGTTTTGTTGCACAAGAGTAAATACTCAAAATTTGAGGGGTTAAAGTGTAAATAAAAAACATTTGAAGGACCAATAGTGTAAATATTTCAAGGGTGGAATGATCTAGAAACTAAGGAAAATGGATGAATTAGGACCAAATTGAATAGGTGAAGAACTATGAGAGACTAAATTACAATTTTACCAAATTAAATGATGACTCAAGGATGGAATTTTAAAAGATAATAAAGGGCAAAATGATCAATTGGAAGAGAGATCAATCTAGAAAGTAATAATTGTGCTAGAGATATTTTGATATTTTATAATTATTTAATTAGATAAATATTATTTTATTAATATTTTAATAAGATATTTTATTATTATTTATTTAGTATAAAAGGAAGGAAAGATGAAGAATTTTCATCATCTTTCCCATGCACTAACGTGAGAGAAAGAAAGAAAGTTTTGCTTTCTTTACAATTTGGTCCTTCTACTAAAAATTCACCATTTTCACCCAAAAATCAAAAGAATTTCCATAGCTACCAAGAGAGAAAAACGTTAAGGAGACTATGGGAAGTTAGAATATCAAGTTGGATTCAAGAAATGGAAGCTGAAGGAGAGAGAAAATCAAGATGAAGATTGAAATCAATAGAACAAGGTAAGAACATCATGATTTCAATATATTTTTAAGTTTGATATTATTGAAAAAGCATGGGATTAATGTTAACGTAGAGTTTCCTTACATATGGTTCTATATTCTTGATATGTTAGTGAAGAGAAAATAAGAGAAAGTGATGAGAAATAGTGTAGAAAAAGAAAATAAGGGTTTTATAAACATGGTAATTAATATCTTGCACTAAAATAGTTCTAGACAGCAGCAGTAGTCTAATTTTGAAAAATCACCAAAAATTGTAGGAATCCAATTATAGGATGAATAAAATATGAAATTAAATCTTATTGAGTCTAGTTTCTTATAGAATAAATTATGTAAGCAATAGAACTGTAAATCACGAGATATAATAAATTTTGTGAGACAAGGTCAGAATGATTTCGGGTTCCCCTATTTTGACTTTGGAAAATCATAAAAAAATGGATAAAAATAAATAGGGGCTTAAATTTATATGCTTAGAATCCTGAATGAGTCTATTTTCAAGATAAATAAACAGAAACATCATTCAAATTCTGTATGAGGAGATAATTAATTTTTAGTGAAGAAGGGTCAGAACTATCAGACAGCAGAACAAAGGTAATTTTAAAGAATAAAATGTACTTATTCGCTGAACCAAAAATCCTGAAAATTTTATGATAAGAATATATATGAGTATAGTTTCAGGAAAAATTATGGGATCTTAATTTGGAGTTTTATATCTCTAGATATAAATAATTTAGTGACTATGACACAAATGGACAGCTTGAATATTCATAAAAGTAAATAATAAAAATTATAGATAATGTTACTTACAAGTGTGTTATATACATTAAGGATGTGGAATGGAGAGGAGAAGGAGGAAAATATATATGAATATTCAGCTAGCATGACCAATTTGAATGTTTTAGGCTTAAGGACTAAATTAAATAAAAGTAAAATTTCAGGGGGCAATTTTGTAAAAATGTTAAAAATGACCAAATTGAAGGGAATGAATTGTTTTATTATCTAAATTAATAAATTGAATGAAATTATCAATTTAAGATCGGGTGAAAATTGGAGAAATGGTAAATTACCAAAATGCCCCTGAATCTTGATATTTTTACAATTTCGCTAGATAAGTTGGTATAACTTTAATTATATTCTTAAATACTTGAAATGTATGTTATTGATGTGAATATGATTTAAATATCCCTTGTATGAAAATTGATGAAACATTGATATATTTGATAAAAAGGGGAAGAAATCTCGGTTGAACGAAAGGAATTGACGGTAAAAAGAATTTAGCCCGGACAGGTGATCCTATCCTGATATAGCCCTCCCGAAGAATACGTGTAAAATGGATTTAGCCCGGACGGGTAATCCGAATTAGGATCTAAATTTAGCTTGAACTGGTAATTCAGATCCAAGCTCATTAGAGTAATTGTCGTTGCAGGGGATTTAGCCTGGACTGGTAATCCCGACAATACTCTATGAGTTTATATTACAGGGGATTTAGCCTGTACTGGTAATCCCGCTGTAAGGATGAGGTTCGCGGGAGTGTGCTCTCTGAAATGAAATGTGTAAGACCATGGTTGAAAGATACCATGGCAATATGATATGAAATGAATAAGACCATGGTTGAAAGATACCATGGCAACATGACGGGAAATGAATAAGACCATAGTTGAAAGATATCATGGCAACATGACATGAAATAAATAAGACCATGGTTAAAAGATACCATGGTAGCGTGACATGAAATGAATAAGACCATGGTTGAAAGATACCATGGTAGCGTGACATGAAATGAATAAGACCATGGTTGAAAGATACCATGGCAACGTGACATGAACAAGACCATGGTTAAAAGATACCATGGCAACATGACAGAAAATGAGTAAAACCATAGTTGAAAGACACTATGGCATCATGTCAAAGATAAATAAGACCGTGGGTGGGAGACGTTATGACATCTGTTGAACAATTGATATTTAGGTAATATGTCTCAGATGACGAATGGTTATATGAAATGGTTGTGTGAAATGTTTACAAGAACTGGTCATATGGAAATATATGTACAAAATAGTTGTATGAAATAGTTATGAAGATAGGTAAACGAAATAAGTATAAGTACATGGAATATAATTTATGTTAAGTTTGATATAAACTATTACCAGAATAAATATACATAAAATATATGGAAATTATGGAGCATGAAATATTGATATAATGAAATGAATGATATATACTTATGAAGAAACAGTAAGAGAATGATATATTTCGTGACATGTACATATATGAATATCTTTGATATGATGATACAAGAAAATTATGTAAGTAAAAACAATTATTAAACTCAAGTGTGACATGTCGAGAAAATAAGTATATCAATGTTGAATTTATATGAAATATGTACCAATATACTAACAATGTTGTTGTTTGACGCTTACATATGACCAAGTTGTTGATTGAATGGTAATATATTTATTTATATGATGCATTGAATTGGTAAGTATTTAATTGAAATTTTTTAAGTGATCTGCAAATTCTAGTAATGCTCTGAAACCCTATTTCAATGGCGGATATGGGTTAGGGGTGTTACACATTGTCCCTAATACGAGCCTACGAGGCCCAAAACATGCATTCGGGGTGGTTCAGGACTAAATCAAAAACTCAAGAAATTTTTACAAAACTTAGAAAATTTTCCAAACTACAGGGGACAAATGTCCGTGTGGCCTAATCGTGTGTCTCATACGGCCAGAGACACTCCTGTGTCACAGGCTGTGTGGACATTCGAAATGGAAGCACACGGTCGTGTCCCAGCCCGTGTTTGGCCCCTTGTAACTCTATGACTTGGGTCACACGGCTAACACACACGCCCGTGTGGCTAGCCGATGTACCCTAAAAATGGCCGTACACGCCTGTGTGCCAGGCCGTGTGCTAGGCCGTGCCAAACCTGTAGGATATACTAACTTATGCCACACGGTCAAGTCACACGCCCGTGTATGAGACCGTGTGGAGCATACTAACTTGACTTTTAATTTAACACCAGAGGACACACGGCCATGTACATGACCGTGTATCAATACGACTGAGACACACTGATAAACCATAATATATACATATTTTTACCTCATGCTTGGCATATTTATGGATGATTTTTCCTTGGTTTTAGTGAATTTGATACTCTTAATCCTTTAATTTCATGTTTTATACTCAGGAGAGCTTAGGATAGCAAAAAGAGCAAGAAATGGGCCAAAATGGACAAATTGGGCCTAATTCAATGTTTCACACGGCCTAGGCACTTCCACACAGGTGATCTATATGCCCGTGTGTGACACATGGGCAAACCACACGCCCGTGTGTCATGGCCGTGTCGACATGAAATCAAGTCAGAATTGCACACAGCCTGAGCACTTGCACACGGGCATGGCACACGGCCGTGTCCTTGTCGTGCCCAATTCTAATTCTACTCGTAAAAGGTCAGTTTTGAGGGTTTTGAAGAATTCTAAAGCCTATATAAACATGGTAGAAGAGGATTATGGGGGACACACGGAGTAGAAGGCAGAAAAACTCGAGGACAGTCATCGGAATCAGCTCGGAAGCAGGATCTACTTTAAGACTGAATATCTCCATTGAATTTCCTCAGAAGTTCTTTGGGTTTCTTTATGTTTTGTTGTTTTCCCAATTTTGAGATGTTTTCCATTATTATGAGCTAAACTCCCTAAATACCTAAGGGAGATGAAACCTAAGACGGATCTTATTATTTAAATTATATGATAAATATTTGTTCTTATTCTTAATTTTGATTTTTAATTCTTGCTTTAATATTCAATGATATTAATTCAGGTTTTGATGTGCTTATTTAGTGGAGCAAAAGTCCCTGTTCAAGAATAGATCGTTCATAATTAAGCGGAGTTGCATGCAATCCTAGAGATAAGATGACATAAATCTACCGGATTAAAGTCAAATCTAATAAGGGAATCAATAGATCAATTTAATGCGACAATAGGGGTTTTTAATTTGAAAGAGATTTCAATTAATCAACCTAAAGTTAGTTATTCTTAGTCTCGAAAGAGATATTAACATAAATCAAGGATTTCTACGGATTAAGACAAGTGAATAAATCGTCTAATTTAGAAAGTAATAAGTTAAGTCTAGGTGGATTCTTCATTGGGTATTGTCTTCTCCATCAGTTTTTCAACAGTATTTTCCAACTTTTACCTCTGTCGTGCTCTTAGTTAATTAGATAGTTAATTTCAGTTTAAAAACATCCCCTTAATTCTTAGGCTAGATAATAAAAAGATAGTAATTACTAGTACTTTTAGTCCTCGTGGATACGATATTTCCGGTCTCACTATAACTATACTACTGTTCGATAGGTGCACTTGCTTTAGTCAAATTTCTGGTTAGTTTAGCGACCATCAAGTTTTTGGCGTCGTTGTCGAGGACTAAGATATTTGGAACACTTAATTTTTATTACTTTAGCCATTTTTACTTTTATTGCAATTTACTTTTTGTTTTTAGTTTAATTTTTCTCTACTAATTTTTCTTTTCTTTACTTCTAGCAGGTTTTTATAGTTTATGACTAGAAGGAACCTGTTAGGATCTTTACTTTTTGACAGTGAGATCGAGAGTATAGCTCGCAGAAATCGAAGAGAAATAAGGCGGAGCCTACAATATATAGAGGAAGGTCGAGAAGACGACATCCATACTACAACCGAGGAGATGGCCAAAAATCAAAATAATCTGCTACCTTCTGTGGTTGCTACAAATCCAGTAGACCGGAATCTTGCTCCTTGTACTATGTATGATTATGCTAAGTCTACTTTAACAGGAACTGAATTGAGTATAGTTAGACCCACTGTTGCTGCAAATAATTTTCAACTAAAACCTAACACGATTCAAATGATACAACAGTTTGTTCAGTTTGATGGTTTGCAGGACGAGGATCCAAACACTCATTTAGAAAATTTTTTGAAATTCTGCGACACTTTTAACATCAATGGCATTTCTGACAATGCCATTCGACTTCGGTTGTTTCCCTTTTCATTGAGGAATAAGTCTAAACAGTGGTTGAACTCGTTACCATGAGGGTCAATCACCACTTGGGAACAAATGACCGAAAACTTTTTGCTTAAATATTTTTCGCAAGCTAAAATGGCTAAACTGAGGAATGATATCTCTTCTTTTGTGCAGATAGATTTAGAAACTCTTTATGACGCATGGGAGAGATACAAAGACTTATTAAGAAGGTGCCCTCACCATGGGTTACCTCTATGGTTGCAGGTTCAGACTTTTTACAACGGTGTGAACCCCTCAACAAGGCAACCCGATCGATGCAAAACACGGTGGAACTTTAAACAATAAAACACCTGAAGAGGCTTACGAATTTATTGAAGAGATGTCACTGAATAACTATCAGTGGCAAGTCATGAGAACAAAGCCGTCAAAAGCAGCTGGTGTTTTCAACCTTAACGCGGTCAGCATGTTATCAAACCAAGTAGTGCTTTTAAATAAAAAGATTGATGGTTTGCATGGTTCTACCTAGGTACATCTAGTGATGAGGTGTGATTCAAATGGAGGAGAAGTACACAATACAGATTATCCATCCTTCAACCCTAGCACCGAGGAGGAACAAGTCCACTATATGGGTAATAATTCTAGACCTCAAAATAACTCGTATAGTAACACTTATAATGCAGGTTGGAGGAACCATCCCAATTTCTCGTGGGGTGGTCAAGGAAATCAAAGGGCACAACATCCTCCAGGGTTTCAACAACCACCTTACCAACAAAAGAAGAAACCAAACATTGAAGAGATGCTCATAGAATTCATCTCGGTGTCAGAAACTCATTTTTAGAATATCGAAACAGCGTTTAAGAATCAACAAGCGTCAATTCAAGGGCTCAAAACTCAAATAGGCCAGCTTGCTAAGTTGATCTCTGAACGACCACAAGGTGGCCTACCAAGTAACACTGAAACTAACCCAAGGGAGCAACTTCATGCCATTACTATGCACAATGATGAAGGGTTAGCTGAAGCTGAACCAAAATCGAGGCAAGACAATGTAGAAGATAAAGGTAAGTTTGATGTAAGCAATGGTACACAGAAACCGGTAAGCAAGGAGTATAAACCTCGTGTACTATACCCTAAGGCGACAAGGAAAGACCACATGGACGAACAATTCGGTAAATTCCTTAAATTATTAAAAAATTTGCATATTAACTTACCGTTTATTGAAGCTCTTTCGTAGATGCCAAACGCAGTGAAATTTTTAAAGGAGCTCTTGGCTAATAAACGAAAGTTAGATGAGGCGTCACACATGGAATTAAACGCAGTTTGCTCAGTCATTCTACAGAATAAGCTACCCAACAAATTGAAAGATTCAGGGAGTTTTACGATTCCTTGCTTAAATGGTAGTTTAAATATTAATAATGCATTGGCTGATCTAGGGGGGACCATTAATGTCATGCCTTATAAAATGTTTAAACAACTCGGTCTTGGGAAACCCAAACAAACTAGGATGAGCATTCAATTAGCAGATAAAACAATTAGATTTCCTAGGGGTATTATTGAAGACGTGCTCGTCAAAATTGATAAATTTATATTCCCAGTTGACTTCATTGTTCTAGACATGGATGAGGATAGTGATGTACCTTTAATTTTAGGAAGTCCCTTTTTAGCAACTGCTAGAACTATCATAAATGTTGGCACAGGTGAATTGATACTCCATGTAGGAGATGACACAATTACACTTCAAGCTCGTGATTCTGCTAATATATCTAGTAATCGAGACGATTGTTTAAGTTCTGTTAACTCGAGTAATATTATGGCTCAAACTTCTTTTCAGGAAACCCCTAGGAAGAACGTGATGGAGCTACATTCTAGCCCATGTGACAAAAACAGAACGAGTCATGAGAAACGAAGAATAGAAATTGATGAACTAGATGAATGGCGGACACATGTCAAGGAGAAACCAAAAGTACGCGAGGAATCAAAGCAATGCCATGATGAGCGAAGGGATAAAACAAAACAATTTAAGGTCAGGGATAAAGTATTGTTAGATGAAAAGGACCCTCGAATTGCTACTTCAACGCGCAATACAAACAGAGCGATTCCCTTCACGGTATTGAATATCTTCCCACATGGTACAGTCGAGATAACACATACTGAATTCGGAACTTTCAAGGTAAATAATACTCGACTCAGACCTTATTTTGATAAAATTGATAGCAGAGGTGAGGAGTTTCAACTCCTCAATCCACCGTGACCACACGAAATTGAGGTACGTCGAGCTTAGACTTTAAATAAGCGCTTCTCGAGAGGCAACCCGAGCACTAACACCACTAACTAGTTTATTTTAGCCTTTTTTAGTGTTTTTACACAGGAATAGTAACCCACACGGCCTGGATACACGAGTATTTCCTAGGCCGTGCCCGTGTGTAAACAGGGCTAAAAATCCCCAAGTATCGAGCCACACGATCATAAATTCGATCCACACAGTTGTGCGACACAACCGTGTGAAGCACATGGCCTGGACACACGGGCGTGTCCTAGGCCGTGTGAAAACTGGAGCCAAAATTTCAATTTTCAAACAAGTCAGAGAGTTACAAAGGCAAGGCACACGGTCGTGTGTTCGGACACACGGGCGTGTGGGAATTCACACGAGCGTAGGAGAAGCGAACAACGTGGGACACGATCGTGCGACAAGGCCGTGTGACCCACACGGTCTGGACACACGGGTGTGTACCCAGGCCGTGTGACGATTGGAAATTCAATTTTTGCTACAAACACGGGCTAAACTCGAGCCATACAAGCGTGTGACATGGCTGTGTGGCCCAACATGGGCCTCACATGACCGTGTCCCCTTTAAAACCCCAAAACTTTTGTCTTCTTCTTCTTCTTAACCCCCAAAACCCCAACCCTAGCCGCCGACTATCACCAGCCCTTCCATCGACCAACCACCGCCGCTTACCCCCACAAATCGACTCTCCTCCCCATCCAACCCCTTCCCCGACCCTCAACTTCACGCATTCCCTTCCCCTCCTTCTCCCATCCCCCGTGCGTGTCCCCCCTTCACACCCCTCTTCCGTCGCACAGCAGACCAGCCCGTCAGCACACCCTCGCGCCCCAGCCCTGACCGGCAATTTCCCCTCCCCCGCTCACCACCGTCGGCCCAAATTAGTCCCATCCGACCCCTTACCACAACCCCACCCATGCACCCCATCTCCCACAACCGTTCCCTCCACCATAACAGTCGTTCTTGTATTTTTTTATTTATTATTATTTATTTTATTTTATTTTATTTTATTTTATGAGATTAATTTTAACTCTACTGATTCTTAGTAGTTTTAATATTAGTTCCGAATAGTTGGGATTTAGGATTGCACTATATTGGTTCTTGATTTTCATTCACCCACTGTTTTACGCATGGGCTCTTTGATATTCGGGAGGAGTTAGTGTGTCATTCTTAATGTTAGGGTCTTTAGCACTTATATGTTTTTCATTGCATTGGATTTTATTTTTATAATTATTATTGCCAATTAGTTTAATACACTGTTAGTTCGATTTATATTCTGTTATTTTTTACATTTTCAGCTATTACTGTATATAGGACTAAATTATACAATTCCACCATTTTTATTTTCTCACACTAGAGTCCTTCAAAGTTACACTTTTATCTTATTCACATGCCTTCTCCTAAGTTTCTCGATATGTTTGATTGGTGATATTTATTCATCTTTTACTAATATTAAACTATTTTACTTTCAGGAATACCATGACAAACACACGAGGCAAGAAAACTGCAATTCCCGCTTCAAAAAAGTGGAAGGGTCCTGGTGCAACCTCCTCGAGCACCTCAACCGAAGCTCGTCACCCTCCACTTCGATTCTCGTCAGGCCCACAGGACGACTTATTTCAGCTTTTACGCATACAACCACTAGGAGTGGGCCGCTGCATAGATTGGACCACGTTGGAATAGGTCGGACTAGCTGATGAGGTCTGTGCTTTCATTACCACTGCCCCGTGGGATCGATTCTTTGCATTTATCGAGCCAACCTATTCAGAGCTTACTTTGGTGTTTTGCACTACATTCCATCTACAACATGTGATGAATACCCTTGACGAGGCTGGTACTATCACTTTTTGACTCGGTGGCTTAGTGCGACATATGAGCGTCCCTGATTTTGGCGCAGCTTTGGGCATCTAAACTGATGAGTTTATAGGTGCCGATAACTTTCTTCACCTCCACCGTCATATCCATCATTCACCTTCGTGCTGTTGGATGGATCTCATAGCTAGTCAGACCCGTTATGACGCGAGTCGCTCGAAGGCGACATCTCTTTCTCCGGCTCTACGATACATCCACGATTAGCTCACACTTTAACTGGCAGGAGAGAGAGCACATGAGTTGTAAACACTACTAACGCTTACTATCTTTAGAGCATGGCGACTGGTCACATCTTTGATTTGGCATACTTCATAGCACTTGCTTTTTGCCATCAGATGGACCGTCATAGGAGGGGCCCTATTTGCCTTGGCCCCTACGTGACTCGCCTCGCTCGACACTTCGGCCTCTTTAACACTCTAGAGATGTCATCGACACTCACACTAGTAGGCTAGATGTCTCCTCAAGGAATATCTAGTATGATCCACATGAGGATGATAGAGTGACGACATGGATTCGACCCCCCTAATAAAGACTCATCCATTCTGATGACCAGGATGACCCAGAGGACATTATTGATGATGTCCCTCCCCCTCACGAGGACCCACACCCACCACCACCACCGAGTCATCGCCCTCCTGCTGCCACTTTGACAGATATATCCGAGCGACTCACTCACTTTAAGCAGCAGTGTTTCGAGTGATTCGACAGCATCGATGCCACTCTCTGACAGATTTGCCACCACCTCCATATCGCTTCTCCAGTGCCACCGGCTCACGACTCTGATGAGGAGGACCTTTGAGTCTATTTATTTTATTATTATTATTATTATTATTATTATTATTATTATTATTTTTCTGTGTAATTTTTACTTTTATTTTTTCTGTTATTTATTTTTGAAGACTCATGTTTTATATTTTGAACTATGTTTATCTTTATGGTTATTATCGAGTGATCCCTTAATTTTCCTCCATAGTGGTGTTTATTTGCTTATTAGTAACTTAGAATCATGTCTTTCATTCGGCTCTCTCTACAATTCTTGCTTTCACTCTTCCAAGGATTTCATTCAAAAATTCAGGCCAGTTTCGCTTCTCTCCTTCTCTTCTGATATTATGCTTATATTGCTATTATTTATCTTTGTACATTGAGGACAATGTACATCTTAATTATTAGAAAATCCCTGAATTTTTATCTTTGTCTCAAATAATTTTCTCATATTACTATTAGGGTAAATTCTGATTGATTTATGATTTTTATTAATATGTTTTGAATTAAATCATAGGCAACTGTGCATTGATTGTTTAAACTTTAAGACATTAGAGAATCAAGCATGATAAGTTGACTTTTGAAAATTAAAATTGCGAGGTTGTTTCCCTGAATTGAAGTATTATCTTGAAGTTTTTAATTTACAGGATTGACATCAAATACCCATAACTTTCGTGAGATTTTGAGCCTTTTAGAGCATATATCTTTCTGCTCATTGATTATTTTTATGAGTGTGTCAACATTGATTTGATATTCTAGAACTTGCATCAATTATACATGTCGAGACCACACCTTTGATTTGATATACTAAAATGATAAAGGCACTTAAGTTTTAACCCATTTACCCCATAAAAAGCCTACCCACATAATTGACCCCTAGTGAACCCCTTTGAGCATTAACTATTATTTCTTGATTTTCTCCTTAATATTAACCCACAACTTAACCCTTTTTTATTCGTTAAGAATTTCTTCCTTTTCATTGACTCCTTTTTATCGAGATTTAATTTGATTAGTTACCTAACTAATGTTCGTTCGTTTCAATTGTTGAATTATTTCTTATCATGTACTTTCCATTTTCGTACTTGTTTTTATTCTTAAAAAAAAATTGATTATATATATTCATTCAATTACATATTGTTCTAAAGAGCTTGGATAAATTAAAGTTGTTTTATTGAGAAAAAGCTCACATCATTAGTTTCGGATGGTTCAAATTCTGGCATTTTTTTTGTAATTCAGCAATTAGCTTTATTCTTTCTAAGTTTGGTAATCTATTAAATTAATCTCGATTCTAACCCTCTTTTGCAGCCTTTATCCACACCTTTAACCCAAGCCCCATTACAACCCAGTTAAAGACCTTTTGATTTATGTATCATCTCATTTATAGTGGTGGAGATTTTATTTTCATGCAAGCTTATGGTAATAACTTTTCATGTTTGACTATTGAGTGCTTAATTATTGAACCTTAAACACTTTGAGTGATTTGAGTGAATTATTAATGAGGATGTCAACTTTGTCAATTTCGAATTAAAGGTGATTACTTAGATAAAGGGGGATACCTATGATTTTATGATTGAAATGCTCAATTTGGATTGTTTGAAACTTTAATGTTCTTCTAGTTAAGCTCTTAACGTATGATTACTTCTGAATTATTTCGAACATTATTGATGAGAATTATAAGTTGAGAAGAATTTATTTTAATTGTGAGTTGAGGATTTTGCTTGAGGATAAGCAAATGCTTAAGTGTGGGGATATTTGATAAACCATAATATATACATATTTTTACCCCATGCTTGGCATATTTATGGATGATTTTTTCTTGGTTTTAGTGAATTTGATACTCCTAATTCTTTAATTTCATGTTTTATACTCAGGAGAGCTTAGGATAGCAAAAAGAGCAAGACAAGGGCCAAAAATGGACAAATTGGGCCTAATTCAGTGTTTCACACGGCCTAGGCACTTCCACACAGGTGATCTACATGCCCGTGTGTCACGCCTGTGTGTCATGGCCGTGTCGACATGAAATCAAGTCAGAATTACACACAGCCTAAGCACTTGCACACGGGCGTGGCACACGGTCGTGTCCCTGTCGAGCCCAAGTCTAATTTTACTCGAAAAAGGCCACATTTAAGGGTTTTGAAGCATTCTAAATCCTATATAAACACGTTAGAAGAGGATTATGGGGGACACATGGAGTAGAAGGCAGAAAATACTCGAGGACAACCATCGAAATCAGCTCAGAAGCAGGATCTACTTTAAGACTGAAGATCTCCATTCAATTTCCACAAAAGTTCTTTGGGTTTCTTTATGTTTTGTTGTTTTCCCAATTTTGAGATGTTTTCCATTATTATGAACTAAACTCCCTAAATACCTAAGGGAGATGAAACCTAAGACGGATCTTATTATTATTTAAATTATATGATAAATACTTATTCTTATTCTTAATTGTGATTTTTAATTCTTGCTTTAATATTTCAGGATATTAATTCAGGTTTTGATGTGCTTATTCAGTGGAGCAAAAGTCCCTATTTAAGAATAGATCCTTCATAATTAAGCGGAGTTGTATGCAATCCTAGAGATAGGATGACATAAATATACTGGATTAGAGTCAAATCTAATAAGGGAATCAATAGATCAAGTTAATGCGACAATAGGGGTTTTTAATTAGAAAGAGAGTTAGTTGTTCTTAGTCTCGAAAGAGATATTAACATAAATCAAGGATTTTTATAGATTAAGACAAGTGAATAAATCGTCTAATTTAGAAAGTAATAAGTGAAGTCTAGGTGGATTCTTCATTGGGTATTGTCTTTTCCATCAGTTTTCCAACAGTACTTTCCAACTTTTACCTCTATCATGCTCTCAATTAATTAGATAGTTAATTTCAGTTTAAAAACATCCCCTTAATTCTTAGGCTAGATAATAAAAAGATAGTAATTACTCGTACTTTTAGTCCTCGTGGATACGATATTTCCGGTCTCACCATAACTGTACTATTGTTCGATAGGTGCACTTGCCTTAGTCGAATTTCTGATTAGTTTAGCGACCATCACACACGCCCGTGTCTTTTCCCGTGTGGACAAAAATAGGCTATTTACCAAGCCAATTTGCCACCCAAAATTGCACAAGCCTTCACCAAACCAAATTGCACAATTCATAGCATATATAGGCATTCAAACCAACTAAACCAAGCCTAATTCATGCAAACTCAATATCATTATCCACAATGTACACAAGTCATAAAATAGACCAATCCATTTATACCAATTTCACATACACATTTCAACTAATTAGACATTCCCAAATATACATCATTATGCTCAAATTCATAAGCCTACATCTTCTCAAATATTAACCATTTATCATCCATAATTCCTACTATCAATAAGCATCACAAATCAACCCCAATCACATAACATAAGCCATATGCACACATATATAAACATAACCAAACCAACCAACTTGAGCCAACTCTCATGGCTATATACAAACCAAAACATAGACATTTACAAGCCAATTTAATTGGCAAAACTCATTACTAAACTACATATTAAAATGACCATAATCCTATACATGCCATATGACCAAAACCTAGTTTCAAAAGTATCAAGGTGATAGTTGGATAGTGTGACGAAGTCTCCAACGATCCCTATATCCGAGCTAGCATTGATATCACTATAAAACACTAAAAAATAAACAATGTAAGCTATAAAGCTTAGTAAGCTCGTATAAAAATAATAAGCAAGTCTCACCATTCATTTATCAATTCAATTTAAATGACATAATATGCAACAATACATTAATCTCAAGCTATCATGAACTTAACCACATACTTGATCATAAACTCACAACTTCTTTTGATTCATTGCTCGTATAGATTTCCGAACATACCTATACCGATACGTACCTATTTCTCACCATTTCACATCTTCAATATACCCATTGAACCATTCAGAATAAAATTCAGATACTCGGGAATCTCGCACCCTAAGTGCCAATATCATGGCCCAAAGCCAACTCAATGTATCTCGAACCCGAAGTGCCAATATCATGGCCCAAAGCTAAATCAAAGTAACTCACACCTGAAGTTCCAATATCATGGCCCGAAGCCAAATCAATGTATTCCCTAATGACATGTCATTTGTATCCTAATCTATTCCTAAGGTTCAACTGGGATTTCCAACGCTGAATCTTCATTGAATGTATCTGCAAATTCGTAATTCACAATTTATGCAATATCAAGGCATTTAAAACACAAATATAACAACGTTTATTACATACGAACTTAACTCGAACGTAAAAATGACTAAATAGATTGATTAGTCGAATACTTTGTCTTTCCCCCGACCTAGATCTAGATTTCACTTTTCTTGATCTATATGTAATCAAAATCAGCTTATTTAATTATTTCTCTATTCAATTTAGTCCAAAACACTCATTAAAGCACATTTGCACTTTTGCGCCAATAATTTCACATCTTTTATAATTTAGTCCTTATTTCATAAAATCACAAATTCATACAATTTCACCCAAACCCATGCTAGCCAAAATTCAATTAGGTCCCTAACAGCCTATATTTTTCATTTATTTCACAAATTACCCATAAACTTGTATAACTATCATCAAACATTCATAATCTACCATTAATCACTCAAATACATGCTTATTCATCAATGGCAACATCCTTAATCTTTAAAAAAATTTTAAAATAGTCCCTGGGCTAGTTGGACCTAGTTGTAATGATCTCAAAAACACAGAAATCATTAAAAACGAGACAAAAATGGACTTACAATTGAGCTAGGAAGCTTGGCCGATTATAAAGCCCTAACAATGGCTTTTCTTCTTATAATATTCGATGGTGGAAGAACATAAAAGATGATAACATTTGTTGTTTAATTAATTTATTAACATGTATTTACAATTTACAAAAATAACCTTATTATAAAACCATTTAATATCATCTATTTTATGTAATAAAATATATTAATGGTATAATTACAACATAAGGACCTCCACTATTTAATTTCACAGCCACTTAATACTTCTAGCTATTAAAACATCACTTTTGCACTTTACGCGATTTAGTCCTTTTTATCAAATTAAGCATTCAAATGATAAAAAATTTTAACGAAAATTTCACACAAACAAACTATCATGATGTAGACATTAAAATAATCATAAAATAATTATTTTGACCTCAGATTTGTGGTTCTGAAACCATTGTCCAATTTGACTAAAAACGGGTTGTTACAACTCTGCCCCCTTAGGGATTTTCGTCCTCGAAAATCTTACCAGTGAAAAGGTTAGGGTACTGTTTCCTCATAGCTTCCTCAAGCTCCCACGTGGTTTCTACAACACCATGAAATTTCCAAAGTACTTTCACTAAAGCTATGTTTTTATTTCTCAACTGTTTAACCTCTCAAGCTAAAATTTTGATCGATTTTTCATTGTATGTCATATCAGGTTGAATTTCTATCTCATTTGAGGAAATGATATGCGATGGATCTAATCTATATCAGCGCAACATTGACACATGAAACATGTTGTGAATCTTCTCTAATTCTGGTGGTAACGCTAACCGATATGCCACTAGCCTTATTCGTTCAATAACTTCATACAGCCCGATGAATCGCGGACTCAGCTTGCCTTTGCGACCAAATCAAAGAATTTTATTCCATGGAGATACTTCCAGAAATACTTTGTCGCCGATTTGAAATTCAATGTCTTTTCATTTCAAATCCGCATATGATTTCTGTCGATCTAAAGCTGCTTTCAGACTGTCACGAATTACTTTTACTTTCTCTTCAGTCTCTCTGATCAAATCAACCCCATGAATCTTTTTCTCACTCAACTCGGTCCAATACAATGGAATTCGACATTTGAAGCCATACAATGCTTCATATGGTGCCATCTTTATACTCGATTGAAAACTGTTGCTATACGCAAATTCAACCAATAGCAAAAAATTCTTCCAGTTTCCTTCAAATTCTAAAACACAACAACGAAGCATATCTTTGTGAATCTGAATTACTCTCTCAGATTGACCGTCAGTTTGCGGATAAAATGCTATACTAAAATTCAACCTTGTACCCAGAGCTTCTTGTAATTTCTTCCAAAATAACGATGTAAACCTTGGATCTCTATCCGAAATGATCAAAACTGGCACCCCGTGTAATCTAACAATCTCTGAGATGTACAATTCAGGCAATTTATCAAGTGAATAATCTGTACATATTGGAATGAAATATGTTGATTTCGTTAGTCGATCAACGACAACCCAAATAGCATCTTTCTTCCTTGGAGACATGGGTAATCCCGATACGAAATCCATTGCAACTCTATCCCATTTCCATTCTGGTATCATCACCAGTTGTAGCAATCCCAAAGGTACTTGATGTTTAGCTTTAACTTGCTGACAAACCAAACATCTCGATACAAATTCTAAAATGTCTCGTTTCATATTCGACCACCAAGGTGAACAAAGACAACCACTATTTGCTTCGTTCAGAATTCTCTGAATGAGCTTTGAATTCTTTGGTACACAAATTCTACCTCGGAACATTAAACAATCATCAGATCCAATCTGAAAGTCTGAATTACTAGTTGACTCACATTGCATTCTTTTGGCTTATAACTCAGTATCACACTTCTGAGCTTCACAAATTTACTGTAGAAAAATTGGTTTAGCTTTCAACTTTGCTAAATTGAACCATTATCAGACAAAGATAACTGAGTATTCATCGCTCTCAAAGCAAATAACAACTTTCTACTGAAATCATCCGTGACTATATTTGTTTTCCCCAGATTATAATCAATCACCAACTCATAATCTTTCAACAACTCGAGCCATCTTCGTTGTCGTAAATTCAAATATTTCTGAGTTATTATATATTTCAAGCTCTTGTCACTGTACAAATGATGTCGCCAAATTTTCAATGCGAAAACAATAGCGGCCAACTCTAGATCATATGTCGAATAATTCTTTTCATGCGGCTTCAACTGTCTGAGGGCATAAGCTATCACTTTACCTTATTGCATCAAAACACAACCCAAACCGTTTAGTAACACATCGCTGAAAATCACAAACTCTTTACCCGACTCAGGTTGAGCCAACACTGGTGCCTCAATTAATAATGCTTTCAACTGTTCGAAACTTTGTTGGCATTTCTCAGACCATTCAAATTTTACATCTTTTTGTAGCAATCTGGTCATAGGTGTAGCAATCATTGAGAACCCTTTAACAAAACGTCGATAATAACCAGCTAACCCTAGAAAGGTTCTAACTTCAGATACATTTCTCGGTGGTTTCCAATTAACAACTGCTAAAATTTTGCTTGGATCAACTCGTATAACCTTCACTGAAACAATGTGTCTCAGAAATCTAACCTTTCAAAGCCAAAACTCGCATTTACTGAATTTAGCATACAATTGCTTATCTCTCAAGGTTTGTAGCATAATCCTCAAATACTCGGCATGTTCAAACTCATCTCGAGAATAGATCAGAATGTCGTCCATGAATACCATAACGAATCTGTCTAAATACGGTCTAAAAATTCGATTAATCAAGTCCATAAAAACTGCAGGAGCATTATTCAATCTGAAAGGCATAACAAGAAATTCATAATGTTCATACTTCGTTCTGAATGTAGCTTTCAACACATCCGAATCTTTCACTCTCAACTGATAGTAACAAGATCGCAGATCAATCTTCGAAAACATTGTTGTTCCTTTCAATTGATCAAATAAATCATCTATTATCGACAACGAATACTTGTTATTTATTGTTACCTTATTGAGTTGTTGATAGTCAATACACATTCTCATTGATCCGTCTTTCTTCTTTACGAACAATGCTTGTGCACCCCATGGTGAAAAACTAGGTCGTGCAAAACCTCTATCTATTAACTCTTGCAACTGAGATTTCAACTCTTTAAATTTTATCAAAGCCATTCTGTACAAAGCTATCGATATCAATGAAGTTCGTAGTACTAACTTAATAGAAAATTCAACCTCTCTGATCGGTGGTAACTCCAGTAATTCTTCTGGAAACACATCTGGAAACTCACAGACAACTGGCACTAATTCAATCTTAGATTCAAACACTTTTGTATCTAAAACATAAGTAAGATAAACTTCACAACCTTTTCTCATATATCTCTGAGCTGACATCGATGAAATCACAACTGCCAATCCACTTGACTCATCTAATTCAATTCGAAGAATTTCACTGTTCTGACATTTCAATTCAATAGTCTTTCATCTACAATTCACGACAGCATCATGCAGAAATAACCAATCTATACCCAGAATCACATCTAATTCATCAAATTGTAATAACATCAAATCCGTAGGAAAGCAGTAACCCCAGGTCATTAAAGGATAGTTCTTGCAAACTTTATCAACTAGAACATACTTGCCTAAGGGGTTTGATACTTTAATCACAAACTTAGTAGACTCAACAAGCAAATTCTTACTAGACACTAAATTCTCACAAACATACGAATGAGTTTATCCAGGATCAATAAAAGCAATCACATTAGTATCATAAAGAGAGAATGTACCAGTGATAACATTAGGTGACGACGTATCTTCGCGAGCGCGAATAGCGTAAGCTCTAGCAGGTGCTCTCACTTCAGATCTCATAGTTGAATCTTTTGTCGTGCCTCTACTACTAGTCACATTTCCCGCATTTCTCTATGGCCTCCCTCTAGTGGCTGTGTTACTCGGTCTTACATTTTGGAATTTGTCTTTCTTAGCTAACTCAGGACAATCCTGAATAAAATGATCTGGTGAACCACGTGTGAAACAAGCTTTATTACTCTTATTCCAACATTCTCCAAAATGTCATCTCCCACACTGTTGACACTCGGGTTTATTGTTTCCCACACTACCAACACTCAATACTGAAATTGTTTGAGCTTTAAGACTTGAGTATTGTTTTCTACAACCTCTGTTCGGATACCCAATTGAAGCATTTGGACGAGTGTACGAATCTCTAGATTTCTTTGACGAAAATTGATATGGCTTATTCATCGATCCTTTTCTCGAGTCTCTAGCCTCTAAATCTATTTTTCTCTTTTCTTTACTAAGCTCATTAGCTTTGCAAGCTCTATCAACCAAGACAACAAATTCTTTCAATTCTAGAATTTCGACTAGAAATTTAATATCCTCGTTCAATCCATCAATGAACCATTTGCGCATGATTTCTTCAGTAGAAACATACTCTTGAGCATACTTAATCTTAAAATTCTCTTTCATACTTAGTCACAGTCATACGACCTTGTTTCAATTCTAGAAACTCTTTGTGCTTTTGATCGAGAAATCGCTGACTTACGTATTTCTTTCGAAACTTAGTCTGAAAGAAATCTCAGGTAACTCTTTCTCTCAGTAACATAGACACTAAAGTATTCCACCATTGATATGCAATGTCCCTAAAAAATGATACAACATATTTTAAACACTCACCTGGTGTGCAAGAAAGTTCATCTAATACCTGAATAGTATTTTCAAGCCAAAATTCAGCTCTCTTGAGATCGTTATCAACAGTAGCTCTAAACTCTTCAGCTCCGTATTTTCAAATCTTATCAACTGGCAGATTATTCAATTGTAGAAGCTTCACACCTTGAGGGGCTACGGGAATCGGTTGGGGATTAGGTGGGGGTGGAGGTTGTTAAACAGCCAGATTTGTTCTAACAAACTTCGTGAACCACTCGTTTATCATTTGGAAAAAGGCTTCTTTAGCCTCTCCTCCGTGACTACTCGATACATGTCTAGATTCAGGCAGCGCTACCCCTTGAGCAAGAGCTAGCGCATTACTCTCAAGATCATCAGCTATAGCTCGATTGGGATCAATTTACTATATGAAAACATGTTCAAATTATCAGGAGTGATCACACTATCATAGATTATATATGGCATGTATAGCTAGACTCTTATATACGTTATGTTAGTCCTAGAATCAACTAAATCGTAGCTCTGATACCAATAAATGTAACACCCTTCACCCGTATTCAATTTCAGAATAGGGTTACGTAGCATTTTCGAATTTACAAAACAATTTAACCTTTCATTTCACATATGTTTTCTAATTTCATACAAATTATCATTCAATAACATCCACATTGTCCCTAATACGAGCCTATGAGGCCCAAAACATGCATTTGATGTGGTTCGAGACTAAACCAATAACTCAAGAAATTTTTACAAACCTTAAAAAACTTTCCAAACTATTCCAGCCCGTGTCTGACCCTGTGTAAATCTCTGACTTGGGTCGCACGGCCAACACACACGTCTGTGTGGCTAGCACGTGTACCGTAAAAATGGCTATACACGCCCGTATCCCAGGCTGTGTGCTAAGCTGTGCCAAACCTGTAGGGTATACTGACTTATGCCACACGGCCAAGTCACACGTCCGTGTGTGAGACCATGTGGATCATACTAACTTGATTTTTAATTCAACACCAGGGGACACACGGTCGTGTACATGACTGTGTATCATACACGGCTGAGACACACGTTCGTATCTCTACCCGTGCGGACAAAAATAAGCTATTTAACAAGCCAATTTGCCACCCAAACTTGCACAAACCTTCACCAAACCAAATTTCACAATTCATAGCATATATAGGCATTCAAACCAACTAAATCAAGCCTAATTTATGCAAACTCAATATCATTATCCATAATGCACACAAGTCACAAAATAGACCAATCCATTTATACCAATTTCACGTACACATTTCAACTAATTAGACATTCCCAAATATGCATCATTATGCTCAAATTCATAAGCCTACATCTTCTCAAATATTAACCATTTTCCATCCATAATTCTTACTAT
This sequence comes from Gossypium longicalyx, assembly GCA_025698465.1. NCBI lineage: Eukaryota > Viridiplantae > Streptophyta > Magnoliopsida > Malvales > Malvaceae > Gossypium > Gossypium longicalyx. The sequence continues at coordinate 64,024,542 of CM047001.1, read as the reverse complement.
CAATAAGCATCACAAGTCAACCTCAATCATACAACATAAGCCATATGCACACATATATAAACATAACCAAACCAACCAACTTGAGCCAACTCTCATGGCTATATACAAACCAAAACATAGACATTTACAAGCCAATTCAAATGGAAAAACTCATTACTAAACTACATATTAAAATGATCATAATCCTATACATGCCATATGACCGAAACCTAGTTTCAAAAGTATCAAGGTGATAGTTGGATAGTGTAACGAAGTCTGCGACGATCCCCGTATCCGAGCTAGCTTTGATATCACTATAAAACACGAAAAAATAAACAATGTAAGGTATAAAGCTTAGTAAGCTCGTATGAAAGTAATAAGTGAGTCTTACCATTCATTTATCAATTCAATTTAAATGACACAATATGCAACAATACATTAATCTCAAGCTAACATGAACTTAACCACACACTTGATCATAAACTCACAACTTCTTTTGATTCATTACTCGTATAGATTTCCGAACATACCTGTACCGATACATATCTATTTCTCACCATTTCACATCTTCAATATACCCATTGAACCATTCAGAATAAAAGTTAGATACTTAGGAATCTTGCACCCTAAGTGCCAATATCATGGCCCAAAGCTAAATTAAAGTAACTCGTACCCGAAGTGCCAATATCATGGCCTGAAGCCAAATCAATGTATTCCCTAATGACATGTCATTTGTATCCTAATTTATTCCTAAGGTTCAACAGGGATTTCCAACGTTGAATCTTCGTCAAATGTATCTGAAAATTCATAATTCACAATTGATGTTATATCAAGGCATTTAAAATACAAATATAACAATGCTTATTATATACGAACTTACCTCAGACGCAAAAACGGCTAAATAGATTGATTAGTTGAGTACTTTATCTTTCCCCCGATCTAGATCTGGATTTCACTTTTCTTGATCTATATGTAATCAAAATCAATTTATTTAATTATTTCTCTATTCAATTTAGTCCAAAACACTCATTAAAGCATATTTACACTTTTGCCCCAATAATTTCACATCTTTTGCAATTTAGTCCTTATTTCATAAAATCACAAATTCATGCAATTTCACCCAAACCCATGCTAGCCAAAATTTAATTAGGTCCCTACCAGCCCATATTTTTCATTTATTTCACAAACTTTTCACATTTCTCAATTCAATCCCTAATTTGCATTTTCACTAAAAATCACTTAACAAAACTTGTATAACTATCATCAAACATTCATAATCTACCATTAATCACTCAAATACATGCTTATTCATCAATTGAAACATCCTAAATGTTTAAAATTTTTGCAAAATAGTCCCTGGGATAGCTAGACCTAGTTGCAACGATCTCAAAAACATAGAAATCATTAAAAACAGGACAAAAACAGAATTACAATTGAGCTAGGAAGCTTGGCCGATTATAAATCCCTAACAATAGATTTTATTCTTGCAATTTTCAGTGGTGGAAGAACATAAAAGATGATAACATTTGTTGTTTAATTAATTTATTAACATGTATTTACAATTTCCAAAAATAACCTTGTTATAAAACCACTTAATATCATCCATTTTATGTCTATCTTTTCCCAATAAATATATTAATGGTCTAATTAAAACATAAGGACCTCCACTATTTAATTTCATAGCCATTTAATACTTCTAGCTGTTAAAACATCACTTTTGCACTTTACGCGATTTAGTCCTTTTATCAAATTAAGCATTCAAATGATAAAATTTTTTAACGAAAATTTCACACAAACATACTATCATGATGTAGACATTAAAATAATCATAAAATAATTACTTTGAACTCAGATTTGTGGTCTTAAAACTACTATTTTGATTTCACTAAAAACGGGATACTACAACACGCCTATGTGAAGGAGGCACACGCTTGTGTGAAGGGAGGCACATGGTCATGTGACTATGACATGCGCCCATGTGACCCAGGAACATGGCCATGTGGACAAACCGTGTAACTCTTTGTCAGTTTGTGCTAAAATGTGGTGTAGGGTTGACACAGCCGTGTGGAAGTCTCACACACCCGTGTGCCCACAGGACACGATTGTGTGTCCAGAACACACGCCTGTGTAGAAATCGATAAAAATCCCCGTATTATTCACACAGCCGTGTGGCACCAATTTTGTCTGAAAACCTTAATCCCCAACTCCACACGGTCGTGTGAACTGGAACACACCCGTGTGGTCACTCATGTGGTTTCGAAACCACCTCGAAACATCCTGCAAGTGGCATAATTCACCACCAAAATGACCCCCGATTGCTTAAACCTAGAAACATACCAGAAATTGCAGGATTTCATATAAACTCGACAACAACACAGAACATCAATTAACCAATTTCGGAGTTCCACAAAAAGTTTTGATCTCTACAAAATCCACTCAGAAATTCTAAACCAAAATAAAAAGTTTCTGAACACACACTAATTCTGTGAACCAAGCTCTTGAAAAGATTAGACATCACCACCCACCTAATTGAAATCTGACTCCGAAACCAACTTAACGAATACATGAAAACCCTTGACCAACGAATGAAATCAACAGTACAAGACAGAAGAATAATGAAATGATAGAGACTACGAATTTTTAGGGTAAATTTACAGAAGAAAAATAACCCAAAGAAAAAGAAACAGAAAACGTTGGATGAAGAAAACAAAACATGTAACCTTTTGGGATTTTCTATTTACAAATTTAAAATAAAAAAACAAAAAAAAAACAAAAACAATCTAAAATAAAATAAAATTACTCCATCAAACACACAAGAGGGTTCAAACTCAGAACCCAAAGATAAACTAACACACATCCAACCACCGAACCAGCAGGCTCATTCTGACACTAAAACACCAAAATAAACAAACTTATTGACCTACTCACTATCCCTAACCAAAACCCTCAAATCTTCTAACCCTAAAATCTAGAATGTTACATATTGGAACATTGAAGTTTGGCTGAGTATGTATATATCTGAAATGCATGCTATGAGATGTGTGTTCTGGTTAGGTGTATGTTAATGAAATAAAATATTGAATTTAGATTGTGTCAATGTATGAAAAGTCTATCAAGAGAGTGAGTCTGTTCACCATGGTGGTGTCTGATGGAGTTCGTCGAGACTGAAAACACAAACTCTGAAGGAAAAGTACATGGCCATGGCACCCTCTGAATAAGAACTAAGGAATGGTGAGTACTCAATGGAGTTCTCTACGTGTCTTGGGATGATGATGGGCAAACCTCACATAATGTAAGTTTAGGCAAATCCATATTGTAAACATGACAACTAAAAATAGCCTTTGTGGAGAACTCTGAAAGAATAACCTTTGTGTCGAACTCCGAAAAGATAGTCTTTATGGCGAACTCCGAAAAGAATGCCTTTGTGGAAAATTTTGAATGGAACGCCTTGGTGGAATACTCTATATGATTGCCTATGCAGCGTGTTCTGTTAAACCTGTATGGCGTAAACTATCAGGAGTATCTGGTAAGCTATTGATCTGAATGTTTGTGTAACGACCCGATAGTTACGGGTGTTAGAAAATGCATTTTTGAGACTCCGTTACCGTAAATCAGACTCGAAAATATTTATTAAAAATATCTATGAAGTTGTGTAGTTAATTAGGTTTTGGTTAGGTGAATTTATATGAATTAAGAGTAATTGGGTATAAGGACTAAATTACATAAAGGGTGAAAGTTGAATTATAGATTAAAGAAAAATTAAAAGGACTAAAGAAACAATTTTTCGATAGTTTATAAATGAAGTGGCATAAGGGTGAAATTATTATAAAATTTTAAGTTAAAATATATATTATAATATGTTACTTAATATTTAAGCATATATATTATATTATAATAATAATAAATAAAAGAAAAAGAAAACCAAAACGAAACAAAAAAAAAAAAAGAAAAAAAAGGGAAAAAGAAGGAGACGAAGGGCTTTAGGGTTTCAAAGTTTCCAAATTCAATTGGATAGTCAATTTAGTCCATTTTTCTTGTATTTTTATGTTTTTGAAATCCCGGTGTTAAATATTACTCGACCCATGTCAAATTTTAGAAATTACTGAGTTTTTAAGTGTTGTTAATGTTGAATAATTTTAGTATTAGGGATTAAATTGATAGATTTTTAAGCTAGAAGTGAAAAAGGATTAAATTGTAGAATAAATTGTAAAATTTGAATAATAGGAACTAAATTGTGAAAATTTTGAAATTTAGGGATTTAAGTGAAAATAGGGAGTTAAATTTAGTTTAAAGTGAAATTTGTGTGAAAATATAGAATTAATTGTAAAGAAATAAAGTTAGTCTTAGTTTAGGGACTAAATTGAAAATTAGGCAAATATTGAGTAAAAATTGAAATATTTAATATGGAATTGAATTGTGTTATATTGATGAATTTTAATTGTTTTAATTCTATAGATAAATTCGTAATGGAATCCTCAGCTAAGAAGGAGAAAGATAAAGTCGACGGGGAATAGCTCAGAATTCTTAGTTTGTATTTTTATAATCCAAATTTAGTTGTTAATTTGTTATAATTCAATTTAATTCATATGGTAAGTGTTGAAGAGAGTATTTGAAACTTTGATATTGAATTGAATCAAAGTTGATTGAATGGATTGAAGTGATATATTATGAATGTATTGATTATTTTAATTGAAATGAATATATATGAGTAAATGTGCTAATGTGAAATTTGGATATTTGTTGAATTTGGAAAGTGAATTGAAACCCTATTAACTATATCGGGCTGAGTCGGATATAGATGGCATGCTATAGGATTGGAAGAGTTCAGGGATTTCTTTGACTTCGAGTCAATGAGGCACTTGGTGCCAATTTACTTTGGTTTAACCAATGAGACACTGGGTGTCAATTTACTACTTGGAATTATCCAATGAGGCACTGAGTGACAAAATGGTGTGTTGGTTGGGCCCGTGTATCCGTCCGAGTCCGAGTCATGTTAATAGGGGTAATTAAATAAAACGATATTATATTGTACATGAATTGAAAATAGGATAGTGAATTGAAACATGAAAATGAGACACATAAATTATGTATTCATGAATTGGATATTGTTATTGTTTCAAATGATATGTGGATCAAATTGTGAAAAGCTATTAGATAGCAAGTGATGAAAATTGAATAAGAATATGGTATAAAATGATGTATTTATGTTTTGAGTATTGAATGGTTAATGTTATTGTAAACATAAATGTGGTTTTAAATATTCAATTGTATATTGTTTTGTCTTTAAATATTCAGATTATTGAAATACCACTGAGTTTTTACTCAGCGTATGATTTTATTTTTTGTACGCAGGTTAAGTACTTAACTTTTGATCGTTAATTCAACATCCAACAATGATCCCGAACTCAAATGTGGTGATGTCCATCTTTTGTGTTGGCATGTACCTAGGGTGTCTAAATAGTAGTTATTTTGTGTTTTGATTGTAAATGAGGTTAAGTTTAATATTAGTTTGCTATATACATATGAATATGTGTTTTTGTTTGAAGTTATATTATGGCATGTTAAATTGATGTTTAAGTATTCATAAGCTAGGAAAAATGAATTAAATTAGGTATGTTTATAATTTGGACTTGAATAATGCTTTGATGATATGTTTGAGGATATAAATATGATACCAATGAGGGTACATTGATTAGACACCTAGGATGATTGTTTTCACATGATTTGAATGAGTTTGATTGTGTTTTGAACTAGTTAAACAAATTATTTTTAAATTACTTAGTGGCCAAGCTTGCAAGGAATGGTAAACTTGTTGTTTAAGGTACATTCTGAGTCCACACAGCCAGATACACGGGTGTGTGACTCGACCGTGTGAGACACACGGCAAGCACACGGGCGTGCGAAGCCATTTCGAAAGGGCACACGGTCTGGCACACGAGCGTGTGGCTTGGCCATGTAACCCAAGTCAAAGAGTTATACGGGCACGAACACAGGCTGGGACACGACCTTGTTTCCCTATTTTGAATGCCCACACGGCCTAAGACACAGGCGTGTCTCCTGGCCATGTGAGTCATATGGCCTGGCCACACGTCCGTGTGAACCCTGCAGCTTTGAAAATTTTTAATGTATTCTAAAAAAATTCCTGAATTTTTGAATTAGTCCCGACTTGTTTCTAACGCGTATTTTGGGCCTCGAGGGCTCAAATAAGGGACAATATGTATGAGTTTGATTAGTTTCTGACATGAATGTTGTGTTATATGAAATGTTGAAATTTATGTCTGTTTGATCTGTAAACTCCGGTAATGCTCCGTAACTCGGTTCCGGTAAGGGATTCAGGTTGGAGGATGTCACAGTTTGTCTCTATGGTAAGATATGAATAAATTTTATTCATTCTGTAATAAGTATGATGAATATAAGGTATTGATATGCTCTGAAATAATATTTGAATAAAGTCGTAAGGGTTCCGTGAAAAAGAAATGTGTATCTGTATGTTGAGAAGGGTATTTGTCACAATGAAATGTGAATATGGAAATTAAGTGGTATTGCATCTCCTTCTAAATTTATTTTGAATCTAAGTTAATGCTATTTTGAATTATGAGATTATGATATAGCATGATGTGGAGTTCATCTGAATATTATACGTAGTAAATTATCAGTATGGATATGTGTACAAAATTGGATTAGGATATGTCTAAGTAGGGGTATTGACGAATAAGTATGACGAATATAAGGTATTGATATGCCCTAAAATAAGATTTGAATAAAGTCGTAAGGGTTCCGTGAACAAGAAATGTTTATCTGTATGTTGAGAAGGGTATTTGTCACAATGAAATGTAAATATGGAAAGTAAGTGGTATTACATCTCCTTCTAAAATTATTCTAAATCTAAGTTAATGTTATTTTGAATTATGAGATTCTGATATAGCATGATGTGGAGTTCATCTGAATGTTATACGTAGTAATTATCAATATGGATATGTGTACAAAATTGGATTAGAGATGTCTAAGTAAAGGGTGTAAATGAACAAAACGTTCGATGAACTGTTCGTGAACTGTTCATATAACGTTTAATTATGTTCGTTTATTAAGGTAAATAAACGAGTATGAACAATGTTTTTATGGTCCAATAAACGAACGAACACGAATAGTGGTATGTTCGGTTCGTTTATGTTCACGAACAAGCTCGTTT